>CM066990.1:65552186-66802186 GCA_033977485.1 Hydrangea macrophylla | reverse complement strand
GCCGCCACACCTCAGCTCCTACGACGGCACGGGAAGCCCCGTGGACCATGTCCGCACTTACAAGGCTCAAATGGCACTCGTAACGACCACCGACGAACTGCTGTGCCTGGCCTTCCCCAGCACCTTAAAGGGATCGGCCGCGCAATGGTTCCATTCGCTGAGGCCCCGGACGGTCGACGACTTCAAATCTCTGAGCAAGCTCTTCATCAGCCAGTTCGTGGGGATGCTTGACCGATCGCAGCCGGACACCCAGCTGC
The DNA here is from genome assembly GCA_033977485.1 of Hydrangea macrophylla. Lineage (NCBI taxonomy): Eukaryota > Viridiplantae > Streptophyta > Magnoliopsida > Cornales > Hydrangeaceae > Hydrangea > Hydrangea macrophylla. The sequence goes on along the minus strand of CM066990.1, from coordinate 66,801,929 downwards.
TCACTGTGAAGCAGCGCAAAGGAGAGTCTCTGAGAGAATACGTGGACCGCTTCAATCAGCAGAGGCTCCAGATCCGTAATCTCAATGAGACAGCAGCAATCATGGCCTTTTGTTCAGGGGTCCAGCACACCAAGGTTGCCACGTCGTTCCATCGTGACCGACCGACAACCCTGGTGGAACTCTCAGACAGGGTCGGCAAGCACATTGATACCGAGGAATTCCTAAGGGCAAAGCGCTCCGGAACCGTGGGAGATGAGTCTCCGAGGTCCAAGCGCAAGCACGAAGGGCCGGACAAAGGCTTGGGCAAGAAGCCCAGACAGGATCAGCAGCGAGGCGGTCGGGACCAACAGCGGGGTGGCCGGGATCAGCCGCAAGCCAACTTCACGCCGCTCTCCCGACCTATCCAGGAAGTAATGGCCGCTGCCGAGGCTCAGAGGCTACTCCCGCAGCCAGCAAAGCTTAGGGCACCCCCCGGCAAAAGAAACCGGGACAAATTCTGCCGTTTTCACAAGGACCACGGCCACGACACGGACGACTGCTTCAAGTTGAAGATGGCCATAGAGAAGCTGATTGAGCAGGGGCACCTAGCCGAGTTTGTCACAACAGACAGACAACCCCGACAAGGTAACCGAACTCCGGATCAGCTTCCACCTCTCGGCCAGATCAATGTGATCTCCGGCGGCACCTCGGGCGGAGGGGATTCGCAGTCGGCAAGGAAGAGGCATGCTCGGGCATCCCGGGCGGATGTCTGGCACGTCCAATCCACCGACTCCCCGCCGTCCGACGTGTTGACCTTTTCTTCCGACGATGTGCAGGATCTCCACTGCCCCCACGATGACCCGCTGGTTGTAACGCTCTCCATCGCCAATTATGTGGTCAAGAGGGTACTAGTGGATACGGGCAGTTCATCGGACATTATGTTCATCTCAGCGTTCGAGCAGCTAGGGATATCCCGGGATCGATTACGACCGGTGACGACCCCACTGGTAGGCTTCAATGGGTCCAGCACATTGCCGCTCGGCACCATCGACCTTCCAATCCTCATGGGAACTTACCCTCAGCAAGCCTCTGTGCTGGCAAACTTTGTTATCGTGGAAACACCATCCGCCTACAATGTCATCCTCGGTAGGCCAACCCTCAACAAAGCCAAGGCGGTCGTCTCGACGTACAGTCTGACAGTTAAGTTCCCGACCCCCCAGGGGCCCGGGAGCCTACGCGGAGATCAGATGACCGCACGGAGTTGTTACGTCAGCTCCCTGCGAAAGGGCGCCGTCGCAGAATCCTTCAGCGTCCAGGAGATGGATCCGAGGGACCCAAGCGACAAAGTCGGCCCGGTAGAGGAGTTGGAAAGAGTGGTCCTGGACCCTCAACTCCCAGACCGGACTGTCAGCGTCGGTACCCTCCTTGAGCCTAGCCTCCGGGAAAGACTCATCCAGTTCCTGCGCCAAAGCCAGGACGTCTTCGCGTGGTGCCACGAAGACATGCCCGGGATTGACTCTCGGGTTATGTCTCACCGCCTCAATGTCAACCCGGACTCTCGGCCGGTGAAGCAGAAAAGACGAGGCATGGCCCCCGAAAGGCAAATTGCGGTCTCTGAGGAAGTAGAGAAGCTCCTCAAGGCGGGCTCAATCCGAGAAGTCCTCTATCCCGACTGGTTGGCCAACGTCGTATTGGTCAAAAAGAGTAACGGAAAATGGAGGATGTGCGTGGACTTTACGGACTTGAACAAAGCTTGTCCCAAGGATTGCTATCCACTGCCTAGGATAGACCTCCTTGTGGACTCCACCGCCGGCCATTCGCTCCTCTCCTTCATGGACGCCTACTCCGGGTACAACCAGATAAGCATGCACCCCGGAGACGAAGAAAAAACTGCCTTCATCACAGATCAAGGCACGTACTGTTACAAGGTGATGCCCTTCGGCCTCAAGAACGCCGGGGCAACCTACCAACGGTTAGTTAACCACATGTTCAAAGATCTAATTGGTAAAACTATGGAAGTATACGTTGACGATCTACTGGTCAAGAGTCGCGAGGAGACCGACCACTTGGACCATCTGGCCGGAGCCTTCAGCATTTTGAGAAAGTTCGGAATGAGGTTGAACCCGGCCAAATGCACATTCGGTGTCTCGTCCGGAAAATTCCTTGGCCACCTTGTCAGCAGGCGGGGAATCGAGGCTAACCCCGAGAAAATACAGGCCATCATCAACATGAGGTCCCCCCGATCAACCAAAGAAGTCCAAAGTTTGGCCGGACGGGTAGCCGCACTGAGTAGATTCGTCTCCCGAGCCACCGATCGTTGCCTGCCATTCTTCAAAATCCTCCAAAAGGCGTTTCAATGGTCGGAGGAGTGCGAGGGGGCATTCCAGGAACTCAAAAAGTACTTGGCCTCTCCCCCTCTGCTCTCAACGCCAGCGCCGGGGGAAGAACTGATCCTATACTTGGCGGTGTCACCTTCAGCGGTCAGTTCAGCTTTAGTTCGGGAAGAGCACGGGATACAGTTCCCCGTGTACTACACAAGCCGAGCACTCCAGGGCGCCGAAAGCAGATATTCCCGGGATCGAGAAGCTTGCTTTTGCGCTCGTGACATCTGCTCGAAGGCTCCGCCCATACTTCCAGGCCCACACAATTGCAGTGCTCACAGACCAGCCGTTGCGCCGGATCCTGAGCAGACCCGAAACATCGGGAAGACTCGTCAAGTGGGCCCTGGAATTGGAAGAATTTGAAGTGGTCTACCGACCCCGGACGGCCCTCAAGGGGCAGGCAGTGGCAGATTTCCTGGTCGAGTTTACCTATGCAGAGGATCAGACCGAAGAGCTCGACCCACCAGTTTTGCCGCCCGGACTGCAGATCAACATCCCAACCTGGATACTCTACGTCGACGGTTCTTCCAACAAACAGGGCAGCGGAGCAGGAATCATCCTGACCTCTCCTGACGGAATCCAGCTCGAGTACGCGCTGCGGTTCGGATTCCGCGCTTCAAACAATGAAGCCGAGTACGAAGCCCTACTGGCAGGGTTACAGTTAGCTACATCTATGGGAGCACAGCAGGTCCAAGGGTACAGTGATTCCCAGCTCGTGGTTAACCAAATCAGTCAGGAGTATGAGGCCCGAGAAGACAACATAGTGGCCTACCTGGCCCTTGTCCGAGCGGTTTCGAAGAGACTCAAAGGACTGGCCATCACGCAGATACCGCGGGAGGAGAACACCAGGGCCGACCGGTTGGCCCGCCTAGCTTCATCCTCTGAGTCAGACTTGCCCGGGATAAGGATAGAATACCTGTCCGAGCCAAGTGTGATCAATTCAGAAGGAATGGAGGTGGACCCGGTGGACCTGGGACCCAGTTGGATGGACCCCATAGTTACATTCTTAGCGACCGGCGTGTTACCGGACGGAAAAGATGAGGCCCGCCGCACCAAATACCGTGCAGCCAGGTACCATTTAATTGATGGCATACTCTACAAAAGGGGCTTCACCATCCCATACCTCCGCTGCGTTCATCCCGGGCAAATTCAAGCGATCTTGTACGAAATCCATGAAGGAATTTGTGGGAACCACGTTGGAGGCCGGGCACTCTCGCGGAAAGCGCTGCTGCAAGGCTATTACTGGCCAACTATGGCTCGGGATTCCAGGGACTATGTGAAAAGGTGTGACAGATGCCAAAGGTTCTCCCCCATGATCAATTGTCCGGGAGAGTTGCAGACACCCATCCTTAGCCCCTGGCCGTTTGTTCAATAGGGCATCGACATAGTAGGCCCCCTGCCAACAGGAAAAGGGCAAGTCAAGTTTGCTGTCATAGCCGTAGACTACTTTACCAAGTGGGCAGAAGCCGAACCATTGGCCACCATCACCGAGAAGAAGATGGAGGGTTTTATAGAGAAGAATATCCTCAGCAGGTTCGGCACTCCCCGTGTACTGGTGAGCGACAATGGCAGACAATTTGACACCCCGGTGTTTCGGCAATTCTGTTCGGGCTACGGGATATCCAACCATTACTCCTCTCCCGAGCACCCTCAGGCCAACGGCCAAGCCGAGGTGACGAATAGGACAATCTTGCAATCAATCAAGACTCGGCTTGAAAGTGCCAAAAGTCTGTGGGCTGAAGAGTTACCGACCCTCCTGTGGGCCTACCGTACCACTCCCCGAGCAGCAACAGGCGAAACGCCGTTCTCACTTACCTACGGCTTCGAGGCCGTAGTCCCCACAGAGCTCGGATTGCCCTCCTACCGGGTAGCCAATTTCAGTGAGCAAGGCAACGAAGAAGCTCTGAGAACCGAACTTGATTTGGTAGAAGAGAAAAGAGATCAAGCCTATCTGAGAGTGGCAGCGTACAAGCAGAGGGTGTCGAGGTACTATAACAGCAAGGTCAAGCATCGTAGCTTCCAAGTGGGTGATCTTGTCCTGAAGGCGGTAAACCAGTCGACTAGAATCCCGAATCATGGGAAGTTGGGGCCGAACTGGGAAGGCCCATATACGGTCACCCGGATTCATCGACCGGGAACCTATTGGCTACGAGATTTTGACGGGCATGAGCTTTCCCACCCGTGGAACATACAGCACCTTCGAAAATATTTTCAGTAGCTGGGATGAAGGGGGTTAGCGATCGATTAGGACTCTTTGTAGCTCTACCCGAGCAGTTAAAATTTTTTTTTTTGAAATAAAGCAATTACCTTTCTGCAAAGTTCCTACTCAAGTGTTTCACCCCAGTACAAAAAGACCTCGGGCCTAACCCCGAGGCACCTTTAAAGACCTCGGCTAAACACCAAGGCACAAAAAGACCTCGGGCCTAACCCCGAGGCACCTTTAAAGACCTCGGCTAAACACCAGGGCACAAAAAGACCTCGGGCCTAACCCCGAGGCACCTTTAAAGACCTTGGCTAAACACCAAGGCACAAAAAGACCTCGGGCCTAACCCCTAGGCGCAGGCTTCGCCTAGGTCCAGCCAACGATGGGGCCTAACCCCCTAGGCAGCCAATGATGGTAAGCCCCAAAGGACCCTGCAACCACCCATGTTCCAGGTCGGTTTCCTACGGTCGGTATTCCCGTCCATCTCCCTAACAAAACGCTTGGGGGGCAAGGGAATGCAGGCTTAAACAGGAAATTAAACAAGGTTTAACCTAGGTCCCACCGACAATGGGGGCAAACCCCCTAGGTGACCCACGATGGCTAAGCCCCAAAGGACCCTGCAACCACCCATGTTCCAGGTCGGTTTCCTACGGTCGGTATTCCCGTCCATCTCCCTAACAAAACGCTTGGGGGGCAAGGGAATGCAGGCTTAAACAGGAAATTAAACAAGGTTTAACCTAGGTCCCACCGACAATGGGGGCAAACCCCCTAGGTGACCCACGATGGCTAAACCCCAAAGGACCCTGCAACCACCCATGTTCCAGGTCGATTTCCTAAGGTTGCTCGCTACTACGCACCCGCCTTACCAAAATGCTTGGGGGGCAGGGGAATGCAGCCTTAAACAGGGAATCACACCGGTCATTAACAGCACTTGGAGTCCTAGCATTCCCAAGTACTAACAGTGATCAGAGATAAATAACCCGGACGGTAAAACAGGACAAGTCCTATAATACACCGGGTATGCCTTCAAAAACAGGTCGAGAAGACCAGGCGTTCTACCAGTTACGGTCCTAAACCATTTTGCTAAGGCAGTGTTCGGTTCGACTAAAACTGGTCAGATACTGGCAGAAGACCAATTATTCAACCGGTTGCAACCCTAATCCATGTGCTAAGTGAAGGGTCTTGCAATTGAAAACTGGTCGGGGATTGGCAATCACATGGGCATGCAAGTACAAAATGTAAACAGTTAATGGAAAGGAAAGTGGCCTCAGGGGCCTTGTCATTGATTAAAAGCAGACTTGTACAGACCCTAGGGTGAGCAGTTGTAGTAGCTCACCCCCCCCCCCCACAAAACAAAAATATGCTACAACAGTAAAAGAAGAAAGAGAAAGGGCATAAAAGCCCTACTGGTCACCCACGACGTCCAGCTCTTCCTCCGCAGCAGGAGCGGCTTCAACTGGCGCAGCCTCCGCAGGCCCCCCGCCAGCAGCCCGGTCCTCTTTCCAGTAATTGGATTCGGCCCAGGAATAGCCGGAGATGTCCCAGTCCGGGTGATCCGCCATAACACGGGCAATCAGGTCCTTGTAGCCCTTGAGGAATCCAGCCTCGAATTCCTCCTCGGCATCTTTCGTCTCTGCTTCAAGGGTGGCGGTCGCTTCGGACAGAGTGGCGGTCAGAGCCTCAACATCCTTCTCGGCAGCAACCCGACCGGCCTCCGCGGCAGCAAGCTTGGCCTCTAAAGCAGCGAGCTGGGCCTCAGCAGCCGTTCGGGAAGCCCGCTCGGTTAAAATCACAGCTCGGGCCTCGCCCAGCTCCTGGCCCAAAGCCCTAGCCTTCTCCGCCTCAGCCTCCCGGGCCGTCTTTTCCATGGAGAGGGCCTCCTCAGCAGCCGCCAGTTTCCCGGTCAGAGCGGGGAAGGTCGCCTCGGACCCCGCTGCTATACAACCGACCTGCAAACGAAAACAGCTATAAGCATTATGAGCGAAACAAGCAATAAGCACCTATGAGAAGTACAAAATATGGACGCACCATATGGCTAATGCTGTAGAGCCAAGCGGTCACGTCCTCCGGGCTTAACAAGGAGCACTTGTCCACCTGACCCGGCAGCAGAGCGGGGCGGATCCTCCCGCGTACCTCATCCGCCCTCTCAACCGGCGGCACTGCAGGAAGCCCTCTATGCACGGTCTCCTCCACAGTAGGGAAGGAGACGCCAGCTGTTTTGGAAGCAGCAGGCGTCTTGGGGGGCACGGCAATGGTCACCCCGGGCGCCGAGGTGCCTACCCCCTCCTTGTCAGGGCGGATGACGATGCCCCGGGTTAGCCTCTTGAGCTTCTGGCCCTCGGTGGGCTCCAGCCTCTTCCTCTTTGGTCCAGCTCGGGCAAGCAGGGCCTCCTCTTTCTCCTTCAGCGCCGCCGCGTCCTTGGGAGCCATTGCTGCAAAACAACCGAAAAGATTTTAGGCCGCGAAGAAAGATGTAAGAGGAAACAGTGGAATAAATAGAACGCTGACCGGGAACAGTAGGAGAGGAAGCCGGGACTTCTGAGGGCTCCGCGGGGGAATAAGACACCACTATGTCTCCCGTCGGGGACAGAACGTTCCGAATGTTGGTGGGCAACTGTGCTAAGCCCCAAATCCTGGCCTGGGACGCCTCAGAGATCTCAGGAATGTCTGCCGACCCAGCTACAAGTAGAAGCATAAAACCGGTTAACAGGTCAATAAATCCATAAAACCGAAAGAGACAAACAAAAGAAAGAAAGGTAGCCTTACCCCTCAGCTCCTTCACCCAGGATGTCCTCGGCCGGGTCCCCGCGGCCTCGTCACAAAGGAAAAGGGTGGACACTTGGAAGAACTTGCTCTTCCACCCCTTGTTGTTACTGGGGCACTTGTCGATAATCTTTCTGCCCAGCCGGGCGGAGAAAGAAAAGAACCCCAGTTCCCCGTGTACGGGAAACGGCCGATGGGCCCATAGAAACTCCTCGAGGGTCACCTCACACCCGAACGCCTGGGGCCACAGAGATATACAACCCATCAGGAATCTCCACCCGTTGGGGGCCAGTTGCCCGGGAGCAATCCCAAGGTGAATCAGGATGGCCCTGGCTACTGGGTGGAGCGGAAGGCGGAGACCTGCCATCATTGCATCCTCGAAAAGAGTCGTGAACCCCGGATAGTAAAGGTGCGCTCCCCCGGAATTCACCGCCAAAGAGCAACTACCCGGGAAGGAGTATCTCTTCCTAATCCGGATAAGGTCCTCGGAACGCAAAATCGAGAACACTGACTCACAAGCAAACGCAACGCCGGGATCGGACTCCCCGGGCGCCTCGTCGCCCAAACCCCTAGAGACGGAGGCAACGGGGGCCCCCTCGGCGGATTCGTCATCAGACTGACGGGCTGGAATCAAGCCCTCACTCTGGTGGTCAGAAGGAGGGTCCAAAACCGGGTCGGAGCCATCCGACCGGAACATCTCGCTAATCGAACGGGACGCAGAATTGAAGCCGGAATGCTCCATCTCGGATGCCCCTGGGGAAGGAAGAGGGAGTAGATCGCGACCTAAATACGGATCGGAAACCCCGAGCCTGAGGTACAGGGAAGGCAATGTCACTAACCTAAAAGGCAGAGAGTAGATGGCCCTAAACGTCAGAAGGCACTCTCTCAGTGAAACTACGGAGACACCGGTCCGGCTCAACTGGCCTGAGTCTCCACCCGACCGGAAAAACGAGCAGAATCTAAGGAAGAAAAAATCCCACTCCCGCTCGAACCCTACCGGACTCACTCTCTCCAGTTTCACTACAAAAAGAAGAGAAGATGGGGAAAGGGAAGAAGGGAGCAACAGACGAAAGCTCGGAAGGAAGAGGACTTACAAAGCTTGCGCAGAAAAGAGAACTCGAGAATCTTGCTCGGACTAGCTTCTGCTCTCAAGACGTTCGGCGATCTCTCTGCAGTAAAGGGCCAGAGAAGTGGACAAGCATTCATTTATAGAAATCGGGAACGGCCCAGATCAAAACGTATCCAATGGTCCGCGTGATCCCCCGCCCGAAGTTGCTGACAGTTGTCTCCTCGGGCGCATGAAACGTTGCCTAGAAAGGCGTGCGCATTAAAGGCCTGACATGACTGTTCGGTTGGCGCGCAAGTGGCTTGGTTGCGTCCGCGCTGGCGTAGTTCGAACCTAACCAGGTCAACGACCAGCGAACACGTGGCAGCAGCGACTCCCGAACCAACGGATCGCCCGCTCGGGGAATGCCCCGACCAACGTCTTCCTCCGGCCCCGCCCGAAGGACAAAATCCCGGTCTACTACCGAACGGTTCCCAGGGAAAATTTCAGTTTTCAACCCTCATCAGACGGAGCGTCCAATCAGCTTTGAAAATGGGGGGCAGGTGGTACGTGCACGAGAATCTCGGCGTAACCACACAGCAAGTCCACGAGGTCTATTGGACGCTGGTTGGAATTTTGGAACTCCAACCGAATAAACCACTGTCAAAATAGAAATCGGAAATACCGATAGGTCAACAACAGTTCGAGTATTAACAGCTACAACAAAGTGCAATTAACGCGAAAGGGATGGCCTCAAGGACCTTGTTCATTGATTAAAAAAAAAAAACTGTACAAGTTCGGGGGGCAGTTGTAGTAGCCTCCCCAAAAAAAAAAAAAAAAAAAAAAAAAAAAAAAAAAAGGAGGACGGCAGACTTCAAGTGCCCTTATCCTTCAAGGCCTTGATCTCCTCCTCCAGGGCAGCCATCCTCTCCACCAGCCCTTGGACGGTCAACTCTAGGGCGTGGACATCCACCTCCCGCATGACAAAGTTCGTCTCCAGGTGAGCGGTCTGCTTTTCCACTTCCTGCAGGCGGCCCTCCATGTTAGCAAGAGAGAGGTCCGTCCAGGTCGGCACACGGAGACCGCTCGGGGTGTCAAGCTTGCTCCTTTTCGGCGAAGGTCCAGAGACTTCACCAACAGCTTTTCCCTTCCCTTTCCCGGGCGGGGCAGGTGGAGGGCTCGCGTCCTCAGATGAAGATGAGACTGAATCACTGCTGGTGGACAAGGTGACCGGCCCCTTGGACGGCCCGGCCATGCCCGTGGCCCGTGAACCAGAGGCCATGGATCGAGTATAGCGGCGTGACCCCGAAGCCACAGCGGCAGAGGAAGGTCCAGCGCCCGCATCGTCTACTGGTCCCCCAACCAGATCAGAAAACGAAAGCCCGGCCTCGATAGCTCGGTCAATCGCCTCCGTTTCATCAGCGGTGGGGGCAATGCCACGGGAGGCGGCAAACGTTCGCCTGCAGAGGTCAGGATCAAAAGTCTCGGGGGGGGCAGAGAACGCCATCTTCCAGCCAGTTGCCGGCAACCATAACCCAGGGGTATTGCTGCCAGTTCTTATTTGCAAAATCCAGGCCTCGGACATGGTCCTTTCCCTCAGTCTTGGGGCGGAAGTAGGGACCTCCGTTGTCGATCCCCATTATGTAGCACCTTGCGACGTCGGCGGACCGGAGGAACAACCTCAGTCGCTCGTTCAGTACCGAAATCCCCCAGAGGAGGCGGGCGACATTCGGGCGGCATCTGTGGAGCGGAATGCGCAGCCCCACGAGCAGGTCACAAAAGGAGACTGGAAGAGGAAAGCGCAGTCCCACAATTAGCAGCAGATAGCTGCTAATAAGGACGAAAGGGAAGGCCACTTCCTCTCCCTCAATGTGTGGACGAACTACTACGTCGTCCGGAATTTGGCAGTCCTCTCGGAAGGCTCTGAGCCCTTCGTCAGACGACAGGTCGATGTTGGAAGCCATTGGAAGGAAGACTGAAGTAGTATGGGCAGAGGAAAAGGGGTCGGGAGTGCTTTGCTCTGAAAACCCGCTCGGTGATTATTGATCTTCAAACAGTGGTGAATATGTAGAATGAACTGACGCTCCTTTTATAAAAACAAAGGACGGCTCAGATTGAATCAGATCGGACGGTCAGGACGTTTTCCCGCTCTTGGCGACTGACGGCTGTCACATCGGGCATACCATACGCCGCCTCAAAAGGCGCATGCATTAAATGCACGACGTGATGGTTTAGTCCCAACGCAAACTGTTCGGTTACCTCCACGATGGCCCCGTCGCATCCCAACCAGGCCTGCAAGCAGCTGACACGTGGCCCTGGGCAACACCGGACCCTCCAGTGTCCCGCTCGGTCCTTTCCCGGAAAGACAACCCCGGGTCAGCCTTACCTCGGGGAAGGCCTCGGCTTCTTCCCGAGCGGTTTCTCGTGACAGCTCTGATTTCCAAACCTCATCAGATATGGCATCCAATTAGCTCTGGAAATGGGGGGCAGCTGATATGCTCAGAATTATCCAGCATGGGCCCAACGGCCACGTCAGCATCGAAGACTAAGCATAACCCTGGGGTCCACACCCAGGGCTTGCCAGCGTCACCGCTCGGGGTGTCCGAACTGCCCGGGCGTGACCTTCGGCGGCTCTCCCGGACGCGCGGCTCAACTCCAGCAGTTTCCTTGTGCGGCCAGAGTCCTATTAGGAATAAAACTCGATAGATTCCTAATCTGATAAGGATCTTCCCTTAACTTATGCACATCAAATTGTGATTGATATAGGCTTCCTAATGGATCTAAGTTTCCATGTAGAGGCGGACTCTTGCATCTATAAAAGAGTCCACCCATACCATTCTAAAAGGAGGACAATCTTAAGGAACCTAGTAACCAGAGCATACACTGAAACGCATATACCCGGACGGTATTACTGGTAGTGCCGCCCACCATTGTTGGCTCACCAGGCCGCCGGTGATCTGCTAGTACAGCGCCTAGACGCACACGTGGACGTAGGTCACCTCATTAACGGGGCCGAACCACATACAACCCCTTGGTGTTTCTCTGTCTCTCTCTGAATCCTCTCTTACCAATTCTAGGCACCATCAGGATTTATGTTCACTTTAACTTTTTTCACTTTTCTTTCTTTCTTTCTCTTTTTTGACAAACTTGGGCCACTTAATACTCAATTTCCACATTTACATCTTATCTTTGCTATATATGCATTTTGAGATGCCTTTATAAACAATGTTTATGTTAATACTTCTCCGAAGTAACTGAACAGTAGATGGATATGTTCCTTTAGCCCATGGAAAATCTTTCTGAAGTATTTCTAATGTGTTTGGAAATGGAGAACAAGGAAGAGAAAAGAGAAAGGAAGAAACAAAATAAGGAAATAAAAGAGAAAGGTTTAGTACGGCGAACTAAATTTCTTAAAGAACCTCTAAATTTTTCCCAAATTATGGTAAAACAAAATTTTCCTTTCCTGTCTGTTTTGTCAATGTGAGATCCACATCCGCTATGTGTAAAATATGTGATTGCTTAGAATGACAACCCAATCCTACAAGTAATTCGAGCTTGTCTATTGTTAGATTCGGGGTGTGAATCAGAGCTTATGGTAGCTCAAGGGGGTCATAAAGATTGCTATGCATCAACTCAATGCTCAGAAAAAGGCTTGAAACATTCAGTTTCAAGTTTCTGGCGGAGGGGTTTTTGACCGGTCGACCAGATCTCTTTGACCGGTCGACCGGGTTAATGACTATATAAAATTTTAAACAAGTTGTTTCTAGTAGAGGGGCATTTGACCGGTGACAACTTTTCATGTTATAACTTTGAATTTGTTTGAACTTCATCTGTTCTAATGGCTTCTAAACGTCTATATACAAATATATACTTGATGTATGGGTGTTGGGACAAAACCCTTTGTTGGGGAAATCTCGTCTAATCTCTCCACAGGATCTGTAAGAAATCAATGCAAGCAATCACACACATGAACACCAGATTTCTACGTGATTCTGCCAATAATGCCTACATCCACACTGTTGTAGGGTTGTATTTTCTTTAGGTTTTCCAAGAGAGTCGCAATCACAGTTTACAACCTTAAGAAATTGTATTTATAGCTTGTACAAGTTTTCTGACAAAATAGCTTCCTAAATCAATTAAGATAAGGAAATCCGCTACAGATTCCCAATCCCGCCAGGGCGGCTCGCTAGGGAGGTGCCTGCCCGGGTGGGTTACCTGGCGAGCGATATTTCAATAAATTCCAGGCTAAACTCGCCCCGTGCCCGCTCGGGTGATGCCCGCCCGGGCAGTCCGCCCTAGGCGGCAATGCCTTGTCCAGACTCATTTTCTCCTTGCGAATAGAAGCTCCACTGAAACTATCCTCAAGCTCTTGGGATTAAGCTCCACCATTCCTATCAATCTCCCACTTGGAGACTAATCACACTGCTGTAACACATAACATAACCCCTTCTCAAAGCAACAACCATACCCTCTGCAACGTGTTTTCAAGTCCTACGCTTGAAGACTAACTGAAGTTCCACATAACTTCAGTTTGTCAATGGTCACCGCCTTTGTCAACATGTCCGCCAAATTCTGACTCCCACTAATATATAGTACCCCATCATCCCAGAGAGATCACATAAAGTGATACCTCAATTGAATATGCTTTTTCCTCAAATGGAAAATCGGATTCTTCGCTAGATGAATAATACTTTGACTGTCACAGAGCAAAACACTATTTCCACGCCCCTTCCCCAATTCCTTCAAGAACCCTTATAGTCAGATCATCTCCTTGCTTGCCTTTGTCACGGTAACATACTCTGCTTCAGTAGTGGAGAGAGCTACGATCTTGTATAATGGAGACACCCAACTGACAGTCGTACCACCCAAAGTATAAACATAACCCGTTGTACTCTTTCGGTTGTCCATATCACCCGCCAAGCATCTACACAGCCTTGTAGTACCATATCTACTCATTTGAAACAAAGAGCTATCTCCGAAGTGCCCCTCAAATACCTGAGAACCCACTTCAATGCCTCCCAATGCTTCTTGCCCAGATTACTCATGTACCTACTCACAACTCCCACTAAATGTGCAATGTCTGGACGTGTACATACCATGGCATACATAAGGCTCCAAACTGCCGAAACATATGGAACTCTTTCCATATACTTCTGTTCTTCCTCGATTTCTGGACATTGCTCCTTTAATAGCCTAAAGTGACGAGCCAAAGGAGAACTTACTGTTTTTGCATCTCCCATGCTAAAACCAGCTAAGCACCATCTTCACGTACTCTTCTTGTGACAGTTTCAATGTACCCATTTCTCTGTCCCTGCTAATCCTCATCCCTAGGATTTGTTTAGCTTCGCCCAGATCTTCATCACAAAGTGTTCAGACAGCTGACTCTTCAAATTGATTATATCTTGAATGCTTGATCCTGCTAACAACATATCATCAACATACAAGAGCAAAATGATGAAACCACTCCCAAACCTCTTCACATAACAACAATGATCTGCTTGACACCTTGTGAAGCCACTTGTACCCATAGAACTATCAAACTTCTTCTACCACTGCCGAGGTGCTTGTTTCAAATCGTACAAGCTTTTTACAAGCTTGTAAACCATTTCCTCTCTACCATGGTGCTTCAAACCCTACTAGTTGCTTCATGTAGATCTCTTCATCTAGATCACCATGGAAAAAAATTGCCTTCACATCTAGCTTCTCTAGATGTAAGTTCTCTGCTGCCACTATGCTTAAAACTACCCTGATTGTAGTTAGCTTCACAATTGGAGAGAAAATCTCAGTATGATCAATGCCTTCCTTTTACTGAAACTGTTTTACCACCAATCTCACCTTATAACGCTTGCTACCATCGTGCTCTTCCTTTAACCTGTAAACTTATTTGTTGTGAAATGCATTCTTACCCTTGGATAACTCGGTAAGTTACCATGTCTCATTTAACATGAGTGAGTCCATCTCATCATTCATGGCTAACTCCCACTTGACCGAATTATCCACTTGTAGAGCTTCTTCATAACTTTCCGGTTCATCACTATCGGTCAATAACAAATAATACAAAGATGGAGAATACCTCTGTGTAGGTCTAGAGACTCTGGAAGACCGCCTCACCATGGAATCCAGTGTGACTGGCTCTTGCCATGGAATTGGGTTTGTCGGTATGTTCTCATCTTTAATTTCTGAGGGCCCCTGTAGGTCAACATACCCAGACTTTTCAACTTGAGCTTTTGTGCTACTCAACTTTGTACCCATCCTATCCTTGTACATCACCTTCTCATTGAATACGACATCTTTGATTCTAGTGATTTTTTAATTTTGGTCATCCCAAAATCGATACTCGAACTCATTCGTGCCATAACCAATGAAAGTGCACTTCCTCGATTTAGGGTCCAGCTTGTTCCTAGCTTTAGAATCAATATGCATATATGAAACACATGCAAACACACGTAAATAAGAAAGATTTACTCTTTCCCGCTCCAAACCTTCTCTGGTAACCTCCCATCCAAGGGAACTGATGGTCCACGATTAATAAGGTGTGTAGCCGTGCTAACTGCGTTTGCCCAAAACATCTTGGGTAGTCCAGAATATAACCTCATACTTCTGTCCTATTCATTCGTTTGGCAATGCCATTTTGCTGCGGGGTCCTTGGAATAGTCTTCTTCATCATAATTCCATTTTTTGAACAAAACTTAATGAACTCCCTATCTTTGTACTCCCCTTATTGTTGGATCTAAGGTATTTAACCATAACACCTGTTTCATTCTCCACCAAGGCTTTCCACTTCTTAAAAGTGCAAAAGACATCTGATTTATTCTTCAAAAAATAAACCCATTCCTTTTGAGAAGAATCGTCAATGAAAGTTACATAGTACTTCGAGCCTCTAAGTGATAAAACTATAGATGGTTCCCATACATCGGTATGAACAAGCTCTAACTTCTCCAAATCTTTGAAAAACTCACCTTCCTCTGTTTTCCGAAGACACAATCTTCACAGAATTCAATCTCCACTAATTTAGGCCTTGAAGCTTTCCCTTTGACTATAGAATTTTGATCCCCTTTTCGCTCATGTGTCCAAGTTTGTAATGCCACAGATTGGACTCATTGCTCAACTCAGTAACCGATATAGTAACCGATATGGCATCTCTACTCCCCGCAGTCACATATAGAGTACCCCCATTTTACCACGAGCCAACACCATGACCCCATTGGTAACCTTCCAATCATCATTGGAAAATGTCATAGTGAATCCCACACTAGCAAGTTGCCTCACATAAATCAAATTCCTCTTCAAGAATGGCACATGCCTAATATTATTTAATTTCCACATCGCTCCATTGGGCAACTTCACAATCACCATACCCTTACCAATAATATTGCAAGCTTTATCATCCCCAAGATAAACCCTCCTAAAGTCACCACGAGCATAGTCCTCCATAACCTCCATGTTTGATGTAGCATGAAAAGTGGCTCCCGAATCTACAACCTAAGATTCCGTCTGAGTATCAAGAGACAAAATAAGAGCATCTTCAACGTCACTAGTCACTATATTTGTGGAATCCTGCTCCGTATTCTTCCCTTTCCCCTTATGGGTTCCCAAACCAAGCTTAGGGCCTAGAAGGATTAAGCCTACTTGATTGTCCCATTTCAAATCTCATGTCAACAACCACGAGTGAGGTTCACAAACCTTCATTAGCCTTTATCCGATCCAACCAATTTGGATTACTAGTATTTTGGATTCCATGGGGCTTTATATCCAACCCGAGGCAACAATCGATGCCCATGATCCATATTCGAGGCTACACGAGTGAGTAATCCATGTTTATCCTACAATGCTAAATCTGGAGAGATCCTTACTAATAGAGTCACCACTTGGTTTGATAAAAGAAACTAAGAAAACTAAATCTATCAAGTCTAATGGATAGAGAGCACCGTCCCGTTGTCATCAAAGAACTCGGTTTATGGGTTAAGGTACGAGAGAGGAAGGAGCTAGATTGTGATAAAACACCCCCTCTCGCTCTAGCGTGAGATGGGCATCTACTCTTCTTTCAAGGTACTTAACTAGACATTATATGGACTGTTTCATTTATTTATAATGCAATCCTAATTCAAGTTATAAACAACTAATTAAAAGAAAATCATGCAAGAAACTATACAATTACATGCAATGCACATGCTAAAGTAGTAATTTGGGGATTAAACGTATTACTACGCTCCCCTATGCATGCGAAAGGAAATAAAATTAAATTAAACGTGAAAAACACCCTCAAAACCCTAGAAAAAATATGACATCTAAGCACAAGAAATCATGTAGGGAATTTAAAATCTGTATTTTATCCTCCTAAGCATGCTTCTATGTGATCCTAGGAAAGCAGTAAATAAGAGGGATGTAGTAACTCACCCGGGATAGCATAGCATTCCCAAGTATCCTAATTAACCATGGTTAGGGCAATAACATCATGATATATGGAGAATAATCTAAGAATATCCTACTATTCATAGTATGTATATGTGTCCAAACATGACTACTATGTGTAGTAGTATGCATGTGTAAGTTTAATTAAGATGTTATCCTTAGTATGGATAACCTACTGTTCTACGTGAGGATAGTGTACAAGTGTATGCATGTGCATGGATAGGAATTAATTAATGAATTAAACTAATTAGGAAGTAACTGCTATGAATAATCTAATTCATAGATTAAACTACTATGCATGAACATAAACATGGATAGCATGGATAGCCTGCTATCCCAACTAATATGAACTACAATATTATCCCTATATGAATGCCCTAATTCTAGACTCGTAGATCCGATTAAGGGTTTGTTATTTCCGGAGTTGGATATCCATAGATTGGATACCAACCCCAAAGCTCCAACTACCACAACATTTGGGGGTAGCTCTGCCTGGGATAACTCTACTTTAATGGATACTACAAACAAGGAAATACAACTACCCTAGACCTTTATAGATCAAAAGCAATAAAAATGAAGAACGCGAAGAACAAACAAGAAATTCAACCTAGATATAAGAAAATAAAGATCAAAACAGGAAAATGAAGTACAAAAAAAAAAAGAAGAAGGTGGAGCTTACCTCAAGAACTTTCCTTAGAATACTTCTGCAGGGCTTCGCCGGCACCGCGGACTCCAAGACTTAAGTCTAACTATAAAACACTTGTACTTTTTCTAAGGAATTTCTAGGAGTGCTTGAGGAATCCTCCAATGGAGTTTCTTTGGGCTCTCTAGTCCTCAGAATTTTTAGGTGTGTTGGATGGGGATGCGAGGACCCCCTTTTATTGTTAAAGGTTTGGGTGAAAACTCTTATAGTTAAGCGATGTGGGATAAAAAAAAACACAAATTTTTACCTTTTGGGGCATTTTCATGCGGATTGGGGTCAAATCAAGGGTCTAGAATGCATCTGGAGTATCTGAGAGCCATAGTAGCACTCAGAGGTGCCACATGGCAGTCTTAGAGTACCGCGTGGTACTCAGCATGAGAGCCACCATGGCTCTCAGCCCAGAAGCTGTTTTTACTCTAGACATCCTGAATTTTGTTCTCTCACCTCAATTATCTTTTTTGGGCTTGTGACATACTGTTGGAAAGGTATGTAAGTCTAGTTTAAGATGTTTTTGGTCTCATCCAAAAAGAGTTTGTAGATTTTGAGTTATGGTTGAAAGAGTGAGGCTGACTCCAAGAGGGAGCAAACCTGTGAGGTACAAAAAGGGTGAAAATCTTCTGAAGTGGTTTTTGGCCAATGTGAACGATTGGGTCACTAATTTAGCCTATTTCAGGTCTATTTTGTAAAGGGAGTTCTCAGGATCCCACCTCAAGTTCTAGATTTTGCTCGTTAAAAGGCGATTTTTCATCATTTCATGTGAAAAAGCTCCCATAAATTGGGTTTTCGTCACTAAATTGAGTTTCTAGCATACCTAAGTCTTCCCAAAGGTTATTCTAACATATCTTGGAGACCATGGTGCTTTATGGAGTTCTAATTTATAAAACTGACATTCCACAAATCATGATTTCGGTCATCAGGTTGTTCTTGAGGCGGGATTCCTTCAGTCGAACGGACGAACCAAAATAGGGTGTCTACACCCCTTATCACCTATCTTCCTACGACGGTCTCTACTAAAATGACCCTTCTTTCCACAATCCCAATGTTCTGCATCGGTGGCCTTTACTTTTCCTTTGGACCTCCCCCTCAATGATTTTGATCTTCCCCGATTCACATTCCTTCCTAGTGCTCTCCCTCTATTATCCAAATTCAAAGGCAACCCAGACGACTCACCCAACTCTCTCCTTTGAATTTCTTCGCTAAGGACCAAGTCATGGACATCACCATACTTCGACATATTTCTTTCGGAAGCACTACTGACAATTGTGATAGTCCCATTCCAACTATCCAGCAAACATGACAATAAAAGCAGAGCCATGATCTCATCATCGAATTCAATACCAACCAAACTCAACTGCATGGTTACAATATTGAATTCATTAAGGTGATCTACTACAGATGCACCATCTCCTATACTTAAGGCAAAAAGACGTCACATCAAATATACCTTATTCGAAGTCGAGGGTTTCTCATACATTTTGGAGAAAGCGGTCATGAGACTCTTTGTGGTCTTCTCCTTCACAATATTAAAGGCAACATTGCGAGCCAACCTTAACCGTATCATACCTAGGACTTGTCGGTCTAACAACGCCCAATCCTCATTTTTCATCCCTTCTGGTTTCTGTCCTGAAAGAAGAGCATAGAGTTTCTTCTGATAAAGATAATCCTCTATCTGTATCTTCCAAAATCTGAAGTCTGTACCATCGAACTTGTCGATCTTCACTTTTCCTTCTTCTGCCATTGATCTCACCCGAACTTGGCTTTGATACTAGTTGTTGGGGAAATCACATCTAATCTCCCCACAGGATCTGTAAGAAATCAATGCAAGAATGACATAAAATAATGAACAATCACACACACGAACACCATATTTCTACGTGGTCTGACCAATAATGCCTCCGTCCACATCGTTGCAGAGTTGTATTTTTCTTTAGGGTTTCAAAGATAGTTGTGATCATAGTTTACAACCTTAGGAAAGTGTATTTATAGCTTATATATATGTCTCTGAAAAAATAGCTTCCTAAACCAATTAGAAAAAAGACATTCGTTGGAGATTCCCAATCCCGCCCGGGCGGCCAGCTCGGGCAGATTACCTGGCGGGCAATATTTAAGCAAGTTCCAAGCTAAACTCCCCCTGTGCCCACTCAAGTGATGCCCGCCCAGGCAGCAATGCCTTGTCCAACTCCTTTTTTCCTTGCGAATAGAAGCTCCACCGAAACTATCCCCGAGCTCTCAGGATTAGGCTCTACCATTCCCATCACTGTTTGTGTAGAGAAGTATCTCTTACCCAATAGACACCTCTAATATACAAAATAGTTAGTTATTTTATGATATACCTTTTACAGATTTTATCTCTTCTTATTTACCATTTTTAGAGTCATTTTTTGAGTGCTTTTCATATACACTAATTTTTGTAGAATGTAGTTGAGTTTGTTGCCTCAACTATATTAGATCGTAGTATCCTCAAGAATGATACGACATAGTTCACAAGCAACCAAGTATGGGACGTAAGTTTATTTTCTGGACAATGATTCACATGCTCAATCTAGTTACTGTTTTATTGAAGTTTCTTATCCAATTTTCCAACAATCAAAAAATGAATTTATATTTGTTGGAAGTATGACCATTGAAACTACAATCGTTATCAAGAATTCACATGCTGAGAAGCTCGAAAAGTTCAAGGAAGAAGACTTCAAGAGATGGCAAATAAAGATGATGTTCTATCTCACTACTCTCAACCTTGCACACATCCTATGAGAAACCAATCCAGTGCTTCCTATAGAAAATCCCACCAAAGAAGTCAAAGCCGCATTAGAAGCATGGAATCATTATGACTTTTTATATAGGAATTGTATTCTCAATGGTTTGGAGGATGTTCTTTACATTGACTATTTAGCTTTTACAAGTGCAAAGGAACTTTGGGAGTCTCTTGAAAAGAAGTACAAAATTGAAGATGTAGGGACTAAAAAGTTCATTGCTATAAGATTTTTAGATTTCAAGATAGTGGATTCTATTCCTGTAGTGAAGCAATTGAAAGATATTCAAGTCATCATCAACCAAATTCATGTGGAGGGAATGGCTATTAGTGAACCATTCCAAGTGGCATCAATCTTTGAGAAATTGTCATCATTACGGAAGAAATTCAAGAGTAATCTCAAGCACAAGCACAAGGAGTTATCAATGGAGATCTTGTGGTATGCCTAAGGATTGAGGAAGAACCGAAAAAGGAGATAAGAATGGGCACAAGGATCTATGGAATTGAAAGCCAATCTTATTGAAGGCAAGTCTTTAAAATCTAAGCCTAAATTAAGTTTTAAGGGAGGCAAGATGAAGTTTATGTACAATGGGTCTAAGAATAGCAATTCCAAGAAGATTAAAGGGGATTGTTGGGTATGTGGAATACCCGGACATCGTGATAGCAATTGTCGAAACAAGAAAGGATCTAATAGAGGAAATAAGAAGTCCAATCAAGCTAACACGTGATGGAGACCTACGATCTTGTGGCTGTGGTCATGAAAACTTGTATGGTAACCAATTCTAAGGTTGGTGGATAGACACCAGGGCTACTAAGCACATTTGTGGAGATAGAAACATGTTTTCTTCGTACATAAAGGCGGATAGTGGTGACAAGCTTTTTTTGTGCTACATGTTCCAAAAATGCAAGAATTTAGTGTCCAGACATATGCTAAGTAAGAAAGGATTCAAGCTAGTCTTCGAACGCGATAAATTTATTTTGACTAAATGTGGAATGTATGTAGGAAATGGCTATACATGTGATGTGTTCTTCAAAATTAATTGTACTCCTAAAATTGTTATGAATGATAATAAAATAGCTTTTTCTTGTATCGTTGAGTTTTGTAGTTTATGGTATTCTAGACTTGGACATGTTAATTTCAAGTATTTGCATAAAATGATGAATTTAGGATTATTGCCAAAATTTGAAGTTGGCAAATCTCATAAATGTGAAATATGTGTAGAATCAAAGTTTGCAAGAAAGCCATTTAAATATATAGATAGAACAAGTAAGCTATTAGATTTAATTCATATGGATTTATGTGATTTAAAATTAACTCCAACAAGAGGTGGAAGTAAGTATTTTGTTACATTCATAGATGATAAAAGTAGATATTGTTATGTTTACTTATTACATTCAAAATATGAGACCATGGATATGTTTATGACATATAAGGCCGAAGTTGAAAATCAACTCTTAAACATAATTAAAATGGTAAGGTTGGATAGGGGAGGTGAATATGAGTCAACTCCATTGGCTGAGTATTATGCACTTAATGACATAATTCACAAAACAACAACATCGTATACACCATAACAAAATGGTATAGCGGAGAGGAATAATCGAACCCTCAAGGAAATGGCAAATGCTACTTTAAATAACTTTGGAGTGCCACATAACTTATAGGGGATGCCATTTTCACGACGAATGTGATCTTTGATCGAATTCTACATAAGAAGACAAATAAGTCTCCTTATAAAGTGTGGAAATGTAGAGTGAGGTTAGATAGGGGAGGTGAATATGAGTCAACTCCATTGGTTGAGTATTATGCATTTAATGACATAATTTACAAAACAACAGCGTCGTATACACCATAACAAAATGGTATAGCGGAGAGGAATAATCGAACCCTCAAGGAAATGGCAAATGCTATGTTAAATAACTTTAGAGTGCCACATAACTTGTAGGGGGATGTCATTCTCACAACGAATGTGATCCTTAATCGAATTCCACATAAGAAGACTAATAAGTCTCATTATGAAGTGTGAAAATGCTATGTTAAATAACTTTGAGGACATCTTTCCTTTTATAGAAGGAAGACAAAATCCAGCTACTGACAAAAGTGTTGAAGAGGTTTCTTCTAATTCTAGGAATGATGAAGAAACCAATGTTGCTCCTAAAAAGAGTAAGAGAGCTAGAAAAGCTACTTATTTTGGACCAAATTTTGTGACGCAAGTCACCGAATGTGAACCTCAAACTTTTAATGAGGGTATGAGTACACCCGAGGTGCCTTATTGGCAAGAAGCCGTAAATAATGAGTTGGATTCCATTATGCAAAACCACATGTGGGAATTGGTTCACTCACCTCCGGATAGTAAACTAATTGGTTAAAAATGGATATTAAAAAGAAATCTCAAAGCCAATGGTATTATTGACAAGTACAAAGCTTGATTGGTAGCTAAAGGTTATCGACAAAAAAAGGGAATAGATTTCTTTGATACCTACTCCCCGGTTACTAGCATTACATCAATTAAGATGGTAATCGCTATAGCTGCCATCTATAACTTGGAATTACATGAAATGGATGTAAAAACCACATTTCTTAATGGAAATCTAGATGAAGAGATCTATATGGAACAACCAGAAGGTTGTAAAGGGACAAGAACATAAAGTTTGTCGACTTGTTAAGTCTCTTTATGGTTTGAAACAAGCTCCAAAACAATGGCACGAGAATGTGACCACACCATGATCGCAAATGGTTTTAAGATGTATGTCAAGAAATTTGAAGACATTCATGTGTTATTGTTTGCTTATATGTTGATGACTTACTTATTACGGGAACGAATAAGAAAGTTATCAATGAAACCAAGAAAATGTTAAGCTCAAACTTTGACACGAAGGACACGGGTAAAGTTCTATGTTATTCTTGGTATACAAGTGAGACAAACTTTCGAAGGATACCTTCTCACATAATCACATTATGTTTATAATTTACTACAAAAGTTTGGACAATTGGATAGCAAATCGACAGTAACTCCATTTGATGCCAATTGTAAGTTGAGGACGAATATGGGTGAAAGCATATCTCAACTTGAATATTCGCAAGTAATCGGGAGTTTAATGTACATTGTGAATTTTACACATCTGGATATTGCATATTCGGTGGGAAGGCTTGCTAGATACACTAGCAATCTAGGTACAGATCAATGGGATGCTCTTATGAGGGCGTTAAGGTATCTTAAGCATACTATGAGTTATGGATTGCGCTACACACGATACCCACCCGTGGTAAAGGGATATTTCGATGTAAATTAGATTTTAGACAGTCAAGAAACTAAGTCCACAAGTGGATATATGTTCACTTTAGGTGGAATTGCGATTTCTTGGAAATCAACTAAGCAAAAGTGCATAGCATGTTCGATGATGGAATCGGAGTTCATAGCCTTAGACACTTAGTTGCGGTGAAGATCTTCAATAGTCTTCAAGCTCTTCTTCCAGTTCTTCAATCTTCTTCAATGACTACTCTTCAATTCTCTCAATTATCCTCCAAGTATATCAAATCTCTAACCAAAGTTTCTAACCCCCAACAATAGAGATATACATCCCCTTATATAGACCAATCTTGAGGGTTATTTCAGTAAATTTGGGGTAAAATCTCATGTGCAATGCCATCTTTGGTTGTTCAATACATATTTTGTTTTTAAAAAAAAACACTATTACAGGCAGTGGCAGTCGGCGATATGTCCGCAGCACTCACTGACTGTCGGCGAGGCAATCAGTGAGTGTCGGCTTTGCCGCATGCCGTTTCTTCCTTCTTTTTCCTTTTCATTTTTGTCTTTTCTTTTTCTTTTCTTTTTTTATTTCAAATCCTTCTCTTCTTCTTTTTTTTTTTTTCATTTCAAATACTTTTCTTCTTTCTTTTTCAAAATTTTCTTCTTAAAAATGGTCTAAACAAATCAAATCCATTTTTTAATTATACTTTCAAATTGATTTTTGTACTTTTCATATGCATATTTTACATCCGAAATTTCCTGAATACCCGATATTTTCCTTCTTTTATATTTTATTTGAACTTTGCAACTTTTGAGATCGAGAAGCTTTCCTAAGCTTAAATCACCTTAAAAGACTTCAAATTTGTTGGACATTGTCGTCATCAGTTTTGGAGGTAGTCACACCCTGAATTCGACTGCTGGTCAAAATTGGCGTGTCTACAGAGGCCCACTAAATTGTGCCCCAAGTGATATGTCTGTGGGATTAATTGTAATTGCGATGACATAGGATTTCAATATCTTACTTGAATTCCATGAGAATGATCCTTTGATTTTCTGTAAATTTATGATTTACATGAGAATAAGGTTGATCTCAACTACATTCATGAATAATTGATAAATCTAAGTCTCATAATCATGATTTGGGTCTTTCAATTTGATGTTTCATGGGATCTTCTTCATATCTTATTAAAATTCATAGGTATTAGTATTATTTTAGACTCCAAGGACCATTGATTTGGGAGGAGAAATGATCAAAGTAGGTCTCAATTCCTTAAGGATCATAAACTTGAGAGAGGAATTGGACTCATGAGAGGTCAACTTCATGGTTTGATAATCCATATCTAAATAATCTCATGTATTCAAGTATGGATATGGAGTTGAGATCCCCATTGAAATCTCCTTTAGGTCTAATCTATGGACTTATTTTGGTAAGTATGATTATTATGGTAATGGTTTTAACTCTAATTTGGTCCAAATTTTCTCTAGAATTTTGGACCAAATTTGATTTAACAAGTAGATGACCATTCAACAATGGTGCAGTGAATTCATTGACCAACTGTGATCAATGAATTTTAATTAAATCATGATTGGTTGGATTTGAATGAGACCAATTGGAATATGTTCATAACATCTATGGTTAGCATGGTTTGATCATAGGATTTGTGATGTGATTACTCTCTGTCCAGAATTCAAGAACAGTAAGTTAATTTAAATTGTTTTGATCAAAACCTTAATCAAGTATTTTAAGCTTCAAATAAATTTTTCTATGAAGTTTAATGAGTCAACATCTTCCAAAATGTCTAGACCAAACATCACTCGTTTACAATTTTTAATAAATCATATAAAATCTCTGGATAGAGAGTTGATAAAACCTGAGTGATGTTTGGTCTTGGTCCAATTCCCAGAGATTGAACCATTTGATCACTGATTTTCTTTTCAGGTTAGAAACTAGACTCACAGAGGCATATCATATCCAAATATCAATAAGATCAAGTCATGGGAACTATGACTTTTCTATTTTTAGATATTTGATTTCTTCTTTGTAAATCCTGAATTCTGTGACAGGTTTGATAAACCTTAATAATGATGATCCAAATAATTTTTCTATGACTTAAGACTAAACCATGCTTTAAATAATGTTAATTAAGTCTAAGTCCAGAGGTTAAAAGATCCAAATCAAAAGACATTTCATGTCTTAGTCATGCTCATGCATCCATAATCATCATATATGGTAGTGACACTTGCACCTTAGGATTTTAACTTGTAAAATCATTGAAATAAATTGTGATTGGTTGAACTTAGTCATGGATTCCTTTCGATTATGATTGAGATCATATCATTTCAATATGGATATTACACTGGCTCCTAATTGAGACTTGTATATCTATAGGGATGTTGTAATTTCAATAAATTGGAAGGAATTCATGACTTTGTCCACCTCCCCCATTGTTGTTAGATTTAGGCTAAAACTTGGTATAATGTTGTATCTGAAGTACGTGGACTAACCTTTATTTTTTAGCGCTATCGAGGTATGATTCCTCTACTTTTCTCTCATTTATTTCATTTCTTTATTCTATTGATTTTCGACTCCATGCGTGACACCTTAGACTATGATTTTGCCTTATGTGTAATATGTGAATTAGAGACTCTTTTTCGTATGCATTGCACGTTTCCATGTTGCAGCTTGATCTCGGGTAAGTTTTCTTGTTCTCTATTTGTATGTCATTTTGCTTTCTAGTTGAACTATGTGGTTTTGTATGCCGTTTTATTGTTAGCAATCTTATACCCCTTTTCACATGCTTTTGGAATGTATACTTATATCTATGTATTAGTTGAGGGCATGCTTGGATTATTAATTTGATTAAAAGGATGTTAAGTAGAGGACTATCACGAGATAGGATGAGAGGGGGTGTTTTAGTCCACTGGGCTCCTTCCCCTCTCTCATCCATAATCCCCGGACCTAGAAATCCTGGTTTCCAAAAGATAGGTTTGCTTTTAAAATGTTTTCTTAATTCTCCTCAAAATTAAGTGGCGACTCTATTTAATTTTTGTTTTAAAAGAAAGAAAGTAAAAAGAACATTTAGGGTCCTCGTATCCACAGCGTCACTTTAATTACGTTTTTGAATTTTTATAATATGTTTGATAGATCTTGCCTTCCAGATATGGATACATATTTTATTGAAAATAAGGTTGTAGTTTGAAATTTATTTTATTTTGAATTTTGAACATCTGAGGAAAAAAAAAGCTGTTTTGCGAAATAAAATGGCTATAATTTTACAATTGTTTACGAATATGGCAATGATGTGTCACTCTCTTTATGTCATACGCATACAAATAGGTTAATCACAGCGACATGTTAGTGGCATTATACTGTAATAACAGTAACATGTGATGTCATTGCCTTTATTATTGTTATTATTATTTTTTTCAAGAAATTTTACAATCACTAACCATCTGGTTTGATAGATATTGTCTTCTTGTCTTGTAGATTACAAGTTATAGCATTTTCAAGTTTGAAAAAAAAAATTGTTTTGGGATTAGGTCTGAGCTGTTAAAGGATGAAGATCATCTTTTACGTATTGGAAAACAGGGCATGTTTGTTAATAAATGTACTACTGATTTAAATATGGACCTAGTACAAAATAAATGATTAGGGTAAGACTTTTTACATTAGAAAAAAAAAAGCGGGGATCAAGGTTTCGAAAGTGACCTCTACATGAACTTTTAACTTATTCTTAGGATGGTAAAATATTTTTGTCAAAGACATAAAATTAATTACTTTAGTACCCTCATTATAAATTATACTCCATTCGTCCCATTTTATGTGTCCACCTTTCTGAATTAAAATTTTTAAAGGGCCATAATGATTACCATTGACATGGCCTGAAATTAATGCAAAATATCCAAAATACCCTTGCTTGTTATTTGTTTCCTTTTACTTTTTGTAAGGTATTTCAAAATCAACAAGGGTAATTCTAGAAAAGTGACTTAAAGTTTATAATGGAATATTCTTAGTAGACACTAGTTTGAAATGGAGGGATAAGTGTACATAATTTAAAATGGGCTCTTTGGTTATGAGTCCAAAATTTGGAAATCATTTGGCCAGAGGTCCCTATCTAAAACAGAAATACTAAAACGTCACTTTCCCCTTTTTTTTGGGTCCAATATACCCCCAAATATTAAAACAGAATATTATAAAACATATCCCTTAAATATATCCTGATTAAATGCAATTATCAAAAATGGATATTTGTCATACATTTGGGGTGATGCTATTGCCACTTCAACATTGAACCAAGGCACTCCATGGTACCACATGCTCTGAGAGTGGTACCATGGAGTGCCTTGGTTTGATGATGGAGTGACAATAACAATTCCCTACATTCAATGCCAAATTTAAGACTTTTTACTCAATCTTTCTCATTTTTCAAATTTGTTACCCTCCATTCCTATTTCAAATTCATTGTAGAGAAAAATAGTAAAGTGTCTATGTAAACATAGTTAATGAAACAAGTGTTCAAACATACTAATTTTTCATACAACTGTCTGACAAAATTCACAAAGTATCCAAAATTTTGAGTTTTGGAAATTTTACAAAATTTCAAAATGTCGATTTTTCCCAAAAAAAATTATTTGAGAAACTTCACAAAGAGTTTAAAATTGTTGTGTTTTTCCACAAAAAATGTTTGAGAAAATTCACAAAGTATTCAAAATTCACAATTTCTTCAGAAAATTGTTTGAGAAAATTCACAATGTGTTCAAAATGTTGATTTCCCTCGAAAAGTGGTTGAGGAATTTCACAAAATGTTTAAAGTGTTGAATTTTTCAAAAAACAGATTGAGAAATTTCACAAGGTATTTAAAAAATGTTGTATTTTTTTAGAAAATTATTTGAGAAACTTCACAAATGATCAAAATGCTAAATTTTCCAAAAAAAAAAACTGTTTGAGAAATTTCCCAAGGTATGCAAAATGTTGTGGGTATAAATATCTTTCTCTAGAAAACTATTTGAGAAATTTCATAGAGTATGTTTTGAAAGAAATAACAATCTATTTACCTTTCAAAATTTGAAAATTTGACCAAAAATGGCCAAATAAGACTCAAAAATAAAAATCAAATAGCACACATGTCTCTAAGTGTGTGGGTGTATATACACATATATGCAGTATGAAAACAAACACATTGAAAATCCGAGAAAAGATAGAAGGCTAAACAGATAAAATAATTAAACATACCAAACATGGCCAAATAAAACTCAAAAAAAGAGAGAAGAAATAGTACATATGTCTCTATGTGCGTGGGTGTATATATATGCATATATGCAGTATGAAAACAAACACATTAAAAATTTGAGAAAATATAGAAGGCTAAACAAATTAAAACATACCTACATATGCAACAAAAATTTGCCACCAGTGATTGAGCTTTCGAGTTCTAATTCTCGATTGTATTTACACCTCTCTCTTTATTATATATATATATATATATTTGTGTGTGTGTGTGTATCATATAGATAATTATATTCTGGAAAAAAAAAGTGGTTATGTATATGTGTGTGTGTGTGTGTGTATGTGAGAGTCATTAAATTGATAATAAATGCCAATTTGAGTTACCAAATTAAAAGAGTGTTTTTAATGATGTTTCATCTTGTCTTATTTAACCAGTCAAAGGGTATATTAGTCATGAAACAATCCTAAAAACTTAGATGAAGGACTTCTTACTTCTAAAGTATATTTTAGTAGTGGCTTTTACCATGAAAGATGAGGAATGAGGGATTTTCTAGTAAAAAGCTCATGTATAATTAGATTGTTCTAGAACATTTTAATATGAAAGGAGACTTGGGAGTAGAAATAGAGATGTTAAGTCACGTTTGTCTCGCAAACATGATTATGCATTTTTTTCATTACTAGTGGCCTATATAGGGAACTAATAATACCAAACTCTCATGTGACAGAATAGTGGGAACGAGATGAATATAGAGGCTAAACGAAAATCCCACACCCCCGAAAGGTGCCCCACATAGGTCTTTCCCGAAACACCCCAGCAACTAAGGTAAACAACGTAGAAAAAGCACCCACTTCTGTACCGGTCCCGAAGAGCGAAGAAAAAGAGGAAGTTTTGTTAATAGGAACACGAAAGTGTTTATAGTAGTAACGACATAAATAAGAATACTCATCTGATCCGCAAGAGCATATACATACGCGAGGGCTACTTAAGGCACTTTAGTGCAAACCATAAGAGCTGGAGCTAATCAATATTGCTCAGTGTCATTTGGTAACGTTTTATTTAAAATGGATAATTAGTCTTTCATATTTTGGCATTTCAAATACTAAACTATCTATTAAAACAAACTATTAGTTCTGGGTCGACCATGAGCATAAGCTGCTCAAGCAATTGCTTTGGGCCCCTACTTCAATAGGGCACCTCTCTAAATTATAGCCTATTATTTTAAATATAGGTCCACGTAATTTACCCAAAAATATACAATATACTACTCCATCCCTCTCATTTTATGTGGAGTAATGCTATGCTTCCTAAATCCAAATCCCAAATCTCCATCCCAAATGATGTGGCACCAATCAAAATTCAGTGAGCCCACTGTGTTATGCCTCGGAACCACACATACGATCCTAGGACACGTGGCATGCCACCAAGGCTCCCACTATACTCCTAAAGGTCCATTGTTAACTATAAAAATCAGGGTTATAAAAAGTTTTCCATTTAAACACTTTTAAAAACATTTGATTCGAAATAAGGCATTCCAGTCGACTGATCGGGGAGCCCAGTCGACTGAAAAAGGAAATTACAGAGAGCTGAAACCTTAGAAATTCCACTCCGATCGACTGACCACAAGTTCGTTCGACTGAACGATGTCGTAACAGAATGTTCGCCTCTGGAAACACAATCTGGTCGACTGAACTAGAACCACAGCCAACTGGATTGTTGCAGCAGAGCCCGTTCTGCAGCAATCATAAGTTTTAAAACCAAAACCTATTTAAATTCACATAACACTTGATAAATATGATCAACCCCAATATAAGCAACATGATAACACTTTATATTACAAAAGACAAACTTGTTAACAAACCCTTACAAGGTCCATAGTACTCGAGTACTTCAACTACTAATTACATAAGCATACGCGAACTATCAAAGTTAAGTTATTAACAAGAGCTATTCTGAATACAAACTATCTCCAGACATATTACAAGATTAAATTCAAACATAATGTTCACAACATCAACTATAGCTATTCTCATGTTCCCACGTTGCCTCGTAGCTACCAAATTTGCATTGTTTCTCCGATGCCTTGCCTTTATCACCTATAATGGTTATTCAATAACCACTACACTATATCAGCTATATGTTGGTGAATGCCAACAATTATAAACATGAATGATCGATATGCTCAATCTCATCTTTTATACATAACTATGGTCTCTGGGAACCCAAGTACCGACCACCCTTTCACACTAATCTGCGACTACTCCATTAGTTCGCGCGACTAGCCGAGACCCATGCCTCTTTCATGTCAGACGTGCGATCTCATGGCCAATTTGGCACTTGATCTTTTTCTCGATGGCAAGTAAAAGTTCTCCTTTGACACACATTAACAACTCAACATGTGCACATAGTCATTACATCGAGCAATTTCACACATTATACATGAGCTTTCAAAATTGCCCTAAGCATGTGAATTTAAGCTAACGAATCATACTTAGCATCACAAAGATAGTCACAAACATCCGATTATCCAAATTCTATAATTATTGTCACTCACATCTTGGATTTTGCTCCTAATCGTAGAATTTAGATCCTAGTAGTGTCCAAGTATTATCCTTATATAAAATATACAAGTTATGAGCTTAACCCCTGAATTGGGTGTAGACACCCTGATTTTAACAAATCGTCAAATCCAGGGATTGGTTACCTCTTAAGACCGATGATGACGATGACCGGTGAAATTCAAAGATTTTCCAGAAAAGTCAAACCCTTCAAATATTTTTCAAATAAAATTTTGAAATTCAAAATAAAACAAGGAGAAATTGATAAATTAAGTTTATGTTAATATATATGTTGAAATTTAAAAAGAAGGCAAAATTCTGTTAGCCGTGGCACGTGGGAAAGTTGGCGGCACTCAGTGAGTGCCGCCCGGCACTCAATGAGTGCCGCAGGCAATTGTCGAGTGCTGAGCACTGTAACAGACTGCTTTTCTCACATGTTCTAGAAGAAAAATTTGCACATGGGTTTTCACCAGAATTTATCCATTTAATCTTGTCATGTTGGTCTATATAAACAGACATTCATCTCCATTATAGGGACTTTTGAACTTTGTACTTAATCTTAGAGAGATACAAGAGTTATCTATACAATAGAGAGAGAATTGAGAGAAGAGGAAGAGAATTTTCTTGAAGAATTTGAAGAATTGGAGAAGAACTTGAAGATTTTTGGAAGAGCTTCCCAAGAAATAGAAGAAATCCTTGAGGTTATAGAGGTAACCTCTTAATCCTTGGTAGAATAAGGCAAATTCAACCACAAGTTCATAGTTCTAGGAACTTTACACATTTTCAAAACCTCTCTTCTCACCTCATTTCATCACATACCACTTAGAGCTTGTGATTGAATCTCATAACATTTCATTAATTTGGATCCAATTGATGCCTTGGGTTTAAGATAAGTTTGATTTTGAAGAACTTGTGTTCCAATTTCTCTAAGTAAAACTTTGATTCTTTATTTCTATTTTTTTCTGTTAAGATTCATGAGATTTTATATATCTTATTGAGTCTCTTTGAGTTTGATTCTTTAGTTTCCTATGATCCTATGATCTATATGGAGATTAAAGTGAATCATGGTCATATCTACACATAGTTAGTTGAATTCAAGTCTCAACTCATGATTTGAATCCCCTTATTAAGAATCTTATGGGATTTATGCTATATCCCATAGAGGTTTATGTAGATTTGGATCTCATTTAGTCTCCAAGGACCATTAACTTGAGAGGGGATTAGGATGTCATGATTCTATATTCTTCAAGGATCATATGTTTGAGAGAGGAATTAGATGTGGATTTTCATAGTTTATATTCAAAATTCATGAGGTTAAGTAAGACCTTAGGATTCTCTTGCTATGAGATCCATGATGGAAATCCATTAAGGCTAAATCCATGAACATCTTCATATTTCATCATTTATTCCAATGATCATAATCATACTTGATCCTAGTTCTCTCTAGAATCATGGATCAAGTTTGATTCAAAATATGAACATCAATTTAACAAAGGTGCAGTGCATCCATAAACCAACTGTGATCGAAGATTTTTATAAAATCATGGTTCATTGGAAATTGGATGAGACCAATTGGAGGATTTTCATAACTCATTTAAGCACCTCTGTAATTTTTGTTTTGATGAAATTCCATGTCTAAGATGGTTTGGTCTCAAGATTTCAAAACAAGCAACTCTCTGTCCAAAATTTCAGAACAGTAAGTCCGTTTTTAAATTAATAAATCAGAACCTTAATCAAACTTCCTTGGCCTCTAATAATTTTTTCTAAGTACCTTAAGGTTTTAGGAAGATACCCTAAAAAGATCTAAGTGTTTCGCATTTTTTTTTTAATTAGTAGAAAATCATACAAGATCTCTAGACAGAGAGTTGCAGATTCCTAAGTGATGTCTAGTGTTTTCTACATTCCCAGAGATCTAACCGTTAAAACCTTGATTTGCTTTTTGTCTTAGAAACTAAACTCATAGAGGCATATCATATCCAAAAATCATTAAGATCCAACCGTTGGAAATATGGTTTTTCTACCTTTTAAAATCTGGTCTGCTCTCTATAATTTAGGAAAAATAGTCACTGTATTTGTCTAGTCTCATTGATTTTAGCTTAAATGGTTTCCTAATGTCTTGGGACCCAAATCATATTTTGAATAATGATAATTTAGCTTAAGTCCTGAGTCTAAGTGATCCAAATTAGTGAATAAATTCATATCTCAGTCTTGTTGATATTCATTCATTCATTCATGTACGTTGATGGTTATGATTAGAACTAGTTATTGGATAAAGTTGGACTTAGTTGAACCTAATTGAACATAACCATGGATTCCTTATGATCATGTCGGGATTATAGCACCCCTATATGGACATGACATTGGCTCTTAGTTGAGACTTGTATATCTATAGAGATGATATGGCTCCAACTAATCAAAAGAAATTCATAGTTTTATCAATTCTTCCTCTACTTGATAGATCTAAGCTTATTTGATGTCATATTATTGTGTGAAACACATGGACTAACCCTTGTTTTGTAGCACTTTGGAGGTATGACTTCTCATCTCTTCTCTAGTTTATTTCATTTGTTGATTTTATTGATTTTCGACTCCATGCGCGACACCTTAGCTTAGGTCTTGCTTTATGTGTATATGTGATTAGAGACATTTTTCCTAGGATTTCTATTCTTTGTATGCATTGCACGTTTCCCATTTCGCGGCTGGATCCCGGGTAAGTTCTCTAGTTCCCTACTTGTACATCATTTTGCTTGCTACTTGAATTATGTGGCTTATGAATGATATTTTATCGTTAGCAATTTTGCACCCTTTTTGACATGCTTGTGATATGCATACTTATATCTATGTATTAGTTGAGGGCATGCTTAGATATTAATTCGATTAAAAAGGATTTTGAGTAGAGGCCTATCATGAGATAGGATGAGAGGGGGTGTTCTAGTCTGTCGGGCTTCTTCCCCTCTTATTCCATAATCCCCGGACCTAGAATTTCTGGTTTCGCAAAAGATCGGTTTGCTTTTAAAATGGTTTCTTAATTTCCCTTAAAAAATTAAGTGGTGACTCTTTGATTTTGAATTTGAATTTGAAAGAAATTGTTTTTTTAATTAAAAGTGGGCCCAAATGCCGGTATCCACATTGGGTCGCAGAAAAATTGTCACAGAATCTAACCAAATTGGTTCTACGCGTTAGACTCACCTCTAGGAGTCCAAATATGTAGCCTATTTCGAAATTGAATGTCAAACGGCACGTCGTTTGTCGTCGCGAGCGTCGTCGAATTCTTTCGAATTTTGTAAATCTCTTCTCTGTAACTTTCCTAGCCAAATGAAGAAGGAAGAGGTATAGTTGACATGTCACACTTGACACTCGTCACACAACATGTAATTCCCCACTTATGTGATTTGCCATTACACCCTCAAGATTTTATAAGTTTTGCATTTATACCCCTACTAGTTATAAAACTTATTAAAACTATCCCGAACTTAAATAGTTGTTTGTCTATGTCACGTATGGTGACACGAGAATTTTTCTGTGTGCTCTTGTGTGCTATACCCAAGTGTAGGTAATCGTGCAAGTAGTAATCTGGTTAAGTCTAGGTCAATCCCACAGGGAAGGTGTTAAACTAATTACTTAGATTAATCTCAAACAAGAACATAAAAATCAATATTTTAAATAAAGCAGAACACAAAGTCCCACAACTTATCAACTATTGAAGATAAAACAATTAAACTAAATTGAACTAATTACCAACTAATCAATCAAAGCAATGATTTAAAATGTGTTTTTGTTACTAAAAGGAAATGTTGGGATTACACAAATCCACCGCGACCTAGCCATCTACCATGCAGTTACGTTGAAGTTCAATGGAGCACACTCTTTACAGTATTCCATATTTCTCTTAGGATACAGAATCTATAGTCCTTTCATGATCGGGACTATATTATCACAATGGAGTTTGAAATACACAAAAGCAGTTTAAAACAATAGTTTAGACTCTCACCTACAATGGTGTTAGCATCGAGGGTGGTTTGCAAAATATATTGAAGAAAAATGCCTCAAGGCTTAAAGTTTACAGACTGTTTTGACAAACTGAGCATTTGGGGACAATTTGATAACAAATCAGTAAAGCAAAAAGTCTAGGAATACTGCATAGAATGTCCTCAAGAATCAGAAAGTTCGATCGATCGACGCGCTTCCGATCGATCGAATATCTTCATCCCTCGATCGATCGAACTGACTTCGATCGCTCGACTGTATCGCTGTTTCGATTGATCGAACGTTTTCGATCGATCGAACACAAGAATTATTCTGCTGCATGGCAGAGGCTTGAGATCACGGTTTCATTGTGATCTCCCAACCTGGGGACTACTCAGACATCGTCTGAAGTGTCTCAGATTCATTTTTAACGTGAAGTTCCATTAAAAGTGTGTTTGTTTATGATTTTTGCAATGAATCTATGAAAATTAAATATTTAACTATAACTAACATACAAAACAACTAGATAGCAGATTGAACTTCTATAAACTAAGTGCAGAATGTAAATAGAGTAACCTGGAAACGAAAACTTGTATTAAACCAAGAAGAATCCAACAAATAACATATACTCTTGATGGAAACCTACGAAAATCACAAAGTAAAACTCTCTACTCTCTATAAACTGTTGAAAAAATGAAAGTGGGCGTCGTTCTGGACATATATAATACGAGTATATATACTTAAGACCTAATGTCAGGGTTAAAAACCCGCTTCTGCTACGTGCGCGCATAATCTGATAAAAGCCATGTTCAATTGATCGAACATCCTTCGATCGATTGAACTTCTGGAGTCTTCGAGCGCTTGAACTCTCCCGATCGATCGAACCTTCGATCGATCGAATGGTCCTCAATCGATCGAGGTTCACTTTTTATCTTTTACTTGTCTTTATTAGAATTCAGCACTCCCTTTTATCTTTTTCATCTAATTCTTTACACAGCAACAGTAATCTGCACAAACTATAGCTAAAACAAACAACTTATCATAGTTTAATCAAATTGTGTACAAACTAGCATTGTAATTCAAATTGCATATAAATGAAGGAATTGTGAAGTAATTTAACACATTTTCTTCTTTTAGCGCGATTGTATTTTACAAATACCCCCGCTTGTCACAACCCTCAACTAGCGAGTTGCTAGTCCCTAGCAATAGAGCAAAAATAAAAACAAGCTAAACTACAACTATAACAGAAAAACTAAAATGAACTAAATCCAAATTAACTCCATTAAGATAACAAGAAAGAAAACGACCTAACTCACTTTCGCAGGAATCGCGGTTGCATTTAGCAAATGCAACAAGCCGTTAAACCCCTAGGTTTCCCCTAGTGGATGAGTGTTGTCTCGTGAGGGTTTGCAGTGAATGTACCCACAAAATTCTCTGATTTTAAAGCTCAAAAAGATATAGAATAACTTTTAACATCCCCTTTTTTTTCAACTATTGATTTAGCTCCACAAAACATATCATCCTCATTCAAACCATGAAAGAAATGCACATGTTTCTCATGTCACCAAGATAAAAACAACATACGCATCACATCCCTCCATCCGTGTGTGTGTGAAATTAATAGCTATACATCAACTTTATTTAGAGTTATTTAAACTATCATGCTCTCAAAATTTGTAGTTTCAACTCAATCCTCACATAGTTATTACACTCACAAATGAACATCCCACAGAAACTTGGCTAATAATGATCGCACATGGTATGAAAGCTTTAATAGGAGTGATTTTTCATATACTAATGCTTTCATACTCGACTCTATAAAAGATGAACATTTCGAGTGTGTAGTCACATGAAAGGAATACTACTTACTAGAGGAGCGAAATGCCGTGGATAACTCAAATTACACTTTCATGTTTAACTAAGTTATTGAGAATCATTAAGGCTTTGACTTTTCAGTTTTTATTTAGTAGGGTAGAAATTAGAGGGGTAAGAAGTTGCACATTTTCAGCATGTGACTGTGTTCAGTAATTTCTTCACTTTATTTCAACCATTCTCTCCATACGTATAAATATATACATATCATCATCATTCATATTATTTTATTTATTTATTTTTTTTTAACTGGACAGCCCTTCCCACAACTTTTCCTCCTCATACTTCAACAATTTAATCACATTGGGTGTGCAATAGGGTATATTGAGGTAAAGGTATGAAAGTAGGGATTTAGAATTTCACAATGGATTCGGCATTATTTACTAGGTGTGGGGTTAAGGACAATTCATATTCAGAGATGTCGATATAGGTAAATGGACAAGGTAAGGAGCAAATATGATGGCTTAAATCATTTTCCCAACTTCTTAATTTTCACACGTCAATGTTCATTGAGTTTAGTTGGTAAATCCTGAACGTTCTCCTCTAATAAGCAGCCAAAATGAAAGAATTAGAGACTATTTAACGAATTTAATCGGCATATTCAAGAAAAACAATTCGAATTTTAAAGTGATAATTCCCTCAGAATTGAAGATTGGATTCAAAAGCTCACTAAGGGTAACTAGTTTTCACTACTTCATTCTTTAAAGTACGAAAGTCGTATTAACTCTTGTTTTAAGTTTTTTGCATAGCTATTAACACGTGCAAATGATTTGGATACAAGAATAATCAACATATGCATTCATCCTAGCGAAACTAGAAAAACGTGTGAACTTAATTCATAAAAGGATGAGAATAAAATGGTTGTGTCATTGCTTGACAACAGGTAAATAAAAGTGAATATTCAAAATTATTCTACCAATTTAATTCAAAAACTTACTTAATTGTTTGTTTGAAAATTTTGCAAGGTTGTTGAATGTGAAATTTTTGTAATTTACTTTAGTTGCACTTTAGTTGCTAATGGAAATTGTGGAAATTGTATGACATCCGCAATGGATAGAATGGTCCAGATTGCTACGAACTAATGTGCATATAGGTGTGATTATCTATCTATATCCCACCCCCAACTGAAAATTGCAATGTCCCCAGTAGGCGATTTTTAAAAATAGATAGAGATATATCACCTGATATATATCATCATAAGAATGGCAAGTGTAATAACCTGTACAGAAAGCATACAAACTCCAAGCAGCAGAGATCAAAAGAATATGAAATATAGAGCATTAGATCCATGCATAAAATGAAACTAATCACTGGAAAGATATATAAAAATGAAAGAACAGAACAGTGATAATATGCACCATGCAACTAAAATACAAAATATACAACGTATCCAACAATACAAAATATCCCAATAGTATTCAAAAATATATCCAACAACCAACCAACAGAACCAAATCCAACCACAATAACCAAAATAACTAAACAACCCAATAACCAAAAATAATCAACAACACCGTTCCCCCAGAAACTAGACATCATCAGCTACATCCGATAATATCTCAATAAAAACATCAGGAGCATCCCCACCGTCACCCTCAGCGACAGTCGGTGCCGCTGGGTCACTCGTGATCATGGCAGCTGGAATAGATAAGGGTGGGTCGGCCATGACAAGAGGAGGTGGAAGTGGTATCTCTGTAGCAGGTGGTGACGCCGATGATGTAGAAGCTGCAGGATCAATCTGGGAAGAAGGGTCTACAGAAGATGGACCGGTGGTGGATGGTGGAACCTCAGCACTAGTAGGTGGGTGGCTGGGAACGGAAGGAGCAGCTGTAGGTAGATCGCTGGGTGGTGGTGCAGAAGCTGCATGAACTGCCTAGTCGATTCCGATCTGTATCAAGATCGCCTCCAGCAGAGTAGTCATCTGATCCACCTTACCCTCAAGTATAATCCTGGTCTCTCTCTCCTCCAAAAGTAACTTATGAATAATCGGGAGAGGCACAGAAGAAGACTCTCCCTGGGTACGAGCCTGAGACCTCTGTCTCAACTCAAATCTCGCCACCTCCTCAACAGGATCTATCTCCTCCTCCGAATCATGCTCCTCAGCCTCTGTGGGTGTCCCAGAAGCAGCACCCTCAGTATCGGTGCCTCCTCCTCTCCTCCTCTTCTCTCCAACCTTCGCCTTGTCTTTACCCCGCCTCTTTCTCTTTTACGCCTCAGACCGGCGGGAAGCAGTCTTACCAAAACGGCTGCGAGACTGGGCAGTCATGTCACCCACCAGTGGAAGTAGACCAACCTGCTCAATAACCCTGTGAATGGCCCAAGCACCTTCAGGTGCTTCTTGGCCTGAATGCATCGAGAAGGGTGCCTCATGAAATCAATATAGAGGCGAGGCAAATAGACAGGCTACCGTGTCCCGATCGCATATAATACCCGAGCGTACCACGCTGCAATCTTCTCCCGATAAGATGTCACTAAAAGGCAATTGCTGAGGGCGAGGTGCAGCATATGATAATTATCTATAAGGTAGAAATCAGGAATAAGAGCCTCGCCATCCCAGCCCGGAAGAGCACCCCCAGTGATCTCTCTGATAATAATAGTCGGGGAAAGCAGCGGTGTGTCGGGGTGATGCGGACAAACACAATCAAGTACCTCAGGTACCCCAATAGCAGCAGAGACAGTGGCCGGACTAAAAATGATCTCCCAGCCACGGAAGAATGAGCGAAGTGTGAACGGAGCAACTGGATCCCTGATCATCGTCGTACACGCCTCCTGGATCCAGGACAGATTAACGTGCTTAGGCTGGGAGAGGAGCGTGTACCACTGTGGCATGGCGCATATCCGTGCAAGATACCAAGGAGTAGCTAACCATGTTGTCTCGAGGGGTAGCTCAAGCATGACCTTGCGTGACTGGAAATATTGAGTGAACCATACCCGGTCTTCATCGTTTCTGAACCCATGCTCGGGTATAGGGTCGGGTATGGTTAGGTCAAATGGCTTGGCTTTGTGATACCCAGTGATAGGGTTCATTGTTTAGCCCTGAAACATAGGAAACAAACAAGGAAACATTAAAACAGGGAAAACCAGAAAGGAAAATGAAACTGCCACACTTTGATCGATTGAAGCATGTTCGATCGATTGAGAAAGCACATGTTCGATCGCTCGAGACTTGTTCGATCGATTGAAAGAATGCTGGGTTCGATCGCTCGAACCTAGTTCGATTGATCGAACACAGCGAAGTGGCAGTCTCGCGCGATGAGATTGGAAAAGGCCCGCAAATAACCAATACAACAAGACAAAGAAGAAAAAGAGTAAAATAACCAATAGGGGGCACCCCTACACGAATTTGAAATGAAAAGATCAACGAGGGGTCTCGGGGTCTCACCTCGAGAGACACGTCGAGAAGAAGATGAGGGTGATGATAATGATGATCAGTGTGCCCAGTTGCTCCGCAATTGATATGGTTGTACGTAGGGGGGTCCGAAAAAGCGTGCGTCACCCGCTGTCTTCAATCGCTCGAGGAGGTGAGGGAGAGAGAGAAGCTGCTGAAGTGTATAGACGACGTTTCATTTAAATACAGGTTTCGATCGCTCGAGATGGTTCGATCGATCGAACCCTCGATTAATCAAGCCCTGCTGAAGCGCTCGGGGTTCTAATACGCTCGATCGATCGAGGAGCGGTCGATCGATCGAACTCTAATATTCTACAAGGACATAGAATTGATAACTTGAACACCCCCAACTAACTAATATTGGTCTGGACAAACAAAATAGTGATAAAATACTTCATTGGCAAAATATCTAAGCCAAAAACATCATCCTCAAAGTAGAAAATTGCAAATTTATATAAATAAATCTTCATAATAGCATCCACTTGCAATATTATTGCCCCCAACATGGTCTTTAAAACTTTATTGAAAAAGAAAAACTAAAATAAAGCTGAAATTAACAAAACGCTGTCTAAGAATACACTCCAATTGATGAAAGAAATATGAAATGACATAAAACAAATGAAGTGAAACACTATTCTTCAAGCAGAAAGATTCCTTCTTCCACAACCTCCTTCTCGGCCGGAACTTCAAATGTAGAGTCTGAACTTGATGATTCCCTTTCCCAAAACCAGCAGAAAGTAGTGAGGACATCATCGAGCAAGTCCAAACTCTCTAAGGAGTAGATTCCACCGACAACAGGGGATCCGGATGGAGACAAGGATAATGGAGTGAAATGACGCATCAGACGTTCCTCTTGCGGCGGAGTTCTCGGGGACCTTATGTATGGTCCAAATCCATGAAAGAGTTGATGTGGAAGGTACAACGGTGGAAATGGTGGATTCATAGTGATATTCCTGACAAAGGGAAACAAAAAGGAGATGAAGAAAATACATTAACTAGAGCAAAAGAAAGATCAAATGGGAAGAATTAAACAAAGCAAAACAAAAAGAAAAAGAAAGGAATGTGACCCAGAGTTAACCTCACTATTGGCCTGATATCCCCAGGTGCACTAGCAGGTAGAGGGCGTTGAAGCCGGAACAACAAATAGCTCAAATGGACATAAATATAGGGAACCACTTGGATGACCAGGAAGTCATCAACATATGTGAATACGGCACTATGGCATTCGGGCACCACATCCTGTAAGTCCTCTTCTTCCCATGGCTCCCACATTGAGTCATTGTCCCACTGTTCCATCAGAGCGTCATCGACTTCCCACACAGCATATCCCTCTGGTTCTCCCTCATCTTCAAGGAGTTCTATGTGCTCAAATGGGTTAATCTGGAGGAGCGCAGGATCGTATGGGATGTATCCGTGGGTTAGGTCAACGACGTCGTCGGCTCCTGGCCCTTGGTATGGAGATAAGCAGAATGCTATTTCATCAGCAGTCCATGGTAGGTTCTGATATTCTGAATCAGCCCATGACCCAATCGAGTGAACATCGTCATCTCTCATGTTAGACAGCCTGCACGAGATAAAATTAGAATAGCAGATTATGATCAAGATCACACTCAAAAAGGAATAGATAAATAAAAGAACAAAACAAAACGAGAAACAGTAAAAAGAAAAAGGTACAACAACATTGTTAAAAACGCACTTGAGCATTCTAGGTTGAGGTATAGTCGGGCTCATCCAGTTGGATGTGCTCGACCTCTGGTTGGAAATCTTCTAAGAACGGTTTTACCCTTTGGCCATTAACCTTGAAACTTCCATCGTTCTTAGGATTAAATAACTCAACGGACCCATGTGGAAAGACAGACTTGACTGTGAAGGGTCCTGTCCACCGAGATCGGAGTTTTCCTGGGAAGAGATGAAGGCGTGAATCATATAGTAAAACTTTCTGTCCAGGCTCGAAAGATTTTCGAAAAATTGTTCTATCATAACGAGCCTTCAACCGTTCCTTGTGGAGTTTGGCATTGTCATATGCATCTCGTCGGATTTCTTCCAGTTCCGCCAACTGGAGTTTCTGGAGATTTCCTCCCTCTTTAATATCAAAATTTATTGAGCGTGTCGCCCAATGTGCTTTTTGCTCAATTTCAACGGGGAGGTGACATTCCTTACCATATACCAGCCTATATGGGGACATTCCCAGATTTGTCTTGTATGTAGTACGGTACGCCCAAAAAGCATCAGTCAGTTTATAGGCCCAGTCTTTTCTGTTGAAACTAACCGTCTTTTCTAAAATGTGCTTGATTTCACGGTTAGCCAACTCTGCCTGCCCATTCGTTTGTGGATGGTAGGCTAGAGCGATCTTATGATTCACCCCGTATTTCTTAAGTAGTGATTCCAAAGGCCTATTGCAAAAGTGTTTGCCTTGGTCACTTATTAAAGCTTTTGGGGTCCCAAAACGTGATAAGATATTTTCTTTAAGAAAGGACATTACCGTTTTGTGGTCATTGCGTCTCGTCAGTATCGCTTCTACCCATTTTGATATATATTCCACAGCAAGGAGTATATATTCACAGTTATTAGATTTAGGAAATGGGCCTATGAAGTCAATGCCCCAACAATCGAATATTTCAATCGTGACGATAGGGTTAAGGGCATCGAATTCCTCTTTGAAATTGTACCAAGCTTTTGACATCGTTGGCACGATTTACAAAAAGTATAGGCATCTTTGAACATGGTGGGCCAATAAAAGCCACTGTGCAATACTTTGTGTGCGGTCTTTTGGGAGGCAAAATGGCCACCGCAAGCTTCAGAATGACAGGAGGCTAAAATTACTATTATGCCCTCATTTGGAACGCAACACCTGATGACCTGATCAGCACAATACTTAAATAAGTAAGGGTCATCAAAAAAGAAATGGCGTGCGAACGAAAGGAACCTTCTCTTATCCTGATTTGATCAATGGCTCGGGGTCTCTCCTGTAACAAGGTAATTTATTATATCTGCGTACCAAGGCAAATTGGAGATAGCCATCAGTTGCTCATTTGGGAATTCATGTTTTATAGGTACCGGCTCAGTGTTGTCAGTGAATGTCAACCGAGATAAATGGTCGACGACTACATTTTCTACTCCCTTTTTATCCTTGATAGTGATATCAAATTCCTGGAGTAGGAGTATCCAACGGATAAGCCTCTGTTTCGCATCTTTCTTAGATAGCAGGTACTTGAGGGCCTAGTGGTCTGTAAAACAGACTATTGGGGACACTATTAGATAAGACCTGAATTTGTCTAGAGCGAATACTATTGCAAGTAACTCTTTCTCAGTAGTCGTATAATT
This sequence comes from Hydrangea macrophylla, assembly GCA_033977485.1. Classification (NCBI taxonomy): domain Eukaryota; kingdom Viridiplantae; phylum Streptophyta; class Magnoliopsida; order Cornales; family Hydrangeaceae; genus Hydrangea; species Hydrangea macrophylla. The sequence goes on along the minus strand of CM066990.1, from coordinate 66,758,107 downwards.
CATTTGAGTTTCGGTAAGTGTTCGACTGGCATAGTAGATTACATAAGGCTGTTGTCCTTCCTCTATCCTAGAACTGCGCCAATGGCGTAGTCACTAGCATCGCACATTAACTCTAATGGCAAACTCCAATCGGGTGCCTGTATTATCGGTGCGGAGGTAAGGTGCTCTTTTAGTGCATCAAAAGATATTTGACAGTTTTTCGACCATTCAAAAGTTGCGTCTTTGACTAGGAGTTGGCACAGTGGTCGGGAGATTGCACTAAAATTTTGGATAAAGCGTCGATAGAATCCAGCATGTCTAAGAAAAGATCGGATGTCTCGGACTGTACGAGGGACAGGTAGATTTGCAATTATATCAATTTTTGCTTTATCGACTTGGATACCCTTATCAGAGATAATGTGGCCGAGGACAATTCCCTTGGTCACCATGAAGTGACACTTTTCCCAGTTTAGCACTAAGTGTTTGTCCTCGCATCTCGCTAACACATTCTCAAGGTTTTCTAGACAGTTATCAAAACTATGGCCAAACACCGAGAAGTCGTCCATAAAGACCTCGAGTGTCTGTTCAACCATATCACTGATTATGTTTAACATGCACCGCTGAAAAGTGGCAGGTGCATTGCATAAGCCAAAAGGCATACGACGGTAGGTGAATGCACCGAACGGACAAGTGAAAGTTGTTTTCTCCTGATCTTCAGGAGCTATTTCGATTTGGTTATAGCCACTATATCCGTCCAAGAAGCAATAAAATTTATGACCCGCCACTCTTTCGAGCATTTGATCCATGAATGGCAATGGAAAGTGGTCTTTCTGGGTCATAGTATTTAACTTTCGGTAATCAATACACATCCTCCATCCAGTGGGGATGTGTGTTGGTACTAACTCGCCGTCTTTGTTTGGGATAACTGTTATACCAGCCTTTTTGGGCACCACCTGGGTTGGACTAACCAAAGAGCTGTCAGAGATAGGGTATATTATCCCATTGTCTAGAAGTTTTAAGACTTCCTTTTTTACTACTTCTTGCATATTAGGATTCAGACGCCTCTGCATTTGTCGCAAAGGTTTAACATCTTCCTCTAGATATATCTTATGGATGCAAATAGATGGACTTATACCTTTTAGGTCGGCAATAGTCCACCCCAATGCTCCCTTGTGCAGTTTGAGCATTTGAATCAACTTATCCTCTTGTTCTGAATTCAACATGGATGAGATTATCACAGGATAAGTCTTTTCAATCCCTAGAAAGGCGTATTTGAGCTCTTTTGGAAGCTCCTTTAATTCTAGAACGGGAAACCGAAAGTTTGAAGGCATGGTTAACTTCGTTTTCGGAGGCAAGGGTTCATATGGTGTGACCCACATGCATTCATCTCTATCTTCCTCTTTAGTTTCCATCATGAGGCAGGCATGATTTAGAGCAGCTTCTAATGGGGTAGAATTGTTAGGTTGTTAGGTAGCGTCAAATTGTGACACAACCACCTCCAAAGGATCTTTGTAGTCTACAAAATTAGCCTCTTCTTCGATGACCGTTTCGATGAAGTTAACTTCTTCTTCGTCCTCGTATTCTTCGGGTCGGGGATTTGAAAATATCTTGACATTTAAAGTCATGTTCCCGAATACGATGGTCATGATACCACTCCTTATTTTGATTGTGGCATCAATGGTGTTGAGGAATGGACGACCAAAAATCACCGGGATTTGTGAACATGGATTAGACGCAGGTTCAGTGTCCAGAATCACAAAGTCGACCGGAAAGATAAATGTATCTATCTATACCAGAACGTCTTCCAGTATTCCTCTAGGATATTTAACTAACCTATCTACCAATTGCAATGCAACTCGGGTGGGTTTGAGTTCTCCCAACCCTAGTTGTTTATATACTGAATATGGCAGTAAGTTTACGCTAGCTCCTAAATCAAGGAGTGCGTTGTCTATCCTTTGATTCCCAATTCTACACGAGACAGTTGGGGTGCCAAGGTCTTTAAGCATTGGAGGCAACTCATTTTGAATGATTGCGCTTGCTTGGCAAGCGACATAGGCATGTTTCTTTACACTTTGCCTCCTCTTGATCGTGCATAAGTCCTTTAGATACTTAGCGTAGGCTGGCACTTGTTTGATTGCATCAAGGAGGGGGAGATTAATTTTAACTTGCTTGAATAACTCCAAGAACTCCTGATTCTTTGCCTCGTGTTGGGGCTTCTTGAGCCTTTGAGGGTACGGGGCAGGAAAAGGGCATTTAGGTAATTCATCCTTGATGGGCTCCTTACCAGGCCTTCTCTCAACTTCTACTTCTCTAGGAGCATCCTCGTTTGATTCTAATGGATTATCATCAGTGGACGACTCCTCTTCTTGAGTAGATGGGTTGTTTTTAGTTACCACTTCTTCCTCTTCATACTCCACAGGAGTAGAATGAGGCATATTTTTCCCTATGACTTTGCCACTTCTCAAAGTTGTCACGGCTTTTGCCTGTTCATGATTAGGGGGACCATTGTTGTATTCCTTAGGGTTTTGAAGTGGTTGAGCAGGAAATGTACCACTCGACCTCTCTTGACGTGCATCCATTCTCTCTAATGTAGCAGACATTTTACTCATCATTTGAATTAACTGTTGTGTTAAATTCGCGTTAGAGAGTGGATCTTCCTCTTGCACCTTTTTGTGAGGTGGCACGTAAACATTTGCTTGTTGATTATTAGGGGGTTGAGCGTTGTTGAAGTTATTTGCTCTATTTTGATGGAATGGCTGGGACTGCCTGTTGTATTGCCCTTGATATTGATTATTGTTATTATAGGGCTGTTGTTGTTGATATTGGTTTTGGGTTCCAGCGTTGTTTTTCCAATCGAACCCGGGGTGATTCCATCTATTTTTATTTTGTGAATTGTAATTGTTGTAGGAATTCCCCACCCCCCTATACCCTTGCATGGAATTCATTTCCATAGGGGGTTGTTCTTGAAAATACGGCACTTTGAGATAGTATTGTTCGTGTGTCCCAGCATGTTGCATGTGCCGCATGGTTCTTCAGGTAAAAACTGCCTAGAACTCTCTCCTTTCATTCCCAATTCTTCTACTTTCTTTGCTAGTTCTTCATACTTATTCATCAGATGGTCCTCACTTTTTAGTTGATATAAACTTTTCTCTTGCACACAGGATATCTGTGAGCGTGGGACATCGTCTGAATTTGACCACTCATGGGCGTGTTCAGCTAACCACTCAAAATGAGCTTCAGCTTCCTCCGTGTTTTTGCGAAGAAATGGCCCTGAACTCATGGTCTCGACCAATTTCTTAGTTTCATCATTTAATCCTTCAGAAAAGTAGCTGATGGTTCACCATATCTCGTACCCGTGATGTGGGCATGACAGTAGCAAATCCTTGAAACATTCCAAAGTTTGGGTGAATGTTTCATTGCTCTTTTGTTTTTGTAAGAATTTATTTGTCGTTTAAGCTTGGTGGTCATGCGAGGTGGAAAGAATTTTTTCAGGAAAGCAGTGTTCATCGCATGCTAGGTGTAGATGGAGTTTGGCTTCAAGGTGAGTAACCACGCTTTTGCTTTATCATTCAGAGTGAAAGGAAATAGCATTAGATGTGTCACGTCTACATGACAATTCTGTGAGAAAGTTTTACAAACATCCTCAAAGTCTTTGATATGTAGATATGCCTTCTCGCTCTCCATTCCATGAAAGGTAGGAAGAAGTTGAATCATTCCATTGCGAAATTGGAATTCGCCTGCATGAGGTGGAATGAGAATACAAGATGGCGTAGGCGCGTGTTCGGGTGTCATGAGGTCACACAAAGGATGCAGTGAATCGTTGATTGGTACGACCACATTATCACCGTTTTTACTTTGATTATCAGCCATTGAATCGATCGGTATAACTATAGGATTGATAGAACTAGAGGAACTGGATGAATAGAATGGGTATTCGTAAATTCCTTTGATGGAATTATCAGACATAAAGGGAAAGACCCTAAGAAATTTTTAATCTAAAGACTGAAAGAAAAAGAAAAACAGAAAGAGATAAGGATAGATTGAGGTAATCGAAGCGTTAGCTTGTCGCCTTCTGCGGCAACGGCGCCAAAAACTTGAAACGAGAATTTTTCTGTGTGCACTTGTGTGCTATACCCAAGTGTAGGTAATCGTGCAAGTAGTAATCTGGTTAAGTCCAGGTCGATCCCACAGGGAAGGTGTTAAACTAATTACTTAGATTAATCTCAAACAAGAACATAAAAATCAATATTTTAAATAAAGCAGAACACAAAGTCCCACAACTTATCAACTATTGAAGATAAAAACAATTAAACTAAATTGAACTAATTACCAACTAATTAATTAAAGCAATGATTTAAAATGTGTTTTTCTTACTAAAAGGAAATGTTGGAATTACACAAATCCACCGCGACCTAGCCATCTACCATGCAGTTAAGTTGAAGCTCAATGGAGCACACTCTTTATAGTATTCTGTATTTTTCTTAGGATACAGAATCTATAGTCCTTTCATGACCGGAACTATATCATCACAATGGAGTTTGAAATACACAAAAGCGGTTTAAAACAATAGTTTAGACTCTCACCTACAATGGTGTTAGCATTGAGGGTGGTTTGCAAAATATATTGAAGAAAAATGCCTCAAGGCTTAAAGTTTATAGACTGTTTTGACAAACTGAGCGTTTGGGGACAATTTGATAACAAATCAGTAAAGCAGAAAGTCTAGGAATACTACATAGAATTTCCTCAAGAATCAGAAAGTTCGATCGATCGACGCGCTTTTGATCGATCGAATATCTTCATCCCTCGATCGATCGAACTGACTTCGATCGCTCGACTGTATCACTGTTTCGATCGATCGAACGTTTTCGATCGATCGAACACAGGAATTATTGTACTGCATGGCAGAGGCTTGAGATCACGGTTTCATTGTGATCTCCCAACCTGGGGACTACTCAGACATCGTCTGAAGTGTCTCAGATTCATTTTTAACGTGAAGTTCCATTAAAGGTGTGTTTGTTTGTGATTTTTGCAATGAATCTATGAAAATTAAATATTTAACTATAACTAACATGCAAAACAACTAGATAGCATATTAAACTTCTATAAACTAAGTGCAGAATGTAAATAGAGTAACCTGGAAACGAAAAGTTGTATTAAACCAAGAAGAATCCAACAAATAACATATACTCTTGATGAAAACCTACAAAAATCACAAAGTAAAACTCTCTACTCTCTATAAACTGTTGAAAAAATGAAAGTAGGTGTCGTTCTGGACGTATATAATACGAGTATATATACTTAAGACCTAATATTAGGGTTAAAAACCTGCTTCTGCTGCGTGCGCGCATAATCTGATAAAAGCCATGTTCGATTGATCGAACATCCTTCAATCGATTGAACTTCTGGAGTCTTCAAGCACTTGAACTCTCCCGATCGATCGAACCTTCGATCGATCGAATGGTCCTCAATCGATCGAGGTTCACTTTTCATCTTTTACTTGTCTTCATTAGAATTCAGCATTCCCTTTTATCTTTTTCATCTAATTCTTTACACAGCAACAGTAATCTGCACAAACTACAGCTAAAACAAACAACTTATCATAGTTTAATCAAATTGTGTACAAACTAGCATTATAATTCAAATTGCAGATAAATGAAGGAATTGTAAAGTAATTTAACACATTTTCTTCTTTTAGCGCGATTGTATTTTACAAATACCCCCGCTTGTCACATGGGTTCCATAAGTGGTCCCATATAATATTATGAAATTGATAATTAACCTACTAATTATTCAACGTGTCCAATTCGCTCTCACAAAGGTATCTTTAATAGATCAAAAAAGTGATCTCTAACAATTAATGTGTTATTAAAACAACATAATATAATATTTACGTATGCCTTAATAAACATATAAGCACATGAGAATTATTCTGCATATCTATCCCATCACAGGGGGACCTCTCATAATTGTCCCAAGCTAGGACTGCCACATTGGCCTATCTCTGGGTTCCCATCCGGACACCCCCAATCAACTTAGTGAGTTAATACTCACTTAACACATATAATCACATCATTAATTTAATGCTAATGATGCATGCTAAATGCAATTAAATACTGCCCATAGGAGAATGTGTTACATTTGTCCCGTTTTTAAAAAGGAGTTTGTCCCCAAACTTATTGTACCTCAAATCTCGAATAGTTATGGATATTGTTCTCGCATCTCTTTCTCCATTTCGCACGTAGCTTCCTCAATCAAATGATTCCTCCATAAGATCATGACTAATGGAATAGTCTTCGTTCTCAAGGATCTTGACTGGAAACTCAATATATGTCAAGTCTTCTCTGATTTCCAATGATTCTGGTTCAATCACTTGACTCAAATCTGATACACATTTCCGTAGCATTGATACATGGAAAACATTGTGCACATTTGCTAGTTCTCGCGGCAAATCCAATCGATATACCACTGGTCCATCTTTTTTGATAACACCAAATGGTCCAACATATCCTGGATTCAGTTTTTCTCGCTTTCCAAATCGTACAACTCCCTTTGTAGGTGACACTTTCAAGAATACATAGTCCCCAACATCAAACTCTGTCGATCTTCTCTGTAAGTCTGCATAACTCTTGTATCGACTTTGAACCGTTCTCAAACGTTGTTGTATCACTTTGATCTTTTTTGTAGTTTGTTGAGCAATTTCAGGCCCTATCAGTTTTCGTTCTCCCATTTCAATCCAGCAAATTGGTGAACGACATTTTTGCTCATACAAAGCCTCAAAAGATGCCATTTCAATAGATTGGAAACTATTATTGTAAGCAAATTTTACTAGAGGCAAATGGTCTTCACAGTCACCCTTGAAATCCAATACATACAATCGTAGCATATCTTTCAATATTTTAATTAATCGTTCTAACTGAACATCGGTCTGAGGATGGAAAGCCGTACTAAAACTCAATTTAGTACCCATGGCTTGCTGCAATCCTTGCCGAAACTACGATGTGAATTTACTATCTCTGTCAGAAACAATAGACGCTGGAGCTTCGTGCAACCTCACAGTTTCTTAAACTTTACAATTCTGCTAGCTTCATTGGTTCATTTGTCTTAATTGGAAAGAAGTGTGCTGACTTGGTCAATCATCCAACGATTACCCAAACAGTGTCATTTGACTTCCTAGATCTCGGTAAACCTAACACGAAATCCATTGTAATATTTTCCTATTTATATTCCGGTATAGGTATTGACATTAATTGTCCTACCAGTCTCTGATGTTCTACCTTTACCTATTGACATACTACGCACTTGGCTACATGTTTCGCTACTTCCCGTTTCATTCCTGACCACCAATAGACTTCCCGTAAGTTGCGGTACATCTTTGTGCTTCCCGAATGAATCGAATACTTGTTGTTGTGTGCCTCTTCCAGAACTATTTCTTTGATTCCTTCCACATTGGGTATACAAACCCGATTCCTGAACTTCAATACCCCATTTTTGAAAGTGAACTTCAGCTGTCTACCCTCAAGCATACCTTCATAAATCTTCTTTAGAGCTGGGTATTAGAGTTGCTTAGTTCGAATTTCATCAACTAACGACGGTTGTGCAATAATTGATGACATCAAAGCACCTCTAGTCTCTGGAATTACTTCTAGTTTTAGCTATTCCATTTCTTGTATTAACTTCTCTTGAGTAGTCAAGGCATAGATCAAGTTACTTGTTGATTTATGACTTAACGCTTTGGCCACCACATTAGCATTTCCCAGATGATAATAAATAATCACGTCGTAGTCTTTCATCAATTCCAACCAATGTCTCTGCCTCATATTCAAATCTCTCTGAGTGAAGAGGTACTTCAAACTTTTGTGGTTGGTGTAAATTTCACACTTTTCCCCGTAGAGGTAATGCTGCCAAATTTTTAAAGCAAAAATCATGGCTACTAGTTCTAAATTGTGTGTCAGGTAGTTGACCTCATGCAATCTCAGTTGTCGTAAATCATATGCAATTACTTTGTCATTTTGCATCAAGACACATCCTAATTCTCGATGCGAAGCATCACTGTATATGTTAAAGCCTTCAGTATCCAAAGGAATAGTCAAGATCGGTGCTGACATCAGTTGAGTCTTCAATTCTATAAAGCTCTCTTCACATTTAGGACTCCAAATAAATGGTACATCCTTCTTCTTTAGTCGAGTCGTAGGTGTTACAATTCTCAAGAAAATCTCAATGAACCTTTGGTAGTAACCGACTAACCCCAAAAAATTGCGTACTTCTGACACATTTGTTGGCGGATTCCAGTTTGCTACGGCCTCAACTTTCTGAGGATCTACTGATACACCTCCTTTGATATTACATGTCCCAAGAATGCAATCTCTGTTAACCAAAACTCACATTTCTTTAAATTTCTAAATAACTTCTTCTCTCATAATCGTTGTAGAATCAACCAGAGATGCCTTTCATGATCTTCTACTCTCTTAGAATATATTATTATGTCATCTATAAAAATAATTACAAACTTGTTTAGGTAGTCTATAAACACTTAACCAAGTCCCTTGTGGCCGAGTGGTAAGCTTCTTGGGTGTACTACCCAAGAGGTTTAGTGTTCGAGTCATGGGGAGCGTGGCCACTGGAGTATTCACCTGGCGCCTCCAGGCCTCGGGGGATTAGTCGAGGTGCGCGCAAGCTGGTCCGGACACCCCCGATTACCAAAAAAAAAAATAGTCTATAAATACTTAGTTCATCAAGTCTATGAATGCTATCGGTGCGTTAGTAACCTCAAATGGCATGACTAGAAACTCATAAAGGCCATAACGGGTCCTAAATGCAATCTTCTCTACATCTTTTTCTTTAACCTTTTAACTTATGGTAGCCCAATTGCAAGTTAATTTTAGAGTATACCTGAGCTCCTTGTAGTTGGTCAAATAAGTCGTCGATTATGGGCAACCGATATTTATTTTTGATAGTTAGCTTATTCAGCTCTTGATAGGCGATGCACATCCTCATGGTACCATCTTTTTTCTTGAAAAATAAAACCAATGCACTCCCACGGCGATACGCTAGGTCAAATAAACCCCTTGTCTGATAGTTCTTGCAATTGAGTCTTCAATTCTGTGATTTCTACTGGTGCCATTGTGTACAGTGTCTTTGATACAGGCTGAGATCTCGAGGCTATTTCAATGGTGAATTCATTATCTCGTTCAATCAACTCATCTGATAAATCTTCAGAAAATACATCCACAAATTCTTGTACTACTGATATGTCTTCTACCTTAGTACCCGTAACACGTGTATAAATTATAGAGCATAAGAACCCTTGATAGCCTTGTTTCAACAATTTACCCACCCGAATAGCTGATACTAAAAATGGTGGTGCTACGACACCAATTCCCTGAAAGATAAACTCTCCCTGTCTCGGTGCTCAGAAGATAACTTTTTTTCGTTCACAATCTATGGAGGCTTGCTTCATGGATAACCAATCCATACCCAAATTTTGTCAAAATAGTTAACAATCAACGGTATTAAGTCAACGGTCAACTCTCTATCATCTACCCGAGTGTCACATGCTTTGAAAATCAAATAAGTCATCATTGGTTTGCTAAGGGGTAATGATATCGACAAATCATATCCTAAAGGTTTGGACATGCTATGTAAATCTTTAACAAATTCATGTGCAACAAAAGAATGTGTCGTCCCCAAATCAATTAAGACATGAGCTGGATATGAGCAAATTGGTAATATACCTGATATAATAGAGCCGGTGGCTGAAACATTTCCCGGTTCCAACTGATAGAATCTCCCTTTCCTCGGCTCAACTCCTTTTCCCTTTATCTATGTTAGTTTTAGATCTTGCCCAGGTTGTAGCAATTGAACTCGTTCCTTGTTTCTTCCTCATTGGACAATCCTTGGATTAATGTCCCAGCATACTATAAGTGTAGCATCTTCCCGTCATATCCAGATTAGAATCTCCTATACTCTAGGCTCTGGCTTGCGAACAAAACCAGGCAACATGTCCCAATTTCTTGCAAATGTTGCATAGCAGGGTTAGGTTGCAAACTCCCATGTGTCGTCGATTATATGTTGGGCACAATGGAGTAGTTTTCCTGGAGTACGCACTTCCCCCTTGACCTCTTGTACTAGAGCCTGAACCTGGTGAGAAGGTCTTCTTGAAATAACCTTGCCCTTTTCCTTTATCTTCATTCGATCGCTTTCCTTGTGTTCCCTTGCCTGAATTTTTCAATATCCATTTCCACTATCAAAGCCACAACTTGAACATCAGCCACTTTCTGGTATTGGAGGGTATCAACACGGCTGTGGATATTATCTCTCAATCCCTCTTCAAATTTTTGGACTTTATCAACCTTCCTTGGTATAGATTGGTGTGCAAAATGCAGAAATCATTGTATCGAGTAGCATACTCATTAATGGACATATCGCCTTGCTGTAGATTAGCAAATTCCCATGCTATTTGTGTTTTCGCAGACGTTGGAAAGTACTGCTTGTTAACCTCTTTCTCAAATCTTTTCCACGTCTCAAGTGGTCCTTGGGCAAGTTGATTGGTCCACCAATTTTGAGCTCCCCCTTTAAGGTATCAGTAGCATACCTAATCTTTTCATCATCGGTACAATCTACTGCTCAAAAAATACGATTCAAGTCTATTAATCAACGATTGGCTAAGGATGTATTTGGATCTCCCTCAAATTGGATTGGCTTTCGCTTATAGAATTATTCAATGATCTCTTGTTCATCTCGGGGTTCTGGATTTGCTAGTCTTTCACCTTGCACCAACATTCGGTCACTTACCAATCTGACAAAATTACTCACTGCATCATTTAAGTGGTCCATCCTCGAGTGAGGTGAACGCTACTGGTTTGGGTCCACCATTTCTTACTTGTCAATCAATCAACATAAATACTATGCATGATATGCTAGTATAACATGCAACAATCATATTTCATATCCATATGCATTCATGAAATGCATCTAAGTTACTCATTATAATCACGTTCACTCAAGTCGTCGTATCTCGTACTCAAGGTTCTAAGCCTATTGCTCTGATACCACTAAATGTCACGCCCCAGAATTGCACATATGATTCTAGGACATGTGGCATGCCACCAAGACTTCTACGATACTCTAAAAGTTTTCTCGTTTAAAAAACTTATAAAAATATTCGATTTAAAATAGGACATTCCAGTTGACTGATCGAGGAGCCCAGTCGACTGAAAAGGAAATTACGTAGAGCTAAAACCTCAGAAATCCCGATCTAATCGACTGACCATAAGTCTGGTCGACTGAAGATGTCGTAGTCCGGTAGACTAGTACCTGTCCAGTCGACTAAACAATGCCGTAATAGAATGTTTGCCTCTGAAAACTCAATTCGATCAACTGAACTAGGACCCCAGTTGACTGGATTGTTGTTGCAGAGCCCATTCTACAGCAATCACAAGTTTTAAAACCAAAACCTACTTAAATTCACACAACACTTGATGAATATTGATGATGTAATTTTTGGGCAAGATGAATTAGAGCAGATCAAGGAGTGAAAGAATGAGAGACCGGGTTTGTATGTGGTTTGGCCTTAAGAATGAAGGAACCTACGTCCACTTGTGTGATTAGGAAACTTTCAAAACATCCCATTGATCTTCTAGCTATTGTAGGAAAGTGCCTGAAATGTTTTGGACCACGGCTTGTGAGCTTGGCTGAACCGTGCCCGTGATGAACTGTGCCTGTGAGGCATTCCCAACCTACTGGTTAGGCTTTATGAATGTACCGCTCAGGAGTCTGCTCACCTCTTCCCTAGAGATGATTCGATCAATCCCTCATTAATTTGGCATCCCTTAACATGGACACGGTGCTTTGTCCTTATTGGCTGAACTTTTGAATAGTTTTTGATCTATTTAGGAAACTGTTGGAGTTTGAGCTATTTGGGATGCGCCTCTGGGCTAGTCGAATTGTTCCTGGGCTGTATTGTGACTAGATGATGCTATCCTGACCCTTCTCGTCTAGCAGAGTCTTGCTGTAGGATCAGGAGGCTTAGGGGCCCACAACCGCTCGAGAAATTAGGGTGGTGCTCACCCAAGCAATTGTACATGCCTTGGTCAGGATATGGGCCGATTGCTAAGTAGAACTGCTCGCTCATAGAGTAGAGCCAATTTTGGGCATATTAGTTGCCCCCCATTTTCAAGGTTGGCCTGATGCTATATCGGTCCAAGTTTGGAAATCTATTGATTCCGCTTATCACTGTCTGATGTTTACAGAGTTGGACTTCCTCATGGAGCGATGCACCTTATGATTCAAAGTCTACAGATCTTAGTGAGTCACCCTTATATCTGTAATGGGTCAAGATCAGTAACACTATGATTGCTCGGGAAAGTAGTCTTGGAGCTTTGCTGTCTAGTGACCTCTTGGAAATTGGCTAAGAGTTGAGACTTAGACTAATTTGTAGACTTCTGAGTGCTCGGAAATTGGCTAAGAGTCGAGACTTAGCCTAATTCAGAGACTTTTGTTTAAGTTAGCTCTCAGGATGGTTATCTTCTACCCAGTAAACCTTCATTAAGGTTGTTGGTAGAAGAATTTGACCATGTTGGATAAGCCGACCTAAAGTGTGTTGCTTTAGGGTCTTTTTTTTTTTATTAACTTCTAGGATGGTTATCTTCTGCCCAACAAGCCTTCATCAAGACTGTTGGTAGAAGAGTTTGGCCACGTTGGTAGAGCCGACCTAAAGTGTGTTGCTTTAGAGTCTTTTTTTACTCCTCTATCATGGGCCAACCTAAAAGGCTTTAGTCACCTCTATCGTCGGTTTGGACCTTATTGGAGTTAATGCCTCTAAATATGGTAGGCACTCGGGTTGTCTAACGATTTTACTTAGTTAGCCCCAAGGCTTGTAAATACTCAGTGTGACTTCATGTAGTTTTATTCCCTCTTGTCCCCCAAGATTTTGTTAAGGCAGGTGTTGTGGGAACAATTACTGTAGGCAGCCGACCTAGTGTCTTGGTAGTTCCAGGGTCTTTTGGTGCCTCCGTTATGATCTCGACGTCTTTTGGTGCCTTGGAAGTGATCCCGAGGTCTTTTGGTGCCTCAGATGTGATCCCGAGGTCTTTATAGGAGATCTCTGATATAGTTTATGGAGTCTGTGCTTTGATCGGGAAAAAGTACCACAGCAATTGGGCTCGCCTGGACTGTTGAAGATAGGAGGTCGGGTCTGGATCACTAGGCTCTTGGCCGGTGTAAATTGGAGTCCAGTTCAGGATTGCTGGACCTTGACTGTAATAAACTGGAGGTCAAGTCGGTGGAGGTCAAGTCCGGGCTACTGAACCCTGACTGTTGTGAATTGGAGGTCGGGTCGGGGCTGTCGAACCCTGACCGCTGTGAACCGGAGGTCAGGTCGGGGTTGCCGAACCCTAATCGTTGGACACTAAAGTAACCGCAAAAACTACTAGGCTTCTTTACATTATTTTTCTCGTGCTAATCTCGCTTTCACTTACTTCTTGAAGGCTCGTTGCTTACGTGCTCGAGGTCTTTTCTCTTTAAACATTCTTCAGTGTCAACATATTTTTCAACCCTCTCTACGAGTTCAACAAAGAACCTGAATGAGATAGTCACCATAACAGCCTTCTGGGAGTTCAACAAAGGTTGTTGGTCGGTTTCTATGAAACAATGTGGTGCACTTGGTGTGTTGAACTCCCAGAAGGCTGTTATGGTGACTATCTCATTCAGGTTGTGGTCTTGAAGCTTCTGTTGGTTGAACCGATCGACATAATCCTTTAACGACTCTCCCTTCCACTGCCTGATAGTGAGTAACTGGGTGTTAGATTGCGGCCGGTAGAGTATGCTTATAAATTGGCTGATGAATTGTTTACTGAGCTCTTTGAAATCTTTGATCGACCAGGGTTTCAGGGAGTGGAACCATTGCGCGGTCGGGCCTTTCAAAGTACCGGGAAAGGTCAGGCAGTACAGTTCGTCGGCGTTGGTGGCTAGGGCCATCTGAGCCTTATAGGTCTGGACGTGGTCGACCGGGCTTTCCAAGGCGTTATAAGAATCTAGATGAGGTTATTTAAATTTGTGCAAGATGGAAAACTTCATGATCTGGCTAGAAAACAGTGACTCAGTCCTAGTGTTGACATGATCCTAAGTTGGGTTCTAGCCCAGCTCTTTGGCCATTCCATCGATCTGTTTCTCCAAATTCTTGATACGGGCCACCACACCTTCCCGACCAATATCTAGGATATAGGTCGAGTCAGTTGAAGAGGCTTCCTCCTTATGGCGTTCTGTCCTTCGGGACAAGGCTCGGCTATGACTCTAGTTAATTGAGTGCCTAAGATCATCTCGGTTCCTGACCGAGTGATTATGGGTCAATTTTTGGGTAATGCATTCTCACCTTCCCCTCTAGCAGCACGCCTATCATTGATGATGTCTCTAGCATCCCCAACACAGGTCGGGTTGGCTCGGGCACGTTGTTGGGTCTGTGTCGGCTCTCGACTATGCTCATCGTTCTCGGGCTATGACCTAGCCTATGATGGGTTATTCCGTTGGGTCAGCAGGGCTTCGATCTGCAACTGGGTTTGACACTAGCCCTCCAAGAGTTGTGCGTGGGTCTCAGTGATCATCTCTGGTGTCAGGACTGCCGCAGTTGGTGCCTAGGCCGGTGAAATGTCCCGATTAGCTTGCTGCACAGCCTTCTTACCCTTCTTCGGAGGCATGACTATTAGTTAAGAGATTTGTTTTTTTAAGAAATCTGTCGTTTTCCACAGACGACACCAAGCTGATGATGCAATTTTTGGGCAAGATAAATTAGAACAAATCAAGGAGAGAAAGAATGAGAGACTGGGTTTGTATGTGGTTCGACCATGTTAATGAAGGAACCTACGTCCACATGTGTGTCTGAGTACTTCACTATACTATTAAAAAGCCAGTGATCTTTGGTAAATCAACAAGAGTTTGGAGCTACCAGAGGTCGGTTGGGCACAATAGTTGTGATTGCTATAGAGGTGCTGTATAGACTGAAAAGTGTTCCCCCTTTAGAGGAGGCGGGTCTCTTTTATAAGTATAAGAGATCTACCTGTATAAGACAACTACATGGATAAGGTAATACAATCCAATTAGATTTGATTGACTCAAATCATGCGAGTTTCCTAATCGGATTAGGAAACTTTCTAAACATCCCATTGATCTTCTCGCTATCATAGGAAACTGCCTAGAACGTTCTGGACCACGGCTTGTGAGCTTGGTTGAGCCGTGCCTGTGACGAACTGTGCTTGTGAGGCATTCCCGACCTACTAGTCGGGCCTTGTGAATGTACTACTCGGAAGTTTGCTGACCTCTACCCTAGAGATGATTCGATTGGTCCCTCGTTAATCTAGCGTCCCTTAACATGGACACGGTGCTTTGCTCTTATTGACTGGGCATTCGAATAATTTTCTGATCTGTTTAGGAAACTGTTGGAGTCCGTGCTGTTTGGGATGCGCCTCTGGGCTAGCCGAGTTGTTCCCGAGCTGTATTGTGATTGGACGATGCTATCCCGACCTAGGGGTCGGGCTTTTCATCTGGCAGAACCCCGCGCTCTACGATCAGGAGGCCCGGGGGCCTCTAACTGCTCGAAAAATCAGGATGGTGCTCACCCAAGTGTTGTACATCTCTTAGTTGGGATATGGGCCGATCATTGAGTAGAACTGCTCGATCATTGAGTAGAACTGCTCGATCATTGAGTAGAGCCAATTTTAGGCGTATCAAATATGATCAACCCCAATATCACCAATATAGTAACACTTTATATTACAAGAGGCAAACTTGTTAACTAACCCTTACAATGTCCATAGTACCCGAGTACTTCAACTACTAATTACATAAGCATACGCGAACTATCAAAATTAAGTTACTAACAAGAGCTATTCTGAATACAAACTATCTCCAGACATCTTACAAGACTAAGTTTTAACATAAGGTTCACAACATCAACTATAGTTTCCCCATGTTCCCACATTGCCTTACCGCTACCAAATTTTCATTTTTTTCTTCGATGCCTTGACTTTGTTCGCGCGGCTAGCCGAGACCCATACCTCTTTCATGTCAGACGTGCAATTTCATGGCCAATTTGGCACCTTATCTCTTTCTCGATGGCAAGTACAAATTCCCCTTTGACCTACACTAATAAACTCAACATGTTCACATAGTCATTACACTGAGCAATTTCGCACATTATACATAAGCTATCAAAATTACCCTAAGCATGTGAATTTAAGCTAACCAATCATGCTTAGCATCACAAAGATAGTTACAAACATCCGATTATCTAAATTCTATAATTATTGCCAGTCATCTCTTGAATTTCGTTCCTAATCACAAAATTTAGATCCTAGTAATGTCCAAGTATAATCCTTATATAAACTATACAAGTTATGAGCTTAACCCCTAAATTGGGTCACAGAAAAACTGTCATAGAATCTAACTAAATTGGTACTTACGCGTTAAACTTACCTTCAGGAGTCCAAATATGTAGCCTGTTTTGAAATTGAACGTCAAATGATACGTCGTTTGTCATCGCGGGCGTCGTCGAATTCAGTCGAATTTCTTAAATCTCTTCTATGTCATTTTCCTAGCCGAATGAAGAAGGAAGAGGCATAATTGACATGTGTCACACTTGATACATGTCAAATAATGTAATTCCCCACTCATGTGATTTATATTTACCCCCCAAAGGTTTTATAAGTTTTGCGTTTATACCTCTACTACTTATAAAACTTATTAAAATTATTCCAAACTTAAATGGGTGTTTGTCTATGTCACATATGAATTCCATAAGTGGTCCCATATAATATTATGAAATTACAAATTAACTTACTCCCTTCGTCCCATTTTATGTGTCCCTCTTGGGGAATCCAACTATTTATGACAACAAAAAGAATCTACATCTACTTTCCACAATTATCCATAATCATTGCACTTTCTTTTTTGTTTTGTTTTGTTTTAGTGTTGAATGCAAGGAAGGGTAATTTGAAAAACTAAGTAAAATTTTCATACTAATTTAGGAAAGTAGACAACAATTTTGAGACAACCCAAAAAGGAAAGAAGGACACATAAAATGGGACGGAGGGAGTACTAATTATGCAACGTGCCTAATTCGCTCCTAACGGATCACATAACTGAACTCTAATAATTAATGTGTTATTAAATTAATGTAATACAATATTCACACATGCCTTAATAAACATATATGCATAAGAATTATTCTGCATATATGTTCCATCATACGGGGATCTCTCATAACTGTCCCAAGTTGAGACTGCCACATTGGCCCATCTCTGGGTTCCCAACAAGACACCCCCAATCAACTTAGTGAGTTAATACTCACTTAATACATATAGTCACATCATTAATTTAATGCTAATGATGTATGCTAAAAGTAATTAAATACTGCCGCGGGAGCGGGTGTTATACACTGACCATTGTAGGGTCACTTCAACAACCTCCATTCCACGTAATTTCCCCAAAAATATACAATATACTACTCCTCCCCTCTCCCAAATTTTTATCCCTAAATTGATTCCCAAATGAGGTGGCAGTAGGGCCAAGTTTAATACAATGAGACCAGTTGAATTTTGATTGGAAGTTATTTACCTGGCCCTACTGTAACATTATTTGGGAAGCACTTTTAAGATAGAAATTTAGGAAGCATATCATTACTTTTTGGGCAAATTACACTTTAGTCTATTAAACTATAACATATTTTCAATTGGGTCCATAAACTTTTTGTTTACAATTGGGTCCTTGAACTTCAAAAATTCATTCAATAAGACCCAAATTCTGACACTGTTAGCTTAAACTATTAGAAATTGACACGTACGTTGCACGTAATGCTTACTTGTCACATGTTAGGTTAAGACAAACGCGGGAGATTGTGAATAGTGCAAAAAATCGCATTCAATCAGATCCAAAATCGCATTCAATCAAACTTGAAAACACATTCGACTAAATCTAAAATTGCATTCAATTATATCCAAAATCATATAATTTTTTAGCCATTCACAGTCTCCCGTGTTTGTCTTAACCTAACATGTGACAGGTAAGCATTACGCACAATATACGTGACAATTTCTAATAATTTAAGCTAACATTGTCAAAATTTGGGTTTGGCTGAATGAACATTTGAAGTTCATGGACCCAATTGCAAAAAAAAAAAAAAAATTATGGACCCAATTGAAAACAGGTGTATAGTTGAATGGACTAAAGTGTAATTTGGCCTTATTCTTTTATATGGAGTAATGCTATGCTTCTTAAATCCAAATCCTAAATCTACATCCCAAATGATGTGGCACCAATCAAAATCCAGTGGGCCCACCACTTTGAATTCACTTCAACAACATCTAATCCAA
This sequence comes from Hydrangea macrophylla, assembly GCA_033977485.1. Classification (NCBI taxonomy): domain Eukaryota; kingdom Viridiplantae; phylum Streptophyta; class Magnoliopsida; order Cornales; family Hydrangeaceae; genus Hydrangea; species Hydrangea macrophylla. Next base: position 66,739,769 of record CM066990.1, on the reverse strand, counting down.
TTCAGTGAACCCACCACCACATCATTTGGGATGGAGATTTGAGATTTAGATTTGGGAAGTATAAAATTGCTCGTTTATGTATTTAATTTGGGAGTTCAACTTTTTAAAGGGACATAATAATTGTTGTTCATACTAGATGAAATTAATTCAAATATCCCAAAAAATCATTGAATATTCTTAATGGACAACAATTTTGTGATTGCCAAAAGAAAGAAAGAAAGAAAGGACACACAAAATGGAGTAGAGAAAGTAGTTAATTAGGCTTAAAAGTTAAAATCAAACGTTGTTTATTGATTTATTTTTTTATCATTTAAAAATTAATGATGGATTTTGTTAACATGAGCCCGTATGGCACATATTATGGTTCTAAAAATAAAAATTAAAAAAATTAAAAAATTAGAAGAAAGTATAGTCTGAGTTTCAGCATTCGACGTGGGGTTCAGTCTTATCTCCCTGATTTATTTACATTTTTTAAACATGGACAAATTACACTAACCTCCCCCTGAGGTATCTGACAATTACAAGGACCTCTTCTGTGTTTTCAAAAATTACACTCACCTCCCTTCTATTTTGAAAATGACTGTTATACCTTTGGAGAAATCATAAAAAAAAACTATCCATTGTCTACTAAAATGCAAAAAAAAAATATTAACAATTATGGAAAAACATTTAAAAAATCATCGACAAAATTTCAGTATATACCAAATCAAGCTTTTACTATTTTTTTTTTTAAAAAAATATCTACAGTAAATTTAAAAAACATAAAAATCATCAACAAAATTATCTACTACCACTTTAAAATGAAAAGAATAATAACAATAATGAAAAAAAAAATTCAACAATTTTTTTTTAAAAAAAAGATAGTTATATTGTATTTGTCTACTTTATATTTTTTAAATTGTGAACTTACTCCCAACATTGTAAATGAGTTGCTCCAATGAAAACTTAGTTAGTACACTCCTTGTACTGGCATTGTTCTAGTATATTTATACAGTTTTTATCCTATGAGGACTCCCTTATTTTATAAAATGCACACCCCTCACTTCTCTCTCAATAAAGAGTTTGTATGAATCCATCTAACCCTCTATTTCTATGGGATTCATTCCGGAATTCAGCAAAAAATTCCTCTAACTCAAAGAATTTTGAAATCGGTGGGAAGAAAAAAATAGGAAAGAGAGACGTTAATAGAGAGAGAAGTGAAGGGTGTGCATTTTATAAAATGAGGGAGTCCTCATAGGATAAGAACTGTGTATATATATACTAGTTCGAGCGCTGTGAGTTGCACAGGAAATTAAATTGTGTCGTTTCGTGTGGTTAAGTGGTTGTTAAAAGTATATAATAAGATGTTAAAACAGTTAAATAGGAAATTGTAAATGTAACTATTTAATCTAAAACTCTTCTTACGGAAGAAGTTGATAATTCTGACTATCTTATAAATGAGTAATAAATGTACCTAATAAAGCGCCACTAAAAATATATAACACAAGTAGGATATTTCCTCTAAAAAAGGGCATGAATGTGTTTGTAAGCCTTAATTGATATTCGAATACAATCTATAAATCATGAATTTGAGGGAAGAAATTGACCAAAATGTAAATATTAGTGATCAATTCATAATAGCCACTTTATTTGACATTTTAAATATACCAGAACTTAAATTTTAGAGAAGAAGTTGACCAAAATGTGAAATTAGTGACCAATTCCTAAATAGTCACTAAAATAGCCACTTTTTAAAACTTTTTTAAAGTGAATAATAAATATCCCAAAACACGTTGACCTAAATGCCATTACACATATTACAATATATGAATCATAAATTTGAGAGAAGTTGAGCAAATTGTAAATATTAGTGACCAATTCCTAAACAACCACTAAAATAGTCATTTTTTTTTACTTTTTATGAAGTGAATAATAAATATCCCAAAATTTATTGACCCAAATATAATTAGACACAAATTGTTGATTGAAACCTCATTTGGGAGAAGAAGTTGATCAAATTGTAAATATTAGTGATCATTTCCTAAATAGCCACCAAAATAGCCACTTTTGTTGACTTTTTTTTGAAGTCAATAATAAATGTCCCAAAAATTATTGACCCAAATATAATTAGACACAAGATTGTTGATTAAAACCTCATTATTATATTAAATAAAATTTCAAAAGCTGACTTGAATGTAATTATTTGTCCAAAATGACAAATTTACCCTCACACAAATCAATATATCCTTACGATATATAAATAGATATATGAGTAATTATGATGTAGTGAAGGGCAAAATAGAAAGTTCATATTTTTTTACGTGCTTGCTTATTCGTTTTTATAGTATAGTAGATATAAGACTCCACTGAGCATGTTTTATTTTATTTTTTCAATAAAGCAGACAAAAATCTAATATAAGGATTCATTTTTTTAAAAAATTTGTTGATTTTTTTTTCATTATTGTTGTTATTTTTTTCATTTTAAAGTGGCAGGAGATAAATTTGTTGATGATTTTTTTATGCTTTTAAATTATTATTGATATTTATTAATAAAAGAGTAATGTTACGCTGCCCAAATTTATTTCCCAAAAGTGTTTCCCAACACATATGACAGTAGACCCAGTTGATTTTGATTGATTGTGATGTTAAAGTAGTTTAACTGTTGTCACACTTCAACAACATTTGGGATGAAAATTTAGAAAGTACAGCATTACTCAAATAAATATTCTAATATATTTCACCTACTACTTGGACAAAAAAGTTAATAGCTTAATATTAAAAAGTTAAATTTGCAAATGATTATAAGTTAGGCTAAAGAATATAAAGCCTAAATTTGAAATTTTTATAAATTTTATTTTTGGAGCTCCAAATTTTTATAAAATTAGGGCTTAATACTATAAATATAAATCTGTAAAATTTGTTAATGTATGTATCATTTTATCTAATGTGCGAGCACACACACACGGACATATATGTATATATATATATATATAATGAGATAATGAGTACATTAGTAATCTTATACTCAAAAAAATAAATAGAAAGAAAGTGAATGTTATTTTTTAAACTAGAAGAGAGATCCTTTAATTATCATATACCTTAAAGCGAAGTCTGTGTAATTTGCCCTTAAAACATTGGCACATGTTAACAAAATCCCATTAATCATATACTGTAATCATTAGAGGGGGAAGGTTTCGTTTTGGTGGTGTAATTACATGCATGTTGTGTACACACTTAGTGGGTCCTACAATTTGGTACTAAAGCAGCAAAGCCAGCAAAGAGATACCCTTAAATGCACTAAACAGAGAAAGATGACACTGCCTAGCAATGCTGGCTGTTAGCTATTTTTAGACCTCCAAACAGAGAAAGAAATAATTTCACAGAAATCCCAGATGGAGAGAGAGAGAGAGAGAGAGAGAGTCGGTCTAGGATTTAAAGGAGGAGTGGACCGTGGATTTGGCCGTGAAATTAGAGAGCTAGAAAGAGAAAGTAAAATTCATATAGATTTGCATTTTAGTTAACTTTGAATTTTGAAAATTGGATTTTTCATACTTAGTGATCTGATCTGTCTCTCCGACAAATATACAACTGGGTATGAGAAAAATCTGTAACTCTCAGATTCTCTCTCTATATATAACATAATAAATACTCTCTCTCTCTCTCTCTCTCTCATATATATACACATACATATCTGTGTATGCCAGCTTTGCTGAATTATGGGTGTTCTTCTTTCCATTTAAGTTGCCGATCTTGACTCCATAACCTGCGAGATTTGGAGATTTGGGTTTCCTCTTGACTTGGGTTCTCTCGAATTTCTCTAGATTTTGCATTTAATTTTTCGGTTCTGTTTCAAACCTTTCTCAGATTTTGATTTTCTAGATTTTGGGTGTATCTCAATTTATGGTATGTGTGAATTTTATTTATTTATTTATTATTTTTTAAATCCAACACCTATCTGGGTTTCATTATATATGAATTCTCTGATTGATTAGATGATTCAGATCAACAATGGTGAATGACGAACATTCTCAGAAGTGTAGCAATAGTAGTAGTGGTGGTGGTAGTGGCGGCGCCGGTGGTGGTGGTGCTGGGATTAGATCTTCCAAAAAGATGAAGCAAAAAAAAGTCCCCCAAAGAGGACTTGGTGTTGCTCAACTTGAGAAAATTAGAATAGAAGAACAAAAAAAAAAGGATTCAATAAATTCAATTATATCACCTAGTAATTCTTCTTGTTTAGCTGTTCAATGTCCCAACCCTTGTTCAATCCCTTTGCCACCCTTGTCGCCTTCCGATCTATCTTCATCGATTTCCGTGTTTAGGCCGGCTACCGCTGCCCATTTGGTCCCAAACATGGATTTGTTGAACCCAAATTCTGTTTCAGATTTAAAACCATTGAATGAGATTGGTTTGCCCAAGTTCTTGAATTTTGATTACAATCAAAATCTTGAAGGGGATAAGCATAGATTAGATCATCCTAATCATGGGTTTGCATTTTGCCCGAATTTGAATTTTCCTTGTGAATTTCGGAATCTCCCTAATGTGATGAACGGACCGGAACAGTTTCATCAACCTCCTTGTTCATCAATGGTTAGCCAATTTCATGTTTATTTTTTCGATTCATTTTCATTTATGGTTTTGGGTTTTGTTTGAATTGTTGAGAAATTTATTGTTGTGAAAATTACAGGTGAATGTCTCATCAGGGACTTCATCATCATCTGTAATAAATTATCAGATGGAGCCCCCTTCAAACCAAAGCTATTATGGCAACAACTACACGGCAATGTGGCCAGAGGAAGAAAAGGTAAATGTTCATGCTTTGATTGCTTTTAATTTAATTTCTTAGTCTTGTATCTATTGACCTGAATAACTTTTAGAATTCTCTTTGGTTGAAATTCAGTAGACATTATACATTTCTAATTGAGAAATGTTTCAGTCAAGTCAATATTTTTTGGTGGATGTTTTACCAATGAAGTTGCACAAACTTGAAAAGAGGGATTTTCATTTCTAATTTTCTCTTCTTGAATGGAAATTATTAAATACTCTGGCAGTTGAGATTTTTGCAATGCTAGTTCTTGGATGTTTCAATTTTTTTCTCTTCCTTGAATGGAATTCACGTTTTGTGTTTTGGCTTAGAGCCTTGAAAATGTAATTAGAGGGAAAACTAGTTGAATGTTTGAAGGTGTATGGTATTCAACTGAATCAACTCCAATCCTATGAGTAGTTTATATAGCTTCCTTTGGTTTCTGAACGAATTTTCCTTCATGTTTTACTCCAGGCTTAGATAACATGAAGTGAAATGACCCGAAAAGTTCATGTTTCACTCCATTTTCTTTTCTTTCTTATTTTCTCATTGTCTTCCTTTATCAACCAAACAAGGAAAAAATCGAAGTGTTTTTCTCAGTGATTTCTTTTCCTTCCCCTCATTAATGTATGAACCAAACAGAGCCTATATATGCAGCCAAAATGCAGTTTCAATAGAATTTGTTTGGTGGTTTTGTAGGCTAATTTGTTCAAACTATTGTAGATGGTTGGAATGAAGAGGTCATATCCCTTCTCTCTAGACAATCCACCAGTTCCCTCTTTCCACTGCAAATTCCCTCCTACATATGTTGCTCCTCCCATCACCAGATCAGATGAATCAGCTTCATATAGTAATGGATGCACAGTCAATATCGAACACGGCAACCTAATTTTCCGGTCAGCTTACTTTTGATCTACTTCAATTTTCAGTGTTAAGCCTTTGTTTGGTTTGCGGATTTAGAGAAAGAAAAGAAAAGGGAAAAAAAAAATGATGTGGAAAACCATTTTTATAGGGTTTTTCTCCAGGCTTAAATAATATGTCAGAAATTCAAGAAAAGGGGAAGGGAAGTGATTCAGAAATCTCTCTCTTTTTTTTTTTGTGTTTTTTTCACTACCTTTTCGTTTATTCTTATTTGGATCATCATTTTCCTTCCAAACCAAATAAAGAAGCGTTTTTGTTTATATCTATGTTTTTCTTTTCTTTTCACTCACAAAATTCATGAACCAAACAAAGACTAAAGATTCTAACAGGTATATTTGTTCAAATAGTGTTTTTGTATCCTTTTCAGAGATGGCCCTTCAAGCTCAAGTGCCATGGTTGAGCCAAATTCAAAGAAAGTTACTAAAGAGAACGGAGAATTCAATGGGGATTTTCTCACATTAGCCCCTCCAACAACAATGGGTTCAAACTATAAGTACACCCATTGCCATGAATTACCCAAGTTTGAATCTCTACCTTACCGTGTAAGCTTGAATGACAAAAAAACTCACTACCCACTTTTCCTAATTCTGATTTGAATAATGTTATAATTCTCAAATTTAGATCTGAAGTGATATGTTAGTGAGTCTCTTGAATCCAACAACTCTAGTGCGGCCTCTTGAATTCCATTGGAATTTAGTTCTAAATGACCTCTATCACATCACTTTGGATTCAAATTTGAGACACAAATTTGGAAAACATTGCATTACGTTTCTGATTATATTCTAATGGTTCTATCTCCATCTTTTTTGGCTTCTTTGAATATTTTAGGGGAGTGTTGAAGAACAAGTTCATTGGCAAAGACCAAGTGAGTCAACTCAGCAGCAATTACTCTACAGCTTCTTTGCACCCACGAAGACTCAAACTGTCCAAACAGAAACCACCATAAGCAACTTCAACGGTGAAGTAGGAGAAAGTGTTGATCTAAATCTGAAGTTATAGGAGGCTAGCTATATAGCCCATTTATATTGGTCTTTTGGCTGACCAATCAATTGCTTCACTCTCAGGAATGGCTTAAGCCCATTTCTTATGGTGTTTTGGCAGCCCATTATTACCTTCAAGGCCTGATTGGAAATACTTAAAATGGGATCTGATTCAGTCCAAAATTCACTTTCGATTGAGGCTTTAAGTTTAGGTACGAACTCCTGTCCAAACATCGGGTAGAACTAACTAGAATGTTTTCTTCTTGATGTAATGATTTATAGGTATGGGTATGTCTATATGCATATGTAAGTTTGAGAATGAAAGAGACCCCAAATCTTGGCCATGTGAGAGTAGGGAAGGGGAGATAGAGATTGTAGATTTGTTTGTTTTGGGTATTTATAATTTTGAAAGAGACCCCAAAGTTTTGGGTTGTTCGGTTCTGTTTTTTTGGTTGGTGGATGAGTCAGGCACCCTCATTGGTAACAAATTTTAGCACTTAGGGATTGCCGAGATCTGAGTATGCTTTTGTCTTGTCTTGCTTTTCTGGGGGAGTAAACTTTTAAGCACATCCATTTCTACAACCTCACCATCTACAATTTAATGTGGTAATCATGTAGTGGAAGTATCATATGTGAGGTTGTGTTAAATGGTGGATCTCATTCAACTACATAGTTTACACACCAGGTTGTCGAGGATGAGATTGTGAAAATAAGTGTGCCTGAAGTTTTACTTTTTGTGGGATCAAAAAATCTGACCTCCATTATGGGTGCACATGATCAGTGAGGAGAGAAATGGCTCCCACATACACATAATACACACACGCATAAAGGAGAGAGGGTCTTTTTTTTTTTTCCTTTTTTTTTTCTTTTTTTTTTCAATAATGATGCATACACAGTTTTGAACACCATACAATTCTGACCATTGATTCTAGTGGATTGTCTGTAGATTTCACATGAGTCCCACGCGGGAGCACATGGGGTCTACTGGAATCAATAATCAGGATTATGCTGTGTACAAAAGTGTACATATATTATTACTCTACTTTTTTTTTGCTAGAGGTGAGAGAGAGCCATTAACGCTATGATTGGGAGTTTAGGAGAGAAAAGAAGAGAAAGTCATAAGTGAGGAGAGAAAAGAAGAGAAGGGAAAGGATGACGTTTTCTTTCTTCTTGATTGGGAATTGAGGAGAGAAGAGAAGAGAAAGTAACTTTCTTTCCCCTTGTTTGCAAGTTGAGAAGAAAAGAAAATAAAGTTTCCATTCTACCCATCAATAACTTGGACTAAAAACCCTCTATTCTTTTCTTTTTCTCTTTAACACCAAATAGCATTCAAATCTACCGGATAGTTATCTCATAAAAAATTAGAGTAATGATTCGTGCACATAAAATGTGCACATAAAGTGTGCACATAAAGATCTAGGCCATTCATTTAGATGGGTCCCATGTATGCAGGGATGGATCCCACCAAAATGAATGATCCAGATCTTTATGTGCACACTTTATGTGCATATTTTATGTGCACTTAGCATTACCCAAACATAAATACTATTCATGCAATAAGGTTCCAAAACAAAAACAAAATTAAAAAAAATAATAATAAGTTTCACCATGGTGCGGCCCCAAAAAACTACAAACAGCAACAATGATTAAAAAAAAAAAAAAAACCTACAAACAATAACGATGTTGCATAAGAATTAACACCCACCATAGCATATACACTACGCACACACACATGTCATACACTCACGCCACACACATATCATACACTCACGCCACACACTGCACACTCAGCCATACATACGTAGGAAGGCGACATGGCAATTGGAAGAAGGTCTGGTCGTTGGTTTTTCTGTGCTGTCGTGTTGTTTTAATTTTTCTAGTGTACGTATGTGTATTATACAAGCCCTAGGACTTAGATGGAATTACAATTAGGTAAGACTAAACTAGAAGGGTATAGTGGGTATTAAGAAATGTTAATTAATCCCCACTTTTTTTTCTCTCATTTTCTTCCCAATTTGGAGAGAGAAATTGAAAGAAAGTGGGGGTTAATTTTCTCTCATTGTCTCTCCTCATTAAAACTCACAATTGAGAGAAAGTGAGGTATTTTCTCTCCCTTTCTCTTCTTTACTCTCATTTTTTAAACTCCCAATCATAGCGTAAAATAGGGAAAGATTCCCTTTTATTTGGTCATGGATGGCCAGGGAGAAATTAGAAGTTGGAAGCTTGATAGAGACAAAATCAAGAAGTTACACCGGAGAGTGGCCAAATTGTGGGGTTTAGGAGCAATGATACTGCAGTGATTTCTTTAGTTTGTTTATACATATTTTTGTGTAGATAACATTGTTAGATAATATGATCTATATACCAAGAATCAAAGCACCATAATGTGCTATGTGATTCAAGAGAAATATGTACTTGTAGATCCAGCCATGTTCGCACCCAAATAGAATTCGTCCTTTGCGTACTAGAAGAAGTTGGCCACGGTACTTCCTCTCCCTTTCCACCTTACGTTGTCTCTCAATGGGATTGACAACCTTCTAATGCTTCTTTTTTTTTTTTTTTTTTTTTATATGGGGAAGGGGAATGAGGTTCGAACACTGAACCTATGCATTGGAGGGAACTTATAAATGCCAAGCTCTTTGCCACTTGAGCTATACCAACTAGTGCATATAATGTGCATGTGAGTGCATAACCCATTGTCAGTATCAAGATATAAAAGTATACTTTACTTTTCTAAAGATTTGCAGTGTGGAAGTAAAGGTCGAACCCACAGAGATTGATTAACTACCGCGTTTTAATTTTAAAATCTAAATTTAATTAATTAAAATAACGAGATTTTGATTTTGAATTTAATTAAACTAAGAACAATAAAAATAAATCTAAATTACGAAAGCGATTTAAAATTATTTTTATAAATATGTTTAAAGGAAACTAGGATTGCAAATCCACCACTAGCTTCATAATAAGGACTATTTATGAATTACTTTAGCCTATTAAGTTGGATGATAATGGGGAATTGTAGCTACAAGCCTAATTCCTCCGTCAAGAAAATAACTATGGTTCAAGCACCAACATAATCCATCTTCGGTTAGCACGAATTATCCCACAATAAACTAGGGTTGTGGTATAATCCGTCTAATCTAGGCATAGACCATTCGGATACTTGATAGCACAATTTAATTAAGCACCATTACATGTAAACAATCTTTACAAGCACAGCAAATATAGATCATTGAGCACATCACAGTCAAAATAGATCTAAGACAAGAATAAACTTTGAAAGTAATGATTTAATCAATTAGAAGCACGATTTATTTATAAAAATCCTCGGAACATGTAATCATCATCCATACATAATAAAACTAAAATAAAAACATAAATAAAACCCTATTACTTGGCTAGGGTTTCATTGAAACCCTAGATCTAGAGTCTAGTTGTCCATGGAAGCGGCGGATGGCAAGTAGTTGATGGAGGAGGCCATGGAAATCCTTGGTCTTCTTCTTCTTCTCCTTGCTTCCCTCCCTTCAATGGTTGAAAGTATGGTTGTATATTGTGTGTATAATAATTGCCAACCCTTTAATTGAAGTAAAATAGGATATATATATATAGATTTACAACAAGTTTTTGGAAGCTTTCCTAACCCGAAACACACTAAAACTGCTGTATTTAGCTTTCCAGACGTAATTAGGCAGTTTCGTTCGTGTAGGAATCATCAGTATACTGAAATACACAAGTTCTATTTTTACACATGTCGCGCGCGCGAGCACGATTTTGGAATCTCGCGCGAGCGGATCGCGCGAGCGATTCTGGGATTTTCGCGCGAGTGGGTCGCGCGAGCGATGTGGTTTTTTCAGCTTCTTTCTTTGTGCTTTTTCACCCTGTTTAGCCTGGTATACTTGATTTCTTCCAAATCCTGTCAGAAAATAGAAAACAAAGTAAAAATATACAAAAAGAGGATAAAAAGGTACTAACAAACGTACATTAAGGCATATAAATAGGATTTGTTATCTCCCGATCATACCCCCAAACCTACATTTTGCTAGTACTCGAGCAAAACTAAAACAAAAACTAAACTAATAATAACATACTACTCCATTTTCGCATGGATCGCGATTACATTTAGCATATGCAACAAGCCTTTTAAACCTCTAGGTGTCCCTAGTCGGACGAGTAAAGTCTCGTGAGGGTTCTCGTCAACAAGTCACCCACAACCATATTTATTAACTTATAAATTCAAAAAAAAGAATTTTATTAAAAACGAAAAACAAAACCATAAATACTCTTTATCATAGAACGATGATTTGAAATAGAATAACGAGCGAGAAGAAACGGAATCAAACGTCTACCTACATCATGAGAAACAATCATAAGCACATTCACCGTATAAATCCATAGAGTTTCTCATAAAATTACACGTGTATGACATGGTAGTCAAATGAACACGCGTATGTCATGAACATGGAATATACTTCGGATGACCATCTAACTATGCTTCGACTACGAATCTCACAATGTCAATTACACTCTCAAATGAAACACTCAGAAACAGGTGTAATTTTTCTAATATATGGGAGTAAAGGAAATATGTTTTCAAAACGAGAAATGCTCACATATGACTCGAAAAAAACGCATGACATGAAAGAACAGTAGTCTCATGGATAGGATGCCAACAATCAAGAAAAATTAGTCATTACCATGTTTTAATCCCCCTCCCATCGTTTTCATAGCCGAACCATGTTTCCTAGGATCAAATAGGACTTTTCAAAGGTTGTAATGTGGCTCAGGTAATGAAAAAGGATAGAAATGATTCATTAGGTAGTTAATCTCATAATGGCATTGTACGATTTCTTTCATTCATCTCTTCCACCAACTTTCATCTTTTCATTCTCTTCTTTTTCATATTTCTTTTTCAATCTTCTTCTTTCTACTTTTTTTTTTTCAACCTGATTCTTCTTTCAACCTCTGTTTTTTTTTTAACATTTCTTTTCTTTTCCTTTTCATTCTTGCTTGTCTGATGATTATTTATTGATTTCTAAGCAACTATCCCAATAGCATCTTATCTTCTTCTTCCCAATCAACACATCGCCTTGTCAACACTAAAAGGTGACGAATCTTTCAGTGGTGAACTCCAAGTTGGTCAAGTTGGAGCAAAAATAGGATAATGGTAATTAAAGAAAGAAAATGACATTTTAATGGCTCAAGGGGCGAACTAAGGAAATTTTTTTTCATTTATCGGTCGGTAATAAACAAAGAAGGCCTACCATCATGTCCCATGGTTATATGATTCTTCAACATTTACGACGGAAGATTATTTAGCATGGTAGCAAATATTTTAACTAGACTATCAACCAAAACAAGAATAATGAGACTAAACAACAAGTTAATGCGCTATTCCAAATGAAATTCGACAAACACAATGTATTTATAACCCTCTAAAAAGAAAAGATAGGCTCAAAAGCTCACCGTGTTTAGTCTCCACCTTGTGTTATCTAGAAATCCGAATCATATTATAGTTCACATCAAACATGTATTCAAGCGACTACGTGCAGTGCATAGGTTTGTGTGCAAATCTATGATATAAAACTACGATTCAAACGATACATGACCTAAAATGTTTCAACATGACATCAGCAAATGTTTAATTACATCTTCTTATGTTTACCATTCTATAACAATCATAGTTACATAACAAGATGTATCAAATTAAGATTGTAAAATTATAGGTGACATCGTTTATTTAAGCACAAGTATCAAAATTTTTTTTTTATTTTAAAAATGGTGCATATAATGTGCATGTGAGTGCATACCCCCAAACCTAAACCTTTCATTGTCCCCAATGAAACAATAAAATGAAAGAAGGGATAGTACATAAGGAAGGAACGATGTTACCTCGATCTCGGCAATCACAAACAGGTGAACACAAAGGAATATGTCAATAAAGGTCAATGTTACCTGTTACTTCTTAACCAAAAGAAAATTAAACAAATAAATAATAAAAGCTAACATATAAGTTTTTTTTTTTTTTTTAAATAGAACCTAAACTATAGGTAAAAGAACGTAATGAAAACAAATAGAAATGAAACTATCTAAACAAAGACAAACTTAAATTAAAAGAACTAAAAAGAACAAACAAAAAAGAAAATAACTAACCAGGTATGGGAAACAGAAGATAAAAGACCAACAAGAAAAAGTGGAAAATCCCCACCTCGCGCGAGCGGATCGCGCAAGCGACCCTCGCTCGCGCGAATCCCTCCGCGAGGTGAACCTGAGGCCTCTTTTTTATTATTTTTAGAAAAGTTTCTAAGGCACAAGCTCGCGCAAGCGGACCGCGCGAGCGAACCCCTTGCGCGCGCGATTTCAAGCGCGAGTAGATACTGAGGCTATATATATAAACTTGAAAAAATTTTGTCTATAGGGGAATCTCGCGTGAGCGGACCGCGCGAGCGGGTCGCGCGCGCGAATTTGGTCTTTTTTTTTCAGTATAAAAAATGTATATGAGTTCAAAATAAATTATTCCCGACCCCCAAACCTGTTCAGAAAACTCAAAAACTGACCAAAACGACCCAAAAACATGCAAAAATAAGACAAACAAACGAATTAAAGCTTGGGTTGCCTCCCAAGAAGCGCTAACTTTTACATCTTTAGCTAGACCATTCTAGCTCAAGACTCAAGGAGGTCGTAACTCGGAGTTTGTATCCTTTAGGGCATTAGGGAGATGTTGGTGGAAAGCAGAAACAAGGTCGTTATGCATTAATTCATTCGGCGAATCTCCCTTATCATGTGCAATTCGATTTCTAACCTTTCGAGTAAATTCGTCATTAGGGTTCGTATTATTTAAATTCATCCGCTCATTTTCCACTATATTATTCTCCTCACTCACATTTATTACGTTATTAGGTTCAATTGTTCATCTCACCCCACTCTCTGTCTCATATAGGTAAGCATCGTCATCCTTGGGAGGTTGATCAATAGCGTTAAAGACGTTCAATTTTAAGTTCATGTTCCCAAATGACACTTTCATTACCCCCGTTCGACAGTTGACACGAGCGTTAGACGTAGTTAAGAACGGACGACCTAGAATGACAGGAGTGTGCTTCCTAGCATCTAGTACGGGTTCTGTATCAAGGACCATGAAATCAACAAGATAATAGCATTTGTCAACTTTAACTAAGACGTCCTCGACGATTCCTCTAGGTATTTTAATAGAACGATCCGCTAATTATATGGTAGCGGCCGTAGGTTTCAGTTCACCTAAACCTAGTTGTTTATAAACGTGATAAGGTAAGAGATTAACACTAGCTCCTAAGTCAAGGAGAACCCTATGGATGACAGTGTCACCTATGACACATGAAATCGTAGGTGTTCCGGGATCTTTATATTTCGGAGGAGCATGTTGGAAAATGGAACTTACTTTTTCCGTGAGAAAGACCTTTTTCGGAGTATGACTACGCAATTTACGCTTTTGAGTGCAAAGGTCTTTTAGACATTTAGCGTAAGCGGGAATTTGTTTTATAGCATCGAGAAATAGAATATTAACTTTAACTTGTTTAAATACCTCGAGTATATCTTCAGCTTTTGACCCTTTCTTAGACAAATGTGACGGTCCCTCAACGTTTGGTGGAAAAGGTAGTTTTGGAATAAAGTTGGGTGGGACCAGTTCTTTTACTTTCCTAACTCTATCCACGGCCTCACCCTTTTCTTTATTCAAATTTATATTTTTATTTTTCTCACCCTCATCCGAAATTACAACAATCTCCTCATCTCGAATTGTCGTCCTAGTCGAAACGGCATTCACTTGCTCACTCGACCCCCTATTCTCATATTGTCCCTTAGGATTTTGAATAGTTTGCGCAGGCAACTTCCCCTCATTTCTACGACTCACCGCAGTAGCTATTTGTTCCATTTGGGACTTGAGCTTTGCAATGGATTGTGTGTGAGAGTGCACTATTTGTGCTTGTGCTTGGACTTGCGTTTCAATGTTCTTAAGGGAAGACAACACCTTCTCCTCGAAAGCATTAACCCGTGGAAGGTTAGGATTAGGAGGGGGTTTTTGGTATTGACCTTGTTGATATTGGTGTCGATAAGTATTAGGAAAATTGTTCGACATCGGATTATAATTATTTCGTGGAAATTGTTGCATAGAATTAACGTGTTGCTCAACAAATTCCGGATATTGAGATGCAGAAGGACATGCAAAGATATTATGTGACGGATTGGAACATATTGCACATACTTCATGAGTAGGTGGGGCTGTCGTTTGGTTCATTGTTAAAAGTCGGTCAAGTTTTTTAGATAGTTCTTTTATTTCAATTGAATGACTTGACTCGAACTTTACCTCTCTCTTAAGTTGTAAATGATATCCCTCAGAACGTACTGACACAGCCTGATGCATCGAATTCTCACTTAATGTTTCAAAGATTTTCCAGGCCTCGTCGGCACTTTTGTGTAGGAAGGTACCTGCACAAACAGCGTCGACAGTATTACGGACTGAGGGAATAAGTCCCTCGTAAAAGACCTATACCAACTGCCACTTAGGAACCTGATGATGTGGACACGAGCGTAACAATTCTTTAAATTTTTCCCACGTGTCGTAAAGTGATTCCCCATCTTGCATCACAAAATTTGTTATCGATTTTCTTATCTGATTAGTTCTTGTGATTGGGAAAAACTTTTGTAAAAATACAGTATGTAATGCTTCCCATGTTTTTATAGTGTTTGGCTCCAAAGATTGGAGCCAATATTTAGCTTTATCTTTTAAAGAGAATGGAAAGAGCCGCAATTTGAATTCATCATTAGTGAAATTTTGGATTTTTAAAGTAGAGCATATATCTTGGAAATCCCCTAAGTGCTGATAAGGGTCTTCATTTATACGGCCATGGAATGATGGAAGTAGCGAGATGGTAGACGACTTTATCTCATAGTGAGATGCCGTCGCCTCCGGTAAATCAATACATGTTTGTGGCATGTAAGTTGTCGGACTAAAGTAATTTTTAAGCGGAGGAGGTGGCGGTATATTAAGATTATTCATATTATTTCCGTTGTTTCCGTCAACCATCTTAATCGGTTCGATTTTAAAAGTTCGAGTTCTTCTTAACCGTTTAAGTGTACTTTGAATTTCGGCCTCAAATAACGACGACGGAATCGGCGTTGATTCGTTGTCTTGCAACCTAGCTCTAGAAGCTTGGGTTGCGGACTTACTAACTCTTAAAGTTCGTTCAAGTTCAAGATCGATAGAATGCAATTCAGGTTTACTTGAACGCGTACCAAACATAAACTTAAAAAGAAAACAAACTGAAAACAAAAACTGACTCAAATAAAAAAAAAACAAATAGCAATCACGCAACTAAGATAATAAGCACTCAACTACTGTGATGCATGTAAATTATCCTGTAATGTAGTGACCGCGTCAAGCCCAGCGCCCCGGGTTTCCTAGCTAATGCAGTGCAATTAACCCTAAACTAATGCAAATAGTGCGTCACAGCGTCCTGACTTATAGTGGTTTAAAGCGAGTTGCAAAAGAAGCAATTTATTTTATTTTATTTATATTGATTTGCGTAAGCTCTTTTGATGTGCTTAGCTAATCCACTCGGAAACGTTAAAATTTGATAACTTGAGAAATTACAAAATAAAAAGAAAAGTTAGTGACTAAAAACAAAATGAAAAATAAGAAAAAGAAAACTAATCTAATATTTACAAATTATCTAAACAAAGATTCTAAAACTAAAGCTAGTAATTTGCAATCCCCGGCAACGGCGCCAAAAATTGATGTTGTCAGTATCAAGATATAAAAGTATACTTTACTTTTCTAAAGATTTGCAGTGTGGAAGTAAAGGTCGAACCCACAGAGATTGATTAACTGCCGTGTTTTAATTTTAAAACCTAAATTTAATTAATTAAAAGAACGAGATTTTGATTTTCAATTTAATTAAACTAAGAACAATAAAAATAAATCTAAATTACGAAAGCGATTTAAAATTGTTTTTATAAATATGTTTAAAGGAAACTAGGATTGTAAATCCACCACTAGCTTCATAATAAGGACTACTTATGAATTACTTTAGCCTATTAAGTTGGATGATAATGGGGAATTATAGCTACAAGTCCAACTCCTCCGTCAAGAAAATAACTATGGTTCAAGCACCAACATAATCCATCTTCGGTTAGCACGAATTATCCCACACTAAACTAGGGTTGTGGTATAATCCGTCTAATCTAGGCATGGACTATTTGGATACTTGATAGCATAATTCAATTAAGCACCATTACATGTAAACAATCTATACAAGCACAGCAAATATAGATCATTGAGCACATCACAGTCAAAATAGATCTAAGACAAGAATAAACTTTAAAAGTAATGATTTAATCAATTAGAAGCACAATTTATTTATTAAAATCCTCAGAACATGTAATCATCATCCATACATAATAAAACTAAAATAAAAACATAAATAAAACCCTATTACTTGGCTAGGGTTTCATTGAAACCCTAGATCTAGAGTCTAGTTGTCCATGGAAGCGGCGGATGGCAAGCAGTTGATGGAGGAGGCCATGGAAATCCTTGGTCTTCTTCTTCTCCTCCTTGCTTCCCTCCCTTCAATGGCTGAAAGTATGGTTGTATGTTGTGTGTATAATAATTGCCAACCCTTTAATTGAAGTAAAATAGGGTATATATAGATTTACAACAAGTTTTTGGAAGCTTTCCTAACCCGAAACGCACTAAAATTGCTGTATTTAGCTTTCCAGACGTAATTAGGCAATTTCGTTCGCGTAGGAATCATCAGTATACTGAAATACACAAGTTCTATTTTTACACATGTTGCGCGCGCGAGCGCGATTTTGGAATCTCGCGCGAGCGATTCTGGAATTTTCGCGTGAGCAGGTCGCACGCGCGATGTATTTCTTTCAGCTTCTTTTTTTGTGCTTTTTCACCCTGTTTAGCCTGGTATACTTGATTTCTTCCAAATCCTGTCAGAAAATAGAAAACAAAGTAAAAATATACAAAAACAGGATAAAAGGTACTAACAAACGTACATTAAGGAATATAAATAGGATTTGTTCTCTCTCGATCACCAATCTATGCAATAATGCTTCATTTATAAGCGTACATAGATGTTGAATAAGATGGGAGAGGGGACCGTGCCATAAATAAATGTCAGTGATTGTCATAACTCAAAATTTTAGTAAGGGTAAAATTGTCTTTTAAGTGCTTACGTGTGAGTCCGTAATTAATTGTGCAGTATTTAAATTTATTTCATCATGTGCTACTGTATTTATTTTTTTGATTAACTTAGGACTAAATGGGTACATGTTTTTAATTGGGGTGTGTAACACTAGACCACACATACACACACATGCTTTATACCCCTTCAAGTCATTCAAAGGGCAAACCAAAACCAAAGTAAGCTAGTGGGCCCCACCTCTCCCCATATGGCCGGCCACCTCTCTCTCCTCCCCTCACTTTTCTTTTCTCTCTCTCTCTCTCTCTCTCTCTCTCTCTCTCTCTCTCTCTCCTCTCCTCTCCTCTCTTCTTCTCCTCCTCTCTAAGATACATACACCATTTTTGTTTCCATGGTTGTATCTTCTAAAAGCTCCCATTAGAGCACAAAAAAGAGATCTTGGTGGATTTTCCTATTTCACAAATGAGTCTTAGAATTTCAAGAGCTTTCTAGTGGTGTTCCCCAAATTCTTTTTCAAGCTCATCTCCAAGGTTTACCCAAATTTGCCTAGGATTCAAGCTCCTTATCTACAACCTTAGAGAACTTTTGAGAGATTCTTGCTTTGGGAAGTATTATTGAATCATCTTGGAGTTCTTTGGTTTTCTCTACATTTTAGGTGTTATTCCATTTATTTTGGAAGGATCTCCTTGAGGTAGATGTCATTGTTTCTTTCAATATGATTTTTATGGCTAGGGTGATTTGTGCTCATTAAAATGTTAAAAGGATGATTTAGGCACATGTGTTAGGTTTTCCCCAAAGTTGTAAATTTAGTTGTTTGCCTAATTTATGACTTGCATGTTTAAGTTGTGTTAATTGTGATTATGTGATGATAGATGTGATTAGGATGCTCCCTTATATATGTGAAAGTATGTTAGGACATTAGTTCAGAAATCCTTGTTAGGATTGTTAAATTATGATCTTTAATTTAACTCCTTGGGGTTCTTGATACTTTGTCCAACATGCTAGAATTATCCTATTATGCTTGACCATCCATGATGATATTTTCATGTCACGTGCATTGATGCCTAATCGGCGAGCATTTCACTTAGCACGACATAAATGATTTGTTTTGCAAAATAGAAAAACTCCATGTGAGGGAATTTCATTTAAGAAATCCAGATGTGGGTTGTGATGTGAGACATAGAGAATGACCCTTATAAACATTCGAACTCCAACTATATTCGGTTAGCTCCCGGAGTTGGTATGCTACACTCTATGTATGGGTGGCTCATAGTCTAGTAATGAAAGGAGTGCACCTATCATTCATAGCCAGTAAGGCTTGTCATTTCATTTTAGCCTTGGTGGCATTTCATTGCACCTCATCTCGTACTTAGTCATGGATGACATATTGATTCGTCTCAATGTTTCCTACTGAGCCGTCGTGCTTAGTGAATTTATAAAACTTTTTTTTTTCAGGTGACCTCGATAAAGGGAAGAGCCATATGAGATCCGACGTTTAGACGTCATTATATTTTGAAGGCTAGGCCTTAAATTTGTAATCAGTAGCTTCCCATGTTTATTTGTCCTTGTAGGAGTTTGTAATAGTTTAATACTTATAGAATTGTTGTATTATGCCGTTACAAAACTCCTTGAACTTAAGTTTCCATATTTTGTCATCGGGAAGCCTTTATTGTAATTTGATGGGCGTGTGTTATCCCTTGCTTTTTCATACTTGTCAAACTTAATTATATTATGTAAGTATATTTCTGAGATCGTCGCGTCCCTTTTCTAACTCTTGTTGTATAAGCTCGTTGTGTATTGGGAATTCTTGCCGGATTTATATCATGCTATCACTCCTTGTCGGAATTCTTGTTATACCTCTAATCCTAGCCGGATTTGTTAAATTTTACTTATTAAGCTTCATTCCATCGACTTGCCGTCGATATCGTTCTTGTTAGAAACTCCTTTTGAATATTGATTAGTGTTCGCTCAATTGAACTTTTCTTTGCTTATTCCAACTTCTGTAGAGTGAATTCTCTGCCCATAGTTCGCTCAATCGAACTTTTTTTTGCTTAATCCAACTTTTGTAGAGTGAATTCTCTGCCCATAGTTCGCTCAATCAAACTTTTCTTTCCTTAATCCAACTTCTGCAGAGTGAATTCTCTACACATAGTTCGCTCAATCGAACTTTTCTTTACTTAATCCAACTTCTGTAGAGTGAACTCTCTGCCCAGAGTTTGCTCAATCGAACTTTCTCTGCTTGATCCAACTCTCATCAGATTACATAGATTAAAAGCATAAGTCCCCTATGCGATATCAATGTTTAAATGAGTATCCCTCCTTATATTATAATGCCTCGTTTTCAAAATATTTATCACTCAAACCTTTTGGTTGTATCCTTTGATCTTGAACTCTTTTGAATAATCTTGCAGACTTGGTTTTTGTAAGCTTTTATCTTCGTTTGACTCGTTGACATGTAAGTCTATTTTGGATTTATGTGTTAGTTAGTCATCTTTGTAGGAGTTCCCGTGGAATTCCAAATTCGCTTCCGCGTTGTGCTTGACTTTGGTATTGTCTTCCCCTTCTTTCCTCCCATTCACCTCCCATTCACACGCTTTGGTTTTTGGGCCATGACAGATTGGTATTAGAGCTAATAGGGTTTGAATACCTAGGGGCTATGGGAGTTTAATTTGGGCTTACTTACAAATTGTTTTTACTACATACCTAAGTTTTTAATTGTGCTTTGTATGTCTTCTTTAAAGTTTACATTGAGTATTGCGTTGCCTAGTGAGCATGCTAATATGATGAATGCCTTCGGGACTATATGATTACATGTTACTTTTTCATGTTCTATGTGTTTACATTGGTCATGATAACATAATCTCGATTCGATAAGTGTTTTAATTAGATGTATAGTAGAATGCTAATAATCTAATTCCTTGTTACCTCGTAGTTGTTTTCTGCCTAGCTATGTCGCCGCGTGTTCGAGGCCGTGTTAGAGGCCGACCTCTTGTCCATGCTAGAGGTCGTGCTAGGGGCCGAGGTGGAGCCACAGGCCAAGGAGCCCAGTCTTCCTCATCCGCTTCTGCTCCATCTCCTATCCCTGAACCTGCTACGGGAGTACCTGATGGAGCTCAGTTCTTTCGTGAAATGGCCGCTGCCATGAGGGATTTCACCCAAGCTGCCCAAGTAGCAAGGAATGATATACCACCTCTGGTAGCTCCTGTCGGTGTGGCTCCTATAGTTCCTGTTGTTCAGGCAGAGCTGAGGGCACAGTCGGCTATGAGAGAATTCGATAGGAAGAATCCTCCAATTTTCTCAGGAGATATGGACCCTGTTTAAGCGGAGCTTTGGTTAAAAAGGATTACTCGGATCTTTGAACATCTCGAAATTTTTGAAGATAATCTCCGTATAGATGCTGCGACATTTCAACTGGCGGGTTAAGCCCAAATTTGGTGGGAACTTGTTCTTACTACACAAACTTTGGAGGGGATGTCATGGGACATTTTTACCTAGTTATTCCTTGATAAGTACTTTCCAACAGTTGTTCGTAATGCCAAGAGAATCGAATTTCTAAACCTGCGTCAAGGTGAGATGTTTGTTATCGATTATGAGGCTTGTTTTGGGAACTTTGCTCGTTTTACACCTGATATCACTATCAACGATAAGATTAAGGCTAGAACATTTGAGAATGGGCTTCGTTAGGGCCTTCGCACAAAACTTGTTAGATTTGAACTAGACTCTTATAGTAAAGTGGTTCAGAAAGCACTTGTGTTCGAGGAAGAGTATTTGAGTTCAAAGAAAGATAAAGAATTTCGGGCTCCATCAAAAGGTAATCAATTGGGTTCATCAAGTGGGCACCAATTCAAGAAGCAGAAGCAAGAGTATGTTCCTCAGCAGTCCACATATTCTTCTTCGATACCTATTCAAGCTTAGCCCATTTTTCAGTTCCCGCCTTAGTCTCAATCACATCAGTCTCAGTCCCATGGTTCTCGTCGTTCTAGTCATTCCCGTGGAGGGAGTAACTTCGGCCCGAGAAATTGTTATGGTTGTGGTGACCTGAATCACATATTGAGAGAGTGCCCTTATACTCAGACAGCACCTCAGATAGTTGGGCCACCACAGGTTCGCCCACCTTTTTTTGGACCTTATCAGCAGAATTATAGACCGCCTCTTTTATCACCACCTTCAGCTCCTTCTACGCATAGCTTCAAGCCTAATATTCCTAAAGCCCAGCACCATCATGTGGGATATCGTGGAGGAGGACAGTAAGCTCCAAGGACACCTCCTACTATGTTCAACCTTGTTGTCGCCGCATCTCCTGTAGTTAAACTCGATGCTTCAGTAATTTGAGGTACGCTATTAGTGTTTAGTTCTAAAGCTTCTGTGCTTTTTGATACCGACGCATTATGTTCATTTTTATCATCATCTTGTGCATCATCCTTGGATTTAGAAGTGAGCCATTTAGCTTCTACGCTTCTAGTCGATACTTCCGTTGGAGGTTTAGTTCCCTTGGATCGGGTGTGTCGTGGTTGTGAACTTGTTCTTGCTGACAGGAACATCATTTTTGATTTAATTGTTATAGACATGCTTAGTTTTGATGTAATTTTGGGCATGGATTGTTTGACTACCTATCGAGATTTTATTGATTGTTTTAAGAGAAGAGTCACTTTTGTGTTACCATCCGGAGACCTCGGTCATTTTGAGGGTGATCGATTGGACTTCCCAATGCGTTCACTTCACAGCTTGTGTAGGGGGAAGAATCATGGTGACTACTTTTCTAGTTTGTTTTCCGATAAAGATGAGCCAAACTTAACCGAATTCCCTCCGATTGTTAGTGAGTACTCTGTTGTTTTTCCCAAGGACTTATCTGGTTTGCCACCTATCCGGGATATTGAGTTTGCGATAGATCTAGTTCCTAGTGCATCACCGATTTCAATTCCATCGTATCGTATGACACCCACTGAATTGAAAGAATTAAAGACACAGTTAGAGGATTTACAACTTAAAGGTTTCATGTCATCCTAGTACTTCTCCTTGTGGAGCACCTGTCTTATTTGCAAAGAAGAAAGATGGATCACTCCGATTTTGTATTGATTATCGTAAGCTAAACCACGTTACCATAAAGAACAAATATCCGTTTCCAAGAATTGATGATCTTTTTGACCAACTCCGCGGTTTAACTTGTTTTTCTAAGATTGACTTGAGATCGGGTTATCATCAGTTGCGAGTCTGAGATTGTGACATTCCTAAGACCGCTTTCCGTTCACGTTATAGTCACTTCGAGTTTCCTGTTATGCCATTTGGTTTGACCAATGCCCCCGCCGTTGTCATGGATTTGATGAACCGTATTTTTAGTCCATTCTTGGATAAATTTGTGATTGTATTTATTGATGACATCCTTATCTATTCTCCTTCTAGAGAGAAGCATGAAGAGCAACTTCGTATTGTGTTGGAAGTTTTGAGAGGGCACTGTTTGTATGCAAAATTTTCTAAGTGTGAATTTTGGTTACCAATAGTGAAATTTCTTGGTCATGTTGTTTCGGGTGATGGGGTATCTGTTGATCCTTCTAAGATTGAAGCTGTCATGGATTGGCAACCGCCAAAGAATCCATTTGAAGTCTGTAGTTTTTTGGGACTAGCGGGTTATTACCATCGCTTCGTTGAGGAATTTTCTCGTTTAGCTATGCGTATGACTAAGCTTACTAGGAAGGGAGTGAAATTTAATTGGGTCGATTCTTGTGAAGATGTTATTCAATAGTTGAAAATTCGTTTGACTTCAGCACCTATCCTTGTTATTCCTGAGCGTGGATTAGGTTATACCATTTATTGTGATGCTTCACTTGAAGGTTTGGGTTGTGTTTTAATGCAAGAAGGTAAAGTTGTAGCCTATGGTTCAAGACAGTTGAAGCCGCATGAAAAATATCATCCTACTCATGATTTAGAGTTTGCCACCGTTGTATTTGCATTAAAAAGTTGGAGACATTACTTGTATGGTGAGAGATTCGAGGTATTTTCTGATCACAAGAGCCTCAAGTATATATTCACTCAACAAGACCTTCACTTAAGACAACGCCATTGGATGGAATACGTAGAAGATTATGACTTTGACTTGCAATATCATCCGGGAAAAGCTAATGCCGTGGCCGATGCCCTTATTCGTAAACCACATGGTACCTTGACTTATTTACCTATCCAAGAATGGAAGATGTTTGAACACCTTGATGACTTTGAGGCTCATTGCGTAGAAAATTTTGACCGAGTTACTTTATTTACTTTGATCACTCAACCGTCACTTTTGAATTGAATTTTGGAGGTACAAAAATTCGATGATGAGACCATTTCCTTGAAGTCCCATATGCTTAATGGAGATTGGGAAAGGACTTTCGATGATGATAGAGGTTTGAGGTTCCGAAACCAAGTTTTTGTTCCCGTAGCTTGTTGAGCGGATGTTTTGAAAGAGTTTCACCATTCCCGTTTCGCTGTTTATCCCGGGGGTACAAAGATGTATCATGATTTACATCGTGTGTATTGGTGGAAAGGTTTGAAAAAAGCAGTTGTTGAGTTTGTAGCTAGTTAATTAGTTTGTCAACAAGTAAAGGCCGAACATTAGAGACCCGCAAGTTTATTACAACCTCTTTCTATTCCCGAGTGGAAGTGGGAGCATATCGCTATAGATTTTGTTACGACACTTCTTAGGACCTTGCGTAAGCATAATGCTATATAGGTTATTATAGACCGTTTAACTAAATTTGCACATTTCTTGCCGATTAAGGTAACCGACACCGCAGACACTCTTAGTTTGATCTACATTCGAGAAATTGTGAGACTTCATGGTATTCCAGTTTCGATTGTATCGGATCGTGATTCGAAGTTTGTATCTCACTTTTGGCAGAGCTTGCAGAAAGCTTTGGGTAGTCAGCTTCTTCTTATCACAGCGTTTCATCCTCAGACAGATGGACAATCCGAGCATTCTATTCAAATCTTAGAGGACATGTTGAGGGCTGGTGTTATGGAACTTGGTGGTAATTGGGAAGATCATTTGCCATTGACTGAGTTTGCTTACAATAACAGTTATCAGGCGAGTATTCATATGGCACCATTCGAAGCATTATATGGTCGTCCATGTAGATCACCATTATGTTGGGGTGAGGTAGGTGAATCTATCATTCATGGTCCTGATATGGTTCGAGAAACTTTTGAAAAGATCAAAGTAATTAAGGAAAAATTGATTACAGCTCAAAGTCGCCAGAAATCTTATGCCGACCGTCATCTTCGGTCGTTGGAATTTGAAGTTGGTGATCATGTGTTTCTAAAGGTTTCACTGCATCGTGGGCTACAACGTTTAGGACAAATTGGGAAATTAGCACCACGATTTGTGGGATCGTTTGAGATTCTTGAAAGGGTTGGTGAAGTCGCATATCGTTTAGCTCTTCCACTCAGCTTCAGTAGACGAAGAAAACTGCTTCACCAAAAGAAGCAGGCTCATCCTCATCCACATGTGCACACATTTGCACAGATATGAAAATGTCTTCTACATATGAAAATGTCTTCCTTAATTTCAAAACAGCGATAGGGAACTTTTTCCTCATCACCATACAACGATAGGGAACTTTTTCCTCATCACCATACAGTGTACTACCTGAGATTCTTGAGTGCCTAGTGGTGCACTCCCACTATCTGGTACACTCCCACTAGCATCTAGTGGTGTACTCCCACTCGGCTGGAGACTAGTACCATTTTTCAGTGATTACTGGATGTGGAATCTCAATCTCCCTACCCTCTCTTGAAGATGGTATGTTGTCTTCAACATCCTCCAACTCATAGAGGTCAAGATATCTCTTAGTAATACAAATCTGGGAAAGTCATTCTCAATATCATGTGGCACCATTTCTGTCATTCTTATACCCGTTTGTTCATTATACGTAACATAGCCTGTCGAGCTATTAGAATACCTTATAAAGGTATGCTTTCTAGCACTCGAGCATAGTTGCTCGCACTTATGCGAGGTATAGTGAACAAAACCTCTTGAGCTCCACGGGCACAAATGCTCCAAAAATGAGCTTTTCGTCTTTCCATAGCTCGTAAGGGGGTAGAAAGAGCTGAATGAGAAGAGACACTCTAGTATGTAGGCAGCAATCAAGAGTACATCCGCCCAAAACAACATTGGGAGGTTGACTTGCAACATCATAGTCCTAGCCATATCTAGGAATGTCCTATTCCTTCTTTCTGCAACACCATATTGTTGCGGAGTTTCCGGAATAGGAAGTTGTCTGCGTTTCTCCTTTTTCCTCACATAGTTCCATGAACTATTTAGATAAGTACTCGTGATCCTCATATCGTGCGAAATTCTCTATAAAAAAATGAGAAAATAAGAGGCGCCATGATGTGCCTTTACGACCGTAGGTCCACAGATATCTAAGTGAACTAGTTCTAATGCTTGAGTAGCTTTAATAGCCTCTCGAAAAGGCATTCGACATGCTATGCCAACTAAGCAAGACTTACACATAGGTAGGTCAATGTAACACCCCGTAATTTTCAAGATATAAATATTTATTTTTATATGTTAATGTGGCCACCCGAATTTTTATGTGATAAATTAGCTATGGGTATTTATGTTTATGGTTATATATCTATGTGTATTAATTTTTTTAGTACAAATTACGATGTGAATATTTTTATAAACTTAAATGATGGGATAAATTTGTGTAAGTTTAAATTTTAAAGAATTGATGTGTTTATAAATTTAGTAGTGTTTACAGGGCCCGTAAATATTCTAAACAATGTATTTAACATAAGAATTAAGTACCTGGGTCATGGGTACCCAATGGGTAACTCATTTTAGTACTTTGAATGCATTTTGGGGTCATATGATGTATTTTTATGAAGGGGTTAGAATAAAAACGGGATTATGTCTTGTTAACCCTATATTAGTTCTCCCAACAATACATTCACCCCTACTATCTCAACCCTAGCCACCAAGGGAAGATAAGAAGAAGAGAAAGAGAAAGAGGGAGAGAAAAGAGAATAAAGAAATAAAGAGGAAGAGAAAGAGAGAGGAAGAATGAGAATGATCGTTGAATCATATGTGGTGCATTCGTCGTGGTTAACGTCGATTCATATCTTTGTATGATTTGACACAATTGGTGAGTTAAATATATATATTTGGGTATATATGTATACGCAATTAAATCAATAATTGCAAGTTAAATGTTTGGATTGATATATAAATTTTAGTATCGTATGCGATTTGTTGATTTGGATCCTAGTATTACCCAAATAGATATGGTTATACGTTGATAAACTAATGTTCAGATTCATGAGATTAACCTAGGGAGAAAGAAAAATCAATTAATTAAATAAGTAGGAAAATTCGTTTTTATTGGTTTTTCTATGATCGCTGAATTTTCAAAACATTGTACAGAATCGTTTGTTTAGAATTTTAGCTTTCGGTGCGCGATGTCTCATGTAAAACGCAATTCTGCACACTTTTCGTTTAATGCATTTTTTCCAATTCCGCACCGTTTGGGCAGAAACTTTAAATTTCAGAAGCAGTTTTTATTATGTGTAAATCTGCAAAATTTGTATTTTATAATTATTTTATGAATGTCATATGTCTTAGTGTAAATTAAAAGAATTTATTTGGAAATATTTGATTTCTCGTGTAATGTTGGGCTTTGTGAAATTTATGGCTGTGTGATAAATTTTAAAGTTGGACTTCGTGGAAATTTTGACTGTGTGAAATTGAAACATAAAAGGTTGGACTTCGTGAATTTATGACTATGTGAAAATATGTAATGTTGGAATTCGAAGAAAATTATGACTGTGTGGTAAACGGTGTGAATAACTTGAAGAGTTATCCCTTGTAAAGTTGGGTTTTGTGATATTTTACTGTGTGAAATTAATGAGTTATGACTGTGTGATAAACTGTGTGAATAATTTATATCCCTTATAAAATTTGGGCTTCGTGATAACTTTACTGTGTGATTATCTGTATGATTAACCGTAAAAGAGAACTTAATGTTGAGAATAAACTCCTTAGTGTTCGCCACTACTCTTTTCTGTGTGATTTTGGGATGCTGTGTGATCTTCCCGATAATAAGGGTGGATGTTGTGTGATCTTCCACGGGATGCTGTGTGATCTTCCCAAGAATTCCATGTGTGGATTCTGTTTACACCCTAAAGTATAAAAATATATTTTTATATTTTGACCGGTTATGTTATGTACAAGTGGCAAATTAACCACACTAAGTGGGGAGATTACCAACTTAGTGGGTGATGGCTAACAAGTAGTGGAGAAGTTGCAATAGTGGGGAGATCATGGAGAGGGAAGTTACTTTCAACACCTATATATACACAATACCATGCAACAAGCAAATTGCTCACACACAGCCACACAGCCCCCGCGGCTGCACCTTGTGCTCCTTCTCCACTGTTTTGTTCTTTTCATTGTTTTCATTTCTTAATTCTATGTACTTGACATTTCTATATGTCTTTTGTTTTTTCTAAGTCATTGATATTTTGCTTGTCCACGTAATTGAGTATTGTTCTACTATTTCTTTTCCAGCCGTTGCATTTATTTGCAGTGTTTAACATTAGTAAAAGCTTTGTTCTTGTTCATTACTCGTTTGATTTGATTCCACGTACTTCACCCATTTCATCACTCCACCAAAATTGCTCGCATCAGAGTAATAGAACCTCAAGAGAAGGGTCATCCCTACTTCCCAACAATCGCTTGATCCCTCTCAAATCACATTTAGGGATCGTTTTTGTAACACGTTTGGGTCTTCGTACAAAGCCCCTAGCACGCCCGGTCACTTCACCAAAATAATTTTTAGCCAAAACAGATTCTTCTTTTTTCTGTGTGAAATTAATAGCCTTATGCCCGGCTAAATTTTTGTCTCATGATAGATGAACTAGTATATTCGACGTCGTTAACATAATGCCTAACCTTTCGACTTGAAGCTAAATTCCTGCGATACCTCTAGGGAATTTGGTGTCAGAGTGGGAGTTAGAGTTATGTTCGGAGGCACACGAGATATGTGTGTAGGCTGAACCGTGGTTGGGTGGCCAAGGTGGTGAACATAAGGTATTAACTAAATAAGAAATTTAAGTTAATTGGATATTTGTTTGTGCTGTGTGCTTTAGAAATATTTGTTTGTGCTGTGTGCTTCAGAAATATTTTGTATAGTCTTGTTCGTGCACATTAAAATTCTGATATGTTGACGTTTAAAATACGCACCTCTAGTACGTTTTTATTTCATTCTTCTTTATAATATATTCTATGTACAGGATAGTGGGTCCACTAATATTTTGCAGGGTTGACTCACTATATTTTGGAATGGTAAGGTAGTAAGTGGAATTTATTTAAATTTTTCGGGTGAGACCTCATCGCCACCACATGGAAGGAAACTACTGCTTGTCCTGAAGTGTGAGTGGAACTACTCTCTTGCCCGATAATTTCTTATTTTGCTGTGTGGTATTCTAAAGGACTGTGTGTTATCCCTAAGACTTCGTTACTATGTTATTTATTTAACTCACACCAGTACCGTGTGTACTGACCCGTGTGATTTTATCATCGGGTGCGTTCTTCGTGGAGCGTAGCCGAGTTCTTATTTTCAGGAATAGTTCGTGTTAGCGGTTGGAGTAAATTTTGTGATTCAGAGATCTACGAGTGGATTTTAATTGTTATTTATTTTGCTTCGTGATCTTGATTTATTTATTTCTTGGCATTGTGTGTCATGTTGTATTTTATTATTTTGGGGTTATGGGACGATTATAGTAGTTCTGATCCAAGTTTTGTAAAAATGTGGATTTCTTATTTTGTTATGGCAACAGAATTCTCTTTATTATTGTAAATTGTAATTTAGAATTTTATTATGGAGATCTCAATGAAAATGATTATTTTTTTTGTTACTTAAAGTTTGTGAATTATTTTAACGAGGAACATTTTTCAGCAAAGTTTACTATTTCAAATGTGTGACAAGTTGATTGTTTTTCACGCTCAGATTTTTGGGCAATTAAATACTGGTTGGGATATTATTGAATGGGTATTTGGTTGTCTAAAAATCGGGGTGTGACAGTCAACCTTAGCGAGTGGGCCCAAAAGGGCTTCTCGAGCTAATCAAGTCATCCTATCACATCCTATGCGTTCAAGTCCAGCATGCCATGTCTCAGAATAAATGAATAATAGAGGAAACTAGAATTATATAAAAACAACTCTTAAGTAGTTATCCCTAGATAACCATGTCCTAGTAACACTACCACCAAAAAGTACCTATCCTATTAACACCGAATTGAAAAACGCCCTCAATTGCACTCCTCCACCTTATTAGCCTTGGGCACAAACTTGCTAGGCCCACCCTACCTCTAGGCGGGTTTACCCTTACCATTGCGCTTAGGTCCACTGGCCTTGCGCTTACTTCCACTTATAGAAGTCGTGGTCAAGAGTACAGCTATATGGTTTGTCTTACCCTTTGGGCGCTTTGTATTCAGCTCAACATGTTAGAAAATGTCAAAAAAATCAAAAATTTAACATTTCCATTTTGGATCATGATTTGTTTTCTATGGACCCGTGAATTAGGCAAAGAACTAATCATAGCCTAAAACTGCAGTTCGCCAGTAAAGATGTTCCGAGTAATCTGAAATCACGAATCATAACTGTCATCGACCTTAGATGTCAAGTCATCGTGTACTTGGAACGTTTCCTTTACTTTCCCGAACTTCATAACTAGATGCTTAATCTAAGAGTGAATGTGCCATCGAAAACAAATTCGAGCTGATCTCACAATTATTTGGCTATTGGGTAGTACATATACTTCCCAACAAGATCATGGTGCATGCTGTTTATCACAAAGCGCATGCTACGATCCTTCTCGAGCCAAGTATTATAGGTTTTCAAGGTTCCAACGATATTGGGCCTGAGACCCATTATTCAGTTCAATGGGTTGGACCATAGAATAAGTCTAAAGCCCATAAGCTCTTACTTATTCTGTAGGTATGTCACTTTGCAGTGCCATATTACAAAGATTAGTCTCTTTTAAACTTGTTACTTTTGTAAAGATCAACAAAGTGTGATTTTGAAAACATCTGAGAACATGCCCAAGGGATTGACATTATTATTTGCACATTTCATAAAGTTTGTTTTTAAATCCAATTACAAATAAATTTTTCCCTTTCTACAAATTAAGACCTAAAAATTTGCTATTGCTCATTAATCAAATCTTAATTTTGCAAATCAAGAAAAACCTTTTATAATTGATTTTTCTAAACAAACATCAATAAGATGGTACAAATACCTATCTAAGACCATCTACAATAATATAAAGTGCGCCATACAACAAAAGTGCGCATGGACCCCCACGTGGGTCTGAATTGACAACGTAGAGCTCATGCTAAGATAATTCAAGTGTATGATGTATGAACAAAGAAAACCATCCCTTTACAAGTAGGCTTTTCCAATACAAGAAATAAAACAATCGTCCTCACATTACATTTATAGCCCATAAAAAATAGGAATGCTTTGTTCATATACATACACAGAAACAACCTTAAAACATACATCGTGAGGACACAAGCTCCATAAATAGTCAATCGTGAGGTCACAAGCTCCATAAATCGTCAATTAATTGTCCATTCATTTTATCCAAATTAATGCATTAATCACATACACCAAACACTCATGTGGTCTATTAAAAATGAATGGACTAATCCATCACTCCATTTAAGGAGGAGGATTAGAGGTCTCGAGTCATCCAATCACAAATAACAGTAATTAAACGTGACATATACTGCAATGAGCCTCTAAAATAATAAAATGTGCAATAAAATAATTATTGCACAGCCCAGATAGCTCCCATAAGCTAAAGTAAAATCAATGAAAAATCCTGAATTTTTCACTAATTTTAACACACTTTTCAGTCTTAAAACATATTTTAAAACCAATTCATTAAGGGCTTTTAAGTTAACAAATTAATTTAATACCTCATGGAAAATTTAATTAACTGAAAAAAATAATTTTTCATTATAAATGAAGAATTTCCAGAATTTCATCAGGGCCCAAAAACATTTTGAATCAATTTAACAAAATAAATTGTTCTAGTTAAACAAAATTATATATGAGCAACTAAATTTCCAAAAAATACAAAATTTTAAGGAATTTATTCTCCAAGGATTTTCAGTGGTCTAATATGGTGTTCTAAACACCCCGTATTAATTTCAAAAATTAATAGCCTATTTTGGCTATTTTAAGCAATTAAATAAATGCCCATAAGCATAAATTTTATGCTCTAAAATACCAAAACAAAAAATGAGATAATTCACAAAATTTTCTCAAGTCTTCAAACGGTGTACAAAAATATTATTCATTAAGTTCAAGATTTAACAACTTAATTGTTATATTTTAAGCAATTAATATTGCGTACTCAAAAACAATATATGCTATAAAACATATCCCAAAGAGCGAGAAAATTCACTAAAAAATTTTCAAGCTACCACTAGTGTTCTAAACACATTGTGTTAATTACTTGAACTAATAATCAATAAAAATATTTTAAGCAATTTAATACGTGTACAAAAACACATGATTATATGCTCTAAAATATTAATATGATTCAGATAATTTACCAACAATTATCTATGGGTCCCACAAACTTTTATATGGTCTCTAAACAGTGTCTTTTATTAATTACAAAAATTAATAGTGTATTTTGGCTATTTTAAGTAATTAAATAAATGCCCAAAACATAAATTATATGCTCTAAAATATCAAAAATACATGATAATTTACATAAAAATTATCTAACAGTACATTACAGTGTAATAAATACTACATATTAATTTTAAAAATTAATATGTATTTTTGGATATTTTAAGCAATTAAAAACATATATAAAATATGTATTTTATGCTCTAAAATACCAAAAATAATGAAATAATTTACTACAAAATTATTTCTAGTCCCACTCAATGTCCATAATATAGAAATTGTTTAAAATATTAAAAACTATTTAATTTAATAGCAGAAACTGTTTTAATTACAAATAATTAAATATTTTTCCAATAAAATATATAAAATATATATTATGGACCGGGGCCAAGAGACAAACTTTCACTCTCTAGACCCATGGTCGCCGGACCAATATCGGCCGGCGAGTGGGCCCACTCTCCTCAACGAGAGTGGGCGTAGCCAATCTCTGATTCATCTTCCCCAATACAAAACCAATCTGGATTTTGGGGGCTGCTCAACCCTCCTACTTTGCAAGCTCATATCTCACTCATTTTTCGTTGAAAACTTATAAATTTTATATCGTTGGAAAGCCCTCACGGAGTACTACAAGATCATGCCAAAAACATATTGGTTAAACAACTAAATCTTCCGAAAACAGAGAGCAAAGTTTTTGAAAAAATTTCGATTTCAACCCAAAACCGAATCTTGGGTTTGTGATTTCTCCCTCATGGGAGATAACCAGCCCATGAGACTTCATGGGGGGGCTCTGGGGATCATAAGTAACACAACCATATAAAAAATTCGGACACCTATTGGAGTTTTGTATTAGACCCACTTGAAAATCAATTTTTCAATATTTTTGTAAAAAAGCTTGAAATCCATCAATGGTGGATTCGTTTTTGGTGATATACGGGCGAATCAACAACCTATATGACTCTGATACCAATGTAGATAATTATGCACGCAAGCATTCGAGTCGGGTATAGGTTCATTACCTAGCGGAATAACCCAACGGATTACCGAACTGTGTTGTTACGAGCCTCTAATACCAACACGAACCTGATGCCTTTTGTTAGCCTTAGTGTACTCTCTTGTGCATCGCATAAGTCATAGAAGATGCTACTAGAGCAGTCTCCGTCAATGTCACGCGCTAAATCTCCAAGCTTCCATGGTGATGGCTTTAGAGAGAGAAAAACGTGAGACAGAGGGAGAGAGAGAGAGGCTGCTGAATATATCAAGGATATATTCATATGTGTGTTATATATCATATATATACACACATACACATTCACCAAACCCTAGGGTTCCAAAAGCCAAGGCCCATTGGACCCGGTCCAATGTATGTGGGTGCCCGTATAGCCCACATATATCTTACAGTATTTGTAGGATCGAATGGTTGAAATGCAGTCTCAAACAACACCAGAGGTTTCTAATCCATTGAGACCAGACCAGATATGTGCGGAGGTACTCGATGTTAAATTAGGTTATGTTCGTGAACTTGGGTATGGAGAGATACCCATCCCTTCTTCTTCTTCAGCCCGTTATACACGATCAGAGGTCGAGGAGGCAAAGAAGAGAGCTGAAGATGCTAAGAGACAAGCACATGAGTTGGCTCAGCAAGTATAGATTGAAAAGATGGAAATGGAGGCTCAACGTCAAGAGATCAATCAATTAATGGATGCACAAAGTGAGATACAGAATCAAATGCAGACTCAAATGCAAAGGCAAATGCTGGCTATGTTCGAGTCCTTCGCAACACGATACGGTGGAGTTCTATCTTCATGGTATGTTTTAAAATATGAACAAATATATGTTAAATCATTGACATGTAGAAAAGTAACTAAACCTTATATTTGGAAGGGCAATTTGGCAAGGCCAGATTTAATAACTTGACAATTGTTAAGAATAACTAGGAACTAAGTACATTGTGTCTAGAAATCATTTTTTGAAAACATCCCTTAAGCCAATAAAAGGAACTAATTTTTTCTTTAGATGGTGTTTATTACCTCTTGAGCAGTGTTGAATTTCCTTAATTGAGTGGTGTTTTTCTTATCTTCGGAATTAGAATTGTGGTTCTTGCAAGCGCTCTAAATGCTTTGTATGAAAAATAGGACATTTATACGGATATACACTTGTTGCTATGAAAGATAAATTCTTCTCTACATGTACAAAAGAATAGGCAAAAGTTCTTAATATTGAATTTTTGTTTATCATATTATTTATGTAATTAAGATACATTGCATTCGTCTTTTTAATTACTCAAGAACTTTGTTCTATTTTGCAGAGTGGTTGTTGATGGTGTGGCTGCTGATGGGTTGGATCTTTATTGAAGAAGCACACATGAAACTTTTAGTAGTTCGTATATTTATTTACATAGTTTTTGCATTTTTGGATGCGACAATGGGTGTTTGATATATTGTTTGTGTTTTTAAGTAAAAGATATTAGACCTAGAATTTTGTAATGTTTGGATGATTTTGGAAAATGAATCTTATCATTTATATGCAAGTGTGAATGTTTAGATAATCAATGAAATCATTATTTTTGCATTAATTAGCAGGTTAGTAGAACAAGATAATAACGCTATGTACATAAAAATAGGGGTGGTTATTGTGAACTTTTTTTTTTAACTTTTAGTAACGAAAAGATTTTGTTTCTAATGCTTAAATATAAGAATATTGGGACACAAAAACTCGTCCTTTTAAGTCAACAATGAAAAAAAAATCTGTTGCTAATACCTACAACTTATCAATACATTTTAAAAAACATAAATTGCAAGACTGCTTATATGGGGATGATAAATTTTCATCCTTCACTCAGACATTCAGTGACGAAAATAATTGTCACAATTTCACTAAGTTGGGATTTGGGAACATTTTATTTTCGTCTCTGATTCAAACATTTTGCGACGAAATTAATTGTCTCTATATATAATCATTTGGGACAAATTATTTTGTCTCCTAAAATTTACCTTTTGGGACAAAAAAAGGTGTTTAGGGACAAAAAATTGAGTCATTGGGACAAAAATACCATGGCAAAAGGTTCATATTTTGCGACGAAATATGTTTTCGTCCCCTCTGTGCACCTTTTCGGGACGAATTTTTTTCGTCCTTGAAAACCTTTACCGTCGTTCTTGTAGGGACGAATTAGGTACGAAATGTTTTCGTCCCAAAAACAATAATAGTGACCAATTTTGATATTTTGGGACCAATTTTTTCATCCCAAATAACCTCATTTGTTGTAGTGACCATTGTTGGGAGTGTTTAAGGCTAGTATAGCTTGTATAGTAACACACATTTATTGAAGAGTTGGTAGCTTGTTGAACTGATGGCAATCTCTATGGCTTGGTATAATTTTTCTACCCATTTCTTTGTTTTTGTTGTTCGTTTTGTTATGAGTAGATAGATTATGTAGGTTGGGGATCATGAACACACCAATGGACCAATTGTGCCAAAATGTTATGGTTTTGATGTTGTAGAGCATTTCTAAGGTTCATTTGTATGGGGTTTGAAACCTGTGGTCCTCATCTATGATGTCAAGCATCATCGATTGTCCAAACCTTTGATTTCAAACCCAACCTCATATATTTCATTTGGGTTTTCATCTAGCTTTGCATGTTGTCTATTACATGTATGATAGTTTGCCTAAAAAAAGTTTTCTACCTTAGAACTTGCGTTATACACCAAAACCCCTTTGATTGTGTGGTCCAAGATGGGGAAATGCTCCCCAATCTCTGTCTTTCCATTTTATTAACTCAAATCAATAATCTTTTCTTCAAGTTTCCTTTACTTGTCAATATCACCTTAATTTAGAACTTAGTTTTTAATTAACACTACAACCGAACAACAATAACCTTTTCTTTATCTTTTCATACCTTTCTTTTAGCGTTTTAATTGGTTACTGAACCTCCCAAACATTGTTTGCAATTTAGTCCCTATGGAATTGACCTCGGACTTTTTTTTAGTAAAACTTGTGTCGATAGCTTGCACTTGAGCTGCCCCCTTTTGTAGGCGACCAAGTTTTTGGCACCGTTGCCAGGGATTGGCAACAACGTTAAGTTGTTTGGTATCAACTTATATACATTTATGCTTTTGATCTTTGTGTTGTTTTGTCTTGAAGGATTAGTTAGTACTTGAAATCGTCAAACCTGCTACAATGCAGAACCCGAACTATAACAATTTCAACAATCCCTTTGGACAAAATCTCAAGAATGATCTCAATAGCACTGCTTCCAGTTCTAGTAGTGCTTCTTTTTGGCATCCACCATCCATATCGTCGCTTTCATTTGCCGCACCGTCATCTGTATTTTTTTATGCTACACATTCAAACGAGGAACTTTACGATGAATACTCTAATCAAGCCATGCATGATGTTGATAGCACAGGTCCAACTGATCCTTTCCATAGAGAGCCATGGGGACACCAATCTTCCATTCCTACCCATGTGCATAAAGTCCACCAATGCACGCAAAATCCAAATAAAGGGTGAACGATGGAGAAATGGCTCCGAGCCAAGACCACTTCTACCCCATCGTGCATTACATACCCATATAATGCGGGAGTGTTTCGATTTAGGCAGGGCATGAACAATCTTTTGCCCCTTCACTATAGTAGATTGAATGAGGACCTGTATCCTAATATTAGAGATTTTGAGGCCATAATCCACACTTTTGATGACCAAATTTGCACACCCGAGCTTGTGAGGCTCAAACTCGTTCCCTTTTCTCTTAAGGATAGAGCCAAATGGTGGTTGGTAAATCTTGCCCCAAATTCCTTTAGCTCATGACAAGAACTCTAAAAGCAATTCTACAAAGCGTTCTTTCCCATGCATCGCACCCAAACACTGGTCAAACAAATCCAAAATTTTTCTCAAGGGGAAAATGGGACCTTTGCCCAATGTTGGATAAGGTACAAAGATCTACGATCTACTCCGCTATTGTCCACACCATAGTGTTGACAAATTTGGTCAAATCTCTATATGCTATAGCGGGTTAACATTCGCAACCAAGTAGTTGGTCGAAACCATGTATAATGGGAGTTTCTTGACCTTAGAGGCCAAGGAGGCCGAATCTTATTTTGAATATGTGTACGAAACATCCTGAGGATGGGACACATCTACCTCGAGTAATCGAACTCTTACCACCCCTCCTCCAACTTCAAAATCCCAAGGAGTTTTGTAAGTGGCTAAGACCGATAAGTCCGATGATGGAATTGGTCAAATCCTAAAACATTGGGAAACCTCAAAACCAATCCAATCCAATCCAATCCAAAGGCAAATCCATGTTTATAGAGGAGGCATATGTTAATTGGGACATCATGGGATAGACTGCCAAGGAATGTCCGGCCCTCTCAATCTTTAAGGGCGCAGTCATGGAGTAAGCCAATGCTTTAGGAACTTTTAAGAAGCCGTCAAATGCCCCATATGACTCGCACCATTCCCATTTGAAGAATCATTCTGAATTTAATTGGAAAAATAATAGTGCAATCATGAATCCTCCGCAACCGCAATTCCACCAACCATTTCATCCTCCACCGCCCCAAGCACCTCAAAATTTTTGTCCACCATAGTCTCATCCTCATAGACCACCCCAAGTTCAACATCAAAGGAGACAATCTCTGACTTCATATGTCCCTTCTCATAATAAGCCCTATGAGGACTGATCTCGTCAAAATCAAGATATAAAAGTATGCTTACTT
Source organism: Hydrangea macrophylla (assembly GCA_033977485.1). NCBI lineage: Eukaryota > Viridiplantae > Streptophyta > Magnoliopsida > Cornales > Hydrangeaceae > Hydrangea > Hydrangea macrophylla. Next base: position 66,701,507 of record CM066990.1, on the reverse strand, counting down.
ATGCTTTACTTTCAAAAGATTTGCAGTATGTAAGTAAAGGTCGAACCCACAGAGATTGAATACTACGCACTTTAATTTTTAAAACCTAAATTTAGTTAATTAAGAAAAAAAGATTTTGGATTTAATTTGAATTAAACAGATAACAATAAAAGTAAACCTAAATTATGAAAGCAATTAAATATTGTTTTTATAATAAGTTGAAGGAACCTAGGATTGCAACTCCACCACTAGCTTCATAATAAGGGTATTTATGAATTACTTTAGCTTATTAAGTTGGATGATAATGGGGAATTGTAGCTACAAGCCCAATTCCTTTGTCAAGAAAATAACTATGGTTCAAGCACCAACATAATCCATCTTCGGTTAGCACAAATTATCCCACACTAAACTAGGGTTGTGGTATAATCCATCTAATCTAGGCATGGACTATTTGGATACTTGATAGCACAATTCAATTTAAACACCACTACATGTAAATAATCTAAAAGCACAGCAAGCATAGATCATTGAGCACACTACCATCAAAATAGATCTAAGACAAGAGTAAACTTTGAAAGTAACGATTTAATCAATAAAAGCACGATTTATTTATAAAAATCCTCAGAACATGTAACTGTCATCCATACATAATAAAACTAAATTATAAACATAAAATACACCCTATTACTTGGCTAAGGTTTCATTGAAACCCTAGATCTTGAGTTTAGTTGGCCATGGAATTGATGAACGACAAGAGGTTGATGGAGGAGGCCATGGGAATCCTTGGTCTTCTTCTTCTTCTCCTTTCTTTTCTCTCTTCAATGGCTAAAAGTATGGTTGTATATTGTGTGTGTGATAATTGCCTTTTCCAAGAATTGAATTATAATTGAGTATTTATAGATTTGGATCAAGTTTGGAAGCTTTCCTAACCCAATTCACACAAAAACTGTTGTATTTAGCTTTCCAGACGTAATTAGGCAGTTTCGTTCGCATAGGAGTCTTCAGTACACTGAAATACGTGTTTTCACTTTTTTGCATAGGTCGCGCGAGCGCGATTCTGGGAGGTCGCGTGAGCGGGTCAAGCGAGTGATTTCCTGGGTTTCGCGCCCGCGGGCCGCACGCGACCAAAATGCCAGTCTCTACTGGAAAGGCAACTCACAAAGGCCACATAAGAATCCCAATGGTACATCCCTGCACTGTGCAAAAGGAAAATGGGCACAATAGGCTAAGAACGGCTATCGCGCGCGCGGGCCGCACGCGCTATGTGGTTTTTTTAGCTTCTTTTCTTCTGCTTTTTTACCCCATTTAGATTGGAATCCTTACTTTTCTCCAAATCCTGACAGAAAATAGAAAATGAAGAAAAAATATGCAAAAATAGGATAAAAAAGTACTAACAACTGTGAATTAAGGCGTATAATTAGGATTTTTCTCTCCCGATCACACCCCCAAACCTACATTTTGCTAGTACTCGAGCAAAGAAAAACATAAAAATTAAACTACTAAAAAATACTACTCCAGTTTCGCATGGATCACGATTGCATTTAGCGTATGCAACAAGCCTTTTAAACCCCTAGGTGTCCCTAGTCAGACGAGTGAAGTCTCGTGAGGGTTCTCGTCAACAAGTCTCCCACAACCATCTTTATTTCATTATATATTTAAAAAGTTTTATTAAAAACAAAAAAAAGTTCACGTCAACAAGTTTTATTAAAAAGTTTTATTATATATTTAAAAAGTTTCATTATATATTTAAAAAGTTTTAATATTCGATACTCCTTATTATAAACCAATGATTTGAAATAGAATAACGAACAAGAAGAAACGTAACCAAACGTCTACCTACATCATGAAAAGCAATCCCAAGCACATGCATCGTATAAATCAATAGAGTTTCTCATAAAATTGCACGTGTGTTATGGTAGTCAAATGAACACGTGTATGTCATGAACTTGGAACATAACTCGGATAACCATCCAACTATGCTTCGACAACGAATCTCACAATGTTAAATACACTTCAAATGAAACACTCAGAAACAGGTATAATTTTTCTAAAATATGTGAGTAAAGGAAATATATTTTCAAAATAAGAAACCGCTCACATATGACTCGAAAAAGATGCATAACACGAAAGAACAGTAGTCTCATGGATAGGACGCTAATAGTTAACAAAAATTAATCGTTACCATGTTTTAATCCCCTTCCCATCGTTTATATATCCAAACCATGTTTCTAGGATCAAATAGGACTTTTCAAAGGTTGTAATGTGGCTCAGCCAATGAAAAGGGATAGAAAGGATTAATTAGGTAGTTTTAGAATGGCACTGTTAGGCATGTTCGATTTCTTTCATTCTCTCTTCCACCAACTTCATCATTTCATTCTCTTCTTTTCATTCCTTTCTATTTTTTTTCCTTCTGTTTCTTTTTCTTTTTTTTTTTCTTTTCTTTTTCTCTATTCTTTTCCTCCTCGTTGCTTTTGATACGAAAATTCAATAAATAACAAGACAACCACCCCAAACGCCATCTTATTTTCTTTTCCTTCTTCTTCGCAATCACACATTGCCTTAACACCACTAAAAGTTGGTCAATCTTTCAGGGGTGAACTCCAAGTTGGCCAAATTAGAGCAAAAATAGGATAATGGTAAATAAAGAAAAGATGGCATTTTAATAGCTCAAAGGGAGAACTAAGAAAATTCATCATTTATCGGTGAGTAGCAAACTAAGAAGGCCTAAAATCATGTCCTATGATTATATGGTTCTTCAACATTTATGACGGAAGATTATTTAGTATGCTAGCAAATATTTTAACTTGACTATCAACCAAAACAAGAATAATGAGACTAAACAACAAGTTAATGCGCTATTTTAATGAAATTCGACAAACACAAAATGTACTTATAACCCTCTAAAAAGAAAAGATAGGCTCAAAAACTCACCGGGTTTAGTCTCCACCTTGTGTTATCTAGAAATCCGAATCATATTATAGTTCACATCAAACATATATTCAAGCGACTACGTGTAGTGCGTAGATTTGTGTGCAAATCTATGATATAAAACTACGATTCGAACGATACATGACCTAAACCATCATATCATGACTTCGAAAAATGCTTAATTACATCTTCTCTTGTTTACCATTCTATAACGAATCACGTTACATAACAAGATGTATCGACTAGAGATTGCAAAACCGTAAGTGACATCGTTTGTTTAAGCACAAGTATCGAAATTTTTTTCAAAATTTTGGCGTATATAACAATGTGCATGTGAGTGCATACCCCCAAACCTAAACCTTTCCTTGCCCCCAATGAAACAATAAAACGAAAGAAAGGAGAGTATGTAAGGAAGGAACGACAATACCTCGATCTCGGCAATCATAAACAGGTGAACACATAAAAATATGGAATGGAAGTTCAAATACTCCAAATGGAGCTACTAATCACCTGTCAATACTTGACAAAAGAAAATTAAACAAACAAATAAATAATAAAAGCTAAAATATAATACATATGTTTTTTTCTTTTTATTTTGTAAACAATAGAAACTAAACTAGAATTAAAAGAACGTAAAGGAAATAAAAAAAAAACAAAACTAGAACTATGGAAACAAAGATAAACTTAAACGAAAAGAACTGAAAAGAAAAAACAGAAATGAAAAACAAGTACATAGGTTGGAGAAACAGAAGGTTAAAGAACAAAGAGAAAAATAGAGAAATCCCCACCTCGCGCGAGTGGACCGAGCGAGCGACCCTCGCTCGCGCGAATCCCTCCGCGAGTTTAAGCAGAAGCTTGTTTTACGTTTTATAAAAGAAAGATTTCTAAGTCCCCAGATCGCGCGAGCGGGCCGCTCGAGCGACCTCCTCGCGCACACGAATTATGGCGTGAGGTGATACTGAGGCTATATATCACATAAGGTTTTAAAAAAATTTCACTAAGGGGCAAGCTCGCGCTAGCGGGCCGCTCGAGCAAGTTGCCATTTTTCCTCTTTTTTCTTTATTTTTTTTGTATATAAGCTGAAAATAAGTTTACTCCGACCCCCAAACCTGTTCAGAATGACCAAAATTGACTCAAAAAGACTCAAAAATGACCAAAAATAATAGAAATAGACGAACTAAAGCTTGGGTTGCCTCCCGAGAAGCGCTATCTTTTACGTCTTTAGCTAGACCGTTCTAGCTCAAGATTTATGGAGGTTGGAAATCAAACTTTGTACCCCTTAGGATGTCGGGAAGAGCCCGGTGATAAGTAGAAATAACGTCGTTTTGAATTAATTCGACCGACGGTTCTCCTTTATCGTGTTCAAATTGATTTCTTACCTTTTGAGTAAATTAATCATTCGGGTCTTGGTTGTCAGGATTCATCCGCTCATTACAAATTATATTATTTTCCTCACCCATATTCAATTCTTTGTTAGGCTCAATATTCCGTCTTACCTCACATTCCGCCTCACATAGGTAATCGTCGTCTTTAGGAAGTTGATCCATAGTATTAAAAACGTTTAATTTTAAGTTCATGTTCCCAAATGACACCTTCATTACCCCCGTCCGACAGTTAATAAGAGCGTTAGCGGTTGATAAGAATGGATGACCAAGAATGATAGGAGTGTAATTCCTAGCATCTAGTACTGGTTTAGTGTCAAGAACCATAAAATCGACAGGATAATAACATTTATCAACATTTACTAAGACGTCCTCGACGATTGCTCTAGGGATTTTAATAGAACGATCCGCTAATTGTATTGTAGCGGCCGTAGGTTTAAGTTCACCTAGTCCTAATTGTTTAATTGTGTTTGGCTCAAGTGATTGAAGCCAATACTTTGCTTTATCCCTTAAAGAGAATGGAAAGAGACGCAGTTTTAATTTATCATTAGTGAAATTCTGGATTTTTAACGTAGAGCAAATATCTTGAAAATCTCCTAAGTGTTGATATGGATCTTCATTTAAACGGCCATAGAAAGAAAGAAGTAGCGAGATGGTAGACGACTTTATCTCAAAGTGAGATGCCGTCGCCTCCGGTAAATCAATACATGTTTGTGGCATGTAAGTCGTAGGAATAAAGTAATCCCTAAGCGGAGGCAGCGGAGGTATATTATGATTATTTACATTATTTCCGTTATTTCCAACGTCAGCCATTGGAATAGGTTTTATTTTAAAAATTCAAGTTTTCCTTAACCTTTTAAGGGTACTTTGAATTTCGGCCTGAAATAGAGACGATGGTTCTAGAGTCGATTCGTCGTCTAGCAACCGAGCTCTAGAAGCTTGGGTTGAAGATCTATTAATTCTTAAGGTACGTTCAAGTTTAGGATCAATAGAAAATAATTTCGGTTTACTAGAACGTGTACCAAACATAAACTAAAAAAGAAAATAGTGACACTAAGACAAAAACTGACTCCACAAATATAAGACGAAATCACGCGAATAAGGCAACATGCACACAACAACTATGATGCATGAATATTATCATGTACTGCAATGACCGCTTCAAGCCCAGCGCCCCGGGTTTCCCAGCTAATGCATGTGAACAATCACTCCTAAACTAATACAATTAGTGCGTCTCAGCACCCTGACTTATAGTGGTTGAAACCAAATTTCAAAGGAAACAATTTAGTTTCTTTATTATTTTTTATTTTCGCGTAAGCTCCTTTGACGTGCACAGCTGCTCCACTCAACGCTAGAATTTGATTTCTTTGAGAAACTACAAAACAAAAAAAAAAGTTAGTAACTTAAAACAAAACGAAAAAATAAGAAAAATAAAATAAAAATAAAATCTAATCTAGTATTTATGAATTAACTAAACTAAGATTCTAAAACTAAAGGTAGTAATGCAATCCCCGGCAACGGCGCCAAAAATTGATCTCGTTAAAATCAAGATATAAAAGTATGCTTACTTATGCTTTACTTTCAAAAGATTTGCAGTGTGGAAGTAAAGGTCGAACCCATAGAGATTGAATACTACGCACTTTAATTTTAAATTTAGTTAATTAAGAAAAATGGATTTTGGATTTAATTTGAATTAAACTAATAGCAATAAAAGTAAACCTAAATTATGAAAGCAATTAAATATTGTTTTTATAATAAGTTTAAGGAACCTAGGATTACAACTCCACCACTAGCTTCATAATAGGGGTATTTACGTATTACTTTAGCTTATTAAGTTGGATGGTAATGGGGAATTGTAGCTACAAGCCCAATTCCTCCGTCAAGAAAATAACTATGGTTCAAGCACCAACATATTCCATCTTCGGTTAGCACAGATGCTTGATAGCACAATTCAATTTAAGTATAATTCAATTTAATCCTTCTTCAGTCAACATAATCCATCTTTGGTATAATCCGTCTAATCTAGGCATGGACTATTCGGATACTTGATAGCACAATTCAATTTAAGCATCATTACATGTAAATAATCTAAACAAGCACAGCAAGCATAGATCATTGAGCACACTACCATCAAAATAGATCTAAGACATGAGTAAACTTTGAAAGTAACGATTTAATCAATAAAAGCACGATTTATTTATAAAAATTCTCAAAACATGTAACTGTCATCCATACATAATAAAACTAAAATAAAAACATAAAATACACCCTATTACTTGGCTAAGGTTTCATTGAAACCCTAGATCTTGAGTTTAGTTGGCCATAGAATTGATGAACGGCAAGAGGTTGATGGAGGAGGCCATGGGAATCCTTGGTCTTCTTCTTCTCCTCCTTTCTTTCTCTCTTCAATGGCTGAAAGTATGGTTGTATATTGTGTGTATAATAATTGCCTTTCCAAGAATTGAATTATAATTGAGTATTTATAGATTTGGATCAAGTTTGGAAGCTTCCCTAACCCAATTCGCACTACAACTGCTGTATTTAGCTTTCCAAACGTAATTAGGCAGTTTCGTTCGTGTAGGAGTCTTCAGTACACTGAAATACGCATTTTCACTTTTTTATATAGGTCGCACGAGCGCGATTCTGGGAGGTCGCGCGAGCGATTTCCTGGGTTTCGCGCGAGCGGGCTGCGCGCGCGATGTGGTTTTTTCAGCTTCTTTTCTTCTGCTTTTTTACCCCATTTAGCTTGGAATCCTTACTTTTCTCCAAATCCTGATAGAAAATAGAAAATGAAGTAAAAAATACAAAAATATGATAAAAAAGTACTAATAACTGTGAATTAAGGCGTATAATTAGGATTTTTTCTCTCCCGATCAAGGACCCTAACCATGGCTTGACCCAAAGGTTAAGCTAACTTAAGCAATCCATGCATTCTAAGAAAGTTTTGCATGTACAATCTATGCAAGCATTGCAAGCCCAATTAGCTCGAATTCTTCAAAATCAATAAGTCATCAAAACTGGGAAGCTTCTAGCTCGACCCTTCAAAAATCCAAAAGGTCAAATGAATCTCGAAACTTCCAACTCCACTAACCAAAATTTTGAAAGAGCTTTAGCCCAAGGATATAGCTCGCCTCTCCTAGATCCTTCATATTAAAAGTACTAGTTAGCCAAACCTTGATTGATGACAATGGCCCTACATCATTCCCAATGAGTAGAATGTCATCAACATAACGCACAAGAAAAGCCACCACCTTGCCTTCACATTTTTTGTATACACAAGGTTCATCCAGATTCTGTATGAAACTAAACAACTTGACTGCTTGGTCAAATTGAATGTTCTAACTCCTAAATGCCTATAAGCCCATAAATGGACTTTTGGAGCTTGCATACCAAGTTATCTTTTCTGCCAGCCATGAACCCTTCTAGTTGCTGCATGTAGATGTCCTCCTTAAGATTTCCATTCAAGAATACAGTCTTGACGTCCATCTGTCAGATCTCAAAATATAGGCATGCAGAAATGGATATGAGTATTTTGATGGACTTGAGCATGGCTACCGGCGAAAAGGTTTTCTCATAGTCAATGCCCTCTTTCTAAGTATAACCTTTTGCTATAAGCCTCAACTTAAAGGTCTCGACCTTTCTATTAGATCCTTTTTTTCTCTTTTAGACCCATTTACAGCCAATAGGTTTAATATTAGTAGGTGCTTCTATGAGATCCCAGACCTGATTGGAATCCATAGATTCCAATTTATCCTTCATAACTTTGACCCAATGAGCTGAATCAACATCATGCATTGCTTCTTCGTATGTGGCAAGATCAGATTTAGATTCTATAGAGACAGGTTCAATAACTTCTCCTGAGAATATGTATCTGTCAGGCTGACCATCCTCCCACAACGACGAGGTACTGGTGAAGAAATGGGCGAAGATGTGGTATTTTCCAGTCTTTTATCTTTTTCAACTATTGGAGGATCAGAGGGCTCTCCATCTATTTCTCTCAGATCTATCATTCCTCTAGGTTTATGGTTCATGATATAATCATCCTATAAGAAATCAACATTTGTACTAACAAACACTTTTTGTTCTCTAGGATCATAAAAATACCAACCATAAGTACACTTTAGATACCTTATGAAGTAACACACTTCTGATCTAGTTTCTAACTTGCTTTCTTTCCTTTCTGCACACGTGCTGGACACCCCTATATTCGGAGATGTTCAAAGAGGGCTTGCGTCCAATCCACATCTCCCGTGGTGTCTTAGGAACAGATTTACTTCAAACTAGATTTAATATGTACATAGCGGTTTCCAAAGCATAAACCTAAAGAAAATATAGCAACTCCGAATAACACATCATCGACCTAGTCATGTCTAAAAGCACCCGATTCCTTCTCTCTACTACACCATTCTGCTGAGGCATACTGAGTGTAGTCAACTGTGACAGAATCCCATTCTGTATGAGGTGATCAATAAAATCATTAAAGAGGTACTTGCCACCTCGATCAGATCGAATGGCTTTGATATGTATTCCCAATTGCTTCCCTTCTTTAGCCCTAAACTCTTTGAACTTTCAAAAGCTTCAAACTTGTGCTGCATTAGGTACACATATCCATACCTAGAGTGGTCATCAGTAAATATAATGAAATACTCAATACCACCCCTAGCTCTAATATTTATTAGACCACACACATCAGTGTGAACTAATTCCAACAATGCAGTGGTTTTATTGCCCTTTGCTAGAAAGGGCAGTCATTTACCCTCTAAACATGATTCACAGACTTCCATTGGTTCGAAAACCAAATCGCCTAAGATCCCTTCTTTGACTAGTCTGCCAATCCTGTTTAGATTGATATGACCTAGCCTCATGTGCCAAAGTCTTATTAGATTAGTGGAAGGTTCCTTTCCTTTAGATGGTAAAATTGTCACTGAGTTATTAAGTTCCATGTTAGAATCTTTAGAAATATTTGGAGTGATCACATACAAGCCATTAGTTTTAACACTAGAACATATTAAAGAACCATTTCTTTTAATAACAACTTCAGTTCCAAAATAAAATGAATAGCTATTATTTAATAATTGTAAAACTGAAATTAAATTATGCCTCATTAAAGGGACGTAAATTACATCTGATAAAACTATTGTCTTATTGTCTGAAAATTCAAAAACTACTACTCCTATAGCAACAACAGAAATGGTTGCACTAGAACCTAGAGTCAACACGATCTCCCCATCACTGCACCTCTTGGTTGATATAAACCCCTACAACAAATTACAGATATGGTTAGTCGCACCAGAATCAATGCATGAAGTGTTCGAAGTATCCGTTATAAAAATTACTTCAATCACATGTAATTAGATCATACCTTGAACTCTTATAGCTAAGAAATCCAGACAGTTTGGCCTCTTCTAGTGGCCTTTCTCTCCACATTGGAAACATTATCATTTGCCTTGACCACCAGCCTTGCCCTTTCCTTTGCCCTTTCCCTTAGATTTTGCAATCTTTGGGACTAGTCCAACATTTGAACCACTAGTGCAAGCTTTCTTCTTCCCTTTTTTGCCTTTCGGTAAAGATCGAGAAGAAGAACTGCCTTTCTCAACATTCATAACGTTGCCCCTAGGCTTGATCACCCCTTCCATTGACTGAAGAGAGCTCATCAGTTTGCTCATAGAAAAATTCATTTGATTCATATTATAGTTTAATTTAAACTGAGCGAATGATTGATGCAGCGAGTTGAGGATCATATCAACTTGCGTCTGTGGGTCAATGTTGGCACCCAGAGTGAGTCTCGAATTCATTTAAATAACCGATCATTTTTAAAACGTGCTCTTTGACTAGAGTTCCTTCTAATATTTTTGCACTCATGATCTTTTTCATGGGGATTTGCCTGGCAGCTCTGTCATGCTCCCCAAACATTCCTTTTAGGGAGGTCATGAGGCATTAGCAGAATCGTTCGAATGGAAAACGTGTCATGACTCCCGAACCTATTTGATCTCTAAGTTTCTGAATAATTGCCCATGTGGAATCCCTTATTCATAGCTTAGCTAGTGTGCACCGTTAACTAGGATCCAATGACAACTGCCTCAAGTAGTGCCTCTGTGTGGTGGTCACCCTCTAACACGTCTCATTAATCCTATCCATATGAAGTTCACATCTAGTAACCAAGGAGTAGTATACCCTCCGTATAGAATGATCACCCATAGCTAGGTGACACAGAATGCACTACTCATCTTACATTGAACCATTAATGGAAGATCATGGGAGTTATAAATAAGTCCTTCTCCCACTAGATTTGTAAATTAAGGATTTTGTCTTTGGAAAAATTGTTTTTTTACATTACCCATAAAATATCCAATGTTTACTAATGTGTTGAAACTAGTGTTTGATTTGATTTTAGAAAACTTATTTTATATGCATGTAGTAACAATGTTAAAAATACCAATCACAAACTAGCACATAAAATAAAAATTAAAATTTTAAATAAAGACATTCAACAATGCTTCTATCTCCCATGGCTATATCTTCATAGATCCATCTCTTGGTTTGATCACCTCCAACTCCATCGTCATGGAATATTCTATTCTATTACATTGGCCCTATGCTTCTGTTGAAGCTTACAATTTATCTAGAAAGAAAAATAGCAATATAGGTTAGGAAGACTGGTGTAACTTTCCTTTTCGTAGGAATGAAGTCGTTGCGCCTTTACACATGCCCTAAAACCAAGCCAAAATAAAACAACCACTAATCACAAAATATAACAAAATTTGAAAACTTGGTGCCATAGGAGACAGCGTTCTATTCCTTGCTACAAAAGGGTTAGATATACACACATTCATGCACATATAACAAAATATATGTTCATTGGAACCCCTAGTTTATTCACATATTTCATAAGACACTTTGTGAAAAGGTTAGAACTTTAAAACAGCATCATATTCTCTCTGTCCCTATTCAATCGATCGAAAATAGTTTATTCGATTGAACTCAGAAGGTTTCGATCGATCGAAACACTTCCAATCGATCGAAACTACCATACATCCAATGCACTCACAGATTTGTTTCTACTACAAAATTTCTATAGAAATAGATCTGTGATGATGCAGTTTCAAAAAACAGTCCTAAAACCATCATGCAAATCAAACCAGGGTTCTAAAAATCGCATCTATAGGTCCAAATAAGCATGGCTCTGATACTAATTGTTGGATTTAGGTTTCGAAAAATTAAATTTAATGCACAGTGGAAAAGCAAAGTTGAAAAACTTTATTAGTAGCCCGAATCTACAACTTATCAACTCTGTAGATGCATAGAGAATTGAGGTACAAGAATATACCTTACGGTCTTGAACCCAATTTTGAATGTCTTCTCTCTTTAAGGTACATCAACTTCCTCTAGATGATCTTCACCCTTATGACTCCTTAAACACTTTCTAGAAAGGCTAGGGTTTGTGCGAACCCAATAGAGAGGTGAGGAAGGCTAAAAAAACCCTAAATAGTTTCTGGAGAGTTGGACCAGTAAAAACGATGTTCAACCTTATTCTACACGCAATTTTCCTATTTATAGATTTTTAAACCGATCTTTGGGTTTCAATCGATTGAAACTCTATCAATTGATTGACCTTTCAATCGATTGAAGTATTTTCAATCGATTGGAAGTGACCAGTCTTCAATCGATCGAACCACCTTCGATCTATTGAACTTCCTCTTCCTACCTTTCTAAGTATTCTTACAGAGCTAAGAGTGGGACCTCCTAGGTTATTTCTTGTTGGCTTAGATCAGTTGTTAAGCACTATGATCAAACTCTTTAATCAGCTAATTAGCCAACTGACCAGTTAACATTAACTCCACTATATAACTATAACTGCACTCTAACTCAAAAGAAGATATCTGGAGTGATAACTAGACTTGTATGGTGTACTAATGTTCCTCTACCTTCAGTATTCATAATCATATCCAGGTAGTCAGATAACTATTATTCTCAACTTGAATGATGATTACTTCTTTCATTCCTTGAGTTTCATTTACCTCTCATTATTACAAAACATGTTGATAACTACTTATCAACAAAACTGTAGTTCTCAGTAATCAACTTGCTGATATTCTCAAGGGATGCTTACTCTTTACCAAATGGTAGATTCTACCTTGACAATTTATGTTCACAATCCAATGAACATAAGTTACCCAAGATACCCAGATGTTGATCTTTAAGATCTTGCTTAATGGTATGTCACAACAGTCATATTCATAATTTGTGTCCATAATTGTCTCAAGATTGAGAACACGTATCTTATACAAGTTATGAGTTCCTATCGACTGTTGACAGTTTTAGATGACAATAGGAAAGCTCATGGTTCGTCAATGCACTATAAGTACTAGCATATTAACTAAGGGTCACACTCTAGTGATTGAGATTCATCACTCCATCCAATGGTAGTTAATCATGCTACAATGTATTCTCGATGAGATATCAAGTCTCATCATGCACTATGATAAGTTATAAGTATCAAAGAATAGTATACATACATGAATTACCTATTATTATACTTAAGGATTACAAACAATCATCTCATGAATCACACATAATTAAATGTATAAATGATATCCATATATAAAATGCCAAATGTAATGTACATAAAGACCAAGTTTGAGGGCATAATCCCAACACACCGAGCTCAGCCAAGGAACGCTTCCATGACCCAACCCCTCCGATGAGTTCTAAACTCACTTAGTAGTAATATTAGGATGTATTGCATGTTTAAAAATAAGGAAAGACGCACTAAACGTCTCTCCCATGATTTTATTTTTGACTACATGTCTTTGGGAAAAAGACATAGTCCCAATAGATTGGGACTTTCCTAATCGATTGCCATAGCTATTAACCCAATCGATTGACATTTTGTGTAATTGATTAGTATTGATTTGGATAAAATTGATTAGTATCTTTTCCAATTGATTGTTATTACTTTTACCCTAATCGATTGGACCCCGAACCCAATCTATTGGCAATTACAGAATGTGGTTATTTCATGTTAATTATATCATGAACTGTGTAGTTGTTTAAATTATTTTTCCAAAACCTTCGCATGCAATACTAGAGTACTAGAGGAGTTAATGCTACACTATAGTATAGTAACATGGAGAATAATGTACTATTGGTAATAACATTAGCGAACGTATCTGTCGTGAATCAAAGCGATCACCGTTTAGTGTATCTTGTTGAGTTGGCCATATAGGAGTGTCAGGAGTCAGTTTGGTTCCAGGTCGATATAAGTTTGGTACGGGTGACGCTTTGTACGTGGACGGGCATTGATTGACGGTATCCTAAAGTATATGGACTGCGATCATTGACCCAAAGGATTGATTGCGTAAGTTATGGCATAAGATGGTATATATTGGCTGATGGTGTCCTAAAGTATTTGGACTACAATCAAATGTATATCCATGTTGTGTTTGAGGGCGATGTATATTGATTGACTATGTCCTAAAGTATGTGGACTATGATCAATGGTACATCCCTACTATGACATGGATTGATATACTCCGATCAGCAGTGTCCTAAATTATATGGATTGTGGTCAAGGGTGTATCCAAATAATCGTATTGTCAAGTTGTTCATCAATTCTTAGAACAAGTTGGTCTTTGCATGATAAGAAGATAATTGGTTGATTAATGAAGAGTTGGAATAAAGAGAAGATACTATTAGTAGAACGATACTCATAACTTGTAATAACTTTCTAATTGTTATGCCTTGTTAGTATTTTACTCACTTAATTTTCATTAGCTGATGGCGTTTATATCGCTGGACATTTCCACGTTCCAGAGTATCCTATCTATGATTATACAGGGCAATGACCCAATGATGAAGGCTTCTATCCAGAGTGAGACTTGATAAAGGACAGCCTCGCTAAAGACAATTATGCTGGGGAGGACAAATATGCCGATGAACACATCTATGCTAGCTAAAGACTAAGAGTAGTCCATGGTTCTTTATGTTTAATGTTTTGGATATTTTGTACTTTGTATTTTGTATTTTGCATATGTTGCCTGACACGACTAAAATTGTGTGTACTCTTATGAGTATGTCCAAGTGTAGACGGTCACGTCTAGTAAAATTGGTAGGATCAGGTTTATCCCTAGGAACGAAAGTTGGGGACAAAAAATTCTAGATTGAGACCTAAAGAAAAGAAAAGATGATATGGAGATGGAAGTACTAACGATCCTACTGTATTCGAGGTTGAACTAAATTAAGCAACAACTAAATTAATGAGAAATATGATTTAAAACTATTTATAAGAAGGTTTTGGGAACACGTAACTACCGTGTTTTAAAATTGATGTACTACTAGGGCTTTGCCTTTCGAGCATTCCTTATTTCAAAAATGATTAAGTTTAGAAATCTCGACACTAGCCAGGTAGGTTGTGCATGAATCGTGGTTTGAATAACTTCACTTACTTTGAAAGACACTGAAATAATAGCTATGTAAAACCTTGAACTATGACGAGCAAATTAAGCATAAAATATTCAACATCTTAATCACATTTGTCCATGGAATTAAGTAGCCTAAGGGTTTATATTTCAAAATTTGTTTGCAATTTGAACTTTAGTATATTAATTTGGGTTAAGTTTCTGAAACAAAAGTCACTCGAATGCAAAAAGGGTTCTGTCCAAGATATAATCTTACCAATTGATTGCCATGTGTTGGGTTTATGCCCTCAAGCCATTACTTTATGTATGAGACATTGACATTTTAATATATGGATATCAGCTTTATATTTCATTATGTATGTTTCTTTCATGAGATGATTTTTGTCCTTAAGTGTCATAGTAATTAATTCGTGTGTGTATGAGATACATACAAGTGAGATACGAATTAATATTCATTGATACTTAGTACTTGTCACAGTGGATGATGAGACTGGATATCTCATCAGGTTTACACTGTAGCATGATTGATTACCATTGCATGGAGTGATGAATCTCAATCACTAGAGTGTAACTCTTAGTTAATATGCTAGTGCTTATAGCGCATTGACGGACCTGAGTTTTCTTATTAACACTCAAGACTGTCAAACAGTCAATAGGAACTCATAACTTGTATAAGGTACGTGTTCTCAATCTTGAGACGATTATGAACACAGGCTGTGGATATGGCTGCTTTGACTTACCAATCAGTGAGGTCTACAGAAGATCAACACCTGGGTATCTTGGGTATGTCATATTCATAGGGTTGTGAACATATATTGTCAAGATAGAATCTACCCTCTGTTTCAGAGTAAGCATTCCCTTGAGAATGTCACCAAGTCGATTACTGAGTATTGCAGTCTTGTTGATAAGAGTTATCAACATGTTTGGTAATCATGAGAGGTGAATGGGACTCAAGGAATACAAGAAGTAATCATGATTCAGGTTGACAGTAACAGTTATCCGACTACCTGAATATGATTACGAATGCTGAAGGTAGAGGGACATTAGTACACCATACAAGTCTAGTTATCGGTTCGGATATGTTCTTTTGCGTTGGAGTTCAGTTATCGTTTTATAGTGGAGTAAACGTTAACTGATCAGTTGGTTAATTTGCTGATCAAAGAGTTTGGTCATGGTAATTAACAAACTGGTCTGAGCCAATAATAAAGAGCCTAGGAGGTCTCACTCTTAGCTCCGCCAGGATACTTGGAAAGACACTTGAGGAAGCTGTCAAGACAAGTTCGATCGATTGAAGTTGGTTCGATCGATTGAAGTCATGGCAGGTTCGATCGATCGAAAATAGTTCGATCGATCGACGGTTCGATCGATCAAAGTTCTTCGATCGCTCGAAGTCTAGGTCGGTTCTAGAAATCTATAAATAGGGCAGCTGCGTTCTGGAAAATAAGTTCGTCATTTTTGAACGTCAAAAGCTACAGAAACTGTTTTAGAGTCCCAAACCTTCTCCTTCCTCTCTGATAGAGATCCCACCATCTAGTCTTTCCGGTAAGTATCCGCAGGAGACATAAGGGTGAAGACAACCTAGTGGAGACTGCTGCATCACCAAGGAAGAAGAAGAAAATCAGAATTAGGTTCAAGACACTAAGGTATAACTCTTGTCCCCTCTTGTACGCATCTATGGAATTGACGAGTATTAGATCCTGGACTACCTTTAAGTTTTTACAACTTGATTTTTCTGCTGCGCGTTTAAACTTTTAATTTAAACCGATTTTTCCATCACCATGGACATCAATCGATTGGCATAGAAGGTCTCCTAATCGATTGGCATAGGATACCCATCTATGGGCTTTGAGTTGATGGCAATCGATTGGGTTTTGTGTCCAATCGATTGCCATTGACTTTTATACTGATTCATGGCAGTGACTGGGTAACAACATTTCATCACATTGTTCCCAAACACGAATCTACTCTAGCATGTTACAAGGTGCAGAAACGTAAATGAATCAAATCATGTTGATAAAATAGGATCTAGACATGGGAATAATCATGAAAGATAAAATTGCAATGGAGATTCAACAAGAGAGCTAAACTAAAATTATAACTATTAAGTTTAGAATAAGAAGACTGTATAAATAAAAACTAAAAAGAAGCACGAAACCAATTTACAGAACACAAAAACTTGAAGTTGTTTGCACAATGGAAAAATCTCTAGTATAACCTACAAAACAATGTAAAAATGAGCTAACCTTTGACTCTCCTCACTAACACCTATATATACTACTATTTCCATTAGTAAGGAGTGTCTAGGTTCATTCTATAATGGATTGTCATCGTCCATTATGGGATTGCTGAGATCTTGCACCATTAAAGAGGTTTGATTGTGCAGTCTTGTCCAATCGATTGGCACTAGAGGCAATTGATTGGTATTGAAGGCAATCGATTGCCAAGTATGGCAATCGATTGGATTGTGAGGGATGGCAATCGATTGCCATAGGTGGGCAATCGATTGGGACTTGCTTTGCAACTTAAATGTCCTCTTTGTTTTTTTAACTATCCCTTTTTAACCTGTTATCAAATCCTACTTCAAAACCTAGATAAAATAGAACCAAACATAACCACATACAACATAAATGCATCATTATGTAAAGAGAAAGATTAAAGCACAAATACAAGTATAACTAGAGATATGGGGCTAAGATTGACCAATTCTACTCTTTATCGGGTCAATATTCTACAAATCTCAGCCCCTCACCATTGCCTTAAGACCCTAGTTCTTTTAATTGCTACAGACTCTGATGTAATAAGTTAGTAAATTTATGTTATATACAATGCTGAATTTAGAATATATATTATTGCATCCTTAATTATTCTGTTGTTTAGAAGTGTGTGGTGTGGACAATCATGTGACTTCACCAGTCATGGCCAACAGACCCAAAAAGGAATTCACTTTCTCTATTTTTGCTGTTCTAGGGCGTGACAATGGCTTTTAAGACTCTTTCGAAATAAATTTAATTTATTCTAGACTCCAATACCTTTCTGAAGGTATATTATTTATAATTTTCAAAGCTGGAGTGAATTAGATAAAGATTTTCAAAAGATAAAACATAAAAAATGGAATAAAAAAAAATAAAAAAGGCAAGAGCCGGCACTCGGGGCCACGAGCTAGCACTCGCTGAGTGCCGCAGACAACTTATCGAGTGCCGTGCTGGGCACTGTTGTGAAAAATAAATATTTTCTAGAACCCTCCTTGGATCTCTAGAATATCCCAAATGACCCTGTTTCTTTAGAACATACTTAGCACCCTTAAGTCATACTTTTTATGCTGAGATAATCCGAAAAGGACTATGTTACCCCTGTTGGGTTTGTGCCCTCAAACCATTACTTTATGCATGAGACACTGGCATTTTAATATATGGATGTCAACTTTACACTCGTATGTGTATGTTTCTTTCATGAGATGGTTGTTAATCCTTAAGTATAATAGTAAGTAATTCTTGTGTGTATGAGATACATGCAATTGAGATACAAATTACTATTCTTTAATACTTAGAATTTATCATAGTGGATGATGAAACTGGATATCTCATCAGGTTTACACTGTAGCATGATTAGCTACCATTTGATAGAGTGCTGAATCTCAGTCACTAGAGTATAACTCTTAGTTAATATGCTAATGCTTATAGTGCTTTGATGGACCTGAGTTTTCCTATTGACACTTAAGACTATCAATAGTCGATAGGAACTCATAACGTGTATAAGGTACGTGTTCTTAATCTGGAGACAATTATGAACACAGACTATCAATGTGGCTACTTTAACTTACAAATCAGTGAGGTGTTAAAGATCAACACCTAGATATCTTGGGTATGTCATAGTTATAGGGTTGTAATATATATTGTCAAGATAGAATCTACCCTCTGATACAGAGTAAGCATGCCTTTAAGAATGTCACCAAGTTGATTACTGAGAATTACAGTCTCGTTGATAAGAAGTTATCAACATGTGAATGGGGCTCAAGGAATATAAGAAATAATCATGATTCAGGTTGATAGTAACAGTTTATTGGACTACCTAAATATGATTACGAGTGTTGATGGTAGAGGGACATTAGTACACCATAGAAGTCTAGTTATCGCTTTGGATATGTTCTTTTGTGTTGGAGTTCAGTTATCATTTTGTGATGGAGTAAACGTTAAGTGATCAGTTGGTTAGTTTGTTGATCAAAGAGTTGTTCATGGGAATTAAAACTGGTCTGAGCCAACAATAAAGAGCCTAGGAGGTCCCACTCTTAGCTCTATAAGGATGTTTAGAAAGTCACAAGAGGATGTTGTCAAGACAAGTTCGATCGATCGAAAGAGTTTCGATTGACTGAAGTCAAGACAAGTTCGATCGATTGAAAGTACTTTAATCGTTCGAAGGTTTAAAGTCGATTTGGAAATCCATAAATAGGGTAGCTGCATCCAGAAATCAAATTCGTCATTTTTAAACACCCCTAAGCTGCAGAAACTATTTTAAGGTTCCCAAACCTTATCTATCCTCCCTATTAGAGTTCCCAAAAACTCTAGCCTCTCTGAAAGTATTCGCAGGAGACATAGGAGTGAAGATCACCTAGTGGAGGCTGCTGCACCATCAAGAAAGAAGAAAATCAGAATGGGGTTCAAGATCGCTTGGTATAAACTCTTCTCCTTCTTGTTGTATGCATCTACGAAATCGATAAGCAGTAGATCCAGGCATACTAAAAGTCTTTAAACTTTGTTTTTCTGGTACGCATATAATTAAGTTTTCGAAGCCAAATTTTTCTTCAATTTGCATCCGAGCCACGCTTATTTGGATCTATCGATTCATTTTGGAACCCGTGTTTTGATTTGAATGTTGTTTTTAAGACTATTTTTTGAAACTACATCGTTACAGATCTGTTTCTGCAGCAGTTTCACAGCAGAAAACAAATCTATGATTGCATTGGATGCATGACAGTTTTGATCGATTGAAAGTGTTTCGATCGATCAAAACTATCTACACTTGATTGATTGAAAGTGTTTTGATTGATCGAAAAAGTGCTGAGTTCAAGCGATCGAACTATCTTCGATCGATCAAAAACTGTTTCGTTCGAACGATTGGGATTAGCTCGATCGATCAAAAGTGTTTCTGTGTCCAGATTGTTTTCATAGTTTTATAAGTTATAAAAATTATTTATTTCAATGTTTTATACTATTCTGGATATTTTTTACATCATTCTGTGAAATTGATAGTTCAATCGATCGAACCTTCGATCGATCGAAGTGTGATAGAGAACTAAGGTGCTGATTTAAGTTGTAAATAAGTACATAAAGAGTTTATGTACTATGTGAATCAATTAGGGGTTCCAATAGTTACATATATTTGTTATATATGCGTGAATGTGTGTACGACTATTCCTTTTGCAGCAAGGATTAGTTCCCTATCTCCCATGGCACCAAGAATGTTAATTTTGTATTTAATAATTGAGATTGGTGTATGTTGTTTTTATTATGGTTTGGTTTTAAGGCATGTGTAAAGGGCACTGCGACTTCAATCTTGCGAATAGGAGAGTCGCACCGGTTTTCCTAGCCTTATTTAAATTTCATTGCTATTTCCTTCATTAGACAAATTTTAAGCTTCGAAAGAAGCATAGGACCAATGTAATAGAATAGGAAATCCATGAAGATGGAAGAACAATCCGTTGTCCATGAAGATGGAGCCGGAGGCGATCAAACCAAGAAGGAGGTTCTATGAAGATAGAGCTATGGGAGATACAGGCATCATTTGGATGCTTTTATTTCAATTTTAGGTTTTTGTTTTATGTGCTTAGTTGTGATTGGCATATTACATATTGTTACTACTTGCATGCACTAAAAAAAGTTTTCTAAAATAAAAATCAAATACCGTTTCAACGCATTAATAAACATTGGATGTTTATCGTTTATGGGTAATGTGTAGAAACAATTTTTTAAAAGCAAAATCCTTATTTATTAAAACTACTGACAGAGGGTCTTATTAATAACACCCACGATCTTCCATTAATGTCTCACTGTAAGATGAGTGGAGTATCCTGTGTTATCCAGCCATGGGTGATCATTCTATACGGAGGATACAATACTCATTGGTTAGTAGATGTGAACTTCCTACAGATAGGATCAATCAGACGTGTTAGAGGGTGGCCATCACACGGAGGCACTACTTGAGGCGGTTGTGATTGGATCCTAGTTAATGGTACACACTAGCTAACCTATGGATAAGGGATCCCACTTGGGACATTATTCAGAAACTTAGAGAACAAAAGGGTTCGGGAGTCATAACTTGTTTTACAAGAGTTGCATAGTGGATAAGCCATGATTAATCATAAGATCGAACATTGACCACCACACGGAGGCTTTATCCTTTCGTTTCGATATTCCAGCAACTTTGTTTTAAAATAAGAGTTTTAAGGATTCTTTTATTTAAAATTATCAAATTCTGATATCCATATTTATTTTGTCTGTTTGATTTTTCAGTAAATCATAATGTCTGGATCTGCGTTTAGTCCACTTGCCACCATACTCACTTAGAACCAATTAACTGGAACCAACTATACCGAATGGAAATGTAACTTTGACATCATTTTAACTACGGAGGATCACATTTATGTCCTCACCACTTCATTCCCTAGAGAACCCACTATAAATGCTTCGGCAGCTGCTAGACGGGAGTTTGATAAATGGAAGAAATCGAATGGAATGGCCCGTTGCTATATTCTGACCTCTATGGCTGGTATGTTGCAACACCAATTCCAATCGAATGATTCTGCTAGTGCCATTATCAAGAGCCTCAAAGAAATGTTTGGGAAGCATGGCAGGCCTGCCATACAGGTTGCCATGCACAAGATAATGAGTGCGAAGATGTCGGAACAGACTCCAGTCAAAGAATATATTTTAAATATGATTGGTTATTTAAACGAACTGGAGACCCTGGGTGCCAACATCGACGCACAGACCCAAGTTGATATGATCCTCAATTCACTATCGTTGTCATTCGCTCAATTTTCAACTTAACTATAACATGAATCAAATGAATTTCTCAATGAGCGAATTAATGAGTTCTTTGCTGGCAGCAGAAGGGGTGATCAAGCTTGGAGGCAATGTTTTGAACGTTAAAAAAAACTCTTCCTCCTTTCGATCTACGCCGAAAGGTAAGAAAGGGAAGAAGAAGGCTGGCACTAGTGGTCCAAGTGTTAGACCGATCCCCAAGATTGTAAAATCTAAGGAAAAAGGTAAGGGCAAGGAAAAGGTAGGTGGCCAAGGCAAAGGAAAGTGTTTCCAATGCGGTAAGAAAGGCCACTAGAAGAGGAACTGTCTGTAATTCTTAGCTACAAGAGTTCAAGGTATGATTGAGTCACATGTGATTGAAGTAAGTTTTATAACAGATATTTCAAACACTTGGTGCATTGATTCTGGTGCGACTAACCATATCTGTAATTCGTTGCAGGGTTCAGATCAACCAGGAAATGCAATGATGAAGAGATCGTGCTGACTCTAGGATCTAGCACAACCGTTTCTACAGTTTCTATAGGAGTGGTAGTTTTAGAATTTGAGGACAATAAGACTTTAGTTTTATCATAGGTACTTTACGTCCCTTTAATGAGAAATAGTTTAATTTTAGTTTTTGATTTATCGAATAAAGGTTGTTCTTTTTTATTTTGGAACTGAGCTTGTCATTAAAAGAAATGGTTCTTTTATATGTTCTGCTATTAAAAATAATGGCTTATATGTGATCACTCCGAATATTTCTAATGAATCTAATATGGAACTTAATAACTCAATGGTAACTATACCATCTAAAAGAAAGGAACCTTCATCTAATTCAATAAGGCTTTGGCATTTGGCACATTAGGCTTGGCCATATCAATCTAAATAGGATTGGCAGACTAGTCAAAAAAGGGATCTTAGGTGATTTGATTCTCGAACCAATAGAAGTCTGTGAGTCATGTTTAGAGGATAAGATGACCAAAAGGCCCTTTCTTTTAAAGGGTAATAGGTCCATTGCATTGTTGGAATTAGTTCATACTGATGTGTGTGGACTAATAAATATTAGAGCAAGGGGTGGTTATGAGTATTTTATCACATTTACTGATGACCACTTGAGGTATGGATATGTGTACCTAATGCAGCACAAGTCTGAAGCTTTTGAAACGTTGAAAGAGTTTAGGGCTGAAGTGGAGAAGCAATTGGGCACACATATCAAGGCCATTCAATCTGATCGAGGTAGCGAGTACCTCTATAATGAGTTGATTGATCACCTTGTACAAAATGGAATTCTGTCATAGTTAACTGCACCTGGTATGCCTTAGTAGAACTGTGTAGCAGAGAGAAGGAACCAGACTCTTTTAGACATGACTAGGTCGATGATGAGTTATTTGGAATTGTCATTATTCTTTTGGGGTTATGTTTTGAAAACAGCTGCGTACATACTAAATCTAGTACCAAGTAAATCTATTCCCAGGACACCACGGGAGATGTGGATTGGGTGCAAGCCTTCTTTGCAGCATCTCCGGATATGGGGGTGTCCGACACATGTCCTAAAAGGAAAGACGAGAAAGTTGGAATCTAGATCAGAAGTATATTACTTTGTAGGGTATCCAAAGGGTACTTATGGATGGTATATTTATGATCCGAGAGAACAGAAAGTGTTTGTTAGTACAAATGCTATTTTCTTGTAGGATGATTATATCATAAACTAGAAACCTAGAGCAAGGATAGATTTGAAGAAATAAATGGAGAGCCCTCTATTCCTCTAATAGTTGAAAATGATCTAAGGCATAAAAATACCACTTCTTCACCCATTTCTGCACCGGTACCTCATCGTAGTGGGAGGATGGTCAGCTAACCTGATAGATACATGTTCTTAGGAGAAGTTTTTGAAGCTGTCTCTATAGAATCTAAATTTGATCCTACCACGTACGAAGAGGCAATGACTGATGTTGATTCAGCTCATTGGGCTAAAGCTATGAAGGCTGAATTGGAATCTATGGATTCTAATCAGGTTTGGGATCTTATAGAACTTCTGGCCAATATTAAATCCCCTGATAGTATGTGGGTCTACAAGAGGAAAAGAGGATTTGAATCCAACAGCATACCGCTAAAGCGTATCCAATAAGTAGAGAACACCATTGAAGCATATCCAATAGTACGCCGCTGAAGCCCACTAAAGCCTATCCAATAAAATAGAGAACACCGCTGAAGCGTATCCGATAAGCAGAGAACATATGCCACTAAAGTGTATCCAATAAATGAGGAATGCTGCTGAAGTTTTTTGTAATGCAGAGAACGGCGCTGAAGCGTATTTGGAATGCAGAGCACGCTGCTAAAGCGTATCCAATAGTATGCCGCTGAAACGTATCCACAATGTAGAGCACGCCGCTGAAGCGTATCTAATAGTACACCACTGAAGCATATCCGATATGCAGGGAACATATGTCATTAAAGCATATCCAAGATGCAGATCAAGCCACTGAAGCGTATCCAATAGTACGCCGCTGAAGCGTATCCAATAAAATAGAGAACACCGCTGAAGCGTATCCGATATACAGAGCTTGATTTCTTCTAGGTGGTATTTAATTCTAAATTCAATTTTCTCAACGAGGCAGGGCTTCAAGGAACTTGCATATCATATCTGGATTCTAATCTTAAAGCAAAACTCAAACCTTCCATGGTTTAGGCCTTTTGGCAATTCAATTCTTCTGACAGCTTTTTTGTCTTCTTACTGCTTCTCTTTTTTCAATTTTGAGTGATCTTCTTTCAACTTCTGATTCTCCCAAGTTGATTCATAGTGCTTCTAATCATCTTGATTCATCATTCATCCAATCCTTGCTTAAGAATTGGTCCAAGATTCCAAAACTTCATTTTTCTTATAAAAAATTCCCAAAATTTCACAAATTTCTACTGCTTTTGCCAATCAAATTCAACTCCTTAGGGTCATTCTAAATGATTTCTCCAAGTTTTGAGTGTTTCAAGGGTTCATAAGCCAAGAATAGGCATCCTGGGGCAAATTCGAAAGTCCCAGGGGGTCAAAATGCAAATATGGGGCAATTTTGAGCAGTGGTGGGCTGTGAATAGTAACTAACGGGGCCACCAGCCAGGAAAAGGGGGATTTTTCCCCCATTTTTATTCCTCTTTCTTCATTTGTTCTTCATTCCTTAATCTTCCAAACTCAATACCCAAGTCCCAAAGTGCTTAGATCTTGCATTTTCTTAGTGTTTTTGAGTATTTTGTGCATCAAAACCTCAAAAACCACTACTCGTTTCATCATTTTAATCAATTGGCATGAAATCCAAACTTTTCAAGTTTCTTGAAGTCCTTCAAACTTAACCCATCTTCTATTTTGGCTCCAAGCTATGAGCTCAAGTGCCTAATGTGGGAATTCAAGGTCCTGTAGGCGTCGTCATCCATAGTCTACTGATAATTCTCGTTCCACTTCAAGCTTTGCAAAGGAGCAAACAACTTTTAAGAATCCTTCCAATCATGCCTCCTGTCAAGAGGTATCTCCTTCAACTTCAAGCAATAGATTTTCTTTCAACCTTCAATTCATGCTTGCTATCTTCAATAATTTCCACGCAAGCTTAGAAAAATAAATTCCCAAAATGCTAGGAATAAATTTTCTTTTTCTTTTTCTTTTTCTTTTTATCTCTTGCTTTTTGAATCTAGGATACCCAACCTCATGTAAAGGGTCATGGTACTCTTGGCAAATGCTTGCAATGGTTCAATGAATTGAGAAAATCGTGTCTGCGTGTTTGCGATAACATAAATCAAGTGGGCTTCGGCCACTTCGTGTCTTTGCTACAAGGATCTCATAATGATTTAATCATCATTCATGCTCTTGCTGAGAGGTGGTGGGATTCCACCAACACATTTCATATGCCTTTTGGAGAAATGAACATAACTCCACTTGATTTTGCCATGATTACTAGAAATATTTCTTTTGGTGGTAGTCGCGTTACCCATGGAAAAGATATTTTCAAGAAAGCTGATGTTATGAACGATTTGCTGGGTTTTGTTCCTAAACCTTCATAGGTTCATGGGTCAAGTGTGGGCATCACCTGCTTCATAAATAATTTCCAACCACGAAAAAAGCCACTCAATATACTGACATGCAGTTGACACGGGCATACATCATGTATTGCTTGGTTGCTCTCTTCTATCTTCTTAATCTGAGCGGATTTCTTTAAATATGCTGGCTTCTTTGATGAGGCTTGAAGATATCTGTACCTTTGATTGGTGCTCAGTAAGCCTAGCCATTCTGTATTAACATATGGGAGAATATTCTCGGGATAAGCCTTCTAGCTTTGGAGGCTTTTGGAGGGCTTGGGAGGTATTTTTTCATACCTTTTCTGACTTTTTCATTCATGTTGTTTGTTAAATTCTTTGAGATGGATTATTCGAGTATTTTTTTGCAGATTTGGGCATATGGGTACTTCTCTATAATGGCCCCATCGTATGATGATTCTGAGGTTCATATCTTCCCTCAAGCTCAGAAGTGGCATCAAGAAGTGATTGGTTCTAGAAGAAAGAGCCACAATGTCTTTGCTTGCTGTGATTTCCTTTCTCGCCTTACCTTTGACAAGGTGCACTGGAACCTTTAGGCTGAAAATGGCAACATCGAGGAAATTGGAGATTCTTTGGAGGTTACTCGAAGCAGAATCCTTCTTTGAAGTACTCCCATTTACGAATGGTACTTGGCAGAGCGAGTGACTCCTCAGTCTTAGTGGTCCGAAGAATTCAGAGTACCTATGGATCCTCCTCTCTCCATGCGGTCCCCAGAAAGTCTTGATGATGAGGAACTGGACGAGGCTTTTGCAGGATGTCCCCTTAGTTCTTTCATTGACCTTGATGGAAATTACGATCTTATCAAGGCCATCTATCTGATGCCGAACTTCTCTCTCTCAGATGATCAGGTAAGCAGAGACTTTTTCTTAGCAAAGCATTTTCTTCAATCTTCAATCGTGCTACTCTTTTCAAGGGAGCTCTTTTGCTGACGGTGTGGACCAGTCCTTGCCGCCCATTCCTCCTTGTTCTTGGCGAGCATCTACTATGCATGGTGGAGTCATTTCATTAGTGACTATTTCTCACGATCTCTCAGATTTCCAGGGCATCCCAGAGCAGTACGAATCAGTTTCTAGGGCTATCTTTAATGAGGAGCGTGCTTATACTTGTAACAACCTGCATTTCATTTAATTTTAAATTGCATTTCATATTTAATTAGTGTTCTTGATGTCATCTCAAATTTGCAATTCTCATGTTTAGAAATTTAATACTTGTTTTGATTCATATTGAAATTCTTATTGGGGTCAAACTGTAATTTTATAAAATTTAGCAATAGATGTGTTGGATTTTAAAATTGTATTTCAAAACGGTGGAAATATATTCTTTTAACTCAAGCAGTATTTTTATGAAACCGGGAAACCATTTCTTACGTTAAAATGAATTTTCTGTATTTTTGTGGTGAACATCGCGCCGCGAAAATACCAGTTTACTTCCAAAACTGTCTGCGCCGTGTCAAACTTTCACAGATTTTGGAAGTGATGTAAAGTTGGACATGAATCATGCTTTATTTCTATTTATGGCAACTCATCATTGGCTTGTGCCTTGTTTGAAGATGTATTTCTTGTGTGTATGTTTGTTGAGACTTAATCTACATTTCCCAAACACCCCACTTGACCCCTAGTACTCTATATGACCTCTATAATCCCATCTCCTCCAGATTGTATAATCTATAGGTGTGTATCCTATATACGTATACACATATTGGTGTAATTGATATTAAGAAAACAAAATTTGTTTGTTGAGTACTTGAGGTTGAACTTGGAGGCCAAGTCTTGATTTTGGGAATTCTATATAACACTCACATACTCTCTCTCTATTCACACACTTTCTGCACAACACTAGATACACAGAGAGTTGAGAGAGAATTACTCAGTGGGTTTTACAGATTTTAGAGAGAGAGAGAGTAGAAGCTTGATCATCCATAGCTTGCAAGCCCAATTAGATTCTTTATTTGCTTCTCTTTCTCAACACACCACTTCAATCTTTGTCACAGTGAGTATTTCTAACTCACTCAGAATGTAATTCACCATTGATTTACTGTTTTGTGTAGTTAAATCGTGATCACCATTTTTGAGTTCACGTTGGAAGTTTCATAGCTTGAAAATCAAGATTTTTGAAACTCAACCAAAATCAGTTGTCTTAGATAAATATGAAACATTACATGTTGTAGATGCTATGTTTAAAGTATAAGAGCTCAATTCATTCATGAAAAATTTAGTGGAAAATCCCATTCTACCAATGTTTGTTATAATAGACCCACCAATTGGTACTTCCCAATGAGAGACCCTATAATTGTGAATGTTGTTAGTGATTAGTCCACAATCCCCAATTATAGATAGTTTTAGTGACTTTTTTACCCCTATACATATACACAGGCATACATATATAGAAATATATATATATATATGGCAATAACTCTATTATCCCATTGATTTGCATATCAAATATATGGAAATAAAATCCCATAACTTTAGCCTTGTACATTATGGGTCTTTTGAATATTTCTAACGCCATTTTTATGTGGGTATCCCATTTTTGTATGTTCTACCAATAATCATTGATCACATAACGTATTAATCTGTTACTATGCATCATACATTTATGCGAGTATTGAATTTTACACTGCAACTAGTTCGTTTTACACTGCAATTGGTTCATTAGTGTGAAATTTTACACTGCAACTGGTTTGTTTTTACATTGCAACTAGTTCATTAGTGTGAAAATTTTATACTGCAATTGGTCAAACTCAATCCCATAATCTTGCATATATTTTGGGAAGTTACCAAACTTAAATTGCAATTGGTCAAACTCAATCCCATAATTTTGGGAAGTTACTAAATCTTGCATATATTTTAGGAATTAAGTTACTAAATGCCATAATTGTAGGGATTTATACGTTAGAATCTGTTTAATATTACACATATCTTTTTTAATTTCGTATTTCACCATTCTTGGGTGATCTAACAGTCATTCATCACCATCACCCAAAAAAAATTGTGTTAAATTTCACACTAGAATGAATATAATTGTTAAATTTCACACTCATATTCGAGTTATTCAACAAAAGGAACACTGTCTTATCACAAATTCATTTGCACATTCATTTTTACACTGACTGCAATATTTCATTGACATCACATTTTTCATTCACATAGTATACAATTTCGCAGCATAACATGTGAAACCAAGAACATGAGTGTTAAATTTTACACTACAACCTTTTGGACGACAACCTTTAAACCACAACATAATATACAATCGGGTTCCATTGTATAGCTTGAGAGAGAGCAGATCCGGTATTGCCATTGTTGTTGAAACCCAGAAAGCTTCCAAGAATCATAAGTCAAAACATCAACCGGGTTCGAAACAATCACCAACATCGAATCGGGCGAGTGCTTCGCAAGTTGGGACACAATAATCAAGAACACCCTTGTTCCTCTGTATCAATTTCAGCCTGGACTTGCCGGGGTTCTGCCTAGCGCCGGCAATGACGATACAGAGAGCGGATCCGACGATGATCTTGGTGCTCGAGTAGTCCAAGTCAGCCATGATCTTGGTCCCCGGGAGGAGCGCGGCGGCGTGTTTGAGACTGAGCATCTCGCCATGGAGTTTATCTGGCTTGTGTCGACTAGCGTGAGGTCGCCGGAGAGATCCTGTGTGAGGATGATTTGAGCTATGGCCTGAGCTTTCTCTCTCTAAATAGGGAGAGAGAGAGAGAGAGAGAGAGAGAGTGAGAGAGAGAGAGATGCATATATAATGTGATTTATTCTCATTTAGGTATTTGGGATTTGAATTTTGAAAACCCCTAAAATAGTTGGGTTTATTAATTGCAGTTTTGAATGAGAAATGGAAAGGGTAGTTTGGTCCAAATTTTGTGGTGTGGACTTCAGACGAAATTGTTTCATACGTTGGGCCTATTGCAAGAAACCTAGAGTAAAATGGACATTATACTAATTAACTCTTCATTCATAGGAGGACGTATATTAAAAATGAAGTTTTGACGTCTTTCGGTTTTTTCATAAAATTCGTGAGCAAGGGATTGATTCATGTAAAATTGGTCGTAGATTCTTAATCCTTGTTAAAAACCGAAGAAATCCATATATGATATGTTATATATACTTCAGTTTTCGAAAATGGGTCAAAAGACCCTTAATTTCTGAAATAGTGGAAAACCAGCGAGGAAGATAAAGCTACTGCGTGAACTCGCGCGCGTGATCGCACGAGCGAGGGTCGTGCGAGCGGACCGCGCAAGCGACCCCTCACGCGAGCGGCCCGCGCGCGCGAGGTGTGTGTATTTTGACACCGCGCGACCCCTCGCGTGAGCGGCTCGCGCGCGCGAGGTGTGTGTATTTTGACAGTAAGAAAAGTTTATAAATAAAATTAAAAAAATACGCAGATCGCGCGAACGGACCGCGCGAGCAACCCGCGCCCGCGATCTCCCTGTGTTCTGGTAATTTGGAAAGTTTTATAAAGAAAATGAAAAACGGGCATGTAGGGCAAGCGGCCCGTGCAAGCGACCCATCGCGCGAGCGGCCCGCGCACGCAACTTCTGACAATTTTTAGTTTTTGCTTATTTCATGTTAAGGAACTATTTGGTTGTTATCTTGTGGGTCTTTAAGGCTCTATTTCCGAAAAATGTTAAAACAGATTATATTTTGGGTATGATTGGTCATTTAGGAACGATTATGAATACAATTCTTTTCAAGCATACATTGTTATTATTCCTAGCACTACATACGTTCTGTGGATGGTTTCATGACATACATATGGTGTTAGTTGTACATGCATGGTGAGTGTGGGTATTGGTCAGTGTGGTATAGAGAGTGTGATTGAGATTGTGCTATGGACACTCCCTGGTAAGTGAGTACCAAAGTGTGTTTTGGTTGAGATTGCGACGAGAGTGTCTTTGAAATGCGACGGTGGCAAAACTGGACACTCCCTGACGACCATGGTAGTGTCAAAGTGTGTGAAGCCGAACTTGGACATTCCCTGGCACCCATGGAAGTACTAAAGTGTGGCCTACGGACACTCCCTGGTACCCGAGTCTGGATACTGTGTGATGTATTTGCGAGGCAGATTAGGTACTAAAGTGTGAGGCATTTGACATTCCCTGGCACCTCGTGCTAAAGTGTGAGGCAAACTAGACATTCCCTGGCATCCCTATGCTAAAGTGTGGCTATCGGAGTATTTCAAAGATACTGGTGTGAGATAGTGGGTTGTTGTGTTTGTCGAGAGAAAAGAGTCGGTAAGATGAGATGGTGCATTGTTTTCATACACGGTCATATATATGTGAATTATAGCTTTCAAATGATATCGTGGTTGTTTTCTAAAATGAACTCTTTACTTTAATGTAACCTTGTTGAATTAAACGGGAATTTGAAAATGGTAAATGAGTATGTGTTACATTCAAAGTTATGTTTTTAATACTCACCAGCTTCTTGAAGCTGACGGCGTTGATGTGCCCTGGACATTCGTGTTCAGGCTTTTCAGGTTTTGATCAAGCGGAACATTATGATTATGCAAACTGAGAACGGCTGCTTGGGAAAATTAAAACCGTTATTAATATCCTATGCTTTAGTTCATGAACTGTTTTGTAATAAGGAAGACTGTAATAGATGTTAAGGGGTCTTTTGACTTAAGGCAGCTTGTGCCTTAGTTGATCCTGTATTGTAATATGTAATAAGTTAGAAAAATATTGTAAGCCTTGTTTGCTCTGCTCTGATTATTATGATTTTACTATATTTATGCTACGTTGGGGCGTGACAATGCTAGCAGCTTGCGATCTTGGAACTTGGGCCGAGAAGATATGTAAGTATCTTTCATTTATTCAATTTTACATGCACTGTTTCAACCTCTCTGATTCTTCTTTTCTTGTTCTAATGCTTTCATTTCTTTCTTCCTTTCTTTCTTCGCATTTACTCACTTATCAAAGCTTTATAATAGATGGGACAAATTGAGCAATTGCGAGCACAGTCCCAGCAATAGACCGCACAGATCAAGCAACTATAGGCGCAGATTCGAAGCATGGATCTGAGGAACATAGGGCCATCTGGTGGAGTGATTTCTTATAGAAGGAGGAGGGATGATTGTGATAGCTCTTCTTCTGCGGATACCCCATCTCGTTATCTTCGGTTCCCTAGCCATCACTGATATTTCTACGTGTACTTTGTTATTTCCCTTTTATTTTAGACTGCTTGTGTTGTATTGATTCAGGATCTTGTACCTTCAGCTTGACTTTTCCTTATGTTATTTCCTGCTTTAGCTGCTTCTTGTTGTGATTTTGATTTTTGCTTGACATTTGCACATTCACACAATGCTTAAAAATTCCTCTTCTTCTAGAGTGTATGATGATTGAAATTTAAAATTTTGCAGAGAATTTGCATTTGTAATTTTTTTCATGAAAATTTAACAACATAAAAGATCATCATGTCTTCTTTATGCATAAATTTTAGGTTCTGAAAATTTCTCCACTTAATGGTTCATTACATCATTTATTACTCGCTTTCAGAGATTACTCCGGACTTTTCAATTGACTTTCAAGAATTACCAGACTATTCGTATATAATTAGATGATCCATAGGAAGGCCAGGTGATAGAGTTTGCCCCTAGTTTATTAGGGTCATAGAAATGTTTAAGCAAACGAAGTTTGCCCCCAGTTTGCGGAGAGGATAAAGAAAGTGACACAAGTGTCAGATCCATGCCCATAGAATGCACATGTTGCAATCACTGCTGTATAACATGACCACTCCATGGCCATTCTCAATATGGGGGATAGACGTCATTGGGGAAATCGTTCCAAAAGCATCCAACGGACATCGATACATCCTAGTGGCAATCCGGTATTTCACCAAATGGGTCGAAGCAGAGTCCTATGCAACATTGAAAGCAAAAGATCTAAACTATTGTGATTACAAAATCACGGAGGGATTATAACTCAATATTCCAACAATATCTAAATACTCTCACAAACACATGATCCTCGAGAATTTAGACCCAATTCTCATGAAAATTCATTGAAACATAGAGGGTTTCATAAACTTCAAGAGGATGAAGATGGATGATGATATATTGGATAAGATCCACCTAATTCATGTAGAAATGACTTAGACCAACTCAAATTCCCATGTAAATAACAAATTATAGAGAATTCAATGATCTAATCTCTAGGAATTCGAATGAAATATTGAAGGTTTCACAAAATCCAAGAGAAGAGCATGAGAGAGAAGAGATAATTCAAGTCAAATTTGGATAGTGTGATTTGCTTTGAAAACATGTTTTACAGAGATCAAATGATGATCCAAATCAAAATCAAGAACAATTCATGAGAATTCAATCACAATTCATTGATGTGAAGTGCGGAGAAAGGAATGAGAGAGAGACTTTGAAAAATGTGTAAAAGTCCTAATGTAAGTATGAATTGTGATTGAGTTATGAGTTTAGATTATAAAAAATGAGAGAATTACCTCTAAGGTTGTTTAGATTCACAGAGGTTTTGTTGAATTTGATCAATCTTCAAGAGACTCTTTTATGCTCTTCTTCCAGCTCTTCTTCATTTTTATCTTGTTTTGGAATCAATTCTTATTGTTTTTGGGAGGTTTTGATATCTAAGAATGGATGTTTAAAGATGGAATTCGAATTCCTTGCTTTCTCTCTCTAACCAGATATTGGAAGCTTAGAAATCTCCCAAAAATGGTGGAAAAAGTCATCCTCCTCTTCGAGAGATTTGTATTTATAGAGAAATTAAATGAGGGCAGATTTCTACTTTTAGGATGATTTCGGCATAAAAAGTGTTGACATGTTAAATATGCACTTAAGAAACAAGGTTGTTTAAGATATTCTAGAGATCCAAATAGGGTTGTAGAAACTATTCAAAACAAGTAACAGTGCCCAAGCGCGCACTCGGAAAGTTCCTCACGGCACTCAGTGAGTGCAAGATGCACCGGCACTCAGCAAGTGCCAATACAAGGCCCCGAGTGCCTGTTCTTGGCATTTCTCAATTTTCTTGATTTTTTCTGTTTTGAACTTTGAAAATTCCTATCTGATTCTTTTCAAAACCAAAAATTGAAAATGATGTCATTGGAAAGGTATTGGAGACTATTATTTTATAATAAAAAAGAGTTCGATAACATTTTGAAAATATCTCGAAGACTATTTTTATTGAAAATTAAACTGAATTGGTTTTTATTGAAAGTATGAAGTTGGATTTCCAACTCTTCCAGAATCCTCTTCTTTAGATCTCAGGACTATCTCGAGCGTCCTTATTCCTCTATTGCATATTTTCCACACATAAATCACGAAAAGTGTCATCCATGAGAGCTTTTTGGTCATTTGACTATAAAAAAAAACCGGTAAAAAAAATTAGTCGTTGAGATTTCGAAGGTTCATGAAGCATCCTTGGAAGAATGTCAAATTGCTTCGGACAGTATCATCACTGCACTAAAAGGTAATTATCCCCTAAGTTTAACAGTTCAGTCAAAATTGGGGTGCCTACAAAGATGCCCTCTTGTCTGGTCATGGATGACAAGGAACGGAAGTAGAAATTCGAGGTTGGGACTTGAGAGGTCAAGTTTAAGAGGCGATTATGTTTTTTTTTGGGTTTATTTATACATATTTTTGTGTAGTTTAAGTAGTAATCTCTTTTTTTTTTTCCTGATATGTAAAATACAAGGAAGTATATGTTGCCTATTTTCTATTAAATTTAATTGCTATACATTTATTAACCATCAATATAAAACTCGTAAAAAGTTAATGTAGATTTATTAATGCATGTTTGCGCGTCCATAAATTTGAATAGAATTATTCATGATCTACAGAAGATTTCGGTACTTCGGTGAAGTCATTTAGGCAATATGTATCTATGTCAAAAAGTAATCATTGTAAGGAAACCTTAAGAATGACCACATATGAAGTAATAGAATGAGATTCTCTATTTGTCTAATGATCTCACTCAAGATGATGAACTTTTAACACCGAAACGCTTTGTAAATCATGAATAATTCCATTTAAATTCGTGAACGCACAAATATACCCCCGAGTAGTCCAACTAGTAATTCAGCTATTATAAGGAAGTATTTAAAACAATGTATAAGAAGATCATTAAAGCTTTCTATAATGTCAAGCTCTTTCTAATCACTCTTCCAGATATCAAATTCAGTATGTCAATGGCTTCAGGTTTATGATTTCATTTTGCAATCACATCCAACTGTATTGAACCAAAAAGTTGCACAAATCATCATAAGACCAAGTTCGATATACATATACATACATACATACATACATACATACATACATATATATGTGTGTATATCTCTCTTTGGGAACCAAGGCGTTTTCTGGGAAAAGGTTTGGGAAGCACAGAATTACACAACATAACATATATCTCCGAAATCTTTAGCAGCAATGGCAATAACAAAACACCATTGGGTTGGGGCACACCAATATGGAACACAAGACGTGAAAGTCCATACAAGCTGAACTCCATTTGATTTGTAAGGATACGTAAAAGCAAGAATGCTATGGCTTTTTAATATCAATAAAAATTGCCATAACACTAAATTCCAGAAACAGTTCGAACACCCTAAAAGCTGAACATCCCGATGCCGCGGCACTCAAAAAGTTTGTCAACTCCCCCAAGGACAACGAAGAACAGAAAATAACATCCAAGAAGTTAATTAAAGACAAGTCGCATATTATTAGCAACAATCACCTGAGATCTCCAACTCCGCAAAAACTACGACCACCCGAAAACGTAGTCAAGAACATATACCAGCGCGATGGAGAATGGGTAAAGCAGGAAAGCCACAATTGCAGTCCAGAGAGGGAAAGTGGTTCGGAAGCTTGCAAAGGCGCCCATCACAACGCAGACGATGAGAATGACCAGCACTTCAGATGAGAAGTCCCAGGTCAATCCTCTCACGTAAACAAGTGCTAAGAAAACAGAGAGGCAAAGTACGTTGTTCATGGTTACGGCCCCGTATAACTGCAATAGAAAATCGTACGGATCAGATAATTTTCCAAGTAGCAATTATCATAATTATGCAAATATTGTACTATTTCCTATTGTTTTACGTATCAAGTGGCAAGTTCAACATTAAGTCACGCCGACTTGTAACGTTTTGGATGATAAATTTTTCTTTTCTTTTCTTTTCAAAAAGCTACTCACCTGAAGTTTTTTCAGAAAAAAACGTACTAGTGCAAGTAATAAAATGTAACTTTCCCAGGTCAGTAGTTTCAGCGACAGCTCAATCTTTAGTTTTGAGGTGAAGTAACTAAATGTAATGATAGCCTCAAATTCAAAGAATACACAAATTATGATATGACATGAGACGGACACGAGACGCAACTCCTCAAATTATACAGTACAGACACGGCGAATAAATATTATATTTCTTTCCCTAATTATACATGTACAGTTCTGTTCCATGTCTACCCCCGTAATTGACAAATAACCATTACTTATCTCCTGTTTTATTATATTAAACCTCTACCACAATATTTTAAATAAATTTGCAAAGGAGCAACCATTGCTATGTCCACTCCCATTTCCAGCTGGGTCAGCCACGTGTCTGATGTATTAAGAAAATAAAAACCTCAGATACGTTTTTCGCATGTCGGACACGAACAAGGCACCACAATCGAAATGTCCCTGCTAGTGCTACATAGTGCGCAAAACCAAAATTTAATTTTGAAAATGTACATTTATCAAGAGTAATTGTTATGCCATATTTGCATCCCAAATGTGGTACCAACAAGTGTGGCAATGGGCCAACTTGATTTTTATTGGACGATGTTGGAGTGGTCCCACCATTATTAAAAGGTGATCCCACTGCCGTGTTGAGAAACACATTTGGGATACAAAAGTTGGGAAGCATAGCATTACTGTTTTATCAATCAAAGCTCATACTCTCCTTTGTTTGGGTCCAGCCAAAGCATTTCTAGTCTCTTTTTCCTCTTCCTCCCTCCCACTTTCTTCAATTGCTGTAGGTGGTACGATTATTACCTCAACATATCACAAAAAAAAAAAAAAGGGTGAACCGATGAGAAAAACAAACCTCAGAAAATGTTAATGAGGCAGATCTCAGCTTTTTCCGGGTGGAAAAGATAATTGCTGTAACAGCCTCACTGGAGTTGGTTGCCATGGGAAGCACTATGAACGAGATGAAGAAAGAAGGAATGCCTGTGGCACTTGAGAAATTATCAACAGCATCTACCAATGGATCAGCAAATGCAGCAGCAATGGCAGTTCCCAGTAGCAAGAACAATACCGCTTTAATTGTGGTCCGTCTGGGGTTGTCAACACCCTCAACAACTTCGTCACTTTGATCCCCCAAAAGATAATGTTCTCTCTTTGTTTGCTACACGATATCACGATCCAAGGTGGTTACGACCATTGTCATCAAATCGTGAATCGAATTGTGAATCAGTTGGCCAAAACATCGAATTGTGAATGTAAGATTCACCTTTTCATAAAACAAATAATACACAAGTAATGCACATATATCATTCAATAATAGTGGGACCACCTGTTTGGATTAGAAGTTGTTTTAGGTGGCCCAATGTCAGATGTTTGGGAGCATATAAAAACACAGTGTGCAGCACTTAAACTGAACAAAATTTTAATTTAAAGCTTCATACAATATTAAGTCTCAAAATGTTGGAAATTTTCATCTAAAAAATTAGAAGTTCAAAATTATGAATCGCATATCCTATCAAGTGGTACAGAAGTTGAATCGACTCGTACAAATTGACCAATTCTTACAACCATGACTATAAGCTATAGAGAAGACCGTTATGACAAAACATACCTCGTGAAAGTCATTCAAATATTTTATTGTTTCATGACCACCCTTGCGAGGAGCATTCCCAGCACACCTGGCCTCGTCAAGCCATTTTGTGATACCATTACAGAACTCATCTCGATCAATTCGAGAATCAAGAGATGTGTCGAAATCCGTCATTACTTTATTCACAGCATCATCCTCATCGAAGTTCAAATCTTCAAAAGCAATTCCCACAATCAGTGCTCTTAATTCCGCTGCTGAGATATATCCATCACCATCTGCATCAATCATTCTGAACAGCCTGTTAAAAGAATTCGTTTAAAGTCAGAAGCATTGTTGTTAGTTGTGAATCGTATCATGAACCGGTTTTGCCAAAATCATGAATCGTGAACCACACCGAATCTCAAATCATAAGATTCAAGGTCATTTAGAAAAACTAATAAGTACATGTCATACATACACACAGGTTTCATGTGATATCAACGCTCAAAATGTTGAAAGATTTTCACTTAAAAACTTCAAAGTTCAAAATTATAGGTAGTGAACCACATCAGGTTGTATCAAAACTTGTATCATGATGGATGAACTACTAAATCAACCAGTGAATCGTAAGATTCCGGTAACCATCATCAGAAAAAATAGTGACTTCACCAAAGTAAGCAGCAGGAAGTAATTTAATAGAACTAACTTCTCTACAACATCTTTATTGACGGTGCCCTCGTCTGTGATGAGCCTTCCTAGTGAACGCTGCCTCAAATGTTTCAATATTCCTGATATAACGTGCTTATGCTTTGAGTAAGCAAGTCGTCTTCTCTGGATCCATGGCTGAAAAACCTGCAATAGTTTTAGAAGAAAAGTCAAGCACCAAAATCGATGTGTTTCAAGATTCAAATCATATTTGAATAACGAGAAGAAATATAACCAGATGCGATTATTTCGCCTGGGAAAACTCGCCACTTGACTATTTAACTATGAGTCCCACTCACCTTATAATTTATAGATGCAGGTTATATATACACATTGAAAAAATGCAGGTATAGGACACGGCTACAAATTAGAGTACTTAATTATTTTTAGAAGAACAGAGGGCAGTTCAAAGTCCAACTCCAACATACTCAAACATACCAGAATTTGGACCCTCTTTTCATAATGTGGAACAGTTCGTTATTTTCCCTGCCAATTAGTTATGTAGAAAAGCTGGCTCTCAATAAATAAGGCTTCGTTCGGTTTGCAGATTCAGAGACGGAAAAGGAATAAGATAAGCAAAACTATTTCCCTCGTTTTCTCCATACTGTTTTCCTCTATGCTCAAACAATATTAGACATTAGATAATTTTAAACCACAATACGAAGGAACAAAAGAGGGTGTATCCCCTCAGAAAATTTTAAAAAAATACATTATTTATTTTCACCCTATTTTCTTTTTGTACCTTTTTTCTTCAATATTTTCCTTAATAACCAAACAAAGGGAAGTGTTTTAAAACTTCTTTTCAGTCACCAAATCCATGAACCAAACAGAGCCTAGGAGAACCTTCCAAATCAGTTGCTTTAAATATTGTTTTGGGTAAATTACGCTGACACCACCTCAACTATGACCTTTTTTCAGATACCCCTCAACTATAAAACTCAACAAGTTGACCCTCAACTACTGCATTTTTTTCACTAACACCCCTTCCGTTAAAATTATGTTTACAAAACTAACGTTTGAGCAACATATGATATAAAAATGTTAACATGATATTTATTTGTCCCTCTTTTGAGCCGTTGGAAAGTTTAGGACAAAACTATCCCTGTTGCACACGTAATTGCCATCTGTGGTACACAAAATTTAAGGCAGGTTTATTCAAAAAATTTCAGCGACTCAAAGGAGAGGCAAAAATGTCATGTTGTCAACACTTTTATCATGTTTTGGTAACATGACACGAAAGAATACGTGTTTGGGTAACCAATTCTTGCAATTATTGATGCTATGCAATTCAAGTCATGTAATCATATTGTTTTCTTGATGAATCATATCGAATCGTAAGATTCGAATTGTGAAACGTTCGATTCTGATAACAGAGGTTAAGGGGGTCAATTTGTTGAGTTTTACAAGTGATGCAGCACGGGTGACTTTGGTATTCTACGAGAGGTTCCATTAGAGAAAAGGGGCACTTCTAACTCCTCCCCACTAAAACAGCCATAACTTTCCCTATGGCCAACAGAATCGCTATGATCATTGTTGAGATTATAATGGCACATCGGGAATTTAAAGTCTTGCTACTCAATATATAAAATCATGGGGCTACTCCACCGATTAGGGTTGGATGCTCCAATTCAACAATCATACATTCCTGGAAAGCTTACTCAGAGCATGTCGACGTGCTAAACAACTGCTGTTTAGGTCCATTTTTAGGCCCAAAAAATGCTATTTAAATAAGTTTCGGGCCACTTTTATGTTTTTTCGGCCCTTTTGGACTTTTTTGCCTTTTTAATTTGCTGTGCGTTTTAGGGTTTTGCAGACTATATATTGTGTAGTCGTTTTATTTTTCAGAAGCATTTTTGATAATAAAATCATAGATGAGTTTTCTTTCATATTTTCCCATTGTTATTCGTATTCGTGTGAATCAACAATGCAATAGAGCCCTGATTTCTAGTATTATCGTTCGATAATCAGCAAGTTTCAGGAAGGTTGCGTTTCCACGCGTTTTTCCCTCTCGATTGACGTTCGACTGCATCAGTTGGTAGCAGAGCGCAGATCGCTCAATCCTGATCATGCCACCGAGAACAGCACCCATAATGCCAATGTAGCCGATGTTCTATAGCGAGACCGAACAACCGTGTCAACCAGCAACTTGAAGTGTTGACCCAGCAGGTTGCTGCATTGGCGATTCAGATTCAAAATCTTCAGCAGAATCTGCCGCAGAATCCACCACGGGCTGGGAATGGGGAGGAAGATGATAACGATTTTGATCACGTTTTCTAGAATCCATTTGGAAACTGAGGTACAAGGAATCGTGGTCCAGCACGTTACTGCGATACCAGATGGGAGTCTGGCTAAAGATTGATATCCTTGAGTTTCATGGTAGCGCACAACCCGAGGAGTTCCTTGATTGGATGAGTTCAGTGGAGGAGGTCCTAAAGTTTAAGGAGGTTCCAGAAAATAGGAAGGTTGCTTTGGTGGCTACGACATTTTATAGGCGTGCTGCTGCTTGGTGGAAACAGACAAAATTGATGAGGGTTCGACAAGGAAGAAAAAATTAGATTTGTGGGAGAAACTCAAGAAACATATGCGAGCAGCATTCTTACCACTCAATTACACAAGGCTGATGTATCAGAAAATGCAAAATCTGCCAAAAGGTAGTCGTTCTGTTGATGTATATAGTACTGAATTTTATTGGCTGGTAGCGCGAAACGATCTTGCAGAGATAGAGGACCAATTGGTATCAAGGTATATCGGTGGGCTTCCTGAGAAGTTTCAGGATACACTGAATATGTTTCATCCATATTCGGTGTCGGAAGCGCATCAAAGGGCATATTACAGTTTGAGAAACAGCAGAAGCGATCGAATAGTACTGCCTACAGTGGTAATCAGGGACCAATCCAGCCACGAAATTCGCCTGCTAGTACAGACAGGATGTTGCTGCGAACAAACCAGCCAAAGGACAGATCGGTAGAGACCAAAACATGTGGAACAACGGGTGCTGTTTTAAGTGTGAGGATCCTGGGCACCGTATGGCAGACTTTCCGACTAGAGACAAGTAAGGGAATGGCTTGTTTATCGAGACAGGAGAACAAGATGATGTGTTAGCGGCCGCTGTTGTGGAGTTGTTTTATTTTTCAAGAGCTTTTTTGATAATAGAAGCATAGTTGAGTTTTCTCTCATATTTTCCTACTGTTCTTGGTATTCGTGTGAATTAATAAGCCGATAGAGCCCTGATTCCTGGTATTATCGTTTGATAATCAACAGGTTTCTGGAAGGTTGCATTTCCATGCATTTTTCCCTCTCAATTTCGACGTTCCGTTGCATCAATGAGTTGGGGGGGGGGGGGGGGGTTGGGTTTGTATCTGGAAAAGATCATAGTAAGGGGGTGTTACTGTAATTTACCCACTCTTTTTTTTTTTAACTTTCTTTCGAATGTAGCATAGAAAGTTAAATAAACGTTTATGAAATTTGATTACCAACAAAAACCAGTAATGAGTCTACGATAGACGTTTCTTAGAAATAGGAGACTGAAGACATTGACAATAAGGACCACTATAAGGTAAATAAATGGGATAAAAGTGCTTTCATAGTGGTGTGAGCTCATAAGGAGTAAAACTATAGTCTATG
This sequence comes from Hydrangea macrophylla, assembly GCA_033977485.1. Classification (NCBI taxonomy): domain Eukaryota; kingdom Viridiplantae; phylum Streptophyta; class Magnoliopsida; order Cornales; family Hydrangeaceae; genus Hydrangea; species Hydrangea macrophylla. Next base: position 66,659,622 of record CM066990.1, on the reverse strand, counting down.
AAGAACGGAGATGGCCACACTGGCACGGATACGACATGACATGAGACGACAAAATTGTCTAATGTATTGGGCCATAAGAAATGTCATGCTACAGCAATTTATAAATTATTTGGTTTCAGTTGAAGATACCAAAGGATAATAGGAAGACCAAAGGGCTAATTACAGATCCACGATGCCACACAAACTAAAAGGAATTAAGACTTGAAGTTGAGCTATTTGTGGTTAATATTTTCCAACTGTTTAAGCCCACTTTCACCATGACATAAAGATAAATCAATATTCTTTTGCACCTCCTTCCTGCTCATACTTGTTTCTATCAATTGAGTTTATAATCCTTTTTACCCATTTATTGTAAATGGTCCGAGGGCTGTTTTGATGGAAGAAGTTTGGTGGTTCTGGCATGGTTGAGCCACCATATTTAAGCTCATTATAACATTGGGAAACTGATAGATTCTCCATGTTTTATCTCTCTTTCAAACATGTTAAATACATGCAGTGCCATTGATTAAATGGTGAGAAGCTCCTAAGCAGTTCAAGAGTTTAAATATGGCGAGCAGCTCCTAGGCAGTTCAAGAGTTTAAAGATATTGAATATCAAGTCCCCATTATCAATGATGTCTACTGACTGTCTTCCGCAACTGGAATAATTTGTCCATCGCATGATAAAACGTACAGCTAAATTCAACAAAACCTTTTCCCAAACTCTATGCAGTTGGTTACATGAATCGTGTTTCTCCATTTTGTTGCTAATATCATAAATTCGCTCAGATCTCACCCAATCACATCTTGCTTTACTACCTCAACCAATGTCAATTTAGGACTTTCCCCCTGCCAGTACCCTCAATCCCAACAATCGCGTGATAAAAAGATCACTAAGGAATTCCTATTATTATTGTTTTTTTTTTTTTTTTTTTTTTTTTTTGTAAAAGCACCTAAATTGAGTAAAAAATTTTGGGAAGAGTTCAAGTTTAGAGACATACTATGAGTTGAACGTCCTAGTCATCCAGTCACATGCATTGATTCAATAGTCAATTTTTAATGAGAGTGGTGCACATAAAAAAAAAATTAAAAAAAAAAAAGAGAGACCAAATAAATTTCCTCTAGCTTCTTATTAACTTTCATTGATCCAATAAATGCAGTATATGCACTTTATTGTTGCGTTGGAAACTACAAAATCCAACTCTAACCAATAGCATAATTTTTCATTGACAACTATCCACTAAATAACCCAACCCATTAGCTAATGACATTCATCCTACATTTTTTTTAATCCTTTTTTTAAATTGCAATACGACTCCCGTCAGGAAAATATTTTTCAGTTAAATGAATTTGATACACGTCATTGTAATCTATCCATCCTAACCTCCTAGAACCACCCTCTAAATGTAAAAGTTTTAATCGTGGATATACTTTATTTTATTTTATTTTTTTCATATTCTTGGAGGTCTGACTCTGCCAATTCTACCTATGCATGAAAGGCATCAAACAATCTAGGGACTTGTTAAGGATTAGAGAAAGAAAATGAAGCTTGGTAAGCACAAGCCTTAGCATCTCTACATTTCTCCCAGCTTTCTGTCAGTATTTTTGTGATCCAGCGGTTTTGCAGAGAAACAATTAGTTGCTAGCACTGTTCCAAAGTATGTTTATCTGTTGGTGTGTTTTATAATTCATCTGTTAGTATTCCATATATTCAACTACAAGCTAAACTAATTTTGAACATTGGTAATGCAATCTCCTATCTCCACTAACCCAGAGTTGTTACAACAAATTTCTATCCATATATCTGTTCACACAAAATAAACATAATTAAGAAGTTATGGGGGAAAAGGTTGGATGAATCACTCAAAAATATGCACTTACTACTTACACAATATATGTTACCTGATAGAGGCAATAAGAAATCAGTAGTGAGATGGAGACAATAAGTGCTATCAGGACTGCTAAACGTCTTAGTGAATTCGAATGTAACAATTGTGGTAACTGGACAATTATATATGGCACGACAGATATGATCATGATCCTTGCAGCATAGCTAGTCCAAATGTCAGTACTAACTCCAGACTCTGCATAAGTGGAGTAACTTCTGGATTACGCAATTCAAAATGAATTGGCTAACACAATTTTCACAATCAAAAGAAGAAAATGTAACAAGTATAAACCGTTTGTTGCAACATATGAAAAAAAAAATCATCTTCCTTCTTATATCCTGGTGTTCGGTCGACACTTGAAAAACATTTTACAGGTAACAAAACAACACAGTTTGATAAGGACAAATATAATCTCTCAACATTAATTTGAATTAATATTAGTAGATACGACCATGGACAACCGAGAATATATGTGCGTGTGCACATAACTACCTATACAAAAGTAATATTTGCACGTATAAGGCTTTGTAACTTTGTTTACATATATGTATTTGCACATATACGTAAGTGTATATATCCACATATATATATATGCACATATATGTGCATGATACATATATTGTTATACAACGCATTTTGATTAGTTTAGCATTCCACATTCAACTATACTTCCGAAAAATGACTTAAGAAATCTTTTTCCTGTAAATCCTTTACATCATTAAGCTAATTTAATTTTCCTAAAAATCTTAGGAAAACATTATACGGACAACCAAACACCGAAAATTGCTGAAAACATTTCCCAGAAAACGTTTTACGTCGAAACAAACAGAGCACAAATCCAGCTACATACCAGTTAAGCTACATCTTTTCGTATCCTTTCCATCTATTGCAATTGAACCCTGTATGTCACACTTGCCAACGACAATACAGGTTCCCCATATTATGGTAAGTAGCATGACAGTTGAACCAGCTAGCAAGCCCATTCCAACCGATACCTGACTTTGAGCAGTTTCTGGAGTTCCAGAGAGTCCAGATACTGTAACAGTGAAAAAAAAATAATTAACTCGCTATGAAGAAGACAAAGAACATTTAAAACGTTTAGAACTTGCTACGAGATTTTTTGGGTAACTAAGAGCCCGTTTGGTATTGTTGGCGGAATAAGAGATTTTTCCTTCATTAGATTTTCCAAAACCTGCAAAGCAAATTGCTGCGTCTGATTTAAGCTATTTTTCAGCTTTTAACTGGATTCTATATTTGAAAGTTGTGAAAAAGTATTTACCAAATAGACTCAAATCTCTCTGCAATACCAAATAAGCGTTTGTTGATCCCAAATAGGCTTAATCCAAATGAACTCTAACTAATTGACAGCAATCAACCTTGGGAAAGATAAGATATGACAAGTATAAATGGTATCCTAGATAGACTCAAAAAGCAGAAATAAAAAATAAGAATAAAAAAATTTCTCCTGTTAAATTCCTATTCGCTTCTCTAAAGGGCAAGAATTGTCTAAATCTAAATCAGACAGCAAAGTTAGTTACTAACTTGTTGAAAAGAATACTGAATTTCCAGATGCAAGGAAAAACGAACCGATACATAAAAGCAGAATTCACAAAAAGCTCAACAACACACAATCAGATCCTGGTTGATCCTAATGCAATGTTATTGAAACAACCCGGACAACCTCTTGATGAACTGAAAATATCGTCATCACTGCACCAAATAGAAGAATGCCATCTGTGTATCACTATCCATGTGACAAGATGTACATGCATGGTTAACAAATCCCGGTGGAATAATGAAAAGGAAAACAACATAATACTGTAAGTTGGGACACTGGACAGCTGAATCAATTTCAACTTACCCTCAATTTACACACAAAAAATCACAATCTTTTCCTATCATCGGTATAAGGGTGACTGAATACCTCAAAATACTTCCAATTATCAGTTCAGAACCCAAAAACAAATTAAAAGGCTAACAAAAATACATGCGGAAGAAAAACAAAAAACATAACTACTCGGATCCACGGTATTAACTCAACACATCAGATCTGTTGGCATCTCAAAATTACCTATATTTTCTGTTTGGTTGGCTAGAAATATACATACAGAGAGGGAGAGAGAAGAGGGAAAGAAGAAGAAGAAGAAGAAGAACACCTTTGAAACCTAAGATTCAACTTCTTCCTACTTTATTCCATGAGCAATAAAGTGTGATTTGATCTACAAAATGTTTTCCCAAAAAAAAATTTAATAATCTACAAATTAGACACAAAAAAAAAAAAAAAAAAAAAAAAAAAAAATCAAAAGCACCCCACAGAACAAGAACAAAAGAGGCCCTCCACTATGTACACTCTCTATGAATATTCTAAAAGACAAGACCTAAAGCTTAGGTAAGGTCAATTTCTCCCAAATCCACTAATTCAGAAGCAAAAAGAAACAAGAATTTCAAATATTCTTTTCGTCTTCCACTTTTGTCCTCCATTTTCCGAGCAACCAAACAGAAAAAAATAAAAAAATAAATAAAAATTAATAGCCGCATCAAATCTAAACAAAATCGAGATCCGAATGAGATTTGCGTACCGAGAATGAGCATGGCGTCGGGAAGAGCGCCGAGAACTGGAAGAAACAAGCCGCCGACTATACCAGGGCCGAGAATCTCCAACAAGAGCTCGCTTCCATTAGAGAGGTACGTCGCAGCTTGGTACATGAGGAATCCGTAAACGATGATGAGGAAGAGATTACCGAGTGCGGTGGTGGTGCAGGGCATGAATCCATACGTCTGCTCGCAGCTCTCCGATGCGTAGAATCGTAGGTATCCATCGTTGAGGCCGTCTGAGATGAGATCTGACGGACGGTGGTCGGTGATGAGGCGGCCGTAGGCCAGACCGCAGAGGATAAGTAAGACGAGGAGTGTGGAGAAGAGCGATGGTTTGTTCGCCATGTTTTTTGTTTTTTTTTTTTTTTTTGAGGAACGGGGAGTTTGTTTTGTTTGATTATTGTGTTAGGAACATATACATATCTCTGTATCTATAGGCTGTGAATATCTACTAAGACTATATAGGCAATAGCTAATCTTTCTTAATGGGAGTGAAGAGAGTGTGAGCCGCGTATAGAGAGTGTTTCATGGAGAAGAGTCATTTTCAACGCGGGGCACTTTATATTCCCACTCTACCCTCTGGAGACTGGAGGTGGTACATAAAGTACAATTTATATCACATCTCTCACATAATCTCTCACATCTAATAATAATAATAATAATAATAATGGATAAAGACCTAATTGCACTTTACCCCTCGTACTATACACGTGTTTTCAATTGGGTACATGACTTTCATCTCTTTTTCAATCCGATCCAATTGATGATGTCGTTAGTTTAAAACTAACGGAATTGCCTAGACTTGTCAGTTTTTTGCAATTAGGTACATGAACTTTTATCCAATTTTCAATCCGATCCATTCGCTAACGACGTGAGATTTTGTTGGACAGAATTGTCCAAGTGTCCTTCCTCCAAAAATAGCTAAATCGGAACCTCTTTTTTTTCATTTTATCTGTCAAAACAGATGATTTTAGGCTGGCGATAAAGGCACCTTCATTTTTTAATTAGGGCACCTAAATTTAAGTTAAAAATAAGTTTTTTTATCTTTTACTTGAATTAGTAAGGGCACCTCACTTATTTTACTATATATTATAGGCTTAACTGTATTTTACACCCTCTAGTTTGCCCTTTTTGTCAATTTGGTCGTTGTAGTTTAGAAAATGTCATTCTAGTCTCTATAGTTTCAAAAGTTTGTCATTTTAGTCACGTAAACACTTTTTGTGACTACTTTTTTTACTTTCAGTGACAAAACTATTCATCACTAAGAGTCTTATTGAACTTATTTGACACACTTATAAACCTACAGTAGCTAATTAGTTTGCCATTTATTTTTTTAAGTACAACTGATTTCAGTAGGTAATTAGTTTCGGGTTACATGGCGTTTCTGGTTGACTTCAATTTTTTTAATTTTTTTATTTTATTGTCTCATTAGTGAAAGAAAAATTTCAAGTTTTATATGGCTTCTTGTTTCCAACTTAATAATTGTTGTACAGAAAGAGTGTTAAATAATACTAATAGAAGATATATAAAAACATTATTTTATTGTGTTATCAGATTTTATAGTGTCTGTTTGGTCACCACGTTTGGGGCAACCAAATGTGGTTTTAACTCCCAAAAGATAAGTGCACGTAGAACGTTTGGCAGCAATTGCAATTTACCGCTTTACAGATTGTCACGATCTTGCAGTCAAATCACCTCGTGGGGTGCTCAAGGGTCCTAATTTTTGGGATAATTTTTCATATACCCCTTTAAACTTAAAAAAAAAAAAAAAACTCAACAAAGAGACCACCCTCAATGATAACTTTTTTTCACTAACACTCATTTCCTCAAGATATTGTCCAAATTTGTATCATGTGACTAACATATCAGTCCAAGTTTTAGGGAATGCAACTTCTTGATATATGGTAAATTAAGGCTTAGTTTGGCTCTATTGTGGTGCTTCTCCTTTTTTAAAGCACAATTTCATATTAATTCATTTAGTAACTAGTTTATGAGCTTTGCAAAAATTGAACTTAGGGCTTTTCTGGGGGAGCTTTTAAAAGCTCTAGAATGGAGCTTTTAAAAGCCCAATGTTGCTTTTTGGTTTCATGATTTTTTTTTTGAAGAGTAGTGTGTCGTTTTTCCTTTTGTATAATCTAATGGTCTTATGATATCCGGATATCAAGTGACGAAGTCACAGAAACTGCTAAGCGTTTTGCACTGAAAGAAGGATTACTAGTAAGTTCAGTTGCTATAATACTCTATAATTGCAAGTAATACTGTTGCAAGTACCAAATTTATTATTATTATTACTATTATTATTATTATTATTATTATTATTTTTATTATTATTATTCTTATTATTCTTTGAATTTATTTCAATTTATAATATTTATGAAAATATATATCACCTAATTATGTGTGTTGTGCTTGTCCCTATAGTTTGATATGTGTAATTTAGAAAGTGTCACTTTAGTCCATGTAGGTTTATAAGTGTGTCAAAAAAGTTCAATAAGTCTCTTAGTGATGAATAATTTTGTCACTAAAAGTAAAAAAAAAAAGTAGTCACAAAAAGTGTTTAAGGGACTAAAATGACACACTTATGAAACTACAGGGACTAGAATGACACTTTCTAAATTATAAAGACCAAATTGACATAAAGGGCAAACTAAGAGGGTGTAAAATACAGTTAAGCTTATAATATATAGTAAAATAAGTGAGGTGCCCTTACTAATTAAAGTAAAAGGTAAAAAAAACTAATTTTTAACTTAAATTTAGGTGCCCTAATTAAAAAATGAAGGTGCCTTTATCGCCAGCCATGATTTTATCTGTTGGCAGACAGATAATATTGAGCTAGACAATCCTAATTTTCTTATATTTTGGCCTTTTGGGATAATTTTTTTATTTCAAGTATTTGTTCGAGATCAACGCAATGGGCTTCGAAATTTCACAAAAAAAATATACGTTGCAGCCTTATTTTGTTTAGCTCAATATTATTTGTCTGTCAATAGATAAAATTATCTGTTTTGACATATAAAATCAAAAAGTGAGGTTCCAAACTAGCCATTTTTCTGTTCCAATGAAGTGGGGTTTCTCTCCTTTAGATGTCGAAAAGTAATAAAGGAGTTTATAAAAAATGGTCAAAATTTTGGGGGAAGGACTAGGGGTGGCCAAACGGCCCGTGGCCCGCTTGGCCCGCCCAACCCGGCCCTAATTTTTCAGGGCTTGGGCAAAGATATTGGCCCGTTCAAGCGGGCTTGGGCAACAATTTTAGGCCCGATCAAATTTAGGGTCGCGCTTGGACAAAGCAAATGAGGCCCGCTTTGGCCCAGCCCGACCCGACTATTAGTAAAATATATTTATTTTTTGTATTTTCTATTATATGATATATAAATTAATATAATTTTACATAAAATATTCAATGTATATGTATTATCACAAGAGTTTTTATTGAATTTTTGTGAATAATGTGTCTTAATAATCATTCAAAACATTATTTATGGTAATTTTTTATTTTTTTTAGTTCAAGTTTTTAAAAATATAAAATAAAAAATAGCAATAGGCCGGCCTGCGGGCCGGGCTTGAGATTTTAGTGGATGGTGCTGTGCCGGGCTTGGGCAACCAATTGTAGGCCCGCCACGGGCCGGGCCGAGCTTGGACAAAGGTACTTACCCTTAGTATAGAGTGCAAGCCCGGCCCGAGTCCGGCCCGGCCCATAGCCACCCCTAGGAAGGACACGTGGGCAATTCCATTCAACAAAATCTCACACCGTTAGCGAATGGATCTGATTGGAAAGGGGACGAAAGTTCATGTACCCAATTGCAAAAAAAAAGGACAATTCTGAGCAATTCCGTTAGTTTTAAACTAATGGCATCATCAATTAGATCTAATTGGAAGGGGGATGAAAGTTCATGTACCCAATTGCAAAAAAAAAAAAAAAAAAAAGTTCATATACCCAATTGAAAACATGTGTATAGTACGAGGGGTAAAGTGCAATTAGGCCATGGATAAATTATACAAACCTCCGTGAGGTTTGCTTTGATTACATGGACATCTTTTGTACTTTGAGAAATTACACGAACTTCTTTAAGTTTAGATTGAATTACACTCAGCTTCCCTCCGTTAGTGGACTGTTTATTCCTTGACAAAAATTGATGATATCATTAATTTTTAATTACCTAATGTCAAAAGTACATTTACTTATCCTAATAAAAATAGAAATAATTACACGAACTTCCCTTGTTACAAAAATGATTTTTTGTTAATTTTTTTATCTGTCTTCTTACTCCCTTGTTCTGTCTCTCAACAATAATTTATATTTTTCAAAGTTTAGAATCATTTCACTTATTTTCGAAATAACTATATTATTCTTACCATTTTTCACAGTTACTTTAATTTTCATAAGTATAGAAAGTTCTTTCCAACAATCCAAATTGAAGATAATTGCCCTAATTCTTTTGACATATCATTCTCGTCATATTTATTCCATTAACGGGAGAAACTAAAAAGTGGAAGAAATAAAAAATAAAAAATAAAAATCAAACACAAGAAATTTAAATTATGAAATTGAAGAATTTGAAGAAACACTAATGTGTAATTAGATCATAGTTCAGAGAAGGTTTGTGTAATTTAATGTGGGGGCAGTTTAGTACTTTCATTTATTCCGTTGTGGACGTTACCCAAACGTTAGCAAGAATGGAGGTTCGTGTATTTTTTTTCAAAATGCGAGAAAGGTCTATTTAATTAAGGCAACTTTCAGGGGAGGTTTGTGTAATTAACCCAAAATAAAATAAAGAGAAAGTTACACTAACACTCCCAACTATGACCATTTTTTAAATATCCTAAACTAAAAAAAGTGAAACAATCCCACCCCCTCATTTTTTAATAATACTCGTGCAATTAGAAAATGTCGCCTAGAACAAGGACGTATAGCACAAGTGGTAAAGGGTTGGCACTTAGTGCCCTCTAGTGTATCCAGATTCTATGTTCGAACATTCCTCCTCCCCTATGTAATAAAAAAAAATGTCGCCTAGAAAATCAATGCTTTTGTATCATGTGATTAACACATGATACAAAAGTGTTAATATGATATTTTTGCCATTCATTTGAGTGTTGAAAAAGTTTAGTACAAATTGTCTAAAATTTTATGTGCAACAAAAGAAAAATATGTGTGCACCAAAAGAAAAATAGTGTCCTCAAATTTTTAATGCGTCAAAAGAGGGATGAAAAGATATCATATTGTTGACATTTTTGTATCATGAGTTTGGTCACATGATACAATAATATGAGTTTTTCGAACAGCAACTTAACAGAAGGAATGCTAGTGAAAAAATATAATAGTTGAGGGGTAATTGAGGGGGCGGCTTGTTGATTTTTTTTTTAGTTTATAAGTATCTAGAAAAAAAGTCATATTTGAGAGGGGTGTTGGTGTAATTTGTCCAAAAATAAAAATTTTAAAAAACAAAGCGATTTAATTGTGGCTGGCGATAAAGGCACCTCCATTTTTTAATCAGAGCACCTATTTTTGAGTTAAAAAATCAGTTTTTTTACCTTTTACTTTAATTAGTAAGGGCACCTCACTTAATTTACTATATATTACAGGCTTAACTATATTTTTCACCCTTTTAGTTTGCCTTTATGTCAATTTGGTCCATGTAGTTTAGTAAATGTCATTCTAGTCCCTGTAGTTTCATAAGTGTGTCATTTTAGTCCCTCAAACACTTTTTGTAACAATTTTTTACTTTCAGTGACAAAATTATTCATCACGCAAGGACTTATTGGACTTATTTGACACACTTATGAAACTACAGAGACTAAAGTGACACTTTCTAAATTACAGGGACCAAACTGACACAGGTGACAAACTACAAGGGTGTAAAATGTATTTAACCCTATATTATATTTTACAGATAAATTTAAACTACCCCAGCTGACAAAAATCAGTGCCAAATAAACTTGAATCATCCCCAACTGACAAAAATCAGTGCAACGCATCTCTCGACATACACAATTTAAATTCAACTCTACCTCTAAAAAAAAAATCTGAACTTTCTGATAACCGTGAAAAATCAAGAACTTGAACAATGGAAAGATTTATTTTCAATTTAAAATTTCTTATCATTTTTCTGATTAACCAAACAAGAGAAAGTGTTTTTCTTTTATATGTTTTTTCTTCTTTTTTCTCATTGAATCCAAAATGGAATAAAGCTTCAGGGAACCGATTGAATGAAAATGGAGACAATTGAAGAACACGGAGATGAAGACTTCGTAAACAGAGTCATTAAAAAGGTGGAGAAACTTTGGGAGTTCCTCTTATTTTATCCTGGAAATTTTTTGTCAAAGAACATGAAGCTTTCAGATTTCAATTACACACAAGTAATACACAAGTAATGCTTTTGCAACCACATCTTTTTTCCTTTTGTATAATATAATGGTCTTATGATATTCAGATATCAAGTGATGAAATCATAACAACTGCAAAGCATCTTGCACTGAAAGAAGGATTACTAGTAAATTCAGCTGTTATAAAACTATATAATTGCAAGTACCAAATTTATTATTAATATTATTATTATTCTTTGAATATCTTTTAATTTTATAATATTTATGAAAATATATAATACTTAATTATGTGTGTTGTGCTTGTCCCTATAGTTTGGTCCCTGTAATTTAGAACGTATCATTTTAGTCCATATAGGTTCATAAGTGTGTCAAATAAGTCCAATAAGTCCCTTAGTGATGAATAATTTTGTCACTGAAAGTAAAAAATTTGTAACAAAAAGTGTTTGAGGGACTAAAATGACACCCTCATGAAACTACAGGGACTAGAATGACACTTTCTAAACTACATGGACCAAATTAACATAAAGGGTATACTAAGAGGGTGTAAAATATAGTTAATCCTATAATATATAGTAAAATAAGTGAGGTGTCCTTACTAATTAAAGTAATGTTGGAAAAATTGAATGAGAAATTGGTTTTTTAGTGCGTCTTAAATTGTGGGTAAGTTTGGTCTTGCCAAGCAATCCCTTATGCCATTGGTCATGATTGTTCATGAATAATCACTGACCATGACTATTCATGAATAGCCACCTTGTGGCTATTTATACAACATTTCCATTCATTCATTGGAAGGAGAATATACGAAATTAATCTCTCTCTCTCTCTCTCTCTCTCTCTCTCTCTCTCTCTCTCTCTGCATATTAGAATTAAGTATGTTCGAGCATTATCCATATAATTGCGTTCGCTAGGTTCTGCATATTGGAGTGCAACTTATACAGAACTGTAAATCCGTTCTATCTTGGGAGACGATTGTTCATTAACCTTGTGCACCGAGAGGGAGCAAATTCATCTTAAGGAATCAGTGTTGTCACTGGGCTCGGATTCTTTCTCAAATTTATTCTGTATTTATTTTGGATCTCCAATCAGTAAGTATTTCAGATTTCAGATTTATACATCCCAATATATTTTGGATAACAAGCTTAAGACGAAACTTACCGTTATACATGTGACTTTGTGCTCTACCAATCGCAGATTGGCTATCACAATGTATGCATATGCAGGCACAGGTCTTAACCAATTTGGAATATCCTCTAGGACGTTACGAAGCCATTCGGCCTCTTCCCCAGCTTTATCTAAGGCAATGAATTCAGATTTCATTATAGATCTTACAGTACACGTTTGTTTTGAGGATTTCCAAGATACGGCTGCACCTCCAATTGTGCACTTCCAATTCTAAAGATGTATCCACTTATGGAATTTGAGTCTTTCGCATCACATATCCAATTTGCATCACAGTATCTTTCAAGTAATGTGGATATCTTGTAAAGTACAGTCCATAGTTCTGAGTATACTTTAAAAATCCAAAACTCTTAGTATAGCCTTCTAGTGATTTTCTCTAGGATTACTGGTAAATTGACTTAATTTACTCACCGAGTATGCTATATCCGGTTGAGCGCAATTCACGACATACATTAGACTATTAATTTATTATGAATATTCAAATAGAGATATTCTACTATCAATATTTTTAGTTATAGGTAAGTTGACATCTAAAGGTGTTCTCAGTGTACTATGATCATACTTGTCCACCAGACTAACTAATATCACGTATGTAACACCTAATTCTTCAAGTCACACTTACTACTCAACATTTCCTTGATAGTCTTAGTCATGTCATTTTTGCAACTCCTGCTTAGCATGAATCTCGCATAGCAGCAAATAATGACATTTATTGTCTTCGTGCTTAGGCACAGACAAAATAACAAACCTATTTAACAATACAATATTGTCAAATATTCTCAAACCAGCTTGTTTCAAACCGTAAAATGATTTCACAAATTTAAACAGTTTTCCCTTGACTTTGAACAATTAACTCTTATAATTGCTCCACATTGAATTTGCCAATTCATGTGCTCATGAATCTTATTTACTTTTACTAATCTTAAAGCCGTTATCTTTAAGTTCTAATGCAAACCTAAAAGTCATATTCACTAATTTCCTAGGTTACCACACCTAATCATCTTGGGTTATTCTCAAGGCTAACTGTCACACCCCAACTCGCCTTGGACGGATTAGGACACGTGTAACAATGCCACCAAGGCACGTCCCCAATGGATATAGCATAAAACAAGCTTAAACTCTCTTTAAACTTTTAATAAAACTCATTTATACGTAACTAACCACAAGGGTAAAATGGTCATTTTAAAATTTTGTCGAGTTTCCATCTCAAAAGGTAGCTTTCCAATTAAAGAACCCAATGTTGAAAACGGTGCGTGAATACGAACTTCCTAGATCAAGTTATGTTCATTTTTATCTTGGATTGACTACACTCAAGCACTAAATCATTCTGCCAAGAGCTCGCTCAACCCAGGACAGAGTTTGCTTGAGCCAACTTTCAGCAGAATACTCTGCCTAGAGTTTGCTCAACCCATGGCAGAGTTCGCTTGAGCCAACTTTCAGCAGAATACTCTGCCTAGAGTTTGCTCAACCCATGGCAGAGTTTGCTTGAGCCAACTTTCAGCAGAATACTCTGCCTAGAGTTTGCTCAACCCATGGCAGAGTTTGCTTGAGCCAACTTTCAGCAGCAAGTAATTCCCTGCTGCTAAAGAAAACAAATTTGTTGCAAGTTTTACAATATATACAAAACCAACCCAAACCTCATGGAACTTTAAGGGACCACTCTAAAACCACATTGAAACATTATCAAACATAAATTTCATCTCTTCCAAACATTTAAACCATGAATCTAACCTTGCTTGAATCAAACAAATTATCAAAACCAAGTTCTTTCAAGACCAACTATATACATGTGACTTTCCAAAAAGGATTTCAAAACCATTCAAAATACTTGGTTACACAAAGTAACTTCTTCAAAGTATTCAACCCATGCATCCGAACTCGTCGGAATGATCCAAACATACAACGTACCCAATATGAACATTAACACGGAAAATTAAATGAGTTCTTTCATGTTGACATTAAACACATGAGTCAGATCTCCAAGCCACAAGTTAAGGATACTAATCCACTAGTTATACTATATTACAAGTTATAAACATAATTACAAGCCCAAATCTTTTCCCCATTCCCGAACACGTCACTTTCTCTCCGAGTATTGCTCCGTACCTGGGATGGTTGTTATTTACCACAACAGAAGCAGAAAACGGTTTTCTTAAGCATTATGCTTAGTGAGTAATCTAAATATGACTGAATGTTTAACATGTGCAATGCAACAGTAAACATATAAATCATATCTTTGTAATCGCCGAGTCACCGGTTCAATGATTCATTCAGACCCGGGACCTCCCTTGGTCCCGTGGCCACTTCTATTCCTTGGACTTCCGTCTTTCTCGGATTCTTCCTCTTCACCATCCTTATTACTCCCAACCATGAATCATTTTCCCGGTGCCCATTGAATACGACATAGACATATAAGCACATAAACATGGAGGCACATATGATCTTCATAAAATTGACATGCAATTCTCAATTTAGTAACTACATGTTTTCTAAGCATGACTAATCAACACAATAAGACCAATCTCTTGATTTCTAAGCATAAACTATCATCTCTAACATCATTGACGTATTAAACATAGTCAAACACAACCATTCTTTAGGTTAGAAAACTCACCTTAACAAGAGCCACCCAATTAAACCAAGTAGATGCTGAATTTCTCCAAATTAAAGCTCAATTTTTACCCCAAAGTGAATCCTACATAGTTTTGGGTCAACAAAATAGCGTCTATCAAGAACGGCTACCGGAAAAACGTTGCCGAAAAAGAAAATAAGTTACGTACATGTAATCCTCTTACCTCCACGAGTCCAAAAGTGGTCTCGGATCGTAAATCCGACGAACGGCGGCGACGGAACGACGGAAAATGTCGTCGGTGACGGTCCGTCTTCTCTCTCGGAGCTCTCTTCTTCTTCTCTCCTTTTTAATTTCAGTAAATGAGAGTCTAAACTCTCTTTAGACACCTATACATGCATAAGCATGAGGTGTTTTGATCTCAATTTTTCTCCTTTTCACTTACACCCCCGGAATTTCTTAAGTTCTTATTATGAAATCCCCAAACATTCCATTAACTACCCAATTATCTAATGAGTGTTTGTCTAAGTTATGTATGGGTCCCTACGTGTGTCCCATATATTTTGTGAAGTTGCTATCGCACCTACTAATTATCAATCTTTTTCAATTATACCCTTATTTGGGTATCCAAACTAATACAAGTTACTAACACATGTATTATCATATAATATAAAAGCATTTAAACAAGTATTCATGTAATCACATAAATGCATTTAATCACGTAAAATGAAAATTTTATTTAGGCCCTTCACTGGGTCCCACTCCAATACCTGTCCCACCTCACTGGGGACTTTTCCAACTAGTGTCCCTCTTCTGAACACTTTTGTTTTCCGGGCGAGTCCAAATCCTCCCCTTAATCCATTTTACAAACCAATTATATTAATTAATGCATATAACATGATAATTAACCCGTTCTCCGGGTACGGGTGTTACATTTCTCCCTCTCTAAAAGGGAGTTTGGTCCCCAAACTTACTCTTACCTCAAGAATTGAATAAGTGCGGGTACTTTGCTCGAATCTCATCCTCTCGCTCCCAAGTAGCTTCTTCAATTGAATGGCTTCGCCATTGCACCATCACAAGTGGAATCACCTTGGTTCTCAACACTTGATCTTTTCTATCAAGAATTTACACTGGATGCTCCACATAAGTTAAATCTTCCCGAATCTCTAACGGTTCCGGAACGATTACATGTTTCGAATCCGGCTTATAACATCGAAGCATTGACACGTGGAACATGTTATGAACATTCGCCAACTCTTGTGGCAATTCCAACCGATAAGCTAACGGTCCCACCCGGTTAAGAATCAAATACGGCCCTACATACCTCGGGCTGAGCTTACCTCACTTACCAAATCGTGCTATGCCTTTCGAAGGCGATTCCTTCAAAAACACATAGTCACTAACCTTAAACTCCAACGGTCTTCTACCCGTATCGGCATAACTTTTATAACGACTCTGAGCCGTTTGTAACCGCTGTTTAATCAATCAAATCTTATCAGTAGTGATTTGAACTATCTCCGGCCCCAAAAGCTGTTTCTCTCCAACTTCTGTCCAACAAATCGGCGATCTATACTTTCTACCATATAGTGCCTCGTAAGGTGCCATTCCAATACTAGTTTGAAAGCTGTTTTTGTAAGAAAATTCAATCAACGGCAAATGACTTTCCCAATCAGCTTTAAAATCCATAACACATACTCTTAACATATCTTCCAAAATCTGAATCACCCTCTCAGATTGACCATCAGTTTGGGGATGAAATGCAGTACTGAAATGTAAAGATGTCCCCATAGCTCTCTGTAAGCTCTCCCAAAATATTGATACAAATTGAGTATCACGGTCTGACACTATTGAAACCGGTGCTCCATGAAGCCGTATAATTTCTCTAATATAAATCTCTGCAAGTTTTGACGGATCTTTGGTCTTGATAGGTAAGAAATGGGCTGACTTAGTCAACCGGTCAACAATGACCCAGATACTATCATTTGACTCTGTAGATCTTGGAAATCCCGATACGAAATCCATTGTAATATGTTCCCACTTCCACTCTAGTATCTCTAAAGGATGTAATTACCCCCAGGTCGTTGATGTTCCATCTTCACTTTTTGACAAGCCATGCACTTAGCAATGAATTCTGCAACTTCTCGCTTCATGCCACTCCACCAATAAATTTCTCATAAATCTCTGTACATTTTGGTACTACCCGAGTGTATTGAATATCTAGTATTGTGAGCTTTTTCCATGACTTTATTTCGTAAATCTCTAACTTTAGATACACATAAGCGATTAATATATCTTAGAACATCACCTTCAAAATTGAACTCCGGCCTTCTACCCTCGGGTAGTTCATCTACAATCGTTTTGAACTCTGGATCTAGAAGTTGATTAGATTTTATCTCATCAATAAGACTCGGTTGTGCCATAATTGCAGCCATTAACCACCTTCAATTCTGGGAACTACTTCAAGTTTTAGTGGTTCAAATTCTTTCACCAACCTTTCCTGTCCAATCAAGGCATAAGCTAAGTTTTCTGACGACTTCCGGCTCAAAGCATCGATAACTACATTCGCTTTCCCGGGGTGATATTGAATCTTCAAATCATAATCTTTCATAAGTTCCAACCATCTTCTTTGTCTCATATTAAGATCTCTCTGAGTGAATAGATATTTCAGACTTTTGTGGTCGGTGAAGATTTCACAAGTTTCCCCGTATCAGTAATGTCTCCAAATTTTTCAGGGCAAAGATTACCGCCGCTAATTCCAGATCGTGTGTTGGGTAATTTTTCTCGCGTGACCTCAGTTATCTTGAAGCATAGGCTATTACCCTGTCATCTTGCGTCAAAACGCATCCTAAGCCTTGATGCAAAGCATCACTATAAATTCTGAAATTCCCTGTACTTGTTGGAATTGAAAGTATCAGTGTCGTTGTTAATTTCTCCTTCAATGCTAAAAAGCAATCTTCACACTCCTTATTCCACTCAAATGGTACATCTTTCCTCATCAGTCTCGTCATCGGAGTCACAATTTTAGAGAAATCCTTGATGAATCTTCTGTAATATCCAACTAATCCCAAGAAACTTTGAATTTCAGATATGTTAGTTGGCCTTGACCAATTCATAACGGCTTCAATCTTTTGTGGGTTCACAGAAATACCTTCTTTAGAAATCACTTGCCCTAGAAAAGCGACACTTGTTAACCAAAACTCGCTCTTCTTTAATTTCCCAAACAAATGTTTTTCTCGAAGTCGTTGTAGAACTAGTCTCAAGTGTTGTTCATGCTCCTCCGAACTCTTAGAGTAAATGAGGATGTCATCAATGAATACTATCATGAACTCATCAAAATACGATTTGAATACACGGTTCATTAAATCCATGAAGGCAGCAGGTGCATTAGTAACCCCAAACGGCATCACTAGGAATTCATAGTGCCCGTAGCAAGTCCTAAAGGCCGTCTTCTCCACATCTTCTGCTTTAACTTTCAATTGGTGATATCCCGATCTCAAGTCTATCTTTGAAAATACATGAGCCCCTTGAAGTTGATCGAATAAGTCATCAATGCGTGGCAACGGGTATTTGTTCTTGATGGTTACCTTGTTGATCTCCCGGTAGTCAATGCACATCCGCATTGTACCGTCCTTCTTTTTCACGAATAATACCGGTGCACCCCACGGGGATACACTCGGCCGGATAAAACCCTTGTCTAATAACTCTTGTAACTGAATCTTCAACTCTTTCAACTCAATCGGTGCCATTCGGTATGGTGCTCGTGAAATTGGTTGAGTTCCCGGCATAATATCAATACCAAACTCAATTTCCCGGTCAATTAACACGCTAGGAAATTCCTCTGGAAATACATCTGGAAATTCTCTAACTACCAGAATATCCTCAAGTTTAAGATCAACACCCTAGTATCGAGAATACTACATAGAAACCCACGACAACCCTTCTTCAATAATCGACAAGCTTCAATGGCGGACACAATGTACGGTGGTGCTATCACACCCTTACCTTGAAAATAAAATGCTTCTTGATTCGGAATACAGAACATTACCCTTTTGTTACTACAATCGATGTTTGCATGATTAGCCGCTAACCAGTCCATACCCAATATAACATCGAAATGTTGAACAAGTAACGGTACCAAATCAACTGTTAAGATTTTACCATCTATATTTATATCACAGTTTCTAAACACCCCTGAACTAATCATTGGAACCCCCAACGGTATTGCAACAGATAAATCATAATCCAGAAACTCTAATGGTTTATCTAGATACTTAGCAAAGTGATGTGATACGAACGAGTGTGTGGATCCCGAATTTATAAGTACATTTACTAGATGTGAGCAAATGGGAACCATACCTGAAACCACAGTGTCAGCTGAAGCAGTCTCCCCCGGCCTGAGCTGATATGACCTTGCCTCCCGCTGCTCCCTTCTTGGAGGTGGTTGAGTAGTCCTTGGTGTAATGGCACTAGCTGCGTATGAACTAGAACCAGAAGCTCCCTGACGCTTGGTTGGACAATCCTTAGCTTGATGTCCCAATTCCTTACAAGTGAAGCACCGACCCCTCATATCCACATTCTGATTTGGGCAATTTCTGGCGATGTGTCCCGATTGTCGGCAAACATTGCAAATAATTGGGTTTGGAAGTTGATTGCATCGGCCCCAATGAAATTTATGACAAGTCTGACACCTCGGTTTATTTCCACCAGAACCACTACCAATACTAACTGATGATCCTCTTGAACTCTGTCTTTTTGCGCTCCCTGGACTACTAAACTGACTCGTCCCAACCCTTTTGTTTTGTTGACTTGGCGGTGGTGGTAAGTTTGAAGTGTACCCGAGATCTCTTTCTGCGATAGAAGCAATATCCAATGCCTTAGCATAGGTCTCTGGACGAAATACAGTCACTCGCCCCCAAATATCTCCCCGAAGTCCTGCTACAAACTTCCTTGCCTTCACCTTCTCAGTAATTACAATATCCCCGGCAAACCTCGCCAAACTGGTAAATTGTGTTGAATATTCACGGACTGATTTTCCCCCTTCCACCAACTCCATGAATTCCTGAGCTTTCTGGTCTCCAAACGATTCTAGGGAGTATTGTTCATTAAAAATTTTAAGAAATTGATCCCACATTGCCGGTTGCCCCGGACCCAGCTTAGTATGCCGCCAATATTGCGCCTCATCCTTCAATGTATCGGCCGCAAATAATACCTTTTATTCCTCTGTACATGGTAGCACCCTGAAGATTTTCTCCATATCTGAGACCCAAAAATTTGCTTTCATTGGATCGGCTTCCCCGCGGAATATGGTCAGCTTTTGTTTATGGAATTTTGAAATGGTAACAACTTCTTCCTCGAATTCAGATTTGGTTGTACCGGTCTTTCCTCAACCACATGAGTTTCAGCTACTCGTACCAACCCTTCGATTGCTCTTTCAACCCGTTCCATTCGGTTTGAGGTGTCACCTCCAGACATTATGCCTGGCACCCACATGTAGTGCACACATGCATGTTAATTTTAAGAAACACATGTCATGCTAATCAACAATAAAAGCATGCTAAATAAAAGTGTATGCATGTTCATGCAACTACGTGTCATTGTGTGCACACTACGCGTCGTATACGTCTCTCGTCCCTAAAGGCTCTAACCTATTGCTCTGATACCAAAAATTGTCACACCCCAACCCGCCTTGGGCAGATTAGGACACGTGTAACAATGTCACCAAGGCACGTCCCCAATGGATATAGCATAAAACAAGCTTAAACTCTCTTTAAACTTTTAATAAAACTCATTTATATGTAACTAACCACAAGGGTAAAATGGTCATTTTAAACTTTTGTCAAGTTTCCATCTCAAAAGGTAGCTTTCCAATTAAAGAACCCAGTGTTGAAAACGGCGCGTGAATACGAACTTCCTAGATCAAGTTACGTACATTTTTATCTTGGATTGACTACACTCAAGCACTAAATCATTCTGCCAAGAGTTCGCTCAACCCAAGACAGAGTTTGCTTGAGCCAACTTTCAGCAGCAAGTAATTTGCTGCTACTAAAGAAAACAAATTTGTTGCAAGTTTTACAATATATACAAAACCAACTCAAACCTCATGGAACTTTAAGGGACCACTCTAAAACCACATTGAAACATTACCAAACATAAATTTAATCTCTTCCAAACATTTAAATCATGAATCTAACCTTGCTTGAATCAAACAAATGATCAAAACCAAGTTCTTTCAAGACCAACTATATACATGTGACTTTCCAAAAAGGATTTCAAAACCATTCAAAATACTTGGTTACACAAAGGAACTTCTTCAAAGTATACAACCCATGCATCCGAACTCGTCGGAATGATCCAAACATACAACGTACCCAATATGAACATTAACACAGAAAATTACATAAGTTCTTTCATGTTGACATTAAACACATGAGTCAGGTCTCCAAGCCACAAGTTAAGGATACTAATCCACTAGTTATACTATATTACAAGTTATAAACATAATTACAAGCCCAAATCTCTTCCCCATTCCCGAACACGTCACTTGCTCTCCGAGTATTGCTCCGTACCTGGGGTGGTTGTTATTTACCACAACAGAAGCAGAAAACGGTTTTCTTAAGCATTATGCTTAGTGAGTAATCTAAATATGACTGAATGTTTAACATGTGCAATGCAACAGTAAACATATAAATCATATCTTTGTAATCGCCGAGTCACCGGTTCAATGATTCATTCAGACCCGGGACCTCCCTTGGTCCCGTGGCCACTTCTATTCCTTGGACTTCCGTCTTTCTCGAATTCTTCCTCTTCACCATCCTTATTACTCCCAACCATGATCATTTTCCCGGTGCCCATTGAATACCACATAGACATATAAGCACATAAACATGGAGGCACATATGATCTTCATAAAATTGACATGCAATTCTCAATTTAGTAACTAAATGTTTTCTAAGCATGACTAATCAACACAATAAGACTAATCTCTTGATTTCTAAGCATAAACTATCATCTCTAACATCATTAATGTATTAAACATAGTCAAACACAACCATTCTTTAGGTTAGAAAACTCACCTTAACAAGATCCACCTAATTAAACCAAGTAGATGATTAAAGCTCAATTTTTACCCCAAAGTGAATCCTACATAGTTTTGGGTCAACAAAATAGCGTCTATCAAGAACGGCTACTGGAAAAACGTTACCGAAAAAGAAAATAAGTTACGTACATGTAATCCTCTTACCTCCACGAGTCCAAAAGTGGTCTCGGATCGTAAATCCGGCGAACGGCGGCGTCGGAACGGCAAAAAACGTCGTCGGTGACGGTCCGTCTTCTCTCTCAGAGCTCTCTTCTTCTTCTCTCCTTTTTAATTTCAGTAAATGAGAGTCTAAACTCTCTTTAGACACCTATACATGCATAAGTATGAGGTGTTTTGATCTCAATTTTCCTCCTTTTCACTTACACCCCCGGAATTTCTTAAGTTCTTATTATGAAATCCTCAAACATTCCATTAACTACCCAATTATCTAATGAGTGTTTGTCTAAGTTTCGTATGGGTCCCTACGTGGGTCCCATATATTTTGTGAAGTTGCTATCGCACCTATTAATTATCAATCTTTTTCAATTATACCCTTATTTGGGTATCCAAACTAATACAAGTTACTAACACATGTATTATCATATAATATAAAAGCATTTAAACAAGTATTCATGTAATCACATAAATGCATTTAATCACGTAAAATACAAATTTTATTTAGGCCCTTCACTGGGTCCCACTCCAATACCTGTCCCACCTCACTGGGGACTTTTCCAACTAGTGTCCCTCTTCTGAACACTTTTGTTTTCCGGGCGAGTCCAAAGCCTCCCCTTAATCCATTTTACACACCAATTATATTCATTAATGCATATAAAATGATAATTAACCCGTTCTCCGGGTACGGGTGTTACACTAACTCATATCTTTATATATTTTATGAGCATAATGTATATCACAAAATAAACGAGTTGTATTCAAAATTTTCCATACTTGCAAAATATTAACAAATAAAAATTAATCTACATATATTTTAATATATATGTATATATCTCTTCCCCCACATTTGCAAGTATCAATGACCACGTAATAATACGAGCATTTTAATATTCCCCCCATACTTGAAAATTTTGAAGATCACATAATTTAAGTTCATCTTGAAGTAATACTCATGTTCACGAGCCTTTATAAATTTTCAAGCATGTGTGCACATCACAAAAAATTTTCATAAAAGCACCATTAGAAAGGGGTTGAAACATAAATTTTCAAATTGATAGGGTTGAAAATGTGATTTAACTATAAACTTGGGGACTCAACTAAAAATATCGAAAGATAATAACTGAGAAAGTAAATGACCCGCCACTTTAAGTGACACAGACAGTTATGAAAAACAAAACAAATTGTGTTTTTCTCCAAAAGATATGAGATGATACATTTTTACCGTATATATAAGAAATATACATGCACATAAAGTATATCACTCGAAAATAATGAATGCACCATATTAGTATATAAAGGCAACTAAAAACACGAACAGTTACTAGACAATCTGTATAAACAAAACTGTAATTAAATCAAACTCACAGTAATTAAGATGAACAAAAACAAATTTTGAGAAAGAATCTGAGCTCAGTGAACTGTTTCCTTAAGATGAATTTGCTCCCTCTCGGTGCACAAGGTTGATGAACAATCGTCTCCCAAGATAGAACGGATTTTTCAATTATGCAGAAGTTGCACTTCAATCTCTAGAATACAGCGAACACAAAACTATATAATACTCGAACACAATGATATGATGTGCAGTGAGAGAGAGAGAGAGATTAATTTCGTGCTGATGAAATAAAGCCAGAGGAGAATATACAAACAGTCTGGTGACTGTTCGAATCAACACATCCAAACAGAGCATTGCAACTGTTGGAGTGGTGACTGTACGAAAATAACACATCCAAACAGGGCCTTATAATTCTGGAGGGGACATGAATTTTTGAAATAAAAAAATAAACTGGAGGAAAATTCAAATGAATTTTCTCCAAAAAGATTAGTTATTTTCAAAGAAGCCCAAGCCCAGGATCCACGGTCCGCGCCCAAGCCAGCCCAGCCGGTCTATCGGTGGCGGCGCGCGTGTGTGTGTGTGCGCGCGCGCATGGGATAAATCCTACAAAGGCATAGTTCCTCCCCCCTTAACAAAAGTGGGTACCCCAAAGGGGCATGCCCCTTGGGTGACTTCCCTCTTAAATATACCCTTAAGTTCTTTGATGTTTTTCCTATGTGGGACAACCAAGGTTTCCCACATTTTCCTCCTTCACCAATGTTTCACATGGGCCACTTTGGATGACAATTTCTCATTCATCCCTTATTGGATTTCAACATGTAAGTATACTGCGTTCATCTCCTCACGGAAGAGAATGGATTCCAATGTGATCCCGCCCCAAAGAACATGTGAGACCCACCTTAAATTGGAGTCAAAGTTTACACAAAACTAGTTATATGAAATCCAATTTTCTAACAATCTCCCACATGAATGAAATTGGCGACCTAACAATGTAAATGAAATGCTGACGCAGTTCGAGTATCGAGGAAGAATTACTGCTTCAGACTAAGTAGCCTAGTGGCTTTGAACTTGCCCTAGTGTAAAACTATCGGATTTACTAACCAGTGAGTAGATGAGATTATCTTTGAACTCCTAGTCATTTGTGTAAACCTAGACAATAGAATTCACACAGCAATTCTTCTTACAGATTTGGTTCTCACATTTGTGTTCGTTTTGGCCTTGAACACCTCTTGGTTCCGTGATTGTTTTAGAGAATTCATCCTTCAAATTCTCATAGAAGCGACCCCTTCTTACTCACGTAGGTGGTATCTATGAAGAGTATCCTGCATGTAATACCTATAATTTTCTTTTTATTTTATTAATGTAAATTCTAATTTGGACTGTATTTATAAACTGTAGCTTCTAATTTTAGTGTCGTGACTTTACCGGTGTTATAGTTTTAATATTAATGCATTTTTACCCGGACAATATTTAGAATCCGGACTGAGATTTACACGCGAACCCGTAATTATACCTGTATTTGCATAAAATTTCGTGCACACACGCTTACCGAGACACGTCGCGTCAATCACGTCAGTCATTTCCCATGACTTGGGGGAATGACACAACCACCAATCCCCTCCCACACTCAACCTCCATACCTCCCTAACAACCCCCATCACTCCCTACCAAATTCACATGTGTGTATAGTGTATGGTGTGTGTGCAGCAATAGTGAGTGAGTGACTGTGAGTTCATGTGTGTTAAGTGTTGAGTGGTGCATGTGTGTGTGTGGCAACATGTATATGCATGAATGTGTGCAGTGTTGTGTGTTGTGTAGAATGCATGTGGGTGTACTGTGTGTGTATGTGTGGCGTGAAAGTGGCAGTGGAGTGGGTGGTGAAGTGTGGGTGTGTGCTTGAAGGGTTGTGTGTTTAAGTGTATATAGTAGATGTATGTGTGTGGTATAATATTATGTATATACATGCCACCCCTCCCTATATATAGAGATTTCCCCCTCCCCCTTAGTTGGTTACAAAAGAAGAAAATAGAGAAAGAGGGAGAGTTAGCCGAGAGAGTTAGCGGAGGAGGAAAGGAAAGAAAGCCCACCCTCAAGCCAAACTGCGACCCCGACCCTACGGTGAGTTCCTAACTCACTTGGTATAAGATTAATACTTGTATTATCTTCATTTTGTTATTATTATTATAGAAATATTGTGCTTAATATGTGGTGTCCCTAACCTAGGCCCGTATCATCAGTCTGTTTTTATTATTATTATCTTGTTAGTAAATTTCTGGTTGATACCATGCTTAAACCAGTGGTACCGGACTAATGCCCGTGTTATGTGTTCCGTTATTATTATTATTATTAATTATTATTATAGTCCAGTAAATCTCATGTTTACATATGTACCCCAAAGGTTTATGTCCATATGGTTATTCCGTGAATAACATTATTATTATTATTATTATTATTATTATTATTATTATTATTATTATTATTATTATTATTATATCCGGTTAGAACTCATGTATAATATATTGTACCAAATTAATGTCTGTGTTATATCGTCACTACTATTACTATTGTTCTTATTATTATTATTTATTTTGAATAAACCTCTTGCTTTAATATGTTGTACCACGAACATATTAATGTCCATATTATTATTCCGTGAAAAATAATATTATAATTATTGTTATTGTCCAACAAACCTCATGCTTCAATGGGTTGTCCCCAAACATATTAAAGTCCGATTTATTATTATTCTGTTTATTATTTATATTATTATTATTATTATTATTATTATTATTATTATTATTATTATTATTATTATTATTATTATTACTATTATTATTGTTTATTATTATCAGATGATTTACCTCATGCTTTAAGTGTTGTACTACGAGCTTAGGACTCGTACTATATTTCAAGATTAGCACCTGTATAATTAACTTGTACCTCGTGCATGTCATATGAAACACCTCACGTAGAAGTCAGTGTCGTAACGTCAAGTCGACGTGTACGGGTATAGAGTCGGACGGTCATGGAGACCAAGTTCGTATGCATTTAGAGTTATGTGTAGTCGACCGCGGAGGTCCGAAAATTGATATGTAGTGAGTCGGTACTACCAAATGGAATTACAAGATCGCATGTCGGCGATAATTGCTACTATGGCCATGGAGAGGCAAACACGATAGCAAAGTAACCATGTTGATAAGAACAAATCGAGAAATGAATAAACACGGTTAGCCTGTAAGGCGAGATTACTGCTGCGGTCGCGACGACCAACGATAGTAAAGTAACCGTTTCGCAAATCGGCGACGATATTCATAAGGCAAGGTCCCGGGGACCTAGAGTACTTGGTTAGCTTGTAAAGCGAGATTACTACTATGGCCACGGAGAGGCAAACAACGATAGTAAAGTAACCATAGCTCGACCCACTGGGTGAATCACTCTAAGCCAACGGCGTTACACTGGTAATGTAACAAAGTCAAGTGAGTCAGATGTTAAGTCGAGTGAAGTCGAATATATCGATGATGCATAGTTCACACACGGTCTCAATATAATTCATTCAACGGTCACAACTATTCGCTATGTACTTTCGAATACGTGTTTTTATTAAGAGTGTTCAGTTAGGGCGCTCACTTAGCTTTTATTAAAGCTAATGGCATACTACGCCCTGGACATTCCCACGTCTAGGCTTCACAGGATATGACTACCCGGAAGAAGCCTATGAAGAGGAAGCCTTTGAAGGGGAGGCCTACAACGATGAAGGTTACGGCTATGCCAGTTAGAGGCTCAACTTCAAGGAAGAAGACTTAGTTGTCCCTTATAGATTTTTGTCCAGTTATACTAAGTTGTAAATTGGCGTCACACGCCTTCCCTTAACGATCTTACACTTTTTTTTGTCCTTACATGTAAAGATGTAAACGGCGTCCAACGCCTTAATCTCTTTCGTTATTTTATCTTTTGAAACCACAAACTATGATGTAATAGTTAGTAACCTTTTAATGTATATATTTAGTTTATGTTTCCGCTTAAGTCATTCTTTTGTTATCTAGTGTGTTGTGGACAATTAGTTAATGTAACTAGTCATAGCTTACGGACCCAGAAAGGAAAATTTTAAATTCCTCCTAATTTCTGCTACTCCGGGGCGTGACACTGTAATACCCCACTTGACCGTTATCCAAGGTATAAAGACCATTAAAAGCATATTTTATCCTGTTTCTCGTGACAGATAAACACTGACTCATCTTTGAAATGGGAGAAGGAAGATATAATTATTCTCAGTGTATTTCGAGTGCTACATAGTTCGGTTTGCCCATTGAACCTAGATCTTGGGATCTCCAGTCAACTAGGTTGGGTTGCCACCATGACGACTCTTGTTTAATGCATAGGCTTTAAACCCATTCCCCTCGATGAACTTTCCACTTGCTCTCGTTAGACCTTTTGTAAGTGGATTAGCTATGTTTTCCTTTGACTTTACATAGTCAATGGATATGATCCCATTTGAGAGCAATTGTCGAACAGTATTATGTCGTCGACGAATATGACGAGACTTAGCATTATACATGTGACTCTGTGCTCTACCAATTGCAGATTGGCTATCACAATGTATACATATAGCAGGCACAGGTCTTGACCAATTTGGAATATCCTCTAGGAAGTTACGAAGCCATTCGACCTCTTCCCCAGCTTTATCTAAGGCAATGAATTGGGATTCCATTGTAGATCTTGCAATACACGTTTGTTTTGAGGATTTCCAAGATACGGCTGCACCTCCAATCGTAAAGGCATATCCACTTGTGGACTTTGAGTTTTTAGAATCAGATATCCAATTTGCGTCACAATAACCTTCGAGTACATATGGATATCTGGTAAAGTGCAGTCCATAGTTTTGAGCCTCCTTTAAATATCCCAAAACTCTTAGTATAGCCTTCCAGTGAGTTTCTCCGGGATTACTTGCAAATCGACTTAATTTACTCACTGAGTAGGCTATGTTTGGTCAAGTGCAGTTCATAATGTACATTAGACTGCCTATGATACGTGAATATTCTAGTTGAGAAATGCTTATTCCTTTATTCTTAGCTAACTGAAGATTCACATCGATTGGTGTCTTCTTAGGTTTGATCTCATATTTCTTAAATTTTTCAAGTACTTTATCAATGCAATGAGATTGAGACAATACTAGTCCTTCAGATGTTTTAGAAATTTTAATTCCTAATATAACATTTGCGGCACCCATGTCTTTCATGTCAAACCTATTAGATAAGAATTGTTAAAGTGAGATTTTATATATGCATAATATAATAGAATACTTAAGTCATACCAGTAAATTGTAACTGTTTAGAAAACAGTACCATTTGGAGATCAATTTTACAAATTGGTTGAAAGTGTGAACTGACACCATTTGTAAAGTTGTAAATCAGTGCCTATTATGGTAAAAAGTCCAGAGCATTTACTTTCAATAGAGTTTTGGAGATACAGGCTTTGTTTCCAAATCAGAAAATAAAATCAAAAAAATTTTATGAAACCAACACTGCTCAATACTAGCAGAAACTAATTTCAGAAATAAAGAGCCCGTAATAATAAGCACAAAAGGTCAGTACTCTATATGTCAACCGATGTGAAACAGAGCAACTTTTGTGATTCTGTTTGTAAAATAATGAATAGATATATGTCGTCAGTGTATATACCATATTACACAATGTATGTATGATTTGTTGGCAACAGATCTCAGGGCAAATGCTAATTGGTTTATTAAAAAATGCCCTTGCTGTGAAACGGTGCAATCCACTAGACAATTGGTTGCCAAAGTGCTACTTATTTTACATCATATCCAAACAGCCCCTTAGTGAAGGGGTGAAATGTTTTGAACCAACAAAACTCTTTGTTGATTAGTCACAACTCTTGATGCATGTTACCACACACACATTGAATGAGTTACAGTGTGTTACTAATATTGGAGTTGGGAATGAATTTTTAGCAGTTCTTTATAAATCTAAAAGGTTTACTTCGTAAAACACTGGAATTTTATTTACTCACTTGTTTATGCATTCTTAAGTCGGTTTCGTGTCAATCTGTGACTTGGATTCTGTGTTAATTAATCGGTATATGCAACTCATACAACTCTTGTACATTTGGGTGGTCACGTACTGTTACACATGAATGTGTTAGTAGTTTGCTGAAGTTTTGTAAATTTTCAAGTTGAACCTAGATAATTTACGTTTATGCCCCTAAAGTGTAAATTTTGTTTTATTCCTTGCTTAAATATAAATGTGTAGTAAGCAAGCATTTGGACTTTCAAGTTGTTTGTGCTGTAATTTAAGAGATTTTTATTCGCTCTTAATGCTTGAAAAATTATCAAGGCTCATTAATATGAGAAGTGGTTATGATAGAGTCAAATCACACGATGTGGGGGAAAATTTTAACAAATGTGGGGGTAATGTTAAAATGCTCGTATTTACATGTGATCACTGATACTTGCAAATGTGGGGGAAAATATATGTTGAACTTCGTTAATATTTTGCAAGTATAAAAATTTTAGGCATACATATTTATTTCCATTTTGATTTTATTGTGCTCATATAATTTAATTATATGGATAGACTTCGAGATAAACCAAGATGATTGAATGTGGTAACTCGAGATGTTAGTCTAAATAACTATTGGGTTCCCATTGAAACTTAAAGCTAATGGCTTTAAAGTTAGCAAACATACAGAAGATTTTTAAGTGTGTGATTTGCCACAATTATATGTGGAACAATTCTTAAAGCTTGTTGTTTTGGGACAACCCATTTGAGTACGTCAAATGGGTTTGATTAGTGTTACATTATGATTTGTGCTAAAAGCATTAAAATGAGTTATGTCTTTGTTTCTTTGTACATGATAGCAATATGGACATGATTACGACTATCAATGAAGCGTTGAAAAGTGAGTATGTATGCAATAATTAAAGTGTAGATTATTGGAAGGTGATAATCAGGGTACTTGGATACATGAGGTATACCTTGATCTATGAAATACAATGCAGAAGATATCCAACTGTACTTAAAGGATATAGATCTGAGTTGGATATCTGTTTGAAAAGGCTGAAATTCAAAAATGGATATGTCTTTACGCTTAAAGGTGAAATCCTCTAAATAGTTTGCATTGCCTGATCAACAATGTAATCTGAATATATTATTTTTGATAAAGCAAGAGAGGAAGCAAATTGGCTCGCCTTTTCTTGGAGGATGTTCCAAGTTGGACAAAACTTGTGTCAAGAATTTGTGCATTATGGTGGCCAATCGATGATTAGAAAGGCATATAATAGTATGGTAAGTCTTGACATATAGTCAAAGACATAATACCATAGAACAATTGCTCTCAAATGGAGTTATCTCTATTATCTATGTAAAGTCAAAGGATAACATAGCGAATCCACTTACAAAAGGCCTAAAGTGAGAGCAAGTGGAAAGTTCATCAAGGGGAATGGGATTAAAGCCTATGCACTAAACAAGAGTCATCATAGTGGAAACCTAACCTAGCTGACTGGAGATCCCAAGATCTAGGTTCAATGGGAAAACTAAATTATGTAGTACTCGATACACACTGAAAAGAATTATATCTTCCTCCTCCCATTTCAAAGATGAGTCACTGTCTATCTGCCGCGACTAAAAGGATAAGATACGCTTTTAATGGTTTCTATACCTTGGAAAATGTCCAAGTGGGGTATTGCAGGATATGCTTCATAGTAACTGATGTTGTCAGTATAAGATATAAAAAGTATACTTTACTTTTCTAAAGATTTGTAGTAGTGAAAGTAAAGGTCGAACCCACAGAGATTGAATTACTAAAGCACTTTAATTTTAAAACCTAAATTTAGTTAATTAGGGAAAACGGATTTTGATTTTGATTTTATTAAACTAAGAACAAGAAAAATAAATCTAAATTATGGAAGCAACTAAAAATTGTTTTTATAAATATATTTAGGGAACCTAGGATTGCAAATCCACCACTAGCTTCATAATAAGGGTATTTATGAGTTCAATTAGCTTATTAAGTTGGATGATAGTGGGGAATTGTAGCTGCAAGCCCAATTCCTTCAAGAAGATAACTATGGTTCAAGCACTAACATAATCCATCTTCGGTTAGCACAAATTATTCCACACTAAACTAAGGTTGTGGCATAATCCGTCTAACCTAAGCATGGACTATTCGGATACTTGAAAGCATAATTCAATTAAATACCATTACATGTAAATAATCTATACAAGCACAGCAAATATAGATCATTGAGCACATCACAATCAAAATAGATCTAAGACAAGAATAACTTTGAAAGTAGTGATTTAATCAATAAAAGCACGATTCATTTATAAAAATTCTCGGAACATGTAACTGTCATCCATACATAATCAAACTAAAATAAAAACATAAAATACACCATATTACTTGGCTAGGGTTTCATTGAAACCCTAGATCTTGGTTTAAGCGGCCATAGAATTGAAGATTGGCAAGAGGTTGATGGAGGAGGCCATGGGAATCCTTGGTCTTCTTCTTCTTCTCGTTGCTTTCCCTCTCTTCAATGGCTGAAAGTATGGTTGTCTATTGTGTGTATAATAATTGCCAACCCTTAAATTGAAGTAAAATATGGTATATATAGATTTTAGGCAAGTTTTGGAAGCTTTTCCTAACCCGAAACGCACTCAAACTGCTATATTTTGCAATCTGGATGTAATTAGGCAGTTTTGTTCGCGTAGGAATTATCAGTAGAGTGAAATACGCAAGTTTCATTTTTACACAGGTCGCACGTGCGGGCCGCGCGAGTGCTTAATTGGGGCCTCACGCGAGCGATTTCCTGGGTTTCGCGCGAGCGGGCCGCGCGCGCGATGTGGTTTTTTCAGCTTCTGTTTGCTTGCTTTTTCACCCTGTTTAGCCTGGTTTACTTGATTTCTTCCAAAACCTGTCAAAAAATAGAAAACAAAGTAAAAATATACAAAAACAGGATAAAAAGGTACTAACAAACGTAAGTTAAGACATATAATTATGATCTGTTCTCTCCCGATCAGTAACCACCTATCTGAGTAAGAAGGGGCTACTTCTATGAGAATTTGAAGGCTGAATTCTCTAAAACACTCACGGAACCAAGAGGTGTTCAAGGCCAAAACGAACACAAACGTGAGAACCAAATATGTAAGAAGAAGGGCTGTGTGTATTCTATTGTCTAGGTTTACACAAATGGCTGGGAGTTCAAAGACAATCTATTCTACTCACTAGCTAGTAAATCCGATAGTTTATCACTAGGACAAGTTCAAGGCCACTAGGCTACTTAGTCTGAAGCAGTACCTCTTCGTTGATACTCGAACTAGTGTTTGCATTTTCATCAGCATTGTTATTCAACCATTTTCATTCATGTGGGGGATTGTTGGAAAAATTGAATGAGAAATTGGTTTTTTAGTGCATCTTAAATTGTGGGTAAGTTTGGTCATGCCAAACAATCCCTTATGCCATTGGTCATGATTGTTCATGAATAGTCACTGACTATGACTATTCATGAAAAGCCACCTTGTGGCTATTTATACAACATTTCCATTCATTCATTGGAAGGAGAATATACGAAATTTATCTCTTTCTCTCTCTCTCTCTGTGTGTGTGTGTGTGCATATTAGAATTAAGTCTGTTCGAGTATTATACATATAATTGCGTTCGCTGGGTTCTGCATATTGGAGTGCAACTTATACAGAACTGTAAATCCGTTCTATCTTGAGAGACGACTGTTGATTAACCTTGTGCACTGAGAGGGAGCAAATTCATCTTAAGGAATCAATGTTGTCACTGGGCTCGGATTCTTTCTCAAATTTATTCTGTATTTATTTTGGATATCCAATCAGTAAGTGTTTCAGATTTCAGATTTATACATCCCAATATATTTTGGATAACAAGTAAAAGGTAAAAAACTGATTTTTTTTTTAACTTAAATTTAGGTGCCCTAATTAAAAAATGAAGGTGCCTTATCGCCAGCTTTTAATTATACGTCCATTATGTCATTTTATTTTAGAGGCGCATTAGAAATTGTTGAAGCTTTAAAGACTGATTTGTATGATCATAGTGAGTTTAGACATATCTTGAGGTAAATTCGGCAGTTGGCTCTTTCCTTGGGGGTTCCAAATATCTTTCATGTTCGCGGCAAGGTAATTGTGTAGCGCACACTCTAGCTAAACACGCTTTTTAGTTCAAAGTTGTAAGGTTTGGGTGAATTCTTAGCCACTCGAGTGTCACCGGTTGGTGCTTGCAGTCTGTAACCTTACCCCAGTTTGAATGAAAGCTTTGTTTTCTCAAAATAAAAAAAAAAAAAGAAGAAAAAGAAAAAGAAGAAGAAGAAGAAGAAGAAAAAGAAAAGAAAAGTTAAGATTCCTAAAAAAATTTCTTTCAGGACTTCTTAACAAATTAAGAATCAAATTGAACTTTGAAAATAGTGACAACAACAAACCCTTACAATTTTCTAGTCATTGCCAGAGATGGAAAACTAGTGTTTCTTTCATTTTTGACCATACTAAAGATAGTGAGGGACTCAAGGAGGAGCTTTTAGAGGCAATAGCTCCTCTTGCTCGCGGCATTGGGTGACCCCAAAGACCAAGAGTGTGTTGATCTAGTGGGTTAATTTATCTTGTTTTTAGATCTAAATCCTTTCATTGGGATTTTGATTATTTTCTCAATTATGAATTATTTTTTTAATCATATCATATCATATCATATATGTATATATAATATAAAGTGGAATCACAAGCCCTCTTGTTTTTAGATCTAAATCCTTTCATTGGGATTTTGATTATTTTCTCAATTATGGATTTTTTTTAATCATATCATATCATATCATATCATATATATATATATATATATAATATAAAGTGGAATCACAAGCTTGTCACGTGGCAGTTCTGTGTTTTTTCTTAATTTTATTATTTCATTTTTTTTTCTTATTTTTATGCTTATATATATAAATATATCTAATCTAATCTAATATGTAATCTAATCTAATCTTTTATAATCTAAAATCTAATGTATATAGTAAAATTTTGAATTTTAAATAAATCTAGAGAGTTACCTTCTTTATCCAAAAGATATCCACAATCTCTACGTAATTAGAATATTATTGGGCATCCAGTGTATGAGAACCGGGGAATACACATAAGATGTATCAAGAATCAAGATTCATTTTTCTTCACACCCACTAGAGGGAATACACATAAGATGTATCAAGATTCCTTTTCCTTCATATCCAATATGCTTATGTCAGGTAAAGGCTTTACTTAATGTTTTCCATGTAATTCCATCTCTTGCTTTATGCGTGAATTATTATTATTTTTTTTTCTTTTCTTCTTCGGTAAACTATCACATTTTGAGTTCTTTTAGCAAAGAGTTGAATTTATTAAGTGGTTTATTGAAACTTCTTTGGTTTCCTTTCTGTGTATCTTCTCTTGAATCGGTTCTTCGTAAGGAATTGTTATGCCTTCTATTTTTCGAGTACTCTGTTGCTCACATACTCAATAAATAAACAACAATAAGAAGTTGGTTTCTACTCAAAGCGATAACAAAGAGATGTTTCATAGAAAAGCATAGAACTAAAAAAATTTAATTCGCTTTTGAGTCTAATTATTGTACAGCCTCAAAAGATTTTCATATAAAGCAGCATACATGAATATTTGACTGCTATATTATTCAAAACAAAAAATGCTATAATCGAGACTAACGGCGACCTGCAAGTGGTTGTGAGTTCGAGTCTCATGGGATGGGAGGTATGGGTTGGCAGGTCACTACCTCCCATTGTAGCATCACCTCTTTCCTATTTCTACCTATTTCATATTTGTATTTTTTTTACTATTCAACTTTCAAGTTTTGCGTGTGTAGAGGTGTCAAACGGGCCGGGTTGGCCCGGCCCGGTCCGGCCCGTTTTTTTCGGGCTAAAAGCCCGGCCCGGCCCGCTAGGCCCGGTTCACATACCCCGGGCCGGGGTGGACACACATTCTCCCGTCCATGGCCCGGCCCGGCCCGAAATGAAGAAAATGCCCGGCCTGAAGCCCACCACTTTTAAGGCCAAAAGTCAAAGGAAGCCCGCTAGCCCGGCCCGATGTCCGACCCGCTAGGCCCGGACCACCGGTCCGGGGCGGACATCCCCCCTCCCTTCCCAAGCCCGGCCCGGCCCAGCCCGAAGCCCGGTCAAGCCCGCTTTGACCGAGCCCGGCCCGGCCCGTTTGACACCACTATGCGTGTGATTATTTGTGTTTAAAATTTTAGTTTTGATTTGAAGGTTTTAGAAAGAGCAAACTAGTATGGAATGAGATGTTATGAGCAAAACGTTCCAACAAATTGCAGGGCGAGTTAACAAGGTTCTTTTATATTGTGTCTGCTTTTTTTTTTTTATAAATATTTATGTACCTTTTTTTTTTTTTTTTGATAAATATATTTTTTACTCTTATTATGCCGAATTTTAGGTTCAATCAGTTTCTCTTCTCCTCAAATATTCTAGGACTCACTTTTAAGAGAGGAACATTGTCACACCCCAATTTTCAGATAACTAAGTATTAATCAAGGAAGAACTCTCAACCAATATCCAGCTGTCCAATCATCAAGGGTGCTTGTAATATTAAAAATATCACACAGTCTGTACCGAAATAAATCATTACTCACATGAGCTATATCAACGGTCAACATCCAACCATAAAGTTCAAACCAAGATTTAAATTCAACCCCAAAACAAAATAAATATCTAAAAAGAACACTTCACTAAAATAAAATCTTAAATTGTTAAATGGCCCACAATGCCAGAAATTATTTCTAAACTCACTAAAGTGAAATAAAAACGAATAAGGAGAAACAACATAAAGACTCCACATGCCTCCTGCTGGCAGGTGCTACGAACTCCCTACTAGCCCTGCAAAATATGATCGGCTACGCTCCAACAAGAACGCACCCGTGAGAAAACTCAACGGGTCACTCACATGACTGGTATGAGTTAAATCACACACACGTGCAGCTTCGGAATCACACGGTGACTCTTAATACCATACACAACAGATAATTCGGGCAAGAGAGTAGTTCCACTTCACATATCGGGACGAGCGGTAGTTTCCCTCTATGTGGTGGTCATGCGGTTCTCGCCCGAATTTAAATAAAAAAAAAATACTTACCTTCCGTCTCATGGTGAGTCAATACTTGCATAATGTTAGTAGACCCACCATCCTGCAACCACAAATAATAATAACAAAATACCACAATAATATGCAAAACTACTGGTACTAAGATATCGGAAAAATTATCATCATAATTTACTCACTACACGTCCAAAATAATTATATAAGAAAGAACAGTAGTCGGGGAAATCAACATTTTAGACCCTTTAACTCATAAAAAATTTTATTAACAATAATCCTCTTACTTTTATGAACAATTCATTATTCAATTTTCTAGTTTCACCACTTGGCTACCCTCCATGGTACACCCATACATATATTCCATGTGTGCCCGAACATACTACCAACATCCACTCCGGTGCCAGTTTGGTTGGGGTATTAACCAAACAAGATATACACACAGAAGGCCGGTCAATATGCTTAGACGTCTAACAAATAAGCCGGGCATAAGGCTTTGGCCAGCTTGATCACGAAGCCACTGGCAAAAAGGTATATTCAGCAAGTCGAACTACCAACAAAATATCACAACTGGGAGCGGTGAACATTAAGGAACTTGAAACCATTTTGTATTCTCGAAATTATAAAAATTCATCGGACTCAACGTTAATGACTATCACCCATTTTTTTTATAGCTCAATATTATATGAGAATTCATGTATCTCCAAGTAATATTCGTTAAGTCATACGAACGAATAAAAAAAAAAAAAAAAACCACAACGAATCATATTCTCCAATTTCGTACATTTTAATATACTAAAAAAAATGCTATTGAAATCTTCAATTTCTGCCCAAACGGTGCAGAATCAGGAAAAACTTAAAACACAAAAAGTGTGCAGAATCACGTTTTACATAAGACATGCAAATTGAATGCTCAACTTCAAAGCCATGATTTTCTAATAATTTTCTAAAGTTTCTGCAACTGTTTGAATTAAAAAAAAAACGAATTTCACACACTACAACAAATCTGACCTTTAGTGACGAAACTTTTACCATGAATATTTCATATATTGTTTTATCAAACTAACTATTCACCTAACCCTTTCGAATACCCTAATGTCATAATCACATAGTCACACGAAGGGGAAAGAAAATATCTAAATTACTTCAACAATAACGTGTATCTATTATAAAGATTTATCCCCAACAATTAAATTAAACATGTACTAACTTAATTACTCCTGTATATATATATACATACGTGTATATATATACTCGGATACACAAAATTTAATTCATCTAGTTGATAAAAAATCGACAACCACGAATGCTTCGCGATTCCCCACATGCCCACGAACCCTAAACCCTTCCCTTTTTTTTTTCTTCCCTTTTCTTCTTCTTCTTCTTCTTCTTCCTCTCTCTCTCTCTCTCTCTCTGCGGCTGAGAAAAAGTTTACCTAACCCTATTTTAATATTATAGATATAAGTATAAATGATATTATGTATAAACCTAGCCAACTAATACACACACACACTAATGACACTAGTACCCACGACACACACAAACTACACACACGTACACTATTGCACACACACGCACACTTCTACACACACGACCCACACACCTATGGCCTACACACCCATGGCCCACACACTACACATTAAATATTAATCAAAGAAATAAATAAAAGAACAAATTAAAAAAAACAATATCTTTGTAGAAAAAAAAATAAGGTTATTACATTATACACACCTCAAAGAAAATCTCGTCCCGAGATTTGCAACACACGCGAACACTACTCGAATAGCTCAGGATGCGATTTCCGAATCTTCTCCTCAAGTTCCCACGTAACGTCGTTAATTCTCTCACTCCATTGCCTTCACAAGATTTACTACTTTCCTCCGCAAATACTTTATATCTCGATTGACGATAGTGATAGGTCGAACAACATATGTGAGGTCATCATTAATCTCAAGCTCTGTCATAATGTAATAACCTTATTTTTTTTCTACAAAGATACTGTTTTTTTAATTTGTTCTTTTATTTATTTCTTTGATTAATATTTAATGTGTAGTGTGTGGGCCATGGGTGTGTGGGCCATAGGTGTGTGGGTCGTGTGTGTAGCAGTATGCGTGTGTGTGTAGTAGTGTACGTGTGTGTAGTTTGTGTGTGTCATGGGTACTAGTGTCATTAGTGTGTGTGTGTATTAGTTGGCTAGGTTTATACATAATATCATTTATACTTATATCTATACTATTAAAATAGGGTTAGGTAAACTTTTTCTCAGCTGCAGAGAGAGAGAGAGAGAGAGAGAGAGAGAGAAGAAGAAGAAGAAGAAGAAGAAGAAGAAGAAAAGGGAAGGAAAAAAAAAGAGAAGGGTCTAGGGTTCGTGGGCACGTGGGGAATCACAGAGCATTCATGGTTGTCGATTTTTGATCAACTAGATGAGTTAAATTTTGTGTATCCGAGTATATGTATATACACATATGTATATATGTATACAGGAGTAATTAAATTAGTACATGTTTAATTTAATTGTTAGGAATAAATCTTTGTAATGGATACACGTTATTGTTGAAGTAATCTAGATATTTTCTTTCCCCTTCGTGTGACTTTGTGATTATGACATTATGGTATTCGAAAGGGTTAGGTGAATAGTTAGTTTGATAAAACCATATGTGAAATATTCACGGTAATTAAGAAATATATGTGAAATTCGTTTTTTTTAATTCATACAGTTGCAGAAACTTTAGAAAATTATTAGAAAATCGTGGCTTTGAATTTGAACATTCTGTCTGAGTGTTTTATGTAGAACGTGATTCTGCACACTTTTCGTGTTTTAAGTTTTTCTTGATTCTGCACCGTTTGGACAGAAATTGAAGATTTCAGTAGCATTTGTTTTTTAGTATATTAAAATGTACGAAATTGGAGAATATGATTCGTTGTGGTTTTATTATTTTTTATTTGTTCGTATGACTTAACGAAGATTACTTGGAGATACATGAATTCTCATATAATGTTGAGCTATAAAAAAATGGGTGATAGTCATTAACGTTGAGTCCGATAAAATTTTATAATTTCGAAAATACAAAATGGTTTCAAGTTCCTTAATGTTCACCGCTCCCAGTTGTGATATTTTGTTGGTAGCTCGACTTGCTGAGTATGCCTTTTTGTCATTGGCTTCGTGATCAAGCTGGCCAAAGCCTTATGCCCAGCTTATTTGTTAGACGTCTAGGCATATTGACCGGCCTTCTGTGTGTATACCTGATGTGGTTGATATCCCAACCAAACTGGCACCGGAGTGGATGTTGGTAGTATGTTTGGGCACACATGGGGTATATGTGTGGGTGTACCATGGAGGGTAGCCAAGTGGTGAACCTAGGAAATTGAATAATGAATCGTTCATAAAAGTAAGAGGATTATTGTTAATAAAATTTTTGATGAGTTAAAGGGTCTAAAATGTTGATTTCCCCGACTACTGTTGTTTCTTATATAATTATTTTGGACGTGTAGTGAGTAAATTGTGATGATGATTTTTACGATATCTTAGTACTAGTAGTTTTGCATATTATTGTGGTATTTTGTTGTTATTAATATTTGTGGTTGTAGGATGGTGGGTCTATTAACATTATGCATGTATTGACTCACCATGAGACGGAAGGTAAGTATTTTTTTTATATTTAAATTCGGACGAGAACCGCATGGCCACCACATAGAGGGAAACTACTGCTCGTCCCGATATGTGAAGTGGAACTACTCTCTTGCCCGAGTTATCTGTTGTGTATGGTATTAAGAGTCACAGTGTGATTCCAAAGCTGCACGTGTGTGTGATTTAACTCATACCAGTCATGTGACTGACCCGTTGAGTTTTCTCGTTGGTGCGTTCTTGTTGGAGTGTAGTCGATCATATTTTGCAGGGCTAGTAGGGAGTTCGTTTCTGGCATTGTGGGCCATTTAACAATTTAAGATTTTATTTTAGTGAAGTGTTCTTTTTAGATATTTATTTTGTTTTGGGGTTGGATTTAAATGTTGGTTTGAACTTTATGGTTGGATGTTGACCGTTGATATAGCTCATGTGAGTAATGATTTATTTTGGTACAGACTGTGTGATGTTTTTAATATTACAAGCACCCTTGATGATTGGACAGCTGAATATTGGTTGAGGGTTCTCCCTCAGTCCCTTGATTAATACTTGATTGTCTGAAAATTGGGGTGTGACAAACATTTTGAAATATCTTTCTCAACAAAGAGTCCAATTTGAATAACTTTTTTTTTATCCCACATGTTTCTACTTACAAGAGGAAGTTATAAGAGGCATCTATTCAGACTTTGAGGAAGTCAGGAGGTTGGAAATGGTTTAATAAGTTTAATTATTTTTTGTTTCAATTTTCACCAGTTTGAAACTTTATTTTGGTGTTTTTTCTTTTGAGAAAGCTTCCAAACGAAAACAAAAGAGAAAGAAGGGGTTTCAGTCTTTGTTGTTAAACCTGAGCAAGAAGGTTCTATGATCATATTATCCCATGGGAATATATTATAAACATTTTACAATGCACCAAAATTTATATTTGACATTATACTATGTTCGATTAAGTAGTTTCACAACTCCTTCAATTCATGTTTTCTATTTTTTATTTTTTATAAAATAAATGTCCCGTAATGCACGGGGTCAAAAGTTAGTTTCCTTTGAAAAACCGAATTCGGGAACTCAGCAGGAAAACTCACCCTGTAATTCTGGACTCTCTTTCTCCCTCAAAGCAACCATCTACAATAATCTTCATTCAAAGGTACATGCATCACAAATGCTGGTGGAAAGTATTTTGTAGCCGAAAACTCTGGTAAAATAACTACAGATAAAGAAACTAATGTAAAACGATTTGTTTCCTTTTTTTTTTTTTTGACCGGGGGCTTCGGCCATATCTCCCTTAAATAAGCAAATAAAAAAAATAAAAAAACCCCTTAATCCAAACTAAATCCCATGCTACAATTCTTTAATTGTTAGGTCATTTTTATGCCTAAAAAACTTCAAATTACAATAATTTTTGTTTTACAAATTTGTTTTTCGTAAAATCTGATTTTTTGAAATTAACAAAATGAGCTATATCAAACAAGATCAATTTGACTATGAAATACTGGGGATAAAAAAAAACAAAAACTAAAAATTAAACAATATATAAAACTTCTTTTTTTTTGCTTAAATATAATAAAAACATATTTCTTCCGTAAAATTTGCACCATAGATGCATGTCTTGAAGAATACAGAAAATTAAAAAAAAAAAAAAAATCACCCAAAAAGCCCAAGAATTGAGAAAGTTATGGTGGTTTAAAGTTGAGAGATAATATTATCTGTTACAAATAGAGAATATTATCTGTTAGACAGATAAAATCTCAAAATCGGACTGTAACTTGTCTTTTTTTTTTTTTTTTTTTTTTTAAAGTTAAAATTTCAAGTCCAATGCGTATATCTCCAAGAAATACATGAAATACACACAAATAAATAAATAAATAAATAAAACACTGCAAAAGGCCAAAAAAAATGAGAAAATTATGATCATTTAATATCATCTGTTTCATGTTTAATATTATATGTTTTTATCTATCAAAGGAGTTTTTCGCTGAAAAAAAAAAAAAAAAAAGTAGCTAGGGGCTTTTTAAAAAATGGTCAAATTGTGTGGATTTTTGATTAATGCACTTAATTTTTTGGGATCAATGACTTAATATCCCCTTCTTTTTTCCTTCTTTTTATTTATTTATAATAGAGGCTAAGGTTGGACAACATTTACAAAATTTAAAAACTTAATGATAATTGAGGGACCAAATTAACACAAGCCCCGAAGAACAATGGTGTAAAATGTGATTAAACCTTAATGTATCATTTCAGGGGAAGGAACTGTGTAATATCATTAACGGAAATGCTAGATGCACAAAAAATATGCACAACCAAATGCACAACTGGCTTAAAATTGTTGGACTTCGTGCTGAAAAGTCTGTACACACAAAAAGACAAAAAAAAATGGGTGTATAATTTTTTCAGCACGATGTCCAACAATTTTAAGCTGATTGTGCATTTAATTGTACATTTTTGTTGTACATCTAGCATTATTCTATCATTAACGGAAAATCATTAAAGTGGCATTCTAGTCATTTTGGCCAAAAAGCATTGGTGAAGCCAAATGGTATCGGTGATTTGACCAACAAAAATTTAAAGTGGTAGGTGTAGTAGTTGATGTATTGTGGACCATACGATCTCGTCGGCAAAGAGACACAGACGCATTGTAAATGCAGAAAAGTGAGAAGTTATTCGATGATTGTGAGACCCTCACATCTTATGATAATGCTGTGTCACATTCTATGCACATTGGGCCATGTGTCCTTTAAAACTAGGAGTCACGTGACAAGTAGAGTTTGTATGACCAATCTAAGTTAGGGGGCAACTAGTTATCATGATTACTTAAAAATTGGAGGCCATATAGAGACATCAAATTGGAGTGTCACACTGTGTAATAACACTGAAACACACTGAATAATTTCTCCAAAAAATATGGAGGACTAACCAGAGCCTACCAATTGTATCCATATCTAGACTTCTAGACTTCTAGTAGATAGAGATAGACCCAAATACTCAGCTTCTTGGCTGTGCTATAAAGAGCATCCATGGGACCCAAACTTTGGTAAAAAATGTTCGGTAAAAAAATGTTTGTACTTTTATAATCAATATGTGTGTCAATGTAAGAATTGTTGTACTCCGTACCTTTTAAGAAATGTTCGTATATGATAAGAATACGTTATACTCTTATAAGAAATATTTGTACCAAGGTAACAAAATGTTATACCTTTATAAGATATATTTGTAGCAAATCAAAAGCATTTGTGATTTTATTTGTGGTAAGAAATCTTTGTACTTATGATAAGGGAGCTATGTACGCATGATATGGAAACCTTATTCATGTGATCTTTTGTATCTGTGGTAAGGGAGCTTTGTACCCATAATAAGTAACCTTAGTATTTATGATAAGAAACCTTTATACTTATAGTTAGGAACATTTGTTCCCATAGTACAACTATTTCTTACTATTGTATGTCAAGTGATTTAGTTGTACTTACAACCAAACCATGTGATTGTATGAAAGTATTTGTCCAAACTTTGACTTCCACGATAAATAGAATTTTCTTTTTAATTTTTTTTTTGGTTAGGATCGATAAATAGATTCACGGAAAGTGTTTTTTTTGGATGCCCATTTTTAAAAGTATACTAATTTTTTTTGTTGGAAAAAGTTTCAGTGAATTAGAATAGTTATACAATTTCAAACTTAATTATCATATACTTTTACAGTTCTGCTATTTATACACTTAAAGTTAAATTTGGGTTTCAAATTTAAAAAATATAGCATGACTCATAAAATTATGAATAATGTTTGATTCAAAATTTATTTTCCTACACATGGTAGATGAGTCACATTTAACGATGATGTGACCATTTAAATTTTGGGGTTAGTTAATATATAACCCAGTACATACCTTTATTCTAGAAATAGGCCCAACTTACATTTCCATTTAAGAATTAGTCCTTCTAATATTTCGAAGACCAAATTACCCTCGAACTAGATTGAATGAAAAAGCTAAAAAAATTGCAAAATTTACTCACCATCAAATCAACAATAAATGAGGGTACAAATAAAATCAATCACCTCATTAAAAATCGTTTCAAGTTTTAATTAAATTTTTTGAAATTTGAGTGAGATGATTATCTTCTAAAAAATCGCAAAATAAAAAAAAACATCCAACATCACTATAATTTCT
Source organism: Hydrangea macrophylla (assembly GCA_033977485.1). NCBI lineage: Eukaryota > Viridiplantae > Streptophyta > Magnoliopsida > Cornales > Hydrangeaceae > Hydrangea > Hydrangea macrophylla. Next base: position 66,615,615 of record CM066990.1, on the reverse strand, counting down.
GAGATATCAAATTCTCATAATAAATTTACTCACTACTCTTTTAATATCTCACCACCAATGATCTTCTTTCAGATTTACACTCACAACATAAAATTGTGAGTAACAACAATCTGTAAATAGTCATCATCAACACAAATCGACTTACTAGACTTGGCACAAACCTGGATGGACTTGAGGAAAATGAGAAATTAGTGAGAAAAATTAAATTGATCAATGGGGAGAAAAGGTAATTCCTCATCCCACATGCTTAATAGGTTTACATTTCTGTATTTACTCACCAAAAACGAGTTACTCACCAAAACGACTTGTATGATTTCGATTTACTAACTTGTTAAATTAGGGTTTCATAATAAAAACGAGAATCTTGGTTTCTATTTGTTGTGTGAAATTGTTGTTGGGAGAAATTCTTTGAAATGATGTGGATATTGTTCTTCCAAAGAAACATGTTTTTCTAAACTCAAATAAACCCAAGGAAAAAATAAAATGTGTTATTTGATAAATAAAAAAAAGCAGTGATAAAAAAGCATTCTACATCATAATTGGAAGTGAGAAATTTGATTTTAGTGATAAAAATTATAAAAATATTCTCAAGTCTCAATAGTTATTAAAATTTCTCATATTACAAGTTTAGATATTTCATAAACACAAACGTTACAAGAGAATTTTTAACCAAATTGAAACATACAAATTTTAATGATTTTCAGTGAGAACTTTGATAAATATTACAAAAATCTGATCTGGAAAGATGGGGTTTGACAAAATAGAAATAGTTTCAATTTTTAATGAATTCTAACTATCTGGTCTAATCCATTTAATTTGTGAGAAAAACATGTTATTCTACATGGTTTTCAGATTCTATTTCTCACATTGCATGTTAAAATATTTTAGTTGGAAAAATACTAAGAATTCACCAAAACATTAAGATTAGGACTTTTCTCCAAAATATTAAGAATTTCTCACATTGTATATCTCTCAGATCACATGATTTAGATATGTTCATAAATTTGTTTGCAAAAATGATAATTTATCTAATTTAATTTCACTTCAAAGTTTGATGCTTTCCAGTATTAGATCCCAATGGATTTTTTTTCATTAACATAACATCTACGTACTCAGTTTAATGTTTCAAAAACACTTAGTCTTCACTAAATGTTGTAAAATACACTAATGATTTTTATAAGCTTGTTTGAATGATTTTCATGGTGTTCTTGGTATAATAAACCTTGATGACCCAAACAAAATGTTCATTTCTCACTCATGTTAGATTTACTTTCAGCAGAAAATATCAATAGATTATAATATAGCCCTTTACATTTTTTGAGGAACAGGGCAATCATTTTTTGAGAAAGAGCCAACAGACGAGCAATCTGGAAAAAGTGATCAAGGACCTAGTACGTGACAATGCTTTTTATTCCATCGTTACCATAAGCTTGGAAAAAGAAGTGAAAAGACTCAAGAATTCCTCACAATATTCACATAGACTATTTTGCAAACAATCCCATCTCCCCCAAACTCATGGCAGATTGCTCATCTCTGCAACTTCAAATCTAAGGTTTTGAGAAGACTCTAGCACTTTGGAAAGAAAATGTGAGAAATTCATATGTATATGTATAAATAGTAGGGTTCCAACGACCGTCATTGGGAGAGATGACCATTGTATTATGAGAATTCTGCAAGTTACTCACCTTCAATTTTGGTGAATGTTGATTACAGATATATGTGTGGAAGTTTTTGGTATAAAGTATTTCTAGAGCTCAATTTTTATGCTTGTGTGGAATCAATGTGAGAAACTTCTCACCCCTTCTTTAATGTGAGAAATTTCTCACAGTCAATTTTGGTGAATGTTGACAGAAATACATATGGGGAATTTTTTTAATACATGTGTGGATTTTTTTGGAATAATGGATTTCTAATACTCAAAATTTTATGAATTCATGGAATCAATGTATGAAACAGTGATAACTTTTCACCCCTTATCCATTATAAAGGTTTCTACTAATTTACTCACTTGTCAATAATATCTAATATCTGTGATAGAAGAATGACATAAGATTTCTGTTATGCAATACAAATCAACTCATACAGTGATACACATACAAATATAACTCATCAACAAATTCCGGATTAAAAGCATTTCAAAATAAGAAAACAACCACTATTTTAGGAAAATCCCATATTTTAGGGACCACATTCCCAACACGCCTCAAATTCTGCCCACATCTATATCACTTACTTTAGTTATGTATGTCAACAATGCTAGGGGTACACTCTTATGCACCCAAAAAGTATCAACACCTAGAGGTGAACCAATGAGAAGAGATTGACAGTGGATCTCGCGGTCTCTATCACTCTTTTCATTGGTCCATCTCAGGGTATGGATGTCTTTTGAGTGTGTAAGAGTGTGCCCCAAACAATACTCTATGTACATACTTTGAATTCAAATTATAATTATAATTTGAAAACTTAAAAAAAAAAAAAAAAAAAAAAAAACACACACACACACACACACATTATTATCCATAATAATAACTGGCTCCATAATTTCCGGGAACAATCACTCCATTATGCCTCAAATCCTCCCACGATATTCTTGCTTAATTTAGATAGGAATATGTCTCACATTAACTGATACCTTAATTAGGGTTATAATTGTCATTAAAAAAATTCAAAATTTGGGGAAAGGACCAATTTCTATATAAACATATAAATGAAGGATTAATTGTTGCCATCGTTTTTCCCTTGGGATTGAATACTCTAAACCCCCTATATAGGGGACCAATTCTTATATTTCTATTAAATTTTTATTGGAGACTGTTGTAGGTGGCCCTATTATTATGTGTGTTGGATACAAATTTGAAAATTGTAACATAATTCTCACATTACTAGACAAAAGTATTGAGTTTTTAATTGAATAAGCAAACTTAATACTTCGAATGCATATGGTGAATGAGTAAATAAAACTTTGATTATGATGGGACCACCTCAACATCCTACAATCCAATTTCAGCGAGCCCACTGTCACATGTAGTTTAAATGTCTTGTTGGATTTATTTTTGTGTTTCGGTTATATTATTTGTTTGGGCTATTTACTACAAAATCAAACAAACACATATTTTGGGATTTTGGCCCTTTTTACTTAAAAAATTCAAATCCAAGTCTAAAAGTATGATGTGACATGAATCCCACATTGCTAAATTATAAGACTTTTCTACACCTTATATACACTTTCCTTTCATAAGTTTGTAAGCTTGTATTGGGGAAAGGCTCTCTCATGCGCGCGTAGGGGAAGTGCAAATCTTGGATTTGGACCGTCCAATTTTGCTTGAAAATCAGAACTTGTGAGGGCATGCGATACGTACATGAATGCAGTCCAATTTATACCCACGTGCATACGGGTTGGGCTATTAGGTCATAAAAGTTCTCTAGATACACTGGCAGTTAAGATTATTTTGCTATCCGTCGGTTTTGGTCGTATGGTACACAGGGGCAGAGACAACATTTTTGATTAGGGGGCTTAGGCGATACGGATTTTTTTTGGGTCTACTTACACATAATCAGATTTTTTTTTTTGGGTGAAATATACATCTGCCATACACACAGCATGATCTCCAACTTTTCAAAATCAAACTACAATCCACAGATTGAGCAAATACAATAACTCTCTTAACCATAATAACAAACACCTTTGTTTTTTTTTCTTTTCAGATGATATGTTAGGCCATCTTTAACTCTTACTCAAATTTGACTAAAAAATTGAGTAAAAGTTTGATTTGGTATAGACCTTTCCAATGGTCATACCCAAATACTTTAGTGTTATACTCTTAAGATGTTTTTATTTTTATTTGAGAGGGGACTTGATGAAAAATATTCAAATTTTGTAAGCTAAATTTTTAGTTCTCAAAATCTCATAAAAACTTCAGCCCACCCTAGTCCTATGCTCCTACGCCTCTGATGGAACAAGTACAAAAGTTAGTATGTTAAATGTCAAAATCTGTTGGTGCCGAACTTTATAATATGTTGCTCAATTTTAATATTTAAAAATCCTTAGCTTGTTTCTTGTGATAACTAATAGATTTATGGGATATTAGGTCATAAATCCTTTAAAATTATGTATTTTAATAAAAAAATTCACGTTTTTTTTTTTGCAGTTTTATAAAAAGTGCTTCGCTACTTTTCGTATTTGGTGAAAAGCCGCTCCGCTCACAGATTATGTTATATTATCTGTGAACTTTAAATCATCATAACTCACTCGTTTTTTTGGCCTTTTTGGGTGATTTTTTTTTATATCATGTATTTTTTCGAGATCTATGCATTAGACTTAAAAGTTGTACAAAAAAAAAGTAATTTGGAACTTCATTTTTCATTTTTATCTTTCAGATATATAATATTATCTATTTACACTAACAGATAACATTATTTGGCAACTTTAAACCACCATAACTTTATCAATTCTTGAGCTTTTTGGGTGATTTTTTTTTTTTTTTTTTGATTTCATGCATTTCTTTGAGATCTACACATTGGACTTGAAAGTTGTACAAAAAAAAGTAATTTGGAACTTCGTTTTTTCATTTTTATCTTTCAGAACACAAACAGATAATATTATCTGTTTACACAAACAGTTAATATTAGTTGTCAACTTTAAACCACCATAACTTTATCAATTCTTGGGCTTTTTGGGTGATTTTTTTATTTTATTTTATTTTATTTCATGTATTTCTTTGAGATCTACGCATCGGACTTGAAAGTTGTACAAAAAAAAGTAATTTGGAACTTCGTTTTTTCATTTTTATCTTTCAGAACACAAACAGATAATATTATCTGTTTACACAAACAATTAATATTATTTGTCAACTTTAAACCACCATAACTTTATCAATTCATGGGCTTTTTGGATGATTTTTTTTTATTTCATATATTTCTTTGAGATCTACACATTGGACTTGAAAGTTGTACAAAAAAAAGTAATTTGGAATTTCGTTTTTTCATTTTTATCTTTCAGAACACAAACATATAATATTATTTGTTTACACAAACAGTTAATATTATTTGTCAACTTTAAACCACCATAACTTTATCAATTCTTGGGCTTTTTGGGTGATTTTTTTTTATTTCATGTATTTCTTTGAGATCTACGCATCAGACTTGAAAGTTGTACAAAAAAAAAAGTAATTTGGAACTTCGTTTTTTCATTTTTATCTTTCAGAACACAAACAGATAATATTATCTGTTTACACAAACAGTTAATATTATTTGTCAACTTTAAACCACCATAACTTTATCAATTCTTAGGCTTTTTGGGTGAATTGTTTTTTGATTTCATGTATTTCTTTGAGATCTACGCATCGGACTTGAAAGTTGTAAAAAAAAAAGTAATTTGGAACTTCTTTTTTTCATTTTTATCTTTCAGAACACAAATAGATAATATTTTCTGTTTACACAAACAGTTAATATTATTTGTCAACATTAAACCACCATAACTTTATTAATTCTTGGGTTTTTTTGCTGATTTGTTTTTTGATTTCATGTATTTCTTTGAGATCTACGCATCGGACTTGAAAGTTGTACAAAAAAAAAGTTATTTGGAACTTCATTTTTTCATTTTTATCTTTCAGAACACAAACAGATAATATTATATGTTTACACAAACAGTTAATATTATTTGTCAACTGTAAACCACCATAACTTTATCAATTCTTGGGCTTTTTGGGTGATTTTTTTTTTTTTGATTTCATGTATTTCTTTGAGATCTACGAATCGGACTTGAAAGTTGTACAAAAAAAAGTAATTTGGAACTTCATTTTTTATTTTTATCTTTCAGACATATAATATTATCTGTTTACGCTAACAGATAATATTATTTGTCAACTTTAAACCACCATAACTTTATCAATTCTTGGGCATTTTTGGTAATTTTTTTTTATTTCATGTATTTCTTTGAGATCTACATAATACGCGTGGAAATTTTACGGAAAAAAAAAGTTAAGTTGTAGCCTAATTTTGAGGTTTTACCTATCTTACAGATAATATTATCTGTTATCTGTGAGTCTAACAGATAATATTATCCATCAACTTTAAACTACCGTAACTTTATCAATTTTTGAGTTTTTTGGGTGATTTTTTTTTATTTTTTATTTCGTGTATTTTTTAAGATTTATGCATCTATGGTGCCAATTGTACGAACAAAATATATTTTTATTATATGTATGCGAAAAAAATGCAATTTTTCATATTTGTTTGATGTTTAGTTTTTTTTGGTCCTAGTATTTCATGGTCAATATTGAACTCGTTTGATAGATCTTATTTTCCTGATTTCAAACTATCAAATTTTACGAAAAACGGATTTGTATAACAAAAGTTATAGCAATTTGAGTGTAAAATGGGCCTAATACGATAAAGAAAAGTAGCATGTATTTTAGTTTTGAAGAATTTTATTTGAGGAGACTATAGCCGATGTCCTAGATTTATTTCCAACTTTCCTTTCAAGGAGTATAGGGCGAGAAGGATGTGGTGTCGGCTTTCAAAAGATACAAATTTTGGCAATTTTACAAACTTTGAGACCACCAAATTAAATCGAAAAAAGAAAACTGTAACTTTTTCGTGGTGGTAACTGGTAAGGTACACAACTAAATCCACTGATTTATCCTAAAATCGTTCTCTCTCTCTCTCTCTGTCTCTCTCTCTCTCTCTCTATATATATATATATAAAAGTGACTGGATATATATATATATATATACATACACACATACAAGTTGATTCCCTTGGTCTTAGAGGAGGCAACACACTTAGATGGAGATTTAGAGGCAGTGACCCGAGCCAATATTATTATCTTACTTCATACAGTGCCCTCTTTATTTTAGCAAGGGAATCAAAACACTATCGCCACATTCATATGCAATGTCCGTACAAGTTGGGTGTATTTTGAGTCTATTTATACATATTATCGTGTTGATAATACAAGCTATTACAATAAAAGTTAACACAAAAATTCAAAAAATCTTCTCCAACGCAACTAATTTGTATGATACTGTTTGGTTAGAAAATTCCTCTAAGGATATATATGGAAATAAATATGAGCGAGCGTTTCAGGCAAGTTATTGTCAATGTGTGTGATATGATAAATATCCAAACTGCGCCTCACCAGGAAGATTGTGGTGATGTTCGATACCTTAACAAAGACTTTTATCGCGTGAGATGAAATATAGATAAAGGAGAAAAGAAAAAGGAACTTCAAAGGTGTTTAATGTGCTTCGAAGGCCTTCAAATATTTATGATACTTCGAAGCCTACAGATCTTGCTTCGAATTAAAGGACATGCAGATCCTAACTACCTTAGACTACTTCAAACAAACTGAAATGCATCAATATGCACAAGGAGTAAAAGACTTCCCAGATTAAAGAAGTATAATACGAAACTAAGTGAAATTATTATTAAAGAAAAGCCTAAAGACTACACTAAATCAACTAAATTAGTCTAAAGTAAAGTATTATAGAACAACTAAGACAAAGATTAATTAAACTAATGGCTATGGTGGCCAAATGTAAAAGTAAAAATAGTCATGGTGACCGAATGAAAAAGAAGATTAATATATTCATGTGATTGTTTTTGGTCAAGGACCTATTATAAGAAGTACAAAAACATCTATTTATAGATGAATTACATAACTAACTATTCAAATTTGAATACAATTTTGTAATAGAAGCTCCCTCCAAAATAACTTCCATTTTCATTATCACCATTGATCTTCAATTGACCACTTTTGATGTAATCCTATGATGACAAGTGTCCTGCAAGTAATTTTCAAATAACCACCAACCAATTTGAATTGGTTTTCCATATGACAATTATAATAATAATATATAATTATATAATAAGTATGACTTTATAGACTAATACATATAAATATAATTTGTGGTCCAAACATACCCCTCGCGGCTCTTTAAGAACGAAGTTCTTAGAGAGTCGGAATAACATTGTTCGATCCAATAATTAGGTTCGAAATGGACCAAATTAACAATCTAAAGCGGTTTATCGAATTGGCTTCGAAGCCAACATGATAACATTGAACACAAAATAAACTTTTATATACTGGTTTGATGCCAATAAAAGTCTCGAATACACAAAATATTGCTTTAAATTGGCTTCGAAATAAATAGAATAGTTTCGAACTCAAAGTAGATGGCTCTAAACTTGCTTTGAAGCCAATATAAAGGCCTCGAACACAAAACAATTCCTTCAAAGTTGCTTCGAAACCAATGAAAAAGGTTTGAACATAAAATGATGGCGTAAATTAACTGTATTCGAAGTAAATATAGGGGCGGCAAACACAAAATAAATGGCTTAACATTTGCTTCGAAGCCAATCAAATAACTTCGAACACAAAAATAAATGACTTTAATCTGGCTTTGAAGCCAATAAAAAAGTCTTGAACAAAATTAATTATTTTAAAATGGCATTAAAGCCAATACATGTATTTTCGAAAATACTACCATTTAACTGATCACAATTGGTATATCATCAATCAAATGAACTTTTTGGTGTGAACATGTCACCAATCAAAGAACAAAGAATTAAAAAGGTTTTTTTTCCACTCGAAGCAATCAACAAGACCGATAGAATTCTGTATTCAGTCTCATATGTTGAACAGATAATAACAGCCATGTGGAAGAAATTGTCTGATGTAAAACCTTCATTTTGGTAACTTGCCATTCAAATTTATTGACCAACATGTATATCGGATCGACCATAATACATGAATGCCTTGAAACCTTGCAACTCCATGCACATTGATCACTTCTCCAAGCTCCTGGGGTCACACTTCTATAATCTGCCTTCACATCAAAATAGGCTACAACCCCCTTTGCCCACATTGGTAACAGAATGACCGAATTAATGTTCATAATATTCAGTCAATAATTTTATTTTCTCGTCATAATGAAACTGCCATAGAAACATTCACATGGTCATAACCCATTTTTGATGAGCCCCACAAAGTCAAAATGGGTATTGACCAACTAAAGCCATGACATAGAGTGGCTTTAAAAATTCACAAGTTTCAACACTTTGTGTATTAATGTTAAAAAAACTCGAATCCATGAACAAAAGTTGGTTCATGATTCTTAACCATACTTGGTTGTAAAATGGACCCCCCGAGAGTATTTTCACCACAATTACTTGGTTGATTAGCCAATATGGGTGATGATGGTGATTACAAATTTTTTTACCTCCACCATTGAAGAATCTTGAAGATTCTCAAGATTCTTCACAATCAAGTTGTTTTAATCTATTGGCTCATAATTTTGAAGAAGATTCGACACCCCACGAGCCATTTTGTGAAATTCATTTTCTAAAATAAACAATTGGTCCTTTACTTGTTCCAATAATGGAATAAAATTAGTGAACCATTTTTTATCACCATAATATGGTGTTGGTGGTAAAACATACAACCATTCGAAATTGTTATCACCAAAATATGGTGTTGAAAAGGGTAAAACATTCAACCCTTCAAAATTCATCTTGACACTTGTGTTCCACCGGGCGTGCCAAAAATGTTTGGTTGGAAAATTCCTCTAAGGATATATATGGAATTATATATGTGCGAGCGTGCCAGGCAAGTTATTGCCAATGTGTGTGATGAGAGAAATATCCAAACTGCGCCTCACCAGGGAGATTGTGGTGATGTTTGATCGGGAGAGAACAGATCCTAATTATATGCCTTAACATACGTTTGTTAGTACCTTTTTATCCTGTTTTTGTATATTTTTACTTCGTTTTCTATTTTCTGGCAGATTTTGGAAGAAATCAAGTAAACCAGGCTAAACAAGGTGAAAAAGCCAGGAAGAAAGAAGCAAGAAAAACCACATCGCGCGCGCGACCCGCTCGCGCGAGATCCCAGATTTTGCTCGCGCGATCCGCGCGCGCGACCTTACCAATTACGCGCTCGCGCGACATGTGTAAAAATGGAACTTGCGTATTTCAGTATACTGATGATTCCTATGCGAACGAAACTGCCTAATTACGTCTGGAAAGCTAAATACAGCAGTTTTAGTACGTTTCGGGTTAGGAAAGCTTCCAAAAACTTGTTGTAAATCTATATATATATATATCCTATTTTACTTCAATTAAAGGGTTGACAATTATTATACACACAATATACAACCATACTTTCAGCCATTGAAGAGGGGAAAGCAAGGAGAAGAAGAAGAAGACCAAGGATTCCCATGGCCTCCTCCATCAACTACTTGCCATCTACCGCTTCTATGGACAACTAGACTTTAGATCTAGGGTTTCAATGAAACCCTAGCCAAGTAATTGGGTTTTATTTATGTTTTTATTTTAGTTTTATTATGTATGGATGACAGTTACATGTTTCGAGGATTTTTATAAATAAATCGTGCTTCTATGAATTAAATCATTACTTTCAAAGTTTATTCTTGTCTTAGATCTATTTTGACTGTAGTGTGCTCAATGATCTATGCTTGCTGTGCTTGTTTAGATTATTTACATGTAATGGTGCTTAAATTGAATTGTGCTATCAAGTATCCGAATAGTCCATGCCTAGATTAGACGGATTATACCACAACCCTAGTTTAGTGTGGGATAATTCGTGCTAACCAAAGATGGATTATGTTGGTGCTTGAACCATAGTTATTTTCTTGACGGAGGAATTGGGCTTGTAGCTACAATTCCCCATTATCATCCAACTGAATAAGCTAAAGTAATTCATAAATACCCTTATTATGAAGCTAGTGGTGGATTTGCAATCCTAGGTTCACTTTAAATATCATTAAAAACAACTATTTTAATTGCTTTCATAATTTAGACTTATTTTTATGTTCTTAGTATTCATTCAAATAAAAATCAAATCCGTTTTCTTAATTAGCTAAATTTAGGTTTTAAAATTAAAGAGCGGTAGTTAATCAGTCTCTGTGGGTTCGACCTTTACTTCCACACTGCAAATCTTTAGAAAAGTAAAGTATACTTTTATATCTTGATACTGACAACATCAATGTTCGATGCCTTAACAAGGACTTTTATCATGTGAGATGAAATAGAGATAAAGGAAAAAAGAAAAAGGAACTTCAAAGGTGTTTAATGCGCTTCGAAGGCCTTCAAATATTTATGATACTTCGAAGCCTACAGATCTTGCTTCGAATTAAAGGACATGCAGATCCTAACTACCTTAGACTACTTCAAACAAACTGAAATGCATCAATATGCACAAGGAATGAAAGACTTCATAGATTAAAGAAGTATAAAACGAAACTAAGTGAAACTATTATTAAAGAAAAGCCTAAAGACTACACTAAACACTACAAAAAAACATGTTTTTTGTGACGGAAAAAATCCGTTACAAAAAAGGTGCAATTCCGTCACAAATACTTTTTGTGACGGAATTGCACCTTTTGTGACGAATTTGTGCCTGACATAAGTTAAGGGCGTCACAAAAAGTCTGTGTCGGTCAAATTCCGTCACAAAAAAGTATTTGTGACGAATTTTGTATCGGATTTGTGTGTGTCACAAAAAATAGTGTCATATATACTTATAATTTGTGACAGTTTATTTGTGTCGACCCAAACCGTCGCAAATAGTATTTATGACGGATTTGTGTGCGACACAAATAGTAGTGTCACATTTGATTTTAAGGACTTTATTTGTGTCGACCTGAAACCGTCACAAATACTATTTGTGACGGATTTGTGTACTTTATTTGTGTCAACCCAAAACCGTCACAAATAGTATTTGTGACGGAATTTTAAATATTGTGACCACAACTATTACGAAAACCGTAACAAATAATATTTGTGACGGAAATTTATAAATTGTCACAAAAAATCATTATTTCTTCATCACAATAAATTATGACATACTTATTTTAAACGACAAGAACCACATAAAATTTAAAAGCATATTGATTAAAGATAAAACAAGATTCAATAAAGTATATGTTCATACATAATTGTTTCATAGCTGACATTAGTAGAAATAAAAATAAAATGATAATAATCTAGATAAAGTCTTTACGCTCATAATTGATTCTCATCATGGTCTAAATCCTCCAATCTCTCGCCAGAACCTGAAACAGAAAACAAAAATTCAATTAAAAATATAATAATACATCCACCTAGCAACCCAAAGAGCAAAACAAGACCAAAAATAAAAATAAAAAACTATCCAAACAAGCAGCACAAGAACAAAAAAAAGGGGCAAAGATTCGGTAAAAAAAAAAATCGGCAGAGTTTCCTCTATTTCTTTGACATCCAAAAATTTCATAACCTGTGTAAATAAATTTATCACAACCCAAAATTAACATACAACTCTTTGGCACTTTTATGATCTAGCATACTAAATTTTAGCTCAAATTTCTTATCTCAAAGTACTACCAATAACATGATGAGTCTAATGTTCAAAATTCACCAACAAAGATTTATGCGAGGCCAAGCCACCGAATAACTCTTCTAGATCTAGGCAACTCTCCGGCAGTCCCTCCCTCCCTTGCAGATCTTGATCTATCTAACATGCTAAAATGTGCATTTGGGAGTGATTCGAAACATGCTCCAAATTAAGATTTATGCGAGGCCAAGCCACCAAATAACTCTTCTAGAATTTGACTACCTTCACCCAATCAAGCCTTGTCCCAAATTATTTGTGGGGACAACTAATCTGAGACCATAACTCACTTAATCCATGTCATATCAAACCTTTTTTTTCCATTTCTATTACCAATGACGTGTAAAAGGAAAATATTGGACACACATATCATGATCCTCCTATTACCAAACATGGGACACCAAATATGAAAATAGTAACTTCGCAAATAGGGAAAACTAGATGGAAAATTTTGTAAGTATATATAAAGGTCCCATCTAGTCGACATTCAATGACTAAAAGATCTCATAATAGCAGATAATATTGGTATATGCCTTCTCATCCAAGGATACACCCATGCTTCGAGCCATATTGGACATCTCTACACCTTTATTCAGATTTTTGCCTCGTCCCTATACACTATAATCATTATCAAGTTCTTTGCCAGAATAGATAAACAAAATTCTCTTTCTTCTAAATTTGTTTCTGCTCTGTGCTTCTCTTTTAAGAGGAAACAAAATCCAGTCAAGCGCCTACCTGATCATTGTGTTATATGTCTGGATTGATGGAGTAACACCCAAGGAAAGCATGCGCTCATATATACTTGCCGCGAAATGCAATTTACCTGTACCATCAAAACACCCTTATGTGTCATCCCAAACTTTGTTTTGCGGATAAATTTATTTTTCTTAAATGGAAAAGAAAAATAGACCATGTCAACCTACTTATAGCATTGCCTTGATAAAGGTATTGTATGCCACAGTATCAAGCTCAAAACAATCATGAAAACTACTATGAATGACATTCTCTGCCTCTTGAAATTTGCCTGCAAACAGGGGTTGCTCATCAACATGAAGCAAGAAAAATCAAATATTAAACCAAAAAACATTATTGTGCACTATCCTCAACTTTCAAATCCTCCAATGTTTATTTGCATGTGCGACCACCACTTTATGAGATAACAATAACGCAAAATGTGTATAACCCACATCAACACTAGGGAGGGTTGAACAAAAAAAAAAAAAAATTAGCAAAAGATATATAACTAAACTGATTAAAACCACTTCACTAACATTTCAAATTATGTGTATAAAGTAATGAACAACTTATCAAAAAACTAAAATCCAATTGATCGTGAGAGAACAAATCCTATTTATACGCCTTAACGAGCATTTGTTAGTATCTTTTTATCCTGTTTTTGTGTATTTTTACTTCGTTTTTGAGTTTCTGACAGGATTTGGAAGAAATCAACTAAACCAGGCTAAATAGGATGAAAAAGCACAAGGAAAGAAGCTGAAAAAGCCACCTCGCGCGCGCGACCCGCTCGCGCGAGAATCCAGAATTCGCGCGCGCGACCTGCCAAATGACGCGCTCGCGCGGCCCGCACGCGCGATCCGTACAAAAAGTAAAGATACGTATTTCAGTATATTGAAGACTCCTGTGCAAACGAAACTGCTGAATGACGTCCAGACTGTAAAATATATCAGTTTCAGTTCGTTTCGGGTTAGGAAAGCTTCCAAAGCTTGTTGTAAACTCTATATATACTCTATTTTACTTCAATTGAAGGGTTACACACCCATACATACATACACATACAGCCATATAGACTGAAATTCCAGCCCTTGAAGAGGGAAAAGCAAGGAGAAGAAGAAGAAGACCAAGGATCTCCATGGCCTCCTCCATCAACCTCTTGCCGATCTCCACTTCCATGGCAGCCTAGACAAAGATCTAGGGTTTCAATGAAACCCTAGCCAAGTAATAGGGTTTTATTTATGTTTTTTATTTTAGTTTTATTATGTATGGATGATGATTACATGTTCCGAGGATTTTTATAAATAAATCGTACTTCTATTGATTAAATCATTGCCTTCAAAGTTTATTCTTGTCTTAGATCTATTTTGACTGTGATGTGCTCAATGATCTATGCTCGCTGTGCTTGTTTAGATTATTTACATGTGATGGTGCTTTATTGATTTGTGCTATCAAGTATCTGAATAATCCATGCCTAGATTAGACAAATTATGTCACAACCCTAGTTTAGTGTGGGATAATTCGTGCTAACCGAAGATGGAATATGTTGGTGCTTGAACCATGATTATTTTCTTGACGGAGGAATTGGGCTTGTAGCCACAATTCCCCATAATCATCAAACTTAGTAAGCTAATTGAATGCATAAATATTCCTATTATGAAGCTAGTGGTGGAGTTGCAACCCTAGGTTCCCTTTACATACTTACAAAACTGTTAATTACTTTCATAGTTTAGATTTATTTTTATTGTTATTAGTTTAATTAAAATCAAATCAAAATCCGTTTTCATAATTAACTAAAGTTAGGTTTTAAAATTAAGTCGCTGTAGTTAACCAATCCCTGTGGGTTCGACCTTTGCTTTCACACTACAATTCTTTTGAAAAGTAAAGAACACTTTTTATATCTTGATATTGACAACATCAATTTTTGGCGCCGTTGCCGGGGATTGCATTACTACCTTTAATTTTATAATCTTAGTTTAGTTAATTCGTAAATATTAGATTAGTTTTTATTCTTCTTATTTTCCGTTTTTGTTTTAAATTACTAACTTGTTCTTTTATTTTATAGGTTTTTGAGTCATCAAATTCCAACGTTTCCGAGTGGAGTAGCTAATTACATCAAAGTAGCTTACGCAAATAAAATAAATAAAAATGAAGTAAATTGCTTGCTTTAACTTCGCATCAAATCACTGTAAGTCAGGGTGCTGAGACGCAATTACTTGCATTAGGTTAGTTGTGGAGTGAACACTGCATTAGCTAGGAATCCCGGGGTGCTGGGCTTGATGCGGTCATTGCATTACAGGATAATATTCATGCATCATAGTAGTACTGTGTGCTTGCTTGTCGTCTTATTTGCTTGATTGCTATTTGTTTCTTTGATTGCTCAGTCTTTGTTTTTAGTTTCTTTTCCTTTGTTTTAGTTTATGTTAGGTACACGTTCAAATAAACCGGAATTAAAACCTTTCGACTCTGAACTTGAACGCACCCTAAGAGTTAATAAGTCTTCAAACTTAACTTCTAGAGCTAGGTTTTTAATAGACGACGATTTGACACCAAAACCAACGTCTTTATTTGAATCCGAAATACGTAGTACCCTTACAAGATTAAAGAAACCACGCTTTCATAACATAGAACCGATTAAAATGGCAGACATTGGAAATAACAATAACAACCAAAATAACAACGGAGATAATATGAATAATCTTAATATACCGCCACCTCCTCCACTTATAAATTATTTTATTCCTACTACTTACACGCCACAAGCCGGTATCGAATTACCGGAGGCGACGACATCTCACTTTGAGATAAAGTCGTCTACGATCTCGCTACTTCCGTCTTTCCATGGCTGTCTAAATGAAGATCCATATCAACACTTAGGAGATTTTCAGGATATATGCTCTACTTTGAAAATTCAAAACTTAAATGATGATGAATTAAAATTGCGGCTCTTTCCATTTTCTTTAAGAGACAAAGCTAAGTATTGGCTTCAAACACTTGAGCCAAACACAATTAAAACATGGGAAGCCTTACACACCGCATTTTTACAAAAGTTTTTTCCTATTATGCGTACAAATCAAATAAGGAAATCCATAACAAATTTTGTAATGCAAGATGGGGAGACGCTTTATGACACTTGGGAAAAGTTTAAAGAATTGTTACGCTCATGCCCACATCATCAGGTACCTAAGTGGCAATTAGTTCAAGTCTTCTATGAGGGGCTTATTCCCTCTGTCCGTAATACCGTCGATGCCGTTTGTGCGGGAACTTTCCTACACAAAAGCGCCGACGAGGCCTGGAAAATTTTTGAAACTTTAAGCGAGAACTCGATGCATCAGGCTGTGTCGGTACGTTCGGAAGGATATCTTCCTCCACCCAAACGAGAGGTGAAGTTTGAGTCGAGTCATTCTATTGAATTTCTAGAATTATCTAAAAAACTTGACCGCCTTATGACAATGAATCAAGCGACAATCACACCTCCTCACGAAGTATGTGAATTGTGTTCTGCACCGTCACATAATATCTTTACATGCCCATCGACATCTCAGTTTCCCGAATTTGTGAAGCAACACGTAAATGCTATGCAACAATTCCCACAAAATAATTATACGCCTAGGTTGAATAATTTTCCTAACACTTATCGACCCCAATTTCAACAAAATCAATACCAACACCCTCCTCCTAATCCTAACCCCCCAAGGACTAACGCTTTTGAAGAGACGGTGTTGGCTTCCCTTAAGAATATTGAAACTCAAGTCCAAGCACAAGCACAAATAGTGCACTCTCACACACAATCCATTGCGAAGCTTGAGTCCCAAATTGGACAAATAGCGAATACAATGAGTCGTAGGAACGAGGGGAAGTTGCCTGCGCAAACTATTCAAAATCCTAAGGGACAATATGAGATTAAGGGGTCGAGTGAACAAGTAAACGCCGTATCGAGTAGGACGACTATTCGGGAAGATGAAGTTGTTAAGATTCTGGATCAAAATGACGTTAAATCGAATAAAGAAGAGGGTGAGGAGACGAGTCAAAATAAGAAAGATAAAGAACCGGTCCCAACTAACTATGTTCCAAAGTTACCTTTTCCACCCAATGTTGAGGAACCGTCTAATTTTCCAAAGAAAAAATCAAAAACTGAGGATATACTCGAGGTGTTTAAACAAGTTAAAATTAATATTCCATTCCTCGATGCTATTAAGCAAATTCCCGCTTACGCTAAATGTCTTAGAGACCTATGTACGCAAAAACGCAAACTACGCAGTCATATTCCTAAAAAGGTCTTCCTCACGGAAAAAGTAAGTTCAGCTTTTCAACACGCTCCTCCGAAGTATAAGGATCGCGGTACGCCTACGATTTCATGTGTCATAGGTGACACTATCATTCATCGGGCTCTCCTTGACTTAGGAGCTAGTGTTAACCTCTTACCTTATCATGTCTACAAACAATTAGGACTAGGTGAACTTAAACCTACGGCCTCTACTATTCAATTAGCGGATCGTTCGATTAAAGTACCTAGGGGAGTCGTCGAAGACGTCTTAGTTAAAGTTGATCAATGTTTCTATCCTGTTGATTTTATGGTCCTTGACACCGAACCGGTGCTAGATGCTAGAAAATACACTCCTGTTATTCTTGGTCGTCCATTCTTAGCCATGGCCAACGCACGTGTCAATTGTAGAACAGGGGTGATGAAAGTGTCGTTCGGGAATATAAAATTAAAATTAAATATTTTTAATGCTGCTGATCAACCTCCTAAAGACGATGATTATCAATATGTGGAAGGTAATGAAATTAGAAGAACTGTTGAACCTAATAAAATAATAAATATTAATGAGGGGAATAATCCGGTGAGTGATGAGCAGATGAATTTGAATACAACAGACTCTAACGATAAATTTACTCGAGAGGTGAAAAATCGACTTGACCTTAATCAGGATGAACCGTCGATTGAATTAATTCGAAGCGACATGCTTTCAACTTACCATTGGGTTTTTCCTGACATCTTAAGTGGTACAAACTCCGATTTACGGCCTCCGTGAGTCTTGAGCTAGAACGGTCTAGCTGAAGACGTAAAAGTTAGCGCTTCTTGGGAGGCAACCCAAGCTTAATTTCGTCTGTTTTCTTTGTTTTTGATCGTTTTTGAATCGTTTTGGTCAGTCTTAGAGTTTTCGGGACAGGTTTGGGGGTCAGAATTAATTTATTTTAATATTATATACATAATTTTAGCCACAAAATGGAAAAAATTGAACTCACGCGCGCGGCCCGCTCGCGCTAGGCCTCGCTCGCGCGGTCCGCTGGCGCGAGTTTGAGACTTAGTAGAATTTTCTTTCTTTTTCTTATATGATGCCTCAGCTTTTTCTCGCGCCTCATTTCGCGGGCGCGAGAATTTAAAAAATAAAAAAATAAAAAAAAATAAAATAAAATTTTGGGAATTCGCGCGCGCGACGGCCGCTCGCGCGGACCGCTCGCGCGATTCCCCATTTTCCTATTTTTTCCCTTTTGCTTTCTATATCCTTCCCCCTACCTATTTTATTTGTGTTTCTTTTCAGTTTTTGTTTATTTGGTTCAGTTTAGTTCGTGTTCGTTGTTTTCCTTGTTACATTTATACTTTTTCGTTTTATTTCTGTTCCATTTGCTCGTTTAGTTTAGTTTAGCTTAGTTTTTATATTTATATTCCATATTTAGGTTTCATTTACTTTTAATATTCTTTTGTGAGTTTCTTTTCGTTTATCTAGTATTAACAGGTACATTTGAACTTTATCGCCAAATTTGTATACATTTGCCTATTTGTCATTGCCGAGATTGAGGTACTATCGTTCCTTCCTTACGTACTCACCTTTCTTTCGTTTTATTATTTCATTAGGGACAATGAACGGTTTAGGTTTGGGGGTGTATGCACACATGCACATTATTTTATGCGAAATTTTAAAATTTTTCAATAAGTGTGTTTAAATAAACAATGTTACCGACGTTTTTGCAATATCAATTTGATACTTTTTGATAGAGAACTTTGAATTGTTATAGAATGGTAAACAAGAGAAGATGTAGTTAAACATTTGCTGAAGTTATGATAGGACGTTTTAAGTTATGTATTGTTCGAATCGTAGTTTTATATCATAGATTTGCACATAAACTTATGCACTGCATGTAGTCACGTGAATACATGTTGGTTGTGAACTATAATATGATTCGGATTTCTAGATAACACAAGGTGGAGACTAAGCCCGGTGAGCTTTTGAGCCTATCTTTTCTTTTTAGAGGGTTATAAATACACATTGTGTTTGTCGAATTTCATTGAAATAGAGCATTTACTTGTTGTTTAGTCTCATTATTCTTGTTTTGGTTGATAGTCAAGTTAAAATATTTGTTACCATGCTAAATAATCTTCCGTCGTAAATGTTGAAAAATCATATAACCCTAGGAAATGATCTTAGGCCCTTCTTTGTTTACTGTTGACCGATAAAAGATAAAATTTCCTTAGTTCGCCCCTTTGAGCCGTTACAATGCCTCTTTTTCTTTGTTCACCATTATCCTCTTTAAAAGCTCCAACTTGATCGACTTGGAGTATACCACTGGAAGAGTGATCAACTTTTAGTAGTATTAAGGCGATGTGTTGATGAAGAAGAAGAAAATAAGATGTTATTGGGGTAGTTGCTTGGTATTCAATGCACAGTCATTTGAGAAGCGAGAAAAGAAAAAGGAAAAGAAACAAAATAAAGAAGAGGAAGGTTGAAAAAAATGAAAGAAAAGAAGAAAAATGAATGAAAAGGAATGAAGAGAAAGAAAAGATGAAAGTTTGTAGAAGAAGAATGAAAGAGATCGAACATGCCTTACAATGCCATTCGTAAACCTACCCAATTAATCCTTTCTATCCTCTTTCATTACCTGAGCCACGTTACAACCTTTGAAAAGTCCTAATTGATCCTAGGAAACATGGTTCGGATATGAAAATGATGGGAGGGGGATTAAAACATGGTAATGATTAATTTTTCTTGATTATTGGCATCTTATCCATGAGACTATTGTTCTTTCGTGTCATTCGTTTTTTTCCAGTCATATGTGAGCATTTCTCGTTTTGAAAACATATTTCCTTTACTCACATATTTTAGAAAAATTACACTTGTTTATGAGTGTTTCATTTTAGAGTGTAATTGACATTGTGAGATTCGTAGTCGAAGCATAGTTAGATGGTCATCCGAGTTATTTTCTCAGTTCATGACATGCGCGTGTTCATTTGACTACCATATCACACACGTGCAATTGTATGAAGAACTCTATTGATTTATACGATGCATGTGCTTGGGATTGTTTTCCATGATTTAGGTGAATGTTTCATTATGTTTCTTTATGTTCGTTATTCTATTTCAAATCTTTGTTATATGATGAAGGAGTATTGAATATTATGTTCTTTGTTTTTAATAAAAGTTTTTTTAATATATAAGTTAATAAAGATGGTTGTGGGTAACTTGTTGACGAGAACCCTCACGAGACTTCACTCGTCCGACTAGGGACACCTAGAGGTTTAAAAGGCTTGTTACATATGCTAAATGCAATCGTGATCCATGCGAAAATGGAGTAGATTTTTATGAGTAGTTTAGTTTTTATTTTTAGTTTTGCTCGAGGACTAGCAAAATGTAGGTTTGGGGGTGTGATCGGGAGAGAACAAATCCTATTTATACGCCTTAACGAGCATTTGTTAGTATTTTTTTATCCTGTTTTTTGTGTATTTTTACTTCGTTTTCGAGTTTCTGACAGGATTTGGAAGAAATCAACTAAACCAGGCTAAACAGGATGAAAAAGCACAAGGAAAGAAGCTGAAAAAACCACCTCGCGCGCGCGACCCGCTCGCGCGAGAATCCAGAATTCGCTCGCGCGACTCGCGCGCGACCTGCCAAATAAAGCGCTCGCGCGGCCCGCGCGCGCGATCCGTACAAAAAGCAAAGATACGTATTTCAGTATACTGAAGACTCCTGTGCAAACGAAACTGCTGAATGACGTCCAGACTGTAAAATATATCAGTTTCAGTTCATTTCGGATTAGGAAAGCTTCCAAAGCTTGTTGTAAACTCTATATATACTCTATTTTACTTCAATTGAAGGGTTACACACCCATACATACATACACATACAGCCATATAGACTGAAATTCCAGCCCTTGAAGAGGGAAAAGCAAGGAGAAGAAGAAGAAGACCAAGGATCTCCATGGCCTCCTCCATCAACCTCTTGCCGATCTCCACTTCCATGGCAGCCTAGACAAAGATCTAGGGTTTTAATGAAACCCTAGCCAAGTAATAGGGTTTTATTTATGTTTTTTATTTTAGTTTTATTATGTATGGATGATGATTACATGTTCCGAGGATTTTTATAAATAAATCGTACTTCTATTGATTAAATCATTGCCTTCAAAGTTTATTCTTGTCTTAGATCTATTTTGACTGTGATGTGCTCAATGATCTATGCTCGCTGTGCTTGTTTAGATTATTTACATGTGATGGTGCTTTATTGATTTGTGCTATCAAGTATCCGAATAATCCATGCCTAGATTAGACAAATTATGTCACAACCCTAGTTTAGTGTGGGATAATTCGTGCTAACCGAAGATGGAATATGTTGGTGCTTGAACAATGATTATTTTCTTGACAGAGGAATTGGGCTTGTAGCCACAATTCCCCATAATCATCAAACTTAGTAAGCTAATTGAATGCATAAATATTCCTATTATGAAGCTAGTGGTGGAGTTGCAACCCTAGGTTCCCTTTACATACTTACAAAACTGTTAATTACTTTCATAGTTTAGATTTATTTTTATTGTTATTAGTTTAATTAAAATCAAATCAAAATCCGTTTTCATAATTAACTAAAGTTAGGTTTTAAAATTAAGTCACTGTAGTTAACCAATCCCTGTGGGTTCGACCTTTGCTTTCACACTACAATTATTTTGAAAAGTAAAGAACACTTTTTATATCTTGATATTGACAACATCACTAATGATCCCAAAAAATTTTGGAACACTGAAACCATACTGCTTGCAACAATCATAAGGCTCCATTTTAAACTGTCACGCCCCGGAACGGCAAAAATAGAGAAAAATAAATTTCCTTTTTGGGTCCAAAGGCAGCAACGGGTGAAGTCACATGATTGTCCACACCACGCAGTACTAAGCAACAAGAAGTAATAGTGTAACAAGAATGAAGTCTAGGTTCTAATCACAACGTAACATAAAGTCAACAGAAGTTACTAACTATTACACATCAGAGTCTCGAATCAAATATAAGACAACGGAAGTACAAATGTCAACGTAACATATGCCTGACTACAAAAAGGTTTCTAAAACGGTAAAGACAATTAGTTACAATTCTAGTCTAGTCTTCAGTTGGCGTAAAGGTAGTCCTCGGCGTAGTAGTCTTCTTCGGTCTGACTTCCGTCGGGGAAATTCTCCACGGGGACGTCGTCACTAACATGGTAGTCTTCTCCTGCGGGCCCTTCACCTGTATAGTCATAACCAAGGTGCGCTGGAACATAGAAATGTCCAGCGGCATAAACGTCGTCAGCTTAATGAAAGCTGAGTGAGTTAGATACTAATAGGGTATCAACTATTGAAGTTATTACAAGTTATAAACAGTAACCAAGTTAGAGTTTAGTGAGGGTAACTTCTTTACATCAAACCGATTATCCGATTACTAACGTCTTACTCATTTTAAGACCGATAACACGTCTTGATGGGGGAAACAAACTCGACAATAGTTCAACTCTATAAATACACCATTGCTCATCCACCGCTTTTAAGAACATATGCACAGTTCACCGCATGTCATGGATACCACGTTAGTCCATCCCCCGCTTTTAAGAACATATGCACAGTTCACCGCATGTCAGGGATATAACGCTTTAAACAATAGTACATCATTCTATGCCATGACTTAGCGACGTCTACCAGTGATCACGGTCCACCGCATGTCATAGACACCTTCGTCTGTCTACTGCTTTTAAGAACATATGATTAGATCATCTGGCTATCTTAGGGCAAATGGTCCGGTTTACCGCAAGTCATAGACACCTTCGTCTGTCTACCGCTTTTAAGAACATATGATCGACCAAAGCCCGCCCACGCAAGGTTCCCGAATCTTAGTAAACCTACTTAAGTTCAACTCTATTACCGATACATGACAATCCCAATGTGGCCCGACTACTCTGAATGAAATGAATGTTAACTCCAAAGGATTCACGACTATTCTATTATCTAACATCATAAACATTATTCGTTAATCTTGTTGTTACTACGATCCTACGTCGCATTAACCCATTATCATGTCTGTATTACAATAATAAAGCGTGCTGGGAAATACTGAATAGTAAATAAACAACTAAACAGTTATTATAAGAAAATAGTATTCTGAAACTTCCAATCGATTGGTATAGAGGTCGATAGATTGGTATAAAAGTGGCATCAATCGATTGGAAAAAGGTTCAATCGATTGGTATAAAAGTGGCATCAATCGATTGGAAAAAGGTTCAATCGATTGGTAAGATATTCAATCGATTGGATCATAACCCATGCCAATTGATTGCATAAAGTGTCAATCGATTGGGACCTGAAAGATGTCAATCTATTGGTAAGAATACCAATCGATTGGTACTTCGTCTTCTTCATAGTGAAGATTATCCAGTAACATATAAATGGGAATACATGGTTTACACTCCATTTCTTCGTTCAAAACACGTTCTAACACCAATATAAAGCCACCAAGTGAGTTTAAAACTCACCTTAGTTGTCTAGGGTGTGTTTGGGAATGTGTAATGAAGCTTGGAGCTTCAATGGTGGCTCCTCTCTCTCTCCTCTACTCTGTCTTCTTTTTTCTTCTTCTCTTCTTTCTTCTTTTTGATCTTCTTCTCTTCTTCCTTCTTGTCTCAGTCCATGGATGTGTGTGTGTGTGTGAGTGTATGAATATATGTATATATGTGTGTATATATATATGAGTGTATATATATAAACACACACACACAAGCACTCCCTCTCACTCTCTAGTTTCTGTAAACAGAAAATGGGCGAGATTGGGTCGCATATATATATATATATATATAGATGGGGAAGTGTTCACGTGGACAAACCCCAACCAGAGCAAAAGAATCTGCTCAGCTGCTTCCAATCGATTGGTAAAAGAGTCAATCGATTAGTATAAGCAATCGATTGGTATAAAGTTCAATCGATTGGTATTAGGTATTAATGCTCCAATCGATTGATAGAAGTGTCAATCGATTGGTATCCAAATTATACCAAAGGTAAGGCCAAGCTCATACAAGTATTAAAAAAAAACGTACAAGGTCTTATTCACATAATTTATTACAAAAAAAATAGGGTATTACATCATCCACCACTCATTAAAGATTTCGTCCGCGAAATCCGAAATAAGCAGGGTTAAAACAAAAATGAAAACTTCTCTTGCATCTCCGACTCCAATTCCCATGAAGCTTCTCCTTCGTCGTGGTGCTTCCACTGAACCTTCACCAGCGGAATATCCTTGTTTTTGAGCTTCTTCACTCCTCGGTCTAAAATACGCACTGGTCCTTCGTTGTAGGTCACGTTCTCGTTCACCTCGATATCTTCAAAACTGATCTCGTGCGTTGGGTTGTGGGCACACGTTCTCAACATGCTGATGTGGAAAACGTCGTGCACTCCTGACATCTTTGGCGGCAATTGTAGACACCCCATTTTGTTGGCTATCATATTTAGGAGACCTATAGCTTGGTGGTTCACAATGATCGAAAAAGACTTAAAAGGATTCCTGGAAGTTAGTTCTATCTCTTAGAATGCTCAGAATGACCAAAATGCCTCTGAAAGCCCAGAAGCTCCCAAATTTGGACCAAAAGTTCTGAAAACATGCTACGTCGTAACAAAAATGATAAAATGAGTTTTTAAGTAAAATCGGATGAAATCGTCAGCACCTAGAGACCCCCGGAAGTCCCGAAAGTTCCCGGAAAGTCCCTGTTGATCGGTTTGACCAAGGTTTGACCAAGTTTGACCGAAATCGTCCAAATTTACCAGAATCATTCTAGATCATGTGGAAAGTGTTAAAATAAGTTTTAAAATAAAATCGGATGAAAATGTCAGCTCTTGGGAGCTCCCAGAAGTCCCCAGAACTTCCTGGAGGTCCCTGATTTGACCAGTTTGACCAAAAGTTGACTTTGAAACTAGAGCACCGTATCATTTTTCAAACATTTTTCATGGATACTAGAGGTCAATAGCTTTCCAACGGTGTATTGTACATAATTTCTGGATTTAAAACGAATTTATTATGAATTCCCAAAGGCGAAAAAGGTGACCAAATCGGCTTTTATCGCGAATACCGCAAAACGTTTCAAAGTGACCTATCCACGAACTATTTTTTATGTAAATTAGACTCCATTACCTTTTCA
Source organism: Hydrangea macrophylla (assembly GCA_033977485.1). Classification (NCBI taxonomy): domain Eukaryota; kingdom Viridiplantae; phylum Streptophyta; class Magnoliopsida; order Cornales; family Hydrangeaceae; genus Hydrangea; species Hydrangea macrophylla. The sequence goes on along the minus strand of CM066990.1, from coordinate 66,590,088 downwards.
ACGGTATATCACAACCTCATTTTGGAGTTCATACGCATTTTCTGTGAATTTCGGACGAAATAGGGCCTTTTCGCGAATACCGGAACCTCAGGGGGCCTAAATAGCATTATCTGGACGAGGGAGGAGCAGTGCCGCCGCGGCACTGGCCCAGTGCCGCCGCGGCACTCCCATCCAGAGCAGTGTGTTTTTGTAATTTCTTTTGGAGGTCCAATTTGATTAATTAAAAACCAAAACGATGTAGTTTTATGTTCACAGATGTTTGGGACCAATGGGAGTACTTCTAAAACCCCAAACCACCCCAAATTAGCCTATATAAACCCCTCATTGCTCTTCATTTTAGGGGGGCCAAGTGCAAAAGCTTAAAAAGTTGTAGAGAAGAAGAGAGATAGAGAGAGGTTTAGAAGAGAGAAAATGAGCTTCCTCCTACTATTTTGCTATAGAAAGTGAGTTTTAATCTTGTTTTCTTCCATTACCTTTCTTATACTTCACATTCCAAACACCCCCAATCACCATTCTTGAGCATTCTTGAGTTAGGAAGCTACTTCCATGTCCAAATATCAAAATCTATGAGTGAAACACCAAGCTACAAGTTCAATACATCATGAATATCATCTATTGATTGCTATCTATTAGCTTGTTTGTTTATATAATGTTCATCTTTTCTCACCTCATTTCTTTTTGATTTTTTTTATTTACTTACTAGTTCATCATCATCTAAGTGATGACATGAAGTTTGAGGTGAGTGAATCCTTATGGATAGTAGCTCTTAACCTCAAAAACATGTTTGATAGATGATGATTATAACTTCAATACCTCCAAGGTATTCTTGAAGTTATGTTCAAATAAAAAATAAATCTCTCCAACAATCTTGGGGGTTCTTGATGATGAGTTTGATGTTGATATTCCAAGAGGTCATAATCTCTATTTGATGTTGAAAATATACTTTCAAAATCTCTATTTCAAAACCCCTCTTAAAACCCCTCATTTTAATCTCAAGAAAGAAAACTCTAGTTTTTCCCAAAATCTTCAAAACAGTGAGTCAAAACAGTGAGTGATCTGAGTTCAAAGATTTTTCTAGATCTCAATACTCAATGTATGGATGCAAGGCCACTTGGAAAGTCTTCCTAACTCATTAGAGAACACCCATGATTTTTGGTTTGACTTGGAAATACTTGGAAATGGTCCATTTGGACCCAAACATTCCTTCCAGACATTCTGTTTTTGCTGTCACAGCAGCTAGGTCCAATTCCAACCACTTTTTCAGAAAACGTTTCCAAACAAGGTGGTCCTTACTTATTTTTCCCTTAAACTTAAATGTCTTAGGGAACTTGCTGTATAAAATGGGCCTCTAGATCATTTGTTTTCATTTTCTAAGATTTTCTAACATTTCAGTCGACAGTACGGACTCTGTTTCTGAGTGAGCTCTATTGTGTATATGATTTCTCTCAATCTGTGATAGTTATTAAGGATTGGATTTTTGGGTTGTGTCCTAGACACAATAAGAAAGATCTCCATAAAAAATCATGCATTGAAAACATTCCTAACCCCTCTTTTCACATTTTAAAAGATCATGTTACTGTTCTGTCCACTATTCACAGCAAGCACATTTTAACTTTCACCCTTTGATTTGATGGTTACATGCATTCCAAATTAGCTCATGTCTTAGGAAGTAGTTCATACTACATTTGTAAATTTCTCATAATGATTCCATTCATTCATTCATACACATATTAGACTTCCAAGTCATTCTAGAAATCCATGAACACAAAGCACACTACAACCTTTACACATTATAGATCCATGCATTGCATTCATGCAAGATTTGGGGGGTTTTGTGACTCCTAATCTAAGAAGATTGCAAGGAATGAACTTGATCGCACGTTCATGTTTCCCACCGATTAATTCTTCCTTTCTCATCCGCCCCGGGGATTGAGAGGTCTTCTTTTCTCAAAGATTAACATGCATCATTCTAGTTTGCTAAGCATATTTTGATCTCTTTGATTATTTGTTTCAAGAAAAATTCATGTCCCCTTTAGATTAGGAAGTCTTGATTATTTGATACATGATTAGACGATTTTTCCTAGGTTTATTTGTGTGATCTTTCACTTTTGCATTGTATGATATTTGGCTAAGATCTTATGAATGATATTTTATCTTTTGATCTTCTATTTCAAGATTCTTATGTAATGTAATATACTATCATAATAGTAATTGCCGAACCACACATAGTATAAGATGATTATTTGGATGCTAATTGAGGCCCGTCGAGAGATGGGGCGAGTTGAGGGTGTTTTAGTCGTGACAAAGGCTCCTTCCTTTCTCGTACCAAAACCCCGAGCCAAGTTCTTTGGTTATGAAGGGCCGGTGCCCTTTATCCGTTTGGGTGAGTCAAAATTAGGTTTCTCGGTTCCTTAAAGACCAAGTGGCAACTCTGTATCTGTTTTCGAAAGACCTTCTTTTCTTCGAAATCAACCTCTTGTTTTCTTTTAAATCAATTTCAAAATAAAGGAAAATCAATTCCGAAACCCCGGAAACAAACAGAAAAAACTGGGAGTGGACGACGGATTCCGCGTGTCCACAATCTGGCGACTCCACTGGGGATTTTTATTTTAAAACAAAATAATACAGAGGTTTGACTCATAAGAAGCATCCTTAAAATCATCTTTTTACTGTGTTTGGTTCACCTCATTGCACTTCTGCATTTCCCCTTCGACTGTGTCTGAAACGCGGCGCTGACATTGTTCAGGTCTTGCTGCGCCAGGGCACAAGTCACCGTTGATACTGTACCTTCCAAGGTATATCAAAAAGAGTAAAAACCTCCATACTGTCTCTCTGACGGTATATTGGAACTCTCGTCAACGGACCCTCTTTGACTAAACCTAGCCTTTGCATATAGATTCCTGTAGAACCTTTCATAGGGTTGTTGATTTATCTTTTCAGATAGGACAATATGATATAACTGTTGTATGCCCTGGTGGGATTACCTGCACGGTGTAGACGCTTATGTGGCATGAGGCAGAACCTCTTTCTTATGATCCCCAAGGCAATCACTTACATGTGACCACATTGAGTGACCTGCCTAGGCACCATGGTAAGGAAGTCTGCTCCATGTTCACAAAGATATACACCGCAAACCTTGTTTGTTGGTCCTAGGACATAGGAGTATGAAAACTAGCAAGACAGTATGATCACCATCATAACCTGTTTCTCCCAGAAACTCTGTCCAGATATCTCAGATATAACCATATTGTCCAGTTTCTCCTAGAAACTTTGTCCAGATATCCCAGATGTAACCATATTATTCAGTTTCTCCTAGAAACTCTGTCCAGATATCCCAGATACACCCATATTAACCAATTTTTCCCAGAAACTCTGTCCAAATATCCCAGATATAACCATATTAACCAGTTTTTCCCAAAAACTCTGTCTAAATCTCCCAGCCTATCCAAATTTCCTAGAAATACCCATAGTACTTGTTTCTCCCAAAAACTCTGCCCAAATCACCCAGAAATGCCCAGATATACTTGTTTCTCCTAGAAACTCTATCCATATTTCTCAGAAATACCCAAAACACCAGTTTATCCTAGAAGCTCGGTCCAAATCAACCAGAAATCCCTATTTCTCCTAGAAACTCAAATGACTTCTAGAAATTTCTTCAAATCTTCCAAATCCCTGTTTCTCCCAGAAATCCATGTTATCCCTTGGTGATCATACTGGAAAGTAAGGTTAGCACACTCTGTATGGCTAGGACCTTATTTGTTTAACTGTTATCTGTTAGAAGTAGGGGCATCATATAGATTAGGGCTTGCATCTGCATGCTTGTCTCATGTGCATGCACCATTCTCATCAGTCTGCGCACACTATCTCAGTCAGTCTGTACATAAGTCAGTCCATCTTCCTTAACATCACTGTCATTGTCTCTCCAGTCATCACTATCAGAATCTGATACACTTCTCTCGAATCTGTAGGTCATTATAGATTCCCAAAGTCAGCTACTGAGATCCCCATCCCGGGTCAGAAGTTCGAACAGTCATTTGGTTAGAATCAGTTCGCCGAGAAAATTCAACATGAATCAGGAAACTTTGGAAGCCAAGGTCACTGAATTAATCAATCAACAGTCAGATCGGCTGACTCAAGTTATGAAATTTATGGAAGAGTTTCGACAACAGCAGCCACAGTACCCACCTGGGTTCTCACCACCACTAGGATTCATGCCACCACCACCATCTAGATTTGGACCGCCTCCTGAAAATATTGGAGAAGAAGAATGGTTTCAAGGGGTCCCACTACCTGCATATGAGAAAAGGCTCCAAGAAAAAATGGACAAGGTTGACAAGCTTGAGAACATACTAAGGAAGAGTAAGGGGGTCGACGATTACATGTTAGATCTGGAAGGATTGTTTGAGCCCAACTAGGTGAGGCTACCCGAGAACTTCAAGATGCCTAAAATTGATCGTTTTGATGGAACTGGGAATCCGAAGAGCCATGTAAAGTTTTGCATGAGTGTTTTCCAATCAATGGGCTGCAGCCATGAGCACATCGCAATGTTGTTCCCTCAAACCCTCGCCAAGGCTGCTCTATCTTGGTTTCTGACCTTGGAGGTTTCTAAGACGCGGACTTGGGAAGATATAGTCCAGGTCTTCGTTGATCATTACTCCTACAACCAACAGCTCGATGTCACCATCTGGGATCTGGAGACTACCCGGCAGAACTTCAATGAGTCATTCGCTGCGTTCTTGAGCAGATGGAGAAACAAAGTGGCCCAAATGACCCACCGACCGATCGAAAAGGAACAAGTCCGGATGTTGATCAAGAATCTACTACCGCTGTACCATGAGAAACTCTTCTACCAGTCCATCTCAACATTTGAAGAACTATTTGAGATTGGGACTAGAATTAAAGATGCAATCAGGGAAGGGAAAATCAAGAATGAAGAATCACAAAGCCAGTCCAAGAGGCCCGACTACTCCCAAAACCCTCCGGATGTCAACGCCCTTAGTAACCAACCCATGGCCTATTCTCCCCGATCATACCAGCACACAAACCAAACCAGCTCACCTAGCCGCCCTTACCACAATAGGGTACCACGTGAATTTTCCAAGCTAGATATCTCTCCCTCCGTAGCCTTAGGTCGCCTGCTAAGAAAGGGACATCTCCAACTCCTTCAGCCTCGTGCCGATCCCCCACCACCTAATTGTGACCTGTCCAAACGATGTGCCTACCACCAAGGCCTAGGCCATGACACCGACCGGTGCATACGTCTCCGCCATGATATCCAAGACCTCATTGATCGAGGAATCATCGAGCCACCACCCATTCAACCCCACGTCACCTAAGCCCATGGCCTATCCTTTCAAAGGATCCCTTTTATTGACACCCATGAATGTTGAATCCGTGCAGTGGAGCGATAGTGTTTGGAACTTCTTCTAAAAAAAAATAAATAAAAAGAATAAGTGAGTCACTGTGACATTCCATTTGAGATCAAGTCGAGTCTAGTCGAGTCTGTTGTATGTTTTGTCTATTTCAAGTTTAGTCTTGTGGTCAAGTCTGTCTGTCACCGAGTTGTTAATGAGTCTGTAATCCTTCTCTATTGATGGAATGAAGTCTCATTTTGTCTAATCTGATGTGCCTAGTCATAGATGCACTAATCGCTGAACTGAAGTGTCACTTTTCAAATTACCATGGATATTACTGTGCTAAAAAAAATAATTTTTTTTTACTCAAACAAAATCCTGAAAGGTCAAAGTCAATTTTACGCTGACACCGATGAAGAGCTGAGAATTGAATAGTCTTACTTTAAGAATTTAAAGATGTTCTTACCTCAATCTTGAAAAGACATACTTGAAACTGACTTGGGACTCGCCCAACCCTTTTTGCACCATTTCGAAGCCTTAAGCCCAATCTAATTGGGAGCCACGCAATCTGTCCAATTCAAAGCAATGCAAACTTAGCCCTTGATGGTAGCCAAACATTTCAGTGAGTTTCATCTCCACTTTAAAAAAAAAAACAAAAAAAAAAGAAAGAAAAAAAAAAAAGAAAAGAAAAGAAAAGAAAAAGCTCGCTAGGTTAAAAACCCGAAAGGGCACCTAGGCAAAAGTTAGAGCTGAAAAAGGTGTTGATTTCCAAAATCTGACCCTAGCCAGTCAAAATGTTGGAGAAAATTTTGATGAAACAAATGAGAGAATCATACGCTTCAAGATACATCTTAAGAACGTGCCAAGATCACATTTCAAAAGGCACGGAATGACCACAAATAAATTCCGAGAACTGACATGCACATTCTGGAATTCTGAGATTGCGATTAAAAGATCTCACAAGAATTGACTACATCAAAAAGCAAAATTGACTGGCTAGGCGAAAGTGAAAATGATCAATCCTCAAAATAAAAATAAAAAGAAAAAGAAAAGAAGGGGAGATTGAAACTGAATCCTTTTATTCAAAGCTACCACAAATGGCTCAAGTTTGAACTTCTTTGACGATTGGTTTGAAAAACACTCATACCTCAAACCAATTTCTTTCAAGCCTTGCCTTGAACTACGCTCGACCTGATTCCCACTCGGGGATACGTAGGCAACCACATCGGTTCGGTCAACACCATCATAATCATACCAATTTCCTTCAAGCCTTGCCTTGAACTACGCTCGACCTGATTCCTACTCAGGGATACGTAGGCAACCACATCGGTTCGGTCAATACCATCATAATTATACCAATTTCCTTCAAGCCTTGCCTTGAACTTTGCTCGACCTGATTCCCACTCGGGGATACGTAGGCAACCACATCGGTTCGGTCAACACCATCATAATCATACCAATTTCCTTCAAGCCTTGCTTTGAACTACGCTCGACCTGATTCCCACTCGGGGATACGTAGGCAACCACATCGGTTCGGTCAATACCATCATAATCATACCAATTTCCTTCAAGCCTTGCCTTGAACTACGCTCGACCTGATTCCCGCTCGGGGATACGTAGGCAACCACAACGGTTCGGTCACCCCACCTACCTAAAAATCAACCTGCTTCTTTCCAACCATGGCCCGAACTACGTTGGACCTGATCCCCACTTGGGGGTACGTAGGCAGACTTTTAAAAAAAAAAGAAAAAAGAAGGATGGCTCGCTAGGTCGAAAATCCGAAAGGACGCCTAGGCAAAATTAGAGCTAAATCCAAGGTGAGCAATAACGAAAGAGAGAAAAAAAAAAAAAAAAAAAAAAAAAAAAGCTTGCTTGGTCACCTCACTGGTGCCTAGGCAAAAGTTATGAGCATTTGAGAGATTAAAGTCACGGTCCTTGCCTCAAGCCAGAAATCACCTTCCACCATAGGGGCAAACTTCGACTACCCGCCTCGTTCGCCTGACTTTCACTATCTACCCTTCATACAAGGGGCAAACTTCGGTCACCTACCTCGTTTGCCCAAAACCTCCAATGAACCTTCCTCCAAACTAGGGGCAAATTTCGGTCATTTACCTCGTTTGCCTACCAATCCCACTTCATGCCCTTCAAACTAGGGGCAAACTTCGTTTGCCACCCGATCCCTATACACCAATGGTAAGCCTTCAAGTCACAAACATTGTCTTGAACAGATGGAAATGGAGCATCTTTTATTCTATAAGCTAAGGCACTAATTCAAAGCACATCTTGGGAGAAGCAAAGAAATTGATTAGATTAGTAGGGAAGAATTTTCAAAAATAAGATTCACCATCAAAGTGATGCCACGTTAAGGCGAGAAGTAAACACAAAAGAGAAATGGTACATCATTTATGACAAGAGCACATTAAGTTTTGGCAAGTCGAGCTTGTTTCATTTCAGTGTCGAATGTGTCACCCTCGCGTGACGGTGTCTGTCATTTTTGAGTCTGTCATAGTCTTTTTCAGGAAAAGAGTCGGTCAACAGTGATAAATAATGAATTTTTCAAATCAAGTTATAAAGAGCATTCTAATGACAATACAAGCAGGAGTACCAAACATCATTACTACACCAGACAAGGCGTCAGCATGAGAAGTGTCCAAACTTGGGGAGAATTCATCCCTTTCCAAACCGTCGAAAGTTAACCATCTTCTTTCATTTGTCCAACATAAGTCCACGAGTGGCTGTTGATGATCTTCTTTCATCTGTCCAACATAAGTCCATGAGTGGCCGTTGATGATCTTCCTTCGTCCACGCAACATAAGTTCATGAGTGGCTGTTGACTGTCTTCCTTCGGTCATGCAACATAAGTCCATGAGTGGCTGTTGATCCTTCGTCTTTCTTCATGCAACATAAGTCCATGAGTGGCTGTTGATGATCTTCTTTCATCCTAACAACATGATCTTCCTTTCTCCTAGCAACATAAGTCCATGAGTGGCTGTTGATGATCTTCCTTTCTCCTAGCAACATAAGTCCATGAGTGGCTGTTGATCTTTCGTCTTTCTTCATGCAACATAAGTCCATGAGTGGCTGTTGATGATCTTCTTTCATCCTAGCAACATGATCTTCCTTTCTCCTAGCAATATAAGTCCATGAATGGCTGTTGATCTTTCATATCTCTTCATGCAACATAAGTCCATGAGTGGCTGTTGATGATCTTCCTTTCTCCTAGCAACATAAGTCCATGAGTGGCTGTTGATCTTTCGTCTTTCTTCTAGCAACATAAGTCCATGAGTGGCTGTTGATGATCTTCTTTCATCTGTCCAACATAAGTCCATGAGTGGCCGTTGATGACCTTCTTTCATCCTAAAGTAACATAAGTCCATCACCCTCCTCTTTCAATATCAAAACCTTAACTGCCACAGACCATCTCCGAGAACCCTACATTATCCCCCGAGGACAGAAACAGACAGATACCAGCTCCCGGAGGCCCCGACCGGCCCTCTTGGATTGAGCGTCGAAAGATCTTGATGAAATCGAATTTGAATCCCGATCAAGAGAAGCAGTTGAAGAGAGATCCCAGAAAGAGTCGCTTCATCCCCAAGAAATTTAGTTTAATCCCCAGCGGACGTATCGATTCATACACCGTCAGTTCAATCACGACAGTCATAGTAGTTCACTGTTGACCCATCATCAACACTTCTTCCGGTCATGGTTAGCCCAACTATTTGATCCGATCCATGATAGTCACAATAGTCCATTATCGACTCATAATCTTTTTACCAATCGCGCTCATTCAAAATATGCTATCTTAGGCTTCTATCAATGGGGCTTCCATGATCATCGCTTGACATCTCAGGATTTCATGTCCATCACTTGACTTCTGTGTCCGTCTCTTAATTCCCAAGGCATTCGTATCCGTCGGTTAAACGGCATCTCCGATTATAGTCCTCTGGGACCCCACGTTCGATTACATCCGCTTGCAAAGCACACTTCCCAAATTCCAGAAGTTTGCCCCTAGACCCAGAGTCTTCTAAACCTTGATGTCCTTATCCAAGTCATCCACCACATCACAGTCACAAACACTAGCACAACACCAGCCCACTCGGAGTGGCACAACCCACAGCACCTGCTCATACTAGGATCATAACACTAGACATGATAGGACTCATGACACAATTCATATCACATCCATGCATTGCATATCATCCTCACAGCATAGCATCCGCATGTCTTGTTGTGCATGTGTGATTTGTTCCTTTGTGCCCTGAACTACGTCCTGGTCTGATTCCCCTTGGGATACGTAGGCAGCTCACATAGAGCGTGACCAGCACTAGCCTCAGCATCATTGCATCTTTTGCAACGCATTTTATCCTAAATCTATAGCCTCCAAAAGTCCTGTCTCTTCAAAACTTTGGCACTCGCTTGCTACATGCGTTGCCTCGCAAGTTCCTGCCAAAGAGGCGCAAACTGTAGACACCCCATTTTGTCGGCTATCAGATTTAGGAGACCCATAGCTTGGTGGTTCACAATGATCGAAAAAGACTTAAAAGGATTCTTGGAAGTTAGTTCTATCTCTCAGAATGCTCAGAATGACCAAAATGCCCCTGAAAGCCCAAAAGCTCCCAGATTTGGACCAAAAGTTCTGGAAACATACTACGTCGTAAGAAAAATGATAAAATGAGTTTTTAAGTAAAATCGGATGAAATCGTCAGCTCCTAGAGACCCCCGGAAGGTCCCGGAAAGTCCCTGTTGATCGGTTTGAGCAAGGTTTGACCAAGTTTGACCAAGTTTGACCAAAATCGTCCAAATTTACCAGAATCATTCTAGATCATGTGGAAAGTGTTAAAATAAGTTTTAAAATAAAATCGGATGAAAACATCAGCTCTTGGGAGCTCCCAAAAGTCCCCAGAACTAGGGGTGAACAAAAAAACCGAAAAACCGAAAATCGACCGAAACCGACCGGCCAAAAAACCGATTGGTCGGTTTATAAAATACATATATAAGCTAAAACCGACCGAAAAATCGACCGAAACCGCAAAACCGACCGAAACCGAACCTATTGGTCGGTTTTAAAATACACAAAAAACCGACCGAAACCGACCGTGTACACCCCTACCCAGAACTTCTTGGAGGTCCCTGATTTGACCAGTTTGACCAAAAGTTGACTTTGAAACCACAGCACCGTATCATTTTTCAAACATTTTTCATGGATACTAGAGGTCAATAGCTTTCCAACGGTATATCGCACATAATTTCTGGATTTAAAACGAATTTATTATGAATTCCCAAAGGCGAAAAAGGTGACCAAATCGGCTTTTATCGCGAATACCGCAAAACTTTTCAAAGTGACCTATCCCCGAACTATTTTTTATGTAAAGTAGACTCCATTGCCTTTCCAACGGTATATCACAACCTCAGTTTGGAGTTCATACGCATTTTCTGTGAATTTCGGACGAAATAGGGCCTTTTCGCGAATACCGGAACCTCAGGGGGCCTAAACAACATTATCTGGACGAGGGAGGAGCAGTGCCGCCGCGGTACTGGCCCACTGCCACCGCGGCACTAGTCCAGTGCCGCCGCGGCACTCCTCTCCAGAGCAGTGTGTTTTTGTAATTTCTTTTGGGGGTCCAATTTGATTAATTAAAAACCAAAACGATGTAGTTGTATGTTCACAGATGTTTGGGACCAATGGGAGTACTTCTAAAACCCCAAAACCACCCCAAATTAGCCTATATAAACCCCTCATTGCTCTTCATTTTAGGGGGGCCAAGTGCAAAAGCTTGAAAAGTTGTAGAGAAGAAGAGAGATAGAGAGAGGTTTAGAAGAGAGAAAAGGAGCTTCCTCCTACTATTTTGCTATAGAAAGTGAGTTTTAATCTTATTTTCTTCCATTACCTTTCTTATACTTCACATTCCAAACACCCCCAATCACCATTCTTGAGCATTCTTGAGTTAGGAAGCTACTTCCACGTCCAAATGTCAAAATCTATGAGTGAAACACCAAGCTACAAGTTCAATACATCATGAATATCATCTATTGATTGCTATCTATTTGCTTGCTTGTTTATATAATGTTCATCTTTTCTCACCTCATTTCTTTTTGATTTTCTTTATTTACTTACTAGTTCATCATCATCTAAGTGATGACATGAAGTTTGAGGTGAGTGAATCCTTATGGATAGTAGCTCTTGACCTCAAAAACATGTTTGATAGATGATGATTATAACTTCAATACCTCCAAGGTATTCTTGAAGTTATGTTCAAATAAAAAATAAATATCTCCAACAATCTTGGGGGTTCTTGATGATGAGTTTGATGTTGATATTCCAAGAGGTCATAATCTCTATTTGATGTTGAAAATATACTTTCAAAATCTCTATTTCAAAACTCCTCTTAAAACCCCTCATTTTAATCTCAAGAAAGAAAACTCTAGTTTTTCCCAAAATCTTCAAAACAGTGAGTCAAAACAGTGAGTGATCTGAGTTCAAAGATTTTTCTAGAGCACAATACTCAATGTATGGATGCAAGGCCACTTGGAAAGTCTTCCTAACTCATTAGAGAACACCCATGATTTTTGGTTTGACTTGGAAATACTTGGAAATGGTCCATTTGGACCCAAACATTCCTTCCAGACATTCTGTTTTTGCTGTCACAACAGCTAGGTCCAATTCCAACCTCTTTTTCAGAAAACGTTTCCAAACAAGGTGATCCTTACTTTTTTTTCCATTAAACTTCAATGTCTTAGGGAACGTTCGGTATAAAATGGGCCTCTATTTGTTTTCATTTTCTATGATTTTCTAACATTGCAGTCGACAGTACGGACTCTGTTTCTGAGTGACCTCTATTGTGTATATGATTTCTCTCAATCTGTGATAGTTATTAAGGATTGGATTTTTGGGTTGTGTCCTAGACACAATAAGGAAGATCTCTATAAAAAATCATGCATTGAAAACATTCCTAACCCCTCTTTTCACATTTTAAAAGATCATGTTACTGTTCTGTCCACTATTCACAGCAAGCACATTTTAACTTTCACCCTTTGATTTGATGGTTACATGCATTCCAAATTAGCTCATGTCTTAGGAAGTAGTTCATACTACATTTGTAAATTTCTCATAATGATTCCATTCATTCATTCATACACATATTAGACTTCCAAGTCATTCTAGAAATCCATGAACACAAAGCACACTACAACCTTTACACATTATAGATCCATGCATTGCATTCATGCAAGATTTGGGGGGTTTTGTGACTCCTAATCTAAGAAGATTGCAAGGAATGAACTTGATCGCACGTTCATGTTTCCCACCGATTAATTCTTCTTTTCTCATCCGCCCCGGGGATTGAGAGGTCTTCTTTTCTCAAAGATTAACATGCATCATTCTAGTTTGCTAAGAATGTTTTGATCTCTTTGATTATTTGTTTCAAGAACAATTCATGTCCCCTTTAGATTAGGAAGTCTTGATTATTTGATACATGATTAGACGATTTTTCCTAGGTTTATTTGTGTGATCTTTCACTTTTGCATTGTATGATATTTGGCTAAGATCTTATGAATGATATTTTATCTTTTGATCTTCTATTTCAAGATTCTTATGTAATGTAATATACTATCATAATAGTATTTTCCGAACCACACATAGTATAAGATGATTATTTGGATGCTAATTGAGGCCCGTCGAGAGATGGGGCGAGTTGAGGGTGTTTTAGTCGTGACAAAGGCTCCTTCCTTTCTCGTACCAAAACCCCGAGCCAAGTTCTTTGGTTATGAAGGGCCGGTGCCCTTTATCCGTTTGGGTGAGTCAAAATTAGGTTTCTCGGTTCCTTAAAGACCAAGTGGTGACTCTGTATCTGTTTTCGAAAGACCTTCTTTTCTTCGAAATCAACCTCTTGTTTTCTTTCAAATCAATTTCAAAATAAAGGAAAATCAATTCCGAAACCCCGGAAACAAACAGGAAAAATTGGGAGTGGACGACGGATTCCGCGTGTCCACAGCAATGCAAGTCGATAAGCAACCTTCCCAACACGTTCTAGGATCTCGAACGGCCTAATGAATCGTGGCGACAACTTGCCTCTCTTTTGTATGAATCTAACAATACCTCGAACTGGCGAGACTTTGAGTTGCACATGATCTCCAACTGCAAACTCTAGATCTTTTCGTCGTTTGTCGGCATAGCTCTTGTGTCTAGATTGCGCTGTCTTCATCTTTTCTCGTACAATCTGGATCTTCTCGCTGGTTTCTCGAATCATCTCAGGCCCAAGTAGTTGAGTATCTCCGACTTCGGCCCAACATAGCGGCGATCGGCAAGGTCTTCCATACAAAGCTTCAAACGGTGCCATCCCTATGCTCGTGTGGTAGCTGTTGTTGTAGGCAAACTCGATCAAAGGTAGATGCGTCTCCCATGAACTCTCAAATTCAATGACACAGGCTCGCAACATATCCTCCATCACTTGATTGACTCATTCTGTTTGACCGTCTGTTTGTGGATGAAAGACTGAACTCAAATTCAATGAAGTTCCCATTGCTGTCTGATGGCTTTTCTAGAATTCTGCGGTGAAGCGTGAATCTCGATCTAAAACTATTGAGACAGGTACACTGTGCAGTCGCACTACTTGCTGTAGATACATCCGGCTCAATCTTTCAACACGGTATGTCATGCTGTAGGCGATAAAATGTGCTGACTTGGTGAGTCGATCCACTATTACCCAAATAGCGTTGTGATTTTGCTAAGACTTTGGCAATCCAACCACAAAATCCATGGTGATGTGCTCCCATTTCCATTGGGTAATCAGTAGCGGTTGTAGGAGTCCAGGTGGTTTCTGATGCTCTGCCTTCACTTGTTTGCAAATAAGACATTGCGATACATACTCGGCCACTTCTAGCTTCATTCCTTCCCACCAGAAGTTTCTCTTCAAGTCCTTATACATCTTGTTTCCTCCTGGGTGGATAGTCATCCTTGACTTGTGTGCTTCGTCCAGAATGTTCTTCCTGAGACCATCATCATTTGGCACACAGAGTCTACCTTTGTATCTCAGTGCTCCGTCCGTACTAATACCCCATATCTCTGGTTCCTTTGCGGACATCTTGGAAAACCATAACTTGAAATCCTCGTTCGACTGTTGAGCTTCCAAGATGCGGCTGATGAGAGTCGGTTGCATGATAAGACATCCAAAGTGTTGTCCTTCTCCTGATTCCACTGGTCGAAGGTTGAATTCGGCTAACGTCTCCAATGCTCGCCATTCTCTAATCAAAATTGAAGCAACCAAAAGGCGTGGCCTCCAGCTCAGAGCGTCGGCTACAACATTTGCTTTACCCAGGTGGTATTGCAAAGAGAAGTTGTAGTCCTTGAGTAGTTCCATCCATCTCCGTTGTCGCATTTTCAACTCCTTCTGATAGAACAGGTACCTTAAACTCTTGTGATCTGAGGACAAGTTGAACTTTTCTCCATACAAATAGTGTCTCCAAATCTTCATGGCGAACACGATTACAGCTAGTTCCAAGTTGTGCGTTGGATAGTTCTTCTCATGCAGCTTCAATTGTCTTGATCCGTATGCGATGACATTCCCCTCTTGCATTAGCACACAACCAAGTCCTTGGTGTGATGCATCACTATAGATTATGAATTGTTCACCACTCTTAGGTATCGCAAGCACGGGTGCTGAGGTTAGTCTCTCTTTCAATTCCCGAAATGCATCCTCATGTTCATCAGTCCATTCGTACTTCATCTCCTTTCTAGTCAGGCTTGTCAACGGTCTTGCGATTCTAGAGAATCCTTCCACAAATCTCCGGTAATACCCGGCCAATCTAAGGAAACTCCTAACTTCGGTCGCGTTGGTTGGTCTGTTCCAGCTCAAGACTGCATCGATCTTAGATGAGTCTACGGAAATCCCATCCTGTGATATCATATGTCCCAGAAATTTAACTTCCTAAAGCCAGAATTCACACTTGCTGAATTTCGCATACAGACTATTGTCTCTGAGAGTCTGTAGAGCAATTTGTAGATGCTTCTTATGTTCTTCTTCCGTCCTTGAATAAATTAGAATGTCGTCGATGAATACTATAATGAATTGATCCAGATAGGATCTGAATACTCTATTCATTAGGTCCATGAATACTGCCGGGGCATTAGTCAATCCAAAAGACATCACTAGAAATTCGTAGTGTCCATATCTCATCCTGAAGGCCATTTTCGGTATGTCTCTCGGTCGAACTAGCAATTGATGGTATCCTGAACGCAAATCAATTTTCGAGAATATCCTTGATCCTTGCAGTTGATCGAACAGGTCGTCTATCTGGGGAAGTGGGTATCTATTCTTGATTGTGACTTTATTTAGCTCCCTGTAGTCGATACAGAGTCGTAGCTCTCCATCATTCTTTTTCACAAATAGAACTGGTACTCCCCAAGGTGATGTACTCGGGTGAACAAAACCTAAGTCTTCAAGTTCCTGAACTTGCTTCTTCAATTCTAACATTTCTGTTGGCGCCATCCGATACGGGGTCTTGGAAATTGGCAACGTTCCCGGTGCTAACTCAATGCAGAAGTCTATCTCTCTCTTCGGTGGAAGTCCTGAGATACTTCAGAACACATCTTCAAAGTCTTGAATAACGGGGATCTGGTTGATAGTAAGCTCCGTGCTTGAAGTCTTAATCATGGCTAGGCAGCTCGTGATAAACATGTCGCTCAACGGTTGGCACTGAAATCTGATCTGCGGGCAACCAGGCGTCGAAAAGATAATGGTCCGACTAACACAATCCAGGTTAGCACCATACTTAGTAAGCCAATCCATTCCTAGGATCACGTCGAACTCAGACATTGACAAGACTATCAAGTCTGCCGGGAGATTTCTATCCTCTAGTGTCAAGGGACAATCCTTGCACACCTTACCTAACCTAACGGATACTCCTAAGGGCGAAACAACATTAAGGGTCAGCTCAAGTGCTAGGGGTAGCAAACCCAAATCACGTACCATCTTAATATCTATGAAAGAACGGGCGACACCGGTATCAAACAAAGCTCTAACTTGATAGTGAAATAAAATGAGTCTACCTTCCAAGTTCTGCTGTTCCTCAGCATTATACCCTGCATTGTTAGGGATGATGGCATTCACCCTAACCTATCCTTGCTGTCCTTACTGTCCCTGAGCAGGCGCTCCATAGTAGCCTCCACATGGTGCTCGACAATCCTTGCTCATGTGACCAGGCTTGTTACAGTTGCGGCAGACGAGGTCATTACGGCGGTTGGTCTTGGGGGCTGTGCAATACCTTGCAATATGTCCGGGCACTCCACAGTTGAAACATCCATCAGTGTTCTATCGCTGGGCGGCGGGCTGTTCCTAAGGTGGTCCTCGCTGTTGAATCTTTTGTCGAGGAAAATTAGCTTGGGGCTTCCTTGTCCCATCCCATGTGCGCTTGGTTCCCTGATTGTTCCTTGATGATTGCGCGGGAAAGTTCCTTGGTTGGAAGGTCCTGGGTGGAGGTCGATTTGCTTGTGGTCCTTACACAGAGTAAGCATCCTTTTCCAAACTTGAAGTAAGACGGACAATTCCTTCAAACGACTGGCCCAGATGGCCTACCATCATGTGCCGGAGGTATGGGTTGAGTCCTTGGTGGAATCGCTTGACCTTCTTGGCGGAGGTGTCTATCATATGCAGAGCGAAATGGGAAAGTCTCTCGAATAGTGTAGTATACTCCCTGACTGTCCAGTTTCCTTGGGTTAGACTCAGGAAATTCCTCTCTTGTTGGTCTCTTTCGTCCTCAGGGAAATACTTCTCGAGAAATCGAGTCTTGAATGCTTCCCAAGGCATTCTCCTTGCAACGTCAATCCCAATCGTGGCTCTCTCGGCCTCCCACCAGTCCGCGGTGGAGTAAGTCAGTTGAAATGCGGCTAGACGTCTCTTGTCAAGCTCACTACACTCCAAGGCTTCAAAGATTAGCTCCAAGTCTTGTATCCATTACTCTACTTTCCAGGACTCTGCCATACCGTCGAACTTCTCGGGTCGCAGGCCATGAAATCGTTCCAACAGCTTATCGCCTGCCTGTCTTGGAGGGACAACGTGGTTGTTGCCGTTGTTGTTGGTGGCATGATTGTAGGTATCGCTGATGTGCTCCATCCGTTGCATGAAGGCTTTGAAGACTCTAGTTGGGTCCATACCCTCGAGAATGGGTGCTCCCAGTCGTCCTTGATTCCTTGTGGGTCCCACCATAGTGATCCGTGTGAGGTGTACCTATGAAGGGTCTAACGATTAGCTGACAATCTTCTCGGGGAAATGACCATAATTAAATAACAGAAAGCATAACATGAATCAAAATCATAACCATAACATAATAATGAGACGATAACAGAAATAACCAAGAGAAACGATCTGCCATATATATATACCCAAAAGATGTACAGCGGAGTACACAACAGATCATCTGTGTACCGCGTAGTACATGGTCCTATACAAGATCTAAACAAAAGGAAGATATACACAAGACCACTACTGGTGGCTTCCTATACAAAAGGCTATGGTCAATAGCTGTCTATGTAAGCGTCAAAAGTAAGTGGACAACATGTCCTAAAGTCAAACGTAAAAGTCTAAGTCCTAAAGGTGCTGGACTCAAAAGTTGTCCACATCGGATCCATAGATGGAAGCCTCGTCCTCTGGGGCAACCTCAGATAAAACATCATCCTCATCCATATCATCGTCATCCATCTTGTCCTCATCCTCTATCACAACATCCTCAATCAGCTCGGGTCCATCATGCTCCACAAAAGCTTCTAAATCTCCTGCATCAGCGGCCATGTCAGCCTGGGCTGCATCAAATGCGGCTACAAGTGCTTCAGCCTGTACCATAGCATGTGCCAACTTCGGTGCTCCAATCTGAAATCCATGGGGATGTGCAGCCATCTCTGCAGCCCACTCAGCTGCCAGTTGTGCTATAACTCCTCCTGGTAAGACTGGTACTATTGCATTATCACCTGCGTCATCATCTGCGGCTACCTCATCCTCCCCTATCGGATAACCCTCTGTAACTACGATATCTACGCCAACTGGCACGTCCATACCGGCTGGGTCCTTAGGGTCCTCCTCCTCCGGATCATACTCCGGCTCCTCATCATCGGTGTCCTCGTCCTCCTCATCCTCCATCTCCTCATCGTCATCCTCTGGCTCATTGTTGCCATCGCTCTCATCATCATCCTCCGGGTCCTTATCTACAGGGGGTGCATCAGCCATGTCCTCCTCTGATGGGGGTGGAGGTGTCTGGGGTGGTGGCTCTGTCGAGGGTGGTGGAGGCGCTGTTCTAACCTCTGCAAGTAGAACCTGGTATAAAGAACGGTCTCGTAGCATCAGTAGAGAATTTTCCTCAATGCGTTTGAATGTCTCCTTGAGGTAGATCATCTCCTGACGTATCACTTCTGGGTCCTGGGTCCCAAATCTCTGCTGCTCAATCCGCATGTCTTGCTCTGTCTCTGCAATAGCTCTCTGCCTAACCTTCCAGGCATAGTACTGTGGATCTGCTGGCGCAATACTCCTCTCATATGCATAGTGTCCTCCAAACTCGTCTGGAACGAACACCGGCGGTGCCATGCTACCTGAAAAGGGACTACCTTAAGTCAGAACTAATCTTAATACTCATCTATAGAATCTCAAGGTTCTAGGACCAGATGGTGTGGGACAATCTGTGAGCGAAAAAGGTATAAAACCTAGGCTCTGATACCAAAAATCCTGTCACGCCCCGAAACGGCAAAAATAGAGAAAAATAAATTTCCTTTTGGGTCCAAAGGTAGTGACGGGTGAAGTCACATGATTATCCACACCACGCAGTAGTAAGCAACAAGAAGTAATAGTGTAACAAGAATGAAGTCTAGGTTCTGATCACAACGTAACATAAAGTCAACAGATGTTACTAACTATTACACATCAGAGTCTCGAATCAAATATAAGATAGCGGAAGTACAAATGTCAAGGCAACATATGCCTGACTACAAAAAGGGTTCTAAAACGGTAAAGATAATTAGCTACAATTCTAGTCTAGTCTTCAGTTGGCGTAAAGGTAGTCCTCGGTGTAGTAGTCTTCTTCGGTCTGACCTCTGTCGGGGAAATTCTCCACGGGGACGTCGTCACTAGCATGGTAGTCTTCTCCTACGAGCCCTTCACCTGTATAGTCATAACCAAGGTGCGCTGGAACATAGAAATGTCCAGCGGCATAAATGTCGTCAGCTTAATGAAAGCTGAGTGAGTTAGATACTAATAGGGTATCAACTATTGAAGTTATTACAAGTTATAAACAGTAACCAAGTTAGAGTTTAGTGAGGGTAACTCCTTTACATCAAACCGATTATCCGATTACTAACGTCTTACTCATTTTAAGACCGATAACACGTCTTGATGGGGGAAACAGACTCGACAATCGTTCAACTCTATAAATACACTATTGCTCATCCACCTCTTTTAAGAACATATGCACAGTTCACCGCATGTCATGGATACCACGTTAGTCCATCCCTCGCTTTTAAGAACATATGCACAGTTTACCGCATGTCAGGGATATAACGCTTTAAACAATAGTACATCATTCTATGCCACGACTTAACGACGTCTACCAGTGATCACGGTCCACCACATGTCATAGACACCTTCGTCTGTCTACCGCTTTTAAGAACATATGATTAGATCATCTAGCTATCTTAGGGAAATGGTCCGGTTCACCGCAAGTCATAGACACCTTCGTCTGTCTACCGCTTTTAAGAACATATGATCGACCAAAGCCCGCCCACGCAAGGTTCCTGAATCTTAGCAAACCTACTTAAGTTCAACTCTATCACCGATACATGACAATCCCAATGTAGCCCGACTACTCTGAATGAAATGAACGTTAACTCCAAAGGATTCACGACTATTCCGTTATCTAACATCATAAACATTATTCATTAATCTTGTTGTTACTGCGATCCTACGTCGCATTAACTCATTATCATGTCTATATTACAATAATAAAGCGTGCTAGGAAATACTAAACAGTAAATAAACAACTAAACAGTGATTATAAGAAAACAGTATTCTGAAACTTCCAATCGATTGGTATAGAGGTCAATCGATTGGTATAAAAGTGGCATCAATCGATTGGAAAAAGGTTCAATCGATTGGTATAAAAGTGGCATCAATCGATTGGAAAAAGGTTCAATCGATTGGTAAGATATTCAATCGATTGGATCATAATCCATGCCAATCGATTGCATAAAGTGTCAATCGATTGGGACCTGAAAGATGTCAATCGATTGGTAAGAATACCAATCGATTGGTACTTCGTCTTCTTCGTAGTGAAGACTGTCCAATAACATATAAACGGGAATACATGGTTTACACTCCATTTCTTCGTTCAAAACACGTTCTAACACCAATATAAAGCTACCAAGTGAGTTTAAAACTCACCTTAGGTGTCTAGGGTATGTTTGGGAATGTGTAATGAAGCTTGGAGCTTCAATGGTGGCTCCTCTCTCTCTCCTCTGCTCTGTCTTCTTCTTTCTTCTTCTCTTCTTTCTTCTTTTTGATCTTCTTCTCTTCTTCCTTCTTGTCTCAGTCAATGGATGTGTGTGTGTGAGTGTATGAATATATGTATATATGTGTGTATATATATATGAGTGTATATATATAAATACACACACACAAGCACTCCCTCTCACTCTCTAGTTTCTGTAAACAGAAAATGGGCGAGATTGGGTCGCATATATATATATATATATATAGATGGGGAAGTGTTCACGTGGACAAACCCCAGCCAGAGCAAAAGAATCTGCCCAGCTGTTTCCAATCGATTGGTAAAAGAGTCAATCGATTGGTATAAGCAATCGATTGGTATAAAGTTCAATCGATTGGTATTAGGTATTAATGCTCCAATCGATTGATAGAAGTGTCAATCGATTGGTATCCAAATTATACCAAAGGTAAGGCCAAGCTCATATAAGTATTAAAAAGAAACGTACAAGGTCTTATTCACATAATTTATTACAAAAAAATAGGGTATTACATAAACAGAGGGGGGGTGGATTCTTCACTTTGTTAGACAATCACCAAGAAAGTAATGTATCAGGTAATCCATTACAAGTTACTGACGTTCTTCCACTATAGATAAAGAAATGTGGGGAGGAAAATCCACAGCTTTTTACACAAATATGTCAGATATCACAGAATCTGGCACGCAATGAGTGATTGCAGAAAATATAATTTTTTCCTGAGTAAATGGCAATTGGTAACTCGTACTACTTAATGCCCGAATTATACTATTCATGGAAAAAATCTTTGACATTTTAGATTAGCGACACTTACCACCATTAATCAAAGCATTCATGGTTCACAATGAGTAATGCTATGTTTTTCTTGTTTAAATAACATTAAAATTAAAAAAATAAATAAATAAAATATAACCATAATGAGTAATGCTATGCTTTTCCCAAATCTCGTATACCAAATGTGGTTCGCAACACATGTGGAAAATTTGGGAAGTATAGCATCACTTAATTATTATGTATAAATAAAGAAAGGGTAGCGACTCACAACATTCATTAGGCGTGTTCATCACTACATGTGCCTCCTAACTATAGTTGAACTTACTGCAGTAATAAGACAATAAAACAACAGTGTGCCATAGATCCCAAATGCACAATATAGTGTAGCAATATAGTTTTGAATAGATTAAGAACTGAGATTACTTTAAGACCATTATTGGGTCAGCAATATAGTGTAGCTCTAGCATTGCTTTTTGTGTATTTCTAAATTAATGGTCTCACCCAATAACATACTGACCACCATAATGAATAGATTAAGAACCAATGTTAGAGCTTCAGTTTCTATCTTCCTCTTCCCAAGGCCTATTCTGTCACAAACTGAGATATTTCATGCTAAAAGTGGTGTTCACTTAATTAAACATGCATTTTAAGAAAAATAAAAGCAACCGAAGATTTTGCAAATGAAGGATTTGTGGTGGCCTTCTAAGAAAAGTTAGTAGACACAGTAAAAGCCATGAAGGATTTTGGATTCAATTGTCCCTAGGAGGTCTTTTTCAAACCTTAATGGAGAAGAAAATGAGATACAAAGTGAATGTGTGCATGTGATCTTGATCGAAATTCTTTGTGATCAATTGAGTATCATCTACATTTCAAGCACATATAGGTCAAAAAAAGGTTTAATTATGAAACCACTTAGTGTCTAGTAACAATGACAAGCTAAGTAGAAATAGCAAAGATTTGACACAATAATTAGGTGAATGAAAAAAATTTCAAAGAAGAATGAGCAAAAAAAAAAATTTAAAAACCTTAAGAAAGGTCTACATAAGACACATGATTTGGCTAAAGAAAAACCGAGGCAAGTGAAAGGACACTAACAAAACTAAGGGTATGTAAAGGAATGCCAAAATGCCTTATGACAACAATGCAAAACAATAAAAATCAATTGGCAGCTTTACCACAAAAAGGAGAGAAGCCAAATAAAAAAAAGTCAAGGATTAGAGAAGACCATGTGTACCATTGATTCTGCATCCACTACTGAACTTCATGGACTTCAGCTTTACAAATAGGTTTGATAGCACCTAATAATGGCGTAGAACAAAAAAAGTTAATAAGTAGAATGTTGAAGTTCCATCCCTCTGGAAACAAAAGTGAGAAGAAAATAAAGTAAAACACAATAAGGAAAAACACAAAGAGATTTGACATTTGGATTTCAAACAAGAAAGCAACTGTCCTTAACTTTCATAAGATTTCCTTTACGGTTTTTTGTATTACCACTTTGAATCAGGACAACAATCTGAATATTTTGAATACTGTAGCCAACGATTAGGTGTATACTTACTGGCTATGATCATCAGAGAAGTATTTCAGGGTTTCTGGTGATAAATTAAATTAAAGGCCAAAAGTGTAGCAATGTTCTTAAATTCTGGTGATGAACACGCCAAATTTGTAAAAGCCCCAAATTGGAAAACCTATCGCTTAATCGATCAGAGACTAACCTGAAACAGTAATTTCTTCTTCTTTCTTCTTCTTCATTTTGCTATGTTCAGTTCTTCTTCTTCTTCTTCGGTTAGGTGAGGGAGGCCAGGTTGAACTGTCACCGTCGCCAGATGGAGGTCGCATCGTCATCACCGGTTGGAGGTCCCGTCACAGTCGCCATCACCGGTTGGAGGTCGCGTCGCCGGTCTGAGAGAGAGAGAGAGAGAGAGAGAGAGAGAGAGAGAGAGAGAGAGAGGGAGAAGAATTATTTGGGGAAAAATTGGGCCGAGGTCTGAGAGAGAGAGAGAGAGAGAGAGAGAGAGAGAGAGAGAGAGAGAGAAGGGTCATTTGAGGAAAACTTGGGCGCTCATCTGGGGGGAAATTTGGGTGGGAAAAATTATTTGGGGAAAAATTGGGCGCTATTTGTGTCGGATAGGTGTGTTTCCATCACAAATAATACTTATTTGTGTCGGTTAAATACATTTTCGTTACAAATACAATATTATTTGTATCGGATAGGTACTATTCCGTCACGAAAAAAAATTATTTGTGTCGGATACATTTCTGTCACAAAAATATTTGTCACAAAATGCCTCTTTTCTTGTAGTGAAATCAACTAAATTAGTCTAAAGTAAAGCATTATAGAACAACTAAGACTAAGATTAATTAAACTAATGGCTATGGTGGCCAAATGTAAAAGTAGAAATGGTCATGGTGACCGAATGAAGAAGAAGAGTAATATAATCATGTAATTGTTTTTGGTCAAGGACCTATTATAAGGAGTACAAAATATTTATTTATAGATGAATTACATAACTAATTATTCAAATTTGAATACAATCTTCTAGTAGAAGCTCCCTCCAAAATAACTTCTATTTTATCATCACCATTGATCTTCAAGTGACCACTTTTGATGCACTCTTATGATGCCAAGTGTCCTGCAAGTAATTTCCAAATAACCACCAACCAATTTGAATTGGTTTTCCATGTGACAATTATAATAATAATATGTAATTATATAGTATAGTATGACTTTATATACTACTCCTTCCGTCCCATTTTTTGAGTCCATCTTTGGGAACTCAACTTTTTAAGGGGACAAAAAGAATCTACACCTACTTTCCACAATTGCCCCTAATCATTACAATAACTTTTTTAGTTTTGTCTTAGTGTAGATTTCAAGGAAGGATAGTTTTGGAAAGTAAGTAAAAATTGTATACCGATTTAGGAAAGTGGACACTAATTTTGGGACATCCCAAAATGAAATATAGGACTCAAAAAAAGGACGGAAGGAGTAATACATATAAATGTAATTTGTGGTCCAAACAGATACATTCATCAAAGTTAATTATAGCAGTTTGGCACCTAGTTACTACGTAATATAATTGCTAGTCAAAAAATGATGCCTGAAAAATTAGAAAAATGTTATTCGCACTCCAAAAATTACTAAATGCACTCCATGACACTGCCAAAGCATGTGGTATAAACCGAATGATGCATTCTATGGAGTGTATTTAGTAATCCATGGAGTGAGAATATCAGTTCTCTAAAATTACTACCTAATGACACATTGTTATTACTAAAAGGCACATAAGAAAAGTTACTATTAATTAAATAACACAAAAGTACCGCAAAATAATACCTTGTTACTACAAATTACATGTAGCATACAACCAAAAGTACTTGATCGTACTATAAAATTTTCCCAAGTTCGCGAACTTAGCGTCATGTAACAAATCTACCTTCGTTTATGTATTATTCTCTTCTTTTTTTTTTTTTTTTTTTTTTTTTTTTTATGCTAACAGTTTATGTATTATTCTCAAATCCTATATATTCTTCCTTTATGTTTATGTTGTTCAGTAACTATTGCATGTTCACCCACGAACAACCTTTTTATTTAAATTTTTTTTTTTATTCTTTACTTTTTGTTTTCTGTATTTTAAAAAATAAAAATAAAAATCTTCTTCTCATCAATTCAACGGTTGAGGGGTGCTTAATAAATTAAGTGATGGTCCCCACCCAGATCTAAATAAGCACATAAATAAAAAGTCAAAAACTAATAATGGTGGCATCAATATTTTAATTTGGTGGCAACTATTAGGCGTGGTGAAGATTGTCGAGAGGGTTGTAGTTCAATTGATATAGTATCTTTTTTTTTTAGTAGAAGAGAGAGTGTTCGAATCCCTATAGGGGATTCTGGTTACTTGTCTCCCAATTATTCTTAAATCGGAAAAAGTGGCCCTTGTTGGACTTTGATGTGGACCAATGTGAGAGTTTTGGGAGGACTCGGATATGTGTGTGTGAAGTGTATGTATCTCAGATCCAAATAAGTATAAAATAAATAAATAAATAAATAAGGTGATAAAGATTAGGGGTGTGGTATTAGTGACAAGGCTGTATGGTCTTGATAATAATAATGACAATGATATGATAGGATTAAAAGCTCGTGGTAGACTTTTTATTGCCCTGATAATAAATTTCCACGAAATGTATTTGGCATTAATGGAGCTTTTTTCATAAATTAAATTCTAGTTGTATATTATTATTGTTGAATAAAAAAAATAGAGAATTAGCAATAAATCATTCATACATGAACATTCATGGATTGAGGACAAGCTAAATTCATATTTAATATAAGATTCCTAAGATCTCTTAACCATGGTTGAATAGTTTTTCTTTGACTGAAATACCCTTGGAGATCTTAATGAGATATAGATATATAATATAAAACAACCCCATTTAATTGTGCAGTCATAAATATGGTCAATATGTAGTTTAAATTAACATTAAATGATACTCATACTTCTTGGCATATATATTTAATTTTTCTTAATTAAAACTCTTGGTGACCTTTCTCTCTCCCAAATCAACACCAACATCACCAAATGAATTCCACCCCCATCTACCATACCAACACACCACCACCACTGATTTGTTACCAATCACCACACTCATCTCCACCAAATGAGTCACCACCAACAATCACCACTCCCAAACCATCCCTCTTCCAAACCACCACCACCAATCACATTTGTCGTCATCATATCCACGCCGCCGCTCACCATTGTCATCAAATCACCGCTGTTGCGCCACCACCATCACCACTGCTGCCACCACCATACACCCCCAGCCACTCACCATCATCATCAAACCACCGCCACTACCACCATCACCATAACCACCTCAACCATCGCCATATTAACGCCCACCGCTCTCATCAAACCGAACATATTATGAGATTCACAAATCATGTTGTGACTCTATCTTTTTTTTTTTGTTTTCCAGAATATGTTGTGATATTCATAAATCATGTTCTGTGATTTGTTTTCCAGAAGATGTTGTGAAATTCACAATATATGCTTTGAGATTTGTTTTTCACATGTTGTGAAATTCACAAAACATGTTCCGTGATTCACAAATCATGTTGTGACTCTTATCTTTTTTTTTTTTTTTTCTCTCTCTCTTTTTTTTTTATTCCAGAATATATTGTGAAATTCACAATTCATGTTATGTGATTTGTTTTCCAGAAGATGTTATGAAATTCATAAAATATGTTTTGTGAATTGTTTTCCACATGTTGTGTAATTCACAGAACATATTCCATGATTTGTTTTTCTAGAATATGTTGCGAAATTCACAAATAGGATTTGTGAATTTCAGTTGGTGAAATTCACAGAAACTACCGTGAATTTTTCAGACCTATGTGCATCTGCAGTGGTGTGGTGTTGGCTAGTAGAGGTGATGAACATGATTGTGGTTAATGGTGGTAAGGTGGTGACTTTCAATTTTGATTGCCTTAATTTTAGATTCCTTTAATTGTTTGGAGAGATATTTGGGAAAAAACATTAATGGAGGGGGTGACATTTTGAAGATTACCAAACTTGATGAGGGAGGGGTAGTTTAGGCCCTAAAAATTTTCAAACGCTTAATGATAAATATGTTTTAACCAAGGGACCTATTGCCAAATAAGTACATACAAGAGGGGTATAATACTAATTCACCCAAAAAAAATATAATTATTGTTATAATTTATTTTTTTGTTGGGTGTGAGAGAGTTGGTGGTGGTGGTGTTGTGATAGTTTAAGGTCAAATTTGATGATAGTTGGAGAAAATGCAAAAGAAAAAGTTTAAGGGCATATTTGGTTTGGGATGAACTAGAGACTGGGATGAACTAGAGACTCTACCGCGGGAGAGATAGAAATTGCATGTGAAGGGTATTAGGTGATAGATCCCTTAGTATTAGGTGTATTAGTAAAAAAATTATACGATTTGGCTATTTTTTAAAAAGCACTTTGTTACTTTTTCAATTTGGTGAAAAGCCCCTCTCTGTACTCACATATAATATTATCTGTCAACTTTAAACCACCACAACTCACTCAAAATTTTTTTTAGCCCTTTTGGGTGTTTTTTTTTTTTTTTTTTATTATTTAAGATTTCATATATTTGTTTGAGAGGTAATACTTGGGACACACCCAAAGATACAACTTTTGGGACACAATCCAAGAGATGTGTCTATCTCTCTCCTGTGATGTCACTGTTGACATCACTGGAGAGAGATAGACACATCTCTTAGATTGTGTCCCAAAAGTTGTGTCTTTGGGTGTGTCCCAATCTTTACTCTTGTTTGAGATCTACGCATTAGAGTTGAAAACTGTACAAAAAAAGTAATTTGGAACCTTGTTTTTCAATTTTACCAGTCAAAATAGATGATATTATCTGTGGACAGACATATAATATTGAGTTAAACAACCATAAATTTTTTTTTTGGGCCTTTTTGGATGATTTTTTTTTTCATGTAGTTCTTCGAGATCTACGCAATGGGCTTGGAAATTTTATAAAAAACGATACGTGTAGCCTGATTTTAAGATTTTATCTGTCAACAGATAGATATTATTATCTGTTTGTATTAATGGCGATAACTTTATAAATTTTTGGGCTTTTTGGGTGATATGTTTTTTGATTTCCTGTATTTTTTTCGAGATCCATGCACTTATGGTGCCATTTTTACAAAAGGAATATGCTTTTATCATATTTATGTGAAAAAAAAATACAATTTTCCATGTTTGTTTCATTTTTTTTTAATCTTTTTCCCTAGTATTTTCATGGTCAATGTTGATCTCGTTTGATAGATCTCATTTTGTTGATTCCAAAATACTAAATTTTACGAAAAATAGACTTGTAGAGCAAAAGTTATAGCAATTTGAAGTTTTTAGACATATGTCACGCCCCGAAGTAGCAGAAATTAGAGTGAAATACAATTTTCTTTTCCGGATCCGTAAGCCATGACTAGTTACATTAACTGATTGTCCCTTCTATATTCTACACATGATTAAATGAGTAAGCGGAAGTATAAAATCATCTATTGGTATTCTTCAATAGAACTCAAATGTCTGGGATCTAGTTATTATATCATGAGTCCAAATAAAAAATCTATAAAGGCAGTCTAGGGCGATCTATACTGATCACAATACATATCTAAACTATTATCTCAAATAGAAGGTAACAAAACATATTAAGTAGTTCTAATACAACTTCATCAGAGTCCTTTCGCTTCAACTTGTACATCTGCTGTATCCCTTCTAGTGGCTTCATCTTAATTGGTAGCCGTCTTCTGTGAAATCTAGACATAATATGTCCAGGGCAGGAAGAGACCGATTACTTGTCACGACCCATCCCACTATGTGTGGAAATAGGGCACGTGGCACGCCATTAAGGCTTATCCAGTTCCATTAAAGTAAAATAGCAGTGGAAAATATTATTAAAATACATCAAAATCAGAGTTATAAAAAGTTTTGTCCAATTGAAATAGTTCCAAAAGAATTCAGTTTTGAAGGCAGAGGTCCAGTCGACTGGATCGGGGATCCGGTCGACTGAAGACCAAAAGCAGAAAGTGTAAAAAGTCCAAGTCGACTGAGGCTACGGTCCAGTCGACTGGAGCCTTAATTTATCAGTCGACTGATTCCTTTTCCAGTCGACTGGACACTATGCATGCAGAACATGGTGATTTCGTGTAGAAACCAGTCGACCGAAAACCCCTCCAGTCGACTATTTCCTCACAAACCAGTCGACTGAAACAGGGATCAGTCGACTGTTTTCTCTCAGAAAGGCCCAATTCTGCAGCATTCAAACACAAGGGTTTCCAACCCAAATTCCAACAATAACACGATTATAATTCACAATTCAACATATTTATATATATATATATATATAACGTTTACTAAGGATTACAAGTATTACAACTAACCCATGGTTATATTACAACATATTACAATTTCCCAAATCCTTATACAAGTTTAGGAAATGAACAAAAATATAAACAAGAGTGGTTCCCGTCGTCTCATCGGCCTCACTCCTCACGCTTCTTCTTGTCTTTCTTCTTACCTGCAATGAAGTAAATCTCCACTGCTCAGCTATATGCTGAGTGTACAAGTTTTAACATATGCAATATATGATGAACATGTTTTAATCTCACAATTCATACAAATAATCTCTAGGGAAAAAAATACCCCTTCATCTGGTAGCGGCAAGTTCAAGCCTTAAACCGCGATGTCAATGGCTAGTCCAAGCCTACAACCATTACATCCCCAAGTGCCCTGGCAAGTCCAAGCCTTAAACCATGCACAGTAGCCGTCGCTACTAAAATTCTCAAACATCGAGAAGCTTACTCCGGCATGAATTTGTATAAGACTCCCCTTTGACCCACATAGACAACTCAACGTGCTCGAGTAAAAGTAGATATGCTTTTCACAATTTAGTGCGTGTATAATTAACTGGCCTACAATTAACACATGGATTTTGCCCGGATCTCAATTTCGTCGTCGAAATATAAAACATGTATTTCTCTATATTTCACAAGTTAGAACTTCATACCTCGTGCGATTCTCTTCAAACTTTGAAGGATCGACTAGGGGGCCAATTAAACGCCGGATTTCAAATTTGAGATGATTCCTACAAGTTTTACTGGGTTTTCCCCAAAAGTCTAGAAATTAGATTTTTATAAAAGTTTGCCAAACATGGCCTAAGTAGTATCAAAACGTAGGTCTTACCTCCACGAGCTCAAATCTCGAATTTGGAGAAAATCTTACGGACGAAAGGTCGCCGATCATCGTCGCAAAGCCCGTAGGATCAAATCTCCTTTTCTCTCTCCTCTCTCAAGATATTTTATAAAGTTTTGAAGAAATGAAATATCACCCTCCTCTATTTATAGAAAAACTCTTCGGGATTCGCGTTTACCTCCCCGCGAGTTTTTCGGACATGTAATTAATCCATGAAACTTCGTACACGTCCATTTTATGACTTCACGAGTAAAAATTATAAATTTCAAAAGTTTTCGACTAAGTCTCGTTTGGGTTCAAAAACACGTCCAAAAACTAAATTCCGTGGAATCTCTACACAACCTACTCTTTTTATGACGTATCACTCACGTTCTCACCACAGTTCTCAAAATAATATCTAACAGTATCAAAATTACCAGAATTTACTCTACACAGGTATAATTTACTATTAATGAAATACCAGATAATTCAAATAACATTTAAATCACATAAATGTCATTTAATCGTGCCAATACAAAATGAACTACCATGTTCCCGTGTCCTTATTGACACCTCACCGTTGACTCGCAGTCAACTCCTTATCTCAATTATCAATAACCTAGATAATTTACGAAATTCAAATATGCATGTTAAAACCATGAACTTTTTGGAACGGGTGTGACATTACTCCTAATACAAACAATAAAATACAAGTACACTAAATATCTCGAACTAAACATTTGATAAGCATTATCTTAACAAGTATAACATATGACATGATAGTATGAGTGAGATAGTAATGATACAATCCATCATCGATATATTAGACTTTATTCGATCACCTTGGGATTTCAACCACAACAACTGACTCGTGCGACTTGTTACATTACCAGTGTAACGCCGTTAGCTTAGAGTGGAATGATCACATTGCTATCGTCGCCTAGCAGGGCCCAATAGTAGTTTTGGTTTAAAAGATTGTAATCACTTTACTTTTAGGTCCTCGTGACCTTTCTTAGGGAATAGAATAGTTACAGCGCTATCGTCGCCTAACAGGGCCCAATAGCATTATAAATGGTAACCATTGTATTCAAGACTCGTGCTTGACTCACATAACTTGTTACATTACCAGTGTAACGTCGTTGGCTTCGAGTATAATGATCACGTTGCTATCGTCGCCTAACAGGGCTCAATAGCAGTTTTGGTTTAAAAGATTGTAATCACTTTACTCTTAGGTCCTCATGACCTTGCTTGGGGAATAGAATAGTTACAACGTATTGTCACCTAACAGGGCCCAATAGCATTATAAGTGGTAACCATTGCATTTAATACCTAGATGGATATTTTGCTATTGTCGCCTAAGAGGGCCTAATAGCGTATAATCCACCAACTCATGATTGACTCCATTAATTCGAATGGGTACTTTAGCTATTGTCGCCTAACAGGGCCCAATAGCATTTATAGTTATTCTCATTGATTTGATTATACTACTCGGACCTCCGCGGTCCACTCAAAATGTGTGACAATATAATTGGGTTAATCTCCTCGACCAACCATGCAGACGTCAATTTTGACATCACGACTCGACTACATTCATGTGAGTATTTGAGCGAGTGTATGACGTATAACATAACAAGCATGAGTCATAACAACAATTATCAATTAAACATGGAGTATAATTATCTAAACATGCGTCTTCATATCTTTAACTTACGCACATATAATACATATCAAATATGTCCACACAAGACACACATGATATTCATATCATACACATAAAGTATTTCTATAATATACCAAGTGAGTTAGGATGACTCACCTCGATATGGATTCGCGAATACAAGTATAGCTTTAGTCCCTACAATTCATATAAATTCATAGAACAACAATTAACATTCATTCTATTCACAAGGGTATAATGATAATTGTGCAGAATGGGTTCCTAAACCTCAACATGATGATCTTGACATCATTCTGAGTTTAACGCCATTGGCTAGACTCAAGTCGGAGTCCGTCATATAAAATGTTGGATTTTCTATACCAGTGTGGGCCCTACCCCGTAAGCTATATTTTCGATATAGTCAGAAAGTCATTAAACTTAAGGAAATAGGTCTATACATTATTCTAAGACCCTGGAAATTGACCGCATATTTTTCTGAGCTACGGTTTATTTATTACGAATTATTAAAGTCTTACTTATATAATAATAGGCTTAGGAGTCCTATAATTATAAAATATATTTTAGAAATACATTTGGTCCTTAGAATTATTTTTATTAATTACAAGGCCTCAAAAAAGGTTAGTTGTATTTTTCTCCTAATTTCGGGACTTGTTTGGTATTTAAATTAATTAAAACATTACATAAATAGCTCTTCGATAATTACTAAAAATACCCAGAATGTAGTTTTATAATTTGACAGATTATAAAACATAACTTAATAACTTTTGAAACAATAAGTATAATTTTTCAGAGTTTAACATGGCCATTAGATATTAAATATCTATTTAAATCTAAGTGGGTACTAATATTTATTATTTATTTAAGCCCAATAAATAATGACTATAATATATAAATACTAAAGTTTGGGTTTTATAAATAAATAATTTATAAGACAAGGGCATTAGGCCTTGGGATCAACCACTTAATTTTCTAGATTTTGAAAATAGTCATTAGGTATTTATTACCTAATAATTATAATTTAAAACTAACTTTTATTATTTATTTGAACCCAAATAAATAAATAAATAATAATAATAATAATAATTTCACAATATATGAAATTTTATAAATAATATTACAGAATTTAAAATCTAATTAACAATACTACAAAACTATTTTTTAAAGCAATTTAAAACATTAAACAATTGCATTTATCTATTTATTGTAATTTAGCTAGCACTTACTATTTATTCACAACTGAATATATAAAAAAAATAATTTCAGAATATAAGAAACTTTAAATAATATTATTTTGGAATTTAAAATGGGCCAATAGATATTTATTAACTAATTAACGCAAGGGAAACCAATATTTATTATTTATTTAAAACCAAATAAATAATAAGTATACATAATATGTAATTAATAAAACAATTTTCCAGAATATAGGAAATATTATAAATTAATATTACAAAATTTTGTAAACTTAATACTTAAGATTTATATTAATAAAACAATATTAACAATTAAAACAAATATATATTAAGGTCTAAGGCTCATGTTTGGAAAACTCATAGCTAACACACACAAGTTGGGCCAAAAGCTATTTTTCCCAAAGGAGCCTAAGCCCAAACCCAAATCCAAATCTTCTTCTTCCCAAACTTTTCCAGATCGTGCATATATATTTAGGGGCTGCAGCATACAACAACACTTTTAGCGACGAAAAACAGGTTTTTAGCGACAAAATTTGTCGCTAAAGGATCCAAATTTTAGCGCCGAAAAATTTCATCACTAAAACCTTATTTTTCGACGCTAAAAGTCTTCTATGCTGTAAGTTAGCAAATCCCATATATATATATATATATATATAAATAATGTATATACACATATTTGTACATAAGTATTCAAACGTCCATATCTCCCTCGTTTGTTGACGAAAATGAGCAAATTTTATGTCAAAATCGAGTGACTCGATGAGCTCAATCCAATGGTCTAAGTCTCATGACCTAAAGCTTAGCGATTCTCACGATATAGGGTAAAAACAGATTCATCCTTAAAGAGGATAATCGCTCCGTTGGATAACTAAACGAGGCCTAAGTTTCGAGCTACTCGTCGAGGGGACTTCAGGGGGTCACTAGGGTCATTTTGGTATAAGTTTTGTGCGTTATAGTGACGGTCCAAAAATCGAGCTCGGCGGAGCTTTAATGGCCGCCGGCCATGGCTGAGAGCCGAAGCTCTGTTTGGTCGATGGTCTGAGTGTGTGAAGGTGTGTGTGATGTTCAGAAATATAGAGGGGGTTGTGATGATGCTTACCTTCCTCAGTCTCGGGTCACTCGGTCTCGACGTCTCGGTTTCTCTTTCTCCTCCTCCCGGGTGGTCTCTTCTCTCTCCTCTTCTTCTCCTCTCTTCTCTACTACAGCTTCTTCTCTCCTTCTCTTGTGTTTTCCAGCAGCAAAACAAAAGGGGGAAAGGGGTTCTTTATATAGGGGGTTGGGAAGGGACAAGCTTGGAGGCCAAGCTTCTCTCTCTTTCTCTCTTTCTACCTGAGTCTCTCTCTTCTCTCACTCTCTCGGGTCCCTTTTTTTTTTTTTCAATCTGTCTATGTATATATATATATGTAATACATACACATAATACATATACACACAACATATACATAAATACACATATATAATACATATATATAGCCATGGGGGTGTGTGTGCATGTGTTGTGTTTGGCCGATCAATAAGGGAGGCAAGGGGAGTATCCAATGAGTTGGGGAGGGATTTGAGAGGGATTGATTTGAGGGGTTGGGGGGAATATCCGGCGGGTTTAGGGGGGCTTCGGGGAGAGGTATTACACTATGGATACAAGGTGGTTACCTTGAGTATCCTATGTTGTACTTGTAGCATTTAATTTGTAGGATCTTGATCTCGTCTTGGTCCACGTGCCGTACCGTCCATATTTATACAGATTTTACGAGCTCGCCTGACAAAGTCAGTCTCGGTCAAGAGTTTCAGTCCGAGTCTAAGAATTACAGTCCAGGTCTAATTTAACATCCGGTATTAAAATAACAATATCGATAATAACATTATAATTCTAATCCTAGTGTACGTGAATGAAAATGACATTCAGTATAAAATATCACCTATGGTTATAAATTAAGGGACAGTGCAAAATGTAATCTAACTTATTATCATAATCTAGCGACTACGAAAAAAAATATTTTATAACCTATAGTTATAACTTTAGAAATTATGGATATATGAAAATAATCTATAGTTATAAGATTTAACGATAACAATTATTAAAATACGATATTAATATACGAGGTCGGGCTTAGCAATTAAAAATCACCTTAACAAAGCGATACCAATTCTATGAGTATTAAAATCTTGAACGCCATCAAATATGTATACATATATTAGTACAGGCTACAGAAATATTACAGAAATAAACTCATAAGTACAGACATAAATCTGGGGATCCATTTATATATATAGGAAATTCGCGGGTATTACATCATCCACATCCTATTAAAGATTTCGTCCCCGAAATCTAAAGCAGGTAGTTCTTAAACATACAAAGTCCTAATCTCGTATGATGGATTCTAAGATAACCTATTAGTCAAGTGCACTAGGCTTGTTTTAATCGAGGCGTAGTGTCGTTGTTTATTCTTATCTACAAAGATGCTTCATCCTTGTTGTGGCATCTCCACTGAATCTTTATTAGAGCAATCTCTCTACTCCTCAATTCTTTGGTGCGATGGTCTTGTTGATTCCTTCATTGTCGTTATTTGTTAGGTTTGCATCGTTCTTGTTAATGAAGTTCTAGCTGATTCCTGTGTTATCGTCATCCACAGCTCATAGGGGTCGTGAACGTATCCCTCGTGATGTCGGCACGAAGAGCATTGTGGATTAGCGTATCTACTCAAAAAAGTGTTGTGATCTACTACATCGTTGGTGGTAACGTACGCGAGTTGGTAGATGATTCGATCGTAAGCAGTCTAAGGCGTCGCGGTGTTGGCTTCCTTTGGGTCTAAAGTACGTTGCCTCGAGCGGTCGATATTTTCAATGGTACTTTATCTCTGGCTTCAAACTATAGGCCCGTCTTTTATTGGTCTGTGTAGATTTTGCGTTAACTCTAGGTTGCTTGTATCCTCTCTTCGTTTCCGATCGGTCACGTGATGATGATTGGCATGGCCTTCCTTATAGGGCCTCAAATGACGTCATGACTATACTTGACTTTGTCGTAGATAGCAAACATTAATCAGGGATAAGTGGATTCCCTCGTGTCTTCGCTCCTACTGCGCCACGAGCCTTCATAATTGATGGTGTAACTCTTCTACGTGCTTCTGATGTTATTAATGATGTTTTGCTGATGTAAGCTTGTAAAATGTCTTCTATCATTAGGTTAGTACATCTGGTTTGATCGTCATTCTAAAGGTGGAATATGATGCTCGTTGTGTACTACCTATCAATGGGTCGTTCCTCTACTATAATATATATATATCGTGATAGTAATTATCACAATAATATTGATACACAAAAATACTTTCATTAATAAGTCAAAATATTAGATAATTGATTACATAGATTGCATCAACTTCTACTAACATACATAAAACACAAAAGCAACGGGACTACTAGTCCGATAAAACATATAAGATAAACTCGATCCTGAGACATTTAGTACAAAAGTCTCCTAAGTCCGAGTCATCAGGGAAAGTCTCCTCCGAATCTGTGATTCTTCATCTTGTTATACGTTGAACTCATCGTCTGACACGATCTCGTCCTCTCGGAGTTTATGACGATTATCCATCCCTTTTCTTTCCAAGTTCATATCAAACTTGATTGATGTTCTTCAATGTCTCACAATCCTTACAGATGTGGTATGTTCCACTACACTTGTAACATTATGTTCATTCTTCTTCTTCTGCTCCTCTTCTTCTTCCTCCTCTCCTTCTCCTTCTTCACTCTCTGCTCCACCCGAGAGGGTGTATATATACACACACACACACACACAGTTATATATATGTATATGGAACACACACACATACACACACAAGCTATCTCTCTTAACTCCTTAAACTGCCAAACATCGCACACACACACAAAACACACACACACATATATATATATATATGGAGACAAGAGGTGCAGGTGGAAAACACGTAAGATACGATTAATAATACTTTCGATCGATTGAAGTGAGTTCAATCGATCGAGAATAGGTTGGTCAAGGTTCGATCGATTGAAAGAAGATCAATCGCTTGAGAAAGGGTCCACGTCACAGAATCAGGTCGGTAGAGTTCTGGTCGCTCAAGCTAGGTTCGATCGATTGAGAAAGCACAAGTTCGATTGATTGAGCAAACTTCGATTGATCGAGAAAGATTCTACACTAAGGGTTCACACAAGCATACATGGTCTTATTTATATAACCATGTATCCGAAAATACAGAGTATTACACAAATCATGTAATTTTAGGAGGCCTATATCTAAAACATATAAAATATTATATGTAAGTCTAGAATTTTCAAAAGTGCAGGGGGGCCTGTATCCAAAACTTGTAAAATATTATCTATAAATCTACAATTTTCAAAAGCAAGAGGCCTGTGTGAAATTTAGGAGGGCCTATTTTAAATTCTATGAATCATTACATATGATTTTGTAAGTTTTAAAAATTTAGGGTGGCACAGGCCCCCCTAAATTACACGATGTAATTTCGCCCATAACACGATGGAAAGTGAAACACGGGCTAAGTAGAAGGAGTGTATCTGTTATTATCTCATGTGGGGGTGTATCTATATTTAACACTAAAATGTTGTTACTTTATTCTTCTTCCTTTGATGTGAACAGTCTTGATGTACACCCATACCCAGTTGAAAAGTACATGCATTGTCTCAATTTTCATGATCTAAACATGTAAATCACAAGAAACGATTATCTCAAGGACCGCACGGTCGACATGTGGATCCACTTCATTGCGTTAGTAATAATTCAAGCCAATTTTTTTTGCCCTATTTACAGGTTAGCCTGCATATCTATTATATGTATAACAAAAATACTACACTCACACCAAATTTCACACCTAATACATCGTGACTCTTGATTCCTGTGGCTCCTATGTATGCGTCATGTGAGACTTACATAGAATCCACTTGAATCATAGGCCAGGATTATTGGGGTGATGAATTTGGTGTGGATGTAGCATTACTCTATATATAAAGAACAATGCCAAAATCCTTCCCACAATGTGCCAAGTGGCATTTTCTACAATTTTCTTTTTGCCCATATGGCATTTCTTACATTTTCCTTTTTTTTTTTTTTTAAATTTTTCCATTAGTTTCTTTTCAACTAATTCTAGGGGATCTTTCCACTCCTCAAAGGCTTTTTTGGCAATAAATTCTCTCACCGATTTATTAATCATACCTTTCAACTTTCTCATGTACCTTTTCCACATATTTTTTCCTTTCACCACATGGTATTTTATTTTTTCACTACCTTCTTTATTCTTCTTTCTTTCTTTTCATTTTTTATTTTTTTATTTATTTATTTTTTTTAAACTTATGTTAAACATGTAGAAAGACTTTTTTTTTCACACTCTTCTTAATTGTTCTTTCTTTCTTTCTTCTTTTTATAATATATACATACAGTCAGGCTCTAGAGAGGGCTTCCTCTCTTTATTAAAGAGAGGGCCTCTGTTTTGGCCGTCATATCCAGTTTTTAAACACGATCCGACGGTCAACACAGATGCCCTCTCTGGAGAATTTTCGTTTATATATATATATTATAACTTATGCTATACTTGAAAGACTAAAAGTCTCATATAACTGTAACTTTGTGAGTTTTAGTGCACAAACTATGGAAGGGGGCCGCACCTAGGTAAATGAGGAGGAGAATCAATTCAATTCATTTATGCTTATTGGTAACCGGTACAATACTTTTACCATAGTATAAATGTTTATGTGTTATGGATAATATATAAACACACGCATGGAGAGATGAGTTCAAACTTCTTCAACTTGTTCAAAGGGATTGGAAAGAGTCATAATAAAGCAGTTAACCAAGGAATTGCAGTGAATAATGGTCATGCACAATCAAGCCAAATGTTGTAATCTCAATCCGTCTCATTAATGACGTTATATTATTCAGCTAATCCTTTTTATATTAACATTATGGAAGAAAAGCACGTCAATGCTATTATTTAAATTTGAACATAATTATAGCAACCTTTTAATTCTTTCTACTTTCCGTTAGAATGGGTAACAACAATTTGCAAGCCGTTTGTTTGTTTATTTTTATATTTTAGTTAGAATGTTTTGTTGAGCTTGTATTGATTGAATTCTTTTCATACTCTCATAAACTTTATTTTGTTGCAGGAAAATTTGTCATATGTTTACCATTCAAAGGTGTGAATTTTCATATGTTTGCATATATATATATATAAATATTTAATCGATTATGATTTTTTTTACATGTATTGTTACGTTTCACAAATTCCCGTGCAAATATCGACTAGTCTATTAGATATATATGAAATCCAAAGCACAAACTCTTCTCACAATGTGACACATGACATTTTATGCTTTTTTTTTTTCCAAATGGCATTTTCTGTATTTTTGTTTTGTTTTGTTTTTTTTTTTTTTATTTTCTTTTTTACTTTAATTTTGTCATTGAATTTTTCAATAATCAATTCAAGTGTATCTTGTCGTTCTCTATTCCCAATACCTCTCCATTTCAATGTATCTCGCTCTCTCTATGTATGTGTACATAATATATACACATAAGCATACCACATATGTGTGTGTATATGTAGTATATATTTTAGTTACTTATTGTGTTACTTTTAAAAAATTTGGAATATTTTTGGTCGGTAAGTTCTTCACAAACTCACCCATAATTTTTTTTCCACATCTGTAGTTTTATATTGTCCACTAATTTTATATTAATTCTTTAGAACTATGTTTAAAATTTTCTTAGTTTAGCGATTTCATCCTTATTTTATTTGCATTTGTCATTTATTCACTCATATTGCCATATTTGTAAATTTTATTTTGTATACATCATCCTTGAACCTTGTATCATTGGCACTATATGCAGCTTTTTTATGGCCCCTAGAGAAAAAAAATAAAAAATTTGTTTAACATATTTGCCATGAATTGAGAAGATGAATGTATGTTGTGTATATTTAAACAAAGAGAATCTTATGATTTTTTTAGAGCTGAAACTTTTGGAATAAACTGATAATTTAGATAAGGTTGTATTATAATCTATTCAATGGTATTGGCAGTATTTTCTTTTACTTCTTCTTCTTCTTCTTCTTTTTTTTTTTTTTGCTATTTTTTTGGTCCATAACAACCCATGCATAGCACGGGTTATTGTCTAGGTTTTCTAAATTGCAAAGAAGTTAAATTTAACTGAAAATTGAAAAATCATGCACAAAAAAAAAAGATTCAACTTTTGGGGAAAGACTTCGGCACACCAAAGTGGTTTTGGGTAAAAAACGTTTGTACCTGGGTAAGAAGCATTTGTTACGTGATAAGAAACATTTGCTCCCATCAAAACCATTAAGAACAAATGCTTCTTATCACTTTGTTCCTATCAAAACCACCCAGAACAAATGTGGTTTTGGGTAAGAAATGTTTGTTCCCGAGTAAGAAACATTTGTTCAGTGATAAGAAACATTTGTTTTGGGTAGTTTTGATGGGAACAAAGTGATAAGAAACATTTGCTTTGGATGGTTTTGAAGGGAACACATGTTTCTAATCACGAAAAAATATTCTCTAACCGAGAACAAAGGTTTCTTTCCCGAAATCACATTTGTTCCGGTTAGTTTTGATGGGAACAAAATGATAAGAAACATTTGGTATGGATGGTTTGAATGGGAACAAATGTTTCTTGTCACAGATCAAACGTTTCTTACACAAAACCACTTTGATGTATTGATGTTTCCTGGATGGGCTGATCTGATATGAAGGTTAAGTTGAGCTGTAGAAGATGGTTTCTTTGAATGTTGATTTGCAAATAAGATAAACGAAAGGCTAAAAGGTGGGTTTGGATCACTGAGCCTCGTCCGATGGTTAATTTAGTCACCAAGGAGTATGAGTTTATAGGAATTTGAGAGGGAAGGGTTGTGTACCTTTTCAAGGATTTGGATTTGATATTTATAGAGTTGAGGTCGAACTGCCTACACTCTTCTCGGAGCACTTCCCCACAACATGAGAGTGTCCGAACTGCCATTCCTATTATTGGGGTTGGTGGGCAGCGCTGTAGACACCCAATTTTGACCAAACTCTCAGGATTTAGGGAGAACAACCTCTTGAAGATCTCAATGATGAAAAATACCTCAGAAGGTATCTCAGTTTCGCGCAACAAAAGTTTGGATTCTAGAAAGTGTTCTTAGAGCCCAAAGTACGCCTTTTGAGCCTAGATTCGTGTTTTTCTCAAAATTGATTTCAAAATGTGTATATGATATAGGGAAAATGGTTATTAAGGTTTCAGGCATGAAATTTTAGGGAATGCTTGAAACACACAAAAA
Organism: Hydrangea macrophylla; assembly: GCA_033977485.1. Classification (NCBI taxonomy): domain Eukaryota; kingdom Viridiplantae; phylum Streptophyta; class Magnoliopsida; order Cornales; family Hydrangeaceae; genus Hydrangea; species Hydrangea macrophylla. The sequence continues at coordinate 66,548,558 of CM066990.1, read as the reverse complement.
ATAATAAAAAATCAAAAATAAAATAAAAATAAAAGCTCAAGTGGCGAACCCCACAAGGAGCTGGCAGCCCCTATAAGGGCCACCACCCTCCAATGAAGGCCACTACTTAATATTTTCCCCTATATATGTATATACACACATGTTTTAAAAGTGAGTTTCCTAGAAGTTTTACAACTTGATATTTTCTCCTATATATATGTATATAAACATGTGTGGTAAAAGTGAGCTTCGTAGAATTTTCGTACAACTTGAGCTTCCTAGAATTTTTTCTACAATCCATCAAATTACAATTCTACCCACTTGATATTTATCCTATATATGTATACAATATGTGTGTTAAAAATGAGCTTCCTAGAAGTTTCCTATGCCCCTTCTAATGACCATTTCACCTTTTCAAAAGCTTGAAAGCCCATCAAAATCCTTCAATCTTTGCCTATAAATTGAACCCATGGGTTCACTCTTTGGATACACTTAAAAAAAAGAATACTTGAAAGCACTTGATAAAATATACTTGAGAGAGATACTAGCATACTTGAAGTTTGAGAGAAAAAACTTCAAGAACACTTGAAGGAAGAACAACTTTCTTCCAACATCTTAGCTTTTTGAGAGGTCTTCAAGAGGTAAACTCCAAACTACCTCTATCTACTAGTGTGATATAAACATATATATATATATATATATATGTATTTCTAGAACTTGGATCTTTTCTTTATTCTTTTTGTTTTCTTCACACCTTGGCTTGATTTCTCACACAACTCACACAAAGATCCAAGTTCGAGTTGATTTTGTTGATAAAAATGGATTAAAGGTGCTATTTTCTTATTTTCCTTCACTTTGAAGATGATTGGTGTTCTTGAGTTTAGTTTTAGTAAAGAACACATATACACACACTTGAACTTGCATCATTCTTTGCCTTTTGTTTTGAGTTTATGATGACGATGTATATATCCTTATATGACTCTATATATAAGTACATGTACTTCTATTTCCTCTTTTGGGCATACCAAGATGATAATTGTAAGTCCTTCAACCAACTAGTTTGGTGTTCTTTACCAAAAAATACATATTTGATTGGAAATCATTTATCATTTTGAACTCCTTCACTCTTGAGTTTGATCTTTCTAAAATATTTTTCACCTCATTAAAAGTGTTTTTGCTACAAGATAAAATTAATGAACTAAGAATTGTTCATTAAAACAAATTTGACTTTATCCATCTTAGAACTCATTATTACCCTTGAGGCTTGACTTCAAAATTCATGGATGAATAAGGATGAAACCACTTCATCCGGTTTGCCTTGATGAAGCTCACTTATTTCTAAAAGATTATCAGAAAGACGGTTGATATACTTGGATATGATTGAGTTATGGTTAAAATTTAGAAAATGGCTAGATGATGTGACCTACATTTTTTTGGAAGTAATCTTTAGCTTTACAAGATTACACTGGCACAAAGTCAAGATGATCAAGCTAAGATTATCTTTCGAAAGAATGAAGAAAGTAAGACTATCTCAGAATCTTCCAAATCTCTATCGTAAATGAATCTGTGTACAAGATGATCATACTTTGTTTTCTCGATAAAAAATATAAAACATGGCTTAGAAACCATTTTAGGATAATGAAAAGAAAGATCAAAATCTTGAAAGAACATGTTTGAGTGATTTTGCTTAATTATTTTGCATATTTTTCATTTGTCACATGATATCAAAATTTCATAATAACAGAGTCTGATTCAACTCAGTTTTCAGAGACCTTAACTTCAATCTGAGTTCACAAAAGTATTTTTCCTACAAACTTTAATTCAATAGCTTTCTTTTGACGTAAAATGGACCTTCATTGGTGTTTTGTGAATTTAGTTATGATTTTTACAAGATCAGTCGACAAGTCTGGGCATAAATTGTTTATATTAAACTTCTAGAATAGTGAAGTTTGCTTCAAATCAGTTTTAAGAAAAATTTTCAATTTGGGTTTATGAAAGTATTTTTTCCATAAACTTAAATGAAATACCTTTCTTTTAACATAAGATAGGCCTTCATATGTGCTCTGTGAATTAAGTTATGATTTTTGCAAGTTCAGTCGACGAGTCTGGACAGAGACTTTTAAAATGAATAGAACTCAAAAACTATTTATGTGAATGAGGTCCTACATTTTGGAAAAGCTCCTTAACTCATTGAAATTATGATCTGGAAAAAGAATTGAATTGATTCATTGTTAAGTCCTACTTTTGGAGTGGTTTTAGTAAGGTCTTCAAATCTGGAATTTTGATTGATGACTATCTTTCTTCTTTCTCATTCATTTCACTTGTATGCTTGGATTTCTTTTGTTCTTTTGCAACGCTTGGTTTGTTTTGTGACATTTTGATGCAAAGATTCGAATGACTCAGATTCAACTCCTTGGATTGATCTTGCCTCTTTTGCATGTGACTTATGTCCATGTGTCATGTACATTCTTCTATCATTCTCTTTAGAGATTTTGCTAGGTTTACAACTTTTGCACCAACGACAAGAATCCTTTAGGATAATCTCTATTATATGCTTATTTTCTAGAGAAAAATCATCTAGGATTGTTGCATGTTGCATAGCATGTTTAACTTTGATTGCCATTGCGACTCCGCATGAGTCACCCCAATGTAAGTCCTCTTGTTCTCTTTGCATTCCATGCACTTTTCCTTTCTTTGCATTTGATTCTGAGTGGGATTGGCCTACTATGAATATTTCTACCTTCTATAGCATCGCATGCACATCCGCTTGCTACTTGAACTTAATCTATTGATTGATTTTTCCTAGATGCTCATTATGCCATGTATATATTATGTAGCATGATTGAGAAAAGAACACCAGTTATAAATTAAGAACAAAAATATTGGCAAGGCCTACCATAAGGTAGGGCAAGGAGGGAGTGCTTTAGCCCATTTTCTGGTAATGAAGGGTGAGTACCCTTCCATTTTGAGCAAGTCAGCTCACGGTTTCTTGATTCCATAAAAATCAGGTGGCGACTCTAGTTAAGTGGATTAAAAGAAGTAAGGCCTAGGTCTTTGTATGCAGCCTTGGATCCGTCCTGGGACATAATTGAGATAGATAGGACCTTGCGACTTCTGCCGGTATCCACATACGTAGTCTGAGTTTAGTGGAGAACGTGGGCAATTGGGCCAGCTTGGGCTACACGCTCAGTCAAACCGACCTATATCGTACCTCGGTTAGGTCTGGGTCATACACGTGCATGATACATATATCTAATTACTTTAACACGTGTCATACATTATTAGGCCAGTCAGATGGTGGTGTATCAGCTACTCCACCCTTGGTATCAATACAGACTGCTGGATTGGGATTCAACTTCTGACATGATAAGACCCACCCTTCTATGCGACTGCTTCTAATGAGAGAAGGTTATGACGCTAATTGGGATTCCCGAGGTGCAAGCCTTCCATCAAGGCACCATCTCCCAAGCGGTGATGTCGACCGAGCTTCAATATAAATGGGTATACTGCTTCATTTCAACCTCCACTATATGAAAATTCAAGAACTTGTGGAGCAAAGAAGTCAGTAGTCCAGGATTTTTCGTCTGATTAATTTCCAACTCTAGGTCAGATCTTTATTTCTCTCATCATGCCTTCAATTTCTATTTCTTCCGAATGTACTGGTTCTGAGGGGACTTCCCTCCTAGGACCTTCTACTAGGATTATGGATGTGTTTGGTCAAGAAGTTTAATCCACAAGTATACATTTTAAGTACACTGGTCCTTTGAATAAGTCTTCCCTGACCCAAAGGAAACTAGATCAGGTTAGGGAGACCTATAGGATCCCTAGCAATTTAGAATGTAGGGTTTCTGGCACCAACGAAACTGTAGTTAACACTAGTGAAGATGAAGTGGCATTCTACCCGTATTTCTTCAAGTTAAGAGTTAGGCTGCCTCTCCACCCATATTTTTTTGAATTCCTGACCTTTTAGGAGTAATCCCTCTCCCAACTTGCTCCAAATGGGTGGATTGTGCTGCTCGGTGTTGTAGTCCTATCTCATTTAAGAGGGGTGACCATGGATTTACCATCCTTCAAAACTGTTCTATTCCTGAAGAACAAGATCGGTTCGAATATTATATATCCATGGATTATGCCTCCCAGGTCATTACTGATATGAATTCTAGCCATAAAAAGTGGAAGGATGACTTCTTCTTCATCCGGGGCTCCATTGGAAACGTGCCCCGAGTTGTTGGGATTCCATATAAGGCCCATCATCTTAGAATTTCCATTTCATATGATTTAAACAATATTGTGGTAACCTTCCTTTGGCTTGTAGCTCCTGCTTACCCGAGGAGGCCTACTCTGACCTCCAAAGTAAAAGAGAAGTTGACCCACTTCTTTAACGTTCCCAATAGAAGTAGGATCAGTCTTTTATCAAGTGAGAATTTAGTGGTTGATGGTCTGATCCCAATTGATGACATTCTGGAAAGAGTAAGGGCGACTACTGGCGGGAGGAAGATGGGAGTTGTAGATGTGTCTGTCTCTAGTCAGGCTGCTGCTGCTGCATCACCTTGTCCATAGAGTTGGATGTGCAAGATCGATGATGAACCCGTTCTTGTAGATACAAAGGACTGTGGGACTGACCTGAGCCTCTTAGTTTTCTCAGGCTAAAATCTCGCTGCTGTCCCTACTGCTTCAGACAAGGAGAGGAGTAGAAGAGGTTCTAAGAGACCTCCTAGCCCACTAGGAGGGTGGATTAACAGATGCTTATATCGAGGCATCTTGCAAGAAGGTGGTTGTCAAATTTACAGGCCTTGTAGATCTGGTGAAGACACCAGGTTACCTTAGTCTTGTATTGATGCCTAGATAGAGGTAAACTTTGGATTTTGATTCCTTCATTCTCTTATTCAGCTTTGGCTTTTTTCTTTAGTGACTTCCGAGTTTACATTTTTTCAAAGGGCCTTCAGGACTGCTACTATTAGCAGGGTTAATTTTGAAGGGTTTAATATAGAGGAACTGCTAGTCGAGCAGGTAAAGAAGACCATTGCTGAGATGACCAGAGCTGACACTCTTCAAGCTGACCTTACCAAGATTGGCCTGGAAACGGCTACCATAGAATCCAAGCTTGCTGAGGTTCAAGATCAGCTTGTCAAGGCTGCCAAAACGGCTAAGGTGGCTGAAGCCTTGCTGAGGGTTGAGAAGAAAGTCACAGCCAAACTCAAAAAAAATCTGGCTGACCTCAGGAAGAATGTGGAAGTGGAGAAGAAGGCTGTAACTTTGGACTACTTTAAGGAGAAGTGAAAGGAACTAGTGGCTATAGGAGCCCAATTGATGGATGAGGGGTATGAGAAAGGCTGGGCTGAGAATAAAGAGAAGGTCTCGACGAAGCTGAAAATCAAGTTCCCTAAGGTGGACTTTGCCTAGGTTGACCCTAATACTGGGAATATGCCCTCAAACCAGTTAGTTGGACAATGAAATATCATAATGCATTTATGTATGTTAGTTCATGAGATGAATATTAGACTGAAATCCTTAAACATCATTGTATGTGATTTATTTATGTATGTGATTACACATGTAAGGTATGAATCATAAATCCTTGTTATTTCAAATAAGTCACAGTGGATGATAAGTCTGGATAACTTATCAGGTGTACACTATAGCATGATTTACGTCTATGGGGTAGAATGATGAATCTCATTCATAAGAGTCTTTGACTCTTAGTTGACATGCTAGTGCACGCGGTGAATTGACGGACCTGAGTTAAACCTATTGACACTTAAAAAAACTGTCATCGTCAATAGGAACTCAAACTTATATAGGGATACATGTCCTTAATCCTGAGACAATTATGGACACAAGTTGTATGCTTGGTTGCTCTGACTTACCAATCAGTGAGGTCTTGCAAGATCAACACCTGGGTATCTTGGGTAATCAGGTATGCAATGTTGGGAATAGATATTGTCAAGATGGAATTCTACCTTCTTCTATAAAATGAAGAGTAAGTATTCTCTCGAGAATGTCACTAGGAGTGATTACCGAGAGCTGGCCAGCCTTGTCAACAAAGTGTTTGTTGACATGTTTGGTAATCCAAGCGTAGTGAATGATACTTGAAGAATATAAAATGTATTTATCTATTGGGTCGATAGTATCTTAAAACATACATTCCAATGATAAATAAGAATATTGCTTGGTAGAGGGACATTAGTATCATATTATACAAGTCTAGTAATAGCTTATGTATATATGATTTTGTTCATATGCACTGGAGTGCAATTATCATTTTATATTAGTGTTAATGATAATGGATTAACTATTGATTTCTTATTTTAAGAATATTTCATGTGTGGATGTGTTTGCTATACATACTGTGTGCATGTCAACTAACCTCTTAAGCAGGTAGCCTACTCTCTCATGGTAAGATTAGATGATTGTTTTAATTGGTTTAAATTTTATTAATTTGGTTTGTGGCATTGTAAAGGGCATTACGATTTCAATCCTGTGCATAGGAGAACTGTAATGGTTTCCCTAACCATTTATGTAATTTACTTTTCCTAGATACTTTGTATAACTCTTCAGAGATAGGATTGTTGTAAATTAATTTAATTAGAAGAACCACAAGTCCCAGCCACAAGATGGAGCCTTGATGCTTGGAGCCTAGAGATAGTGCCATGAGAGAGATGGGCTTGTTTTTATTCATGCATGATTATTTATTTAATTTTGTGTGAATGATTATTTGTGCATGTTTATGTATATGTTGATATATATTGTTTGTGAATGCATGGGCAAAACCCATTAGTTTAGTCAAAATTAGTTTTCTTTAATTGATAAATGGATTATTGGATTTTCCAAATTTATCATGGCTAACGAAAAAGTGATTTTGACACATTAATAAATATTAGATGTTTATGGGCAATGAATAAACAATGGTTTTATTTTTCAAGATTAAAATTCCTATTAGTTCATTGTAAGTATGAGAGATACTCTGTGTCACCCAACCATGGGTGATCATTCCGTACGGAGGGTATTTATTATTGATTACTAAATATGAACTTCTTAGAAAAATCTAGTGGGAGAAGGACTTATTTTATAACTCCCACGATTTTCCATAAACGGTTCATTGTAAGGTGGATAGTATATTCTGTGTCACCTTGCCATGGGTGATCATTCCATACGGAGGATAGACTGTTTATTGGTTACTAGATATGAACTTCCTTTGGATAGAATCAATGAGATGTGTTAGAGGGTGGCCACTACACTGAGGCACTACATGAGGCGGTTGTCATTGGATTCTAGTTAATGATGAACACTAGCTAAGCTATAGGAAAGGGATTCCACACGGAGCATTATCTAAAAACTTAGAGACCAAAAGTTCAGGAGTCATGAGTAGTTTTGTAAGAGTTGCACGACATTCATGATGGGTTTCCCAATTAGGCTATGAGGTTATGATCGCCACACAGAGACTTAATTTCATAGGCTTGACATCCTAAAGACAATTAATGAGTTGGTTAAGGGAATTCCAATGTATCATATAAATTTTCATATTTATGATTTCCATATTGTAATTCTATTATATTACTTGTTTTTCAGATTCATTATGTCTCGCCCACTTGCTATAACCATGATCCAGAATAAGCTAATTGAAAGTAACTATGTTGAATGGAAACTGGACCTGTTTGAGTTATTAACTGCTAATGGATGTAAATACGTTCTTACCATTCCCTGTCCACCTATTCCAAGCTGTGACACCCCAACAGATCTTGCGGATCAACATTGGCAGTGGGTACAAGTTGATGGTATAGCTCACTCTTACATATTGGACTCTTTGTCTGATGTGTTGTAGCAGCAACATCAACCTTTTCGCACTGCCCGTGCTATAATATTGAACCTCGAGGAGATGTTTGGGGAACTGAGCAAAACTACAAGGCTTAGAGCCTTAGAGTTAGTCATGGACACCAAAATGTTGGAGGAACTTCAATAAGAGTGCATGTTTTTAAAATGGTTACTTTCAACCTACTAGAAGTTCTGGGTTCCGACATTGATGGTGAGACTCAAGTTGACATAATCTTGCATTCGTTGCCTTCATCATTCAATCAATTTAAAAGGGTTTTTAAAATGAGTAAAACTATTTTTTCAATAAATGAATTGATGGGCTCTCTTAAAGCAACGAAGGATATAGTCAAAGAGGAGTCGAATGTTCAAAACATTGGAATGGCTTAATCTTCTGGAACTAAGCCTAAGGGCACAAGTATAGAGAAGAAGAAGCAAAGCTTAAGGATAGGTGAGCCTAACCCAACTATTAGGAAGAAGGCAAGACTTGGAAAGGGAAAGGATGATGTTGTGCCAAAAGGAAAGTGTTTTCATTATGGCGTGAGAGGACATTGGAAAAGAAACTGTGTGGAATACTTGGCTGCCAAAAAGCATGGTATGATCTGATCACTAATTTTTTTTGAAGTAAGTTATAAAACTGATACTTCAATTACTTGAGGCACTGATTGTAATTTTTTTGATTATATCTATAATTGTTGCAGGGGATTGGAAAAATAAAAAAAGTGCAGTGATTTGAAGATCTTGATTGCTTTTAGGATCTGAAGCAAGGGTTGCTATTAGATTAGTAGTTTTATATTTTAATAATACTTATGGAGTTGTTAGATGAATTTCAATTTTGAATTAATGAATAATAACTATTCTTTTGATTTTGGTACTGAAATTGTTGATTAAAAGAAAGTGTTCTTGTAATGTGATCTAATAACTTGTCAAGCAAGTATTTCCCCGGTTTACTCTTGTTTCTCATATATTATCTAATGCAGTATTTAAATAACTCATGGATATTTTACCACCTAAATGATAGGACCTTCAACTAATTTTATAAACCTTTGGTTTTAAAGGCTAGATCATATTAATCTAAGTAGGATAAATAAGGACTGAGGGATTGGATCCTAAACTCTTTTGGTTATTGAAACCACTACTTATTTGTCACTCCTATTTAGAAGGTAATATGATCATGTCATTTTTCTTTTGAAAGATCACATAATCGAAGGCTTATTAGAATTAGGGCATACTCACGTATGCGAGCCAATAAACATTAGAGTTACAAAGTAGTTTTGACTACTATAGATTTACCTATTGCATCTTCATCCTCAATTTTTTGAGAAATTCAAAAGGTTTGGAATTAGGAGTTATTGGTAAAAGATTGTCATTGCCTTTTGATTTGATCAAAATGGTGAGTATATGTCTAATGCATTTATTGTCTATATGAGATAAGAATGAGATTCTTTCTCAGTCGCCTGCACCTAGTGTGCCTCCACAGGATGGTGTAGCAGGTAGAAGGAACTATTTTCTTTTAGATATGACTGAGTCATGAGATGGGTTATTTAGAGTTATTACTATTCCTTGAATTTTCTCAATGGAACCACAATGTTTCTAGAGAAAACAAAAGTTGGTTGGGAACCAAGTTTTGCAAAGGAAAGATAATATTAAGGAGTAAAGTTATTTATATCTCAAAGCGATCTATAAATCTTCTAGAACTAAAATTTACTACCTCTTTATCTGTTCCTACACTGGTACCTCATTGTAGTGGGAGAATTTTCAGCATTGCTAAAATCTTCTTGTACATTGAAGCTTTTTGATGAGGAAGCTTTGGTATGTGATTTGCATAAGTCTACGGACTTAAGCAATCATCCAGAGATAAGGACATCTATTTTGATATGTTGGTCAAAATACTTTAGATTCGCCTAAAGTATAAATGTAGCTTAAGTGGATGAAAAGATCCTTGCGCCAAGGAATTGTGGTGGTTATTATGGTTCCTCATATTGATGACATCTTTATCATTGTTGATGTTGTCAGTATCAAGATATAGAAAGTGTTCTTTACTTTTCAAAAGATTTGCAGTGTGGAAGTAAAGGTCGAACCCACAGAGATTGATTAACTACCGTGTTTTAATCTTAAAACCTAAATCTAATTAATTATAAAAACGGATTTTGATTTGAATTTAATTAAACTAATAACAATAAAAATAAATCTAAACTATGAAAGCAATTAAAGTTGTTTAAATGATGTTTAAGGAAACCTAGGATTGCAAATCCACCACTAGCTTCATAGTAGGAATATTTATGAGTTACTTTAGCTTATTACATTGGATGATAATGGGGAATTGTAGCTACAAGCCCAATTCCTCCGACAAGAAGATATTCATGGTTCAAGCACCAACATAATCCATCTTCGGTTAGCACGAATTATCCCACACTAAACTAGGGTTGTGATCTAATCCGTCTAACCTAGGCATGGACTATTCGGATACTTGATAGCACAAATCAATAAAGCACCATCACATGTAAACAATCTAAACAAGCACAGCAAGAATAGATCGTTGAGCACATCACAGTCAAAATAGATCTAAGACAAGAATAAATTCTGAAAGCAATGATTTAATCACTAGAAGTACGATTTATTTATAAAAATCCTCAAAACATGTGACTGTCATCCATACATAATAAAACTAAACTAAAAACATAAATAAAACCCTATTACTCGTCTAGGGCTTCATTGAAACCCTAGATCTATGATCTAGCCGTCCATGGAAGTGATGGATGGCAAGTAGTTGATGGAGGAGGCCATGGAAACCCTTGGTCTACTTCTTCTTCTCCTTGCTTCCCTCCCTTCAATGGCTGGAAGTATGTGTGTATAATAGTTGCTAATAATGTCTAACCCTTTAATTGTAATAAAATAGGGTATATATAGATTTACAACAAGTTTTGGGAGCCTTCCTAACCCGAAACGAACTGAAACTGATGTAATTTACAGTCTAGACGTCGTTCAGCAGTTTCGTTTGCACAGGAGTCTTCAGTATACTGAAATACGCAACTTTGGTTTTTACACATATCGCGCGAGCGGGTCATGCGAGCGCGACATTTGGTACCTCGCGCCCGCGGATCGCGCGAGCGATTTTGGGCTTCTCGCGCGAGCGATATCTGGATTTCCGCGCCCGCGGGTCGCGCGCGCGACTTGGCTTTTTCAGCTTCTTTTCTTCTGCTTTTTCACCTTGTTTATCCTGGTTTAGGTGATTTCTTTCAAAACCTGTCAGAAAATAGAAATCGAAGTAAAAATATACAAAAACAGGATAAAAAGGTACTAACAGATGCTCGTTAAGGCGTATAATTAGGATTAGTTCTCTCCCGATCACACCCCCAAACCTACATTTTGCTAGTCCTCGAGCAAAACTAAAAAAAAAACTAACTACTAATAAAAATCTATTCCATTTTCGCATGGATCACGATTGCATTTAGCGTATGCAACAAGCCTTTTAAACCTCTAGGTGTCCCTAGTCGGACGAGTGAAGTCTCGTGAGGGTTCTCATCAACAAGTCACCCACAACCATCTTTATTAACTTATAACTTCAAAGAATTTTATTTAAAAATGAAAAATATAACAATCAATACTTCTTATCATAAAACAGAGATCTGAAATAGAATAACGAACATAAAAAAAAATATAATGAAACATCCACCTAAATCATGAAAAACAATCTCAAGCACATGCATCGTATAAATCAATAGAGTTCCTCACACAATTGCACGTGTGTGATGTGGTAGTCAAATAAACACGTGTATGTCATGAACATGGAATATAACTCGGATAACCATTTAACTATGTCTCGACTACGAATCTCACAATTAATTACACTCTCAAATGAAACACTCAGAAACAGGTGTAATTTATCTAGTATATGCGAGCAAAGGAAATATATTTTCAAAACAAGAAATGCTCACATATGACTCGAAAAAGACGCATGACACGAAAGAACAGTAGTCTCATGGATAAGATGCCAATAATCAAGAAAAATTAATCATTACCATGTTTTAATCCCTCTCCCATCGTTTACATATCCAAACCATGTTTCCTAGGATCAAATAGGACTTTTCAAAGGTTATAACGTGGCTCAGGCAATGAAAAAGGATAGAAAGGATTTATCAAGTAGTTTCAGAATGGCATTGTAAGGCATGTTCGATTTCTTTCATTCATCTCTTCTACCAACTTTCATCTTTTCTTTCTCTTCATTCCTCTTCATTCATTTTTCTTCTTTTCTTTCATTTTTTCTTCAACCTTCCTCTTCTTTATTTTTTTCTTTTCCTTTTTCTTTTCTCGCTTCTCAAATGACTATGCATTGAATACCAAGCAACTACCCCAATAGCATCTTGTCTTCTTCTTCTCAATCACACATCGCCTTAACACCACTAAAAGTTGACAAATCTCTCAGTGGTGAACTCCAAGTTTGTCAAGTCGGAGCAAAAACAAGGATAATGGTAATTAAAGAAAGAAATGGCATTTTAACGGCTCAAAGGGCGAACTAAGGAAATTTATAATTCTTCTGTCGGTGGTAAACAAAGAGGGCCTAAAATCATTTCCTATAGTTATATGGTTCTTCAACGTTTATGACGGAAGATTATTTAGCATGGTAACAACTATTTTAACTTGATTATCAACCAAAACAAGAATAATGAGACTAAACAACAAATAAATGCACTATTTCAATGAAATTCGACAAACACAAGATGTATTCATAACCCTCTAAAAAGAAAAGATAGGCTCAAAAGCTCACTGGGTCTAGTCTCCACCATGTGTTATCTAGAAATCCGAATCCTATTATAGTTCACATCAAACATGTATTCCAATGACTACGTGCAGTGCATAAGTTTATGTGCAAATCTATGATATAAAACTACGATTCAAACAATCCATAACTTAAAACATTTCATCATGACTTCAGCAAATGATTAATCACATCTTCCCTTGTTTACCATTCTATAACAATCAAAGTTATTTAACAAAGAGTATCAAATTGATATTGCCAAAACGTCGGTAACATCGTTTATTTAAACATACTTATTGAAAAATTTTAAAATTTTGCATAACTAATGTGCATGTGTGAGTGCATACCCCCAAACCTAAACCTTTCATTGTCCCCAATGAAACAATAAAACGAAAGAAAAGAGAGTACGTAAGGAAGGAACGATAGTACCTCGATCTTGACAAGCATAGAACAGGTGAACACAAAGGAATATGGCTATAAAGTTCAATGTTACCTGTTACTTCTTAACAAAAGAAAATTAAACAAACAAAATAATAAAAACAGCTAAAAGAATTATAACTAAGCTAAACTAAACTAAATAAACTATAAAACTAAAGAAAGTACGAAAACAAAAAGATAATAAACTATAAAAGAAAATAAACAGAACTAAAACTACGAAACCAACAAAGGACTAGATCTAAATTGATTTAAAAGTGCTTATGAAAGAAAAACAGAAAAGTAAAAACTATCAGAACAAGTGTGGGGGACTGATAGGGAAAACAAAAGAAAATATCATAAAAATAGGGTATCGCGCGAGCAGTCCGCGCCAGCGGCCGTCGCGCGCGCGAATCCCAAATATATATAAAAATAGGGTATCGTGCGAGCAGTCCGCGCTAGCGGCCGTCGCGCGCGCGAATCCCAAATATATATATATATATATATATTTTTAATCGCGCCAGCGAGGTACCTCGCGCCCGCGATATCAGGCGCGAGGAGAACCTGAGGGCTCATATAAAGAAAACGACAGAAAAAACACTAAGGCACATTCTCGCGCCAGCGGGCCGCGCGAGCGACGTCTCGAACGAGCGGGCCGCGCGCGCGATTTTAGTTCTTTCCATTTTTTGGTTAAAATTATGTATATAATATTGAAATAAATTAATTCCAACCCCCAAACCTGTCCAGAATGTCCAAAACAGACTCAAAAACGACCAAAAATAAGAAAAACGAACGAAATAAAGCTTGGGTTGCCTCCCAAGAAGCGCTAACTTTTACGTCTTCAGCTAGACCGTTCTAGCTCAAGATTTACGGAGGCTGTAACTCGGATTTTGTACCCCTAAGGATGTCAGGTAGAGCTCGATGGTAAGCAGAAATTACGTCGCTTCGAATTAATTCAATCGACGGTTTGTCAGTATGTTCAAATCGATTTCTTACCTTTCGAGTAGATTCAGCATTAGGGTCCGAGGTATTAGGGTTCATCCACTCATCATCCGCTATGTCTTTGTCGTTACTCACATTTATTGTTTTGTTAGGCTCAATATTCCGTCTTACCTCACCTTCTGCCTCACATAGGTAATCGTCGTCTTTAGGAGGTTGATCGACAGCGTTAAACACGTTTAATTTTAATTTTATATTCCCGAACGACACTTTCATCACCCCTGTTCTACAATTGACACGGGCGTTGGCCGTGGCTAAGAATGGACGACCAAGAATAACAGGAGTGTATTTTCTATTATCTAGCACCGGTTCGGTGTCAAGGACCATAAAATCAACAGGATAAAAACATTGATCAACTTTTACTAGGACGTCTTCGACGATTCCTCTAGGTACTTTGACGGAACGATCCGCTAATTGAATAGTAGCAGCCGTAGGTTTAAGTTCACCTAATCCTAGTTGTTTGTAGACATGATAAGGTAAGAGGTTAAAACTTGCTCCTAAGTCAAGGAGAGCCCGATGAATGATAGTGTCACCTATGACACATGAAATCGTAGGTGTACCGGGATCCTTATACTTCGGAGGAGCGTGTTGGAAAATAGAACTTACTTTTTCTATGAGGAAGACCTTTTTCGGAGTATGACTTCGTATTTTGCATTTTTGCGTACATAGGTCTTTAAGACATTTAGCGTAAGCAGGAATTTGTTTTATCGCATCGAGGAATGGAATATTGATTTTAACTTGCTTAAATACCTCGAGTATATCCTCAGTTTTCGACTTTTTCTTTGGAAAATTAGACGGTTCCTCAACATTGGGTGGAAAAGGTAACTTTGGAATGTAATTAGTTGGGACCGATTCTTTATCTTTCTTATTTTGACTCACTTCCTCACTTTTTCCTTTATTCAAATTTAAATTTTTATTTTTCTCACCCCCATCCGGAATTACAACAACTTCCTCATCTCGAGTAGTCATCCTAGTCGAAACAGCGTTCACGCTCTCACTCGTACTACCCACTGCGTATTGCCCCTTTGGTTGCTGAGTAGGTTGACTCGGCAACTTGCTCTCAGTTAAACAGTTTAATGTATTAACTACTTGTCCCATTTGAGACTCCAGTTTTGCGATGGATTGTGTGTGAGAGTGTACTAACTGGACCACCGAACCAAAGTTTTCAAGTGAGGCCAACACCTTCTCCTCAAATGCATTATTGCGTGGAGGTGGAGGAGGTAGTTGGTGTTGACCTTGTTGATATTGGGGTCGGTACATATTAGGAAAATTAGTCGACCTAGGATTATAATTATTTTGTGGGAATTGTTGCATAGAATTAACGTGTTGTTCAACAAATTCCGGATATTGAGATGCAGAAGGACATGCAAAGATATTATGGGACGGTTCAGAACATAATGCACATACTTCTAAAGAGGGTGGATTAGACGTTTTGTTCATTTGCATAAGTCGGTCAAGTTTTCTATTTAATTCTTGTATTTGAACTGACTGACTTGACTCAACTGTCACCTCTCGCTTAGGTTGAAGGTATCCCTCAGAACGGACAGACACCGCTTGGTGCATCAAATTCTCGCTCAAAGTTTCAAAAATTTTCCAGGCCTCGTCGGCGCTTTTGTGTAGGAAAGTTCCCGCACAAACGGCATCGACGGTATTCCTAACAGAGGGAATAAGCCCCTCGTAGAAGACTTGAACCAATTGCCACTTGGGAACCTGATGGTGTGGGCACGAACGTAATAATTCTTTAAATTTTTCCCACGTGTCATAAAGAGTCTCCCCATCTTGCATCACAAAATTAGTTATATCTTTTCTTATCTTATTTGTACGCATAATAGGGAAAAACTTTTGTAAAAAGGTGGTGTGTAATGCTTCCCATGTTTTTATTGTGTTTGGCTCAAGTGATTGAAGCCAATACTTTGCTTTGTCTCTTAAGGAGAATGGGAAGAGCCGCAATTTTAATTCATCATTATTTAGGTTTTGTATTTTCAAAGTAGAGCATATACCCTGAAAATCCCCTAAGTGTTGGTAAGGGTCTTCATTTAGACGGCCATGGAATGATGGAAGTAGCGAGATGGTAGACGACTTTATCTCAAAGTGAGATGCTGTCGCCTCCGGTAATTCGATACCAGCTTGTGGCGTGTACGTCGTAGGAATAAAATAGTTTATAAGTGGAGGAGGTGGCGGTATATTAAGATTATTCAGATTATCTCCGTTATTATTTTGGTTGTTTTCGTTATTATTTTCAATGTCTGCCATTTTAATTGGTTCTATGTTATGAAAGCGTGGTTTCTTTAGTCTTGTAAGAGTACTACGTATTTCAGATTCAAATAAAGACGTTGGTTTTGGTGTCAAATCGTCGTCTATTAAAAACCTTGTTCTAAAAGTTAAGTTTGAAGTCTTGTTAAGTCTTAATGTACGTTCAAGTTCAGAGTCAAAAGGTTTTAATTCCGGTTTATTTGAACATAAACTAAAAAAAAAAGTAAACTAAAAAAAAAAACTGACTCAACTAAAAAAAACAAAAGAAATTAAAAGCAATCACACAAATAAGACAACAAGCAAGCACACAGTACTACTATGATGCATGTAAATTATCCTGTAATGCAATGACCGCGTCAAGCCCAGCGCCCCGGGTTTCCTAGCTAATGCAGTACAATTAACCCTAAACTAATGCAAATAGTGCGTCACAGCGCCCTGACTTACAGTGGTTTAAAGCGAGTTTCACAAGAAGCAAGTTATTTTATTTTATTTATATTTTTATTTGCATAAGCTCCTTTGATGTAATTAGCTACTCCACTCGGAAACGTTAGAATTTGATGACTCGAAAACCTATAAAATAAAAGAACAAGTTAGTAATTTAAAACAAAAACGGAAAATAAGAAGAATAAAAACTAATCTAATATTTACGAATTAACTAAACTAAGATTATAAAACTAAAGGTAGTAATGCAATCCCCGGCAACGGCGCCAAAAATTGATGTTGTCAGTATCAAGATATAAAAAGTGTTCTTTACTTTTCAAAAGATTTGCAGTGTGGAAGTAAAGGTCGAACCCACAGAGATTGATTAACTACCATGTTTTAATCTTAAAACCTAAATCTAATTAATTATAAAAACGGATTTTGATTTGAATTTAATTAAACTAATAACAATAAAAATAAATCTAAACTATGAAAGCAATTAAAGTTGTTTAAATGATGTTTAAGGAAACCTAGGATTGCAAATCCACCACTAGCTTCATAGTAGGAATATTTATGAATTACTTTAGCTTATTACATTGGATGATAATGGGGAATTGTAGCTACAAGCCCAATTCCTCCGACAAGAAGATATTCATGGTTCAAGCACCAACATAATCCATCTTCGGTTAGCACGAATTATCCCACACTAAACTAGGGTTGTGATCTAATCCGTCTAACCTAGGCATGGACTATTCGGATACTTGATAGCACAAATCAATAAAGCACCATCACATGTAACAATCTAAACAAGCATAACAAGAATAGATCGTTGAGCACATCACAGTCAAAATAGATCTAAGACAAGAATAAATTCTGAAAGCAATGATTTAATCACTAGAAGTACGATTTATTTATAAAAATCCTCTAAACATGTGACTGTCATCCATACATAATAAAACTAAACTAAAAACATAAATAAAACCCTATTACTCGTCTAGGGCTTCATTGAAACCCTAGATCTATGATCTAGCCGTCCATGGAAGTGATGGCTGGCAAGTAGTTGATGGAGGAGGCCATGGAAACCCTTGGTCTTCTTCTTCTTCTCCTTGCTTCCCTCCCTTCAATGGCTGGAAGTATGTGTGTATAATAGTTGCTAATAATGTCTAACCCTTTAATTGTAATAAAATAGGGTATATATAGATTTACAACAAGTTTTGGGAGCCTTCCTAACCCGAAACGAACTGAAACTGATGTAATTTACAGTCTAGACGTCGTTCAGCAGTTTCGTTTGCACAGGAGTCTTCAGTATACTGAAATACGCAACTTTGGTTTTTACACATATTGCGCGAGCGGGTCGCGCGAGCGCGACATTTGGGACCTCGCGCGCGCGGATCGCGCGAGGGATTTTGGGCTTCTCGTGCGAGCGGATCGCGCGAGCGATATCTGGATTTCCGCGCCCGCGGGTCGCGCACGCGACTTGGCTTTTTTAGCTTCTTTTCTTCTGCTTTTTCACCTTGTTTATCCTGGTTTAGGTGATTTCTTCCAAAACCTGTCAGAAAATAGAAATCGAAGTAAAAATATACAAAAACAGGATAAAAAGGTACTAACAGATGCTCGTTAAGGCGTATAATTAGGATTAGTTCTCTCCCGATCAATTGTGATATGTTAAAGGAGTGTTATCAATGATTAAGGTTAAGTTTTTACAGTATACTTGATATTTGTGATCTCGATGAGGCGAGCTATAATCTTTACATTATGCTCATTCAAGATCGGAAAGTTAAGATAATGAGATTATGTAAAACTTCAATATCGGAGAGTTACAGGCGAAATTCAACGTGGAATATTTCGAGAAAGGTTATTCGCCTTTGAACATAACCTTTTGCTCTTTTAAGACTTGTAACTTAGAACGCAAGATGAAAGAGCTCGCATGAAAGGTGTGCCACAAGCCTAGGCTTTTGATAAACCTTATATGTGATGTTAGGTATGGGATATCTTTTATACCGTTGAGGTTGTTCACAGATATCAATCTAAATGAAAGTTCAATTCACTAAACTATCATAAAGTATATATTCTCTAGGGCGTGAGGAAGAACTAGTAGATATATACTAGGTGATGGTATTTTTGGACAATGTTTGAATTAGCTTTAATGGAGACATGTCTGTTGATGTCTTTTGTCTAGGGATATAGTAAAATGTGAAGATGTTCTACTATAGATTATTTCAGTCAACGATCATCAAGGTCCCTTTACAAAACCTTACGGGTAAAGGATTTTGACAAGTCACACTATATGGTTATGAGTGCAAGTGGGAGTTTGTTGGGAATGTGCCCTCAAACCAGTTAGTTGGACAATGGAATATCATAATGCATTTATGTATGTTAGTTCATGAGATGATTATTAGACTAAAATCCTTAAACATCATTGTATGTGATTCATTTGTGTATGTAATTACACATACGAGATATAAATCATAAATCCTTGTTGTTTCAAATAAGTCACAGTGGATGATAAGTCTAGATAACTTATCAGGTATACACTATAGCATGATTTATGTCTACGGGGTAGAATGATGAATCTCATCATAAGAGTCTTTGACTCTTTGTTGATATGCTAGTGCATGCGGTGCATTGGACGGACCTGAGTTAAACCCGTTGACACGTAAATACTGTCACCGTCAATAGGAACTCAAACTTGTATAGGGATACATATCCTTAATCCTAAGATAATTATGGACACAAATAAAATACTTGGTTGCTTTGACTTACCAATCAGTGAGGTTTTGCAAGATCAACATCTGGGTATCTTGGGTAATCAGGTATCCAACGTTGGGAACATGTATTGTCAAGATGGAATTCTATTCTCTTCTATAAATCGAAGAGTAAGTATTCCGTAGAGAGTGTCACTAGGAGTACTGATTACCGAGAGCTGGCTAGACTTGTCAACAAAGTGTTTGCTGGCATGTTTGGTAATCCAAGCGTAGTGAATGATATTCGAGGAATATAGGATGTATTTATTGATTGGGTCGACAGTATCTTAAAACGTACATCCCGATGATAAATACAAATACTGCATAGTAGAGTGACATCAGTATCATATTATACAAGTCTAGTAATCACTTATGTGTGTGTGATTTTTTTCTTATGCACTGGAGTGTAATTATCATTTTATAGTGGTATTAATGATAATTGATTAACTATTGATTTCTTAGTTAAAGAGTTTGACTAGATGGAATAATCATTAATTGAAGCTAGTAATTAAGAGCCTAGGGGTCCCACTCTTAGCTCGTAAGGATGTTTGCATGTCAAGGAACAATGTAATAGGAGATTCGGGAAAAAGTTGGAACCAATCAATTGGTGTTAAGATCCAATCGATTGGTACAGCAATCGATTGCATCACTTGCAATCGATTGGTAAGGCAATCGATTGCAACTTTTGGCAATCGATTGGTACTTAAGTCGGTTCAAAAGACTATAAATTGAGGAACTACGGGCAGAATGTTAGATGAATGTCTTTTCTTCTCCCAAAAGTTCTAGATCTGTTTATAGAATTTCCAAACCCTTCCTAAGCCTCCCAAGTTTGTTCTAGAGGGGTTTCCACTAAACCGTAGCATCCAAGCACATCCAAGAGACATAGGAGTGAAGATCTTTACCACTGAAAGATCAAGAACACATTAGGAGCGAAGATCACTAGCGCCAGACAATGCTCACACAAAGTAGATCGGACTGGTCAATACTTATCGCAACCTGACAAATTTTGGACACGAAGATTCTGACGTCGAGATGCAACTGCTGTCAAAATTTGAGGTCTATCAGAGATCGTTTAGTCCTTCTGCTGAGCACATCTTTGTCAGATCAAGGTGATCGGGTCTAAAGAGTTCTCGAAATGATTCCACAAATCGCAAAGGTATATCTATATCTCTGTCTTTGTATGTATATTGACTGCATATAATACAAACGAGAAGTAGATCTAGTTTAATCGCAAAGGTATATCTGTATCTGTTTTTTGCTACGCACTGAGATCCACTTTTCCCTTCACCTGAAAGGAAGAAGCCGAGGTCCTTCCTACTGTTGTTGATCTCCCAGTCTTTGATCCTCCAATCACTGGTTTTGAAGCTAACCCTTCTGCCACCGACTCTGAAGCTATTCCTAACGTTTAGAAGGCTATTTTTTTTTTTTTTGCTGCAATTGAACAGTTGGGAGGCCCTTCTCCCCTCCTCTAGTAATATTAAAAACATTTTTCTGTTCATAATACACCATTCTATTTTCTAATGGCTATTTATTCATGATCTGAACACTTAGACAAATTCTCAGTTAGGAATTTTCTTAAGTTATGAGATCGGCTTTATAGCTTGTAGGCCTGACATGATTTGAACACTTGGGCAAATTCTCAGTTAGGAATTTTCCTAAGATATAAGATCGAATTTATGGCTCTTAGGCTTGACTTGATCATAACACATAGGAAAATTCTCAGTTAGGAGTTTTTCTAAGGTTAGAGATCAGTTAGGTGGCGTTTAGGCCTAACCTGATCGGAACACATAGGAAAATTCTCAATTAGGAATTTACTAAGATTTGAAATCGGCAAGGTGGCCTTTAAGCCTGATCGAATCTGAACAGAAATTCTCATTTTAGAATTTTTGTAAGATTTGATATCAGTTAATAGCTCTTAGGCTTGACCTGATTTGAACACATAGGAAAATTCTCAGTTAGGAATTTTCCTAAGATATGAGATCGACTAGGTGGCCTTTAAGCCTGATCTGACCTGAACACTTAGAAAAATTCTCAATTGGGAATTTTCCTAAAATATGAGATCAGTTATGTAGCCTTTAGGTTTGATCTGGTCTGAACACTTAGGAAAATTCCCAGTTAAGAATTTTTCTAAGATATGAGATCGATTTTGTGGTTCATCAAACAATTGCAGAGTTATTTTGTAAACTAAATTGCTTTGATACAAGGAAGAAAACTGGAAAAATAGCATGAATGAAAAAGCTACATGTAGTACTTCTTCAGATGTTTAGCATGCCAGGGTCTTGAGACTACCTTAGCATCCATATCCTCCAACCAGTATATGGTTGGCCTACTTACTTTGACCGCCTTTTATGGGCCTTCCCAATTTGGGGCTAGCTTTCCTTTAGTGGGGCCTTTGGTGTTAGGGAATACCCTTCTAAGGACTCGATCTCCAATCTAGAAGATCCTCAGCTTAACTCCCTTGTTGAAGTGTCTTGATACCCTCTACTGATAGGCAGCCAAACAGAGCATGGCTTGTTCTCACCCTTCCAACAAGTCCAAGTTTTCCAACAAGCCTTGATCATTATCTCCGTATACGGCCAATTGTAGCCCCTGTTATTCCATATTCGGGACAACAATGGTTTGGGCTATTAGCATGCCGATATCTACTGGTAGAACTGCTTTTGTGTTATATGTTTGTGTGAACGGTGATTCACTGGTCTCAGTTCTTTTGGTGGTTCTATATGACCACATAATTTCTGGTAGCTCATTGAGCCAGTGGCCCTTAGCTCATTCTAACCTCTTCTTCATGGTATGTAGGATCGTTTTTTTGGTCACCTCAGCCTAGCCATTTGCTTGTGGATGACTAGAGGAGGAGAAGTGGTGTTTGATGTTTAAGCCAGCACAAAACTATTAGAAGATTCCTCCTTCAAATTGGGTCCCATTGTCAGTGATTAGTACGTGCGAAATCCCATATCTGCAAACAATGTTCTTCCACATGAAGGTTTTAATGTCAGTCTGACCAATTTTGGATAGGGCTTCTGTCTCTTCACATTTGGTGAAGTAGTCCACTACTCTGACCCCAAATTTCTTGTTGGCCTTGGATTTCGGAAGTGGCCCTACAATGTCCATCCCCTATTGTATGAAAGGCTAAGGGCTCTGTATAGAAATCATGGACTGTGGTGGTGTGGACACGCGGAATCCGTCTTCCACTCCCGTTTCTGTTTTTGGGGTTTCGAAATTGATTTTCCTTTGTTTTGAAATTGATTTGAAAGAGAAAAAGAGGTTTGTTTCGAAGAAAAGAAGGTATTTTGAAAACAGATACAGAGTCGCCACTTGGTCTTTAGGGAACCAAGAAACCCAATTTGACTCACCCAAACGGATAAAGGGCACCGGCCCTTCATGACCAAAGAACTTGGCTCGGGGTTTTGGTACGAGAGAGGAAGGAGCCTTTGTCGCGACTAAAACACCCTCAACTCGCCCCGTCTCTCGATGGGCCTCAATTAGAATCCAAATAATCATCTTTTACTATGTTTGGTTCAACAATTAATACTATGATAGTATATTACATTTCATAAGAAAATTAAAATGGAAGATCAAAAGATAAGATATCATTCATAAGATCTTAGCCAAATATCATACAATGCAAAAGTGAAAGATCACACAAATAAACCTAGGAAAATTTGTCTAATCACATATCAAGTAATCAAGTTTTCCTAATCTAAAAGGGGACATGAATTGTTCTTGAAACAAATAATCAGAGAGATCAAAATGTGCTTAACAAGCTAGAATGATGCATGTTAATCTTTGAGAAAAGAAGACCTCTCAATCCCCAGGACGGATGAGAAAGGAAGAATTAATCGATGGGAAACATGAACGTGTGATCAAGTTCATTCCTTGTAATCTTCTTAGACTAGTAGTCACAAACCCCCAAATCTTGCATGGATGCAATGCATGGTCTTATAATGTGCAAAGGTTGTAGTGTGTTTGTGTACATGGACTTTCTAAAGTGACTTAGAAATCTACAATATGAATGAATGCATGAAGGGAATCATCATGGGATATGTACAAATGTAGTATGGACTAGTTCCTAAGATATGAACTAATTTGGAGTGTATATAAGCATCAAATCAAAGAATGAAAGTAAAAGAATGCTTGCTGTGAATAGTGAACAGAACAGTAACATAATCTTTTGGAAATTGAAAGGAGGGGTTAGGTATGTTTTCAATGCATGATTTTTTATGGAGATCATCCTTATTGTGTCTAGAACACAAATCAAAAATCCAATCATCAATAACTATTACAGAATGAGAGAAATCACATAAACAATAGAGATTACTCAGAAACAGAGTCCGTACTGTCGACTGAAGTGTTAGAAAATATTAGAAAATGAAAACAAAAGATCTAGAGGCCCATATTATACATTAAGTTCCCTAAGACATTAAAGTTCAAGGGAAAAATAAGTTGGGACCACTCATTGTGGAAAAGTTTTCTGTAAAATAAGTTGAAAGTCAACCTAGCTGCTGTGACAGCAAAGGCAGAATGTTTGGAAGGAATGTTTAGACAAAAATGGACCCCTTTCAAGTGCTTTCAAGTTAAGCCAAAAATCATGGGTGTTCTATAATGAGTTAGGAAGACTTTCCAAGTAGTCTTGCCTCAACTTGAGTATTGAACTCAGAATAATTCTTTGAAATCAAACAACTCACTGTTTTGAAGATTTTTTTGAGAGAGATAAGGTATATTTCTTGGAATCCCAATATTGGGGTTTTAGAGGGGTTTTGAAATGGGGGGTTTTGAAAGAATATTTTCAGCACTTAAATGGAGATTATGACCACTTGAAATATCAACATTTTAACTCATATTAAGAGCCTCCAAGATTGTTGGTGACATTGTTTTATTTTGAAAACAACTTCAAGAATACATAGGAATGTATTGAAGTTGAAATCATTATCTATCAAACATATTTTTGAGGTCAAGAGCTACTATCCATAAGGATTCACTCACCTCAAACTTCATGTCATCATCTAGATGATGATAGACTAGTAAGTAAACAAGAAAAAGAAAAAGAAATGAAATAAGAGAAGATGAGCATCAAAGTAAGCAAACAAGTATATAAACAATCAATAGATGATATTCAATGATGTATTAGACTTGTAGCTTGGTGTTTCACTCATATGTGGTGACATTGGACATGGAAGTGGCTTCCTCTCTCTTAAATGCTCACTAAAATGGTGGTTGGGTGTATTGAATATGAAGTAAATGGAAGTAATGAAGTAAAACAAAGTTTATAACTCATGACTCACTTGTTTGGAAATCAAAGAAGTAGGCTTCTTTTCTCTCTATTCTAACCTTAACTCTACAACTTTCTCTCTAAAACTTTTCAAAGCTTGCTGATGTTGTCAATATCAAGATCTAAAAAGTATTCTTTACTTTTCTAAGGATTTGTAGTGTGGAAGTAAAGGTCGAACCCACAGAGATTGATTAACTACCGCGCTTTAATTTTAAAACCTAAATTTAGTTGATTAAGAAAAACGAGATTTTGATTCTAAATTAAATTAAACTAAGAACAATAAAATTAAATCTAAATTATGAAAGCAATTAAAAGTGTTTTTGTAAATATGTAAAGGGAACCTAGGATTGCAACTCCACCACTAGCTTCATAATAGGAATCTTTATGCATTCAATTAGCTTATTAAGTTGGATGAATATGGGGAATTGTGGCTACAAGCCCAATTCCTCCGTCAAGAGAATAATCATGGTTCAAGCACCAACATATTCCATCTTCGGTTAGCACGGATTATCCCACACTAAACTAGGGTTGTGACATAATTCGTCTAATCTAGGCATGGATTATTCGGATACTTGATAGCACAAATCAATAAAGCACCATCACATGTAAATAATTTAAACAAGCACAGCGAGCATAGATCATTGAGCACATCACAGTCAAAATAGATCTAAGACAATAATAAATTCTGAAAGTAATGATTTAATCAATAGAAGTTCGATTTATTTATAAAAATCCTTGAAACATGTGACTGTCATCCAAACATAATAAAACTAAAAAAACAAACATAAAATACTCCCTATTACTCGACTAGGGCTTCATTGAAACCCTAGATCGTTGTATAGGCTGCCATGGAACTGGAGATCGGCAAGTAGTTGATGGAGGAGGCCATGGGAATCCTTGGTCTTCTTCTTCTTCTCCTTGCTTTTCCCTCTTCAAGGGCTGGAATTTCAGTCTATATGGCTGTATGTGTATGTATGTATGGGTGTGTAACCCTTCAATTGAAGTAAAATAGAGTATATATAGAGTTTACAACAAGCTTTGGAAGCTTTCCTAACCCGAAACGAACTGAAACTGATATATTTTACAGTCTGGACGTCATTCAGCAGTTTCGTTTGCACAGGAGTCTTCAGTATACTGAAATACGTATACTTGCTTTTTGGCAGGTCGTGCGCGCGAGTCGCGCGAGCGAATTCTGGATTATCGCGCAAGCGGGTCGTGCGCGCGAGTTGGCATTTTCAGCTTCTTTTCTTCTGCTTTTTCACCCTGTTTAGCCTGGTTTAGTTGATTTCTTCCAAATCCTGTCAGAAACTCGAAAACGAAATAAAAATACACAAAGACAGGATAAAAAGTACTAACAAATGTGAATTAAGGCGTATAATTAGGATTAGTTCTCTCCCGATCACACCCCCAAACCTACATTTTGCTAGTCCTCGAGCAAAACTAAAAATAAAAACTAAACTACTCATAAAAATCTACTCCATTTTTGCATGGATCACGATTGCATTTAGCGTATGCAACAAGCCTTTTAAACCTCTAGGTGTCCCTAGTCGGACGAGTCAACAAGTCACCCACAACCATCTTTATTAACTTGTAAACTTGAAAAGTTTTATTAAAAAGAAAAACATAACATTCAATACTCCTTATTATAAAACAATGATTCGAAATAGAATAATGAACAAGAAGAAACGTAATCAAACGTCCACCTATATCATGAGAAACAATCAAGTGTATGCAATGTAAGAATCAATAGAGTTCCTCATAAGTTTGCATGTGTGTGATGTGGTAGTCAAATGAACACGCGCATGTCATGAACATGGAATATAACTCGGATAACCAATTAACTATGTCTCGACTACGAATCTCACAATGTCAATTACACTCTAAAATGAAACACTCAGAAACAGGTGTAATTTTTCTAATATATGGGAGCAAAGAAATATATTTTCAAGACGAATAACGCTCACATATGACACGAAAAAGACGCATGACACGAAAAAACAGTAGTCTCATGGATAGGATGCCAATAATCAAGAAAAATTAATCATTACCATGTTTTAATCCCCCTCCCATCGTTTTCATATCCAAACCATGTTTCCTAGGATCAATTAGGACTTTTCAAAGGTTGTAACATGGCTCAGGGAATGAAAAATGATAGAAAGGAATTCAATAGGTAGTTTTAGAATGGCATTGTAAGGCATGTTCGATTTCTTTCATTCGTCTCTTCTACCAACTTCATCATTTCATTCTCTTCATTCCTTTTCATTCATTTTTCTTCTTTTCTTTCATTTTTTTTTCAACCTTCCTCTTCTGTATTATGCTTCTTTTCCTTTTTTCTTTTCTTGCTTCTCAAATGATTATTCATCGAATACCAAGCAACTACCCCAATAGCATCTTATTTTCTTCTTCTCAATCAACACATCGCCTTAATACTACTAAAAGTTGATCACTCTTCCAGTGGTATACTCCAAGTTGATCAAGTTGGAGCTTTTAAAGAGGATAATGGTGAACAAAGAAAAAGAGGCATTGTAACGGCTCAAAGGGCGAACTAAGGAAATTTTATCTTTTATCGGTCAACAGTAAACAAAGAAGGGCCTTAGATCATTTCCCAGGGTTATATGATTCTTCAACATTTACGATGGAAGATTATTTAGCATGGTAACAAATATTTTAACTTGACTATCAACAAAAACAAGAATAATGAGCCTAAACAACAAGTAGATGCGCTATTTCAATGAAATTCGACAAACACAAGATGTATTTATAACCCTCTAAAAAGAAAAGATAGGCTCAAAAGCTCACAGGGTCTAGTCTCCACCTTGTGTTATCTAGAAATCTGAATCATATTATAGTTCATATCAAACATGTATTCACGTGACTACGTGCAGTGCATAGGTTTGTGTGCAAATCTATGATATAAAACTATGATTCAAACGATACATGACCTAAAACATTTCATCATAACTTCAGCAAATGTTTAGTCACATCTTCTCTTGTTTACCATTCTATAACAATCAAAGTTCTCTAACCAAAAAGTATCAAATTGATATTGCAAAAACGTCGGTAACATCGTTTATTTAAACACACTTATTGAAAAAAATTTAAAATTTTACATAAAATAATGTGCATGTGTGCATACCCCCAAACCTAAACCGTTCATTGTCCCTAATGAAACACTAAAATGAAAGAAAGGTGAGTACGTAAGGAAGGAACGATAGTACCTCAATCTCGGCAATGACAAACAGGTAAACACAACAAAATATTGCAATAAAGGTCAATGTTACCTGTTAATACTGGATAAAAGAAACTAAACAAACAAAATAATAAAAGCAGCTAGAAGAACTATAACTAAACTAAAATAAACTAAATAAACTATAAGACTTAAAGAAAGTACAAAAAAAACAAAATAATAAACTATAAAAGAAAGTAAAACATATCTAGAACAAAGAAAACAACAAACGACTCGATCTAAAAGTACCGAAGAAACAAAAACAGAAAATAAACACAAATAAAATAGGTAGGGGGAAAGATATAGAAAACAAAAGGGAAAAAAATAGGAAAACGGGGAATCGCGCGAGCGGTCCGCGCGAGCGAATTCCCAAATTTATTATTATTTTTTTTAATCTCGCTCGAGCGGGATGCCTCGCACGCGCGAAATCAGGCGCGAGGAAAACCTGAGGGCTCAAAACAAAAAGAAAACAAAAATTTCACTAAGGCACATTCTCGCGCCAGCGGGCCGCGCGCGCGAGATTGGTATTTTCTCTCGGTTCACTTATTTTATGTATATAAATTAAAAATAATTTTACTCCAACCCCCAAAACCTGTCCAGAGACTCAAAAACAGACCAAAACGACCCAAAAACATGCAAAAATCAAAGAAATGAACGAATTAAAGCTTGGGTTGCCTCCCAAGAAGGGCTAACTTTTACGTCTTCAGCTAGACCGTTCTAGCTCAAGACTCACGGAGGCCGTAAATCAGAGTTTGTACCCCTTAAGATGTCAGGAAGAGCCCAATGGTAAGTTGAAAGCATGTCGCTTCGAATTAATTCAATCGACAGTTCATCCTGATTAAGGTCAAGTCGATTTTTCACCTTTCGAGTAAATTCATCGTTAGAGTCTGTTGTATTCAAATTCATCCGCTCATCACTCACCGTATTATTCCCCTCATTGATATTTATTATTTTATTAGGTTCAACAGTTCTTCTAATTTCATTACCTTCCATATATTGATAATCATCGTCTTTAGGAGGTTGATCAGCAGCATTAAAAACATTTAATTTTAATTTTATATTCCCGAACGACACTTTCATCACCCCTGTTCTACAATTGACACGTGCGTTGGCCGTGGCTAAGAATGGACGACCAAGAATAACAGGAGTGTATTTTCTAGCATCTAGCACCGGTTCGGTGTCAAGGACCATAAAATCAATAGGATAAAAACATTGATCAACTTTAACTAAGACGTCTTCGACGACTCCCCTAGGTACTTTAACAGAACGATCCGCTAATTGAATAGTAGCAGCCGTAGGTTTAAGTTCACCTAGTCCTAATTGTTTGTAGGCATGATAAGGCAAGAGGTTAACACTAGCTCCTAAGTCAAGGAGAGCCCGATGAATGATAGTGTCACCTATGACACATGAAATCGTAGGCGTACCGGGATCCTTATACTTCGGAGGAGCGTGTTGAAAAACTGAACTTACTTTTTCCGTGAGGAAGACCTTTTTAGGAGTATGACTGCGTATTTTGTGTTTTTGCGTACATAGGTCTTTAAGACATTTAGCATAAGCGGGAATTTGTTTTATAGCATCGAGGAATGGAATATTGATTTTAACTTGTTTAAACACCTCGAGTATATCCTCAGTTTTTGATTTTTTCTTTGAAAAATTAGACGGTTCCTCAACATTGGGTGGAAAAGGTAACTTTGGAACATAGTTAGTTGGGACCGGTTCTTTAACTTTCTTATTTTGACTCGTCTCCTCACCCTCTTCTTTATTCGATTTAATGTCATTTTGATCCGGAATCTTAACAACTTCATCTTCCCGAATAGTCGTCCTAGTCGATACGGCATTTACTTGTTCACTCGACCCCTTAATCTCATATTGTCCCTTAGGATTTTGAATAGTTTGCGCAGGCAACTTCCCCTCGTTCCTACGACTCATTGTATTCTCCATTTGTTTAATTTGGGACTCAAGCTTCGCAATGGATTGTATGTGAGAGTGCACTATTTGTGCTTGTGCTTGGACTTGAGTTTCAATATTCTTAAGGGAAGCCAACACCGTCTCCTCAAAAGCGTTAGTCCTTGGGGGGTTAGGATTAGGAGGATGGTGTTGGTATTGATTTTGTGAAAACTGGGGTCGATAAGTATTAGAAAAATTAGTCGACCTAGGATTATAATTATTTTATGGGAATTGTTGCATAGCATTTACGTGTTGCTCCACAAATTCGGGAAACTGAGATGCCGATGGGCATGTAAAGATATTATGTGACGGTGCAGAACACAATTCACATACTTCGTGAGGAGGTGCGGTTGTCGCTTGATTCATTATCATAAGGCAGTCAAGTTTTTTAGATAATTCTTGAAATTCAATAGAATGACTCGACTCAAACTTCACCTCTCGTTTGGGTGGAGGAAGATATCCTTCCAAACGTACCGACACAGCCTGTTGCATCGAGTTATCGCTTAAAGTTTCAAAAATTTTCCAGGCCTCGTCGGCGCTTTTGTGTAAGAAAGTTCTCGCACAAACGGCATCGACGGTATTACGGATAGAGGGAATAAGCCCCTCGTAGAAGACCTGAACAAGTTGCCACTTAGGAACCTGATGATGTGGATACGAGCGTAATAATTCTTTAAATTTCTCCCACGTGTCATAAAGCGTCTCCCCATCTTGCATTACAAAATTTGTTATGGATTTCCTTATCTGGTTTGTACGCATAATAGGAAAAACTTTTGTAAAAATGCGGTGTGTAAGGCTTCCCATGTTTTGATTGTGTTTGGCTCAAGTGATTGAAGCCAATGCTTCGCTTTGTCTCGTAAAGAGAATGGAAAGAGCCGCAATTTTAACTCATCATCAGTTAGATTTTGGATTTTCAAAGTAGAGCATATATCCTGAAAATCTCCTAAGTGTTGATATGGATCTTCATTTAGACGACCATGGAAAGAAGGAAGTAGCGAGATCGTAGACGATTTTATCTCAAAGTGAGATGCTATCGCCTCCGGTAATTCGATACCGGCTTGTGGCGTGTAAGTAGTAGGAATAAAATAATTTATAAGTGGAGGAGGTGGCGGTGGTATATTAAGATTATTCATATTAGCACCGTCGTTTTGATTGTTATTGTTATTTCCACCGTCAGCCATTTTAATCGGTTCAATTTTAAAAGTTCAAGTTTTCCTTAACCGTTCACGGGTACTTTGAATTTCGGCCTCAAACAACGACGAAGGAATCAGAGTTAATTCGTCGTCTTGCAACCCAGCTCTAGAAGCTTGGGTTGTGGACTTACTAGTTCTTAAGGTACGTTCAAGTTCAAGATTGAAAGATTTTAATTCTGGTTTGTTTGAACGTGTACCTAACATAAACTAAAATAAAGAAAAAGAAACTAAAAACAAAGACTGACTAAACAAAAGAAACAAATAGCAATCACGCAAATAAGACGACAAGCAAGCACACAGTACTACTATGATGCATGAATATTATCCTGTAATGCAATGACCGCGTCAAGCCCAGCGCCCCGGGTTTCCTAGCTAATGCAGTGTTCACTCCACAACTAACCTAATGCAAGTAATTGCGTCTCAGCGCCCTGACTTACAGTGATTTGATGCGAAGTTAAAGCGAGCAATTTACTTAATTTTTATTTATTTTATTTGCGTAAGCTCCTTTGATGTAATTAGCTACTCCACTCGGAAACGTTGGAATTTGATGACTCGAAAACCTAGAAAATAAAAAGAAAAGTTAGTAACTCAAAATAAAACGAAAAATAAGAAAAGAAAACCTAATCTAATATTTACGAATTAACTAAATTAAGATTCTAAAACTAAAGGTAGTAATTTGCAATCCCCGGCAATGGCACCAAAAATTTGATGTTGTCAATATCAAGATCTAAAAAGTATTCTTTACTTTTCTAAGAATTTGTAGTGTGGAAGTAAAGGTCGAACCCACAGAGATTGATTAACTACCGCGCTTTAATTTTAAAACCTAAATTTAGTTGATTAAGAAAAACGAGATTTTGATTTTAAATTTAATTGAACTAAGAACAATAAAATTAAATCTAAATTATGAAAGCAATTAAAAGTGTTTTTGTAAATATGTAAAGGGAACCTAGGATTGCAACTCCACCACTAGCTTCATAATAGGAATCTTTATGCATTCAATTAGCTTATTAAGTTGGATGAATATGGGGAATTGTGGCTACAAGCCCAATTCCTCCGTCAAGAGAATAATCATGGTTCAAGCACCAACATATTCCATCTACGGTTAGCACGAATTATCCCACACTAAACTAGGGTTGTGACATAATTCGTCTAATCTAGGCATGGATTATTCGGATACTTGATAACACAAATCAATAAAGCACCATCACATGTAAATAATCTAAACAAGCACAGCGAGCATAGATCATTGAGCACATCACAGTCAAAATAGATCTAAGACAAGAATAAATTCTGAAAGTAATGATTTAATCAATTGAAGTTCGATTTATTTATAAAAATCCTCGAAACATGTGACTGTCATCCATACATAATAAAACTAAAATAAAAACATAAAATACTCCCTATTACTCGACTAGGGCTTCATTGAAACCCTAGATCTTTGTCTAGGCTGCCATGGAAGTGGAGATCGGCAAGTAGTTGATGGAGGAGGCCATGGGAATCCTTGGTCTTCTTCTTCTTCTCCTTGCTTTTCCCTCTTCAAGGGCTGGAATTTCAGTCTATATGGCTGTATGTGTATGTATGTATGGGTGTGTAACCCTTCAATTGAAGTAAAATAGAGTATATATAGAGTTTACAACAAGCTTTGGAAGCTTTCCTAACCCGAAACGAACTGAAACTGATATATTTTACAGTCTGGACATCATTCAGCAGTTTCGTTTGCACAGGAGTCTTCAGTATACTGAAATACGTATACTTGCTTTTTGTACAGATCACGCGTGCGGGCCGCGCGAGCGCGTCATTTAATAGGTCGCGCGCGCGAGTCGCGCGAGCGAATTCAAGATTATCGCGCGAGCGGGTCGCGCGCGCGAGTTGGCTTTTTCAGCTTCTTTTCTTCAGCTTTTTCACCCTGTTTAGCTTGGTTTAGTTGATTTCTTCCAAATCCTGTCAAAAACTCGAAAACGAAATAAAAATACACAAAACAGGATAAAAAGTACTAACAAATGTGAATTAAGGCGTATAATTAGGATTAGTTCTCTCTCGATCACTTGCATTTGACACCTCCAAAATGAGAAGTCAAGGGGGGTTTATATAGGCCTATTTTGTCCGAAATTCACAGAAAATGCATACGAACTCCAAATTGAGGTTGTATTATACCGTTGCAAAGGTAATGGAGTCTACTTTACATAACAAATAGTTCAGAGATAGGTCACTTTGAAAAGTTTTGCGGTATTCATGATAAAAGCCGATTTGATCGCCTTTTTCACCTTCGGAAATTCATAATAAATTCGTTTAAAATCCAAGAATTATGTGCGATATACCGTTGGAAAGCTATTGACCTCTAGTATCCATGAAAAATGTTTGAAAAATGATACGGGGCTTCGGTTTTAAAGTCAACTTTTGGTCAAACTGGTCAAACTTGGGATTCCTGGGAAGTTCTAGAAACCTCTGGGAGCTCCCAGGAGCTGACGTTTTCGTTCAATTTTTATTTTAAAACTCATTTTAATACTTTTCGCATGATCTAGAATGATCCCAAAACTTTTTGGCAAATTTGGACGATTTCGGTCAAACCTTGGTCACACTTGGTCAAACCTTGGTCAAACCGGTGAACGGGGACTTTCTAGGAACTTCCGGGATTTCTGGGGGTCTCTGGGAGCCGACGATTTCATCCGGTCTTGCTTTAGAACTCATTTTATTATTTTTATTTCGACGTAGCGCGTTTCCAGAACATTTGGTCCGAATCCGGGAGCGTTCGGGCTTTCAGGGGTATTTTGGTCATTCTGAGCATTTTAAGAGATAGAACTAACTTCCAGGAGTTCTTTTTGAGTCTTTTTCGATCATTGTGAACCACCAAGCTATGGGTCTCCTAAATCTAATAACTGACAAAATGTGGTGTCTACAGTTTACCCCTCTTTGGCATGAACTTGCGAGGCAACGCATGTCGCAAGCGAGTGCCAAAGCTTTGAAGAGACAGGTCTTTTTGGAGTCTATAGATTTAGGATAAAAAGCGTTTGCAAAAGATGTAATGATAGAAAACATGATGCTGGGGCCAGGGCTGGTCGTGCTCTTCGTGAGCTGCCTATGTATCCCAAGGGGAATCAGACCAAGACGTAGTTCGGGGCACAAAGGAACAAATCGCATATGCACTTACACAATAATCAGGCG
The DNA here is from genome assembly GCA_033977485.1 of Hydrangea macrophylla. Lineage (NCBI taxonomy): Eukaryota > Viridiplantae > Streptophyta > Magnoliopsida > Cornales > Hydrangeaceae > Hydrangea > Hydrangea macrophylla. The sequence continues at coordinate 66,514,390 of CM066990.1, read as the reverse complement.
GATGCTATGATATAAAATGATATGAAATGCATGGATGTGATATGAATTGCATCCTGAGTCCTATCATTTTAGTGTTCTGATCTTAGTATGAGCTTGTGCTGTGGGGTGTGTGCCACTCCGAGTGGACTTATGCCGTGCTACTGTCTCTTACTGTGATACAGTGGCTGAATCGGATAAAGGCACAATGGTTTGGAAGACCCTGGGTCTCAGGGAAAACTTCTTAAATTTTGAGAAACGTGCTTTATAAGCGAAATGGATCAGACGCAGGGTTTTAGAGGATGACAACTAAAGGTGACTAAAGGAATCTTGTGATAACTGATAAGTGAGAAAGCTATGATAATGGACAAATGAGAAAGCTCATGATAATCAGGAGACACGGAGTCGTGGAAGGACGGTGCTCGTCTTTGAAAACTGGACACGGGCGATGTTCTGGTTATTCCTGATGACCAATCTTTGGGAGTCGGTTCTGCTTTTGCTACTTTCTGTTGGGGATAGTGGGAACTAGTATCCTTATGTATTTGTCTTCGGGGGATGGCATAGGACTCTTAGAGAATCTCTCTTTTCTTGATCGGGAACCAGGACCCATCTCTGAATCTCTCACGGTTGATCAAATCTTCCGACGCTCAATCCAAGAGGGCCGGTCGGGGCCTCCGGGAGCTGGTATCTCTGTTTCTATCCTCGGGGGATGGTGTAGGATTCTCGGAGAATCTCTCTTAACTGTTTCTTGATCGGGAATCAGGACCCATCTCTGAATCTCTCACGGTTGAACAGATCTTGGCAATGGTCAGTCTGAAAAGCTGATCGGGCCTTCGGGAGCTGATATCTTTCTATTTCTGTCCTCAGGGGATGGTGTAGGACTCTCAGGGAATCTCTCTTAACCATTTCTTGATCGGGAACCAGGACCCATCTCTGAATCTCTCACGGTTGATCAGATCTTGGCCATGGTCGGTCCGAAAAGCTAATTCGGGCCTTCGGGAGCTGTTATCTTTCTGTTTCTGTGCTCAGGGGATTAACTGAATCTGCTGGGGATAAAATGGATCTGTTGGGGATAAAACCTCATAAATCTTGACTAAAATGGGCCATCGGGGCTAATTGGGATCGAAAATGGGCTGAAACGGGTCAGAATGGGCCGAAATAGGCTAAAACAGAGCAAAGCAGGGCCTGCGAGGAGCAGTGCTGCGGTACCACTGGGCCACTGTCGTGGTGACAGTTGGCCAGTACCGCGGCAGCACTGGTTGCCCGGACTTCATATGTGTATATTTCGGATTTTTGAGCATTTCAAGCTCATTTTTTTGGCCATTTGGGGTGCTTTTGGAGCCAAAATCCGTCAAAATGTAGCTTGTGCACGCTCAGGTGAGTAATCTTTCCCCATGATCGGAATTTTGATTGGTATTTTGGTTTGTTCCATTTTTCAAGAAGAAAGTTTGGTTTTAGCTTTCATTTTTCTTGCAGATCCATGGCTTCGAGCTCAAGGAGACTGTCTAAGAAGGCCAAGGAACCAATGAAAGTTGAGAGCCAAACCCCAGACTTGATTTTATGGGACCCCCAACATCATCTTTCGGTAGCGGCTCTAGCGAGCCTGGTAAGTAAAACTTTCGACAGTTTAGGACTATTTTGTGCATTGTGCTAGTTTTATGAACTGTAGCGTGCACCAAGAGTTTGTTGGAAGCTTATTTTGTGCTTGTATGTTGATTTTGTGAAGTTGGATTTTGGGTTATGAATAGTGATTTTGTGCTCGTTTTTTGCCATTTTTGGTGTGTGCAGGTGCCGAAAGTGACATTGAAGGGCCATGGTAGCCTTGCTCACGCTTTTCTGTGGTACACCTAACTCTCGCAAGCCGTCAAGAGAATGGTAGACGATGCTGAGTTTGGCGGCTTTGTCCGTCTAGTATCAAAGAGTACCAATGACCTGGTCCATTTCTATGCTCTTGTTGAAAGGTGGTGGGACACCATCAATACTTTCCATCTGCCATTTGGTGAGATGGCAATGACGCCTTTTGATTTTTCCATGATTACCGGCTTGAGGGTTGGCGGGAAGTGCCTAGTCTTAGATTACTTCTATGAGACTGACCCTGGAGCTGTAGAGATGCTGATTGGGGTTGTTCTTCCTAATCTAGAGAGGCACTGGTTACCTTGTGGCTGGCTTTATCGGTCCTATGGCAGAGGGAATCACAACCTGAATAATTCTCGGCTTCTGAGGGTATTTCTTCTGTATGTCCTTGGTTGCTCGATTTTCGCGACACAGAATGACCGGGCGAACTTGAGGCTTATTTCTTACCTGGCGACCATTGGTGAGATCCCCTCTTATGACTGGGGTGGTGCTGTTTTGGCCCACCTTTACAAGCATATGGGTGAGGTTTTCCGGGGCGATATCAAATCGATGGGGGGATTCTAGCGAGCTTGGGAGGTTTGTACTGTAACCCTTTTTTATCTTCCAGCTTTTTGATTTCCGTACTTCTTGTCTTTTTTGATTTTCCCTTTGTCTGTGCAGCTTTGGAGCTTTGAGTACCTGAAGATGTTGGCTCCTTCCCCTGCTGATGAATCAAGTGAAGATGAGGATGGCATGGCTCCTGTGCCTTTGTTCCCCCGGGGCTTGAGATGGCGGATGGATGTTGTCGGGGTAAAGAGCGGGGCTCATCGGATTGTTCTCCTCAGAAACTTCTTATCTGGGCTAACAGCTGCTAGCGTTGATTGGACGCCTTGGGTGTGCGTTGCCTATGCTGCCCTAGAGGAGATACAGGCGGTCAGGCCCCTTTCCTCTTGCCGACTTTTGATGAAAAGTACCGAAAACAGACAATGGTTCCTTGGCGAGCGAGTGTCTCGGCAGGTGATTGGCGGTCCGAGGTATCGTGTCCCTCATAATCCTCCTGTGATGGATGCTGATGACCTTTGTTGGCCTAAATGTGGAAACCTTAGAGGGGGGGTGAATAAGGTTTTAGCGGAAATTAACCTTTTAAAAACTTAATTGCAAATTAAACACAATCACAAATAATAATGTAAAGAGATAAGGGAAGAGATACTTGCAAACCAATTTTTCAAGTGGTTCGGCAATCGGACCCCGCGACCTACGTCCACCCCTCCAGAACACCTCTTGAGGATTCCTTTAATCCGATCTACTTCACGGGTGTAGACCAACCGTTCCCGGAGCACTTACGGGTGTACACCAAACCGTTACAAGAGCCTTCAAGCTCTCCCAAAGAATAAAACCTCTTCTTTGCACACAAGGGTTACTAACCCTCACTCTTTACAATTGATTTGGGTACAAATGATAACACTCTCTCTAGAGTGGATAATACAATTTGAAGCTCACACAATAACTCCTTAGTGAGTAGATAATACAAATGAAAGCTCACTACAATTTACTCTCTCAAGAATTACAAATCAAATACTAGAGCAAATTGATAAACTCACACAACTAGGGCTCAAATATGAATGATTAGAAATCAACAAGTTGTGTGATTTAAATAGATGTTTTCAAATGGATTGAACAACATAAAATGGTGTGGGAAAACATGTATTTATAGGCCAAGAAAGATTATAGCCGTTGGAAGTGGTTAGGGGGTGTAAAAATAATTTTTGGAGAGTTTAAAAACTAGCCATTATGTGTATTCAGCGCAGTCCAGTCGACTGGATCGAAGGTTCAGTCGACTGGGAAGTTTATAGTAGTGAAGAGGCATTTTCAGTGCTGTCCAGTTGAATGAAAAGTTCATTCATTCGATTGATTTTACAATCCAGTCGACTGGACATGAAATAAATCAGTCGACTTGTTTTAAGCAGTTTTTTCCAGACTGACACCTCTTTACTAAAATGACCATAACTCCCTCTACAAAACTCGTATTTGCAATCCGTTTGAAGATTCGGAAACTAGATTCAAATACCCTTCCAACCATATAAAACTCAAGAGTTAATTCCTTACCAATTGGACCAGGTTTGCATTTAAAGTTGACCTATTTGCGCAAAGGTACTTTCTTTTGACTTAGCCACTTAAAAGCTTTTGTGAAATGAATTTAATTGAGTGGTGTAAGTATGTTTAGGTCCTTGAAAGTATTTTAAAGTGTGAGAGAAAGAAACCTAAAGTCCAATTAAAATTACTTGAGCCCCTATGAGTGATTGATCAAAATGCTTACATATAAATCCTAGTCTTCAAGCTTCAAGATTCAAGCTTCAACCAAGGATGAAAAATCTTCAAGTCTTCAAGCTTGATCCTTGTTGAGCTCAAACAAAGTTAGAACAATTAAGTACATGAATCAAGAGATTAGCATAACAAAAATAACATGATAATTGATTGAAATAGAACCAATGAAAGTATGCAATTATCACTAGATTTATCATCATCAAAACAAAACAAAAATAATGCTTTAAATAAATTCAAGGCTAACAACCTTTCTGGTGATGCTTTGCTGGCGGCCTTAGCTGGTACTAATGTTTGAGATCACTTTCTCTCTGAAACCGGCTATGAGGCTTATCGTGGCCGCTTCCTGATGCCCAACTTCCTACTTCTGGATGTGAGTTTCTTTTACATTTTTGTCTCTATCTGTTGCCCATGTTTTTGAATCATCTTTTCCCTAACTCGTTTTGTGCCTACAGCTTTGCGAGATGTACAGGAGACAGGTTCTCCCAGTTTCTGATCCTATCCTTCCTTGGGATTGGACCGTTGATGTTTTGGGTGCAGATGGCTCTCCCTAGGTTATGGAGGTGCCACGGGTCACATGTGGGTATTCCATCCAGCCAGCAGGCGTCCTTAATGTCCCTTGGAGTTATGCCGAGGAGGGCTACGCCTTGGTAGCTAGCTTACGATCTTTGGTCCTCACGCGAGACCATCGGTTATGTCTCTAATTTTGCGCTTCTTAAGGTTATGAGGTCCTAACCCTGATTTTGCCCTTGATAGATGGATGGTATGCGGCAGTTTGCCACCAGTCAGACGGCGTCCTTGGTAAGTTTCTGACTCGACTTCATTTTTGTACTTTTTGTTGTTTCTCTACTAATTGCTTTCATTTTATTTGTGTGTGCAGTATCGTAGGGGTAGTACCGGCTCATCGAGGACCAGGCCGAGGTGCAGAGGTGGCAGGAGGAGACCATCACCGACGTACACTCCGGGTGGCCCGACAGAGGATGAAGAAGATGAAGACTGAGGCCTCCTAGGTGGGGATTTTTGTTTTATCTCCATTTCATGTTTTCAATTGGGTTGTACTAGTGAATAATGTGACTAATGGACAATGTGTAAGACAATGTGTAGGATAATGTGTAGGATGATGTGTCACCCTTGATAGCGTATTATGATGTTTTGCCTTTCAAGCCGGATAGTTTCCGGTTTGAAGGCACGGTTGTGTGCTTGCTTTGGTTGTGCATTGTGATTCTGTGATTGTTGATGTTACTGCGATGAGTAGTCTTGTGATAGTGAGTGATTTTGCCTTGCAGGTGGGATAGTCCGTGAAACGGGGAGGTGCTGCTGAAATTTTGAATTTTGCTAGAGCCGCGACAGAAAATATGGCATTGTATGATACTGCTCAACTCACAGCTTGGCTGAACATCACGGATGGTGTGGAGCGGATCAACCTCTTCAGCTACGGTCTGACCGAGCTATTCGCTCTTCGCCAGATGGCTCTAAATACTGAGTTCATGCATGCCGCTATTGTCCACTGGGACCCGGCAAACTATGTCTTCAATTTCAACGGCCTGGAGATATGTCCCCTGTTTGAGGAGTTCTGTGCTATCCTTGGCTTCGACTCTGACTCTGACCTGATTCTCCCTTCTACTGATACCCCCAGTCCCACGCGAGGCTTGGCTAAATACCTGAATTGTTCCACTACTATTTCCCAACGGCTAATTCATTGTGAGGTTCTTGACATTGCTTGCATCATCGCTCGGTATGCTAGTCCTGGGAATCCCAGCGTATATGATGCTACCCGCGGGGCCGCTCTGATATTGTGCATGACTTCGTACTTTCTGTTCTCGAGTGCATCTATCGACTTGGTGCATGTGTGCCTTGGGCTAAAATTTAGCAGGAATCCCATGGCTATGGTTCTGGCTGAAACCCTGAATGGTTTGGATCGCGCTTTTAATCAAGGAACGCTTCTTCTTTCTAGGGCGCCTTTGGTGTTACAGGCTTGGCTCTACGAGCGCCTTAAGTTATGGACAGGTAATGTGTCGCTAGTTTATTTCTGCAGGGCTATGCTTCATCCTCATTACATTGCTGCTGATTGGGTTGGCATGATGGGTGCTTTATCTGAGGCCGACATTTGCTGGATCGTGACGCGTTGGGGCCTTCATGCTGTGACCCCTAGTCTCGGGTATTACCAGAGAGTGTGGCTGATGGGTCTGAAAGAGACCTCTTTCTATCATCCTTGCCGATTGGCCAGACAATACGGGTGAGTTCAAAAGGTCCCCCGGGGGTTTACTGAGAGGGTCTTTGCTTCCAGAGTCAGAGCCAGTACTATTGTTGCTTTCATCAGGGGCTGGGCCGGTCGAGCAAGAGCCTATTACTAGAGACCTTTGAAGAAATGAAAGACACAAAATATAACTAAGACTTGACTGATTCTGCTTTTTTTTTTCTCCAAGTGTCTTTGATATTTGGGATTGCTTTCTGAAAGAACTTTTTGTGTTTTCATTTATCCCTGCTTATGCAATATTTGAAGTTTGTTTATCAGCGAACCTTGGTTACTTGGAAAGCCTTATTTTATGCATTTGGCTTTCTGAAAACATCCGTAGTATGATTTTGATCAGATGTTTACTTTTGGTACTTGTTTGGGCACGCTAGGACGATTAGAGGCAAACGAGGCGGGTGGCTGAAGTTTGCCCCTAGTTTGGGATATGTATGGTTGTGAGGCAAACGAGGTAGATGATCGACGTTTGCCCCTAGTTTAGAAGAGGTTCAGGCAAACGAGGCGGGTGGCCAAAGTTTGACCCTAGTGTGAAGGGTGATTTCTGGGTTATGGTAAGGACTGTGACTTTATTTTTCTCACACGCTCATAATTTTTCCTAGGCACCAATTAGGTGACCTAGCGAGCTCTTTTGTCTCTTTTGTTATTGCTCACTTTGGATTTAACTCTAACTTTTGCCTAGGCGTCCTTTCGGATTTTTGACCTAACGAGCCATCCTTCTTTTTTTTTTTTGAAAGTCTGCCTACGTACCTCTGAACGGGGATCAGGTCCAACGTAGTTCGGGCCAAAGTCTTGAAAGAAAAGGGGTTGGTTATAATGGTGTCGACCGAACCGATGCGGTTGCCTACGTATCCCCGAGTAGGAATCAGGTTGAACGTAGTTCAGGGCGAGGCTTGAAGGAAGTGGGCTATTTTTGTGGGTGGAGCGACCGAACCAATGCAGTTGCCTACGTATCCCCGAGTAGGAATCAGGTCAAGCGTAGTTCAGGGCAAGGTCTTGAAAGAAATTGGTTTTGGGGAATGGTCAAGTATAGTACTTTTTGAGGCGATCCATGTTGATTGGTTCTATGAAAACGTCATCGAGGTCCATAAGGTAGGTTGCTCCTCCGGAGAGGATAGCTTTGACGATATAAGGGCCGACCCATTTGGGTTTGAACTTTCTGCGTGGATCAAAGATCGGGGCTCGCAATTCCTTAAGGATAAGGTCACCCTTGATAATTTTCCTCGGACGAACCCTTTTGTTGAAAGCACGGGCTATCCCTTTTTGATAGATTCCGACATGGTCGATCGCGGCTAGGCGCTTTTCATCTATGAGAGCCAACTCTTTGTATGTTTCTCTTAACCAGTCAGATTCTGAAATTTCACATTCTGCCATCACACGCAGGGACAGTAGTTCTATCTCGACTGGAAGTACTACTTCCATTCCATATACCAGTGAGTAAGGAGTAGCTCCTGTAGATGTCCTTATTGATGTTCTGTATCCCCAAAGTGCGAACGGTAGCTTTTCGTGCCAGTCTTTGTAGGTATCAACCGATTTTTGTTGTATGGCCTTGACATTCTTGTTTGCAGCTTCGACCGCCCCATTGGTTTGAGGTCTGTACGGTGATGACTTATGATAGGTGATTTTGTACTCCTCAAATAGATCTCTGACTTCTGCTTTGAAATGTCTACCATTATCTGAAATGATCTCATGGGGGACTCCATAGCGACAAATGAGGTTCTTCTTGATGAACTTGGCCACTTTTTTGACCCCTAACTTGGTGTAAGATGCAGCTTCTACCCACTTTGTAAAGTAGTCGATGGCCACCAAAATGTATAGATTTTCGTTCGAGGCCTTTGGAATAATTTCACCGATGATATCGATACCCCAAATTGAGAACGGCCATGGAGAGGTCATACTATAGAACAGAGAAGGTGGTACATGCATCATGTTTGCGTGGATCTGGCACTTGTGGCACCTTCTCATGTATTCACAACAATCTTTCTCCAATGTCGTCCAGTAGTACCCTTGCCTTACGATCTTTTTGGCTAGCATGTGACCATTCATGTGTGGACCGCACACCCCTTCGTATATTTCTTCCATCATTCTTCTGGCGCACTTTCCGAACAAGTAAGTTAGACTGTGACCATTGTACCCTTTCTTCAACAATTTTCCCCCACAAATAATGAACTGTGCTGCGAACCTTCGAATTGCTCTTTTATCTTTCTCGGAAGATTCTAGGGGGTATGTTCCCTTTTCTATGAAGTCCCAAACATCTTGGTACCATGGTGTTTCATTCTCTTCTTCTTTGATTGTGGCGACCATGTTGAACGAAGGCTCGTATCTTTGCTCAATTACCAAAGGCATCATCTTGACTCCCATGGGAATTTTGATCATGGAGGCTAAGGTAGCCAACGAATTTGCTAGCTGGTTCTCTTCCCTTGGCAAGTAGAAGAATGTGATGTTCTTGAACTGTCTCTTGAGTCCATCGAGATGATCATGATAGGGTTTCAACCTCTCTTCTTTCACCTTCCATTCCACTCTGGCTTGTGACACAATGAGATTTAAAACTTCGAAGACATCCAACTTTTGAACTCTCAATTCTATGGCCGCTTCCATCCCCAGAATGCACGCCTCGTATTCAGTGGTGTTGTTGGTGGCGTTATAATTAAGCTTGACTGCCAGTGGGGTGTGGTCCCCATTTGGCGACACTAGAACCATTCCTACTCCGTAGCCTTTCATGTTGGCTGCTCCATCAAAGTACAACTTTCACTGTTCTTTTTTGATTTCCATGATATTCTCGTCTTGGAAAAGAAAATCTCCATTTTCTTCAGAATCAATGGCGTGTTCAGCAAGATGTTCAGCTATGGTTCTCCCTTTTACCGATTTGCTTGTAACGTACTTGATATCGTATTCGGATAGTAGAAGTAACCAACGAGATATACGATCGGTCAGGGCGGGTTTTTTGAGGAGGTATTTTAGAGGATACATGCGGGATATGAGCACAACCGGGAAGGCCAGCATGTAGTGCCTCAGTCGGCGAGTGCACCAAACCAAGGCCCAACATGTTTTTTCCAGGGTAGAGTAGTTGAGCTCATACCCAGTCATCCTTTTACTAAGGTAATATATGGCTTTTTTGGAGTGACTTTATTCTCCTTATTGGGCTAGCATGCACCCATGGCATTCTCGGAGATAGATAGGTAAAGAAGCAAAGGCTTATGAGGGGTAGGCGGTGAAAGGACGGGTAGTTTTTGGAGGTAGTTTTTATTTTGTCGAAGGTGACTTGGCATTGGTCGTCCCATTAGAACTTCTCTCCTTTCTATAGCAATTGGAACAAGGGATCACCTGTGGTTATGAGCTTGGAGATGAAGCAGCTGATGAATTGGATCCTCCTGAGGAATCCTCTCACTTCTTTCTCATTCTGTGGCGGCGCTATTTCTAGAATTACCTTGATTTTGGAGGGATCGACCTCTATCCCTCTCTGTGTGATGAGAAAACTTAGGAGCTTTCCAGAGGTCACACCGAAAGTGCATTTTTTTGGATTCAACCTCATCTTGTACTTGCGCAATCTTTCAAAAAATTTCTCCAGTGCCACCAAGTGCCCTTCTCTGTCCTTGGATTTCACGATCATGTCATCTACGTATACTTCTACTTCCTTGTGAATCATGTCATGCAGCAGAGTGGTGGCAGCTCTTTGGTAGGTTGCTCCAGCATTCTTGAGTCTAAAAAGCATTACTCTATAATAGTAGGTTCCCTAAGGTGTGGTGAATGTCGTCTTTTTTCAATCTTCTGGCGCCATTAGAATCTGATTGTACCCCAAAAAGCCATCCATAAATGACAGTAGTTCATGTCCTGCGGTGTTATCCACTAAGACATCGATGTGGGAAAGTTGGAAGTCATCCTTAGGACTAGCTTTGTTAAGATCACGGAAGTCGTCGCACACACAAACTTTTCCATCCTTTTTGGGGACTGGCACGATATTGGCAACCCATTCTGGATACTCGGTAACAATGATGAACCCTACCTTGAATTATTTCTCCACTTCTTCTTTGACCTTGAGTGCCCATTCTGGTCTCATGCGCCTAAGTTTCTGCTTGACGGGTTTAGAATTGGGAATGAGGGGAATTCGATGTTGGACGATGTCGGGATCGACCCCAGGCATGTCCTCGTAAGACCAAGCAAAAACATCTTTGAATTCTTTTAGCAAGAGAGTCAGTTTTTCTTTTTCTTTTTTATTAAGGATTGAGCTAATTTGCACAATTTGTGGATTATCTATTTCACCTAGGTTAACCGATAAAGTATCTTCAATTATTTTATAAGCAGGTGGTTTTTCAATTAGTTGCTTAAGTTCAATTGGGAGATCCTCGGAGGGATCTGTGCATTCACAAGTATTAGACACAGAGGAGTAAGCAGAATCGTCTTTCAATTCATTCATGATAGGTGGAATGATTACATTAGACAGTGGTGGGCTTACAGTGCCGACTCTGGTACAAACTCGATAATTGGAAGTATAGACTCTGGGGGAATAGGGAATTGGGAGACACAGACAGATGACTCTACAGCCTGGTTGCTCAGACCCTCCTCAGTTGGCATGATCTGATCATCTTGGCTCTTGGCCCTCTTTCTTTCCTTTTCTTCAGCTAACTCTTCCCACATTTTCTCGATGCCTTCTGACAAGCGGGAGTATTTGTAAAATACAACCGCGCTAAAAGAAGAAAAAGTATGGATTTAGTTTACAATTCCTCCATTTATCTGCAATTTGAATTACAATACTAGTTTATGCACATATTGATTAAACTATGATAAGTTGTGTGTTTTAGCTGTAATTTGTGCAGACTGCAGTTGCTGTGTGAAGAATTGAAAGATAATGATGAAGGAAAATGCTGAATTCTAAAGAAGACATGTCAAACCTGAAATATAGAGTTCGAGCGATTGAAGACATTTCGATCGATCGAAGTTTCGATCGATCGATCGAGATAAGTTCAAGCGATCGAAGTCCCCAAGCGTTCAATCGATCGAGAATTGTTTGATCGATCGAACATGCCTTTTATCAGATTTTTACGCGCACGCAGCAGGATGCATGAAAAACCTTAGCATTAGGTTTCTGCTATATATACTCATACTGTAGACGTCCATAAGGACGCCCACTTGACATTTTATCAGTTTTTACACAGAAAGAGAGTGTTTTACTTTGATCCTTGTAGGTTTTGGTGATTGAACATTGAATTCAAGTGAAGTTTAAAGGTTATCCATAGCTTGTTTGTTCCAGGTTTTGATTATATCAGTTTTGTTTGCACTCTTTCAGTAGTTTACATAGTTTATATCTGAATAGATTGCAGTTTTATTTGTTGGTAGTGTTTAAATCATAGCTTTTCATTGATTGCATGTTTAAATCTCATCCAAACGCAACCTTAATGAATTTTTACGTTAAGAATAAATCTGTGACACTCCAGATGATGTCTGAGTAGTCCCCGGGTTGGGAGATCACGATGAAACCGTGATCTCAGGCCTCTGCCATGCAGCAGAATAATCCCTGTGTTCGATCGATTGAAGTCGTTCGATCGATCGGACCAGAGACACAGTCGAGCGATTGAAGTCAGTTCGATCGATCGAAAGCGCGTCGATCGATCAAGATCTCTGATTCTTGAGGACCTTCTATACAGTATTCCTAGACTTTCTGCTTTACTGATTCGTTATCAAACTGTCCCCAAATGCTCAGTTTGTCAAAACAGTCTTTAAACCTAAAGTTTTGAGGCTTTTTTCTTCAATATATTTTGCAAACCACCCTCAATGCTAATACCATTGTAGGTGAGAGTCTTAACTATTGTTTTAAACCGCTTTTGTGTATTTCGAACTCCATTGTGATGATATAGTCCCGGATATGAAAGGGCTATGGATTCTTTATTTTAAGAGAAATACGGAATACTGTAGAGAGTGTGCTCCACTGAGCTTCAATGTAATTGCATGGTAGATGGCTAGGTCGCGGTGAATTTGTGTAATCCCAACATTCCTTTTTAATTAAGAAAAACATTTTAAATCACTGCTTTGGTTAATTAGTTAGTAATTACTTAATCTAGTTTAATTACTTCAATTTTAGTAGTTATTAAACTGTGGAACTTTGTGTTCTACATCTGTTAAATAAAAATATTGAATTTTATTTTCCCTTTTTGAGATTAATCTAAGTAATTAGTTTAACACCTTCCCTGTGGGATCGACCTGGACTTAATCCAGTTTACTACTTGCACGATTACCTACACTTGGGTATAGCACACAAGCGCACACAGAAAAATCGTCGTGCCAAGTTTTTGGCGCCGTTGCCGGGGAGGGCGACAAGCTAACACTTCGATTACCTCAATCTTTCCTTATCTTTTTCTTTTTTTCTTTTTCTTTTGTTCTTTAGATTAAAAATTTCTTAGGGTCTTTCCCTATATGTCCGATAATTCCATCGAAGGAATTTTTGGAAATCCACTCTATTCATCCAACTCATCTAGTTCTATCAACCCCATAGTTACACCGATCGACTCAATGGCCGACAATCAAAGCGAAAATGGTGATAATGTGGTTGTACCAATCGACGATTCAATTCGTCCTTTGTGCGATCTCATGACACCTGAACATGCACCCACACCTTCTTGCATTCTCATTCCACCCCATGCAGGCGAATTTCAATTTCGCAATGGAATGATTCAACTCTTTCCTACCTTTCATGGAATGGAGAGCGAGAAGGCATATCTACATGTCAAGGACTTTGAGGACATTTGTAAAACTTTCTCACAGAATTGTCCTGTAGATGTAACACGTCTGATGCTATTTCCTTTCACTCTGAAGGATAAAACAAAAGCGTGGTTACTCACCTTGAAGCCAAACTCTATCTATACCTGGCATGCGATGAACACTGCTTTCCTAAAGAAATTCTTTCCACCTCGCATGACCACCGAGCTTAAAAGACAAATAAACTCTTACAAACAAAAGAACAATGAAACCTTCACTCAAACTTGGGAGCGTTTCAAGGATTTGCTACTCTCATGCCCACATCATGGGTACGAGAAATGGTGAACGATAAGCTATTTCTATGAAGGGTTGAATGGGAAAACTAAAAAGTTGGTCGAGACCATGAGTTCAGGGCCATTTCTTCGCAAAAACACGGAGGAGGCTGAAGCTCATTTTGAGTGGCTAGCCGAACACGCCCATGAATGGTCAAATACAGATGATGTCCCACGCTCACAGATATCCTGTGTAGAAGAAAAAAGTTTATATCAACTAAAAAGTGAGGATCATCTTATGAACAAGTATGAAGAACTAGCAAAGAAAGTGGAGGAATTGGGGATGAAAGGAGAGAGTTCTAGGCAGTTTTTGCCTGAAGAACCATGTGGCACATGTAATATGCTGGGACACACTACTCAATACTGTCCCAATGTGCCATATTTTCAAGAACAACCCCCCATGGAAATAAATGCCATGCAAGGGTATAGGGGGGCGGGGAATTCCTACAACAACTATAATTCACAAAATAATAACAATAGATGGAATCACCCCGGGTTTGACTGGAAAAACAACGCTGGGACCCAAAACCAATTTCGACAACAACAGCCCTACAATACCAATAATCAATATCAAGGACAATACAATAGGCAGTCCCTGCCATTCAATCAAAATAGAACAAACAACTATAACAATACTCAACCCTCACATAATCAACCAGCAAATGTCTATGTGCCACCTCACAGGAAGGTGCAAGAGGAAGATCCACTCTCTAACGCCAATTTAACGCAGCAGTTAATTCAGATGATGAGCAGAATGTCCACGACATTAGAGAGGATGGATGCACGTCAAGAGGGTTCGAGTGGCACATTTCCCGCTCAACCACTTCCAAACCCCAAGGGATATAACAATGGCCCTCCTACTCATGAACAGGCAAAAGCCGTGACTACATTAAGAAGCGGCAAAGTCATAGGGCAAACCATGCCTCATTCTACTCCCGAGGAGTATGAAGAGGAGGAAATGGTAATTAGAAGCAAACCATCTACTCAAGCAGAAGAATCGTCCACTAATGACAAACCATTAGAACCAAACAAGGATGCTTCTAAAGAAGTAGAAGAAGTTGAGAGAAGGCCGGGAAAGGAGCCTGTCATTGATGAATTACCCAAATGTCCTTTCCCTGCGACGTACCCTCAAAGGCTCAAGAAACCCCAAAACGAGGCAAAGAATCAGGAGTTCTTGGAGTTATTCAAATAGGTCAAAATTAATCTCCCACTCCTTGATGCCATCAAACAAGTGCCAGCCTATGCTAAGTATCTAAAAGACTTATGCATGGTCAAAAGGAGGCAAAGTGTGAAAAAACATGCTTATGTCGCCTGCCAAGCAAGTGCAATCATTCAAAATGAGTTGCCTCCGAAACTCAAGGACCCTGGCACCCCAACTGTCTCATGCAGAATTGGGAATCAAAGGATAGACAACGCACTCCTTGATTTAGGAGCTAGCGTAAACCTGCTGCCATACTCAGTATATAAACAATTAGGGTTGGGTGAACTCAAACCCACCCGAGTTGCATTGCAATTGGCAGACAGGTCAGTCAAATATCCTAGAGGAATATTGGAGGACGTTCTGGTGCAAATAGACACTTTTGTCTTCCCGGTAGATTTTGTGATTCTAGACACAGAACCTGTGTCTAACCCATGTTCACAAATCCCGATAATTTTTGGACGTCCATTCCTCAACACCATAGATGCCACAATCAAAATAAGAAGTGGTATCATGACCATCGTATTCGGAAATATGACATTAAATGTTAAGATTTTTTCAAATCCCCGACCTGAAGAATACGAGGATGACGAAGTGGTTAACTGCATCGAAACGGTCATCAAAGATGAGGCTGATCTTGTAGAGTACAAAGATCCCTTGGAGGTAGTTGTGTCACAATTCGACACTACCTATCTACCTAATGATTCTACCCCATTGGATGCTGCCCTAAATCACGCCTGCCTCATGATGGAAACCAAGGAGGAAGATAGAGATGAATGCATGTGGGTCACACCATATGAACCCTTACCTCCAAAAACCAAGTTAACTATGCCTTCGAATTTTCTGTTTCCTGATTTGGAATTAAAGGAGCTTCCAAAGGAGCTCAAATATGCTTTTCTAGGAACTAAAAAGACTTATCCTGTTATAATCTCATCTACGTTAAATCCAGAACAAGACGATAAGTTGATTCAAATGCTCAAACTGCATAAGGGAGCATTGGGATGGACTGTTGCTGACCTCAAAGGCATAAGCCCATCTATTTGCACCCATAAGATTTATCTGGAAGAAGACGCTAAACCCTCGCGACAAATGCAGAGGCGTCTGAATCCAAATATGCAAGAAGTAGTGAAGAAAGAAGTCTTAAAACTTCTAGACATTGGGATAATATACCCTATCTCTGATAGCCCTTGCGTTAGTCCAACCCAAGTGGTGCCCAAAAAAGCTGGTATAACAGTAATCCCAAATAAAGACGGCGAGTTAGTACCAACACGCGTCCCCACTGGATGGCAGATGTGTATTGACTATCGAAAGTTGAATACTGTGACCCGGAAGGATCACTTCCCACTGGCATTCATGGATCAGATGCTAGAACGAGTGGCAGGTCACAAGTATTATTGTTTCTTGGACGGATACAGTGGATACAACCAAATTGAAATTGCTCCTGAAGATCAGGAGAAAACAACATTCACATGTCCGTTCGGTACGTTCGCTTACTGCCGCATGCCTTTTGGATTATGCAATGCACCTGCCACTTTCCAGCGGTGTATGTTGAGCATTTTCAGCGATATGGTTGAACAGACACTCGAGGTTTTCATGGACGACTTCTCGGTGTTTGGCCATAGTTTCGATAACTGCCTAGAAAACCTTAAAAATGTGTTGGCAAGATGCGAGGACAAACACCTAGTACTAAACTGGGAAAAGTGTCACTTCATGGTGACCAAAGGAATTGTCCTCAACCACATTATCTCTGATAAAGGTATTCAAGTCCATAAAGCGAAAATCGATATAATTTCGAATTTGCCTGTCCCTCGAACAGTCCGAGACATCCATTCTTTTCTGGGACATGCTGGGTTTTATCGACGCTTTATCCAAAATTTTAGTGCCATCTCACGACCACTGTGCCAACTCCTAGTCAAATATGCACCTTTTGTTTGGTTGGAAAATTGTCAAATATCTTTTGATGCACTAAAAAATCACCTTACCTCCGCACCAATAATACAGACACCCGACTGGGGTTTTCCATTTGAATTAATGTGCAATGCTAGTGACTACGCTATTGGCGCAGTCCTAGGACAGAGGAAGGATGACAAGCCTTATGTTATATACTATGCCAGTCGAACACTCAACGAAGCTCAAATGAACTATACAACTACTGAAAAAGAGCTACTGGCAATAGTCTTCGCGTTGGACAAATTCAGGTCTTACCTGATAGGGTCCCCAATCGTCTATTTCACAGACCACTTGGCCCTTAAGTACCTGTTATCTAAGAAAGACGCGAAATAGAGGCTTATCCGTTGGATACTCCTACTCCAGGAATTCGATATCACTATCAAGGATAAAAAAGGAGTAGAGAATGTGGTTGCTGATCACCTATCCCGGTTAACATTCACGGACAATACTGAACCCATACCAATCAAAGATAAATTCCCAGACAAGCAAATTATGGCAGTCTCGGGTTTACCCTGGTATGCAGACATAGTGAATTATCTGGCCGCAGGAGAAACTCCTAGACACTGGTCGAATCAAGACAGGAAGCGGTTCCTCTCGTTTGCACGCCATTTCTTTTTCGATGACCCTTATTTATTCAAGTATTGTGCTGATCAGGTCATCAGGCGTTGCGTCCCTAATGAGGATATAACCGTAATTCTAGCCTCATGCCACTCTGAAGCGTATGGTGGCCATTTTTCTTCCCAAAAGACCGCACAAAAAGTCCTACACAGCGGATTTTATTGGCCCACCATATTTAAGGACGCTTATTCTTTCTGCAAATCGTGCCAACGCTGTCAAAAGCTAGGAACTATTTCAAAAAGGAATTCTATGCCCTTAACCCCTATTATCACAATTGAAATATTTGATTGTTGGGGCATAGACTTTATGGGCCCGTTCCCTAATTCAAACAACTGCGAATACATACTCCTAGCTGTGGAGTACGTATCAAAATGGGTGGAAGCATTACCGACGAGACGCAATGACCACAAAACAATCATGTCTTTTCTTAAGGAGAATATTTTATTGCGTTTCGGTACCCCAAAAGCATTATTAAGTGACCAAGGCAAGCATTTCTGCAACAGGCCTTTGGAAACACTACTCAAGAAATATGGGGTACACCATTAAATTGCTCTAGCATACCACCCACAAACAAATGGGCAGGCGGAGTTGGCTAACCGTGAAATCAAACATATACTTGAAAAAATGGTTAGTTTCAACAGAAAAGTCTGGGCCTATAAATTGACTGACGCTCTGTGGGCGTACCGTACTGCTTATAAGACAAATTTGGGAATGTCTCCATATAGGCTAGTGTACGGTAAGGCGTGTCACCTTCCTGTCGAAATAGATCACAAAACTTATTGGGCAACACGCTCATTAAATTTCAACATTAAGGAGGGAGGACATCTCCGGAAACTCCAGT
The DNA here is from genome assembly GCA_033977485.1 of Hydrangea macrophylla. Lineage (NCBI taxonomy): Eukaryota > Viridiplantae > Streptophyta > Magnoliopsida > Cornales > Hydrangeaceae > Hydrangea > Hydrangea macrophylla. Next base: position 66,496,382 of record CM066990.1, on the reverse strand, counting down.
TGGCTGAACTGAAAGAAATCCGTCGAGATGCATACGACAATACTAAACTCCACAAAGAGAGGTTGAAGGCGCGCCACGATCAAACGATCATTCGTAAATCTTTTGAGCCGGGGCAGAAAGTTTTATTATATGATTCACGCCTTCATCTCTTCCCAGGCAAACTCCGATCTCGGTGGACAGGACCTTTCACAGTCAAATCTGTCTTTCCACACGGGGCAGTTGAGCTTTTTAACCCTAAGAACGACGGAAATTTCAAGGTCAATGGCCAAAGGTTGAAACCGTTCTTAGAGGATTTCCAACCCGAGATCGAGCACATCCAACTGGATGAGCCCGATTATACTTCAAACTAAAACGCCCGAGTGCGTTCTCCCAATGTTGTTGTACTCTTTCTTTTTCTGCATTTTGTTTTGTGTTATTTTTTTTTTCTGTCTTTGTGAATGCGATTTCAATTCTTAATCAGCTATTTTGTGCTGTCTTTCCCTTGCAGGATATCAAGATGTGGGAAGATGACATTCATTCTATAGGGTCATGGGCTGATTCCGAATATCAGAATCCACCTTGGACTGCCGACGAGATAACATTCTGCTTATCTCCTTATCAAGGACCAGGGGCAGATGATGTAGTGGACCTAACCTATGGGTACATCCTTTATGATCCTGCTCTCCTCCAAATCAACCCATTCGAGCATATGGACCTTTCCAGAGAGGAAGGAGAACCTGAAGGGTATGCTGTTGGAGAAGTGGATGACGCACTGTTGGAACAATGGGAAAATGACTCAATGTGGGAGCCATGGGAAGAAGAGGACTTACAAGATGTGGTGCCCGAATGCCACAATGCTGTTTTCACATATGTTGACAAGGTCGTCCAAGTGGTTCCCTATATCTATGTCCATTTGAGCTATTTGTTGTTCAGGCTTCAATGCCCTCTACCTGCTAGTGCACCTAGGGATATCCAGCCAATAGTGAGGTCAACTCTGGGTCACATTCCTTTCTTTTTCTTTTCGTTGTGCTTTATTTATCTCTTCCTTTTTTTTGTTTTTTTTTCTGTTGCTCTTGTTAACTTATTTTCTCCATTTCATTTTTGTTTCCCTTTGTCAGGAATATCACTATGAATCTACCATTCCCACCGCTCTACCTTCCACATCAACTCTTTCATGGGTTTGGGCAATACATACGGTCCCCGAATACTCTGCCGAAAGGGGAAAATCCGTTGCGCAATCATACTCCTTTATCCTTATCTCCATGCGGATCACCTCCTGCCTGTGATATCAATTCCTTAAAGAGTTCAGCCTTGCTCGATGATGTCCTTGCTGCTTTTCGACTGTTCTGGGAAAGGGAATCATCAAGTTTAGACTCTACATTTGAAGTTCTGGCGGCAAAAGAGGCTGTGGAGGAAGATATCTTTATGCTGGAAGAATAGTGTTTCACTCCAATTATTTTATGTCATTTCATATTTTGGTTCATAAATTGGAGTGTATTCTTGGACGAAGTGTTATTAATTTCAGTTTTATTTTTGATTTCTTTTTCAATAAGGTGTTAATTATCATTTCCGGGGGCAATAATATTGCACATGGATACTATTTGAGGATTTATTTATATGAATTTGCAATTATCTACTATGAGGTTGACGTTTTTGGTTTACATGTTCTGGCAATGCACTGTTTTATCCCTATTTTGTATGTCCAGATCACTGTTGGTTGGTTGGGGGTGTGTAATTTCTTAATTCAGGGATATTATAGGATTTCTTTGTTCGATCGATCGAACACATCTCGATCGATCGAGATGGTCATCATCTCGAGCGATTGCGGAAGGCTCAATCGATCGAAGGTTCGATCGCTCGAGCCTACTCGATCGATCGAAACCTGTTTTTAAACAAAGCATCACCGAGACACTTCGTCAGTTTCCTCTCTCTCTCTCCCTTACTCAAGCGATCGACAACATAAGCAACCCCCTCGATTTTGGCCTCCCCCCTTCAAACCACATCAATTAAGGAGCTCCGAGTTCCCCTGGATTATCAGTGGCATCGCTGCACCTTCTACCCAGTGCGTCTCTCGAGGTGAGCCCCCGAGTTACCCCTCGTATTTCTTTTCCTTTCAAATTCATATGGGGGTGCCCCCCATTGATTCTTTAACTCTTTTTTATTAGTTTTATACATGTATTTGTTGTTTCGGGTTTTTCCCGTTCTCGAGCTTTGCTACTGACATTTCGCTGTGCTCGATCGATCGAACTGGTTTCGAGTGATCGAACCCAGCATCCGTTCGATTGATCGAACATTCTCGAGCGATCGAACCAAAGATTGTCTCGATCGATCGAACGGGATACGATCGCTCGAAGTGCGGCAATTTCCTTCTCTTTATTATTTGTCCAGTATTAATGTTTTCTCTCTTTGTTTCTTCCATTTCAAGGCTTTATCATGAATCCGATCACTGGCTACCACAAATCTAAGCCATTCGACCTCGCTATACCCGATCCAGTTCCAAATCACGGGTTTAGAAACGAGGAAGACCGCATTTGGTTCACCCGTTACTTCCAGTCACAGAAGGTCATGATCGAGTGTCCCCTTGAGACTGCCTGGTTGGCTACTCTATGGTACCTTGCACGGATACGTGCCATGCCCCAGTGGTACACATTATTACCCCAGCCTAAGCATGTAAATATATCTTGGATACGGGAGGCGAGTGCGACGATGATCCGGGATCCGGTTGCTCCATTCACCCTTCGCTCATTTTTCCGTGGACGAGAGATCATTTTCAGCCCGACCACCGTCGTTGCTGATCTTGGGGTACCAGAGGTACCTGATTGTGTATGTCCCCATCGTCTTGACACACCTCAGCTATCACCGACCATCATTATCCGCGAGATCACTAGGGGAACTCTTTCGACATGGGATGGCGAGGCTCTCATTCCCGACCTCCACCTCACAGATAATTACCATATGCTCCACCTTGCCCTGAGCAATTGCCTATTAGTGACATCGTACAGGGAGAAGATCACGGCGTGTTATGCTCGTGTCTTATACGCGATTGGGACACGGAAGCCAGTCTATTTACCCCGCCTTTACATCGACTTTATGCGACACCCTACACGCTACATTCAGTCTAAAAAGCACCTGAAGGGTGCTTGGGCTATTCATAGGGTGATCGAGCATGCGGGTATCATTCCTTTGGCGGGGGACGCGACTACCCAGTTTTGCAGTCGATTTGGAGAGACAGCTTCCCACCGGTCCGATGCACAGAAGAGGAAGCGAAAAGGAAAAGGCAAGGCGAATATGGGAGAGAAGAGGAGACGTGGAGGCGGGACTGATACTGAGGGAGCTGCTTCTGGGATGCCCACAGAGGCTGAGGAGCAGGATTCTGATGAGGAGGGTGACCCGGTGGAGGAGGTTGCTCATTTTGAGTTGAGACAGAGGTCTCAGGCTCCCGCCCAGGGAGAGTCTTCTTCCGCGCCTCTCCCTACTATTCCTGAGTTTCTATTAGAGGAAGAAGAGGCCCGGATTAGACTCGAGGGCAAGATAGATCACATATCCACCATGCTGACGACCCTGTTAATCCAGCTAGGGTTCGATCCGATTGTGCCCCCATCTTCCCCTCCATCTGCACCTCCACCACCCACCACTGCCCCATCCTCCTCTGCTCCCACTGGTCCTTCTTCTTCAGATCCCCCAATTGATCCTTCTGCACCATCTACATCACCAACACCATCTATTTCTGATCCTCCTACCGATCCATCCACATCGGCGACACCACCCGCTGCGGAGATACCTGTCGTGGTCGACACACCCTTATCCATTCCAGCTGCCACGACTACGAGTGACCCGGCAGCACCGCCTGTTGCTGAGGGTAGTGGTGGGGATGCTCCTGATATTTTTGTAGAGATATTATCGGATGTAGCCGATGATATTTAGTTTTTCCTGGATCCGTATTTTTGGTTGTTTGGTTGATTTGATATTTTGGACTAGTGTGGTTGTTTTGCATAATATTGGTGGTTAGCTGGGTAGTTGGGATTTTAGTGTGTATGATGTATTCTATCACTGTTCTGTTTATTCACTTATTATATTTCCGGTGATTAGTTCTATTGTATGTTTTGGATCTGATGCTTTATATTTTCTATCTTCTTGAGCTTTGCTGCTTGGAGTTTGTATGTTCTCTATACAGGTTGTTACATTTGTGTTTCTTACATTGACTTATCAGGTGATATCTCTCTATCTGTTTTTGAAAATTGCCTACTGAGGGCATTGTAATTTTCAGTTGGGGGTGGGATGTAGATAGATAATCACCTATGCATATTTTCTACGTAGCAATCTGGACCACTTTATCAGGGGTGAGTGCGCCCAAGAAAGCCACCATGTCTTCCGGTGCAGCATCGATGGGGACCTCAATTCCAGCCAAGGCATTCAACACAACTTGCCTATGCTTGTAGGATGTTACCATGATGTCCCACATCGAGAGATGCGCTTGGGTTTTCTTCAACTGCTTTATCAACTCATTGTCCTCTTCGATGATCTCATCCATTTTTCCCTTCCCCTTATCTTTGACTGGACTTCTTTCGATTGCTTCAGTGGTAGGCTGCGGAGGCTGATAATGATGGCCTGACCTAGTCAGATGATCAATCTCGACAGGACTAGATCCTTCTACAGTCCCATCTTCTTTGAAACAGTCATAATCTGTTCCCACAAATGGTTTCTCCGGCTCTTTCCAGATAGAAGCATTACTTTCATTGTCAGGATCATACCATTTGAGGTCCACTACCCCTAGATTGTGTTCTTCTAAGAAGAATATATCTTGTTCATCAGCCAGCTGTTGCTGCCACTCATCATCCCCTAGATGAATTCCCATAGATTTTGGGATGTCAATGAGAGGTAAAGGTTGACCAAAGGGGGTGATATAGGTAGCAGGGTTAAGGGATACATGGTTAGACTTAATGAGGCTGATATTTTGGTGGTTTGGTAGAGGATTTTGAGTGATATGGGGCTGCTTTGACGGTGGCTCAATAATATTCTGGTCAATGAGGTCTTGGATATCATGGCAAAGGCGCATGCAATCATCGGTGTTGTGGCCAGGGACTTGGTGGTAGGTGCATCTTTTGGATATATCGCAGTTCGGCGGGAGTGGGGTATTTCGAGGCTGAAGTAGTTGGAGGTGGCCCTTTTTAAGGAGGCGATCTAAGGCCGAGGAGAGGGGGATTTCTAATTTGGCGAAGTTGCGAGGAGGCTTCCTCGGGAAAGGGTGATTGGAGGAGTTAGCTTGGTTGGGAGGTTGGTATGACCTATGAGGGTAAGCCATAGGTTGACTGCTAAGGGCATTGACATCCGGAGGGTTGCGGGAGTAGTTGGGCCTTTTTGACTGACTCAGAGGCTCTTCTTTTTTGATCTTTCCTTCCCTGACGGCATCTTCTATTCGAGTTCCAACTTCAACCAATTCCTCAAAGGTGGAGATGGACTGGTAAACAATTTTTCATGGTAGAGCGGTTACAGATTTTGGATTAGCATCCTTACATGTTCCTTTTCAATCGGCTGGTGGGTCATTTGGGCTACTTTAATCCTCCATCTGCTCAGAAATACAACGAAGGATTCATTGTTGTTCTGTCGAGTTGTTTCCAAATCCCTGATAGTGACATCAAGTTCTTGGTTGTAGGAATAGTGATCAATGAATACCCGAACTATGTCTTCCCATGCCCGAGTTTTGGAAGATTCCAAGGTAAGGAACCATTCATTGCAATGTGCTCATGAGTGCAACTCATTGATTGAAAAATGTTCATACATAGCTTTACATGGCTCTTCGGATTTTCGGTCCCATCTAAACGGTCAATGGCAGGCATCTTGAAGTTTTTCGACAGCTTTAGCTTAACAGACTCAAAAAGTCCTTCCAAGTCTAGCATGTAATCATTAACCCCTTCACTCTTCCTCAATACGCTTTCTAGCTTGTCGACTTTGTCCATTTTCTCTTGAAACTTTTTCTCATATGCAGACGGCGGGGCCCCTTGAAACCAGTCTTCTTCTCCATTATTCTCGGGATACGGTACGAATTCGAATGGTGGTGGTGGGAACTCAGGAGGACACTACTGCCGCTGCTGTTTCATTTCTTCCATAAACTTCAGGACCTGGGCCAGGCTATCGGATTGCTGGCTTATGGTGACTTCCAATTCGGTGACCTTGTTTTCTAGCTCTTCCTGATTCATGGTGAAATAACTTGTTGGGCTGATTCTGACCAAACGATTATCTGAATTTCTGACCCAGGATGAAGATCCCAGTTGTTGGCTTTGAGAATCTATAGTGACCCTACGGATTTGAGAGGATTTGTATCAGATTCTGACAGTGATGACTTTAGATAGACAAATGACAGTGATGTTAACAGACGTGGACTGACTTGTGTATAGCCTGACTAAAATAGTGCGTGTAGACCGATAGGAATGGCGCATGCAAATGAGACAAGCACGCGGATGTAAACCCTAATCTATATGATGCTCCTATTTCTAACAGATAGCAGTTAAACAAATAAGTTCTTAACCATATAGAGTGTGCCAACTTTACTTTCCAGTATGATCACCAAGGGATAACAGGGGTTTCCGGGGTTTTATGAAGGCTTTTAGGAGAGACTGGGCATTTCTGGTTGGTTTGGGCAGAGTTTCGGAGAGAAACTGGTATATCTGGGCATTTCTGGTTGGTTTGGATAGAGTTTCTGAGAGAAACTGGTATATGCGATTATATCTGGGATATTTGGACAGAGTTTCTGGGAGAAACTGGTATATCTGGGCATTTCTAGTTGGTTCGGACAGAGTTTCTGAGAGAAACTGGCATATCTAGGCATTTCTGGTTGGTTTGGATAGAGTTTCTAGGAGAAACTGGGTTTAACGCAGTTATATCTGGGATATTTGGACAGAGTTCCTGGGAGAAACTGGGTAATATGGTTATATCTGGGATATCTGGATAGAGTTTCTGGGAGAAACAGGTTGATATAGCGGGAGCGTGTGATAATGGTGATCATACTGTCTAGGAGGTTTTCATACTGCTATGTCTTAGGACCGACAAACAAGGTTTGCGGTGTATATCTTTGTGAGCATGGAGCAGACATCCTTGTCATAGTGCTTAGGCAGGTCAACTCAATGTGACCACGTGTGAGTGATTACCTTGGGAATTATAAGAAAGAGGTTCTGCCTCATGCCACATAAGCGTCTACATCGCGCAGGTAATCTCGTCAGGGCATACAGCAGTTATATTACATTGTCTTTTTTGAAAAGATAAATGAACAGTCCTATGAAAGGTTCTATAGGAATCTATATGCAAAGGCTGGGTTTAGTCAAAGAGGGTCCGTTGACGAGAGTTCCGATATACCGTCAGAGAGACAGTTAGGAAGTTTTTACTCTTTTTGATATACCTTGGAAGGTACAGTATCAACGGTGACTTATGCCCTATGTCAGCGCCGCGTTTCAGACACAGTCGGAGGGGGAAAATGCAGAAGTGCAATGTGGTGAACCAGACATAGTAAAAAGATGATTTTAAGGATGCTTCTTATGAGTCAAACCTCTATATTATTTTGTTTTGAAAATAAATTCCCCAGCAGAGTCGCCAGATTGTGGACACGCGGAATCCGTCGTCCACTCCCGTTTATGTTTTCGGGGTTTCGGAATTGATTTTCCTTTGTTTTGAAATTGATTTGAAAGAGAAAAAGTGGTTGTTTCGTAGAAAAGGTCTTTTGAAAACAGATACAGAGTCGCCATTTGGTCTGTAGGGAATCAAGAAACCCAATTTGACTCACCCAAACGGATAAAGGGCACCGGCCCTTCATGACAAAAAAACTTGGCTCGGGGTTTTAGTACGAGAGAGGAAGGAGCCTTTGTCGCAAGTAAAACACCCTCAACTCGTCCCGTCTCTCAACGGGCCTCAATTAGCATCCAAATAATCATCTTTTACTATGTTTGGTTCGACAATTAATACTATGATAGTATATTACATTTCATAAGAAAATTGAAATGGAAGATCAAAAGATAAGATATCATTCATAAGATTTTAACCAAATATCATACAATGCAAAAGTGAAAGATCACACAAATAAACCTAGGAAAAATCGTCTAATCACATATCAACTAATCAAGTTTTCCTAATCTAAAAGGGGACATGAATTGTTCTTGAAACAAATAATCAAAGAGATCAAAATGTGCTTAGCAAGCTAGAATGATGCATGTTAATCTTTGAGAAAAGAAGACCTCTCAATCCCCAAGACGGATGAGAAAGGAAGAATTAATCGATGTGAAACATGAACGTGTGATCAAGTTCATTCCTTGTAATCTTCTTAGACTAGTAGTCACAAACCCCCAAATCTTGCATGGATGCAATGCATGGTCTTATAATGTGCAAAGGTTGTAGTGTGTTTGTGTACATGGACTTTGTAAAGTGACTTAGAAATATACAATATGAATGAATGCATGAAATGAATCATCATGGGATATGTACAAATGTAGTATGGACTAGTTCCTAAGATATGAACTAATTTGGAGTGTATATAAGCATCAAATCAAAGAATGAAAGTAAAAGAATGCTTGCTGTGAATAGTGGACAGAACAGTAACATGATCTTTTGGAAATTGAAAGGAGAGGATAGGAGTGTTTTCAATGCATGATTTTTTATGGAGATCATCCTTATTGTGTCTAGAACACAAATAAAAAGTCCAATCATCAATAAATATTACAGAATGAGAGAAATCACATAAACAATAGAGGTTACTCAGAAACAGAGTCCGTACTGTCGACTAAAATGTTAGAAAATCTTAGAAAATGAAAACAGAAGATCTAGAGGCCCATATTATACAGAAAGTTCCCTAAGACATTGAAGTGCAAGGAAAAAATACGTTGGGACCTCTTATTTTGGAAAGGTTTTCTGTAAAACGAGTTGAAAGTCAACCTAGCTACTGTGACAGCAGAGGCAGAATGTTTGGAAGGAATGTTTAGACAAAAATGGACCCCTTTCAAGTGCTTTCAAGTCAAGCCAAACATCATGGGTGTTCTATAATGAGTTAGGAAGACTTTCCAAGTGGTCTTGCCTCCTTACCTTGAGTATTGAACTCAGAATAATTCTTTGAAATCAAACAACTCACTGTTTTGAAGATTTTTTGAGAGAGATAAGGTTTATTTCTTGGAATCCCAATATTGGGGTTTTAGAGGGGTTTTGAAATGGGGGTTTTGAAAGAATATTTTCAGCAATTAAATGGAGATTATGACCACTTGAAATATCAACATTTGAACTCATATTAAGAGCCTCCAAGATTGTTGGAGACATTGTTTTATTTTGAAAACAACTTCAAGAATACATAGGAATGTATTGAAGTTGAAATCATCATCTATCAAACATGTTTTTGAGGTCAAGAGCTACTATCCATAAGGATTCACTCACCTCAAACTTCATGTCAACATCTAGATGATGATAGATTAGTAAGTAAACAAGAAAAAGAAAAAGAAAAAGAAATGGGATAAGTGAAGATGAGCATCAAAGTAAGCAAACAAGTATATAAACAATCAATAGATGATATTCAATGATGTATTGGACTTGTAGCTTGGTGTTTTACTCATATGTGGTGACATTGGACATGGAAGTAGCTTTCTCTCTCTTAAATGCTCACTAAAATGGTGGTTGGGTGTATTGAATATGAAGTAAATGGAAGTAATGAAGTAAAACAAAGTTTAGAACTCACTCTTTTGTTTGGAAATCAAAGAAGGAGGCTTCTTTTCTCTCTATTTTAACCTTATTTCTACAACTTTCTCTCTAAAACTTTTCAAAGCTTGCATTTTACACCCCCAAAATGAGAAGTCAAGGGGGGTTTATATAGGCCAATTTGGGGTGGTTTTGGGGTTTTAGAAGTACTCCCATTGGTCCCAAACATTTGTGAACATAGAACTACGTCGTTTTGGTTTCTAATTAATCAAAATGAACCCCCAAAAGTAATTACAAAAATGTACCATTCTGGGAGAGAGTGCTGCGACGGCACTGGGCCTATTCCGCGGTGGCAGTGGTCCAGTGCTGCGGTGGCACTGCTCCTCATTCATCCAGATAATCCTTTTTAGGCCCCCAGAGGTTCCAGTATTCGCAAAAAGGCCCTATTTCGTCCAAAATTCACAGAAAATGCATACAAACTCCGAATTAAGGTTGTGATATACCGTTGGAAAGGTAATGGAGTCTAATTTACATAAAAAATAGTTCATAGATAGGTCACTTTGAAAAGTTTTGCGGTATTCGTGATAAAAGCCGATTTAATCGCTTTTTTCACCTTCAAAAATTCATAATAAATTCGTTTAAAATCCAAAAATTATGTGCGATATACCATTGGAAAGCTATTGACCTCTAGTATTCCTGAAAAATATTTAAAAAATGATAGGGTGCTTTGGTTTCAAAGTCAACTTTTGGTCAAACTGGACAAACTTGGGATTCCCGGGAAGTTCTGGAAACCTTTGGGAGCTCCCAGAGTCGACGTTTTCTTTCGATTTTCTTTTAAAACTCATTTTAATACTTTTCGCATGATCTAAAATGATCCCAAAATTTTTCGGCGAATTTAGACGATTTCGGTCAAACCTTGGTCAAACCGGTCAACGGGGACTTTCTGGGAACTTCCGGGACTTCTGGGGGTCTCTGGGAGCCGACGATTTCATCCGATCTTGCTTTAGAACTCATTTTATTGTTTTTCTTTCGACGTAGCGCGTTACCAGAACATTTGGTCCGAATCCAAGAGCATTCGGGCTTTCAGGGGTATTTTGGTCATTCTGAGCATTTTGAGAGAGAGAACTAACTTCCAGGAGTCCTTTTTGAGTCTTTTTCGATCATTGTGAACCACCAAGCTATGGGTCTCCTAAATCTGATAGCCGACATAATGGGGTGTCTACAGGTGGCTGATGAGTGTACTTAGCAAATCTTTTGCATTGGTCACACTTATGAACCAGCTCTTGAGCATTTTATTTCATGCTCGGCCAATAGTAATCTAAGGTTAGAGCTTGGTGTGCCAGAGTTCTAGTTCCAACATGATTTCCACAAACTCCTTCATGAATCTCTTTGAGCTCATAATTTGACGGGTATGGGGTTAGGCACTTGAGCAATGGTTGGGAGAGTGACCCCCTAAATAGCACATTTGTTAGTGATGACATACCGAACATCTCTGATTCTTAATTTCCTGGCTAATCTTCACATAATTATTGATCTGCTCCAACCATAATCTAGCCAGTCCTTCTATTTCATTGAGCCATGGTGTTTGTAGATGTTGAGTGCTTAGGATTTCCTAAAAACCAAATTTGATTGTTGAGTCCTCGGATTATTCCCTTGAAGCCGCTAGCTTATCCAACCAATCTGCCCTAGCATTTTCTTAGCTTGGGATATATTTTCATGATAGTGAATCCTTCAAAGGCTGAGGTCAGCCTCTGGGTGATAGTGTGATAGAACTTCATGCTTTCTTCCTTGATTTTAAATTCACCCTTGACTTGGCCTACGACCAACTGTGAATCACAATATGATTTAAGGACAAAGGCTCCACACACTCTAGCTAGCTTCAGTCCAATAACCAGGGCTTCAGACTCAGCTTCATTATTTAAGGCTTTAAACCCAAAAGCCATTGCTTTTTCCAATGTTATCCCCTTTGGAGTTTGCAATACCACAGTAGCTGCACTCCCTTTCTTGTTAGACGCACCATCAATGTATAGCTCCCACTCTCTCAGGTTTTCCTGTAGTTCTGATGACGGTTCTTTTCTAGTGAATTCGGCCACAAAGTCAGGCAGGGGTTGGGCTTTGATGGTTGTTCGTGGGACAAACAGTATGTCGAATTCTCTAAGCTCTATTGCCCACTTTTCTAGTCTTTATGAGGTTCTGGCTTGTAAAGAATAGCTCGAAGGGGGTGTGGCATAGGGACAATGGTGGTATGCAATTGAAAGTATGGTCTAAGCTTCCTAATTGACATGACTAGAGAGTAGAACAATTTTTTGATATCTAAGTACCATTTTTTCTGCTTTCAAGAGGGTTTTGCTGACATAGTAGATCGAATTATGAGTTTTGTGCTCTTCTCGGATTAATGCTGAACTGATTGCGTGGTCTGAGACTCCCAAGTAAAGATACAGAGGTTCTCCTAGTTCTTGTGTGGGGAGCAGCTCTAGGCTTCCAAGATATGAATTGATCTCTTGAAAGGCTATCTCACAATCTTGCATCCATTCCAAGGGTCTTCCCCCTCTCAGGGCTGTAAAGAAGTGGAGGCATCCATTTGAGGCCTTGGAGATGAAGCAATTTAGCACTGCTAGCCTTCCATTCAGGCACTGGATGTCTTTCTTGGTCTTGGGAGTCCTCATCTCTATTAAGGAGATGATTTGATTGAGGTCTGCCTTAATTCCACTCTAAGACACTAAGAAGCCCAGGAACTTTCCTACGGAGGCTCCGAAGATGCATTTTGAAGGATTCAGCTTCAATTAAAAATTCTATAAAGTTTTGAATGCCCTCTCCAAGCGACTGATATGATCTTCCCCTTGTTTGCTCTTTACTATCATGTCATCAATATAAATTTCCATTGCCATGCTGATTATATCGTGGAACATTGTGTTGACCAACCTATGGTAAGTGGATCCAACATATGGTAAGTGGATCCAACATTCTTCAAACCAAAGGGCATGACCTTATAGCAGTAAAGGCCTCTTTCAATGATGAATGTGGTCTTTTCCTGATCTGAGGGATGCATCTTGATCTGGTTATAGCTGAAATACGCATCCATAAAGGATAGTAGCTCATTCCCTATAGTTGAATCTACCAACTGGTTGATCTTTGGAATAGGGAAGCTTTACTTAGGGTATGCCTTGTTCAGATCTATGTAATCTATACAGACCCCTCATTTTCCTCTTTTCTTGGGTACCACCACAGTGTTGGCTATCCAGCTAGGATACAGGACTTCTCTGATGTGTCCTGCCTCCAAGAGCCGATCAACCTCTTTATTGATGATCTTATTTCATTCAAGGGCAAAGGTCCTCATCTTCTACCTGACCAGTGGGTGAGATAGAACTACTGAGAGATGGTGTATGATGACTTGAGGATCTAGACCTACCAGATCATGTACTAACTAAGCAAAGATTGACATGTGTTTTAAAAAAGGAGACTAAGGCTGACCTTTACTAAGCTTCAAGACGGGTTCCAATTTTGATGTTTCTGTGCTGGGGCTACTTGCTAATCAAGACTTCCTCAACCTCCTCATCTGGTTCCATTCCCAATGGTCTCTCTTTATATGTAGATCGACCTTGGGTAATTGAGTGCGCTGGTTTTGAGATGGTTGTTCTTCCAAATGAGGGTCCTGTGCTTGCTATTTGACCTGATTAAACTTGAGTGTGGTGTAGCTGGACTCCCGTTCTTCCTTTTAATCTCCCCTAATGGTAACCAATTCTTTTCGAATGATTAACTTTATGCACTGGTGGTATGATGAGGGGATGATCTGAAGATCATGGAGCAATTGTCTCCTTTTATGATATTATGAGGAGAGAATGAGTCCACGACACGAACTCATCTAGGGTAGTGATGTGGTTGGATTCTTGTCCCACTGTGATAAGGAGGTTGATTTGACCTTCTGGAAATTTGACTTCTCCACTGAACCCAGTTAAGTTAGTCTTCGCAAGCTCTATTCTCCTCAGATCCAACTACATTTTTCTCAAAGTTGAAAGGAAAATAACATTTACCGCCCTTCTTTTATCTATTAGGATCCTTCTGATGTTATAATTTTCCACCCTTAGGGTGACTACCAATGTGTCCTCATCGAGCAAATGGACTCATCAAATCTTGATATGTGAAGATAATTCGAGGCTCCACCCTTGGTCTTTTTTCAAAACTAAAGATTCTCATCGAGGGGGGGGGGGGGGGGGGTACCTGGCTTCCCTGGCCAGCCTCTTCCAAGCTAGAATTGAGCATCTAAAATTTTAGAAGCTTCCATTTATAACCGTGATGATGTTGGGCTGAGCTGGTCAGTCCTGAGGAACTCGGTCCTAGTTTTTGTTGGGTCTGTTACCCCTCTCATCCATCCTATCCTCATGTTTGCCTACTCTGTCATCATGCCCTACGATGTACTGCCTAAGCCATCCATGTTTAATCAGCTCCTCGATCTTGTATTTCAGGGCTTTGTATTTGTTAGTGGTATAACCATGGTCCTTGGGGAAATTGCAATACTTGGACCTATCCCTCTTCTGCGGATCTCCTTTGAGTCGTTCTAGCCATTTAAACACTTCCTTTCCCTTTTATTGATTCAAGATTTGTGATAAGGAATCATTCAAAGGGGTATAATTTTTAGTCCTCTTAAAAACTGACTTCTGAGCTGATCTTTCAGGGGACCTTGGCCTCTTCTTATCCTCCTTGTGTTCCTTCTTAAGTGGTTTGGGGTCAATCAGGCCCCTCAGCTCTTTTCTGGCCACGTTCGTGTCCTCCACTTGGATGTATTTGTTTGGCCAGGTGAGGAGCTCAGCATGATTCTTTGGTGCATTCTTGGTGATTAATGTCAAGAACTAGCCTAGCTAGCGTGAAACCTTGCTTTTAGGACCGAGTTAGCAAAGCCCTGGTCATAGTCATCCATTGTGTTGATCTTTATATTGAATTGTGTGATTCAATCCCTTAGACCCTCACCTTTGGGCTGGCGCACAATCAGTATGTGGTCAGGTCCCTTTTTGATATTCTCCTTGGTTAAGAACTGGTAATGAACTTTATACCTAGGTCAGCAAATGAAGTTGTTGACCGAGATGGAAGTCTATTGAACCAAGATAATGTAGAATTGGTTAGGGTATTAGAAAATGCCTAGCATATCAGAGCATTACTATGGCTGTAGAGAGGCATAGTTTGTTGATATTGGTTGAGGTGTTCTGCTGGATCTACTTTCCTGTCATACATATCAAACTTTGGGAGGGTGAACCCCTTTGGAGAAGGCTCATCTGTGATCTGCTTGATAAATGGGGGGCCGACCTGCCCAAGTAGCTCATTAAGTTCTTATTCCTTGAGCTCTAATGCCTCCGGTGAGTTATCCTCTGGCAGGTCTTTTGATTGTGCTTCTTGCTCATTCTCTTTATTTCGGTGACCATTCCCATTTTTGACAACAGAGCTTTGAGCACATGGCTTGCTGTTGCTGAACTAGGATTTGCGCGATATCTCCTAAGTCCTTGATCTGCTGCATCATTATTTCCATAGGAGTAGGTGGTCGAGGTGGTTAAGGTGGTAGATGTATGCCTGTAGATGTCTCAAGAACATTAGGATTTTTAGTGTGAGTGGGATTAAGATTGTGAGAAGGGTGGACGCATGATTTTGCCCCTCATGATGGGAGAAGGATGCTCTAGTTGAAACCATCTTTGTGGGCTAGATAGTGATGAGGAATGACTAAAATTATGTCATTCCCACATATGATGCCAAATCATGGTGCCTGGATGGGCTGATCTGATGTGAAGGTTAAGGCGAGCTGTAGAAGATGATTTCTTTGAATGCTGATATGCAAATAAGATCAGAAAAAGGCTAAAATTGGGGGGGGGGGGGTTTGGATACTTGTGTAACAACTTGTATTTTTCATTTAATTGCTAAATGTAATTAATATTTTGGTCCTATTACTTATTTTTATTTAATAGAAATATTTTGTGTGGGGTCAAATTTTTTTTTATAAATCAAGGAATACCTGTGAAGAATTTCAAAACGGTATTTCAAGGTGGTGAAAAATATTTACTTTCAATTCAAACTGTATTTTTATACAATCGGAAATTATTTCCTACGTTAATATAATTTTCTGTATTTTGTGATAATCGTCGCGCCGCGAAAATACCAGTTTATAAACAAAAACTGTCTGCTCCGCGATGAACTCCCACACCTTTTGGAATCTACGTCAATCAGAATTGACATTTGCTTTTAAAACATTTAATGTAAGCAATGATTATTTTAGGCTTGTTTGGCAAATGCATCTAGCATGTGTGTTAATTTGTGGCCATAAGTTATTTTCCCAAACACCCCAAAACTTTCTAGACAACTTTCTAGTGCCTTGTTTGGCAATGCCTATATGTGTGTGTTAAACTAGTGCCATAAGTTGAATTGCCAAACACTACAATGTGGCCCCTAGTTGGATTATATATGTTATACAATCTGCAGATTATATACGTATACATGAACTGCATATATGTATATTTATGTAATAGCTTATATCAAGAATTTGTTGAGTTAAGTTTAAGGGACTTGGCCCCCAAGTTCTTGAAATTGATTTTCTATATAAACATCACATACGCTCACACATTTCTAGAGTTTACAACTGAATACAGAGAGAAAAGAGAGAGATTCAGAGAAGAATTTACACAATTTTCTAGTGAGAGAGAGCTTGAGTCCTCTATAGCCAAGCTCATTTGGGTTTTCTATTTTGATTATCTTTCTCAACAAAACCTTCAATCTTCAAATCACAGTGAGTGTTTTAAACTCACTTTAAATTTAATACATGTTTTGTTACTGTTTATATAGTTAGGATTTTGAGATGCCATTGATGAGTTCATGCTTGAAGTCCATAGCTTGAAAATGTGATTTTTCCAAACTTAACCAAAATGGGTTTTGATAGATAAAAATGAAAGATTACAGTCCATAGATTCCATGTTTAAAGTATTAGAGCTTAATTCGATCATACCAGAAAGTATATTAGAAATGAAATTTCGTCACCTCTAGGTTTTACGTAAAATTTGAGAACTATGGTTCGATTCACGTTAATCCGATCATAGATTCGTAATCCATGCGGAAGAACGAAGAGAATCATATATTATAAGGCATGATTGCAATCGGATTGCAAAATGGGTCAGAAATCAGTCCAGAAACTGAAACAGAGGACAAAAACGAAGAAGATGATGTCTCTGCACTTTTTTGTGCGAGCGATCGTGCTCATGCGACCTGTGTAATTCTGACATTTCTAAAAAATTTTAAAAGAAATTTGAAAATACACGTATGGTGCGCGCGACCCGCCCGAGCGACCCGCTCGTACGATTGGGAAATTTTATGGTTTTTGTCTATTTTCATATAAAGAACTGTTTGAAAGAAGTTTTAAAGGTTTTATGGCACTGTTTGGGAAATATGTCATTTCAGAACCTATTTTTAAAAGATTAAGTCAAGAAGGCTTGAATTCTCGTACGCTCGTTTGTTGTTACTTCTAGTAATTATGGATTGCACATATAAGTCATGTGACATACATGTTAGAGTCGAGTTGACATGCATGGTATGTGTTGTTGAGTTGAGAAGAGTTTAGAGAATGTGTTATATGAGTTGCGACCCTAATTATCACAGGTTGATTCAGATACGACAGGTTAATTGGGAAGGATTAAGCCTAGGTCAATTCGGATACGGCATGCCAATCAGCGTTATATTATAGCCTTAATTATTCCAGGTCTATTCGGATACGACAGGTTAATTAAGAGGGATTGAGCCCAGGTTGACTCGGATATGGCAGGCTAGTCCGATCTTGTCTAGGCCGACTCAGATACGGTAGACCGATTGGGTCATTATAACCTTGAATGTCTAGGTACATACATGCTAATTTGGATACGGTAGATATATCGACAGACATTATAAACCTAACGGTCGTGGGCCGGTGGTTCAGGGGAACCGTTTGTGTTGGGTTTCGTAGTCGAGGTAAAAGAGTCAGTGAGATGAGTGGGCTGCTTTGTTTTATGCATGGTCACATGTTATATTAATTGAATATCATTATGTTGTCCTTTTGTATATATACGAATTCACTCATGTATTTCTAACATGTTGAATAATAAACCTGTGAAATGTAAAAAAGTATTTTTTACATTACAAGTATATGTTTTTAATACTCACCAGCTTCTTAAAGCTGACGACGTTGATGTGCCCTAAACATTTATGTCTAGGCTTTTCAGGTTATGATCAAGACGGACAATACGATTATGCGAATTGAGAACAACTATTCGTGGAGATAAACGATTTAATTCTACTTTTAATTATAAACTAAACTTGTAATAAGGATTGATGTAATAGATATTAATATTTTTGCAAGGCAGGTTGTGCCTTAAGATTTCTACGTGATGTAATAATTATCATGTTTGAAAAACTTTATAAGCCTTGATTGCTTTTACTCTGATTTAAATTATTATACTGTTTGACGTTTGGGACGGAATTGATCCTTTAAACTATTGCGACCTACGGGTCCATAAAGGAAATTAAATGCTTTCCCTATTTATACAACGTCGGGGCGTGACAGGATTTAGTGGTGTCAGAGCCAGGTTATGAGAACAGTTTAGCCAGGTTAGGGTTTACAAGTATAGACCCAATATCACATTCTGCCAGCTTAAGCTTCGCATACCCAATGATACGATAGGAGGACAAACCTGCAGCCCAAACGCTTAAGATTATCTCTTTTAAGATTAGACCTGATATAAGTTAGTGCCTTTTTGTCAGGTATGTATCTAGTCCTGCCACTATTTGTACCAGACGTGTACGGAGGGCACTGGGTTACACCAGGGGTAGTGGTTCCAGCTTTTATTGGATTATACCACACTGCAATAGATTAGTAGGCAGCAGCAGTAGAGTTGGATTTGTGGCACCAGGCCCACGTAGGGGGATTGGTTGATTTACCCCGAGTTCATCTTAAGCTCCTATATTTTGTAGAGGCTAAGCGATTGGTTCCGATAGAAATGGTTCGGTTGGTTAATAGCAATGCCTTCTACCTCCCCTTGGAGATTCATATCATGCAGGCTCACCTTGCACACGAAGTTAGATCCCCACAGGTTGTTCCAGTGGAGGATCCAGTAGTTCCCATTGCTGAGGGTATTGACGGCAGAGTCGTCATTTTGGCCCCTTTTGTTATGGATGATGATGATGATTAGGGGGATGGCATATGATTGGATGACTTTGCTGCCGACCTTGAGGAGGAGCTGGCACTTATGCTGGACCTGCCCAAGGAGATGTTGGTCGAGGTGGATGTTTCAGAGCATGCTCCATCATCAGCCTCTCAGAGCAGTTGCTTCTATGTGGTAGAGCCGTTCTAGGTCCAGCAGTTTTGTCCCGTTGACTTTCTGGACTTGCCGATGGCTACTTATGGAGACGATTGATGATCTAGACATAATTTTGTACATATTGACAATCTTGACTCGTAACCTATTGATCGACGACGAATAGTTCCCGTTTATAGTCCTGAAGATACGCTTTGTTAGCTCACTTCATTTGGTTATTCATTGTTTTTAATAAGTATTCTATATTTTGTAGGTTTGGAGCTTTAACGTGAAAATGCACTAAAATTCAATGATTAGTGGCTTTGGACAACATTTTGTGCTCAAATGGTGATTCTTGTGAAAGCTAGAGACAGTAGCAGCCTCGGTTAATGGCATTTTTGACAAGGAATACATTGGATTTTAGAAATTTCTCCAGAGATATAAAATGTAGATCTTCGAGTTACAGATGCGTGGCTATAAATGGCGAGTCAATCTGAGTTCCAAACAAAAAATTATCGTAATTCTATGAAAGTCGCGCAGTGTAGTAAAAATTACCTCATGCGAGAGGGTCGTGCGAGCGACTTGTGAAAAACAAAAATGTGTATTTCGTCAAATTAGAGTGCCCAACGAAGGTGGTTTGTGCATACGGCGTCCAGAAACATAAATCCGATAGTTTTAGTGCGATTAGGCTTAGAAAAGCCTCATAATCCTTACAAAATCTATATAAATCCTATTCTAAATCAATTTTGAGGTTACACAACATTATACACATCCTTCAATAACTAAAACTTCAGCCATTGAAGAGGAAAAAACAAGGAGAAGAAGAAGAAGACCAAGGATTCCCATGGCCTCCTCCATCAACCTCTTGCCAATCCTCAATTCTATGGCCGCCTAGACCGATATCTAGGGTTTCAATGAAACCCTAGCCAAGTAATAGGGTGTATTTTATGTCTTTCTTTTAGATTTATTCTGTGTATGGATGATAATTACATGTTTCGAGGATTTTGAATAGTAAAATCGTACTTCTATTGATTAAATCATTACTTTCAAAGTTTATTCTTGTCTTAGATCTATTTTGAATGTAATGTGCTCAATAATCTATATTTGGTATGCTTGTATAGATTGTTTACATGTAATAGTGCTTATTTGAATTGTGATATCAAGTAGTCGAATAGTTCATGCCTAGGGAAGACGGAGTGTGCCGCAGCCGTGGTTTAGGGTGAGACACACCGTGCCAACTGAAGATGAATAATGTTGATGCTTGAATCGTAGTTATCTTCTTGACGGAGGAATTGGGCTTGTAGCTACAATTCAGCATTATTATCCAATGTAATAAGCTAATTGAATACATAGTTACCTTTATTATGAAGCTAGTGGTGAATTTGCAATCCTAGGTTCAATACACATATTTATTAAAACAACTTTTAATCATTTTCATAGTTAGATTTATTTTCGTAGTTTCTTAGTTTAATTAAAATCAAAATCAAAATTCTGTTTTCTTAATTAACTAGGTTTAGGTTTTAAAATAAAAGTGCTTTAGTATTTCAATCTCTATGGGTTCGACCTCTACTTCTACACTACAAATCTTTTAAAGTAGAGTATACTTTTATCTCTTGATTTTGACAAGATCAATTTTTGGCGCCGTTGCTGGGAATTACAAATTACTACCTTTAGTTTTAGAATTTTAGTTTTGTTAATTTGTAAATATTAGATAAATTTTTCGTTTTCTTATTTTTCATTTTTGTTTTGAGTCACTAACTTTTCCTTTTGTTTTGTGGTTTCTCGAGTCATCAAATTCTAGCATTTCAGAGTGGAAGAGCTTAGCACATCATAGGAGATTACATGAATCAATTAAAAAAATTGCAAAAAACAAAAGTTCAAGTAAATCGCTTCCTTGAAAATTCACTTCAAACCACTGTAAGTCAGGGCATTGAGACGCACTATTTGCATTAATTTAGGGGTGATTTGCACATACATTAGCTAGGAAACCCGGGGCGCAGGGTTTGACGCAAATCACTGCATAACAGGATAATTGCATGCATCATAGTAGTGTTGTGTGCCTGGTTTCTTTATTTGCGTTGTTTCATAACTTATTGGTTTGAGTCAGTCGTAGTTTAGAGTAGTTCCTGTAGTGTGTGTTCGGTAATCGGTCGAATCAACCCAAGTTACATCCGCTTAACCCTGAACTCGAATGTACTTTAAGAGCCCTTAAATCCTCAACCCAAGCTTCTAGAGCTCTTTTGATGTTAGAAGATGAATCAACACCTAAAATGTCGTCTTTGTTTGAGTCTGAAATCCAACGCACTCTTAAACGCTTAAGAAAAACTAAAACTACTAATATAGAACCTATTCCAATGGCCGACCTTGGAAACAACAGAAACAACAGGAACAATCAAAATAATAGAAATAACCCTAACATACCTAACATACCTCATCCCCCTCTGCTAAAAGATTATTTCATTCCTACAGCCTACACGTCACAAGCATGTATCGAATTATAGGAGGTGACGGCATCTCACTTTGAGATAAAGTCATCTACCATCGCGCTACTCCCTTCATTCCATGGCCATATTAAAGAAGATCCTTATTATCACTTAGGAGAGTTCCAAGTCATATGCTCGACATTGAAAATCCAAAATCTAACTGATGATGAATTAAAATTGCGTCTCTTCCCATTCTCCTTAAAAGATAAAGCTAAGTATTGGCTCCAATCTCTTGAGCCAAACACTATCAGAACATGGGAAGCATTGCATACCGCATTTTTACAAAGGTTTTTCCCCATCACAAGAACTAATCAAATAAGAAAATCCATAATGAACTTTGTGATGCAAGATGGGGAAATGCTCTATGAAACTTGGGAATAATTTAAAGAATTATTGCTATTGCCCACATCATCAAATTCCCAAGGGGCAATTGGTGCAGATATTCTACGAGGGACTTGTTCCCTTAGTTCGTAATACTGCCGATGCCGTTTGTGCGGGTACCTTCCTACACAAAAGCGCCAACGAGGCATGGAAATTTTTTGAAATGTTAAGTGAAAATTCTATGCATCAAGCCATGTCGGTACGTCCTGAGGGGTGCCTTCACCTAAAACTAAGCAAGAGGAGCGGTTCGAGTCAAGTCACTCAATTGAATTTCAAGAACTATCTAAAAAACTTGACCGATTTATGATGATGAACCAAACGTCGGGCTCACCCTCTTACGAAATTTGTCAAATATGTTCCGATCCTCGCATTCTATACTTGCATGCCCATCTGCGACTCATCTTTCAGAATTCGTGGAGCAACACATACACTCTATTCAACAATTCCCACAAAATAGTTATAATCCTATGACTAACAATCCGGATGCCCCATGCAGAAGTCATCCTTACTTCTCGTGAAGATCTAATAATAATAATGAGACGACTAATTTTCCTAATACGTATCAACCCCAATTTAAAAAAAGTCAATACCAACACCCCTAACCCTCCAAGGGATAACGCTTTCGAGGAAAAGGTGTAGGCGTCCCTTAAGAATATTGAACCGTAAGTGCAAGCACAAGCACAAATAGTGCACTCTCACAAACAATCCATTGCGAAGCTTGAGTCCCAAATGGGACAACTAGCTAATGCGGTGAGTCGTAGAAACGAGGGTAAATTGCCTAGTCAAACTATTCAAACTAAGGGACGATATGAGATTGAGGGTACGAGTGAGCAAGTAAACGCAGTCTCAACTAGGATGACTACACGAGAGTAAGAAGTTATAGAGATTCCGAGAGATGATTTAAAATATGTGAACATTAATTCGAATTAAGAGAAGGGTGAGGACACGAGTCGAATTAGGAAAGAAAATGAACCGGTCCCAACTAATTATGTTCCAAAAATTCCTTTCCCACCAAACATTGAGGAACCGTCACATTTTCAAAGAAAGGGTCGAAAACTGAAGATACACTCGAGGTGTTTAAATAAGTGAAAATAAATATTCTATTCCTCGATGCCATTAAACAAATTCCCGCTTATGCTAAATGCCTTAAAGACCTATGCACTCAAAAGCGCAAGTTGCGCAGTCATACTCCGAAAAAGGTCTTCTTTACCAAAAAAGTAAGTTCAATTTTCCAACACGCTCCTCTAAAGTATAAGGATCCTAGAACGCCTACCATATCTTTCCATATAGGTGACACTTTAATCCATCGGGCTCTCCTTGACTTAGGAGCGAGTGTGAATCTCCTACCCTACTCGGTTTACAAACAACTAGGTCTAGGTGAACTTAAACCCAAAGCCGCTAGCTTACAATTAGCAGATCATTCTATCAAGATCCCTAGAGGAATTATTGAAGATGTCTAAGTTAAAGTCGACAAATGCTATTATCCCGTCGATTTCATGGTCCTTAATACTGAATCGGTGATAGATTCTAGGAAACACACTCCTGTCATTCTTGGTTGTCCATTCTTAGCCACCGCTAATGCGCGTGTCAACTGTCAAGCAGGGGTAATGAAAGTGTCGTTTGGGAACATGAACCTAAAATTAAACATTTTTAACGCTGTTGATCAACCTTCCAATGATGATGATTACCCATGTGTGGTGAAGATTGAGGTTAGACAAGCTAATGGACCCAATAACGTAATAAACATGAGTAAGGGGAAGGACATAAAGCACAATGAATAGAAAAAGCCTAATAACCCGGATCCTAATGATGAATTTACTCAGAAGGTGAAGAATCGATTTGAACATGAACATGAGGAACCAATGAACGAATTACCTCATAAAGATATTATTTCAGTTTTCAACTATAGTCTTCCTCCTGTTAATAGGGGCACGAAGTCCGAGTCTTGGCCTCCATAAGTCTTGAGCATAGCACGGTCTAGCTAAAGACGTAAAAGACAGTGCTTCTTAGGAGGCAACCAAGCTTTTATCGTTTCGTTTTCTCATTTTGTACACTTTTTGGGTCATTTCGAGTCTGAATTTTGTTTTCTGGACAGGTTTGGGGGTCGGGTAAATTTATTTTGAAATTGTTCACGTTGAAAGGAAAGAAAAGAGATAAAGAGGTAACTCGCTCGTGTGACCCTCTCACGCGGCCCCCACGCTCAAGTTTTGGACTTAGAAATTTTTTAAGTTTTGTAATAAAACAAGCCTCAGTATTTCCTCGTGCGAGGAATTAGGCGCGCGAGAGGTCGTTAGCGCGAATGGGGGATTTTTTGTGTTTTTCTCTTTTGTTCTTTTCTTCTCACTCCCAACCCTTACTTATGTATTTTTCTCCTTTCTGTTTGCTCTCTTAGGCCCCTTTTAGATCGAGTCCTTCTTTGTTTTGATAGTTCTGTTTGTGCTTGTTCTTTTTGATTTTCATTGAGTCTTTCGGTTTTAGTTTAGTTTCTCAGCACGTACGCCACAGTCTACATTACATATATGTATTTCTATTAGCTATCGTTGTTCTTTTGTTTGTTTATTTTCTTTTGTCGAGTATTGACAGGTGAATTAGTGGCTCCATAAGGAGCAATTGAACTTCATCGCCATATTCATATACATTCACCTAGTTTGTGATTGCCAAGATCGAGGTACTATTGTTCTTTTTTATAATTACTCTTCTTTCTTTTGTTTTATTGTTTCATTGGGGATAATGAAAGGTTTAGGTTTGGGGGTATACACTCACATACACATTATTATGCACCGATTTTTCAAATTTTTTTTTTATATTTGTGCTTAAATAAACGAGATTACCTACGTTTTTGTAATCTCGAGTCGATACTTCTTGTTAGATAACTTGGATTGTTATAGAATGGTAAACAAGGAAAGATGTGGCTAACATTCGCTGAAGTCATGATTCGACGTTTAGGATATGTATCGTTCGAATCATAGTTTTATATCATAGATTTGCACACAAAGCTTTGCACTGCACGTAGTTGCTTGAATACATGTTTGATGTGAACTATAATATGATTCGGATTTCTAGATAACATATTGTGTGGAGCCTAAACTCGATGAGCTTTTGAGCCTATCTTTTCTTTTTAGAGGGTTATAAATACATTTTGTGTTTGTCGAATTTCATTGAAATAGCACATTAACTCGTTGTTTAGTCTCATTATTCTTGTTTTGGTTGATAGTCAAGTTAAAATATTTGCTATGCTAATAATCTTCCGTCATAAACATTGAAAAATCATATGACCATAGGAAATGATGGTAGGCCCTCTTTGTTTACCACCGACCGAAAAATAATAAAATTTCCTTAGTTCACCCCTTTGAGCCGTTTAAATGCCCTTTTTCATTAATCACCATTATCCTTTTTTTTGGCTCTAACTTGTCCAACTTGGAGTTCACCACTGAGAGATTCGTCAACTTTTAGTGGTAATAAGGCGGTGTGTCGATTGGGAAGAAAAAGAAAACAGGATGATGTTTGGGGTAGTTGCCTTGGTATTCAACGAATATTCGTTTAAAAAAAATAAAGAAAAAAAAGGTTGAAAGAAAAAAAAAAGGTTGAAAGAAGGAAAGAAATAAAAAAAAATATGGAAATAAGAGAATGAAAAGATAAAAGTTGGTAGAAGAGATGATAAAAGAAATTGAATATGCCTTACAATGCCATTCTAAAGATTACTTGATGAATCCGTTCTATTCTTTTCCAGTGTCTCAGTCACGTTACAACCTTTGAAAAGTCCTATTTGATCCTAGAAAACATGGTTTTGATATGTAAATGATGGGAGGGGGATTAAAACATGGTAACGATTAATTTTTCTTGACTTTTGACATCCTTTCATGAGGCTACTTTTCTTGCGTGCCATGCTTCTTTTCGTGTCATATGTGAGCATTGCTTGTTTTGAAATTTTTTTTTGTTGGCTCCCATATACCTGAGAAATTATACCTGTTTTCTGATTGTTTCATTTTAGAGTGTAATTAATATTGTGAGATTTGTAGTCGAAGCATAGTTGGATGATTATCCGAGTTATATTCAAAGTTCATGACATGCGCGTGTTCATTTGACTACCACATCACACACGTGCAATTTTATGATAAACTCTATTGATTTATACAATGCATGTGCTTGAGATTGTTTTTCATGACGTAGGTGGACGTTTGGTTTCATTTCTTCTTGTTCGTTATTCTATTTCAATTATAATAAGGAGTATTGAAAGTTATGTTTTTCGTTTTTAATAAAACTTTTTAAATGTATAATGAAATAAAGATGGTTGTGGGAGTCTTATTCGACAAGAACCCTCATGAGACTTCACTCATCCTACTAGGTACACCTAGGGGTTTAAAAGGCTTGTTGCATATGCTAAATGCAATCGCGTTGCCTGCGGCAGTGAGTTAGGATTTTTAAGTATAGTAGTATTTATTTTTATGTTTTTCTTTGCTCGAGGACTAGCAAAGTGTAGGTTTGGGGGTGTGATCGGCGATGAATAGTTCCTGTTTATAGTCCTGAAGATACACTTTGTTAGCTCACTTCATTTGTTTATTCATTGTTTTTAATAAGTATTCTATGTTTTGTAAGTTTTGGAGCTTTAATGTGAAAATGCACTAAAATCCAATGATTAGTGGCTTTGGAAGACAATTTGTGCTCAAAAAGTGATTCCTGTGAAATCTAGAGACAATAGCAGCCTCGGTAAATGGCATTTTTGACAAGGAATACATTAGATTTGAGAAATTTCTCCAGAGATATAAAATGTAAATCTTCGAGTTACGGACGTGTGGCCGCAAACGGTGAGTCAATCCGAGTTCCGAGCAAAACGTTATCACAATTCTACGAAAGTCGCGCAGTGTAGTGAAAAGTACCTCGCGCGAGCGGGCCGCGTGAGCGACCTGTGAACTGTGAAAAAACCAAAACAATGTATTTCGTCAAATTCGAGTTCCCAGTGAAGGTGGTTTGTGCTAGGGCTACACATGGGTCGGGTCGGGTTTTTACAGAACCGGAACCGACCCGACTATGAATGGCTCCCATGTTTGAGGCCCATACCCGATCTGATGAGATTTGGACCCGACCCAACCCAGTAACTTTGGTTTGGTTCGGGTCGGGTCGGGTCGGGTCGGGTTTGCGTCACAACCCTGCTTTTTTTACTATATATTATTATCATTATTTTTATTATTATTATAATATAAATTTTATACTTTTTTGTTTATATACATTAATTAATTCCCAACATTAATTAAAATGTGGATCTGCAAGAACAAAGACAGGTAGGCCTCCAGGTTTGGTTTTGAAGGATATATCAAAATTATCAAAACTCTTACATGCCTTTTGATTGGCCTTTGGGTAAATCACTGTACCAACCATGGTTCCTCCATACTGAGGAACCCCAAAGTTCCCAATTTGACAAAACTCACAACTGATGATAAATAACCAAAATTTAACCCAATTTCTCGAGGACCCAGATCAAAATATGCTTTTTCTCAGCTGAACTCGGACCTAGATGATGAAGAGTGATGTTTGGGAAAACCAAAAGACGTGTAAAATTAGCCTAACCACTTCTGTCCAAAGAGTGAGAGTAGCAGATATGGAATATATCTGCGATGGAAGAGATGAAGAGTGACAGAGAGTGAGAGAGTTACCTGAGATGCTTGAAGAGCTTGTAGCCAATATTTGAGAGAGAGAGAGAGAGAATGGAGAGGGTTTTTTAGCTTTTGGGTTCTCAAAAACAGAGATATATATATATATATTTAATTGAGTTTTTTATTTAATGTTGGGTCTTGGGTTTAGTTCGGTATACCTGAATATTAGACCCGAACCGACCCGAAATGTTTTACATTTTGTCTGGACCCGAACCAGACCCGATCTGACCCATCACCTTTCCGACCCAACCCGACCCAATCAGTTCAGGCCTTCGGGTCGCGTTTTTTTTTGTACAGCCCTAGTTTCTGCATACGACGTCCAGAAACGTAAATATGACAGTTTTAGTGCGATTAGGCTTAAAAAAGCCTCTTAATCCTTCCAAAATCTATATAAATCCTATTCTAAATCAATTTTGGGGTTACACAACATTATACACATCCTTCAACAACTAAAACTTCAGCCATTGAAGAGGGAGAAGTAAGGAGAAGAAGAAGAAAACCAAGGATTCCCATGGCCTCCTCCATCAACCTCTTGCCAATCCTCAATTCTATGGTCGCCTAGACCGATATCTAGGGTTTTAATGAAACCCTAGCTAAGTAATAGGGTGTATTTTATGTCTTTCTTTTAGATTTATTATGTGTATGATGATGATTACATGTTTCGAGGATTTTGAATAGTAAAATCATACTTCTATTGATTAAATCATCGCTTTCAAAGTTTATTCTTGTCTTAGATCTATTTTGAATGTGATGTGCTCAATAATCTATATTTGCTGTGCTTGTATAGATTATTTACATGTAATAGTGCTTATTGAATTGTGATATCAAGTAGACGAAAGTTAATGCCTAGGGAAGACGGAGTGTGCCGCAACCCTAGTTTAGTGTGAGACACTCCGTGCCAACCGAAGATAAATTATGTTGATGCTTGAATCGTAGTTATCTTCTTGACGGAGGAGCTTGGCTTGTAGCTACAATTCCCCATTATCATCCAACGTAAGCTAATTGAATGCATAGATACCCTTATTATGAAGCTAGTGGTGGATTTGCAATCCTAGGTTCAATACACATATTTATTAAAACAACTTTTAATCGCTTTCATAGTTAGATTTATTTCCGCAGTTTCTTAGTTTAATTAAAATCAAAATCAAAATTCTGTTTTCTTAATTAACTAGGATTAGGTTTTTAAATTAAAGTGCTTTAGTATTTCAATCTTTGTGGGTTCGACCTCTACTTCCACACTACAAATCTTTTAAAGGAAAGTATACTTTTATATCTTGATTTTGACAAGAGCTCCTATCTCTTTTTGCAAACTATAATTACATGCATCTAAGTATAGGGCAATGACCCCATTTTTTGGCATTAACTCATGCATGGACAATGTACGTCCTAACCCATACAGATAGGGTAGGCATTGGACTGATCATCTATTTTGTATCTACTTGACGAGAAGTTGTATATATGGAAATGTTATTTTTGATGTTGTTGTTGCCTAAAATGATTAGTATTATTGTAATGATTCGTGATTCTCATTCTTTGATCGTTATGATATATATAGAATGGCTGGAAGACCAAGGAGGAATAGGAATCTGATCGAGGAGGCGCATTTGGCTGTCGACCCCACAGGAATCTTTGAAGCATTTGTCCAACGCCTCAAAAGGATAGGGAATCCAAATGAAAATTGACGTGACTGCCTAATAGGGGACAAACTGCTAAAGAGATTCCGTGCACTGAGGTCTGAACAGTTTGTAGGAACTACAAAACCCTGGAAGGATGAACAGTGATTAAGTCAGATGGACCGTGTGTTCGAAGCAGTTCGGTGTAATGAATTGGAAAAGAGGAGGTTAGCTACCTTTCAACTAACTGATACCGTTGCAGTTTGGTAGGACTCAGTAAAAGCCACCATATGGAATGAAGCTGCTTTGGGAATGACTTGGACTATATTTAAGGAGAGATTTTTGGAAAAGTACTTCCCACCTACTAAGAGGCACAGAAGGGAGAAAGAATTCATGGATCTGACTTAAGGGAATAAATCTATGTAGGAATACACTACGCAGTTCGAAAGGCTATCTCGGTTCGCTACTTATATGGTAGATATGAAAGAGAAGAAAGTACGCAAGTATAATCAAGGAATGACACCGCAGATTCATCACCTGACTGTCGGCCACATGGATAAATCATTTGAGGGACTAGTTGGCTTGGCTACTACTCTAGAAGAAGATGCTCGAGTGAACTAAAAACAATATGATTTTCAACAGCCTCAGAGAGGTAATACTGGGAATAAGCCACTGATGTATCGTACCCAAGGGCAAAACAGGAATTTTGATGGAAGGAAGAAGCCCCAAACTATCACCTATCCGACTCAGCCCTGAGTAGGAGAGGGAAGTAGTGTTGGGAAATACTTTAATTGTGGCACCCTCGGTCATTTGGCTCGAGAATGCAAGGCCCCTAAGCCCAACGAACGTCAAGATATAGTCTGCTATAACTGTGGTGAACCTGGTCACATTAGCAAGTACTGCACTGCTCCTAAACGAGTGACTTATGGTCAGCAGGGTCAGACTCGCTTGAATGCTATTATTCCTGATGTTACTGGGTATGATGAAACTGTTTATGAAGAGGGAAACTATGAAGAAAAATAGCCCGAACAGTAAGCGGTGGAAGGTACACTAACTTTGTTTAGCTCCCATGTTAAATTTTTATTTGATACAGGTGCTGCACTTTCATTCATATCTGTTAAGACCATTCAATGATTGTGTATTCTACCCCACCATCTAGATAAGGCTTGTGAAGGCTACCTCACCATTAGGAGCCACAGTCAAGTTAGGACATGTGTGCAAGGGTTGTACCCTACGACTAGGAGACCGTGAGATCCCTGTAAAATTGATTGTTCTATTGATGAAGGACTTTGGCATAATCCTAGGGATGGATTGGTTCGCTCAGGATCAAGCAAAGATAGATTGTGCGAGGAAGAGAATTACTTTATCTGACAATGGGAATAAATCCTTTGATTTCCAGTGTAACCCTTTGGGAAATATGTTCCTCATAAGATGCTTAGCAAACATCGAAGTCGTCAGTGTAGAAATGACAGTGTCGTCTATACCTACAGTCAAGGACTTCAAAGAAGTATTTTAAGATATTTTTGGTTTACTGACCCAGAGGAGTATATAGTTCTATATTGAATTGACACCTGGTACTGCACCAATCACTAAAGTTCCCTACAGAATGGCCCCCGCCCAACTGTCAGAATTGAAGGAACAAGTTCAAGAACTTGAGAATTTGGGTTTTGTGCTTCCAAGTACATCACCTTGGGGAGTACCAGTGTATTGTGAAGAAGAAGGATGGAACACTTCGGTTGTGTATCGACTACCGAGAGTTGAATGGAGTGACCATCAAGAATAAGTATCCCTTACCCCGAATCGATGATTTGTTTGATCAACTACAAGGAGCTACAACATTCTCCAAGATAGATCTACGGTCAGGATATCATTAGTTAAGGGTACTGAAAGAAGACATACCTAAAACTGCCTTCAGAACCAGATATGGTCACTATGAGTTTTTGGTAATACCGTTTGGAATGACGAATACCCCGGCAGTGTTTATGGATCTGATGAATAGAGTGTTCAAGCCTTATTTGGATCAGTTTGTCAACATCTTCATAGATGATATTTTGATCTATTCTAAGTCAGAGGAAGAGCACGAGCAGCATCTATGAATTATGATGCAAATGCTCAAGGATCACCGCTTGTATGCCAAATTCAGTTAGTGTGAGTTCTGGTTACAAGAAGTGAAATTTTTGGGACACAAGGTATCATCCCAAGAAATTTCTGTGGATTCATCCAAGACAGATGTTGTATCAAACTAGGTTAGACCAACCAACCCTACGGAGGTTAGGAGTTTCCTTAGACTCGTGGGTTATGACCGGAGGTTTGTTGAGGGATTCTCCAAGATAGAAGCACCGTTAATGGATTGACTAAGAAAGCTCAGAAATATGAGTGGACAGAGAAGCATGAGCACGCCTTTCTAGAGTTGAAAGAGAGACTCACCACATCAACAGTACTGGCTATACCCAAGCCTAATAAGAAATTCGCTATCTTTAGTGACGCATCATATCAAGAATTGGGGTGTGTACTTATGCAAGATGGTAGAGTTATCGCCTATGGATCTAGACAACTGAAACTGAATGAGTTGAATTACCTTACCCATGATTTGGAATTAGCAGTAGTAGTATTTGCACGCAAGATTTGGAGACATTATCTCTATGGTGAGAAGTTTGAATTGTTTTCAGATCACAAGAGTCTTAAGTACTTGTTTACGCAGAATGAGTTAAACATGAGGCAACGCAAGTGGATGGAGCTGATTAAAGATTATGACTTCACGTTAGAATACTACCCTGGTAAAGCTAATGTGGTCGCTGATGCTTTGAGTCGGCAAACTCGTGGAACAATTGCCTCCTTGATGATTAGGGAATGGCGAGCATTGGAGACTATGACTGAGTTTGTGTAGACACCACAATTTTGACCAAACGTCGGGTTAAGGGGAGTATTACCTCTAAGATCCAATGATGACAATGTCCGACTAATTTAGGGCTTCCAACGGTGACTCAAACTCTTCAAAAGGCTCTTCGATTCGAACAAAAAGAAAGAAAGAGGGAAAGGAGAAAGGGAAAGAGAAAATAAAGGAAACGGCACATGGCACACTTTTGCGGCATTCTCGGGTTGCCGGTGCGGCACTCAGTAAGTGCCGCAACGGCAATCAGTGAAAGCCGAAAAAATGCATCAAATGCCGCAAAAATTGGAATTCCAAAAGAAAGCAGCAGTCCGTGGAGTTTTCCGCGGCATTCCCTGAATGCCGCATCAGCATTCACTAAATGCCATTCCGGCAATCAGTGAGTGTCGTTACGGCAATCATTGAGTGCCGCTTCTATCTGCATTGAGTGTTGCATTTTTGTGGCTGCCAGCTTTGAAATACTACATTTGTACCTGCAAAAGGACGTCTGAAATTAGGGTTTTGCTGCAAAAATACTGAAGTACCCTTTCAAAAATTGCCTATATATAGAGGATGAATATCCCATTACAAAGGATCTTGAATTGGTTAGTATCTTGGCTTAGATTCTTAAATTTTTTGTTTTCAACCTCTTAAAAGTTCCTTAAACACCATTAGTAGCAAGTTTCAGAGGAGTTTAAAGAAGGAAGAGCTAAACGAAAAGCTTGATTAGCCTTGGGAAATCCTAAAAACAAACAAGAAATTGAGGATATTTGGAGGTAAACTCTAAACTAATTAGCTTATTTAGTTGGAGTTCAATCACAATATTTAGAACCTCTTAGGATCTTTACACATTTTCAAAAACTCTCTTACCACCCCATTTCATCACACACTACTAATATTGTGATTGAACTTGCATTTCATTGGTTTGAATCAAGACTAACCTAAGGTTTAAAGTTGAATAAATCATAAAGTTAATTTAGATATTATTTGAACCTTGATTTTTATTTTCTTTTGGTCATATTCATCTTTTGGAACTCATAAGACTTTCTATGTCTTACTTGAGTCTCTTAGTTTAAGAATCCCTTAAATCCCCTTGTAGACTTATGATTTACAAGAAGATTAAGGTTGATGATAGCATATTTGGTCAATAAATCCAAGCCTATCACCATGGTTTAGGTTCATTACTTAGAGATTTCATGAAGTCCTTTTCATACTTCATTGAGGTCTATAAATACAAGTGTCATTAGTTTCCAAGGACCACCAAGTGGGGGGAAAAGTAACTTAGGCTAAGCCAAACTTAATGGCTTGATAGCTAAAGTTAACAAATGAAAAGTATATTTGACAAAAGGAGCAGTGAGCCCATTAACCACTTTTGATCAAAGAATTTTAGTTAAATAATGGATCATTGGAATTTAATGAAACCAACTGGAAAACGTCTATAACACAAAGTTTTACCACTGTGATTTTTGTTTTAATGAGATTTCATGCTTAAAGTGGTTTGGTCATGAGTTTTGTGAAGCAACCATAATCTGTCCAGAATTTCAGAACAGTAACACCCTTTTAAAATGATCCAATCAGAACTTTAATCAAGTATCCTTGGCCTCAAATAATTTTTTATATGAAGTTTAATGAGTTAATAAGATCTCCTAAAAAGATTGTAGTCTTTCTGAATCGTTTACTAGTTTTAGAAAATCATACAAAATCTCTGGACAGAGAGTTGGAAATTTCTGAGTGATGTCTAGTGTTTGTCTAATTCCCAGAGATTGAACCGTTGATCATTGATTTTTCTTTTTTAGGTTACAAACTAGACTCACAGAGACATCTTGTGTCCAAAACTCATTAACATCAAACCATGGGAACTATGCTTTTCCAATTTTTGAAGTTCCGATCTGCTCTCTAAAACTTCTAGTATGTTGTGATAGATTTGACAAAACTTTGTAAATAGTGGTTTAAATGACCTTTTCATGGCTTAGGGCTTGTACCATGCTTTAATAATGATTAGTTAAACTTGAATTCAAAGGTTAAGTGATCCAAATCAATGAATAATTCACAGCTTATACTTTTTCATGTCTATGTATCTATATACATTCATCCATGTAGGTTAATTACTTATAATTAGAACTCATGTTGCATTAGGATTAAAATTGCATTTAATTGAACATGACTAGGGTTCCTTATGATCATGTTGGGGCTATGGAATCTCTATATGGACATTGCATTGGCTCCTAGTTGAGACTTGTATATCTATAGAGGTGCCATGATTCCAACTAGTTAAAAGGAATTTATAATTGTGTCAATTCCCCCTCTATTTGATAGATTTAAGCTAGAAGTTTAGAATTGATTATTTGATACCATGTTTGGTGATCAAACCCTTTGTTTTGTAGCGCTTTTGAGGTACATTTTCTCCATTCTTTCCCTTGTTTATTTATTTTTTGATTTTAATTGATTTTTGACTTCATGTGCGACACTTTAGAATTAGCCTTTATGTGTATATATGCATTAGAGACTTTTTCTTAGGTTTTATTTTTTATGTATATGCATTGCACGTTTAATAGTCGCGGCTGGACTCTGGGTAAGTTCTTTTGTTCCCTATTGCATGTCATATTGCCGGCTACTTGAATTATGTGGTTTATGAATGATATTTTATCGTTGGCAATTTTACACCTTTTCCAACATGCTTGTGTAATGTATATTGATATATATATATATATGTATTAGTTGAGGGCATGCTTAGATTAATAATTCAATTAAAAGGATGTTGAGAAGAGGCCTATCGCGAGATAGGATGAGAGGGACTGTTTTAGTCCGCCGGGCTCCTTCCCCTCTAATTCCATAATCCCCGAACCCAGTTTATCTTTGGTTTCGCAAAAGATCAGTTTGCTTTTAAAATAGTTTCTTAATTTTCCTTTTAAAAATTAAGTGGTGACTCGTTTTATTTGAAATTGAAGAAATTGTTTCAAAAATTAAAAGTGGACCCAAAATGCCGGTATCCACAATCTGGAGACTCTGCTAGGGATCGAACCTAGAATCTCTGGTTTCGCAGACCAGAATTTCTGATTTTGGGTTCACTCGAGGATTAGACTTGAAAGCATCCTTTTAATCGAATTAATTAATTTTTGTGTGCCCGTTGCATTGCACTTGCATGTCTCGCCAGTTGATTGCACGGAACTATGACCTTGGAGACTCGGGGGAGCCCGGTCGGTCAAGATATCATGGGACTGTGTGATCACCCTTGATCTCATACCACGATTTGGTATATGAAGCATCCTGTCGGATGTGTGTCAAGGGTCCCTTATTTGACCAAAACATAGCCTTTGCATGGTAGCTTCTATAGAACCTTTCAAGTGTTAGGGAATTAATTCTTGATTAGGGTTATGTGCTAGGGAGTGTTGTATGCCCAAAAGGGATTACTTGAGATGATGACAATGCTCACTTAAATACGAGAAATGTAAACTCTTAATCGCTTTCGCGCAATTCCTCTTCATGTCCCATGACATTTGGGAATATGCTAGATTTTGATTATAAGATTACATCTCTTATATCATGTTT
The DNA here is from genome assembly GCA_033977485.1 of Hydrangea macrophylla. Taxonomy (NCBI): domain Eukaryota; kingdom Viridiplantae; phylum Streptophyta; class Magnoliopsida; order Cornales; family Hydrangeaceae; genus Hydrangea; species Hydrangea macrophylla. The sequence goes on along the minus strand of CM066990.1, from coordinate 66,460,901 downwards.
AGCTAAAGCATCACTGACCTTGTATGTATCCGAATTCATGAAAAGTACGGTGATAATCCGATCATGTGACCCTTCTACCCAAAGAATTTTAAATCCATTTTTGTAAGCAAACAAGATTTTTTGCTATCTTTACCCCAAGGTTTTTTTTGAAAAAATCACACTTTCGAAATCTTTGGAGCTCACTTTTTTTAAAGTCCCAAACTAATCTTTGTTAAAGTATGTTTTCACATGTTCATCTTCTAAGGAAAAATCCAAACCTGATAATCTCTGTGGAGAAATGTTTTCATTTCCAAACTAAAATTGCTTTCAAAATATAACCAAAACCTTTGAAAGGGTAGTAAGGATCACAAAGAGAGGTGAAATTGGCGCATTTGACATGAATGAGGATTTTATATGCTTATGTGTCTATTTGATAGCATTAGAATTTTCCCTTTTTTTTGGCATATAGAGTAGGCACACACGCACACATGCATTGCATCCGTATGACATATGAACCATTTCGTAAAAATCTCATCAAGTGTCTTTCGAAAATAAAAACAGAGACTTTGATAAAGAGAAAAAATAGAAAAATCTTTTGAAAAATCATTTCCTTTTGTAGGGCAAAAATAGCACCAAGTTCAAGCACAATCTGGTTTAGAGGTCCCACAGCGAGGTTAGTGAGAAGAGAGGGTGACGTTGAAATGGCAGACGAAAGGAATGATGAGGAAGTACCAGAATTGAGAGCATTGGTAGAGCAACAAGCAGAACAGATGAGATGATAGGTCAAAAACATGAATCGTATGATGGTCATGATAGAAACGATAGCACGCCTAACACCAGTTGTGAATCCACCGAATATCGATCCGCCCGTCTGGGATGAAGGTTGGTATGATGACCCAGAGATGCAGAGGGCCGAGGCTCCCAGAGCAAAAAGAGAAAGGGTAGAAAGGGAAAAGACTAAGAAAGAAAGGGTAATGGCCGAAAAGATAGAGAAACTGGAGTGGGTGATGCGCAACGCTCATGGGGTCGACACTTATCTGATGGAGTTAGAAGGGTTGTACGATGGGGTCCGTGAAACGCTGCCTGCTGGATTCAAAATGTCGGTCTTTGACAAATTCGATGGGATAGGGAATCCTCGTAGTCATATGAGAATGTGTATCGGAGCTTTCCAACCAAGTGGGCTGAGCACTGCCATGATGGCGGTCCTGTTTCAACAAACCTTAACTGGGGTTGCCTTGTCCTGGTATCTCACTCTCGAACCTAGCAAAACCCAAATCTGGGAAGAAGTGATCAAAGCATTCGTGGCACAGTACGAGTACAACCAAGACTTGGATGTCATAGTCCAAGATTTGGAGACCACTAGGCAGGAAAACAAGGAGACATTCACTGAGTATTTGAGAAGATGGAGGTGAAAGGCAGCTAAGATGGTACAGAGGCCATCTGAGAAAGATCAGATCTGAATGTTTATGAAGAAACCTTTAGCCCATCTACCAAGAGAAAATGAGATTCCAGTCAATCAATACCTTCGCTGAGGTTTTTGATGTGGGAACAAGAATAGAGGGCGCGGTCCAAGAAGAAGTGATTAAGAAGGAGGAACAACCAAATAGATATAAGAGGCTGAATTATGGGTCGAGTGGAGGACATTCGGGGGATCACTCTGGCCCCACCGATGTCAATGCGTTGAGTGGGCCGGAGAGGAAATTCGAGATAACACCAAGAATAGGAAGGGACAAACAGCCGAGGAAGTTTTTAGATTTGGGGGTATCACTGTCATCTGCCCTTGATAGGCTGAAAGCAAAGGGGCATCTTCGTCCGTTGGAGCCTCGACCTTTACCAAGCCCACTCCCTCTGAGTTTTTGAGAGGATCTCTATTGTAAATTTCACCAATAGAAGGGTCACTCTATGGATCGGTGCACAAGGCTAAGGCATGAAATCCAGGACTTCATTGATAACAAGGTGATATTTGAGCCACCTGTCAAAACTCCTAATATTACTAGGAATCTGCTGCCGAATCACCATGCTATGCAGCCACCACAAGGCCTTTACTTCTTGGGGATAGAAAAGACGACCTTCGATCCATCTAGGCTAATCACTAAATCCGGGACACCAAGGAAGCCTTATCAGATACTGGGGGATTTGATAATCTGTACTCTGGCGAATCAATTCGTAATATATGAAAAGGGAACGACAAAGCAATTGGATTGGTGGGACCAAGAAACTGGCAACACTAATGTGGGATAAGTGGAAGATAACCTATGGTACGAGAGCGACGGAGGAGGAGCAGAGAAAGAAAGTTTGAAATTGTTTCCAAAATTGACGATCTGTGGGCAAGGGAAGAAGTCAGTCATCTAACCCGGTCAGGGAGACATTTTAAACCAGATGAGCTAGAGGAGGATCACCCTGGGAGAGAATTGGATACAGGAAAAGGGAAAATGAATGAAGAAGAGGAAGAAGATAGGGTTTTAAAGCAAATGAGGAAAACTTAGGCTAACATCACCATCTGGGGTTTGTTGATTGCTTCCAAACGTCACCGGTAGGCAGTTCTGGATGCCTTGAACCAATTCGATGTTTCTATCGACACAACATTAGAAGATCTCGTAGGAATGATCAGCAGGATTCAGACTCTGGCTATTACCTTCTCATCCGATGACCTACCTCTGGGAGGGCCTGTTCACAATAAATCGTTGTACGTCAATGTTGAATGCTTAGGAAACACTATGCCTGCTTGTCTTGTTAACAATGGGTCTACTCTAAACGTGTGTCCGTTCCGAACAGGTAAGCGCATGGGTTTGGATGAATCAACGTTCTTTCCGTCTGAGCAGAAGGTGAGACCATATGACAACACTCAGAGGACAGTCATGGGAATAATCCTCCTTCATCTTGTTTCAGGCCTGTGGAAAAGGAAGTCAAATTTCAGGTCATTGACATCCCTGTCTCTTTCAATTTATTGCTAGGAAGGCCGTGGTTAGACAGTCTGGGTGCCATACCTTCTACAGTTCATCAGAAAGTCAAATATGTCTGGAAAAGCAAGGTCTGTGATATTCTCGGGGACAGTTGGGTCCGTCCGTCTGAAGCTTCATCAAGCGCGCCGATTCTAGAGGTACAATTTCAGGAAGAGGAGACAAGTCTGGAAGGGTTCGAGTTCATTAACATTTAGAGGGAGAGAAGCCGAGAGAGTTCCTACCACTGTATTTTGATCAATACGCGAGCTTGTTGGTCACCGAGATTATAAAAAAGATAGGTTTCTTCCTGGGCATGGGATTGGGTAAGAATCATCAAGGCTTGCCAGAATTTCCAAGAATCCCCACTCAGACTCACACTCATGGTCTGGGTTATCAACCATCGAAGAAAGAGCTGAGAGATAAGAAGAAGGCAGCTGACGCACCATTGGACCCTTACCTGAAGACGCTCAATGGATACTTTGTGAAGGAGGGAGAGGATTTCCCCTTTTGTGGCTTCCCAGAACCATGGGTGGATCAAAGAGATAATTGTTTGAAGCCAGGGTTCGAGATCCTCTTCCCCTACGTCTGTAGGTGCCCATGAAGTCAGCTAGTAATAAAGATTGGATCGGTGCGCTAGATGGCTTGTTCATGAAGAACCTATTGGGAGAGGAGAACACAAAAACTGAGGGAACAAGCCAAGAAGGGGTCGTGGAAGACAAGGTCAGAAAAGAACATGCTGAGGGTTTGGTAGAAGAGATACAGGAAGAAGAACCGGAAGAAGAAGAAATAGAAGAAATTACGAAGACCAGGGATCAGGAAGAATGCTTCATCACTGAGCTGGGAGGAGAAAGCAACAGAGTGGACTTTTGAGCCTAGTGATGGCCCAAATGAGGCGTCTTTCAATTTCCATGTCTGTTGTAATCGCTCCCAAAAACAATATCAATGAAAGTATGACTAATTCTGCCTACTTGAATGCTCTTAATGAATGTGATGAATGTGATGAAATACCAAGTGAATTACAAAAATTAATTAAAAAAGAAAAAGAATCTGCATGTAAAATCATTAAAAACACTCAAACGATTAATCTAGGAAATGAAGACAATCCTCAAAATGTTTTTATTGGCTCAACACTTAGTAATGAAGAAAGCAGAGAATTGATCAAGCTATTAAATGAATTCAAAGATATTTTTGCATGGTCTTGCAATGATATGCCAGGTATCGATCCAGAGATAGTCCAACATCATATTCCCCTCTTTCCTAATTCAAAGCCAATAAAACAAAAATTGAGGCGAATGAGGCATGAATGGACACTTAAAGTTAAAGAGGAAGTTGAAAAGCAGTTAAAAGCTGGATTCTTGATGGTCACCGAGTATCCCGAATGGATTGCCAACATTGTGCCAGTCCCAAAAAAGGATGGTCGTGTTAGGGTGTGTGTTGACTTTCAAGACTTGAACAAAGCAAGCCCTAAAGATGACTTCCCATTGCCTCATATCGACGTTCTGGTCGATAACACTGCGGGGCATGAACTATTGTCTTTCATGGATGGTTTCTCAGGTTATAACCAGATCCTCATGGCACCCGAAGATAGGGAGAAAACCACTTTCATCACACCTTGGGGTACATACTGCTATAGGGTAATGCCGTTTGGCCTCAAGAATGCAGGGGCGATATATCAGCCGGTTGCCACTACCCTGCTGCACGATATGATTCACAAGGAAGTTGAGGTGTACTCGGATGATATGATCGTGAAATCTAAAGAGAGAAGAGGGCACTTAGGAGCATTAAGAAAGTTCTTTGAGAGATTGAGGGAATTTAGAATGAGGCTGAACCCTCAGAAGTGCACCTTCGGAGTTACAACCGGGAAGTTATTGGGGTTTCTCATCATTCAGAGGGGAATAGAGGTGGACCCGACCAAAATAAAAGCCATAGTTGAAATTCAGCCGCCTAAGAATGAGAAAGAATTGAGGGGGTTCCTGGGTAGAATACAGTTCATTAGCCGTTTCATCTCAAAACTCACCTTGATTTGTGACCCGTTAGTTCATTAGCCAGCAAGCCTTTGATAAGATCAAAACCTATCTCCAAACCCCACCTGTCCTATCACCACCTCGCCCGAAAGGCCCTTGTTACTATACTTTTCTGTGTTCGAAGATTCGATGGTATGTATGTTGGCCCAAGAAGGGGAAGAGGGGCACGTAGAAAAGGCGATCTATTATCTGAGCAAAAGGATGACAGGGTATGAGTTGAAGTATTCGCCTTTAGAAAAAGCCTGTTGGGCTTTGGTCTGGTGTACCCGTCGCCTCAGGCACTACATGTTAGTCTTCCCCGAAACCCTACTATCCCGAATGGGCCCACTCAAATATCTATTTGAAAAACCCATTCTGACCAGTAGGATTTCCCAATGGACCATGATGATGGATGAGTTTGATATCAAATATGTCACTGCCAAATCCGTAAAAGGGAGAGCTATCGCTGAATACTTGGCTGATGTTGCAATAGAATCAGAAGAAGAGGGTGAGTTTCGGTTCCTAGATGAAGAGGTGATGGGGATAGAGGAGAACTTATGGAAAATGTATTTTGATGGAACGGCTAACCAACTAGGCTATAGGGTTGAAGTCATCCTTGTAGCACCTGATGGAACCCCTACCCCGCTAGTTGTCAAGCTTAGGTATAATTCAACCAATAAAACAGCGGAGTACGAAGCATGTATAGTGGGGATGGAAGTGGCTTTGGCCCTAAAAGTTGAAAGGATTGATGTGTTTGGAGATTCCAACTTGATCATATCCCAAGTACGAGGTGATTGGAGGGTAAAACATGAGAAGCTAAGGCCTTAGCACGACTATCTGGAAAGCTTAAAAGCACAGTTTAAGAAGATATCATTCCACTGTCTTCCCCGTGAAGAAAATCAACTGGCTGATTCCCTAGCAACCTTAGCCTCGATGATACAAATCCCCTCAGGAGTCACCATGATTGATCTTGTCAAAATCAAGATATAAAAGTATACTTTACTTTTCAAGGATTTATAGTGTGGAAGTAAAGATCGAACCCACAGAGATTGAATCACTAAAGCACTTTAGTTTTAAAATCTAAATCTAATTAATTAAGAAAAATGGATTTTGACTGTGATTTTAATTAAACTAAGAACGAAGAAAGTAAATCTAAATTATGAAAGCAATTAAAAGTTGTTTTAAACGATATTTAAAGTGAACCTAGGATTGCAAATCCACCACTAGCTTTATAATAAGGGTATTTATGCATTCAATTAGCTTATTACATTAGATGATAATGGGGAAATGTAGCTACAAGCCCAATTCCTCCGTCAAGAAGATAACTACGATTCACGCACCAACATAATTCATCTTCGGTTAGCACGGATTGTCTCACACTAAACTAGCGGCACAATCTGTCTTTCCTAGGCATGAACTATTTGACTACTTGATATCACAATTCAATTAAGCACCATTACATGTAAATAATCCATACAAGTACAACAAATATAGATCATTGAGCACATCATATTCAAAATAGATCATTGAGCATTGAGCACATCACATTGAAAGTACTGATTTAATCAATAGAAGTACGATTTTATTATTAAAATCCTCTAAAGATGTAATCATCATCCATAGATAATAAATCTAAAAGAAAAGTATAAAATACACCCTATTACTTGGCTAGGGTTTCATTGAAACCCTAGATCTAGGTTTAGTTGGCCATAGAATTGATGAACGACAAGAGGTTGATGGAGGAGGTCATGGAAATCCTTGGTCTTCTTCTTCTTCTCCTTGCTTTTCTCTCTTCAGTGGCTGAAAGTTTTGTTGTATATAGCTGTATCTAATGTTGTGTAACCACAAAATTGATTTAGAATAGGATTTATATAGAGTTTGGAAGGATTTAGGAAGCTTTCCTAAGCCAAATCGCACTAAAACTACTGTTTTTACTTTCTTGGATGTATTCAGCCAATTCGGATCACACAGGGGTCTTCAGTACCTCGAAATAGGCATTTTTCACTTTTTCAACGGGTCACGCGCGCAGGTCGCTCCAGTGACCATGCCATTTTTCCATTTTTCTCAAATTTCTTAGCTTCGCGCACCGATCGTAGAATTGCGATAACGTTTGAGTCGGACCTCGTATTGATTCACCATTTATGGGCACGCGTCTGTAACTTGAAGATCTACATTTTATATCTCTGGAGAAAATTTTCAAATCTGATGTATTCCTTGTCAAAAATGCAATTTTCCAAGGCTGCTACTGCATTCAGCTCTCACCAGAATCACCGTTTGAGCCCAGAATCACTTCCAAAGCCACTAATCATTGGATTTTTGTGCAGTTTCAAGTTAAAGCTCCAAAACCTACAAAATTTAGAATACTTATTAAAAAATAACTAATAACTACATGAAATAGGCTAACAAAGCGTATTTTTAGGACTATAAACGGCAACTATTAGTCGCCGATCACACCCCCAAACCTACTCTTTGCTAGTACTCGAGCAAAAAGAACAGAAAAATAAAACTACTACTACAAATACTACTCCATTTTTGCATGGATCACGATTGCATTTAGCGTAAGCAACAAGCCTTTTAAATCTCTAGGTGTCCCTAGTCGGACGAGTGAAGTCTCGTGAGGGTTCTCGTCAACAAGTCACCCACAAACATCTTTATTTCATTATATATTTAAAAGGTTTTATTAAAAACGAAAAACATAACATTCGATACTCCTTATTATAAAACAATGATTTGAAATAGAATAACGAATAAGAAGAAACAGAATAAAACGTCCACCTAAATCATGAAAAAAAACAATCCCAAGCACATACATCGTATAAATCAATAGAGTTTCTCATAAAATTGCACGTGTGTGATATGGTATTCACATGAAACGCGTATGTCATGAACTTGGAATATAATTCAGATAATCATCCAACTATGCTTCGACTACGAATCTCACAATGTTAATTACACTCTAAAATGAAACACTCAGAAAACAAGTGTAATTTCTCTAATATATGGGAGGAAAGGAAATATGTTTTCAAAACGAGAAACGCTCACATATGACTCGAAAAAGATGCATGACACGAAAGAACAGTAGCCTCATGGATAGGACGCCAACAATCAAGAAAAATTAATCGTTACCATGTTTTAATCCCTCTCCCATCGTTTACATATCCAAACCATGTTTTCTAGGATCAAATAGGACTTTTCAAAGGTTATAACGTGGCTCAGGCAATGAAAAAGTATAGAAAGGATTATTTAGGTAGTTTTAGAATGGCATTGTAAGGCATGTTCGATTTCTTTCATTCGTCTCTTCTACCAACTTTCATCTTTTCATTCTCTTCTTTTCATATATATATATATATTTTTTTAATTTCTTTCCTCTTTTTTCCTTTTTTCCTTCTTTTTTTTTTCACTTTTTCCAACCTTATTCTTTTCCTTTTCGTTGCTTTTGAAATGAATGTTCATTGAATACCAAGGCAATTGCCCCAAACATCATATTATTTTCTTCTTCTTTTCAATCGACACACTGCCTAATCAACACTAAAAGTTGACGAATCTCTCAGTGGTGAACTCCAAGTTGGTCAAGTTGGAGGAAAAAATGGATAATGGTGATTAAAGAAAAAGGGCATTTTAAGGCTCAAAGGGGCAAACTAAGGAATTTTTTTTTTCATTTATCTGGATAGTAAACAAAGAAGGCCTACCATCATTTCCTAGGGTGATATGGTTCTTCAATGTTTACGATGGAAGATTATTTAGCATGGTAGCAAATATTTTAACTTGACTATCAACCAAAACAAGAATAATGAGACTAAACGACGAGTTAATGCGCTATTTCAATAAAATTTGACAAACACAAAATGTATTTATAACCCTCTAAAAAGAAAGAAAATAGGCTCAAAAGCTTACTGGGTTTAGTCTCCACACTATGTGTTGTCTAGAAATCTGAATCATATTACAATTCACATCAAACATGTATTCAAGTGACTATGTGCAATGCATAAGTTTTGTGTGCAAATCTATGATATTAAACTACGATTCGAACGATACATATCCTAAAACGTCGCATCATGACTTCAGCAAATGTTTAACCACATCTTTCCTTGTTTATCATTCTATAACAATCCAAGTTATCTAACAAGAAGTATCGAATTGAGATTGCAAAAACGTCGGTAACATCGTTTATTTAAGCACAATTATCGAATTTTTTTTTGAAAAATTGGTGCATAATATTGTGCATGTGAATGCATACCCGCAAACCTAAACCTTTCATTCTCTCCAATGAAATAACAAAACGAAAGAAAGGAGAGTACATAAGGAAGGAAGGAACGATAATACCTCGATCTCGACAATCACAATAGGTAAATGTATATGAATATGGAATGAAAGTTCAAACATGCTCCTAATAGAGCACTAATCACCTGTCAATACTTGACAAAAGAAATTAAACAAACGAAATAATAATAATAATAGCCAATAGATAAACACATATATATATATTACAATTTTTTTTTAAATTATTATTATTTTTATTTTTATTTTTTTCCAGTAGAAACTAAATTAAAAGACTTAAGTAAAATAACTAGAACTTATGAAAACAAAACAAAACTGACTATAGAAGTGTATAATAAAACAAACTGAAAAATAAAAACACAACTGACCAGGTTCGGGAGAAAAAGATAAGAGACAAAGGAGAAAACCCAAAAAAAACCTACCTCGCGCAAGCGGCTTTCGTACGTGCGAGCCCCTCCGTGAGGTAAAGCAGAGGCCTATTTTATAAAAAGTAAAAGAAAATTTCTAAGGCCATGGATCGTGCGAGCAGGCCGTTCGCGCGAACCCCTCGCGCGCGCGATTTCAGGCGCGAGATGAAATAGAGGCATATATATAAAAACATTAAAAAAATTTCTCTAAGGGGCATACTCGCGCGAGCGGGCTGCACGCTCGAAGTTGTCTTTTCCACTTTTTTCACTTGTTTTATGTAAATTACTTTAAAATAACTTACCCCCGACCCCCAAACCTGTCCAGAATGACCCAAAACTAACTCAAAACATACAAAAATAAGAAAAACGGACGAAAGAAAGCTTGGGTTGCCTCCCAAGAAGTGCTGTCTTTTACATCTTCAGCTAGACCGTTCTAGCTCAAGACTCAAGGAGGTCGTAAATAAGAGTTTGTACCCTTAAGGGCATTAGGGAGATTCTGGTGAAAAGCAAAAAGAATGTCACTATGAGTTAATTCATTCGACGATTCACCCTTATCATGTTCAAGTCGATTTCTCACCTTTCGAGTACATTCATCATTAGGGTCAGTGTTAGTCAAATTCATTCGCTCATTAACCCCTATATTATTTTTTGTACTTACATTTATTTCTAGATTAAGTTCAATCGTTCGTCTCACCTCACTCTCCGCCTCACATAGGTAATCATCATCCTTGGGAGGTTGATCAATAGCGTTAAACACGTTTAATTTTAAGTTCATGTTCCCAAATGACACTTTCATTACCCCCGTTTGACAGTTTACACGAGCATTGGCCATGGCTAAGAACGGACGACCTAAGATGACAGGAGTGTATTTCCTAGCATCTAGCACGGGTTCAGTGTCAAGGACCATGAAATCGACAGGATAATAGCATTTATCAACTTTTACCAAAACGTCTTCGACGATTCCTCTAGGGATTTTAACAGAACGATCTGCTAATTATATGGTAGCAGCCGTAGATTTTAGTTCACCTAGACCTAATTGTTTATAGATGGAGTAAGGTAAAAGGTTCACACTCGCACCTAAGTCAAGGAGAGCCCGATGAATGATAGTGTCACCTATGACACATGAAATCGTAGGTGTTCCGGGATCCTTATACTTTGGAGGAGCGTGTTGAAAAATTGAACTTACTTTTTCCGTGAGGAAGACCTTTTTTGGAGTATGACTGCGCAGCTTGCGCTTTTAAGTGCAAAGGTCTTTTAGACATTTAGCTTAAGCGGGAATTTGTTTTATTGCATCGAGGAATGGGATATTAATTTTAACTTGTTCAAACACCTCATGTATATCCTCCATTTTTGACCCTTTCTTAGAAAAATGTGACGGTTCCTCAACGTTTGGTGGAAAAGGCATTTGTGGAATATAATTAGTTGGAGTTGGTTCCTTTTCTTTCCTACTTTTACTCGTGTCCTCACTTATTTTTGAATTCGAATTAATGTTCACATTTTTCTCGGTCTCATTTGGATTTTCAATAACTTCCTCTTCTCTAGTAGTCGTCCTAGTCGAGACAGCATTTACTTGCTCACTCGAACCCCCACCCTCGTACTGTTCCTTAGGGTTTTGTATAGTTTGACTCGGTAACTTACCCTCGTTTCTATGACTCATTGTATTAGCTATTTTTCCCATTTGGGACTCAAGCTTCGCAATGGATTGTGTGTAAGAGTGCACTATTTGTGCTTGTGCCGTACTTGTGCTTCAATATTCTTAAGGGATCCCAACACCTTTTCCTCAAAAGCATTAAAACTTGGAGGGTTAGGATTAGGAAAAGGGGTGTTGGTATTGACTTTGTTAAAATTGGGGTCAGTAAGTATTAGGAAAACTAGTTGACATAGGACTATAGTTAGTTCGTGAGAATTGTTGGATAGAGTTTATGTGTTGCTCCAAAAATTTTGGAAATTAAGAAGCAGAAAAACATGCAAAGATATTATGAGATGGCTCAGAACATAATGCACATACTTTGTAAGAGAGTGCGCTTGCCGTTTGGGTCATTGTCATAAGTCGGTCAAGTTTTCTAGATAGTTCTTGTATATTAATTGACTGACTCGACTCGAAACGTTCCTCTCGTTTGAGTTTAGGTGGAAGACACCCCTCAGGACGTACTGACACAGCTTGGTGCATCAAATTCTCTCTTAACATTTCAAAAATTTTCTATGCCTCGTCGGCGCTTTTGTGTAGGAAGGTACCCGCACAAACGGCATCGGCGGCATTACGAAGTGAGGGAACTTGATGATGTGGGCAAGAGCGCAACAATTCTTTGAATTGTTCTCAAGTGTCATAGAGTGTTTCTCCGTCTTGCATCACAAAATTCGTTATCGATTTTCTTATCTGATTTGTTCTTGTGATGGGGAAAAACTTTTGTAAAAATGCGGTGTGTAAGGCTTCCCATGTTTTAATAGTATTTGCCTCTAGAGATTGGAGCCAGTATTTAGCTTTATCTTTTAACACTACAAGAAAAGCGACATTTAGTGGCATTTTTTTTAGTCACAATCAAAATATTGTCACTAAAACATAACTTTCAGTGAAGATAATTAAGTCACCATTAAAGGATGTCTTCAGTCACAAAAGTAAATGTAGTGGCTAATTCTACGTGACTAAATGTTTTGGGGGGAAAAAATTTCTAGCGCGCGGGATTATAATGAATATTTTGGCCACTATTAGTCTGTTGCATGTGACTAAAAATTTTGCATTTTAGTGGCATAAATAATATCATGACTAAGCCACATCCTGACTTATTTTCTACGTATAAAATGACTATTGTGCCAGATGCCTTCCAAGAAAAAACTGAAATCTCCGAGCGTGTCTCCCTCACTCTTTCTCCAATCGATCTCGCACCACAAAAATCCCAATTTCATCAATCTTCTATTTGATGCAATCACCTTCGTGGGACAATCGGTTCGATTTCTCCATGAAGAAGCAGCTCATAAACCTTACCCTTTCTTATATCCCTCCAGATCGATCGATTATCCCCTCATTTTCTGCAGGAATGTTTTTCTCTCTCTTAATCGATCAATACCTTGGTGGCATTAGCTTAATAAAAGCTAGTTAAGGTTAGTTTCTTTTCTCCTGTTAAAATTTTCCCCAAATTGATCAATTTTAGTTCTTTCGGTGGGAAACACATTTGAGTAGAACTTATTCTCTGAAATTTTGAAGAATATATATATATGTGTGTGTGTGTGTGTGTGTGTGTGTGTGTGTGTGTGTGTGACTTCGTTCAGCCTCTTGGTAGATTTATACTTTTTTGAAACCTGCGGTTTGCTGGGTTCAAAGGCCTGACTCGATCAGGAGTGTTTCTAGGCATGTTTCTCTGCTCAGTTTGATTTATGCTTTGATGGAACAAATTGGATTATCTGATTTTGGGTTCCATTTTCATTGTGTTCTATGGGTTTGTTGGGACAGAGAGATGGGTCGGCATGGGCATGTGGTTAATATTTTTCTTGTGCTCTCTAGGTGTTTGAGTTTTGTTCTCTGAGAGGGGTTCTTGCAGGAATGCTTTTTTTTTTTTGGTGTTGGTTGCTGCCTCTCGGGCTGTTTGTTGTGCTCATGGGGTGTTTTTATTTTTGTATGGGGTTGCTCATTATCTGGTAATATTAATAAAATATCTGCTATTTCAAAAAAGAAATTATCTTAATTATATAGTGCATTCTTTGTATGGTGCTAATTATCTTTTTTATTTGTGTTACTTAACAGTGTTGGTTGGTGCAACCAATCTTTGAACTGGTGCAGTGATGCTGGTCATTTTACTCCTTTTCTTAACTCATAGTGAGCAATTTCATGTTTTAATATTTAGTGTGTGATTGATGGGTAATTTTTTTGTTGTTTGCTCTATCACTGAAAACTTTCAATGTCCAATGTCATTTATATATGGAGGAAAACACTAAGGCTTTGTTTGGTTCTTGGATTTAGTGAGGGAGACGAAAGGAAATATAGAGGAAAACATTTTCCTTTGGTTGGTTAACAAGGAAAACGATGAGAAAACTAGGAAAGAAAATATAAATGTTCTCACTCATGTCCCTTCCTTTATTTATATAATACAATTACATTTTACAAATTTTTAATTTTTGATGTTATTTAAGCACGAAGGAAAACAAGGGAAAATATGAGGGAACTAGTTTTCCTTCATGTTTTCCTTTCACTTTTCTTGTCCCTCACTAAATCCATGAACCAAACAAAGCCTAGGAAAAACATAAGTGAATAGTTTTCTTTCTTGTTTTCCTTTCCTTTCTTTTCCTTCTCTATATCCAGGAACCAAACAGAGGCTTAAATTACTGGTGAAAAACTTTCAAAGGATTAGAAAGGACCATGAGACCTATTAAAGCAACACCATCGTAGAAAAGTTTTCTTTTAGAGCGAGAGAGGACGTTGTTGAGGTTGTAATCTTTTCCATTCTAACTATATAGTTGTATTTCTATGAAAAAATCAATGCATTTAAATGTTCCCCTTGAATCAGAAAAACAAATAATGGAATCCCGTTCATAATGCAATGGAAGAATTATATTCATCAATTAAGTCATCTCAAAGTATTTGTCACATTGCTGGACAAAGGGCTTTGTTAGGATAAGCCAATTTTCATGTAAGCTAGTGGCCGTTTAATTTTGGCATAGAATAGTTGCTATCTTTCATTTGCTAAGACTCCAATTTTTGACCGCCTCGGTCCAACCTTTTGTACGTTTATAGAGAATGATTTGTGGCAAGTTATTGGCCAATTTGATGCAAAGATGTTATTGGTAATAGATCACTCTAAATTGACTTTGTAGCTTTGATTTCCATATACAAGATTCTTGTTACTTCATAGGATTTGAGTCCTATCTGTTTGTGTTTTTTTCTCTTTTTTTCCACAGTAATGGTTGACTTCTTCCCCAAATGGATATGGCGCTTGATAGCATGCTTGAATGTCTAAGGTGCATGTGCTAAATTGCTAATAAGTAGGTTGCTTTTGTAGTTTAGTTTCTGTTCTTACAAATGAAATGTGTAGAGTCTAATGCATGTAATACACAAATACAAATACTCTCCAACAAAAATGCTTACGTCAGATGCTCTTTTCTTTTCATGATGGAGTACTGAGAGTTTTCTAAATAAGCTTTATAAACCAGATTAGTATTTACTCCCTCCATCCCATAATTTGAGTTATGTATTCCATTTTGGGATGTCCCAAAATTATTGTCCACTTTCCTAAATTGGTATAAAACTTTTACTTACTTGCCAAAACTACCCTTTCCTGAAATCTACACTAAGACAACTAAAAAAGTTATTATAATGATTAGGGGCAATTGTAGAAAGTGGGTGTAGATTTTTTTGTACCCTTAAAAAGTTGAGTTCCCAAAGGTGGACTGAAATTATGGGACAGAGGGAGTATATGTCTTTATTCATGCCCATACATTAATTACCATAGTGTTGGTCATTAGTCGATTGGAGATGTTATTCGTTCAAATAATTTGGCTACTCTACTACATTGCTTAATCTTGGGTTTCAAATGCCCTCTAATTGGTAATGACACTTGAGACATTTTAATTTATGTTGGCTATGGTTCTTTTCAGGTGATAAATTCACAAATACTTCTAGCACAAACGAAACCTATTTAAAATGTTATGCTAACCTTCCCAACCTTCACAAGCATCATAGTATCTTTGATGGAGAAGGTAAGTGGCACTAAAAGTTCTTGCTATGTTTATTAATTTAGCTATTTGTTTGCTGGTCTACATTTTTATGCACAAAAGAGGATGTAAGGCAATCCCATGTTTGCATATATTAGTGTGTTTAAATGTTGCCATTTCCCTCACTATACTCCTGGTGTTCATCTTAGGTGTTCAACTAGATCGACTACCTAAAGTTGATTTATCTAGACTACCATTTAAGTTGTTTTGACGATCAAGTTAGACAAAGTTCAAGCAATATTTTCCAATGAATACACGGATGCTGCTTTAACAGTTGATAGATTTTGTGTTTTACACAAATTGTGCTAAAAAAGTTTGCATAATATGTTCACTTTTGCATAGATGTGAATCATGTGATTACAAAGGCTGGTCACTGTTTTAGTGGTGGCAATTACTTCACATCACTAGCCGAGGCATAAATTAGGAATAGCGATATGTCTCCCAAATTTGAATCCTAAATGGTTTAAAAGTGTGGTACCACCGCTCACTACCAGAGTATGTGGTACAACTGATAAACACTTGGGAAACAAGTTTGGGAAGCATTGCTTAACACGTAAATTAACCCCTTTAATTTGAATTGTGGCACAAAATCACAGTGTGATATATGTTATTTTTTAGTTGGTTCTTAATTGTACCTTTTTTATGGTATTCTAAAAGCATCTTTTGACAAAAGTTCTTATAAGAGAATACCATTCTTTAATAAGAGATATAAGTGAACATTTGATTTTAAATATTGTTGATATATGAGAAATAATACAGAGAGCTATGCACCTTGCTCCAATTATTACCCCACAAAAAATTGCACAAAATAACAATATTCTTAAAATAACTAAGAACTAAGATGTTAACCAAACAATTAATATTCTTAAAATAAGTAAGATGTTAGGTACATTACCTTCAAAATTGAACACATCTCTTAAAATAAATAAAAAAACACTAGTAAAAACTAAATCGTGTCAGTAAAGTGTTGAAGCTGAGTCAATGGTGTGTCGATGACGTGTCGGATTTCAAATTAAATTAAAAAAAAATTATACACATTTTTGGTGTGATCGACATGTATCACCCGTGCGATGGTGTCGGAGGTGTGTCGGATACAAATACCTCACTTCATTTGAAGTATCGGTGCTTCCTAGCTGCATTTTATGCCAATTATGCTTACTGATTTTAGCTTCACTATTTAGTTGATTAATAAGTGGGTCAAAATTGGCACTTATTGAGTATCGAATCAGGCGAAGATCTTTTAATTACCAACTTTATGTAATTTCTCTTGGAACTTTTTTCCACATGTTATCCCTGTCACTTTTATTCGGTGTTGAATGAGATTTTGGTTATTTGTTTTGTCGAAAGGAGATAATTGGAGACTTGCAAAAATTTGAATATGTGTAAAAAAAAAAAGAGGAGAGAAAGAAATACTCAATTCTATTGTTGAACCTAGGAGTGCAAAATGTGAGACCCTGTTGATTAAGTTCTGAATTAAGATAGAAAACTTCATCGTGCCTCCTGCTTTGTTCATAATTGTCCTTATGCTTTTCCTCAAGATCTTTGACATCGATTTTCGTCTTTTAATGGCGTAGTTCAATGTAAGATGTGGATGGGCCTTTCAATTTTCTTCACACGTCTAAACATGATTGAAGTGTATGGGTTGCTCTCAATTCTCATTTTTCCTTTGACTTGGTTGTAGAAATCAGGAATCTTAACATTCAATCAATGACCTAAGGGAAAAGCATAGAGTTGAAAAGGGTGTGTGAGGGCCTGGAAGTTCGGTAATTTTGTAGCTCAGTTGTTGTTATGTCTACTTTATATTTGTTCAGTGTTTAAAGGATGAGATCAACTGTTATATGTCAAGGGTGGACAAGAACTTCTTGCGGAGTGCCCTGAGATGGTGAGCTGGTGAATAAAGAACAAAGCAGACAAATGATGAATTTTACATGTATGTGCCACCCTATCTTTGAGCAGTTTAGGCAGTCAGGACATATGCATATCCCTCGTTTTGACATGGTAGCAACTCTATATCTATGTTACAAATGAGTTGAAACTTGTAAATCATGTCATAACGCAAAGAACGTCTCTATTTATTTTGGGTGGATTCCAAATTAATTGACTTGTCATTGATACTCAAGGGAACTTGTTGGAAACATCAATTTAGTATGGCATTTGTTGCAGTTATTATTCACCTACTTTTCCCTTAAATACGTTCAAAATGTGTGCAACTCTTGAATGACAATTCCGTACGTACTTGGCAATTTGTACAGATTTTAGGCCATTACATAGTTGTCATTTCTGTCTTGATACTTATAAGTGTTTTTTCCAAAAGCATTTTGTTCTGCTGGCTATGCATTTGTGTTTGTTTCCGCATCTATACAATTTCGAAGTAAAACTAACCTTTCCTTCATTTGTTTTATTTTCAGGTAGAGAGACTTTAAGTTCACTTGTTTCAAAGCTACTGATCCTGACTCCATTTGTAAATTTTTAGTTTTATTTAGTTGCTAGTTTATTGGTGCTTTTGTTACTGTAACATTTATATATTTGGATCCTTTGTGTAGTTTATTATTAGTTATAATGTAGTGCGAATCAGGTTATTGAACATTATTACAATTCAATTTTTTTTTTTTTTTGGTGATGAAATTCATAGACCTTGTCATATGTATAAATTTTTATGAGAATTTCTTCATAAATTAATGACAACTTTAGACTATCACCAAATCCCTTGTACACTTTTTAATGGCAACTAAGGACTATGTGTAACATTATTTAGATTTTTGTACTCACAATGTTTGTTGTGACTAAAAGATTGATTAGTGTGGACTTTTTGCTTTAAGACACTAAAGACCAAGATTTTTAGTGCCAAAATTAATTGTGACTAAACAAATATTTTTAGTTGCAACATCTTTTTTGCCACCGAAAGTTTTGAATTAGTGACAATATATGTGCTGAGACTAAAAAATTGTTTTTATCACAATTCTTGGATTATGGCTAAACAACAAGTATTTAGTGGCGACTTTTTAAATGTTGCCACAAAAAGATTTAGTCACAGTACAATTAGCCACAACCTAGTGGCAACTAGTTTTATTGTCACTATAGCTTTTAGTGACGAGATTTAATGTTTTAGTGACAACATTTTTTGCCACTAAATGTCATTTTTCTTGTAGTGTAAAGAGAATGGGAAGAGTCGCAATTTTAACTCAACATCAGTTAGGTTTTGAATTTTTAAAGTAGAACATATATCTTGAAAATCCCCTAAGTGCTGATAAGGATCTTCTTTAATACGGCCTTGGAATGAAGGAAGTAGCGCGATGGTAGATGACTTTATCTCAAAGTGAGATGCCGTCACCTCCAGTAATTCTATGCTTGCCTATGACGTATAGGCCGTAGGAATGAAATAATCTTTAAGCGGAGGAGGTGGAGGTATATTAGGATTATTTACATTATTTCTATTATTTTTTAAGTCGCCCATTGTAATCGGTTCAATGGTATGAAAGCGTGGTTTCTTTAGTCGTTTTAAGGTATTCCGCATTTCAGACTCAAACAACGATGACGGTTTCGGTGTCGAATCGTCGTCTAACATCAACCAAGCTCTAGAAGGTTGGGTTGATGACCTAAGGACTCTAAGACTACGTTCAAGTTCAAGATTAAGCGGATGTAATTTAGGTTTATTTGAACGTGTACCAAACATGTACTAAAAGAAAATAGACTAAAACAACGACTGACTCAACAAAAACGAAAATAACTACATAAGTAATCAAGCACGCAAGCACACAGTACTACTATGATGCATGTAATCATCCTTATGTAGTGATTCGCGTCAAAGCCCAGCGCCCCGGGTTTCCTAGCTAATGTAGTGCTCACTCCACACCTAACCTAATGCAAGTAATTGCGTCTGTAGACACCCCAATTTTGACCGACCGTTGAATTTAGGAGAGTGTCACCTCCACGTCCAATGATGATAAGGACCGAAAAGATTCGAAGTATTCTAAGCTCTTCAGAAAGTTCTCCAAACGCGATAAAATTTCACAGAAAGAAGAAAATACCAGGCATTTGGGAGAATTTAGGTATAAAATACCATTTTTGGAAAAGATCTTCAAAAATAAGTTTTTTTAAGAAAAAGGGAAGAAAGAAAAGGCCTAAAAAGGGAAATTCAACAGAAAACGGCCATGGCAGTATACCGCGGCACTCAGTGAGTGCTGAGCAGCACTCGGTGAGTGCCGAACGGCAACCAGTGAGTGTCGGCCCGGCACTCACTGAGTGCCGCCGACATTTTCTGACCGCCGTTTGCTTTTAAAGTTCGTATTTTGTGGTACAATACGTATGTGTATGCGGATAAAAATAAAAATCTGATAAAGTAAGGTTGACGAAAATACGGCAATCAATAATTTGTCGTGGCACTCACTGAGAGCCGCGTGGCAGTCACGGAATGCCGCGACGGCAGTCGCAGAGTGCCGTGGCGGCAGCCACGGACTGCCGCGAATAACTTTTGAATGCCGCCCTGGGCAGCATCTGTCTAATTTCAGGAAGTACGTGTTGTACCACCAAATGGGATGATTACACCTGTCTTCTACTCCGAATTCACTGAAAATACTTGGTAATTTTTGTCTATAAAAGAGGGAGGATCTTCCTTCAGAAGAAAAAGGGGGGGAAGAGAGTGAAAACAAGATAGAAGAGAGTGATACAACATACAACATAATTCAAAAAGAGAGAGTTTAGAGAACTAGGGAGAAGAGCTTGGAATATCTTCAAAGGAAAAGAACTTTGAGGATAGCTTGGAGGTGACCCTCTAATCTTAGTTGTGTTTTCTTTCTTTTGAGCTTATAATCTTCAAGTCATTTTTTAGTTTCTCTTGATTAAGTTTTAGAGTTTGTTAAGTAAACTTGGAAGTCTTTGTTTCTAATTCCTTAATCTTTCTTCTATTTCTTTTGTATATGTTTTTTTTCTCTTGAGATTCTTGGAGATCTTCAATATCTCTCTTGACATCTCTTGAGCATGATCCTTTGAATCCCATGTAAGCTTATGCTTTACATGAGAGTCAAAATTTGATCATCACTTCACTTTATAAGCAAATAGATGGATCCAAGTCCATACTCATGACTTGAGTCCTCTAAACTTGATGTTTCATGGAATCCTTTCTATATTCCTTTGAGACTCATGAGTATAGTCATGTCTTCATCTCCAATGACCATCAAATGGTAGGAGAAAGTGGTTTTGAGTCTAAGCCCATCCCCATGGTTTAGATTCCTTATCTTGAGATTTCATGAAGTCTATTCATACTTCACGTGAAATCTACAAACATAAAGGTCTTTAGTCTCCAATGACCATCAAATGGTAGGAGAAGATGGCTTAGTTTAAGTCTAACTTCATGGTTCAATAGTTGGAATTAACAAATAAGAGTTGAACTTGACAAATGAAAACAATGAGTTTACAAACCTTTTTTGATCAAAGATTTTTAGTTTGAAATCTGACCGTCGAAATCAAGTGAAATCAACCGGAAAGTGTCAACAACACAATATTCTACCACATTATTTTTTGTTTTAAGGTGGTTTTATGTCTAAAGTGGTTTGGTTGTGAGTTTTGTAAGGACACTACAATCTGTCTAGAGCTTCAGCATAGTAACACTCTTTTGAAATAAGTAAACCAATGCTTTAATAAAGTGTTTGTGACCCAAAATAATTTTTTCTAAGTCGATTAATGTGTTAGAAAGTCACCCTAAAAAGAACAAATCATTTCTGATTGTTTTGCTATTTTTATAAAATTGTACAAGAACTCTGGACAGAAGGTTGTAGAATGCTGAGTGATGTCTGGTTTTTGTCCAATTCCCGGAGATCCAACCATTGAAACTTTGATTTCTTTTTTGGGTTGAAAACTATACACACAGAGGCATCTTGTGTCCAAAATTCATCAAGATCAAACCACGGGAACCATACTTTTTCATTTTTTAAAGTTATGATCTGCTCTCTGTAATTCATAAAAAAACTGCTACTATTTTTGTCTAATCTTGTTTATTTCAACCCAAATGGCCCCTAATGTCTTGAGACCCAAATCATACTTTGAATAATGGTAATTTAGCATTAATCCAGAGGCTAAGTGACCCAAATTAATGAATAAATCCATGTCTTATTCTTGTTCACATTCATTCATTCATGTACATTTAATGCTCATGATTAGAACTAGCTATTGAATAAAGTTGGATTTCATGCTTGATAGGTTTAAGTTAGAAATTTAGGATTGTTATTTCTGACTTCACATCTTGTATATCATGTGGACTAACCTTTTGTTTTGTAGCGCAATTAAGGTATGATCTCTAGGACCCCCTTTAATTTTATTTCAATTTCTTGATTTTATTGATTTTTCAACCTCATGCGCGACACATTAGAATCTTGCCTTATATGTATATGTGATTAGAGACTCTTCTTTAGGATTTTCTTTTGTTTGTATACATTGCACGTTTAATATCGCTGCTGGATCCCGGGTAAGTTCTCTTGTTCCCTAGTGCATATCATGTTGCTTGCTACTTGAAATATGTGATTTTTGAATGATATTTTATCAATTGCAATTTTACACCCCTTTGGACATGCTTTTTGTAACGTATATCTATACATATATATTAGTTGAGGGCACATTTAAATTAATAATTCGATTAGAAGGATATTGAGTAGAGGCCTATCACCAGATAGGATGAGAGAGGGTGTTTTAGTCCGACGGGCTCCTTCCTCTCTCATTCCATAATCCCCGGACCTAGTTAATCTCTGGTTTCTAAAAGATCAATTTGCTTTTAAAATGGTTTCTTAATTTTTCCTTTTAAAAATTAAGTGGCGACTCATTTATTTTTGAAATTGATTTTGAAAAGCTGTGGGTAAAAGAAAGAAAAACCTGCGATATCCACAATCTGGCGACTCTGCTGGGGATCGAACACAGAATCTCTGGTTTTGCAGACCAGAATTTCTGATTTTGGGTTCACTTGAGGATTAGACTTGAAAAATGTCCTTTTAATCAAATTAATTAATCTTTGTGTGCCTGTTGCATTTCACTTGCATGTCCAGCCAGTCGATTGCACGGAACTATGACCTTGGAGGCTCGAGGCAACCCGGTCGGTCAAGTCATCATGGGACTGTGTGATCACCCTTGATCTCGTACCATGATTTGGTATATGAAGCATCCTATCGGATGTGTATCAAGGGTCCCTTATTTGACCAAAACCCAGCCTGTGCATGATAGATTCTGTAGAACCTTTCAATCTTAGGAAATAAACTCTTGATTAGGATTATGTGCTAGGGAGTTTTGTATGCCCGGAAGGGATTACTTGAGATGATGACGATGCTTGCTTGATGAAAGACGTATAATCTTTTAATCACCTTTTAGCAATTTCTCCTCATGTTCCACGACATTTGGAGAATATGCCGAACCTTGATTATAAGATTATGCTTCTTATATCATGTTTAGCTAAGCATCATTGACCTTGTATGTATCCGAATTCATGGAAAGTACGGTGATAATCTGGTCATGTGATCCCCCTATCCAAAGGTTTTTCTCAAGGTTTTCTATTACCTTTTCAAAAAAAAATCTTTTCCTCTTTTCAATTAAAAATTCCCAAATTAACCTTTGTTAAGGCATATTTCACTTGATCATCTTCAAAAGAAAAATTCGAAAATCCTTGAAAATTATTTTGGTAGAAGAATGTTCTCAAAAAGCACTCTCAAGGATTGTTTTCAATGGCCTTTTTACTACCCAAAAAAAATGCTTTTCAAATAAATTTTGAAAATTTCGAAATGACCAACCTCTGAGAAGGTAGTGATGATCACAATGAGGGGAGAAATCAGCGCACTTGACATGGGTGAGGATCTTATGTGCTTATGTGCTTATGTGTTAGGATTAGGATTTTCTCTTTTTTTGGCATATAGAGTAGGCACACACGCACACATGCATTGCATCTGCGTGATATACAAAAGGAAAGTTTTCGTTTAAAATGACTTTGTGTGATAAAATGAAGATAAAAAGGGTTTTAAAAGAGGACTTTTCAAATTTATTTGTAGGAGCAAAAATAGCAAATCAAGCGTGGTTTAGGGATCCCACGGCGAGACTAGTAAGGAGAGAATACGCTGACATGGCCGAAGATAGAAACAACGAGGAAATGGCCGGGTTAAGGATACTGGTAGAACAACAAGCAGAGCAAATGAGGCGACAGGTGGAAAACATGAATCGTATGATGGGGATGATAGAAGAGCTGAATCGCCGACCACCCCATATAATTCCTCCTGTTATAGACCCACCTTTGGGAGGAGGAGAAGGAGATTGGTTCGACGACCAGGAAGCACAATGGACTGATGCACTGCGGGCCAACAGAGACAGAGAGAAAGCTGAGAAAGAGAAGCAACTGACCGAGAAAATAGAAAAGCTGGAAAGGGTGATGCGCAAGGCTCAGGGGGTTGATACATATCTAATGGAGTTAGAAGGCCTGTATGACGGGGTCCACGAGACGCTGCCTGCCGGGTTCAAAATGCCAGTCTTTGATAAGTTTGATGGCACCGGAAATCCTCACAGTCATATAAGAATGTGTATTGGGGCTTTCCAACCGAGCAGCTTGAGCATAACTATGATGGCAGTCCTATTCCAACAAACTTTGGCTGGAGCTGCTCTGTCCTGGTATCTTACTCTCGAGCCAGGCAAAACCAAAATTTGGGAGGAAGTTGTGAAGTCATTTGTGGCCCAGTATGAGTACAATCAAGACCTAGACGTCACTGTCCGAGATCTAGAAACAACCAGGCAGGGAAGCAAAGAGTCATTCGCTAAATATCTGAGTCGATGGAGAGGAAAGGCTGCGAAGATGGTACAGAGGCCGTTTGAGAAGGACCAAATCCGAATGCTGATGAAGAATCTACAGCCAGTGTATCAAGAAAAGATGAGATTCCAGTCGATCAACACCTTTGCTGAGGTTTTCGATGTTGGGACAAGGATAGAGGATGCAATCCAAGAAGGGGTAATCAAGAAGGAGCAACCAAACCGGTACAGGAGGCCAAACTATGGGTCCAACGGAGGACAAACGGGGGGTCACTCTAGCCCCACCGATGTCAATGCACTGAATGGACCAGAAAGGAAATTCGACATAGCACCGAGGAGAGGAGGGGATAAAGCACCAAGGAAATTCTCAGATTTGGGAGTGTCACTGTCAACCGCCCTCGATAGGCTGTTAGCCAAGGGGCATCTCCGTCAGTTGGAACCCCGACCTCTACCATGTTCGCTTCCGCTAAATTTTTAAGGGGACCTCTTTTGCAAATTTCATCAGCAGAAGGGTCACTCAACGGATAGGTGTATGAGATTAAGGCACGAGATTCAAGATCACATTGATAACAAGGTAATTTCGGAACCTCCCACCAAAGCTCCGAATGTTACTAGAAATCCGCTTCCAAATCATCGAGTTGTGCCACCACCACAAGGCCTTTACCTCTTGGGGATAGAAGAAGCAACCTTCGATCCGTCTAGGCTGATCACTAAGGCCGGGACACCAAAAAAGCCATACCAGCTACCTGAGGATTTGATAATCTGTGCATTGGAGGATCAGCCAAAGGAGAACGAAATAGGGCAGTCAGACTTGTGGGTTAAAGGGAGTGACGACCGAGACGAGAATCAGGTAGAAGATGATCTTTGGTACAAGTGCGACAAAGAAACAGAGGTGGTGAAGGGTACTTTGACAGTTGATTCAGAAATTGACAATCTATGGGCAAGGGAAGAAATCAGTCATTTAACTCGGTCTGGCAGACACTTTAAACCGCATGAGCTAGAGGAGGATCATCCGGGGAGAGATCTAGAGAAGGGAAAAGGGAAGATGAATGAAGAAGAGGAAGAAGACAGGGTTCTAAGGCAGATGAAGAAGACTCAGGCCAATATCACCATTTGAGGGTTGTTGATTGCCTCCAAACGCCATAGGCAGGCGGTCCTAGACGCTCTGAACCAATCTGACGTGTCTATCGACACCACCTCGGAGGACCTCATAGGGTTGATCGGAAAAATTCCGACCTCGGCTATTACCTTCTCATCAAATGACTTGCCTCCGGGAGGGCCCGTTCGCAACAAACCATTATATGTCACTGTCGAATGCTTGGGGAACATCGTGCCTGCTTGCCTGGTTGATAATGGGTCGGCCCTCAATGTATGTCCTTTCCGAACGGCTAAGCGAATGGGCCTGGATGAGTCGACATTTACACCATCGGAGCAAAGGGTAAGAGCCTACGACAACACCCAGAGAACAGTCATGGGGATAGTCCTTCTTCGTCTCGTTATCGGCCCTTTTGGAAAAGAAGCTGAATTCCAGGTCATCGACATCCCCGCATCTTTCAACCTGTTGCTGGGTAGGCCTTGGTTGGACAGTTTGGGTGCTTACCATCAACGATCCATCAGAAGGTTAAGTATGTCTGGGGGGATAAAGTCTGTGATATCCTCGGGGATAGCTGGGTTCGTTCATCCGAAGCATCATCAAGTGCACCAGTTCTGGAATTACAGCTGCAAGAAAAAGAAACAAAAATGGGAGGGTTCGAGTTCATCAGCATGTTAGAAGAGGAAAAGCTGAGAGAGTTTCTACCGCTCCATTTCGATCAGTATGCTAGTCCAGTGGTCGCAGGGATCATGAAGAAGATGGGTTTCTTTCCAGGATTAGGATTGGGGAAGAACCTTCAGGGCCTGCCTGAGTTTCCAAGAATCCCTACTCAGACTCACACTCACGGCCTGGGATACCAGCCGACAAAGAAGAAATTGAGGGCAAAGAGGAAGGCCATCGATGCGCCGCCAGACCCTTACCAAAAGACGCTCAATGGATATTATATGAAGGAAGGAGAAGATTTCCCCTTCTGTGGCTTCCCAGAGCCATGGATGGACCAGAAAGACAAATGTTGAAAGCTGGGGTTCGAGATTTTTTTCTCCCATGAATTCTCCGAGTACAAAGACGCGTTTTTGCAAATGCCTGAAAAGTCTGCTACCGTCAATGATTGGATTGGTGTACTGGATGGACCGATCATGCAGGACCTGTTGAGCGAAGAAGGGGCAAAAGCCGAAGAAAAAGGGAAAGAAGACGAGGGCATGGAAGTCGAGGTTGAAGAGGGGAATGATGAGGATGCGCCTGAAGAAGAGCCGAAGCCAGAAAAGGAAGAGAAGACGGAATCCGGGGGACTACCAGGTTGTAACACTGTGGAGCTCAAACAGGGAGTCAACAAGGAGTGGGTCTTTGAGTCTAGTGATAAGTATCCCCCTCACCCAGAGTCTGTAATGGCCTAAATGAGGCGTCTTACTATTGCTATGTCTGTTGTAATGACTCCTAACAAAATCAATGAAAGTATGACTGATTCTGCCTACTCGAACGCGCTTAATGAATGTGATGAATGTGATGATCATGAAATACCTAATGAATTGCAAAAATTAATCGAAAAAGAAAAAGAATCTGCATGTAAAATCATTGAGGACACTCTAACGATTAATCTAGGAAATGAAAATAATCCTCAAAATGTCTTTATTGGCTCCACACTTAGCAATAAAGAAAGCAAAGAACTAATCAATCTATTAAATGAATTCAAAGATGTTTTTACGTGGTCTTATAATGATATGCCAGGTATTGGTCCAAAGATAGTCCAGCACCACATCCCTCTCTTTCCCAATTCAAAACCTATAAAACAAAAATTGAGGCGAATGAGGCCGGAATGGGCACTTAAAGTAAAAGAGGAAGTTGAAAAGCAATTAAAGGCTGGATTCTTGATGGTCACCGAGTATCCTGAGTGGATTGGCAACATTGTATCTGTCCCAAAGAAGGACAGTCGTGTTAGGGTTTGCATTGATTTTCGAGATTTAAACAGGGCAAGCCCTAAAGACGATTTCCCGTTACCCCACATCGATGTGTTGGTCGATAGCACTGCGGGACATGAGCTTCTATCTTTCATGGATGGATTCTCTGGGTATAATCAAATCCTCATGGCACCCGAGGATAGAGAGAAAACCACGGATAGAGAGAAAACCACGTTCATCACTCCGTGGGGGACATATTGCTATAGGGTCATGCCATTCGGACTCAAGAACGCAGGTGTGACCTATCAAAGGGCTGCCACCACGTTACTGCACGACATGATCCACAAAGAGGTGGAGGTGTATGTGGATGATATGATTGTGAAATCCAAAGAAAGGGGAGGGCACCTAAAGGCTTTGAGAAAGTTCTTTGAGAGATTGAGGGAGTTCAAAATGAGGCTAAACCCACAGAAATGTACCTTCGGAGTTACCATAGGAAAGTTGTTAGGGTTCCTTATTACCCAAAGGGGGATCGAAGTAGACCCGACCAAAATAAAAGCCATAACTGAAATGAACCCACGGAAAAATGAGAAAGAACTGAGAGGATTCTTGGGGAGAATAAAGTTCATCAGCCGCTTCATTTCAAAACTCACCTTAACCTGTGGCCCACTCTTCAAACTGCTCAGAAAGGGAGAGAAATTTGAATGGGACGCCCCTTGCCAACAAGCCTTCGATAAAATCAAAACCTACCTCCAAAACCCACCTGTCCTATCACCACCCTCACCTGGGAGACCCTTGCTACTTTATCTCTCCGTATCCGAAGATTCGATGGGGTGTATGTTGGCCCAAAAAGGAGAAGAGGGGCACGTGAAGAAGGCCATTTATTACTTGATCAAAAGAATGATCGGATATGAGTTAAAGTACTCACCCTTGGAAAAAGCCTATTGGGCCTTGGTTTGGTGTACCCATCGCCTTCGCCATTACATGCTAGCCTTCCCTGTAATCCTGGTATCCCGAATGGACCCATTAAAATGCCTATTCGAAAAACCTGTCTTGACCAATAGGATTTCCCGTTGGACCATGATGCTAGCTGAATTCGACATCAAGTATGTCACTGCCAAGTCTGTGAAAGGAAGGGCTGTCGCTGAGTTTTTAGCCGACCTCGCCATAGAATCCGAGGACGAGGAAGAATTCAAATTCCTGGATGAAAGAATAATGGAGGTAAAGGAGGATTTATGGAAAATGTACTTCGATGGAGCAGCCAACCAATTAGGTTACGGAGTTAGAATCATTCTCATAGCACCCGATGGGGCCCCTACCCCATTAGCCGTCAAGCTCAAGTATAACTCGACCAACAACACTGCGGAGTACGAAGCATGCATAATTGGGATGGAAGCAACCTTGGCTTTGAAAGTCGAACAGATTGACATCTTCGGAGATTCCAATTTGATCATATCCCAAGTCAGAGGAGATTGGAGGGTAAAGCATGAGAAGTTGAGACCTTATCACGACTACCTGGAAAGTCTGAAAGCCCGATTTAAGAAGATATCTTGTTACCACCTTCCTCGCGAAGAAAACCAACTAGCCGACTCCTTGGACACCTTAGCATCCATGATCCAAATCCCTTCCAAAAATACCATGATCCCGCTATCCATAGAAGTGAGAAATCAACCGTCATTTGAAATGATCGCGGCCATAGAAAGCGAAGATGAAGTGCCTTGGTATGAAGATGTGTGGAAGTTCATCAAAGAAGAAGAATACCCCGAAGGAGCCTCAGAAAAGGATAGAAAGGCGATTCGAAGATTTGCTGCCCAATTTGTGATTTATGCAGATAAGCTATGGAAGAAATCCTACACTGGGTATAATCTGGAGTGCCTATATGGCAAAGAAGCTAAAAGAATGATGGAGGAAATACATGAGGGAGTATGCGGGCCCCATATGAACGGGAACATGCTGGCAATGAAGATCATCCGGCAGGGATACTATTGGACGACCTTGGACAAAGACTGTTGCGAATATGTTAGAAGGTGTCATAAATGTCAGATTTATGCAAATTTGATG
The DNA here is from genome assembly GCA_033977485.1 of Hydrangea macrophylla. Lineage (NCBI taxonomy): Eukaryota > Viridiplantae > Streptophyta > Magnoliopsida > Cornales > Hydrangeaceae > Hydrangea > Hydrangea macrophylla. Next base: position 66,431,777 of record CM066990.1, on the reverse strand, counting down.
CATACCCCGCCGTCACAGCTCTATAACATGACCACCCCTTGGCCATTTTCCGTGTGAGGGATCGATATCATTGGTGAGATAGTTCTGAACGCTTCTAATGGGCACCGGTACATAATCGTGGCAATTGATTATTTTACAAAGTGGGTAGAGGCAGCCTCGTATGCAACTTTGAAAGCCAAAGACGTGGTAAGTTTCATCGAGAAAAACATAATCTGCAGGTATGGGGTCCCGAATGAGTTTATCTCTGATCATAGCAGTCATTTCCAGGGAAAAGTTATCCCGCTCTTGGAAAAGTATAAGATCACTCGCCATCAATCATCCCCGAATAGGCCTCAGACGAATGGAGCAGTAGAAGCAGCAAATAAGAATGTTAAAGCAATCTTGGGAAAAACGACGGATATATATAAGGATTGGCATGAGAAGTTGCCGTTTGCTTTGTGGGGATACCGAACCTCGGTAAGAACTTCAACGGGCGCTATGCCATATTTGTTGGTCTACGGGATGGAAGTCGTTCTCCCAGTCGAGGTAGAAATACCCTCTCTTAGGGTTTTGGCAGAGTATGAGGTCACCGAATCAGAATGGGTATGAGAAAGGTATGAGGAGTTGATGTTGCTCGATGAGAAGAGGCTGGCCGCAGTAAACCATACTCGGGGGTACCAGAAGAGGATCGCTCGTGCTTTCAACAAAAAGATCCGCCCAAGGAAGCTTGCTGAGGGTGACCTGGTCCTCAAAGAACTGAAAGTGCCTGTTTATGACCCCAGAGGAAAATTCAAATCCAACTGGGTCGGGACATACATCATTAAGGCTCTCCTTTTCGGAGGAGCGGCCTATCTCATGGACCTGGACGGGGTTGAATTTAAGCAGTCAATTAACCTCGATTGCCTCAAGAAATAATTTGCTTGAAACCGTTTCTTTCGAAACCTCCTACCTCGATGAACTACGCTTGACCTGATTCCCGTTAGGGGATACGTAGGCAACCTACTCGGTTTGGTCAGTAAATAATTGCCTGATTGGCACCCTTCTTTGCAGCCTTAAAGCCGAAATACTTGGGACCTGACGCCCATTTGGGGATAAGTAGGCGGGCACTCCAAAGCCCTCGGTCCACTCGAAAAAGACTGTGCTAAACTAGGGGCAAATTGGCATTTTCCCGGAACCACTTCGAAGCCCTAAAACCAGGGGCAAACTTCGTTTGCTAGCCGAAGAACCCAGATACAAGACCCTCCTTTGGATCGCTTGGCTATCAAGATAAGTATTATAAAGAAACAAATGAGAATTCATGATATAGAAGAAGTAAAGCTTTAAGCAAAAGAAAAAGCAAAGTACAGAGCCAAGAAAAGACATTGAAAGGAGAATTTTCATAAAAGATTAATCGAAGAAGTGAACACTTTGATTATATGTTATAATTTCCATAAAAATGACAACACTTCTTGAAGAGGAAAATAAGGAAAATCACGTTGAAAAGCGTAAAAAAGGTAGGCAGGGTCTGTCAGAAAGTTTTGTAAAATGGCAAGCTTTTCCCTGTTCTCGTCTACTTTATTATGCATATGTTTGTCAAGCTCGTCTCGCAACCAAGGCCTGGATCTCTAGAATGTATTGGACAGTAGGCAGAGTCGGAGCAAGAATCCTCGGGCACGGAGCAGCCATCCTGTTGTGCCAAGCCTTGATGAAAGCCTTCGCGATAGCAGGGCGCAAAGTGGACCCCCTGGTGAAATCAGCAGTCACAGATTCAGTAGTATCTTGCAAAAGTCTGAACTGACGGACAACCCGATTGGGAATGTAGAAAGTAGTAGTACGTAAACCCGGCAGCCAGATGCCAGGTCGCCCAGGAAGGCGTACAGCAATAGAGCGATGGGTCCACTGCGGACAAACCCAGCAGATATCACTAGAAGAGAGGCCCTGGAGCCAACCAAGCCATGCATCGGCGGATTGAAATAAGCTGTGAATCTCCATACGATCGTAAGGAAGTGATCCAAGAAGATGGGAGGGGTGTACAAAGAGGTCCAAATGCTCCATGAGCCAAATCTATAGAACAAAAGGTGCCCCGGCAGGTAACGTGGCCCTAGTAGCATGAGCATAGCCCAATCCAATCAGAGTTTCACCAAGAACCAGCATAACAACACTTTTCATCTCCCACAAACTACAGGCAATGGGTATAAGAGTGTTAGAAGATGACTGAAAGAGGAAATAAGAGAGCATAGCAATTGACAGGGCACTACGTCGGATGATTTGATACTCACCATCGTAAGGGTCCCCTATGGGAGCATAAACGGAAGAAAGGCGCTCAAAATCAATCTGCCTGTCATAAATAAAGGAGCCCGCCGCATTCCGAGATGTGTGGAGAAGAGTAACTAAATCCCGGACATACCCGGCCTGAACTGGAGGAACCGTCAATTCAGTAGAAGGATCGGTGTGAAGAATGGCGTTGAATTCCTCAAACAAGGGGCAAATCTCCTGAGAGCCAAAACGAAAGACGTTGAAAGAAGGATCCCAACATTGGAAGGCAGCTCGAAGTAGGCCCTCACTCAAGTTCATTCGTCGGAAAGAGAAAAGATCATTCAGCCGGAAGCACTCAAAGTTGAGCCTATCAACGCTGGAAAGGGTATCCATCCAGGGGAAAAGGATTTGGGAGCTGATGGGGGCCATTTTGGAAGAAAGTAAAGAAGAAAAGAGAAGTGTTTTTCGGAGCCTTGAGAAAGAAGGGGTATAAATAGGGGAATAAAGCTGCCTACCTACCCACGGCACTCGATAAAGTGCCGCGGCACTCAAAGAAATGCCGCATGGCAGTCAGTGAATGCCGTTGCGACATTCACTGACTGCCGTCGCGGCACTCACTGAGTGCCGCGGAGACCTCAACGAGTGCCGTTCTGGGTTTGTCATTGGCCAGGGTCTGTTTGTAACACGTTTAGCCCACCTGCAAACAGAAAACTAGATAGAAAACAATAAAACGTGCGCATCATGCAGCACGTGCAACAAAGATCAATACATTCATTCATTCATTCACTTTCATTTCGCAATAAGAAAAGGAGAAATCAAAGCATTCAAAATTAAAATAAGGACGGGACCAAGCCATGGTCCCACATACGGCAAAGGAAGTACCAAGCTATGGTCACACATACGGTGAATAAACAGAATGAAAAAGATACCCAAGTACCTACCCTACCGGTTATCCTAAGCAGCCATCAAAATAAAGTGTATGTATATACAATCATCCGAATAAAAGTGTAAATCCTCCCAAAGCACTCAAAAGAAATAAAAAAAATAAAAAATGAAGAAGAAAAAGTAGGATCGGCCTCGGCCCCGGCTGCGAGTCTGGCGGGTCGTACGCCTGAGGGGCTCCTCCTCCGACTCTGTCCCGCTACCTCCACCGCTCCCTCCACGTCCGCTGCTACCGCCGCCTCTGCCACGTCCAGCGCTGCTACCACCGCCTCGCCCCATGCCTCGTCCAGCACCGCCATCCCCAGGAATGTCGCTGAGGAGAATGCCGAACTGCTGAAGCCGCTACTGGAGCTGCCCCACCTGCTGGGACAGGACTCTGATCTCCTCCGTCTGAAATAAGAGAGGATAAGTACATAAAGTGTTGAAAGGATGAATGAAATACTAAGAATAAAAGGATGAAGATCATACCTGGGCCCTCAACTGAGTCACAGCAGTCGCCCGAGCTCCCTCAGCCTAAAAACAAGAACCAAAAATAAAGATTAGCTAAAGGAGAGGCAATCGCCTCTGAGAGAAAGGGATAAGTTCCTTACCATCCACTCTCGCCCGAGAACCCACTACCGCACGATGTGGGCATACGCCAAGCCCTCCTCTGCGTAAGGACGCGGGACGACGTCATAATGGAGAGGAATAGTGGGGGATCATCGTCGAGTAGGGCTCACCGAACGAGACGGCTAACATAGTCCAATCCCACTCAGGCAAGGCAGGAGGATAAGCCGCAGCAGGAACAGGCTGCAAACAAAAAATAATAAAGCATGAATAAAAAATAAAAGGAAATTCATAAGAGTAGTAATAGAGGAATCATATACTCACCAGAGTTACTTCCATCAAAGGGAAGTTCGGCATCAGCTTAGCGGCGCAGAACGCCGCATATCCTGTGGGGGGATCCACAAAGTCATGAATACCCAAGCCCATCAGAGAAACCGTCAGCTCGCTACCCTGGAGGGTGTCTGTGGCTCTCATAGAGTCAGGAGGAGGGAATGGCACGAAGAATCCCGGGGCCGCCAGTGACTGCCTAGTCACCCTCTCTCCTAAGTACCACGCCTGGCCCTCTGGCCCATCAAGGAGTCGCCTCGTCGGGTCATATCTAGCCGACTCTCGAATCTCCGCACGAGCCTCAGGAAGCACCCTAAGCCAGGGCTGCCAATGGACGTACTGCTCCCTCAAGTTCGTTAGGAAGTTCCTGAATGAAACAAAATCGTGGGCCCCGGTCTTCCGCCCGACTCTATCCTTCACCCACTTCAGCCCCAGGGGCATGATGAGGGCGTCAACGCTGCGTGTCTTAGGAGACATCATACGGAGATACTCGTGGGACCAAATCTGCAATAATAAAAAGGGAGGTTAGTCTCACAATTTAAATAAATTTCTGAAAATGCGATAAGCAATGAAGCCCGGAAAAAGGTATACCTCCCATGCTCTCCAATAACCGCTGATGGAAGCCGGCCTGTCCCGGGAGATGTCACCCATGTGCCGGTATAAGATGGCTAACCCTGCACCAGCCCAGTCATACTCGTCCACCCGGTCCAGGTGCTCCAGGGACGCTACCAGGGAAACATCGACCCGATCACCCTTGGTGCTCAGCAAGGAGCACCCCAGTAAGTACATGAGAAAGCCTCAGGCCATCTGTTCATCCGTAAAACCAGGCTGGCCCCTAAACGTGTCCATAAACCATCGGGCTGTGACCAGAGCCTCCTCCGGGACCACTCCCAGCAATGGCTCCACCTGGTCCCACTCCTGGTCCGTCAGATACCACAAGCGCTCTCCGCCAAAGGCCACCCCCGTGATCATCGAGAAATCCAAAAGAGTCATCGTCATCTCCCCGAAGTCAAAATGGAAGGTACTGGTGGTATCCTACCATCACTCAGCCAGTGCATGTATCTGCCGCAAGTCGTTGGAGCTCTTCGTCAAGAGTTTAACGAAGTTTCCAAACCTGGCCGCATCCACCAAGGCCCTCACTGTCTCACTCAACTGTGTATACCACTCATACCCATGCACGAGGCTACCATGCGCCTTCATCACCTTAGGCTGCAGCTGCAAGAAAGAATCACAAATTTTGATATTAGCAATTGGATAAAAGAAAAGGTAAACATGAAAAGGAAAAAATAAAAAATCTGGGAATACTCGCAGAAACTTCACACACAGGGCACTCGTGTGCGTTCGGTTCATAAAAAGAAATAAGTGAAAGCACCCAATGTCCTAGCAAGGCTTCGAAGAAAAAGAAAATAAAAGAATAACTTGTTCGCATTTTCGGGAATACATGCATATATAAACATGTGAAGGTGCAAAAGAAATTTAAGCGCAGTTTTAAAAAGAGAAGTTCGTGAGAATCATAAAAGGCGTAATTTGAGTCACAAGCGGTCAAGAATCAATTTTGAATAATAAAAGGCGTTTGGAACGCTCCAGAAAATTTACGAGTTCAGTAAACACGAGTGAGAATAATAAATTGTGATTCATCAAGCATAATATTCACAAAGTTCATGAGAAGTAAAATGAAATGCGAGATCTTGAATAAAATACGCGTGAAAATGCTGCAAGCATGGCATTTACATTTTGAAATGAGACATTCAAAGTCATGATTCACAATACGTTCCATTAAGTTCTAAAAGGAGAAAAATTGAAAAGAGAAAGAGGAGCGTTTACGTCGCGCTTGAACGCGCGGGCAGATAAATGCTCGTCTGGATCCCGGAGAAGGAGTGTAGCATCAGGATGATGAGTGGCCGTGTACTTGGCCTTCTTCTTCCTCCCTGAACCACTCGCCATGATCTATCAAAGAAAAGAGAGAACTTGAGCGTTAGATTTGTGAAAATTTTAGAAAAACAAGGAAATAAACAAGATTAATCAAGTTTCGGTCAAGTAGAACGAACCTGATAAGTCCCTGGTAGATCAATCCAAGCAAGGAAAGAAAAAGGAAAATTTTCTCCAGAGAGAAACCGAGAGAGAGAAGATTGAGAGAATGAGAAAAGTGTGTTGAACCCGGCGGTTTTAGCCACTGCCGCTCAAACGCGACACTCGGTTTTCCTTGCGCGACAGTTGATGGACTGCTGTGCGGCACTCACTAACTGTCGCAACGGCATTCCGTGAGTGCCGCACGGCAGTCACGGACTGCCGTAAAAATCCGCGTGTGCCGCATTTAAGTCGGTTCAAAGATCCTTCATTTCCCCCCAAAATTCAAATCGAGTCCCAAAAATTGAATTTGAGGCCCCCAAAATTTGCCCTCATTACACTTTTGGCCCTCGGGGTCATTTTTAGGTTTAAAATGGCTACAAATTTTAGAATTTAAGAGTATATATGAGCCCGTGGGCTCCCGGTTTTGAAAATTGAAAAAAAAACATGAGCCCGTGGGCTCCCGATTTTGAAAATTGAAAAAAAAGACTTGAGCCCGTGGGCTCCCGATTTTGAAAATTGAAAAAAGATTTGAGCCCGTGGGCTCCCGATTTTTGAGATTTGAAAAAGATTTGAGCCCGTGGGCTCTCGATTTTGAAAAGTGAAAATATTTGAGCCCGTGGGCTCCCAATTTTTTGAAAATTAAAAAAAAGATTTTGGAATATAACAGATTTATATTCTCGGTTCTCGCAATAAATTTGCGTTTACCCTCGTTTTTTTTGGAATATAACAGATTTATATTCCCGGTTCTCGCAACAGATTTGCGTTTACCCTCGTTTTGGAATATAACAGATTTATATTCCCGGTTCTCGCAACAGATTTGCGTTTACCCTCGTTTTGGGGATATAACAGATTTATATTCCCGGTTCTCGCAACGGATTTGCGTTTACCCTCATTTTATTGGGGATATAACAGATTTATATTCCCGGTTCTCGCAACGGATTTGCGTTTACTCTCGTTTTGAGAATATAACGGATTTACATTCGCGGTTCTCGCAACGGATTTGCGTTTACCCTCGTTTTGAGAATATAACGGTTTTATATTCTCGGTTCTCGTAATAGATTTGCGTCGATCCTCGTTTTGAGAATATAACGGATTTATATTCTCGGTTCTCGCAAGAGATTTGCGTCGATCCTCTAGTTGGGAGTGTAATATATTTACATTTTCGATTTTTGCAACAGATTTGCGTTTACCCTCGTTTTGGAATATAACAGATTTACATTCTCGGTTCTCGCAACGAATTTACGTTAACCCTTGTTTTGAGAATATAACGGATTTATATTCTCGGTTCCCGCAACAGATTTGCGTTAGCCCTCGAAATCAAATTGAAAACATCATGACCCCTGTAGCAGATCTTTGCATCAGTCACGGAATTAGGTAATCTTTCCTGACTAACGCATCACATAAAGTGCGTCGCACGCAGGGAAAACATGATGAGCATGGCGCTTGTTTGACCAGGTCAATTCGGAAAATACCATTGCATGGCACTTGCATCACGATAAGATAGGTGCATTCATCCGTATGGTTACTTGTGCTTGTGTATGTTTGGCTCCTGCCTGAACTACGTCCTGGTCTGATTCTTGAATGGATACGTAGGCAGCTCACCGTTGAGCACGACCAACATGAACCGTTTGTGAAGCCGTTTTTGCAACGCACTTTGTTCTACTTAAATTCGACAGTCTGGTCAAAGGCTTGTCTTCACACAGGCTTTGACATTCACTTATAGGACGTGTTGCCCCACAAGCTCTGCCAAAGAGGGGCAAACTGTAGACACCCCAATTTTGACCGACCGTCGAATTTAGGAGAGTGTCACCTTCACGTCCAATGATGATAAGGACCGAAAAGATTCAAAATATTCCAAGCTCTTCAGAAAGTTCTCCAAACGCGATAAAATTCCACAGAAAGAAGAAAATACCAGGTATTTGGGAGAATTCAGGTACAAAACACTATTTTTGGAAAAGTTCTTCAAAAATAAGTTTTTTTAAGAAAAAGGGAAGAAAGAAAAGACCTAAAAAGGGAAATTCAACAGAAAACGGCCACGGCAGTATACCGCGGCACTCAGTGAGTGCCGAACGGCACTCGGTGAGTGCCGAACGGCAACCAGTGAGTGCCGGCCCGGCACTCACTGAGTGCCGCCGACATTTTCTGACTGCCGTTTGCTTTTAAAGTCCGTATTTTGTGGTACAATACGTATGTGTATGCGGATAAAAACAAAAATCTGATAAAGTAAGGTTGACGAAAATATGGCAATCAATAATTTACCGCGGCACTCACTGAGAGCCGCGCGGCAGTCACGGAATGCCGCGACTGCAGTCGCGGAGTGCCGCGGCGGCAGCCATGGACTGCCGCGAATAACTTTTGAATGCCGCCCTGGGCAACAATCTGTCTAATTTCAGGAAGTACGTATTGTACCACCAAATGGGATGATTACACCTGTCTTTTACTCCGAAGTCACTGAAAATACTTGGTAATTTTTGTCTATAAAAGAGGGAAGATCTTCCATGAGAAGAAAAAGGGGGGAAAGAGAGTGAAAACAAGATAGAAGAGAGTGATACAACATACAACATACAACACAATTCAAAAAGAGCGAGTTTAGAGAACTAGGGAGAAGAGCTTGGAATATCTTCAAAGGAAAAGAACTTTGAGGATAGCTTGGAGGTGACCCTCTAATCTTAGTTGTGTTTTCTTTCTTTTGAGCTTATAATCTTCAAGTCATTTTTTAGTTTCTCTTGATTAAGTTTTAGAGTTTGTTAAGTAAACTTGGAAGTCTTTGTTTCTAATTTCTTGATCTTTCTTCTATTTCTTTTGTTTATGTTTTTTTTCTCTTGAGATTCTTGGAGATCTTCAATATCTCTCTTGACATCTCTTGAGCATGATCCTTTGAATCCCATGTAAGCTTATGCTTTACATGAGAGTCAAAATTTGATCCTCACTTTACTTTATAAGTAAATAGATGGATCCAAGTCCATACTCATGACTTGAGTCCTCTAAACTTGATGTTTCATGGAATCCTTTCTATATTCCTTTGAGACTCATGAGTATAGTCATGTCTTCATCTCCAATGACCATCAAATGGTAGGAGAAAGTGGTTTTGAGTCTAAGCCCATCCCCATGGTTTAGATTCCTTATCTTGAGATTTCATGAAGTCTATTCATACTTCACGTGAAATCTACAAACATAAAGGTCTTTAGTCTCCAATGACCATCAAATGGTAGGAGAAGATGGCTTAGTTTAAGTCCAACTTCATGGTTCAATAGTTGGAATTAACAAATAAGAGTTGAACTTGACAAATGAAAACAGTGAATTTACAAACTGTTTTTGATCAAAGATTTTTAGTTCGAAATCTAACTGTCGAAATCAAGTGAAATCAACCGGAAAGTGTCAACAACACAATATTCTACCACTGTATTTTTTGTTTTAAGGTGGTTTCATGTCTAAAGTGGTTTGGTTGTGAGTTTTTGTAAGGACACTACAATCTGTCCAGAGTTTCAGCATAGTAACACTCTTTTGAAATAAGTAAACCAATGCTTTAATAAAGTGTTTGTGACCCAAAATAATTTTTTTTAAGTCGATTAATGTGTTAGGAAGTCACCCTAAAAAGAACAATGCATTTCTGATTTTTTTGCTATTTTTAGAAAATCGTCCAAGAACTCTGGACAAAAGGTTGTAGAATGCTGAGTGATGTCTGGTTTTTGTCCAATTCCCAGAGATCCAACCGTTGAAACTTTGATTTCTTTTTTGGGTTAAACACTAGACACATAGAGGCATCGTGTGTCCAAAATTCATCAAGATCAAACCACGGGAACCACGCCTTTTCATTTTTTAAAGTTATGATCTGCTCTCTGTTATTCATAAAAAACTGCTACTGTTTTGTCTAATCTTGTTTATTTCAACCCAAATGACCCCTAATATCTTGAGACCCAAATCATACTTTGAATAATGGTAATTTAGCTTAAATTTAGAGGCTAAGTGACCCAAATTAATGAATAAATCCATGTCTTATTCTTGTTCACATCCATTCATTCATGTACATTTAATGCTCGTGATTAGAACTAGCTATTGAATAAAGTTGGATTTCATGCTTGATAGGTTTAAGCTAGAAATTTAGGATTGTTATTTCTAACTTCACATCTTGTATATCATGTGGACTAACCTTTTGTTTTGTAGTGCAATTAAGGTATGATCTCTAGGACCCCCTTTAATTTTATTTCAATTTCTTGATTTTATTAATTTTTCAACCTCATGCGCGACACATTAGAATCTTGCCTTATATGTATATGTGATTAGAGACTCTTCTTTAGAATTTTCTTTTGTTTGTATGCATTGCACGTTTAATATCGTTGCTGGATCCCGGGTAAGTTCTCTTGTTCCCTAGTGCATATCATGTTGCTTGCTACTTGAAATATGTGATTTTTGAATGATATTTTATCAATTGCAATTTTACACCCCTTTGGACATGCTTTTTGTAACGTATATCTATACATATATATTAGTTGAGGGTACATTTAAATTAATAATTCGATTAGAAGGATATTGAGTAGAGGCCTATCACCAGATAGGATGAAAGAGGGTGTTTTAGTCCGACGGGCTCCTTCCTCTCTCATTCCATAATCCCCGGACCTAGTTAATCTCTGGTTTCTAAAAGATTAGTTTGCTTTTAAAATGGTTTCTTAATTTTTCCTTTTAAAAATTAAGTGGCGACTCATTTATTTTTGAAATTGATTTTGAAAAGCTGTGGGTAAAAGAAAGAAAAACCTGCGATATCCACAGCGTCTCAGCGCCCTGACTTAGTGTGATTTGATGCAAAATTTAAAGGAAAAAATGTATATTTATTTTCTTTTATTTTAATTGCGTAAGCTTCTTTGGTGTCCTAAGCTTTTCCACTCCGACACGCTAGAATTTGATTACTTGAGAAACTACAAAACAAAAAGAAAAATTAGTAACTCAAAACAAAAATGGAAAATAAGAAAAATAAAAACTAATCTAATATTTACGAATTAACTAAACTAAGCTTCTAAAACAAAAGGTAGTGAATTGCAATTCCCCGGCAACGGCGCCAAAAATTGATTTTGTCAAAATCAAGATATAAAAGTATACTTTACTTTTCAAGGATTTGTAGTGTGGAAGTAAAGGTCGAACCCACAGAGATTGAATCACTAAAGCACTTTAATTTTAAAACCTAAATCTAATTAATTAAGAAAATGGATTTTGACTGTGATTTTAATTAAACTAAGATCGATGAAAGTAAATCTAAATTATGAAAGCAATTAAAAGTTGTTTTAAATAATATTTAAAGTGAATCTAGGATTGCAAATCCACCACTAGCTTCATAATAAGGGTATTTATGCATTCAATTAGCTTATTACATCGGATGATAATGGGGACTTGTAGCTACGAACTCAATTCATCCGTCAAGAAGATAACTACGATTCACGCACCAACATAATTCATCTTCGGTTAGCACGGATTGTCTCACACTAAACTAGGGTTGCGGGACAATCCGTCTTTCCTTGGCATGAACTGTTCGGCTACATGATATCATAATTCAATTAAGCACCATTACATGTAAATAATCCATACAAGCACAACAAATATAGATCATTGAGCACATCACATTCAAAATAGATCTAAGACAAGAATAAACTTTGAAAGTACTGATTTAATCAATAGAAGTACGATTTTATTATTAAAATCCTCTAAACATGTAATCGTCATCCATACATAATAAATCTAAAAGAAAAGCATAAAATACACCCTATTACTTGGCTAGGGTTTCATTGAAACCCTAGATCTAGGTTTAGTTGGCCATAGAATTGATGAACGGCAAGAGGTTGATGGAGGAGGCCATGGAAATCCTTGGTCTTCTTCTTCTTCTCCTTGCTTTTCTCTCTTCAATGGCTGAAAGTTTTGTTGTATATAGCTGTATCTAATGTTGTGTAATATTGTGTAACCACAAAATTGATTTAGAATAGGATTTATATAGAGTTTGGAAGGAGTTAGGAAGCTTTCCTAAGCCAAATCGCACTAAAACTGTTGTTTTTACTTTTTTGGACGTTTTCAGCCAATTCGGATCGCACAGGGGTCTTCAGTACCTTGAAATACGCATTTTTCACTTTTTCAATGGGTCCCTCCAGCGACCATGCCATTTTTCCATTTTTCTCAGATTTTCTTTGCTTCGCGCACCGATCGTAGAATTACGATAACCTTTGACTTAAACCTCGTATTAACTCACCGTTTATAGCCACGCGTCCGTAACTCGAAGATCTACATTTTATATCTCTGGAGAAATTTCTCAAATCTGACATATTCCTTATCAAAAATGCGATTTTCCAAGCCTGTTACTGCATTCAGCTCTCACCGGAATCACCGTTTGAGCCCAGAATGACTTCCAAAGCCACTAATCATTGGATTTTTGTGCATTTTCAAGTTAAAGCTCCAAACCTACAAAATTTAGAATACTTATTAAAAAACAACTAATAACTACATGAAATGGGCTAACAAATCATATTTTTAGGACTATAAATGGCAACTATTCGTCGCCGATCAATGATCCTGCTATCCATAGAGATAAGGAACCAACCTTCATTTGAGATGATCGCAGCCCTAGAAGATGAAGGAGAAGTGCCTTGGTACGAGGATGTTTGGAATTTCATTAAGAAAGGAAAGTACCCCGAAGGAGCTTTAGAGAAGGACAGGAAGGCGATTAGAAGATTCTCTGCCTGATTTGTGATCTATGCGGGTAAGTTATGAAAAAGTTATACACCGGGTATAATCTGGAATGACTGTATGGGACGGAGGCTAAGAGAATGATGGAGAAAGTACACAAAGGAGCTTGTGGACCGTACATAAACGGGCATATGCTGGCAAAGAAGATAATTCGGCAGGGGTATTACTGGACCACCTTGGACAAAGACTGCTATGAGTATGCTAAGAGATGCCATAAGTGTCAGATCCATGCAAATCTAATGCATACCCCACCATCCCAACTCTATAGCATGACCACACCTTGGCCATTCTCTATATGGGGCATTGATATTATCGGCGAGATAGTTTCGAAGGCTTCTAACGGGCACCGGTACATAATTGTAGTGATTGATTATTTCACCAAGTGGGTGGAAGTTGCGGCGTATGCAATTCTGAAGGCCAAAGATGTAGTGAGCTTTATCGAGAAAAATATAATTTGCATATACGGGGTCCCAAATGAGTTCATTTTCAATCACGGCAGTCATTTTTAAGGGGAAGTCATCCCACTCTTAGAGAAGTACAAGATCACCCGTCACTAGTCATCCGCATACAGACCGCAAAACGGGGTAGTAGAGGCAACAAATAAGAATGTCAAAGCAATCTTGGGGAAAGCGACAGATACGTATAAGGATTGGCATGAGAAGCTGCCATTTGCGCTATGGGGGTACCGGACCTCTGTAAGAACCTCCACAGGAGCCACGCCTTATTCCTTGGTTTATGGAATAGAAGCCATCCTTCCAGTTGAGGTGCAGATACCCTCTCTAAGATTTTGACCGAATGTGAAATAATTGCATTAGAATGGATACGGGGGAGATATGAGGAGTTGATGTTGCTCGATGAGAAGAGGTTGGCTACAATAAACCATACTCGAGGATATCAGAAGAGGATAGCTCGTGCTTTTAATAAAAAGGTCCGCCCAAGGAAGCTTGCTGAGGGTGACCTAGTCCTCAAAGAACTGAAAGTGCCTGGTTATGACCCTAGAGGAAAATTCAAACCCAACTGGGTCGGGCCATACATCATTAAGACTCTCCTCTCTGGAGGAGCAGCCTATATCTTATGGACCTATACAGGGTTGAATTTAAACAACCAATTAATCTCGATCGCCTGAAGAAATATTTTTCTTGAAACCACTTTTTTCAAAACCTCCTACATAGATGAACTACGCTTGACCTGATTCCCGCTAGGGGATACGTAGGCAACCTACTCGGTTCGGTCATTAATAATTGCCTGAGTGGCACCCTCCGTCAACCCTTTAACCAAACTACTGCGAACCTGATACCAGTTTGGGGATAAGTGGGCAGGCTCTCGAAAGCCTTCGGTCTATGAAAAACTTAAAGAAAAATCTTGTGCCAAACTAGGGCAAACTTGTGTTTGCCCGAAACCACTTCAAAGCCCCAAAACCAAGGGCAAACTTTGTTTGCTACCCGAAGAACCCAGATATCTACTTTAAACCCATCTCTTGGATCTTCTGGCTATATGAGTACCATAAAGGAACAAATGTGAATTCATGGTATAGAAAGAGTAAAGTTCTAAGCAAGATTCAAAGCAAAATGAAGAGCCAAGAAAAGAAATTAAAAGGAGAATTTTTATAACTTAAAAGGTTAATCAGAAGAGTAAACACTTTGATTAAAACATGTTAGATCATTTCCTAAGATGAGAACACTCTTTGAAAAGAGAAATAAGAAGAATCACATTCAAAACCATGAAAGAGTAGGCAGGACTTGTCAGAAGTTTTGTAAAATAAAGCCATGTACTGTATATTTTACTTTCGTCCATATATGTCTACAAAGTCTGGGTATAGATCAGAATCTGAATCTGAAGAATGTACTCAGCAGTAGGCACGACCAAAGCTGGAATTCTGCGAAAGGGAGCTAATGTAGGAAAAACAGGTTTAAAACAGTTTTAAACGCGCAGCGGAAAAACAAAGTTCAAAAACTTTTATTGGTTGCCTAGATCTACTACTCGTTAACTCTATAGATGCGTACAGGAGAGGGGACAGATGCATTACCTTATGGTCTTGAACCCAATTCTGATTTAGTCCTTCTCCTTTAATGTGCAGCAACAACCTCTAAGAGATCTTCACCCTTATGTCTCCTTGAATGCTCCCAGAGTGGCTAGAGTTGGTGGGAACCATAATAGTGAGAATAGGGAAGGTTTGGGAACTCTAAACAGGTTCTGCAGCAACTAGTATGTTAAAAACGACGAACTCCAATTTCTGGACGTAGCTGCCCTATTTATAGATTCGCAGAACCGACCTTACTTTCAATCGATCGAAGTGACTTCGATCGATCGAACATGTCTAGACTTCAATCGATCGAAACAACTTCGATCGATTGAACCAGTCTTGACAGCATTCTCATTTGCCTTTCCAAGCATTCTGGAGGAGCTAAGAGTGGGACCTCCTAGGTTCTTAATTACTGGCTCCGATTAATTATTATTCCATCTAGTCAGTACTCTTGACTAAGGAATCAATAATTAATCAATTATCATTAATGCCACTATAAAATGTTAATTGCACTCCAGTGCATAAAAACATAATCACACATACATAAGTGATTGCTAGACTTGTATAATATGATACGGATGTCCCTCTACCAGGAAGTATTTGTATCCATCATTGGGATGTATGTTTAAAGATACTGTCGACCCAATAGATAGTACATCTTATATTCCTCAAGTATCATTCACTACGCTTGGATTACTAAACATGTCAACAATAACACTTTGTTGACAAGGCTGGCCAGCTCTCAGTAATCACTCCTAGTGACATTCTCGAGGGCATACTTACTCTTTATTTTATAGAAGAGGGTAGAATTCCATCTTGACAATATATGTTCCCAACGTTGTATACTTGATTACCCAAGATACCCAGGTGTAGATCTTGCAAAACCTCATTGATTGGTAAGTCAAAGCAACCAAGCATACAACTTGCATCCATAACTGTCTCAGGATTGAGGACATGTATCCCTATACAAGTTTTGAGTTCCTATTGACGGTGACAGAGTTTAGGTGTCAATGGGTTTAACTCAGGTCCATCAATGCACCGAGTGCACTAGCATATTAAACAAGAGTCAAAGACTCTTATGAATGAGATTCATCATTCTACCCCGTAGATGTTAATCATGCTACAGTGTATGCCTGATAAGTTATCCAGACTTATCATCCACTATGACTTATTTGAAACAACAAGGATTTGTGATTCATATCTCACATGTGTAATCACATACACAAATGAACCACATACAATGCTGTTTAAGGATTCCAGTCTAATATTCATCTCATGAACTAACATGCATAAATGCATTATGATATTCCATTGTCCAACTAACTGGTCTGAGGGCATATTCCTAACAAACTCCCGCTTGCACTCATAACCATATAGCGTTAGCACTAACACTAGCATAGTCTCTGTGACTTGTCAAAATCCTTAACCCGTAAGGTTTTGCATAGGGACTGATGATCGTCAACTGAAACAATCCATAGTATGACACTTTCATGTTATACTATATCCCTAGACAAAAGACGTCACAAGACATGTATCCAGTAAAGCTAATTTGAACATTGCCCAAAACACCATCACCCTGCATATATCCGCTAGTTCTTTCTCAAGCCCCAGAGAATATATACTTTATGATAGTTCAGAAAACTGAACATTCATTTGGATTGATATCTGTGAACAACCTAAACGGTATAACAGATATCCCATACTTAACATCACATATAAGGTTTATCAACAGCGAAGGCTTTATGATATACCTTTCATGCAACCTCTTTCATCTTGCATCCTAAGATACAAGTCTTGAAAGACCAATAAGTTATGTTTAAAGGTGAAAAAACCTTTATCGAAAATGTTCTACGTTGAATCTAGCTAGCTACTTTCCGATATAGAGGTTTGAGATAATCGCATTATCTTAACTTTCCAATCTTGAATGAGCAAAAACCAAAGGTTATAGCTCGCCTCACCGAGATCACAAATATCAAGTATAGTGTAAAAACTTAACCTCAACCACTGATAACACAACTTTAACATCTCGCAATGATAAAGATATCATCAATATGAGGAACCATAATCACCACCACACTTCCTTTGCACAAGGATCCTTTCATCCACTTAAGCCACATTCATACTTCAGACGAATCCAAAGTATTTTGACCAACATGTCAAAACAGATGTCCTTATCTCTGGATGATTGCTTAAGTCCGTAGACTTATGCAAATCATATACCGGAGCTTCCTTACCACAAAACTTCAATGCACAAGGAGATTTTAGCAACGCTAAGAATTCTCCCACTAGAATGAAGTACCGATGTAGGAACGGATGAAGAGGTAGTAGATTTTAGTTCTAGATGATTTATAGATTGCTTTAAGATATAAATTACTTTACTCTTTTATATTATCTTTCCTTTGCAAAATTTGGTCTCCAACCAACTTTTGTTTTCTCTGGAAACACGACAAAAGTATTATACTTCTAATCTTGATTCAAAAGGCTCATCATTTCTTTACACCAAAGTGCTAGACATCCTTATCCAAAGTTACCATGAGAAAGAAGTCGCACTCTTTTCACAACTTTGGGGATGTCTATCGAAAAGATTTGCTTTTGAATAAGATCCAGTATATACATTGTAGTTCCATCGAGAAAAACAAGGAACAGTAGTAACTCTAAATAACTCATCCCATGACCCAGTCATATCTAAAAGAAGATAGTTCCTTCTACCTGCTACATCATCCCGTGGAGGCGCACTAGGTGTAGATTGTCGAGAAAGAATTTCATTCTTATCTCTAATAGACAATAAATGCATTAGACAGATACTCACCATTTTGATCAAATCAAAAGGCAATGATATTCTTTTACCAACAACTCCTCATTCCAAACCTTTCGAATTTCTTCAAAAAAAATGAAAAAAGGTACAATAGGTAAATTTATATCAATATCTGGAGTAGCCAAAACTACTTTGTAACTTCTGATGTTTATTGGCCCACATACGTAAGTATGCCTAATTCTTATAAGTCTTTGGTCGTGTGATCTTTCAAAAGGAAAAATCACCTGATCACATTACCCTCTAAATAGGATTGACAAATAGGCAGTGGTCTTAGCGACCAAAAAAAGTCTAGGATCCAATCCTCTACTTCCTATTTATCCTATTTAGATTAATATGATCTGATCACATTTACTCTCTAAATAGGATTGACAAATAGGCAATGGTCTTAGCAACCAAAAGAGTTTAGGATCCAATCCTTTACTTCCCATTTATCTTATTTAGATTAAATATGATCTAACCTCTAAACCAAAAAGTTATAGAATTAGTTGAGGGTGCTATCCTTTTAGATGGTAAAATACCCATGAGTCATTTAAATACTACATTAGATAATATATGAGAAACAAGAGTAAATTGGTGAGATACTTGCTTGACAAGTTATTAGATCACATTAAAAGAACGCTTTTAATCAACAATTTCAGTACCAAAATCAAAAGAATAAATATTATTCATTAATTCAAAACTGAAATCTATCTAATAACTCCATAAGTTTTATTACAATATAAAACTACTAATCTAATAGCAACTCTTGCATCAGATCCCAAAAGGCAATCAAGATCTTCTAATCACTGCACATTCTTATTTTCCAATCCCCTTGCCTTTTGGCAGTCAAGTATTCCACACAGTTCCTTTTCCAATGCCCTCTTATGCCACAATGGAAACACTTTCCTTTCAGCATAGCACTAGCCTTTCCCTTTTCAAGTCTTGCCTTCTTCCTAATAATGGGGTTAGGCTCACCTATCCTTGAGTCTTGCTTCTCCTTCTCTGAACGTATGCTCTTAGGCTTAGTTCCAGAAGATGAAGCTATTCTAATGTTTTGAACATTTGACTCTTCTTTGACTATATCCATCATTGCCTCAAGAGAGCTCATCAATTCACTTGTTGAAAACACTATTTTACTCATTTTAAAAACCTTTTTAAATTGAGTGAATGATGAAGGCAACGAATGCAAGATTATGTCAACTTGAGTCTCACCATCAATATCGGAACCCAGAACTTCTAGTACTTTAAAATAAGTAATCATTTTAAAAACATGCTCTCTTATTGAAGTTCCTTCCAATATTCTGGTGTCCATGACTAACTCCAAGGCTCTAAGCCTTGCAGTTCGACTCAGCTCCACAAACATCTCCTCGAGGTTCAATATTATAGCACGGGCAGTGTTCAAAGGTTGATGTTGCTGCTTCAACACATCAGACAAAGAGTCTAAGATGCTAGAGCGAGCTATACCATAAAATCTTATCCACTGCCAATATTGATCCGTAAGATCAGTTGGGGTGTCATGGCATGGAATAGGTGGACAGGGAATGGTAAGAACGTATTTACATCCATTAGCAGTTAACAATTCATCCAGTTCCAGTTTCCATTCAACGTAGTTGTTTCCAATTAGCTTATTCTGGATCATGGCTATAGCAAGTGGGCTAGACATTGTGAATCTGAAATACAAATAATATAACAGAATTACAATATGGAAATCATGAATATGACAATTTATATGATACATTGGAATTCCCTTAACCAACTCATTAATTGTCTTCAGGATGTCAAGCTTATGAAATTAAGTCTCTGTGTGACGATCATAACCTCATAGCCTGATTGGGAAACCCATCATAAATGTCATGCAACTCTTACAAAACAATTCATGACTCCTGAACTTTTGGTCTCTAAGTTTCTGGATAATGCTCCGTGTGGAATCCCTTACCCATAGCTTAGCTAGTGTTTACCATTAACTAGAATTCAATGACAACTGCCTCAAGTTGTGCCTCAGTGTTGTGGTCACCCTCTAACACATCTCATTGATTCTATCCAAAGGAAGTTCATATCTAGTAACCAATGAATAGTCTATCCTCCGTATGGAATGATCACCCATGGCTGGGTGACACAGAATATACTACCCACCTTACAATGAACCGTTTATGGAAGACCGTGGGAGTTATAAAATTAGAGTTATAAAATAAGTCCCTCTCCCACTAGATTTTTATAAGAAGTTCATATCTAGCAATCAATAACAAATACCCTCCGTATGGAATGATCACTCATAAATGAGTGACATAGACTATTTATCATACTTACAATGAACTAATAGGAAATTTTCAATTTTTGAAAAATTGTTTCTACACATTGCCCATAAATATCAAGTGTTTACTAATGTGTTGGAAAAGTTTTTGAAGTTTATTTTAGAAAACTTGTTTTACGTGCATGCGAGTAGTAACGATATATAAAATGCCAATCACAACTAAGCACATAAAACCAAAACTAAAATGGAATAAAAGCATTCAACAATGCCTCTATCTCCCATGCCTCTATCTCCATAGAACCTCCTTCTTGGTTTGATTGCCTCCGACTCCATCTTCATGGACAATGGCTTGCTCCTCCATCTTCATGGATTTTCTAATTCTATTACATTGGTCCTATGCTTCTCTCGAAGCTTACAATTTATCTAGAAATAGAAATAACAACAATAAAATAAAAGGCTAGGGAAACCGGTGCGACTTTCCTTTTCATAGGATTGAAGTCGCAGCGCCCTTTACATAAGCCTTAAATCCAAACCATCAATTAAATACATCATTCACCAATCTCAAACAATTAAATACAAAATTTAAAAGTCTTGGTGCCATGGAAGATAGCGGACTAAACTTGCTGCAAAAGGGTTAGTTGCATGCACAACCACGTATATATAACAAATAAATGTATCATTGGAACCCCTAATTGATTCACAAAGTATATAAACTCTTTACATACTGAATTAGAACTTAAAACAGCATCACAGTTCTCTGTCACACTTCGATCGATCGAAAAGGTTCAATCGATTGAACATTCGATCGATTGAACATAGTTCAAGTCGGTTGAACTTAGTTCAATCGATTGAACTTTCAGTTTCACAGAATGTTTTGAAAAAATTACAGCATAAATATAATTTTATAGTAAATATTTTAAAACCTTTAAATCTGTAAACTAAAAACCTGGACAGAAAAGCAGTCTCGATCGATCGAACACCATTCGATTGATCAACCAAAGTTCAATCGATCGAAAATAGTTCGATCGCTTGAGAACAGATGATGTTCGATCGATCGATACTACTTCGATCGATCGAACCCACCTTGCATCCTATACAATCACAGATTTGTGTTCTGCTGCGATAACACTGCAGAATCAGATCTGTGACGATGCAGTTTCAAAAATAGTTCTCAAATCATTATGCAAATTAAAACTAGTGTTCCAAAAATGCATCTATAGATCCAAACAAGCGAGGCTCTGATACCAATTGTAGGAAAAACAGGTTTAAAACAGTTTTAAACGCGCAACGAAAAAACAAAGTTCAAAAAATTTTATTGGTTGCCTAGATCTACTACTCGTTAACTCTATAGATGCGTACAGGAGAGGGGACAGGTGCATTACCTTATGGTCTTGAACCCAATTTTGATTTAGTCCTTCTCCTTCAATGTGCAGCAACAACCTCTAAGATATCTTCACCCTTATGTCTCCTTGAATGCTCCCAGAGTGGCTAGGGTTGGTGGGAACCCTAATAGTGAGAATAGGGAAGGTTTGGGAACTCTAAACAGCATCTGCAGCAACTGGTACGTTAAAAACGAAGAACTCCAATTTCTGGACATAGCTGCCCTATTTATAGATTCGCAGAACCGACCTTACTTTCAATCGATCGAAGTGACTTTGATCGATCGAACCTGTCTAGACTTCAATCGATCGAAACGACTTCGATCGATCGAACCAGTCTTGACAGCATTCTCATTTGCCTTTCCAAGCATTCTGGCGGAGCTAAGAGTGGGACCTCCTAGGTTCTTAATTACTGGCTCTGATTAATTATTATTCCATCTAGTCAGTACTCTTGACTAAGGAATCAATAATTAATCAATTATCATTAATGCCACTATAAAATGATAATTACACTCCAGTGCATAAGAACATAATCACACATACATAAGTGATTGCTAGACTTGTATAATATGATACGGATGTCCCTCTACCAGGCAATATTCATATCTATCATTGGGAGGTATGTTTAAAGATACTCTCGACCCAATAGATAGTACATCTTATATTCCTCAAGTATCATTCACTACGCTTGGATTACTAAACATGTCAACAATAACACTTTGTTGACAAGGCTGGCCAGCTCTCAGTAATCACTCCTAGTGACATTCTTGAGGGAATACTTACTCTTCGTTTTATAGAAGAGGGTAGAATTCCATCTTGACAATATATGTTCCCAACGTTGCATACTTGATTACCCAAGATACCCAGGTGTTGATCTTGCAAGACCTCACTGATTGGTAAGTCAAAGCAACCATGCATACAACTAGCGTCCATAACTGTCTCAGGATTGAGGACATGTATCCCTATACAAGTTTTGAGTTCCTATTGATGGTGACAGCGTTTAGGTGTCAATGGGTTTAACTCAGGTCCGTCAATGCACCGAGTGCACTAGCATATTAACCAAGAGTCAAAGACTCTTATGAATGAGATTCATCATTCTACCCCGTAGACGTTAATTATGCTACAGTGTATACCTGATAAGTTATCCAGACTTATCATCCACTGTGACTTATTTGAAATAACAAGGATTTGTGATTCATATCTCATATGTGTAATCACATACACAAATGAACCACATACAATGTTGTTTAAGGATTCCAGTCTAATATTCATCTCATGAACTAACATGTATAAATGCATTATGATATTCTATTGTACAACTAACTGGTTTGAGGGCATATTCCCAACAACTGACACCCTGCCATGCCAAGCCTCAGCGAAAGCCTTCACAATGGAAGGGCGCATGATCGAACTCCCGTAAAATCAGCAATAATAACCTCAGTAGTATCTTGGAGAAGCCTGTATTGACGAACCACCTGGCCAGGAATATAGAAAGTGGTAGCATGTATGCTGGGCAACCGGATACCAGATCGCCCAGGAAGCTGCACTGCAACAAAACGGTAAACCCACTGCGGGCAGACCCAGCAGATATCACCGGAAGAGAGACCTTAAGCCAACCAAACCAAGCATCGACAAAATGAAATAAGTGATGGATCTCCATACAATTATAAGGAAGGGACTCGTGAAGGTGTGAAGGGTGTATGAAGAGATCAAGGCGCTCCATAAGCTAAACCTATCAGACGAAAGGTGACCCGGCAGACAGCATGGCCCCAACAGTATGGGCACAGTCCAAACCAATCAAAGTCTCACCAAGGATCAGCATGATAGCACTTTTCATCTCCCTTAAACCACAGGCGATGGGTATGAGAATGTCAGAAGATGACTGAAAGAGGAAGTAAGAAAGCATGGCAATCAATAAAGCACTGCGTCATATAATCTGGTGCCCGCCGTCATAGGGGTCCCCCATAGGGGCATAGACGGAAGAAAGGCGCTCAAAATTGATTAGTCTATCGCGAACGAAAGAGCTTGCCGCGTTCCGAGAAGCATGAAGAAGAGCAGCAAGGTCCTGAACATACCCGGCCTGCGCTAGAAGAACCATCAGATCTGCGGAGGGATCAGTGTGCAAAATAGCACTAAACTCCTCAAATAGAGGACAAATCTCCTGAGAGCCGAAGTGAAAGACGTGGAGAGAGGGATACCAACACTGAATAGCAACTTGAAGCAAACCCTCATTCAGAATCATCCGTCGAAAAGAAAAGAGGTCGTTTAGTCTAAAACACTCGAAGTTGAGCCTGTTAATGTCGGAGAGAGTATCCATCCATGGGAAGAGGATTTGGGAACTAATAGGGGCCATTTGAGAAGAAGGTGAATGAGAGGAAATAGTGTTTTACGGAGTTGCAAAGAAAGAAGGCTATAAATAGGAGTAGATCTGCCCAGAACACAGGGCGGCACTTGATAAAGCAGAATGGCACTCGAGAAAGTGTCGTACGGCAGTCCGTAAATGCCGTACGGCATTCACTGACTGCCATTTCGGCACTCACTGAGTGCCACGGAGGGCTAACCGAGTGCCGCATAGAGTTTTATTTTTGCCAGAATCTATTTATATAATGTTTTCAGCCCACCTGCAAATAGAAAACTGAATAAAAACAACAAAACGTGTGCATCATGCATCACGTACAACATGACCAAGCCATGGTCACATTTATTCGTTCATTCATTCATATAAGAAAAAGTAATAAAAGCACTAGCATTCGCAAGAGTCATAAAAAATAAGAGTGTAGGACCAAGCCATGGTCACAATCAGAAAAAGAAAAAGCAGTAAATGATAAAATGCAAGACCAAGCCATGGTCGCAATCATCAAAATGAAAGTATGCAGGAAATAAAGTAATGCAGATGCCTATCCTATCCTGCCTATCCAAGAGCCGTCATCAAAATAAATATGTGTGTTTATGTACAGTCATCCAAATAAGTGTCTATCTTCCCAGAGCACTCAAAAATGACAAAAATAAAAAGCTAGGTCAACCCTGCCCCGGCCTTGAGTCTGGCGCGTAACACATCTAAGCGGCTCCTCCTCTGGCTCTGTGCCGCTCCTGCCACGTCTGCCTCCACCTCTGCCACTGCTGTCGCCTCCACCTCTATATCCACCTCTGCCTCCACTGCTACCACCACCTCTACTGCCCCCTCGCCCAGCACCTCCATGGGCTCTGCTAGGATATATCCCAAACTGCTGGAGCAGCTGCTCAAGCTCCCTCACTCGCAAGGACAGTGCCCGGATCTCGTCATCCTGAATAAAAGAAAGAATGAATAGTCCAGTCTAATTTTTTTTGCTAAAAATGAAAATAAAGGCAGTAATAGTTTACCCTGGCCCTCGCCTGAGCTCTGCAGATACCCGCGCCTCGTCAGCCTGAATCAAAAAATCAAAAAAGAGAGGTTAGAAAAATTAGAATGAGAATACAAGAGTTTTAACCAAAAGTCATGTTCCAGGAGATTACCCTCCACTCTCGTGTTGGGTTTGTGCCCTCAAACCATTACTTTATATAGGAGACATTGACATTTTAATATATGGATATCAGCTTTACATTTTGTTATGTATGTTTCTTTCATGAGATGATTGTTATCCTTAAGTATCATAGTAAGTAATGCGTGTATGTATGAGATACATACAAGTGAGATACGAATTGCTATTCTTTGTTACGTAGAACATGTCACAGTGGATGTTGAGACTAGGATATCTCATCAGGTTTACACTGTAGCATGATTAACTACCATTGGATGGAGTGATCAATCTCAATCACTAGAGTGTAACTCTTAGTTAATATGCTAGTGCTTATAGTGCATTGACGGACCTGAGCTTCCCTATTGACACTCAAGGCTGTCAATCAGTCGATAGGAACTCATAACTTGTGTAAGGTACGTGTTCTCAATCTTGAGACGATTATGAACACAGACTGTGGATATGACTGCTTTGACTTACCAATCAGTGAGGTTTATAGAAGATCAACACCTGGGTATCTTGGGTATGTCATATTCATAGGGTTGTGAACATATATTGTCAAGACAGAATCTACCCTCTGTTTCAGAGTAAGCATTCCCTTGAGAATGTCACCAAGTCGATTACTAAGTACTGCAGTCTTGTTGATAAGAGTTATCAACATGTTTGGTAATCATGAGAGGTGAATGGGACTCAAGGAATTCAAGAAGTAATCATGATTCAGGTTGACAGTAACAGTTATCCGACTACCTGAATATGCTTACGAATGCTGAAGGTAGAGGGACATTAGTACAAAATACAAGTCTAGTTATCGCTTCGGATGTGTTCTTTTGTGTTGGAGTTCAGTTATCGTTTTATAGTGGAGTAAACGTTAACTGACCAGTTATTTAGTTTGCTGATCAAAGAGTTTGGTCACGGTAATTAACAAACTAGTATGAGCCAACAATTAAGAGCCTAGGAGGTCCCACTCTTAGCTCCGCCAGGATACTTGGAAAGACACATGAGGAAGTTGTCAAGACAAGTTCGATCGATCGAAGGATGTTCGATCGATTGAAGTCTTGGAAGTCTCGATCGATCGAGAATGGTTCGATCGATCGAAGGTCTTCGATCGCTCGAAGTCTAGGTCGGTTCTGGGAATCTATAAATAGGGCAGTTGCGTTCTGGAAAAGAAGTTCGTCGTTTTGAACGTCAGAAGCTGCAGAAACTGTTTTAGAGCACCAAACCTTCTCCTTCCTCTCCATTAGGGTTCCCACCAACCCTAGTCCTTCCTGCGAGCATCCATAGGAGTCATAAGAGTGAAGGCCATCTAGTGGAAGCTACTGGAAGTTCAAGAAAATCAGAATTGGGTTCAAGACACTAAGGTATAACTCTTGTCCCCTCTTCTGCGCATCTATGGAATTAACGAGTAGTAGATCCTGGGCTACCAATCAGTTATTATAACTGAATCTTTTCCGTTGCGCGTTTAAAATAATTTTAAACCTATTTTTTCCATCAATTGGTATCAGAGCCACGCTTGTTTGGATCTATAGATGCGTTTTGGAACACTAGTTTTGATTTGCATGTTGATTTTAGAACTAGTTTCGAAACTACATCATCACAGATCTATTTTTGCAGTGTTATCGCAGCAGAGTACAAATCTGTGAATGCATGGGATGTAAGGCCGGTTCGATCTATCGAACATGTTTCAATCGATCGAACATCCTCTGTACTCGAGCGATCGAACAGGTTTCGAGCGATCTAACATTGATATGTTCGATCGATCGAATGACATTCGATCGATCGAGACAGATTCTTTGTCAGGTTCTCTATTTCACACAGTGCTTTGAAATGAAAAGCTTTAATTTTAAAAGTATTCTGTAATTTTTTAAATCATTCTTTGAAATAGAATGTTCAAGCGATTGAACAATGTTCAATCGACCGAAGGTTCGAGCGATCGAACGGCCTTCGATCGATCGAACTGTGACAGAGAAGTAAGATGTTGTTTTTAAGTTCTAATTCAGTATGTAAAGAGTTTATATACTGTGTGAATCAATTAAGTGTTCCAATATTACATATATTTGTTATGTATGTGTGGATGCGTGTACGACTAACCCTTTTGCAGTTAGTTTAGTCACTATCTCCCATGGCACCAAGTCTTTTAAATTTTGTATTTAAACTGTTTGAGATTGGTGCATATTGTAATTTAAGTTTGGTTTGGTTTTAAGGCATATGTAAAGGGCGCTGCGACTTCAATCCTACGAAAAGGAAAGTCGCACCGGTTTCCCTAGCCTTTTATTTTGTTGTTGCTATTTCTATTTCTAGATAAATTGTAAGCTTCGAAAGAAGCATAGGAAAAATGTAATAGAATTAGAAAATCCATGAAGATGGAGCAAGGAGCCATTGTCCATGAAGATGGAGCTGGAGGCGATCAAACGAAAAAGGAGGTTCTATGGAGATAGAGCCATGGGAGATAGAGGCATCGTTTGGATGTCTTTATTTTCAATTTTAGTTTTTGTTTTATGTGCTTGGTTGTGATTGGCATTTAATTATATTGTTACTACTTGCATGCACGTAAAACAAGTTTTCTAAAATAAGATTCAAAAACTATTTTTTAACGCATTAGTAAACATTGGATGTTTATGGGTAATGTATAAAAACAAATTTTTCTAAAAGCAAAATCCTTAATTTACCAAATCTAGTGAGAGAGGGTCTTATTTATTGACACCCACGATCTTCCATTAACGGTTCACTGTAAGATGAGTAGTGCATTCTGTGTCACCTTCTGTGTCACCTCGTCAGGGGTGATCATTCCATACGGAGGGTGCATTACTTATTGGTTACTAGATGTGAACTTCTTTTGATAGGATCAATCAGACGTGTTAAAGGGTGACCACCACACGGAGGCGCTACTTGAGACGGTTGTGATTGGATCTTAGTTAATGGTACACACTAGCTAAGCTATGGATAAGGGATCCCACACGGGGCATTGTTCAGAAACTTAGAGATTAAAAGGGATCGGGAGTCATAACTTGTTTTTGCAAGAGTTGCATAGCGGACAAGTCTTGATTAATCGAAAAATAGAAAATTGACCTCCACACGGAGGCTTTATTCTTTTGTTTCGATATTCCGGCGACTTTGTTTTAAAATAAGTGTTTTAAGGATTCTTTTATTTCAAACTGTCAAATCCTGATATCCATATTTATTTTGTTTGTTTGATTTTCAGTAATCATAATGTCTGGATCTGCATTTAGTCCACTTGCCACCATACTCACTCAAAACAAGTTAACTGGAAACAACTACACTGAATGGAAACGTAACCTTGACATCGTGTTAACTGCGGAGGATCACATTATGTCCTCACCACCCCATGCCCCGAAGAACCCGCGGCAAATGCTTCGGCAGCTGCCAGACGCGAGTTCGACAAATGGAAGAAGTCGAATGGAATGGCTCGTTGCTATATTCTGGCCTCAATAGCTGGTGTGTTGCAACACCAATTCCAATCGAATGATTCTGCCAGTGACATTATCACATCCCTGAAAAAGATGTTTGGGGAGCATGGCAAGCCTGCCAGACAGGTAGCCATGCAAAAGATAATGAGTGCAAAGATGTCGGAAGGGACTCCAGTCAAGGAACATGTTTTAAAAATGATTGGTTATTTAAACGAGCTGGAGACCCTAGGTGCCAACATCGATGCACAGACCCAAGTTGATATGATCCTCAATTCGCTATCGCCTTCATTCGCTCAATTTAAACTTAACTATAATATGAATCAAATGAATTTTTCAATGAGCGAATTGATGAGTTCTCTTTTGGCAGCGGAAGGGGTGATCAAACCTGGGGTCAACGTTTTGAACGTTGAGAAAAGCGCTTCCTCTTCCCGATCTACATCGAAAGGAAAGAAAGGGAAGAAGAAGGCTGGTACTGGTGGTCCAAGTGTTGGACCGGTCCCTAAGATTGCAAAATCTAAGGGAAAAGGTAAGGGCAAAGGGAAGGTGGGTGGCCAAGGCAAAGGAAAGTGTTTCCAATGCGGAGAGAAGGGCCACTGGAAGAGGAACTGTCCAGAATTCTTAGCTACAAGAGTTCAAGGTATGATTGAATCACATGTGATTGAAGTAAGTTTTATTACGGATACTTCAAACACTTGGTGCATTGATTCTGGTGTGACTAACCATATTTGTAATTCATTGCAGGGGTTCAGATCAACCAGGAGGTGCAGTGATGGGAAAATCGTACTTACTCTAGGTTCTAGCGCAACCGTTTCTGCGGTTGCTATAGGAGTCGTAGTTTTAGAATTTCTAGACAATAAAGTTTTGATTTTATCAGATGTACTTTACATCCCTTCAATGAGACGTAATTTAATTTCAGTTTCTAATTTATCGAATAATGGTTATTCTTTTCATTTTGGAACTGAAGTTGTGATTAAAAGAAATAGTTCTTTTATATGTTCTGGTGTTAAATCAAATGGTTTGTATGTGATTACTCCCAATATTTCTAAATGTTCTTGCTTGGAACTTAATAACTCAATGGTAACTATACCATCTAAAAGAAAAGAACCTTCCACTAATCCAACAAGGCTTTGGCACATGAGACTTGGGCATATCAATCTAAATAGGATTGGCAGACTAGTCAAAGAGGGGATCTTAGGCGATTTGGTTCTCGAACCAATGGAAGTCTGTGAGTCTTGTTTAGAGGGTAAGATGACCAAAAGGCCCTTTCCCGCAAAGGGCAATAGGACCAATGCATTGTTGGAATTAGTTCATACTGATGTGTGTGGACCAATAAATATTAGAGCAAGGGGTGGTTATGAGTATTTCATAACATTTACCGATGACCACTCTAGGTATGGATATGTGTACCTAATGCAGCACAAGTCTGAAGCCTTTGAAAAGTTCAAAGAGTTTAGGGCTGAAGTGGAGAATCAATTGGGCTCACATATCAAAGCCATTCGATCTGATCGAGGTGGCGAGTACCTCTCTAATGAGTTTATTGATCACCTCGTACAGAATGGGATTCTGTCACAGTTGACTGCACCTGGCATGCCTCAGCAGAATGGTGTAGCTGAGAGAAGGAACCGGACTCTTTTAGACATGACTAGGTCAATAATGAGTTATTCAGAGTTGCCATTATTCCTTTGGGGTTATGCTTTGGAAATCGCTGCATACATACTAAATCTAGTGCCAAGCAAATCTGTTCCCAGGACACCACGGGAGATGTGGATTGGGCGCAAGCCTTCTTTGCAACATCTCCGGATATGGGGGTATCCGGAACATGTGCTGAAAGGAAAGATGAGCACGTTGGATTCTAGATCAGAAGTATGTTATTTTGTAGGGTATCCAAAGGGTACTTATGGATGGTATTTTTATGATCCAAGAGAACAGAAAGTATTTGTTAGTACAAATGCTGTTTTCTTAGAGGATGATTATATCATGAACCATAAACCTAAGGGAAGGATAGATCTGAGAGAAATAGAAGGAGAGCCCTCAGTCCAACCCGCAGTTGATAACGATGTAAATCAAGAAAATACCACTTCTTCACCCATTTCTGCACCGGTACCTCGTCGTAGTGGGAGGATTATCAGCCAGCCTGATAGATACATGTTCTTAGGAGAAGTTTTTGAAGCTGTCTCCATAGAATCTGAATCTGATCCTGCCACATACGAAGAGGCAATGACTGATGTTGATTCAGAACATTGGGTTAAAGCTATGAAGGCTGAATTAGAATCTATGGATTCTAATCAGGTCTGGGATCTTGTAGAACTTCCAGCCAATATTAAACCCATTGGTTGTAAGTGGGTCTACAAGAGGAAAAGAGCATCTGATGGAAAGGTTGAGACCTTTAAGGCTAGGCTTGTAGCGAAAGATTATACTCAGAGGGAGGGCATTGACTATGAGGAAACCTTCTCGCCGGTAGCCATGCTCAAGTCCATCAGAGTACTCATATACATTGCTGCATGCCTAGATTATGAGATCTGGCAGATGGACGTTGACGACATCCTATTGACGCGTTTTCTTATCACACCCAAGTGTAGGTGATCGTACAAGTAATAAAGTTCTGGAAGTCCAGGTCGAACCCACAGGGAACGGAATAAAATTTTATAAAGTTAGGCAGATAACTATTTTGTCACTAAAAAGAAAATAACAGATGATGGATTTTTGTGGGGTTTTACTAAACTACTAATTTTTATAGTTTTGCAATAAAAGTAATTAAAACTATTTTTTTTTCTTAACAGTTTATGGTAAAGATTTTAACAGTGCAAAATAAATTAACTAACATACTATTAAGAAAAGGAAGAAAAATAAATAAAAGCTAAATTTTTGTGAGATAAACTTTTTAGATTTAATAATAGCGAAAGATGGAAATAATACAGATATTTAAGCAAAACTATTATAAAACAGGAAATATTAATTAACTAGGGAAAATGATTTAAAGGAATTGGGAATATGCAAACCAACACTAGATCCCACAACTTTTGTGCATTTGAAAAGCATTTGGCATTTAAGACCGCAGAGTCATTCTTTATCAAGTGTGTCAGGTTTGATATGAAACGACGTCGTTTGGTTTAAAGAAAAATAAATAGGCAATTGGGCAGTAGCCAGGTTAGAACCGTGCCCCGCCGCGGACGTGGGTTATTCGGCGTCCAGTCCCCACCACTCTGCTACTACACAATTGCCTATCCATTATTGGATAGAAATATATATAAACACATATTTGAAATATTAACTTTGTCATATGAGTTGTTTGAGTATGCTAGGTGTTTTTTATGACAAAAGGCATAGTTTGACAATCCACATAATTAGACTTTTTATTTCAAATATGTACTCTTTTGAGCCCAATATAGCCATAGTATATAAACATGTTAAATGGTCATAAACTATAGATACATAGATATTTTTGGCCATAAATGAAAAAACAACCCATCTAGATAAATTTGCCCATTTAAGATTAGTGCACAGAAGCTGTGGTTTCTAAGTTTTTATTACATATCCCCAATTAAAGTTTTAGCCTACCATTTTGGAATTGAAACTGTCTTCCAAATAAAATTTAAAAGATAAATTAAATAGGTGTAAACAGTGACTGCTCAATTAAAACTAAAGTTGTAAAACTAAGGTAAGGGTGAAAACTAATGTTATATATTATTTTCTTTACTTAACATGAGCTGGGGTTGAATTTGTGGAATCTGCAAAATGACAAAGTTTAGTACAACTAGGCTAATAAAATATACATAAATGGAAATACTGAACCAAAAATAAAATACTAAACCTTTGACTTTGGATTTTTGTGGGGTCACAGTGGTTGAACTCCAAGAACACAAATAAGGCCAAACCAAATCCAAATATACTTTTGGAGTGAGATATGAATATGGTGTGCTTTTGGACTTTAGTAGGTGATTACAACAACTACGTGGCTAAGAAATATGATATTTGCTTGTAAAATCTGTATTCTAGTGAATAAAAATATTGCTATAAAAACTGAAAATTTGGGGTTTCTAACTATTTTAGGGGGCAACTATAAGTACTACTAGACTAGAAATATTAAATCTAATTTTAAATAGGAATATTTTACTACTACAAATTGACAAAGGTTATACAAAAAAACAAATATTTTAAATTTAAGAAATACAGTACATAAAGTTTTGCTACATATTTTTGAACATAAAATCATCAATTACGTAAAAGTAAAATTTTACAACTACTAGAACTAGAAAAGGCAAAGAAAAATTAAAGTTTCCTATTTCTAGGGACAATATAAAGTGCTCACATAATAACCTCCCCTAAACTATTCTCTCCCTAACAGTGTGTTGTGTGTGTTGCAGCTTGTGGAGCTGTTGAATGGTGCATGGTGTTGTTTGTGGAGCTCTCAATTTATAGACGAATTTTGTGATGTATTCGTCATTCACTTCATCAGCTTTGGCATTGTTTTTCCTTCTTCTTCGTCTATAATTTCAAAGTTTTTCTGACAACTTTGAATTTTACTCCTGCAATTGTAGGAGAGAGAGAGAGAGAGAGAGAGAGAGAAAGAGAAAGAAGAAAAAAATGAAAGAGTTAAAAAAAAATATAAATATATTATATACTATATAGTAGTAACATCCAAATTTGGATGTTACTTTCGTTTGTTCTTCTTTTCTTTTTTTTTTCTTTTTTTTTTTTTGTTTTCTTCCTACCAAACAATGATATTCACTGTTTGGTTACTATTCATCTTTGACTAAAAAAATGAATATATTATAGTGTGGTTGATACTTCTTTCCTTCCCTTTATTTCACTTCAGTTTTACCTAAACATATAAAATGTGTAAAAACAAATAATTACATGCATTTGAGTGACATCACTGTTAAATTATATTAATTCAAATATGCATGTAAAACTAGGGATTTGGGGGATTAAATGAGCATTATGTCTATTATATTGGCACATAAATGTGTAATATTCAATGTTTGTCACACCCCTCAACTAACTTATTGCTAGTCCCTAGCAATGAAGTGAAAAGCGAAATTATTCTAAAAATTTTATTAAAAGTAGAAATAAACTAAGGAAAATAAAATTACTTAACTCACTGTCGCAGGAATCGCGATTGCATTTAGCATATGCAACAAGCCGTTAAACCTCTAGGTTACCCCTAGTGGACGAGTGTTGTCTCGTGAGGGTTTGCAGTGAATATACCCACAAAATTCATTAATTTTTTTTTTTTTTTTTTAAATGTAAAAATAAAAATCAAGGTAGATTTTCTCCTTTTACAACAGATAAGATTAAATTTGACAATAAAATGAAATTTCTAAGTATGTAATAGTAATGCAACACATATACTCACAGTTTGTCAATGGAAGTATTTTTTTATACTCTTTAAACTTACAGTGTGTACTTGAAAAGTCAAGCACCTGATCTTAACTTCAAAGTTTACATAACTATTAACAGTCATAAAACTTGTAGTTTTAACTCAAATCTCACTAGAATTTCACTCTTTTAAGGAGAAACTCTCAGAAACCGGTGTAGAGAACATCTCACTTGGTAGGGAAGCAAAGACAGAAAAATTGCTCCCATATTTTTGATGACTCAATATATAGGCATTTGGAGTACAATAAGTCTCATGAAAGGATACTTAGCATTAGAAGAGCGATTTACCGTGGAGAACATCCTTATCACTTAAATTTAAAAATCAATTTCTTTTAAATCATTAGGACTTTGACTGGTAGGTTAGAAATTAAGATGAGTAGGATATTTAGGGTGTATTTGTTCTAAGCATGTGATTGGAGTGTTTGCGCAATTCATTCTAACCTCTTCTTTTTCTTCTCCTTTTTATTATATATACAATTTTTTTTTTTTTAAATTTCTCATTTTTTTTTTCGTTTTTTTTTTTTTTTTTTTTTAAAATCAACTCCTTTCTTTCTTTACCATTTCTTACAATATTAATACAGTCCAATCACATACCTGGATATAGAAGCGAGGCTTGTACTCCCAGGTGGAGCAATGTATGATTTGGATAGAACTGAGAATAAGGTAATATTAGGTGAAGGGGGTGCATTTGAAAGAAAAGATGGCCTAAATCATTTTAAAAATAGATTGACTTTGTTCATATAAGCAATTTAGATGTTCTGATGGTAAATCCTGAACGTTCTCTTCTAATGATCAGTCAAAGAAAAATAATGAAACTTTCAACGAGTGATATGATAAAGAGAATAAAATGAGACTGAAAAGAATAGTAACCCTCAAAAAGGAAGATTGGCACAAAAGCTCACATGGGTTAATTAGTTTCCACTACTTGTTTTTAAACTGCATAGTTTATGCTTACTCGTCCATTTAGATTCAGTAAATATTTTCACACTATTTCAAAATGTTTAATGTTTAAAGAGTTTCTAGCATTTTAAAATAGTTAAACATGTGACAATGTGTTGTATGCTATTAACATACCCAAAATAACAATAACGTGTCAAATTTATCTTATATAGAGTAAAAGAAAAATTTCTGAAAAATCCTAAGCATATCCACTAAGTTGGATACATATATGGTGCAACTAGTATCCTCTGCACCTATACAAAAGAGGCTACGCAATCCGGAGCGTCCAAGTTGTCATGATTACCCATCCACCTCTAATAAAAGAGATGAGTCTAGAACCACTAGCAAGCTAAAACATCGTAAGAGGCTAGGAGATAACTCTGGCTTTACCTAGTTTTTCGCTACCTCTAGGGACATTCACCGCACTAGACATATCTGGTGATGCTTGGATCATGCAAATTACTCCTATCGAACCAGCTAATGAAAGCCAGATGTACACGTAGGATCATTTTAAAGTCTAACCTGACTGAAAATTATTGACTGTACAAAAACTAAAAATAAAAATAAAAAGAAATGAGGGATGGGAAAACAAAATTTATTTGGGTATCAAAGGATCCAGTCCTCTTTCTCAACCAAAATTTTCTTTTGTTTTGATTTGAATTGTCTTTTATAGGAGTAGTAAACTTTAAAAGATGTGTCATTGTGAGCAACTAAACCAGGACATTCTTCTCTATAACAATTCAAACAACATCCTAACCTTTTGGCTTTCCTTTTGATGGCATAAAGGCTAGTGCCAGCAAAGAGTTTCTTCTGCTCAGAAACAAGTGAGCGACCCATTAACGTCTGGTCATCGACTATTGGTTCCTTTTTTTATACTCTCAGCCAACAAGAGAGGCTAGACTTAACCCTCCACTCCTTCCAACTATCAACTAAGATCTAATTAAAGAGAGCTTAGAGGGGTGGGTGGGAATTTTATTTAAAAACTAAAAATATTTATATATAAAAATATGAATAAATATATACATTCAGAAACTAAAAAAAAATATTTTTTTTTTAAACAAAAAAAACTAGAAAACTACATTTTTCTCTCTTTTTTTTTTTTTTTTAGAAAAGTCCAAGACAGCGTATCATTACAATAACAATAATAAGAAAAATTATGGTATAAACTTCGAAAATCATAAGAGCGGTGACATGTTCGTCATTCATTTTTTTTTTAACAAGGGCAACGCAACATTATCATAACAGCAATTAAGAAAATGATAAGGTAAAGTTCAAAATACATAAAACCAATAGCTATCGCGTCGTCCATTTTTTTTTTACAAAGAAATGGAAGATCGAGTGATATTTCCAAGCTTCTTTGGTGCGTGGGTACCTACAACTTATGTAGTTAAATAATGAAAAAGAGAGAAAATAAAAATCTAAAATAAAAACTAAGCTGAAATTGAAAAAAATAGAGAATAAAATCAAAATCAAGCTTTTCTTCTGGATTATAGATCTTACTTTTAGTGATCAGTAGAGTGGATCTTGATTTTGGATCGAAGAAAATAAAAAAAAATGAAAAGAAAATGAGAGAGGGAGATCGGGTCGAGAGAGTGAGAGAGTTGCAGAGAATGAGAGAGAGATCGCGATGGAGAGTGAGAGGAAGAAGAAAAAGAAAGGAAAAAGAGAGAAAAAGAGAGATGGGAAAGTTTTTAGGGTTCAAAGCCCTATATAAAGCCATTTTCTCTTTTTCAGTGTATCTCTCTCTAGAGAAACTAAATTTTTTTTTATTTTATTTTATGAAATAAAGTAAAATAAATAAACAGGTGTTAATCGTGAACCGTCCCCCCCCCCCCCTCCCCCCCCCCCAACTGAGTCTGACATTGTCCTCAATGAGTGAGATGAGAAAAAGAAGCTAAGGATAACACCTGTAATAAAAAGAAATACAAAAAGAAATGATAGAATAATAATTACCAAATTAACTTATATATAAAAAAGTTATCTAATTTAAGAGTATAGGACTTATGAAAATATAAATGCTCTGATACACTATGTCCTATACCAATTAGGTTTTAAGATATTAAACAACATTATAGTTAGGGTCCTCCAAAGGAATGGACTCCAACTCAGGTTCAAATCCATCTAAAAATGGCTTTAATCTATGTCCATTAACTTTAAATGTATTTCCATCTTTAGGGTCCTCAATCTCGACAGTTCCATAATGATAAACATTTTTTACAATATATGGACCAGTCCATCGAGATTTCATCTTTCCTCTAAAAAGATGTAGTCTTGAGTCATATAATAGAACTTTTTGCGCAGGGGTAAATCTTTTGCGCAAAAGATTCTTATTATGATACATTTTAGTTCTTGCTTGATGAATTCGAGCATTATCATATGCGTCTTTACGAATTTCTTCAAGCTCACTTAATTGTAATTTTCTTAAAATTTCTCCCTCTTCAATATTACAATTTAAAGTTCTAGTAGCCCAATATGCCTTATGTTCTAATTCTACTGGTAGGTGACAAGCTTTTCCATAGACAAGTCTATATGGAGACATCCCTAAATGGGTCTTATAAGCAGTTCTATATGCCCATAAAGCATCTGTTAATTTTGAAGACCAGTCTTTACGATTAGAATCAACAGTTTTTTCGAGAATATGCTTAATTTACCTATTAGCTAATTCAGCTTGTCCATTTGTTTGTGGATGGTATGTAGTTGACACCTTATGGGTCACCCCATATCTTTTCATTAATTTTTCAAATGGCTTGTTACAGAAATGGGTTCCTTGATCACTTATTATTGCTTTTGGAGTTCCAAATCGAGAAAGTATATTATCTTTTAAAAATGCAATAACTGTACGGTGATCATTTTTTCTTGTAGGAATAGCTATATTCGACTGCTAATAAAATATATTCATATTGGCAAGATGGAGGAAAAGGTCCCATAAAGTCAATGCCCCAACAATCAAATATTTCAATTGTAATTATAGGGGTCATTGGCATTTGATTTCTTTTCGTAATACTGCCCAACATTTGGCAGCGGTTACAAGCTTTACAGTATAAATATGAATATTTAAATAGAGTGGGCCAATATAAACCGCTTTGTAAAATTTTCATGGCAGTTACTCGAGATGAAAAATGTCCTCCACAAAAGGACGAATGACACATGAAAAGTACATTTTCGATTTCTTCATTAGGAACACATTTTCTAATTACCTGATCGGCACAATATTTAAACAGATATGGGTCATCAAAGTAGAAATGCCTAGCAATAGCTAGAAATCTCTTTTTATCTGATGATGACCAATTGCTTGGTATTTTTCCAGTTACTAAATAATTAACAAGATCAGCGTACCATGGCAGGGAAGTTACAGAAAATAACTGTTCATCAGGAAAAGAGTCTTGAATAGGTAAAGGTTCACTAGTATTGTCTTCAAAAGTAAGGCGGGATAAGTGATCAGCTACCACATTTTCTACTCCTTTTTTGTCTTTAATTATTAAATTAAATTCCTGTAGTAGGAGTATCCACCTAATAAGCCTAGGCTTACTGTCTTTCTTTGAAAGTAGGTATTTCAGAGCTGAATGGTCAGTAAAACAGACAATAGGGGAACCGATCAAGTATTGCCTAAATTTATTAAGGGCGAATACCACGGCTAGTAATTCTTTTTCAGTAGTTGAGTAGTTCATTTGAGCACTATCCAGAGTTCTAATGGCGTAGTATATAACTGATGCCTTTTTATCCTTTCTCTGCCCTAGGACAGCTCCAATGGCAAAGTCGCTAGCATCACACATTAATTCCAATGGCAAAGTCGCTAGCATCAGTCCGGGAGTTTTGACAATTCTTCCAGTTCACAGCTGTCTGGGTCAGGCAGCCCCGACCCGACCTCCACTTCATAGCGGTCTGAGTCTGGAAGCCCTGACCCGACCTCCAGTTCACATCGGTCAGGATCAAGCAGTTCCAACTTTATCTCCAACACAGAGAAATCAGGAGCCCGACGATCCTGATCCGACCTCCTATCTCCATCGGTCTAGATGAGCTCGACTACAGTGGTACTTGCCTGATCACCACATGAGGCTCCACCGATTGTCAGAGAGCCCTTCCAAAGAACTCAGGCATAACCCTGAGGCATACAAAGACCTCGGGCCTAATCCCGAGGCATACAAAGACCTCGAGCCTAACCCCGAGGCATACAAAGACCTCGGGCCTAACCCCCCGCGGCATACAAATACCTCGGGCCTAACCCCGAGGCATCCAAAGACCTCGGGCCTAACCCGAGGCACAAGCTTCGCTTAGGTCCAACTGACGATGGGGGCAAACCCCCTAGGAGGCTGATGATGGCAAGCTTCAAAAGTCCCTGCAACCACCATGTTCCAGGTCGGTTACCTACAGTTATAGCCTCTGTAAGACCCTCGTCTTAGCGAAAGCTTGGGGGGCAAGACGTCGCAGTGAACTAAACAGGCAATCACACCGGGTATCTACAAGCCTCGTGGATAACCAAGTCAAAATCTTGGACAACTTGAGCACCTCCAGTACTCAGAGGCATTAACTCCACTTAGGTCCAAATCGACGATAGAGGTGACTAAAATCTCTTAGGTTAGCCCACGATAGAGGAGTAAAAAGGACCCTACAGTGACACGCTCTAGGTCGACTCCACCAACATGGTCAAGCTCTTCTCCCAACAGTCTTGACGAAGACTGGCTGGGCGGAAGAGCACCATCCTGGGGAGTTAACTAAAAGGACCCTAAAGCAATACGTTGTAGGTCGGCTTTTCCAACATGGTCAAATTCTTTTGCCTACAACCTTGACGAAGGTTTACTGGTAGAAGATAACCATCCTGGGAGCAAACTCAAGCAAAAGACTCCGAATTAGGCCGGGTCTCAACTCTCGGTCAGTTCCCGGGCACTTAAAGACTCCGAGCTAGGCTAAGTCTCAACTCTTAGCCAGTTCCTGAGCATTCACAAGACTCAGAAGCTCCAAGGCAGCTTCCCCGAGCACTCAGATAGTGGCAGGTGGCATCAACCAGATTTCTAAACTTGCCCTGATATAGAATCCAGCCAACCTTGGAAATGGGGGGCAACTGATACACCCAAAATCAGCCCATGCCCGAGTGGTTCTATTCTACAACTACTGACAAGCATCATCCCGAGCGGTTTGGTCCACCTGATGCCTCCCAAACGGTTTATCCACGACCCGACCAACAGGTCGGGAAGATTGCACAGGCACATCCCACGCAGGAACAGCTCATCCGGTCCTACAGATATGATCCCGAGCATTCCGGGCAGTTTCCTACTCAAGCTAGAAGACTTATGGAAAGTGCAAACTATTTTCTAATCCAATTAGGAACCCCTATAATTAATGCCAATCTATGTCAATTGGATTATGTTTCCTTTTCCTTGTACGAGTAGGTCTCTTACATCTATAAAAGAGACCTCTCACCCCCCATTGAAGGGGCCGACTTTTCAGTCTACACAGCACCTCTATAGCATTCATCTATATGCCCGGCCGGCCTACGGTAGCTCCAGACTTGTTGGTTCACCATAGGCCCCCGGCTCTTTTACAGTATAGTGAACATGCTCAGACATACACGTGGACATAGGTTCCTTCATTAACAGGGCCGAACCACATGCAAAAAATCAGTCTCTCACTCTCTCTCCCCTTAAATTGCTTTAATTTACTTTAACCAAATTTTGGCATCATCAATATGTATATGAGTGTGTATCTATCTATAGGTTCACTCTCTCTCTCTCTCTCTCTCTCTCCAAAACACCCCAAGGGCCTGAAATGGACTCATATATCTAGAAAAATAGAGTATCACGCATCAGAACACGAAGCAACTTGAAAGTGCAATCGATTGGGATAGAGGAGCAATCGATTGAGATAGTGACACGAATAAAATTTTGCGCTCTAAATGCTACACCCAAGTATAGGCGATCGTTCAAGTAATATGTTTCTACTAAGCCTAGGTCGAACCCAAGGGAGAGATGAGATGAGATTTCAATTGATTAATTTTCACCTAATTTATTACTTTCAAAAGTAAAGAAAAGATGATTTCTTTGGGAAAATAATTTTAACTACTCTTTTTATAAAAGTGAAACTATTAACTAAAAGAAGCTTTGTGAATATTAAATTGCTAGAAATAATATAAAACTAATGAAATTTACTACCTAAGTGAAATTACTAATTAATTATACTATAATTTAAATTCTAAAGCGATTTAACTAACTAAATTAACAACTAATGAAAACTGATGAAAACAACGAATTTAATTAAAGAACTTCTAGATATGAGAAAAATGTTAGGAAATCACAAATCCACGGTAACAACCTTAATTTCCATGCCTACGAAAAGATACGGCACTCCCAATCATCCAAAGTCATGCATCTAAAGTAAAGGTTTCATTAAAATAATAAAATGCCATTTAGCCGGCACCAAGATATAGAACTATTTCAATTAATCCCCTTTTTATGAAGTACGGGTAGATTGCTTATGAGCATGATTCATGGAGAAAACTAATTTACAATGCTTGAATTAATTAAACTAAACTAAAAAACCATGAAGCAAGTTCACAAACTGCTGAAAATCCAAGTTGAA
Source organism: Hydrangea macrophylla (assembly GCA_033977485.1). Classification (NCBI taxonomy): domain Eukaryota; kingdom Viridiplantae; phylum Streptophyta; class Magnoliopsida; order Cornales; family Hydrangeaceae; genus Hydrangea; species Hydrangea macrophylla. Next base: position 66,390,698 of record CM066990.1, on the reverse strand, counting down.
AGTCATTAACTTCATGCTCGTTAACATTGTTCATATTAGAGAACATAAAATTCTATGAATCTCCACTTAAACGTTCATTAATCTCTGGATCTAGGGCTGCCCGTTGAAAACACACATGGAAATTAAGTTGTTTATCGTTTCATTGCTTTTCCCTAATTAGGGATTAAGCCTAGCATAGTAAAATTGAATCTAGCAAGCATATTAATAGAAAACATGATGAAAACAATCACAAACCTGGAATATAAAATCTAAGTAGAAACTAAGAAAAACATGGATTGAATGAAATAATATGAACTTGTATTGAGAAATCTCTGATGTAGAACTTGAAATCCTTACAAAGTTGCTTGAATGAAAACTAGGGTTTTAGGAACCCTAGGATCTCCTAAAGCTCCTCTTTAGTAGTACATTATGTAAACTATATCAGTTATACACAAAGTTATCCTATATTTATAGGTTTAAGAGGTTAAAATCCAAAAAAGTCTGATTCTCGCAAATCTGGAGAAGCACGACAGATCCTACCCTTTTAGCGCGAGCGGTCATGGGCATGACTGGTCATGGGTATGTTTCGGGACCGGTCTAGGTCGTGACCGGTCCTGCCTATGTTGTGCGACCGACCCTGGTCTTCTTTTAGGCACTTCTTCCTTTTATTCTTCTAATCAACTTTCTCTTTTGCACCATTATCCACTTCATTTTCCTTATGCCTTTTTATTCTGCAAAACAACATATACTTATGCAAATATTAGCAGTATTGCCTCAATTACGCACTTGTATTAAAAGCAAGCATAAATACTTAGAGTTAGGGATGAAAACATCTATATTTAGTCTTATTAGTGCTTCTGGATATGCAATATCCATCGCTTGTCAGATAGGTCCACGTCATTGATTCAGGTAGGCAGGGTTTCAATCGATTGGGAGTCAAAAAGTAGCAATTTATTGGGATAAAAGGGCAATCGATTGGGATAAAAATTTGTCCAATAGAAGGGTAATGATCATAGATGTGCACAGAGAATAGTGCCAAGTCTTATTTATTAATATACATATAAAAATATAGGATATTACACCATATGGCACATGGGAATTGTCAGAGACATTGCAAAATCTATGATTGTTCTTTGATTCTTTAATTGGTGAAATATTTCCACCAAAAGTTTCAATTAATGGTAATATATATACCAACAGTGATCGGTTAAATGATGGTATTTTGGCATATTTACATTGGCTTGAAGCAAGTTCAAAGACATTATTTTGTGTTCAAGGCCATTACATTGGCTTCGAAGCAAGTTAAAAGTAGTTTATTTTGTGTTCGATGTTACTACATTGGCTTCGAAGCTAGTTCGAAGATCTGCTTTAGACTGTTAATTTGGTTCATTTCAAACCATCTCAAAAGACTTGCGTCTTCTTCAAATTCTACTTTCGAAGTTGGATCGAACAATGTTCATATTTTGGTAATTATCTTCCGACTCTCCAAGAACTTTGTTCTTAAAGAGCCGCAGGGGTATGTTTCTACCATAAAATATTATGTTTATGTATTACAATCTAAAGTCATATTATATTATTATAAATGCCACATGAAAAACCAATTCAAATTGGTAGTCATTAAGGTGATTAAGTGTTGTGATGTCTTAACATAGGAAGTGTCCAAGGGAAGCCACATGGAAATTATTTAGAGATTACTTGAGGGACACTTGGCATCTTAGGATTAAAGCAAATGTGGTTACATAAAGATCAATGTCAGTGGATTAAGATGGAAGTTATTTTGGAGTATGCTTCTCTCGGAAGAAACACATGTGCAAATGTTCAAATTCAAATGAGTAGTTATAGACTCCATATATAAATAGATGTAACTTACTCATTTGTAAAAGGTCCTTGACCAAACAAATACATTAATATACTCACTTTGTTACTTTCCTCTTTCCTTTTAGGCCACGAGGACCTCTAGTTTAATTAGTTTAATTGCTTTAGTTTTAGTTTAGTTTAATTCTTCCTTTAATCCGTGTACTTCATTTTCATACAGCTTAGTTTAATTTAGCATGTTCTTACTTTCAGTTTGGTTCGAAGTAGCTGGAATCCCACTTCGATTCTTCCAGTTAATTGGAAATAGTTTCTGTTGAACTTTACTTTGTATTCATTAGACTTCGAAGGCCTTTGAAGGACCATATTTGATCGAGTCTTCGACTTCAAACTCTCTCTTTCCCATCTCTCTTTCTTCACAAATTGGTTGTGCTTCTAAGTTCTCGTGTCACAAGGCAATCGAACACTTCAAACACGAATGTGTGTTTCAATAGTTTTGTTTTGATATGATTTTTAGAGTTCAAACACATGTGAATAAGAAGACGATTATAAGAGAGAGAAAGAGAGAAAGAGAGAGAGAGAGAGGAATTTGAAAGATGAATACCCTACACATACCAGTATGTGTCAATTACTGCAATGCAACCTCCAAATATCAACGTAAAATTGAAACCAATTTTTGTCTAATTCACGCTACACGAAGCTATTCCTCATCTAATTATTTGAGACCCAATGGCTAATTAAAAAAAGGAACATAAAAGCTCCATCTATATGTATAACTAACAAGGGTATAGCTTTTTGCAAACAGAAAAGTAGGCACACAAGATAATATCAAATAAAAGGTTCCTTAGTGTATTATCCATTGCTAATAAAATACTAACACAATTAAAGTATGTTCGAATGGATAAAAAAGTTGTCAAATGTCTTTCTCAAACACCAAGAGAAGAATAGGAAGAGCACACAACTATTATATATATATATATATATATATATATATTATCAGAAAAGACTCAAATTGGACCAAAGTGGCAAAGCAGCCAGGTAAACACCCATATTCTTCACAGACATCTATTCATTCATATAACCTTAGAACAAAAAACCTAACCACTGCCATGACATCAACACCACCCAAGCATCCAAAACCAGGCCAAAAAACCGGATGAAACAAAGGTCCAGAAGTCATACTTTCGTAGCAAAAATTAAGACAAACTCTTTGTATACACGGTGATATTAATCTGCTTCTTTCCCAAATGTTCCATGTAGTCCAGCATTGTCTTGACAGAGCGGTTAGAATGTAGGCGAATTTCATAATCTCCTTCGAAAAGGTAAGAAATGTCTTTTATATGATCCACCGCAATTTTGCAAGTGTCGGCAATATTTGCCAAAACCTCGCTCAACTCCATTTCCTTTGTAACACACACCATAAGTAGAAGTCCAGTTTGAGGACTATTAAACAACAGGTAATATTTAGCAGCACCCCTCTTCTTTTCAACACTTTCAACACTTCCAGAAGTAGATAGGTCCTTTGTGCTCCCTCTCTTGCGCTTGCGCTTGCGCTTGCTCTGACTACAAGGAAGTAGGGCCCCATAATTTGTGATACCAAAATCACTCATCACAACCTGCATTCGGTGCTCATTAACAAAATCAGAAAGGGGAAGAAAAAAAAAAAGTCATTTCATTATAACGTAATTACATAAAACTTTGGTCAAAGGCAAAAAAAGGAAAAGTTTCAGATATAAAAGAAATGCATAACAATGAGAATGATATCAACAGAGAAGGAAAAAGATGGCAAAAGGAAAGGAACGGACAAATTTTACGTTTAAGCATGTGATATGTGAAATGAGGGAAAATCTAACATACTCCCCCTCAAAAAGGGATGGATGTCAACCCACATCATGGGGCTCAAATTTAGCCACGTCACCAAAATCATTAAAAATTATTAAAATTGGTTATGACAAATGTGGCTCAGTTATGACAAATGTTGTTCAGTTATGAGGAATGTGGTTCAGTTATGACAAAATGTGGCTCAATTATGACAAATGCGATTCAGTTATGACAAATGTGGTAGCACGATTATGAGAAATGTGGTTCAATTATGACAAATGTGACTGGGGGTTGACATCCACCCCTTTTTGAAGGGGTGTATTGTAGTCTGACCAATGAAATGATTATTAAAAGTTTCAAAATATATCATCCCTTTGGATATATGACGGTGAATGTCGGCGGTTGTCGATTGTACCATTAAGTTCAAGTGTAATTTACCAGAAAGTGGGCGCAATTCATTCCAAAACAAAAACAGATCTCCAATTTCGGATGGATTTATTTATGTAGGACTTCAACTGTGGACTATCAATGCTTTGATTATCACTTAATCCATTAGACACAAGATGTACTACAACACCTAGGAAAAAACAAAAAACTAATAAAATTAGTGGACCAAGTGAGGGTTGAGAGAGGAAGAGCTGCGGCCTAGGATCTAGTAAGTCGCACATATATACTTGAATCACTCACACATTGAGAGAGTGAAGAATGTAACATACATATACTCGCACACAAACACACACATAACGCACACGCACATCTATAGGGTTTGAGATTTACCTTTGTCTTGAGATTTAGAGCAAGTGAATTCGTGGTTTGAGAGTCTGAACAGCTAATTCGTGGTTTCCAATCTAATTAGAACGAGTAATGCTAGGCATACTTTGAAATGCACACTGAATTTGACATCTTAGGCTTTAAATACATGTAACTTGTGCTGCGTGAATTTATTACACTTTTTTATGCACCACTTACACAATATATGCATTTAAAGCTGAGTGTCAAATTCAGTATGAATTTTAAAGCGTGTGTAGCATTACTAATTAGAACACCTACGTGGTTGCTTTAATCAATCAATCAATCCATCATATTTTCAATCCAAACACCACTATCTCTAATGTATATAACAATCAATCCTATTTTATATCTGATTGAATTGAAGAGAAAAAAAAAAAAGAAAAGGAAAATTTTCAGAAACCTAAGCCCTAGTTCAGATTTTTCAGAAATCTAATTGTGAGAGAGAGAGAGATAATTGTTATGAGAGAGAGATAGAACAACTCTGTGAAGAGAGAGATACAACATACATGGTGAGGTCGGCGGCGGGAGGGGAGGGTGTTGCGGGCGTCAGTCGCTGATGGTGGTTAGGTCCGGCTCTTGGTGGCGTTGGATCGTACGGTCGACGGTGGTGGTGGTGGTGGAAGCCACTGAGAAGTTTGGAAGAGAGTGAGCAAAGAGAGATAGATCTGTCGTGACCTTAGAGAGAGACAGAGAGATTGAGGTTCGGTTAAATGGGTTAACTCTTGGGTTAATTCCACTCACATCCTTTTGTAATTTATGGTAACATATTTAGGTAAAATTACTTAGGGGTGGTTCGTTAGGTTTTCTCACATGATAGTAAAACTCAAAATAAAAACAAGAAAATATGTAAATAATTCTTTTTTTTTTAGTTAAGGTCTCACAATTGTGAGAGGACCTAGCCAACTGCACCTAAAGAACTTTACCCAAATGTATCTTCCTTTATTATGTATCGTTATGAAAGAAGTCCCAAGTATTTGAGTAATTCTTTGGGCTTAAAAGAATCCGAGAAAAATAAGATATATACATTTTATGTGTTTATCTTTCTCTCCTCTATGGATCTCACAGTCATGGACTTTACAGTGTCAGTAGACCCCATCAGGGGAGATATAGACACCTTGTGAGTTATATATCTTATTTTTGTAAGATTCTTTTATTGTGAAACAGTTGCTCTTTTATGTAAGAGTAACAAGATTAAGGGTGTGTTTGATAAAATTGAAAATTAAGTACTGAAAATTAAGTGCTGAATTTAAGTACTGAAAATTTTAAGTGATTTGTATTTGCAATACTGAAAACAATGTTTCAAGAACTAAAACAGATTGTATTCAGTGATTATTTTCAGTAGAAAATTTTCACTTAACGTTTTCAATGAATTTTTGGTCACTTTTTCAATTCAGTGGTTCATTATCAAACCAACTGAAAAAAATTAAGTGCTGAAAATTTTCATTTTCACGACTTAATTGGGTTATCAAACACACACTAACTCTTTGGACTAAGGCTTCCATACAACCATAAATGTTTGTACATTTGAAAATAGATGTTTGTTCTTTGGTAAGAGATGCTTGTATCTTTCAAAACCATAAAACCACTTGCATACAAACATTTTTTACCAAAGTTACAAACATTCCTTATCAAAACCACTTGGTTGCACCATACAACCAAACCACTTGGTTGTAAGGAAGTCTTAACCAACCCTTTGGGCACAAAGAGATCTCAGCTCACAAAAATAATCTACAAAAGCCACGATGTGTCTATCTCTCCTCTGTGGACCCACAATGTCAGTGGAGTTCATAGTATTAGTGGACCCCACCAAGAGGGAGATAGACACAAAAAACTTTTGTAGATTATTTTTGTGAGATCTCTTTGTACCCAAAGAGTTGCTCTTTATGTAATATTGACATTTGTTAAGGATAATTAGGTAAAATAACAATGTACTCCGTAATTATGTAAAGTGGGAAAAAAAACACATGGATATGTTTCAAGGATTCATCAAAATGTTGAAAACATACTTCACTTCGTAAAAATTTCAAAAAATTATGTAGAACTATGAAAATTGTCCAAATAGATTTAAGAAAAATAACTTTTGAAGAGTGTGAAATTTGTAAATACCTAGAATAGGGCTCTTTAGACATTTTGCAAATACGTTCATTTAAATTTTTTTCATTAATTATGTGGACTAGATTGTAATTTTTACCAAAGTAAAGGAGAAGTGTTGGTGAGGGGGCCGGTCACTATTTTCTAATCAAACCTCCAAGGTGATATGTGATATTAACCCTTTTATTTACGTTTTCATCTCAAAAAAGAACAAGAAAAAAAAGGTCAAATATTTTTAAGCATCCTCTAGTTTTTATTTTTTCAAAGTTTCTTTTGGTCTATTTGTTATCATTTGCATCACTTAAAGCCTTCAATTTTTAAATAGATGTAAATGGAAACAATTGTTAACAGGTAAGACTATTGAATGCCTTAAATGATGGTCCTCAGTTGAAACTGATTGGGCACAATTGTCCTCAGTTACCACAAGACTTCATTTTGAAATCTGTTTCATTTTTTAATGAAGTGGCCCAACTTTTCCAAAAGTAAACTCCAACCATCCTTACTTCATTTTACTTTTCATGTCTTCAAATCAGACTTCATTTGGGATTTATTATTTATTTTTTATTATAAAGATTACATATTTTCTTGATAACTGCATATTATTTTATTATCTACCACATTTTAATTCAAACTTAATCTATTTATTATTTTTATTTTAAATTAAATAATATATACATAACAGTAAACGCAAATTACTTTTAAATTCATTAAAAGTAAAACTACATCATAGAAGTACAATTTAGCAAACAGACCTAAAATAAAAATGCATTGGAAATAAAGATAAACTAACAATGATAATTAAAATAACTAATAGAAAAAGTATTTTGCAATTATGCAAGAAGCATGTCGAAAAGATGGAGAACGAGCATTTGGGGTTCTCCAATCACGATTTGCTCTTATCAAGGGACCGACACGCTTTTGGGCTAAACCTGTATTCCATGATATTATCTGCATGCATCATAATACATAACTGATCATGGAGGATGAATTTGATAACAATGGGAGTTTCATAGATTATGATCAAAGAGTAATGATTGGTACACATAAAATGTTCACATAAAGATCTGGGCCATTAATTTCGGTAGGTCTCATGTATGCAGGCATGGACTCCACCGAAATGAATGACCCAGATCTTTATGTGCATATTTTATATGCACATATCATTACCCATAATCAAATGCCTATCCCGAAAGTTGATTTGGAAGAAGATGAAATAGAACAATTTCGACAGTTCCTTGCTCGACATAAGCAAATCAAAGATGAGGATGCTTATTATACACTCCAAAATGCATTGATTAAGCATTTATCGGATAAACACGGTGACACTTATATGAATCAAGAGTCTCCATGAAATCATAATGGAAGTACATGATATATTATTTTCCCTATGTTAAATTTTTATGAATGAATTTTAAGTTCTGCTATTTTTCAAATTATGGAGTTTATCAATACTTCTATCTGAAACAATATATCTCCATTAAATAAATAGAAAAAAATCTCAATTTAAATTCTAAATTAAATAAAATTAATTTAATAAATATGTCACTCCCCAAACCCACACATATGGATAAGGGTTACGTGGCACACCACCAAGGCACAACTAATCACTGATTATTACGTCGAATCGAGCATAACATAAGTGAATAATAAATTTAATGTATATTTTACTCCCTTATGATTAGGCCCATTTTCACTTAATCGCCCTGTGGTTTAAAAGTGGACACTTAACCCCCTATGGTTTTGGATTAAAGTGTAACTGTTAAGATTTCTCCCAAAACTGATGAAAATTGCAAAATTGGCCAAAAATATTAACATTTAACCCCCTTCGCATGTTAATTTCGAGGTTAACCCCCAATGCGAGGATACTGCTGCCATTTAACCCACTTATATGAGGCTAATTTTTAACAATTAAACCCCTTTCTGGGGCTAATTTTGGAATTAATTGCCTATATTGGGGTAATTTTGACACTTAAACTCTTCTATTTGTGGCTAATTTTAACTCTTAATCCCCACTTGGGGCTATTTTGAGAGTAATCTTGTCATGCCCCGCAGAAGCAAAAATAGGAAAAAATAAAATTTCCTTTTTGGACCCATAGGCTATGACAGTTGAAAGTTACCATATTATCCATAACTAAACTCTTACCATCAGAGTAAAGATTCAAACCACGCATTGGAATATCTAAGTTCAGCATATATAATCTGAATTCAATACTAAACTATTACAAACCTTACTATCTGCGGAAATATAAATAAAGTACTATGGCAACAAACGCCGATAACTACCTTAATATTATTACAGAGTCTCAAAAACATAAACATAACTAACTACAGCGAAGCTCCAGGTCTTCTGCTTGCGTAGTAGTCATCTCTAACATAGCCTCCGTCATAGTAGGCTTCTTTCTCGTAGCCCCTGACGGTGTACTCCTCTCCTACATATTCATAACCCTGGCCAGCTGGACGTAGAATATCCAGCGGCATAAAATGCTGTCACCTACTAAAGCTGAGTGAATGTAAATACTCACAGAGTATCAATAGATATGAAGCATATAAAACAACAATCATATAAGGATGCTCTGGTCGTTCATAGCATGTATGCATCATCTACTACATGCAACAATTGTCACTAACTCCACAATGATAACTCAACAACGACACGGACTCGAACTTTTGCACCCACATGTACTATCAACCATTTTTCTTTCCATGATGTATCCCTCTTAGCCTCGGTCATGGACTAAACTGACATATCCCTTAGCCTCTATCGGACTTCCTGTCTCAGTCATGGACTAAGGTAATATTCCTTTAGTCTCTATTGGACTAAGATGATCGCATCGGCATAACCCTCAGTTTGGGTCATGGACTAACGTGACCATATCCCTTAGCCTCTATCGGACTTCCTGTCTCGGTCTTAGACTAAGGTGACATTCCATTAGCCTCTATCGGACAAGGATGCTAGCCACATTACAATTCTCACGATTTGTATTCCTTAGCCTCTATCGGACTTCCAGTCATGGTCGTGGACTAAGGTAATACCGTTCGTATATCCCTTAGCCTCGGTCATGGACTAAAGTGACATATTCCTTAGCCTCTATCGGACTCTCAGTCTCGGTCATGGACTAAGGTAATATTCCATTAATCTCTATCGGACTAAGGTGATATAGGTATTTCACAAACGACATCTGTACTCAACGAAGTCTGACACGCAGTCCCAACTTAACACCACACACCCTCACACCAATGTCTGTAAGTCATTTAACAATGTCGTCATCACTTACATGTCTCGCCTATTGATTGCACGAAACTATAACCTTGGAGGCTTGGGGCAACCCGGTTGGCTGAGTTACCATAAAGCCGTGAGATTACCCTTGATCTCGTACCATCTGTTGGTATATAAAAGCATCCACGTACCATCTAACCTTATAATGAGGGGTATATCGGATGTCCATCAAGGGTCCCTCTATTTTACCAAAACCCAACCTTTACATGGTAGCTTCTATAGAGCCTTTCAATCTTAGAAAATCAATTCTTGATTAAGATTATGTGGTAGGAAGTTTTGTATGACCGGAAGGGATTATTTGAGGTGATGACAATGCTCGCTTGATGTAAGACGTGTAACCTTTTAATCACATCTTAGCAATTCCTCTTTTTGTCCCATGGCATTTGGGAATATGTCGGATCTCGATTGAAAGATTGCACTTCTTATATCTTGTTAGCTAAGCATCATTGACCTTGTATGTGTCCGAATTCATGAAGAGTGCAATAAATCCAATCATGTGATCCTCCTACCAGAGAACTCGAAGTTCACTATATATGATAGAATCTGATTCTCACCAACTTTTATCCTAAAGTGTTTTGAAAAATCACTCTTTCAAAGAGTTTTGAAGCTTACCTTTTGATCAAGCAAAGTTCAAACCCAATCATCTTTCGTTGAGAAATGTTTTCACATCCTCATTTTCAAAGAAAAATTCAGAGTTCTTGAGATTTATTCTCGTTCTTAAAAGATCTTATTATTCAAGAAATACTTTCCAAATGAATTTAAAAAATTTTCAAATATATCTGAAACTTCGACGGGGTGACCAGGACCATAGTGGAAGGAGAAATTGGCGCACTTGACATGGACGAGGATTTTATGTGCTTATGTGCTATTTGTTAGGATTAGAATTTTCCTTTTCTTTAGCATATAGATCAGTTGCATCCACATGCATTGTCATCCGCATGACATGTATGCGATCCACAACATTGCATCTTCTAAAAAGAATATGTTTAAAAAACATATATACATGAAATACAAAACTTCCCAAAGAAAAGAATTAATGAACAATCAAAGATTTCAAAAAAAAAAAAATTGATATAAAAAATATTATGATTGTACGCGAGATAGCACAAAGTTCCGGGATAGTCTGGGTTAGAGATCGAGTTCAAGACTAGTGAGAAGGGAACATAAAACAGAAAGGGAAAGAGAGCAAGAACAGAATGCTGCAAAAATGGCATGGATGAATGAGAGAATGGATCAGTCGATGATCATGTTGGAAATACTAGCCCACTAGAGGCCCGTAGTTGAACCACCATTAATCGATCCCCCTCCGCCTGCTACTAGGGTAGGAGAGGACGACTGGTATGAAGAATCTGAGCCACCTAGGGTTGAAGTGCCTAGGGCAGAGAGAGAGAAGACTAAGAAAGTTGAGAAAGAGTGAATGGAGATGAAAGAGAAAGTAGAGAAACTAGAGAAAGTTGTCCATAAGTCTCATGGAATTGACAGTTACCTTCTAGAGCTGGAGGGATTATTCGAAGGGACCCAAGAAAAGTCGTCAATCGGTTTTAAGTTGCCTGAAATTGATAAGTTTGACGGTTATGGCAATCCCAGGAATCATGTAAGGATGTGTATCGGAGCCTTTCAGCCGAGTGGTTTGAGCCCTGCCCTGATGGCTATACTATTTCAACTAACCCTGACTGGGAAAGCTTTGTCCTGGTATTTCACTTTGGAACCAAGTAAAACTCGCATATGGAAAGAAGCCGTGAAAGCTTTTGTCACATAGTATGAGTATAATCAAGAGTTGGACGTAACTGTGAGGGACTTATAAATAACCAGGCAAGAATACAAGGAATCATTTGCTGAGTTTTTGGCCCGTTGGAGGGAGAAGGCTGCAAAGATGACCCAACGGCCATCCGAGAAAGACCAGATCTAAATTGTGGTAAAGAACCTGCAGGGTGTCTACCAAGTAGAAACTTATGTATCAGTGCATTCATACTTTTGCAGAGCTGTTTGAGATAGGAACAAGAATCGAGGACGCGATCAGAAGGGGCAAGACTAAGAAGGAAGATTCACAAGGAAACCGGTCTAGATGGCCATTCTATGGGGGGAAAACGGGGAATCAAGTGGTGACTGATGTCAATGCGTTAAGCCAGCTAGAAGAAGGGCAAGATTTGTCTAAAAGGAGAAGTGCACCGAGACCTAAGTTGGAAGAAAAGTCCCGTCACTTCATAGATCTGGGGATTTCATTGTCCACCACCCTTAAGAGATTATTGGGGAAAGGGTACCTGAAGCCATTGGACCAAAAGTCGATGCCGGATCCATTCCCACCAAACTTCAGACAATCTATATTGTGAATTCCACCAGGATTATGGCCATACAATTGATCGATGTATGAGGTTGAGGCATAAAATACAAGACGTACTTGACAACAAGGTTATTTTCCCGCCACTTACAAACCGGCCAAATGTGACCAGGAGCTCGTTCCCTAATCATCATACAGTGTTGCTGATGCAAAATATCAACTCTTTGGGTATCGAAAAGGAAGCCTTTGATCTGTTAGCTCTAATTGTGCTAGAGGGAGAAGCCGTCAAGTCGTATAAGTTTCCGAAGGATCAGCGAATATGCATCATAGGGGTTGAGGAGGAAGACTGGTTAGTAGGAGGAGAAGTGGAACAAGCATTTGAGGAAGATATTGATAACGAGATCATTCAAATCAACTAGTGGAATCTAAATAACCCTGCTGACGACTCCATTTGGAAAAAGGAAGAGTTATATAGTGATATTGATAGTTTCTGGTATAAGGAAGAAGAAAGTGAAAAGAAGGAAGAGTCCTCAGAATTAGTGAATCATACTCAGATAGATGATCTCTGGGAGACAGAGTAAGAAGTTGGCCACCTTACTAGATCAGGGAAGCACTTCAAGCAGCACGAGTTATAGGGGGACCATCCAGGTAGGGATTTAGAGAAGGCAAAAGGGAAAATCTTAGAAGAAGACGAAGAAGAAGATCGGGTTTTGCAATAGATGAAGAGAACTCAGGCAAACATCTCTATTTGGGGACTATTAATCTCATCAAAAACTTATAGGTAGGCTATGTTGGATGCGCTACGCCAGTCAGAGATCCCTATTGAAACCACACCAGATGAATTAGTTACCATCATCAACACTCAAGCACTGGCACCCGCTATCGCATTCAACGATGATGATCTACCCCCCGAAGGGCCAGATCATAACAAGCCTTTGCACATTACAGTTAAATGTTTGGGAAGTACTATACCAGTATACCTTGTTGATAATGGGTCAAGCCTCAATGTCTGCCCATTGAGAATTGCTAAGAGAATGGACCTGGACCAATCAACGTTTTAACCACCAACCCAAGCTGTGCGCGTATATAACAACTCTTAAAGGACTATTGTTGGGGTAGTGGCTCTCAGGGTAATCACATGTCTATTAGAAAGAGAGACGATATTTTAAATCATCGACATCCCTTCATCGTTTAATTTATTGTTGGGAAGGCCTTGGATTCATAACATAGATCGTGTATCATCCATATTGCATCAGAAGGTCAAATACATCTTGAAGGAAGAAAATGGAGGAAAGAAGGTAGTCAAGGAAATACTGGGAGGTAGCTGGATTAAGGAACTAGAGGTTCTGGCAGACGCTCCTATATTACAGGTCCATTTCCCCGAAGAAGAGAGTGATATCAAGGGTTTTGAGTTTGTTCAGATTAATGTGATCGGAGAAATTATGCCATGTGAGTTGCTACCACTATACTGCGATCAATACGCCAATCTAATTATGGTCGGGATCATCAAGAAGATGGGTTTCTTTCCAGGTATGGGACTACGTAAGAGAAATCATGGGATGACAGAATTTCCATAAATAAAGAGTTAGAGAGATAGCAGTAGGTTGGGATATGTTCTGACAGAAGAAGACAAGAAGAATAAACCTAATAGCACTACAGAGAAAATGAAGCCATATCAAAGACATTGAATGGGTATTTTATTAAAGAAAGTGAAGATTTCCCTTTCTGTGGCTTTCCAGAGCCTTGGCTAGATAAGGTGAGCATGTGCCTAAGGCCGGGATTTGAGATTTTCTTCAATGACGAGTTTACTGTATATAAAGATCCTTACTTGTTAACTCCCCCAAAGGCAGTTTTCATTAAGTGATTGGATGACAACTCTGGACGAGGATGCAATGAAGAATCTGATGGGAGAAGAAGAGCATGGGAAAGAAAAAAGGAAGAAAAAGATGAAGGAAGCTGAGTGGTACATGCCAGTCAAGAAGGACAAGTGGACAGATTTTAATTTTTGGATGTATGGGTCTAGTGATAGGGTTCCCCCTCCCTAGAGTCTATAATGGTCAATATGAGCCAACTTTCAATTTCTGTTGATAATAATGTAACCCAGAACAATGTTATGAATGAAAACATGACTGGTTCTGCTTACTCGACTGCGCTTAATGATTATAATGATTATGAAAATGACATTCCATCTGATTTACAAAAATTACTTAAAAAAGAAAATGAACCTGCATGCAAAATCATTGAGGAAACCTTAACAATTAACTTAGGTAATTAAGAGAATCCTCAAAATATTTTTATTGGCACTACACTCAATAAGGATGAAAGCATAAGACTGATCTCACTGCTAAAAAAATTCATGGATGTCTTGTATTGTTTTACAACAATATGCCAGGAATAGACCCGGAGATTGTCCAACACCATATCCCCCTCTTTTCAAATTCCAAGCCCATTAAGCAAAAGTTGAGGTGAATGAGACCGGAGTGGACTCTCAAAATAAAAGAAGTAGTCAAAAACCAGTTAAAAGCAGGGTTCTTTATAGTCATAGAATATCCAGAATGGGTAGCAAACATAGTACCAGTTCTTAAGAAAGACAGACGCATATGAGTGTGTGTTGACTTCTGAGACCTGAACAAAGCTAGCCTGAAGGATGACTTTCCCCTTCTGCACATAGACGTATTGGTGGAAAACACAATGCTCCACGAACTCTTGTCTTTCGTGGACGGGTTCTCAGGGTATAATCAGATACTGATGGCGCCTGAGGATAGGGAAAAGACTACCTTCATCATGCATTGGGGGACATATTGTTATAGAGTCATGCCTTTCGGGCTTAAGAATGTAAGGGCAACCTACCAAAGGGCAGCGACCACATTATTGCATGATATGATCCGTAAGAAGGTGCAAGTGTATGTGGATGATATGATTATGAAGTCAAAAAAGAGAGAAGGACATCTGGAGGCCTTAGGAAAATTCTTTGAAAGATTGAGGAAGTATAGGATGAGCTTGAACCCACAGAAATGCTCTTTTGGGGTTACCACTGGGAAGTTGTTAGGATGCTTGATCACCCAGAAGAGAATAGAAGTAGACCCCACCAAGATCAAAGCCATCATGGATATGTCACCACCAAAGAATGAAAAAGAAGTAAGAGGGTTCTTCGGTAAAGTACAATTCATTAGCCGGTTCATTTCCAAACTCACTATGACCTGTGACCCACTCTGAGTGAATTCATTTCTGATCACGGTAGTCATTTTAAGGAGAAGTCATTCCACTTTTGGAAAAGTACAAGATTACGCATCATCTACCATCATCATATAGGCCACAGACGAATGGGGCCGTAGAGGCGGCCAATAAGAATATCAAGGTAATCTTGGGCAAAACCCCAGATACTTACAAGAATTGGCATGAAAAATTTCCATTTGCGCTATGGGGATACTGGACGTCTGTGAGGACTTTTATCGGAGCTATACCATATTCATTGGTCTATGGAATGGAGGTTGTCTTACCAATCAAGGTGGAGATGCCATCTTTACATATATTGGCAGAATATGAAGTGTTGGAATTCGACTGGCTGCGTGAGAGGTATGAAGAGTTAGTACTCATGGATGAGAAATGACTATCAGCCCAGAATCATGTTCGAGGGTATCAGAGAAGAATAGCTCGTGCTTTTAACAAGAAAGTTCGCCCAGGAAGCTTGCTAAGGGTGATCTTGTTCTTAAAGAATTAAAAGCACTGGTCTATGATCCTAGAGAAAAGTTCAAACCGAATTAGGTTGGACCTTACATCATCAAGACACTCCTGTCCGAAAGAGCTGCTTACCTCATGGACTTAGACGGTGTTGAGTTCAAGCAACCGGTCAAAATGGACCGCCTTAAGAAACATTTTGCTTAGAAAGCCTTCTTTTTGAAACCATTCCTTCAAGACCTCCAAAGTTGATGAACTATGTTTTAAACTGATTCTCGCTCAAGGATACGTAGGCAGCCTACACGGTTCGGTCACAAGCACCCTCATTCCACATGATATTCTTCTTTCAGGCCTTAGCCAAACTACTAAAGGACCTGATGCCCGTTCGGGGATAAGTAGGCGGGCCTCCCATGGCCTTCGGTCCCAAAGAAATGCAATCGATCTATGTCCTACCCTTTAAACTAGGGGCAAACTGGCATTTTCCCAGAAACTACTTCATTACTGTCTAACCAGGGGCAAACTTTGTTTGCCTAGCATTCAAAAGCCCCCTGCCAAACTAGGGGCAAACTGCCGTTTGCCAAGAAGAAACCCCAACCTATCTCTGGGTCTACTGGCTTTCCAAATAGGAGCCAAGTTTAAACATCCTAAAAATTTATGAAGCTAAAAGATGAAGTTTTAATGCATGAATCTAAAATTGAGTAACAAAAGCTGAAAAGAAACATGAAAATGAGGTTTCTTCAATATCATAAAGTTAGTTGTAAAGGGAAGTACAATGAAAAAGGGGTTGTGGGATGATAATTTTCCTACCTAAACTTCCTAAAATCACTAAGTAATCGTAAAAGCACAAGAAAAGAAAGGGGAATTTGTCACAATATTTTGTAAATATGTGTGTGTGTCTACTCAGTCCGAGTTTGTCTCATAATCAATCCCTGAACCTCCAAGATGTACTTCTCAGATGGAACAATCGAAGTTGGGATCCTTGAGAAAGGTGCGATAATCCGCATATGCCAAGCAGTAGTAAAAGCAGTGAGCGAAGGGTAGAACCCCTCATGACCCCAAGGGTATCCTCAGAAGTCTCCTGGCAGTGACCATACTGCCTGACAACCTAATTTGGAATGGAAAAAGTAATAGTATGGAGGCCAGGAAGCCAAACTTTGCTTTACCCAGGAAATTGAACGGTGACTGAGAAATATTCCTAGAAAGCGCAAATCTAGCAAATGTCTTCAACACATAAGGCCCTGAACCATACAAGCCAACCATCGGATGTACTGAAAAGCCTCCGAACATGTCTCTGATCAAAAGGGAGAACACTGGGAAGGCTGTAAAAAGCAATTAGAAGCGTAAGGCACTCTAAAAGCCAAAAGTACAAGATCACTAGAGCACCGCGAAGGAGATTAGTCCCATTAGTATGAGCCTGATCCAGACCCATCACAGTTTCGCAAGAACAAGCACCATGGGGTTCCTCTTCCGACGAAGTCCAAGGGCTATTGGTATGAAGGCATCAGAAGAAGAAGAAAGAAAAGAGAAAATGATAAATCAAGGCTAAACTCAAGGCACTCCACCCAGGTGCATGGTGATCAAAGTACCCACCCATGGCCGGGCAATATCAGGCAAAAAAGCTTGGGAAGTCGATCTCGTGATCTGAAATCAAGAATTTCGCAATAGCGCAAGTACAACCAAGGAATAATGAGAGATCCTGAATATACCCAACCTGAATGGTGGGAAGAATCAGATCAGAGTACGGCCTGAAGCCAAGAATGAACTAAACTCCTCGAACAAAGGAGTAACCTCCTAATAGCCAAACCTTAATACGTGGAACTCAGGATCCCAGCACTAAATGGCTGTACGAAGGAGGTCCTTCTTAAGCCTCGTATGTCGAAGGGGAAAAAGTGTGTTGAGGCCAAAATAGCAGAAGTGCAGAAGATCCAGACCAGTGATATCGTCCATCCATGAAAAGAGAAGTCGAGGATCAAGGGGGGCCATTTGAAATTGAATTGAAAGAGATAGAATGGTGTTTTTGCGGAGTTTTGGGAAGAAAGTGATCCTTAAATGGTGAAAAAGGAAGAAAAACCCCTATCCAAGCCACCGAGCGACACTTAGGGAACCCAGCGCCACTCGACAATTGCCGCTGCGGCAGTCAGTAATTGCCACCGCGGCAGACACTGACTGCTGCACCGGCACTCATTGAGTACCATTTAGGCACCATTGAGTGTTGTAAGGAGCCCTATTCCTGCCAAAACCTGTTTTGAAAGACCTCAAGCCCAAAACTGCAAAGAAAATACAAAAAATATAATAACTGCATTTCAAATGCATGTGCATCATTTGCATCACTCGCATCACTCACAGAAACAAAAGCACGACCAAGCCGCGGTCACATCAATAATAAAAGCATACATAAAAGTGCTAATAGAACATGCATGTGACTATACTATCCAAAATAATTCGGCTAGCCAGAGCCGTCATCAAATTAATAAGTACAGTCATCCAAATGTATAAAGTCCTCCCCAACAGTCCAAAGAAAGAAAATGAAAAGATAAAAGGATCAACCCCAGCCTCGGCTGATGCAAATCATTGCACGTCTTCAAGGGAACCAGTTCAAATTCCAATTGGACCAGTTACGAGGGCTCGGGCAAAGAAGTTCACAGAGGCACTCAATGGGCTAATTCAAGAAGTTTGGTCTCAGGAAAATTCGTGGAGGCCTATAGAGCTTGGTCCACAAAGATGTCTCAATCTAATTCAAGTTCTAGAAGAATAATCCAGCAGTTCAAGATTGAAATCAAATTTTAGTTTTCCTAAAATTAGAATTTGATTGTCATTTTTTTCGTAATTGCTTAAATTGCTGAATTGTAGGCTTGCATGCTAACTATGGAACTTTCCTTATTCCTTTAGTTTCGTTTTATTTTAATTTTGGGAGAATTTATTTTGGGGCATAATATTTTGTAGGCTTATAGGGCCCAACTGTAAGCCTCAGCTATTTAAACAGTTTTAGGGTTTGTAATATGCAGTTTTGATCATTAATAATATTGTGAGAGTTTTCTCTTTGGTTCTTTGAAGAACTATTCGAACTTATCAGATTTACTCTGTGGCATTCATACCTGGACTTATCAATCGAGTTTTCCATCCTTGATTGTGGCATCTACATCCTTTATACCAAGATTTGCATCTGTTATAGGTGTTGGGTCGCGGTTTCCATTCGAATCTGACAGTAGAACGGTCTGAGGCATTAATTGTGTTACGGGTTTCATCATATTGTTGGCGTGGTTCGTATCATCGGCCTTGGCGAGTAGCACGTCTGAGGGGCTCCTGCTCCAAAGTAGTATCGCTCTCTGCCCCATTGTCTCTGCCCACTCTGCGACCTCTGGCCCCGCCTCGATCGACACCTCCATAAGAACCACTGGTGTGGACCATGCGGATGAGGGGTGGATCCTGGCGTTTCACTCGATAGTGTCCTAGGACGGGTCCCAAGGAGCACACTGCAGGGAAACTAGGACTTCCTCATGCGATCCTAGAGAAAAAGAGTCGCCACCTAATTTTTATAGGGAATTAGGAAACCTAAGTTTGACTCGGCCAAAATTGAATAAGGTTACTTGTCCTTCATTGCCATAAACTAGGTTCGGGGGTTTTGGTACGAGAGGAGAAGGAACCCGAGCAGGTCTAAAGCACCCCCTCCTCGCCCTACCGAACGGTAGGCCTTGATTCAAATATCCTTGTTCTCAATTCATAATTGGTGTTGTTTTCTCAAACATACTAGATAATATATACATGGAAAAAAAGAGCATCTAGTGAAAATCATTTCAAGAGATTAAATCAAGTAGCAGTCGGATGAACATGCAATACAAGAGAAAGGTATACTCACAGTGGCTAGTCTCGTTCAGGACTGATACAAATAAAGGAAACATGTCATGATATGCAAAAGGAAAAGAGAAGACTTACATTGGTTGACTCATGCGGAGTCGCAAAAGGCAAAAGAAGGGAACGTGTAATACAATCATGCAACAATCCTTAGCTAAGATGTCTCTAACATATAAACACATAAATGGAGACTATCCTAAATGAATTGTGTCATTGAAAACAAAGTTGTAAACTTAGAAAAATTCTAAGAGAAAGGATAGAGAAGGTACATGATACATGGGCACTAAGCCACATGCAGACGAGGAAAGCTCACAAATCGAAGTCTGGGTCCACGGCATTCAATTCTATGCACTAAGACACCAAGAAATACTCAAGCATTGCAAAAGCACAAGCAAACAAATGATGCATAAAAAATGAGGAAAAGATGTCATCAATCAAATTTCCAGATTCAACAACCTCTAATGAATCCTATCAAAAGTGGTCTTAAACATGAGCTGGGTTAAAACCCTTTTACAGAAAGTTAGATACATGTCTTAGGGAACTTTTCCAAAATGTAGGACCTCATTACCATTTTTGAAGTTTGAGAAATGAGGGTTTTGGGAATAGTGGATCACGATTGTCCACTGTTATTGTAAAAATCATAATTAATTCTAAACAAATCATGTGAAGCTCTATTTGGTGTCAAAAGAAATCTATTTCACTATAGTTTATGACAAAAATAATCCCATAGACATGTCATGATCTTAAGGCCTCTAAAAAATTATTTTAAACAGACTCTGTTATTCTCAAAGTTTGGTATCATTTGACAATGGAATGCAAAACATAATAGAAATTCATGAATCATGTTAATCAAGTCAATCTAAGCTTTTGATCTCTCATCCATTTATTCTCGAAGATTTCTAAACCAAGTTTTATTCATCAATTATTGTTAAGTGATCAAGGTATGACCATTTTGTATACATAATCATGATTGTAGTTAAACTTAGAAAATTCTAGAATAGTTGTATCAACTTCAAACACTTAGAAAACAATCTTAACTCGATCATATGCTCACGATTTTACATTGGCATATAAATACATGAGTTAGGAATCATCCCCAAAAAGAGGAACATCGATAACTATTATAGATTTTCTTAAATTCAAGCATAAAGAGACTATGTTCAAATCTGTCAACCGATTTCTCAATAATTTCTAAAAATAGCATATGGATCCTAAAAGTTCTCAAAACGGATCGAATGAAAGCTAATTCATCAAAGTTTACCCTGAAAATTTGAAATCCATAATACCATGCGTTTTGATGGACCAAATCCTATGGACAAAACCAATCTGTTTTACTAAATTTTATCTAATTCATTTTAAAGTGTGAGGAAAACATCTTAGGTGTTGATTGAAGTTTATTTAGAGAGATCAAACTCATAGATCTACTTAATTAGCATAATTCCCAATCAATTTAGCCCTCAAGTTCTATGAAGAACTTTAGATCATGGATCAAAGGTACTTACAAATATCCTATTGGAGATGAAATTCAATAGGAATTCTAGGTAATAGGAATAATCAAGAGATAAGTATGAACATAGGAATCATTCTTCTCATAAATCATACTTCCAAACCATCATAGAATTCAAAATAGATATATATATATAGTCATGTATGTATGGATCTAAACTAAGTGGAAAGAGGAAATCAAAATTGAAAATCAAAGTGAAAATCAATCTCTAATTAAGAATTATCAACAAAATCAAAAGAGACTTGGATCTAGCTATGTGAGTGTGTGAAGAACAAGAGAGGAAGAAGATGAGTGTTCTAACAAAGAAAATAAAACTAAACTAGATCCAAGTCTTATAGATTCATATATAAAAGTAGGAATTAGAGATGAAATGTAGTGTTTACTCTTGGAGGATTCTCAATTATGCAATCAAAGTTGATTTGAAGGATCTTCTTCTTCAAGTGTTCTTCAAGCTCCTCAAGCACTCATCCATGGAAGTTGAGGGAAGCAATTGATTTCAAATTCATCTAATCTAATTATCTTGATATTCAATTAGGAAATTTTAATCATAATTCACTTTATCTCTCTAGAAATCTCTCTTGAATTCTAGGTATATTCTTATATCTTGCAAGTATATTCACTTGTATGTGCTTATGTATACTTCCTTGTGTATCAAAGATGATCTCATATGGATCTATATATAGAGTTTTAAAAACTTAACTCTTAAGTTTCAGTGTTAAAATAGGATTTTCAAAGAGCAGAAAAGGGATAAAATGGCCATTTCGGTGCCTCAACGCAGTTTCCAGGTAATTTCCTCGCAGTGGGAGGCTTCTAAAAGGTCTAGAACTCAAAAAGCTCGATAGAGGGGGCATATGTGAGGTGGCAGCTTAGATAGGACCCGCCACCCCCTAAGTGGGACCCGCCACCTACTTTTTCCCACCCTCTAGTTGCCTATAAGCCCTGTTTCAAATATTACGTGGACTGCTTTTCCAGATTTTTTTAAAAATGCTTTTGGGGGTCCGAAATCGTCCATTTATGTACCGCTGGAAAGTTGTTGAGTTGAATTTCAGTATAAAAATATTCTAGGAGTTTTTGAAATAAAAATTGAAGATCAATTGAAGTCCGAAAGTCCTTCTAACTTTCGTCGTCTTTTTTAAATCAAACGACTTCTTTTTCAAAATTGCTTTTCAATGCGCGTCAATTTCAAACTTTTCTTTAAAATTGAATCTCTGGATACCTAGAATACTACATTTAGAACACTTCATGTTCATATAACTTTGAGTGAATATGAATTCTGAGAGATGATTTTGACAAAACTGAGCTTGAAGTCACTTTCCGAAGTTCAATCTTTCGATTGTGTGGAATCCAGTACCTTCCACAGGGTACTTTTCATCATCAAATCCTCCAAGACGTTATCCACCCTAAATCCTATCAGTGTGGTCAAAATTGGGTGTCTACAGTTTACCCCTCTTTGGTAGAGTTTGTTGTGAACAATGTGAACTGCAAGTGAGTGCCAAAGCTAGAAGGCACCCAATAACCATACTGAGACATTTTAGAAAAAACAAAAAAGTCTGCAAAAATCATGAAATTCAAAATTAGATAAAATCAAGAAATCACGAATGCAAGAATGCAATGCAATGTTGGGTAGAGCCTGCTAAATCTAAGCTGCTGCTGGTTGTGCTTCGCTGGAGCTGCCTACGTATCCTTTCCAGGAATCAGACCAAGGCGTCGTTCAAACGCGCGAGAAGAGATAAAAACACATAATCAACAACACAAATGCGATGCTCGTATCCTAGTATGCTGATGCTGTATGAAAACATGAATGTGCAAGTGCTAGAGGAATCGTCATCAGAAGTTCTAGATGCAGAATCTAATGCAAAGAATGCAACATCTCTCTCTTTCTCTCACAGACGACAATGCTTTCCTAATTTTTATATGAAGTAGAGGGTGTCTATATTCTTTGGATAATCTGTAGAGACTGCATGATTATCTTCGATCATAAGCAGAAGCTGAGACTGAGGGATCGTCTTTGATGATCTTTGGTACGATTGTCAAATACAGAGGTCATCTCCTTTTGACGACTTCAAATGTTGAGGGCATCTCCCAATGATGACTTTCAAAAGTAGAGGGTGTATCGTTATAGTGAAATTCAGAAGTAGAGGGCATCTCCTTACGATGACTTCAAGATGTAAAGGGTGTATCCTTATGATGAATTACAAATGTAAAGGGCGTCTCCAAACGACAACTTTCTGAAGTAAAGGGCATCTCCTTGTGATGACTTCCAGATGTAGAGGGTGTATCCTTACGATGACTTTCTAAAGTAGACGGCATCTCCTTACGACGGCTTTCAAAGGTAGAGGGCATCTCCATACGATGGCTTTCAAAAGTAAAAGGCATCTCCATACAATGACTTTCTGAAGTAAAGGGCATCTCCATATGATGACTTTCTGAAGTAGAGGGCATCTCCTTACGATGACTTTGTGAAGTAGAGGGCATCTCCTTATGATGACTTTGTGAAGTAGAGGGCATCTCCATACGACGACCTTCTGAAGTAGAGGGCATCTCCTTACGACGACTTTGTGAAGTAGAGGGCATCTCCATCCAACGACTTTCTGAAGTAGAGGGCATCTCCTTTCGATGACTTTGTGAAGTATAGGACGTCTCCTTACGACGATTTTCTGATGTTGAGGGCATCTCCGTACGATGAAATTTCAGTAGATGCTTCTGCTAGCTTAATCGATCCAACATTCCTTCAGAATAAAGGTACAAAAGATGCTAATTCAAAAAAGTGTTCACAGATTATGATCCATCTCTGAAGGTTGACAAGTGCCAACTTCTGGTGAAACAATTGATTAGTGGATATCCATTCTGACTCATCGTCTATAACTCTTGAGCGATAGTAGACCCAAATGTCCATTTTCTAGATAACACATAATCAACCCAAATCATTTCTTCGCTATTTTCAAGATGCGTTGCCCTCGATGCTTCATGTCTGAGGACTTTTCTTCAATTTTGAACAGTTTTCTACCAAGATTCAAATTCCCAAGGGTCCTTTAGACCAATTCCAATAAGTTTCAAGCACTCTTTATTCATCAAGATTTGACCAATCCGGGGTCAAAACAAAGTTCCTGATATCACAATTCTAATTCATGATTGATAGGTACTCAAAAGATCTGATGATTTTGGCATGACTTTGACGTACTTCATAAATCTTCAATTAGTTTTAGCAGATATTCATGCAAGGCACACTGATCTGTTTTAACAACGGCTCAACTTAGCATCTAAGGCTGGTCTTCTAATTTTTCCATCAGCCACTCTATACTTCATCTTGACTAGGATGCAATAATAGTGTTCGGAACTTCTGCTTGTATCCGCCTTTGGATGCTTTCAAAATTTTACAATTATAGAGCACTTTGGACCCACACACTCGAGATCATGAGAGACTAGATGATGACAGACTAGACCACGACAGAGGTTGACAGACATTGACACAAGAAGATGACATTCTTGAAAGGAGTTTGGAGGGAAAACTCAATTTTCCCTAACTTAATGTGCGTTTGTCATGTTTGACGTATCTCTTTGCTTTTAATGTGCACTTCTCATCTTAGTGTGATAATACTCAGCTGATAATAAAGTAATGCTTTGAAAATACTCCATATGGATCTCAATCAATCCTTTTCTTTTTCTAAAATGTGTTTCGAATTAGTGCCTTAGCTTATAGAATAAGAGATGATTCATTTCAAATGTTTTCAAAGATATACTTGATGGCTCAAGATTCGCTTATAATGTGGAAGGGGGTACAGGCGAATGATGTTTGCCCCTAGTTGACGGGGATAAATGAAAGCTTGGGCAAACGCAGTTTGCCCCTATTGTGGCATTGATAACTTGAGGTTCTGGGCAAACTGAAAGTTTGCCCCTAGTTTGCAAGGTTCAGGGACCGAGAGCCTGGAAAGCTCGCCTACTTATTCCCAAGTTGGAATCAGGTCCAAAGTAGTTCAACCAAGGCTTGAAGGAAAAGGTATTTGAGATGTGGTTGAGTTTTTCAAGAGAAGTGACCAAACCGAGTAAGTTGCCTACGTATCCCCAAGTAGGAATCACATCGAGCATAGTTCCTCGAAGGCTGGAGGTTTTGAAAGAGCAAGGATTCAAGAATTGGGGGGCTTTTCAAGCCATGTCATTAGATAGATTTTCTGGTCATTTGTGGTAGCGTTGAAAGAAACTAAATTACCTCTCCTTTTTCTTTTCTTTTCTTTTCTTTTCTTTTCTTTTTCTTTGTTTTTGACGGTTGATTCTTTTCACTTTTTCACTAGCCAGCCAATTTACATCACTCATCATACATCATATATATTTATAGAGCAGGATTAACCCTTCAATATTTGAGCTTACTCAAAGAAATTATAATTCAAAGTTTTGGGACAATTTATGTTCCCGATTTCTCAATCTTCTTCATTCTCCTTTTCTTCTTCTCTTCTTTCTTTTCTTTTCTCTCTAAAATTTTGACTGGCTAGGATCAGGTTCTTGAAAACAACACGCAAATTTTTTTTTTTATGCTCTAACTTTTTCGTAGCCCTTTCGGGTTTTCATCCTAGCGAGCTTGTTTTACTTTTTTCTTATTTTTCTTTTGTGCTCTAACTTTTGCCTAGGCGCCCTTTCGGGTTTTCATCTTAGCGAGCTTCTTTTTTGTTTCTTTTTTAGAGAAGTAGTTTATTTGAAATATTTGGCTACCATCAAGGATAAATTGTACATGGCTTGCAGTTTAGATAGGTTTGAATGGCTCATTTTTCTGGGCTCAAGATTTTGAAATGGAAGATTAGGGAATTAAGCTAGTCCCGAGTTACTACATATCTTTTCAAGATTTAAGCAAAAGCATCTCAAGATTCTTAAAGTAAGACTAATCAATTCTTAGTTTTCTTCGGCGTTAGCGCAAAATTGACTTTGATCCTTTCAGGATTCTTTTTAATGCAAAAATTTTTCAGCAGTGTATCTTCCACAATAATCAGAGAAATGACACTTTTCAGCTTAGTGATTCATTCATTCATGACTAGTCGCATTAGATCAAGCAAATGAAGATTTTATTTTATTACTTCAAAAGAGAAGGATTACAATACTTGACATAGACTCAAAACAACTTGATAACAGACAGACTCGACAACAAGACTCAAAACTGACTCGACTATCTCAAGTGGAGCGTCACAGTGACTCACTTATTATTTTTTTTTTAAAGAGCATTCGTATCAGCTTTAATAGCAATATTTTCAAACACCATCACGTCACCACCTCCTTTTAAGCTTTCAGAAGTTCTTCATTCCTCAACAGAGGCTCAAATTCTTTGGCTAATTCTTCGGGCCCATACTCATTGTCTTCAAGTCACCCATCCTCTTCCTTGGCAGATTACATCATCTCCCCAAGTCCAAGCAAAATTACATGGGACACTGGTTGCGCTAATGGTCAGATGTAAATTGTCAGTCATAGTGTCCAGACCCTATCTCAAGAGAATTGATATTCTATGGCGGTGGGGGAGCGATGACACCATTTTCAATCAGGTTCTGAATTTCATGCTTGAGCCTCCAACATCTATCTGTGCTATGCCCGCGTTCTTGGTAAAAATCTTAGTACAAATGGGTTCTGAATTTTAGTGGAAGCGGATCTGGATTTGGCTCTGGCCTGGGTTCCAATTTCTTCAATTGCCCTTTTTTTAGCATCGTCTTAAGTGCAGTGCTCAAGGACATTCCCAATTCAGAAAATTCCCTTTTCTCTCTTGATTGCCCCTGGTTCTGACTTCCTCTTGCCGCAGTATTACTTCGACGTTCTTTCTGAAAAAGCTAAGGAGATAATGCATTGATATCAGAGGACTGATGATAGACTGGCCTTCGATTGTTCGTGTTCTCTTTCTTGATTGTCCCATCCCTGATTGCATCATCGACGAGTGTACCTATGTCAAACAGTTGTTCAAATGTCATGATAGAATGGAATCGGAGCTTTTCAAGATACTCAGGCTGTAGGTTCTTGATGATCATTTGGACTTTCTCTTTCTCAGTAGGCCTGCTTGTCATCTGAGCAGCCTTAGCCCTCCAACGAGTAAGAAATCCTGTGAAGGATTCCTCGCACTCTTGCCTACTGGTTTCCAGATCTCTTGTAGTAACATCGAATGACTGATTGTATGAGTATTGAGCCATAAATGCTCTAGCCAGGGCTTCCCAATATTTGGCCACAGTTGATTCTAAGGTCAGATACCATGACATTGTTGCCCCACTCAGAGTTCTTTGAAACAGCGCGGCGAAATAGTCAGACCCAATGCCCATGGGCTGTAACACTCCCACATAAAGCTTTAGATGGCTCTTTAGATTTCCAGTTCCGTCGAAGAATTCGATATGAGGCATTTTGAACTTATCAGGGAGTTTTGCTTTTGGAGCATCACACAGACCTTCTATATCGAACATATATTCATCAACCCCTTTGCTCTTCCTGATCACGCTCTCTAGCTTGTCGATTTTAGCCAACTTGTCCTGAGTTTCCTGATCTAGCTGAACCTTTGGTTGAACTGTCTCCCCAAAGTGTTCTCCCTCATGATTCACTAGAGGCGGTGGTGGTGGCAGAATAGCCAGCTGCTCAATCATTCTCATCATAGTGGCGAGTTGTTCCCGATTTTACTCTCTGCTCTGATCCAATGCAGTTTGCATTACAGTCAACATGTCTTCCATATCGGCTTTGTACGCCATATCCTCAACCCTAGTTGACTTGGCTGTTTCTTCCTCAAATTCTGATCAGATCAAACAACTATTCGGAGCTCTGACCCAGGAGGGAGTACAACTTCTTGGTCCTATCTTCCCTTATCTAGTTTATTAGAGATTTTAAAATAATTAGGTATCTTTATTGCAAAATAATTTTCAAAGAATGATATTCACAAAAATGGATTTACAAAGCTAGAAAATCAAAGATGGAAAATCTTTTCCTTTTCAAAAACATTTTCTTAAAATCAAAGAAATCTTTTTCAAAATTCTGAGAAAAACAAATCTTTTCTTTTCAAAAATATAGTAGAGACGTTGCACTCGTGAGTCGTATATGCAATGCTCGTGTAGTGTATGTAATGCAGATGAAATGCATTCTAATCAAAATGCAATGCTAGCATATCAGCACATAAACACATAAGATTCCTTGAGTATGCTAATCACCCTACTAATCCAATCATCATCCAAGGATTTTTAGGTTTGAAATTCTTGATGGCTCAGGTTTACAAAATTGAATTTTTCATGAAAATCTTGAAAGAGGGGGAGATTTGTAATTTTCAAAAGTACTTTTAAACCATCAATGCATGAGGTGTGAAATCACGATTCTTTAAAATCGAGGTAGGAAATTTGAATTTCTTAAATCTGAGTGGAATTTTGAAATTGAATCATCAAAAAGTGTGAAATCATGATTTTTTGAAAACCAAGGTAGGAAATTTGGAATCCTCTAAAATCTGAGAGGAGAATTTAAAATTAAATCATCAAAGTAGGAATTTTGAAATTCTCTAAAATCTAGGGAGAATTTTGGAAGGATTTTACAAATAGTGAATTTCAAATCGATTTTTCAAAAGGGATTCCCTGAATTTTCAAAAGACTCGTTTTTTTTTTAAAGGAGTGCTTGTATTTTCAAAATTTTCAAAAATCATCCTCGAACAATGATTGGATGTTTGGATAAAGACCATACTACCCTTGAGGAATCTACCATACAAGGTATGATGATGCCTTCGCATACACGTCCTCATCATCCACTTAATCCCTTACGGGCAAATGCAAATAATTCATCACATCGTCTTAATCAAAGATGATAATCCAGATCCTAATTGAAGGGTTCTATCGAAACTATATGTAAAGCTGGGTTTTAGTCTCATAAAGGGCCCATTAGCAAGCCAAGGGCTCTATATACCGCACGCGGTACAAGGCTAACGGTTACTACATGCTACCAAAGTCTCTTGACAAATGGAGGAAAGGGGGCCCTCTACCCTCAAGGCAATGGTCTCAAGCAGTCGTGGTGAAAGAACAATGCAAGTGCAAATGCAGGCAGAAACAACAAGATTATTGAATTAATAACAAGGATATTTATTGGTTCAAGTCAAACCCTTGAGGAACAAGAAACCATAAGTTTCATGTTCAAATCCCCAGTGGAGTCGCCAGATTGTGGACCATGCGGATGAGGGGTGGGTCCTGGCGTTTCCCTCGATAGTGTCCCCGGACGGGTCCTAAGGAGCACACTTCAGGGAAACTAGGACTTCCTCACGCGAACCTAGAGATAAAGAGTCACCACCTAATTTTTATTAGGAATTAGGAAACCCAAGTTTGGCTCACCAAAAATTGAATAAGGTTACTCGTCCTTCATTACCAGAAACTAGTTTCGGGGTCTTGGTACGAGAGGGGAAGGAGCCTGGGCAGGACTAAAGCACCCCTTCCTCACTCTACCGAACGGTAGGCCTTGATTCAAAAATCCCTGTTATTAATTCATAATTAGTATTGTTTCCTCAAACATACTAGATAATATATACACGGCAAAAAAGGGCATCTAGTGAAAATCATTTCAAGAGATTAAATCAAGTAGCAGTCGGATGCACATGCAATACAAGAGAGAGGTATACTCACAGTGGCTAGTCCAGCTCGGGACTGATGCAAATAAAGGAAACATGACATAATATGCAAAAGGGAACGAGAAGACTTACATTGGTTCACTCAAGTGGAGTCGCAAAAGGTAAAAGAAAGGGAACGTGTAATGCAATCATGCAACAATCCTAGATAAGATGTCTCTAACATATAAACACATAAACGGAGACTATCCTAAAAGAATTGTGTCATTGAAAACAAAGTTATAAACCCAGAAAAATTCTAAGAGAAAGGATAGAGAAGGTACACGATACATGGGCACTAAGCCACATGTAGACGAGGCAAGCTCACAAATCGAAGTCTGGGTTCACGACATTCAATTCTATGCACTAAGACACCAAGAAAGCATTGCAAAAGAACAAGCAAACAAATGATATGCATGAAAGACGAGGAAAAGACGTCATCAATCAAATTTCCAGATTCAACAACCTCTAATGAATCCTATCAAAAGTGGTCTTAAACATGAGTTGGGTTAAAACCCTTTTACATAAAGTGGTCTTAGGAAACTTTTCCAAAAAGTAGGACCTTATTACCATTTTTGAAGTTTTAAAAATAAGGGTTTGGGAACAGTGGATTAGGACTGTTCACTAGATGACAGATTATGGTATTCTGGAAGTTTGGTATCATTTGACAAAGGAATGCAAAAACATAATAGAAATTCATGAATCATGTTAATAAAGTTAATCTAAGCTTTTGATCTCTCATCCATTTATCCTAGAAGATTTCTAAACCAAGTTTTATTAATCAATTGTTGCAGAGTGATCAAGGTATGACCAATTTGTATACATAATCATGATTGCAGTTAAACTTAGAAAATTCCAGAATAGTTGTATCAACTTCAAACAATTAGAAAACAATCTTAACTCGATCGTATGCTCACGATTTTACATCAGCATATAGATACATGAGTTAGGAATCATCCCCAAAAACCGGAATATCGATAACTATTATAGATTTTCTGAAATTCAAGCACAAAGAGACTGTGTTCAAATCTGTCAACCAATTTCTCAACAATTTCTAAAAATAGCATATGGATCCTAAAAGTTCTCAAAACGGATCGAATGAAAGCTGATTCATCAAAGTTTACCCAAAAAAAATTGAAATCCATCAAACGATGGGTTTTGATGGACCAAATCCTATGGACAAAACCAATCTGTTTTGCTGAATTTTTTCTAATTCATTTTAAAGTGTGAGGAAAACATCCTTGGTGTTGATTGAAGTTTATTTAGAGAGATCAAACTCATAGATCTACTTAATTAGCATAATTCCCAATCAATTTAGCCCTCAAGTTCTATGAAGAACTTTAGATCATGGATCAAAGGGACTTACAAACATCCTATTGGAGATGAAATTCAATAGTTATTCGAGGTAATAGGAATAATCAAGAGATAGGTATGAACATAGGAATCATCCTTCTCATAAATCATACATCCAAACCATCATAGAATTCAAAATAGATATATATATATATATATATAAAATCATGTATGCATGGATCTAAACTAAGTAGAAAGAGGAAATCAAAATTGAAAATTAAAGTGAAAATGAATCTCTAATTAAGAATTATCTGCAAAATCAAAAGAGACTTGGATCTAGCTATGTGAGTGTGTGAAGAACAAGAGAGGAAGAAGATGAGTGTTCTAACAAAGAAAATAAAACTAAACTAGATCCAAGTCTTATAGATCTATAAATTAAAGTAGGAATTAGAGATGAACTGTAGTGTTTACCTCTTGGAGGATTCTCAATTATGCAATCAAAGTTGACTTGAAGGATCTTCTTCTTCAAGTGTTCTTCAAGCTCTTCATGCACTCATCCATGGAAGTTGAGGGAAGAAATTGATGTCCAATTCATCTTATCTAATTATCTTGAGATTAGTTTAGGAAATTTTAATCATAATTCACTTTATCTCTCTAGATATCTCTCTTGAATTCTAAGTATATTCTTATATCTTGCAAGTATATTCATTTGTATGTGCTTGTGTATACTTCTTTAAGTATCAAAGATGATCTCATATGGATCTAAATATAGAGTTTTGAAAACTTAACTCTTAAGTTTCAGGGTTAAAACAGAATTTTTAGAGAGCAAAAAAAGGTTAAAATGGCCATTTCGGTGCCTAAACGCAGTTTCCAGTCAATTTTCTCACAGTGGGAGGCTTCTAGAAGGGTCTGGAACTCAAAATGCTCGATGGAGGGGGCATATGTGAGGTGGCGGCTTAGGTGGGACCTGCGACCCCCTAATTTGGACCTGTCACCTGCTTTTTCCCACCCTCTGGTTGCCTGCAAGCCCTGTTTCCAATATTACATGCATTGCTTTTCCAGATTTTTGTAAAAATGCTATTTCGTGTTCGAAATCTTCCGATTACATACTGTTGGAAAGCTGTCGAGTTGAATTTGAGTATAAAAATATTTCAGGAGATTTTGAAATGAAAATTGAAGCTCAATTGAAGTCTGAAAGTCTGGAACTTTCGTCGTCTTTTTGAAATGAAAGGACTTCTTTTTCAAAATTGCTTTTCAATGCACGTCGATTTCGAACTTTTCTTTAAAATTGAATCTCTGGATACCTAGAATACTGCATTTAGAACACTTCATGTCCATATAACCCTGAGTGAATATGAATTCTGAGAGACGATTTTGACAAAGCCGGATTTTATGCATGGAAAAGCACTTTTTCTGAGCTTGAAGTCACTTTCCGAAGTTCGATCTTTCGATTATGTGGAATCTAGTACCTTCCATGGGGTACTTTTCATCATCGAATCCTCCAAGATGTTGTCCACCCTAAATCTTATCAGTGTGGTCAAAATTGGGTGTCTACAGCTGGGACCCGCTTAGAGCTATGTCTCTAGTTCTCTGATTCGAAGGGTCAAGGCCCTAATCTCCAAGATTGGTCACAACGACTGAGCGACGCGCTTTGGGCCTACCGCATAGCGTATAAAACTCGTATCAGAATGTCCCCGTATCATTTAGTGTTTGGAAAAGCATGCCACTTACCTGTTGAACCTGAGCACAAATCTTATTGGGCCATTAAAACCTTTAATCAAGATATGAAATTGTCAGGATGTCACCGAAAACTTCAACTACAAGAGCTTGAGGAATTAAGAAATGAAGCCTATAAGAATGCGAGAATATATGAAGAACGATTCAAACCATTTCATGATCAAATGATCAATCGTAAAAACTTTGAGGTCGAACAACATGTGTGGCTATTTAATTCGAAAATTGCAGTTATTTCGTGGTAAATTACGTTCCTGATGGGACGGTCCGTTCATAGTAATGCAACTGTTTTCGCATGGAGCGATCGAAATAAAAGACACAAATGACGAAACACTGTTTAAAGTAAATGGCCAACGGCTTAAGCCGTACCAGACTGAGGAGATTGAAGAAAGAGAGGTTGAATCCATAGACTTGGTTGACCCAATCTATTTTGACTAGGCACTTGCATCGGTCGAGCTGGCGATGTAAAACCTAGCACTTCTTCGGGAGGCAACCCGAGCATTTGATAGTGTTTTTCTTTAGTTTTGTACACTTTTTAGGAGTTTTGAGCTAGCGTCTGAATTTCTGAAGACCCAATATAGGAGAAATTGATCATTTGAACCCTTAATGGAAGAAAACAAGTGAGAAAAAAGAAAAAGACCAGATCGCGCATGCGGCCCGCTTGCGCGACAATTCGCTCAAGCAGCCCGCTCGCGCAAATTTTTGCCTTAGAAAAATTTCTAAACTTCATTATACATGCCCTCAGCCTCTGGTCATGCCTCAAATCACGCGCGTGAGGGGTTAGCACCCCAGTGGCCCGCTCGCACGATCTTAAGCCTTAGAAAATATTTCCTTAACCTTAAAAATAACCCTCAGTTAACTTTCGCAGAGGACTAGCGCACGCGAAGGCTGCTTGTGCGGTCCGCTCGCACGACCCCCTCTTCCTCCTATAAATAGGGTTGTTCAAACCCTAATTTTAGATCCCTCTCTCCCTCTCTCTCTCCCTCTCTGCGTTCTCTATCTCTCTCTCCATATATATATCCTCCCTCCTCTCTTCTCCACTAACCACCACCACAACGCCACCGCTACCACCACCATATCCTCGCTGACCATCGTCGGCCCGCTACTACTAACCACCACCGCACGCCACCGTAAATAGCAGCACATCTGCCACCGCCGGTGCCACACCCCCCTCTTTCTCTCCTTCTATATCTTTCTACAGGTATATATATATGTATACATATATAGATATAGATATATAGATAGATATACATAAATATTTACACACACATATGTAAATATATATACTTATACATGCATAAGTATATACCCCCAACCCCTCTATTTGGCCATCTACACATGTATATACCAGTACTCATACACACCCATAGTAATCTTAACCCTAGCCCTAACACATAGTGATTTTCTTCACCCCTTTTCATCCCTGCCTTTATGTTGATTGAACTTGGATAACAATCTTTTTCAATTTCTGTTTTCAGAAACCCCAACCCTTTAGATTGATCAATATAATTAAGCACAAACAAATCCTAATTCTTGTCACTCCCTTCACACATATCCTAACCCTCACTTGTGATTAAGCTTATGCACGTCTCAATTCTTTTTGGAACTAATTACGTATGCATACATGTTCTATACCAAGGGTTTATTTTGTAATGAGCTTTCAAAATTCAGATTTTGAAGTTCTAGAACATATTGGATCGTCGTTCTTTACACTTGTAAAGTTTCTAGTTTCAGATCCAATCATATAAGCGCAATAAATTCTCAATTCTGAATTGCGAAGCACAATAATCATAGTGAAATCGTTACATATGCATCTAGGCTTTTGAAATTCTAATACTTATAAAGGATTTTAATTTTCAAAGTTCTCTAGTGCGTCCTTGCCCTTTTGAAATAAAGAAAACCCAGAACATAGTAAGTCTTGCTTTAACAAAGTTGTGAACTTCCGTTTGGCATCTTAAGTTAATATTTTGGCAAGTAATATATTCTCGAATATATCTACATTATTCATTGAACATGTGGCAAGTCCCCCGTGACTTGCCACAATGTGTATGCCCTCATTGGGACAATGAGTAGGAAGGGGGCAGTCCCTTCTCATAATTGCTTGGTGTCCCCTCGTGGACCCCATTTTAATTACAATATTGATTGTAACCCTTGTCGGGATTTCTTTGTTTACAGGTTCCCTTTCCCCTTTTCCCTCTTCCCTTTTCTTTTTGGGTAATTAGACTAGTTTAGAGGGGACATTTTCAATTTTTTTCTTTTTCTTTTATACCCACCTCAAAAACATGACCAAAAGGAAGGTTAGATCCGAGTCTAGCTCGCAATCCCAACAACAAAAAAAAAGGCAAAGAAAAAGAAACAGACCTCAACCCTAATGACTTATCCCCTCGATATGCCAACCGCGGTCTCAATTATGAGACAACCATCGATGTTGATTTCTTCGCGTCCGATGTAGATGCCAGGTGGGGCTATAACACTTTGACAGCCCGCAAACTAGCCCCACCAGTTTTCTTTTGAAACCCAGACCTTATTACATACCCTAGACTTGTATGCCTTTTCTACCAAATTCTCTAGCACCACAAGGCATCCCTGAGCTAGCACGCTTACCTAAGCATGACCATTGACAGCACACCATCACCATTAACCCCAATAACATAGCTGAGGCCCTCCAACTCCCCTCTCATGCCTACTAAGTCCCAAAGCTCAATGTCCTGGCCAAATAACACCCATTCACACATATTAGCCAGGGTATGTACAGTAGCATCACTAGTTTAGGGCTTACCATACGTCGATTACAGATGCCAATCCAGATATAGTTCGTGGACATATGGCGATGTATGTTCGTTTTGAAGTGAGACTCACCGACTCTAGTCCTATATGTACTTGTACTTTCAGCTTGCACACTCGGAGCACCTGCAGGAGGTCTTGGAACTGGGAGAGGATGCGTACCAGTCCGTATTTCCATGACCCATACATCAGGCTAGTGAGGAGGAGGCTGTTGAGGGAGGTGATGGTGTTGAGGGTGGAGATGGTGATGCAGATGATGCGAGTAATGGAGATGGTGATGGTCAGGGGGGTTCAGGGTTAGAGTTGGTATTGGTAGAGGGTGATGACGAGTAGGGGTTGGGTGATGGGCTTCATTTTTCTCTTGTCATGTATTTTGTTGGGTATTGAGTGGATATTAGACATTTTCGGACATTTGGCCTGTATAGTCTGTTATTTTGCTTCTGTTACTCTTACTTAGTCTTTCTGTTCTAGGATTATGACTGTACCCGGCTGTGACCGGTTTGGTTTATATTTTCGTGCTTTTGTTTTCTTTTTAGGTTTGTATCTATTATTTTGGTTCCTATTCTTTTCTTTTCTTTTCTTTTCTTTATGGTATGATTTTATTTCTGATATTTATGTTGGTTAGACTACATGATTAGCTTTACTGCTTGTTGATTCCCCATCCATTGGTGTTTACGTAATGTTTTGAATTAAAAACTTATGCGACCTTATTCATTAGCACATCTCATACCACCCGCACTAAACAGGAATCCACTAAGGTTCAGGTATGGGAGAGGTGATGCCCAAAGTTTCATTGATAGTAAAACTAGGACACATAACTTGAAACATTATATTCATCAGCAATGCGTGTTGTCAATCACCAATAAAGTCAATTTTGTTTTCTGGTTTAATAACAAAACCTAATAAAATTGTAGTTTGTGTTTAATTTTGTTTTTAGGATTATAGTTGACACGCGAATTTTCTTGTGTGCTCTTGTGCAATACCCAAGTGTAGGTAGACGTGCAAGTAGTAACTGGTAAGACCAGGTCGATCCCACAGGGAAGGTGTTGACCTATTAACTTAGACTAAACTCAAAAGAAAGGAAAAAAAAATCAATAAGATTTAATAATGGTGCAGAACACAAAGTTCCACAAACTAAAACTACTAACAAAAATAATTCATATTAACTAAAGAACTAATTAGCTAATTAAAGCAATATTCTAAAATTGGATTTAACTTTAAGAAGAAAGTGTTGGGATTACACGAATCCACAGTAATCTAACCATCTACCATGCAGTTACTTTGAAGCACTGAGGAGTATATTGCCCACAGTTTTTCGTATTTCTCTAAAAATAAAGAATCCATAGCCCTTTCATGACCGGGACTATATCATCACAGTTAACTTGAAACACATGAAAGCGGTTTAATTCAATAGTTAAGACTCGCACCTACAATGGTGTTAGCATTGAAAGTGGTTTGCAAAATGTATTGAAAGAAAATGCCTTAGGGCCTTGATTTTGAAAACTGTTTTGACAAACTGAGCATTTGGGGACAGTATGATAACATCCTCAAGAATCAGATCGTTCGATCGATCGAAAGCCTTCATCCCTCAATCGATCGAAATGTTCTTCGATCGCTTGACTATCTCTGGTTCGATCGATCGAACAACCTCCGATCGATCGAACACATGATTTATTCTGCTGCATGGCAGAGGCTGGAGATCACTGTTTCATCATGTTCTCCCAACCCTAGGACTACTCAGACATCGTTTGGAGTGTCACTGGTTGGTATTTACCATATGAAAACATTAAGGCTTTGTTTGGATGTGAGTTTTTCATGAAAAATACAAAAACTAGTGATTTTAACTTATCTAGCATGCAATACTACGAGATTGAAGATTAAACTACGACTAACTAAGTACAGAATGTAAATCAACAATAAATAAATAACCTGGAACGAACGATCTCGTATTAAACTATAAGAATCCGAACTCACAACGTAAATCTTGAATAAAAACCTACAAAACAATGTAAACTCTCTATCTCTCTCTCTCTAAACTGATGAAAAACAAAGTGGGGCGTCCCCTGGGACGTATACAATACACATATATATAGAAAAACTAAAGTCTAGGGTTAAAATTCTGCGACTGCTGCGTACGCGAAAGTTTCTGAAAATACCATGTTCGATCGATCGAACATTTCTCGATCGATTGAACATTTGGAACTCAAGCGCTTCAACTTTCTTTAAGCGATCGAACCTTCGATCGATCGAACTGTCGTCGATCGCTCGAACTTCAGACTTCAGCTTTGAATTCTTTTGTCTGCACTACAGCATTCCAGTTGTCCTGACGTTCTCTCTAGTCCACACAATAGTGATCTGCACAAACAATAGCTAAAACAATACACTTTATCATAGATTAATCACATTGTATGAAAACTAGCCTTGTAATACAAATTGCAGATAAAACGGGAAGTTGTAATTAAAACCAATGCAATTCTTCCTTTTAGCGCGGTTGTATTTTACAAATACCCCCGCTTTGCAATAGTCGCAAGATCCATGCAAGCATTACCTCATTCTTCGATTCATTTTTCCAAACCAGTATTATGGACCACCCTATCTCTCCACAATCTTCACAAGATAGGCATTCTAGGGAGTCGAGTAGTCACTCCGATCATACTACATCTGCCGACGACATCTCACCTAGATCTAGCGTACCTAAGGCCAAATCCTATAGTCCAATCGACCATCCCGATTGTGATGTCCTCGGGTCCCTATTCATGTTTGTTCTGATTCTTTGGATGACGAGGACAGATTGTTTAACGATGATCTCACACATATTGATGGTCCCTATGGTGCGCTTTCGACTTCTTTCGAGTCCTCATCTTCTTCTGATTTGGACTACTGATCGTCCAATGATGATGAGGAGGTTGAGCTTACTGACACCACCACCACACAACATGAGGTTACATATCTATATAGGGATTTGCTCGATTATGTTCCGAACATAGTCAGACAGTGTTCGGGACATCCTGATTGGTCCCCAGAGGATATAGCTTCCACTTTTGCACCATACGATGGTCCAGAGGAGGATGAGGTAGATTTAGCACCAGAGTTAGTCGAGGAGGAGGAAGAGATAGAGTTGCCCCCATTTGATCCTGCGTAGCATCCGGATTGGACGCTATTCGATACTTATAGACGTGATGCCATGCCACCTTCGGCAGATGCTTTTAGGGGAGTGGACGTACTAGTGATCTTTACCATAGAGTACATTCATGTATTTGTCATGGTCCCACCTACATAGGGACATGCGATGACCTAGTTTGGGGGAGTGTTTTGGAGTCTTTGCTTAGTAGTAGTCTTGTTATTTTGTTTCATTTATTAGTAGCCTAGGTAGTTAGTAGCTTTATTAGTAGTGTTTTTGTTAAGAATTTTTTCAAAATTTTCTTTTTAGATTTCAAGTTCTTTATTTCTATATTCGTTTCTTTATTTCTTTAGTCGTTTCTTTATTCCTTTATTTGTTGTCTTTAATAAAAAAAACAATAAATAAATAAAGTACTAATTTTACTAGTGTTCAACGTTTAAATTCTTTCTTGATTGACTTGATTTCATTGAAACTTGAAGTTAAGAGTGTACATAATCTGATGTATACTAAAGTTATGAAGGTATGTTTTGAAAGTCATATATTGATGGAATCGTTGCTTTATATCTTGAACTTGCACACTTATGCACGGCACGTAGTCATGTGGATGCATGTTTATATTGAACTATAATATATTTTGGATTTCTAGATAGCAACATTGTGTAGACTAAACCAGTGAGATTTAGAGCCTTTCATCCTTGTTCGAGGGTTATAAATTTACTTCATCGAATCTCAATGATAGAGTGCATAAACTTGTTGATTAGTCTCATTATTTTTGTTTTGATTGATAGCCGAGTTAGTATTATAATTGTCATGTTTAACAAAACATAAATATATTTCCCATGATATCGTAACATTAAAGAACCATGTGACCTTAGGAGACGATATTAGGCCATCCCTCTATCTAAACCCTTCTTGGCCTTTGACCTTGACAAGAGGGGGTATTTGTAAAATACAACTGCGCTAAAAGAGGAAAATACACTAGAAAAGTCTACAATTCCCCTGTTTATCTGCAGTTTGAATTACAATATCAGTTTTTGCACAAATTGATTAAACTATGATAAGTGGTATTGTTTTAGTGATTATTTGTGCAGATTACTGCTGGTGTGCACAAGATTGAAGACTGTTGATAAAAGGAAGTGCTTAGTCTAGATGAAGACAACTCAAAGCTGAAATACAGGGTTCGAGCGATCGAACACGGTTCGAGCGATCGATGTTTTGATCGATCGAGTGGAGTTCAAGCGATCGCAGTTTCTAGATGTTCGATCGATCGAGAGTTCCTCGATCGATCGAATGTGCCTTTTATCATATTATTCGCGCATGCAGCAGGAACGGGTTTTTAACCCTAGCATTAGGTTTAGGCTATATATAATCATTTTGTTTACATCCTTGAGGACGCCCACCTTTGTTTCATCAGTTTTCCATAGAGAGTAGAGAGTTCTATCTTATTTTATAGGTTTTTTTTATCAAGGATTTCATTATAGCTTGGATCTCGTAAGGTTTAATAGTAGTTGCTCTTCTCCAGGTTACTTCGTTTTATTTTGTTTACATTCTGCACTTATTTATTCGTAGTATAATCTTTAATATCATAGTATTGTATGTTAGATGAGTTGAAATCATTGATTTTCATAGTTTTCATGAAGAACTCGCAAACAAACATGACTTTAATGAACCTTTACGTTAAAAATAAATCTGAGACTTCCCAGACCATGTCTGAGTAGTTTGGGGTTGGGAAATCGCGATGAAACCGTGATTTCAGGCCTCTGCCATGCAGTATTTTTATTCCTGTGTTCGATCGATCGAATGTAGTTCGATCGATCGGACCAGAGACATAGTCGATCGATCGAATGTAGTTCGATCGATCGAGAGATGAAGAAGTTCGATCGATCGAAAGCGCGTCGATCGATCGAGACCTCTGATTCTTGAGGACATCTAATACAGTATTCCAAGACTTTCTACTTTACTGATTCGTTATCAAACTGTCCCTAAATGCTCAGTTTGTCAAAACAGTCTTTAAACGTTAAGCCTTAAGGCATTTTCTTTCAATATATTTTGCAAACCACCCTCAATGCTAACACCATTGAAGGTGCGAGTCTTCACTATTGAATTAAACCACCTTTGTGTATGTCGAACTTAATTGTGATGATATAGTCCCGGTCATGAAAGGACTATTGATTCTATATCCTTAGAAAAGTACGGGATACTGTAGAAGTTGTCCTCCGTTGAGCTTAATTGCATTTGCATGGTAGATGGCTGAGTCATAGTGGATTTGCGTGATCCCAACACTTTCTTTTATTAAGAAAAACCGTTTTCAAATCTCGCTTTAGTTAAACAGTTAATCATTAGTTAATTTAATTTAGTTATTTTTAAGGTTTAGTAGTTGTTAATTGTAGAACTCTGTGTTCTACACTTCTCTTAAAATATTGAATTTTATTTTCTCTTAGAGTCTAATCTAGGTGATTTAATCGCATCCTTCCCTGTGGGATCGTCCTGGACTTCATCCAGTTTACTACTTGCACGATCACCTACACTTGGGTGTTGCACAAGAGCGCACAACTATTAAGTCGTGTCAAGTTTTTGGCGCCGTTGCCGGGGAAGGCGACGATCAATTCCTTAGATTACCTCAATCTTTCCTGATCTATTTCTGTTTTCCTTTTTCTTTGAGTTCTCTAGGTTTTCAATCTTCTTAGATTCTCTCATTAATGTCCGATAGTTTCATTCACGGAATTTTCAGAAATCTTCTATATTCATCTAATTCTTCCAGTTCTAGTAACCCTGTCACCACTCCAACTGAATCAATGGATGACGATCAGAGTGAACATGGTGAAAATGTTGTGGTACCAGTTGATGATTCACTGCGGCCGTTATGCGATCTCATGCAACCAGAACACGCACCTACTCCTTCTTGCATTCTCATTC
Source organism: Hydrangea macrophylla (assembly GCA_033977485.1). NCBI lineage: Eukaryota > Viridiplantae > Streptophyta > Magnoliopsida > Cornales > Hydrangeaceae > Hydrangea > Hydrangea macrophylla. Next base: position 66,349,188 of record CM066990.1, on the reverse strand, counting down.
CCCCACATGCTGGAGAATTTCAATTTCGCAATGGGATGATTCAACTCCTTCCAACATTTCATGGGATGGAAAGCGAGAAGGCATATCTACACGTCAAGGACTTTGAGGATGTTTGTAAAACATTCTCCCAAACTTGTCCTGTAGATGTGACACGCTTAATGTTATTTCCCTTCACCTTGAAGGATAAAGCAAAGGCGTGGTTACTCACCCTGAAACCAAATTCAATCTTCACATGGCATGCGATGAACACTGCGTTTTTGAAGAAATTCTTTCCACCTCGCATGACCACAGAGCTAAAACTCCAAATAAGTTCTTACAAGCAGAGGAGCAATGAAACCTTCACCCAAACTTGGGAGCGTTTCAAAGATTTGCTTCTCTCATGTCCCCACCATGGATATGAGAAATGGCGTACCATCAGTCACTTCTATGAAGGACTGAATGGTGAAACAAAAAAGTTAGTTGAAACTATGAGCTCTGGACCATTCCTTCGAAAGAACACCGAAAAGGCTGAAGCTCATTTCGAGTGGTTAGCTTAACATGCTCATGAATGGTCTAACTCTGAAGATACACCTCGAACTCAAATATCGAGTGTGGAAAATAAGAGTTTGTACCAATTGAAAAGTGAAGATCATCTGATGAACAAGTACGAAGAACTGGCGAATTAAGAAGGTAGAAGAACTAGGGATGCGAGGAGAGAGCTCTAGGCAGGTGATGCCTGAGGAACCATGCGGCACATGCAACATGTTGGGACATACAACTCAATACTGTCCCAATGTGCCGTATTTTCAAGAGCATGCCCCTATGGAAATGAATGCCATGCACGGTTTTCGAGGGGCGGAGAATTCCAACAATAAATTTCAAAGTAACAATAGATGGAATCACCCCGGTTTTGATTGGAGAAATAATGCTGGGACCCAAAATCAATATCAACAGCAGCCCTACAACAATCAATATCAAGGGCAAAACAATAGGCCGTCCCATCATTACATTCAAAACAAAACCAATAACTACAACCAAGCTCAACACTCCAATGCACCACAGACCAATACCTATGTGCCACCACACAAGAAGGTACAAGAAGAAGAGCTACTTGCTAATGCCAATCTAACGCAGCAACTCATACAGATGATGAGTAGAATGTCTGCCACATTAGAAAGGATAGATGCACGGCAAGAGGGTTCAGGAGGAACATTCCCTGCCCAACCACTTTCGAACCCCAAGGGACATAACAATGGTCCTAATAATCAAGAACATGCTAAAGCCATGACTATACTGAGAAGCGGAAGAATCATAGAAAAAAGCATGCCTCTGTCTACACCCGAAGTGTACAAAGAGGAGGAAGTGGTGGAAAATGAGCTTGAGCAACCATCTACTCAAGAGGAGGAGCCGTCTACTAATGACGAGGCAATAAAGGCAAACATTGAAGCTCCTAGAGTAGAGGAAGAAGTTGAGCAAAGGCCTGGAAAGGAATCTGTTGAGGATGAACCACCAAAATGCCCTTTTCCTGCACCTTATCCTCAACGATTGAAGAAACCCAAGAATGAGACAAAGAATCAGGAGTTTCTGGAATTGTTTAAACAAGTCTAAATTAACCTTCCACTCCTAGATACCATCAAGCAAGTGCCGGCCTATGCGAAGTATCTCAAAGATCTATGCATGGTCAAGAGGAGGCAAAGCGTGAAGAAACATGCTTATGTCGCGTGCCAAGCAAGTGCAATCATTCAAAATGAGTTACCTCCAAAACTCAAAGACCCCGGTACACCTACTGTCTCATGTAGAATTGGGAATCAAAGGATAGATAACGCACTCCTCGATCTAGGAGCAAGCGTGAACCTACTGCCATATTCAGTCTATAAACAGCTAGGGGGTAATGCATGTGGGTAGTGCCATATGAACAATTGCCTCCTAAAACTAAGTTGGCAATGCCTTCTAGTTTTCAGTTTTCGGAGTTAGAATTAAAGGAGCTACCCAAAGAGCTAAAATACGCATTCCTAGGGACTGGAAAAACTTATCCTGTGATCATTTCATCTGCTTTAACTCGTGAACAGGAAGGTAAGCTAGCGTAAATGCTGACCAAGCATAAGAATGCTATGGGATGGACGATTGCTGACCTCAAAGGCATAAGCCCATCCATATGCACTCATAAGATATATCTGGAGGAAGACGCTAGACCCTCAAGGCAAATGCAAAGGCGTCTGAATCCCAACATGCAAGAAATAGTTAAAAAGGAAGTGCTCAAACTACTTGATGTTGGGATGATTTATCCGATATCTGATAGTCCTTGGGTTAGTCCAACCCAAGTGGTTCCAAAGAAAGTAGGCATAACGATCATTCCGAACTAAGATGGTGAATTGGTACCAACACGTGTCCCCACTGGATGGAGGATGTGTATTGACTACAGAAAGTTGAATACTGTGACCCAAAAAGACCATTTTCCTTTGCCATTCATGGATCAAATGCTAGAACGTGTGGCAGGTCACAAGTATTACTGCTTTTTGGATGGATATAGTGGATATAATCAAATTGAAATTGCTCCTGAAGATCAGGAGAAAACCACATTCACTTGTCCATTTGGTACATTTGCCTACTGTCGAATGCCGTTTGGCTTATGTAATGCACCGGCTACCTTTCAGCGGTGCATGCTAAGCATATTCAGTGACATGGTCGAAAACATCCTTGAAGTCTTCATGGATGATTTTTCAGTGTTTGGCCATAGCTTTGAAGATTGCCTCAACAATCTCGAGCAGGTATTAATGCGATGCGAGGATAAACACCTAGTTTTGAATTGGGAAAAGTGTCATTTTATGGTGACCAAGGGAATAGTCCTCGGCCATATAATCTCTGATGAAGAAATCCAAGTAGATAAGGCAAAAATCGACATAATCTCAAATCTACCTGTTCCCCGTACAGTGAGAGACATCCGTTCATTCTTGGGGCATGCAAGATTTTATCGTCGGTTTATCCAGAACTTCAGTGCAATCTCTTGACCTCTTTGTCAACTTCTTGTCAAAGATGCACCATTCGAGTGGTCAGAGAGTTGCCAAAATCCTTCGAGGATCTAAAAGAGCTCCTCACCTCCACACCTATAATACAGGCACCCGACTGGAGTTTGCCTTTCGAATTAATGTGCGATGCTAGTGATTACGCCATTGGCGCGGTCCTAGGCCAGAAAAAGGACAATAAGCCATATGTGATATACTATGCCAGCCAAACTTTGAATGAGGCTCAAATGAATTATACAACTACTGAAAAGGAGCTGCTGGCTGTAGTGTTTGCCTTGGATAAGTTTAGGTCTTATCTGATAGGGTCACCAATTGTCTGTTTTATAGATCACTCGGCCCTTAAGTATCTGCTATCTAAGAAAGACGCTAAACAACGGCTCATTCGATGGATACTCTTACTCCAAGAGTTTGATCTAACAATCAAAGATAACAAAGAAGTAGAGAATGTAGTTGCAGACCATTTGTCACGGTTGACTTTTGTCGATAATTCTGAATCCCAATCCATTAAGGATGAGTTCCCGGACGAACAAGTACTGGCAGTAAGTAGTCTGCCTTGGTATTCTGATATCGTGAACTACCTTGTCACGGGAGAAACCCCGAATCATTGGTCAAACCAAGACAGAAAACGGTTCCTCTCGTTCGCGCGTCATTTCTTTTTTGATGACCCATATCTTTTCAAGTACTGTGCTGATCAGGTTATCAGGCGCTGCGTTCCCAATGAGGATATAACTGTAATTCTAGCATCATGCCATTCTGAGGCATGCGGTGGCCACTTCGCGTCACAGAAGACCGCACAAAAAGTTCTACAAAGCGGTTTTTACTGGCCCACAATTTTCAAAGATGTATATTCCTTTTGCAAGACATGCCAACGCTGTCAAAAGCTTGGAACTATTTCTAAAAGGAGTTCTATGCCTTTAACCCCTATCATCACAATTGAGATATTTGATTGTTGGGGCATAGATTTTATGGGCCCATTTCCCAAGTCCAATAACTGTGAATACATACTCCTTTCTGTAGAGTATGTGTTAAAATGGGTTGAAGCAATACCAACGAGACGTAATGACCACAGAACGGTCTTGTCCTTTCTAATAGAGCATATCTTGTCTCGTTTTGGAACTCCGAAAGCTTTACTAAGTGACCAAGGTAAGCATTTCTGCAATAGGCCTTTGGAGTCACTTCTCAAAAAATACGGAGTCCACCATAAAATCGCTCTTGCCTATCATCCACAGTCGAATGGACAAGCGGAATTAACTAACCGAGAAATCAAGCATATTCTCGAAAAGACGGTTAGCTCCAACCGAAAAGACTGGGCATACAAGCTGACCGACACTTTATGGGCATACCGTACTGCTTACAAGACGAATCTAGGTATGTCCCCGTATAGACTGGTTTACGGGAAAGCTTGTCACCTCCCTGTTGAAATTGAACATAAAGCTTACTGGGCGACACGCTCATTGAACTTTGATATTGAAGAGGGAGGTCAGTTACGCAAGCTCCAACTTGCAGAGCTAGAGGAAATACGACGAGATGCGTATGACTCTGCAAGGTTGCATAAGGAAAGGTTAAAGGCTCGCCACGATCGTACGATCTTTCGTAAATCATTTGAGCCGGGGCGGAAAGTTTTGCTGTATGACTCTCGCCTCCACCTTTTCCCAGGAAAGCTCCGTTCCCGTTGGACAGGCCCGTTCATTGTAAAAACTATCTTTCCACACGGGGCGGTTGAGCTCGTCAATCCAAAGAACGATGATTGTTTCAAGGTCAATGGCCAAAGGTTGAAACCGTTCTTGGAGAACTTCCGAACTGAAGTTGAGCACATCCAGCTGGATGAGCCCAACTATTCTCCCACTTAAAATCCAAAGGGGAGTTCCATATTGTTGTTGTATTCTTTATCTTTCCCTGCATTTTAGTTTCTCTCTTCTGTTTTTAAGTCTTTGTTCGTTCTTTTGTGTTTGTGATCTTGTTCTAATCTGCTATACTTTGAACCACTCAGTTGCAGGTGCATAGATGCGAGGTGATGATGCTCATTCTATCGGTTCATGGGCTGATTCAGAATGTCGTTGTGGTACCTGGACTGAGGGTGAACTCACACCCTGCCCCTTGCTTCATCAAGACCCTGAAGCTCACTCTCTCATTGATGCTGCTCAAGGGTACATTCTATACCCACCGGCCCTCCTTGACATCAATCCATATGAAAATATGGGATTTCAGGATGACGATGATGTGGATGAGGAAGAAGACTTGTACATGGGAAGAATGGTGGATGATGCACTCATGGCACAATGGGAAAATGATGATATGTGGGAGCCATGGGAAGATCATGACCTTCAGGATGTTGTCCCAGAACGTCACACTGCAATTTTTGTTTTTGTTGACGACTTCCTTGTTCCCAAGTTGGTCCCATACCGATATGTGCACCTGAGCTTTCTGCTATTCAGGCTCTAATACCCCTTACCAGCTAGTGCATTTTGGGAGTCTATGCCAATAGTGAGGTTGGAACTTAATCACGTTTTCTTTGTATTTTGTTTCTGTTCCTTGTTTTTCTTTTCGTGTTAATCCTTGTTTCTTGTGTTCCGTTATCTTAATATCGGTTTGTTTGTCTTTTGTTTTTATTTCCTTTGTCAGGATTGTCACTATGAATCTACCGTTCCCGCCGCTTTACCTTCCACATCAACTGGTTCATGGTTTTGGGCCCTACATAAGGCCCCCACGCACTCCGCCGCAAGAGGGCAGTCCGTTGCGCAATTACACTCCTTTATCCTTGTCTCCATCCGGATCACCTCTTGCATGGGCTTTCAATTCTTTAGAGACGCCAGACTTGTTCGATGATATCCTTGCTGCTTTCTGACTGTTCTGGGAAAGGAAATCATCGAGTTTGGACTCCACTTTTGAAAATTCGACGGATCATGAAGCGATTGTGGAAGAGGACATCTTCATGCTCGAAGGATAGTGCCGCATTTCAATTGTCTCCATTTATTTCATCTTTCGGAGTGTAATCCTTGACAGAATTTTATTGGTTTTAGTTTTATTTTCGGTTTTCTTTAGTTAAATAAGGTTTTAAATACCATTTGGGAGAATATTGTTGCACTACGGATGCTATTAAAATGATTTATTTATATCAAATAGCAATTTTCTATTATGAGGAAGAGTTTTGGTTTACATGTCCTGGTTTTGAACTGTTTTTATTCTATTCTGTTTGTCCAGAACATTGTTGGCTTGTTGGGGTTGCTAAATTTCTTAATTCAGGGTTATTACAAAATTTGGGTGTTCGATCGATCGAACTCTCTCGATTGAACGTTCGATCGATCGAACTCTCTCGATCGATCGACACTGGTATTAAAACGAGGCGTCGTTATGAAGTTTTATAAAATCTCATTTTGTCTCTCACACCCACTCGATCGCTCGAGAACAGAGATAGCATCCCACGAGTTTTGGCCTCCCTTATCTATATCTCGTGATTCACGGAGCTCCGGGTTCCTCTGATCATTAGTGGCACTGCGGGCAACCGTCCCCTTGCGCGTCTCTCGAGGTGAGGCACCACGTTACCCCTCGTAGTTCTTTTCTTTTCATAAGTGCATGGGGGTGCCCCCTATTGGTTGTTTAACTCTTATTCTTAGTTTTCTTAGTGTTCTTGTCATGTTCAGGCTCTTCCTGTTCTCCATCGTTGTCGCTGCTATTTCGCTGTGTTCGATCGATCGAACTGGGTTCCGATCGACTGAACCTTCAATCGATCGAATAACCTTCGATCGCTCGAAGTGCGGCAGTTTTGTTTCTTTCTTCTTTTTATAGTTCTAACTCATTTCCTGTTTATTTCTTCTATTTTCAGGGCCCTACGATGAATCCTATCACGGGCTACCATAAGGCCAAGCCATTTGACCTCACCATTCCTGACCCGGTTCCAGATCATGGGTTCCGGAACGAGGAGGATCGTGTTTGGTATACACGGTATTTTCAGTCGCGGAAAGTGATGCTTGAGCGACTGTTGGAGACAGTTTGGCTATCCACTCCCTGGTACCAGTCCAGGATTCGAGGCTTGCCTCATTGGTACACGCTGCTCTCCCAGGCTAAGCACGTCAATTTGTCTTAGATTCGAGAGGCGTGTGCGACTATGATCCGGGACCCGGTCGCCCCATTTACACTCCGATCATTTTTCCGGGGCCGTGAGATCATCTTCAGTCCGACCACCATCTCCACTGCTATTGGGGTACCTGAAGTACCTGATTGTGTTTTCCCGCACCGCCCCGACACACCACAGCTCTCACCGACCTTGATTATCCGAGAGCTCACCGGGGGGTGCTATTCCAGCTTGGGATGGCGAGGCTCTCATTCCCGACCTCCACCTCACAGACGATTATCACATGCTCCACCTCGCCCTTAGTAATTGCCTACTGGTGACCTCCTACAGAGAGAAGATCGTGGCGTGGTACGCTCGAGTCTTATATGCGATTGAGACAGGGCTGCCGATTTGTCTACCTCGCCTAATCATCGACTTTATGAGGTACCCCACCCGTTTTATTCAGGCCAAGAAGCACCTGAAAGGTGCTTGAGCCATTCATAGAGTGATCGAGCAGGCTGGACTCATCCCGTTAGCTGCTGATGTGACTGGCCAGTCCTGCAGTCGTTTTGGAGAGACTGCCTCACGCCGATCTGATGCACAAAAGAGAAAGAGAAAGGGTAAAGGCAAGGCCAAGGTGGGGGAGAAGAGGAGACGTGGAGGCGGGACGGACACCGAGGGAGTTGCTTCTGGGACGCCCACTAAGGCTGATGAGCATGAGTCTGAGGAGGAGGACGATCCAGTTCAGGAGGTAGCACGTTTTGAGCTGAGATAGAGATCTCAGGCTCCAACCCAGGGAGAGTCTTCGTCCGCACCTCCCCCGACTATTCACGATTTACTTTTGGAGGAGAGGGCAGCCCGGATGAGACTCGAGGGCAAGGTTGATCATATATCCGCCATGCTGACCACCCTGTTGGTCCAGCTAGGGTTTGACCCGATCATACCCCCATCTTCCACTCCATCTGTACCTCCACCAAACACCACTGGCCCATCTTCCTCTGCACCTACTGGTCCCTCTACTTCCGACCTACCGGTTGATCCTTTGGCACCATCGACATCAGCTGCACCATCTACCGCACCATTGACATCCGCCACACCCACTGCTTCGGAGACATCACTTCCACCTGCTCCTGTCATGATCGACACATCTGTCACTACTACAGTTGCCACGACGAGCGATCCGGCTACCGCTACTACCGGTGTCGAGGGTGGAGTTATGGATGCTCCAGATATATTGATAGAGATTGTCGGATGTTCCCGATGATGGGTAGTCATTTGGTGTATTTGTAGTAGATTTTTGGATGTTATGGGTTGGTTTGGGATATTGTTGTTCGTTATGTTTTTGTTGGGTATTTTTGGACACTGTTAGGTTACTGTGGTTTGGTTTGGCTGTACTTTCTTATCACTGCTTTTAGTTTCTTTGTTTTATCTTTATAGTGATTGGTTATGTTACTATATATGGATCTTGTGCTTTATATTCCTGTTCCTTTTTCTTTTGATCCTGTCCACTTGGAGATTGTCTGTTTCTTGACAGATTGTTATGCGCGAGGTTTTTACGTGTTTTATCAGGTGATATCACTCTATCTATCTATTTGAAAATCAACTTCTGAGGTCATCGCAATTTTCAGTGGGGGGTAGGATGTCGATAGACCATCACCTGTGCATATCTATACTTAGCAATCTGTATCACTCCATCTATTGCAAATCTCCATTATACAAAAAAAATTATAATAAATTGCAAATTTTTAACCAAGTTTTGGAACTAAATTGGTAGAATTTTTTTGAATTTTATCTCCTATTTAGCTGTTATCAAGCAATGACATATTCATATTCATCTCATCCCATTATGACTTAAGTTCACGCATTTTTCTAGCTTCACTAAGAGGGATGCATTTGTTAACCATTCTAGTATCCAAATCATTTGCACATGTTAAGAGCTATGTAGAAAACTGAAATTAGAGTTAATATGACTTTTATGCTTCAAGGAATAACTAGTGGAAACTAGCAACCCTTAGTGAGCTTTTGAACCCAATCTTCAATTCTGAGGGAATTGTTACATTAATTCGAATTGTTTTTTCTTGAATATACTTTAAATTCGTTGGATAGTCTCAAAATTCTTCATTTAGGCTGTTTATTAGAGGAGAACGTTCAGGATTTACCAATTAAAACTCAATGAACACTGAAGTGCTAAAACTAAGAAGTTAAGAAAATGATTTAAGCCTTCGTTATTCATTCCTTATTTTTTTTCTTTTCATATACCTGTATCAACATCCAAGAATCTCTTGACCCCACACTGATTAAATATCGCCAATATGAAAGCCTAACCTTTCGTCTGATACTTTAACCTCTATAAACTTGATTGCACGGCTGATGTGATTAAAATTGTTGAAGTATTTGACAAGAAGGGAGTAGTTGTGGGAAGCAGGCTAAAAAAAAAAAAAAAAAAAGAGAGAAAAAAGTAAAGAGAAATAAATATATATGAAAATAGAGGATGGTTGGAATGAAGAAGAAATAAATGCAATCAAATGCCAAGGATGTGCAATTTTTTACCCCTCTTATCTTTATCTCACTAAATAAAGGCCGAATTGTCTAAGCCTTAATGATTCTTGACGACGTAGTTTGAATATGAAAGTGTAAGTTGAGTTATCCACGGTATTTTGCTCCTCTAGTAAGTAGTATTCCTTTCATGAGACTATAATACTCTAAATGTTCGTCCTTTATCGAGTTCGGTGTGAAACACTAGTAGCCAGAACATCACTCCTAATAAAGCTTTCACACCATGAGCGACCATTTCTAAACAAGTTTCTATGAGATGTTCATTTTTGAGTGCAAACCCATGTGAGAATTGAGTTGAAACTACGCATTCCAAGAGTATGATAGTCTAAACAATTCTAAATAAAGTTGGATGCATAGCTGTTGACCTCACACACATGGATACATGAATGTAACGCACATGTATATTTATCTTGGTGACATGAGGAACATGTGGATTTCTTCATGGTTTGTATGAGGTTGATATGTTATGTGGAGCTAAATTGATAGTCGAATGGGAAAGAATGTTTATAAGTTTTCCTATATCTTTTTGAGCTTAAAATTTAGAATTTTGTGGGTAGATTCACTGCAAACCCTCACGAGACAACACTCGTCCACTAAGGAAACCTAGGGGTTTAACGGCTTGTTGCATTTGCTAAATGCAACCGTGATTCCTGCGAAAGTGAGTTAGGAAGTTTCTTTCATTTTACTAGATTAGTTGCTTTAGTCTTATTTTTGTTATTTTAGTCGTTATAGTAGTAGTAAGCTTGTTTTATTTTCGCTTTATTGCTAGGGACTAGCAAATCGCTAGTTGGGGGTTGTGACAAGAGGGGGTATTTGTAAAATACAACCGCGCTAAAAGAGGAAAATACACTAGAAAAGTCTACAATTCCCCTGTTTATCTGCAGTTTGAATTACAATATCAGTTTTTGCCCAAATTGATTAAACTATGATAAGTGGTATTGTTTTAGTGATTATTTGTGCAGATTACTGCTGGTGTGCACAAGATTGAAGACTGTTGATAAAAGGAAGTGCTTAGTCTAGATGAAGACAACTCAAAGCTGAAATACAGGGTTCGAGCGATCGATGTTTCGATCGATCGAGTGGAGTTCAAGCGATCGCAGTTTCTGGAAGTTCGATCGATCGAGAGTTCCTCGATCGATCGAATGTGCCTTTTATCAGATTATTCGCGCATGCAGCAGGAACGGGTTTTTAACCTTAGCATTAGGTTTAGGCTATATATAATCGTTTTGTTTACGTCCTTGAGGATGCCCACCTTTGTTTCATTAGTTTTCCATAGAGAGTAGAGAGTTCTATCTTATTTTGTAGGTTTTTTTTATCAAGGATTTCATTGTAGCTGGATCTCGTAAGGTTTAATAGTAGTTGCTCTTCTCCAGGTTACTTCGTTTTATTTTGTTTACATTCTGCACTTATTTATTCGTAGTATATCTTTAATATCGTAGTATTGTATCTTAGATGAGTTGAAATCATTGATTTTCATAGTTTTCATGAAGAACTCGCAAACAAATATGACTTTAATGAACCTTTACGTTAAAAATAAATCTGAGACTTCCCAGACCATGTCTGAGTAGTTTGGGGTTGGGAAATCGCGATGAAACCGTGATTTCAGGCCTCTGCCATGCAGTATTTTTATTCCTGTGTTCGATCGATCGAATGTAGTTCGATCGATCGGACCAGAGACATAGTCGATCGATCGAATATATGTAGTTCGATCGATCGAGAGATGAAGAAGTTCGATCGATCGAAAGCGCGTCGATCGATCGATTGAGACCTCTGATTCTTGAGGACATCTAATACAGTATTCCAAGACTTTCTGCTTTACTGATTCGTTATCAAACTGTCCCTAAATGCTCAGTTTGTCAAAACAGTCTTTAAACGTTAAGCCTTAAGGCATTTTCTTTCAATATATTTTGCAAACCACCCTCAATGCTAACACCATTGAAGGTGCGAGTCTTCACTATTGAATTAAACCACCTTTGTGTATGTCGAACTTAATTGTGATGATATAGTCCCGGTCATGAAAGGACTATTGATTCTATATCCTTAGAAAAGTACGGGATACTGTAGAAGTTGTCCTCCGTTGAGCTTAATTGCATTTGCATGGTAGATGGCTGAGTCATAGTGGATTTGCGTGATCCTAACACTTTCTTTTATTAAGAAAAACCGTTTTCAAATCTCGCTTTAGTTAAACAGTTAATCATTAGTCAATTTAATTTAGTTGTTTTTAAGTTTAGTAGTTGTTAATTGTAGAACTCTGTGTTCTACACTTCTCTTAAAATATTGAATTTTCTTTTCTCTTAGAGTCTAATCTAGGTGATTTAATCGTATCCTTCCCTGTGCGATCGACCTGGACTTTATCCAGTTTACTACTTGCACGATCACCTACACTTGGGTGTTGCACAAGAGCGCACAACTATTTAGTCGTGTCAGACCTACCCATTACAATAATTTTATATCCTTTGTTAGCCCCTTGAGCCTTAAAATAAGCCGTTTTCTTTGTTCACCCATTATCCTACCCACTCCGATATGGAGTTTGCCAATGTATAAAATTACCTAACCAGGTCCAAGAGTGGTTAAAAATGGTTGTCCAAAAGGAAATTGGGCTAATAGCGACTAGTAGAGATTAGAGTATTGAGTAGTGTAAAAAAAAAGAGGTGATATATAAAATATATAGGAAAAAATTGAAAAGAAGAAAATAGTTGAATTCTGACTGTACTCTAAAAAAAAGAGAAAAAAAAAAAAGAATGAAGGAGTGAAAGTGAAATAATTAGTCGTAGTAAAACCATTGGTATTAGACGATACTGCCGTTCATAACCACTTTCAGACCCTTTGTTTATCCTTTACCCTTCTTTCTTAGCTTACGCTATTGACCAACGTTTCATCCCAAATTGAAGTCCTAATTGATCCTAGGAAAACATGGTTTGAATGTGGAAACAATACAAAAGGGGAATAAAACATGGTAGTGATAATATTTACTTGACGTTCGATATCCTATCTGTGAGACTATTATTCTTTCGTGTCATATGTTGTTTCTCATCATATGCGAGATTTATTTATTTTGTAAATGATTATCTCCCTTGCATATATTGGAGTGATTATACCTATTCTGAGTGATTTCATTTTAGAGTGTGATTAATAGCGTGAGATTTGTAGTCGAAGCATTGCTAAATGGTTATCAAAGTTGTATTCCAATTTCATGATAAATGTATATCCACTTGATTACCACTCACACATGTGCGAGTTTTAATATATACTATTGATTCTTTCGATATATGCGTTTGAACTATTTTCATGATTCGAGTGGATGTATGGTTGTGATACTCTCAATGACTTAAGGTTTTATTTGAGATTCAGTTTTAGCAAGAATAATGCAAATGTTGAAATTTTGAATAAAGTTTTTCTTTTTACTCTAATAAAGATGGTTGTGGGTGTCTTATCGACCAGAACCCTCACGAAACTTTACTCGTTCGACTAGGGACACCTAGGGGTTTAAAAGGCTTATTGCATGAGCTAAATGCAATCGCGATCTTTGCGACAACAAAGTAGGATTTTTATTAGTAGTTTAAGTTTTATATTCTATTTGCTCGAGGACTAGCAAAATGTAGATTTGGGGGTGTGATCGGCAGTGAATAGTTCCTATTTACACGCCTTAACTCACATTTGTTAGCACTTAATAGTCTATTTTATTGTACTTTTATTTCGTTTTCTATTTTTGTCAGGTTTTAGAAGGAAGCGAGAGTTCCAGGCAATAAGGTGTGAAAATAGAGCAAAACCAGCAGAAAAAATCATCTCGGCGCGCGGCCAGCTCGAACGATTTACCATCATTGTGCTCGCGTGGCCCGCACGTGCGACCTGTAGGAAAAAGTGAAGTTGCGTATTTTAAAGAGCTAAAGACCCCTATGCGAGCGAAATTGCCTGATTGCATCTAGAAAGTGAAATACAGCTCTTTTAGTCGGATTAGGTTTATGAACCTTCCCAATCCCTCTACAACTATATATACATCATTCTAATTCAATCTTGGGGGTTACACAGCAATGTATACATTATATTATACAACTTTGGAGGCAAGAGAAGAAGAAGATCTAGTTTGAAGGTTTCTGATGGCAACAATTAACTTCATCTCCATGTTTTCATTCACCATGTGCAACTAAACTTCTATTCTAGGGTTTCAATATTGAAACCCTAGCTATGTAAAGGGGGATTCTTTGCTTTCTTTCTTTAGGTTTTTATGTATTTGGATAGTGGTTGTATGTTTGAGGATTATGAATATGTAATCGGTTTTTAATGTTAATACTCAATAATACTTTGGGTTTACTCTTGTCTTAGATTCTCCCTTGTATTTATTGAACTCAATATTCCTTGATTTCTGTGATTGATAGTAGTATTTATGTAGCACCTGTAAAATCCGTACTACCTTATTATGTAATTTCTTAAATTTCTAAGTGTGACCCTATATATCATTACGTGTTTTAATATTCGTATGGCTAAATTATCCACTATAGAATATATCTAATATTCACCGTCGCGTAAATTTATAACTATAGATTATAATATATATATATATATGTATATTTTTTTCGTTACCGCTTAACTATAGATTTTATAAACCCAACCCTGTATATTAATATTACGCGTTTGGATATTCAATTATTATTATAACCATAGGTTATATTCTATTCGGTCCCAAGACTATAGTCGTAATTATTGTTATAGTATTGGCGTTTCTAGTTTAGACCATGGACCGTAAATTACGACTCGGACTGACATATCACTTAGACCTGTACACAGCCCTGCATATGTACACACTTTCAGTCTCGCACCCACTTTGTAACATTGCACGCAAATCGAGACGTGGGCCCCCACCACTGCCACGTGGCACCCATGCACACACCACACGCAACACATGGCATACCACACGCACCACTTGGCCACCATGCATTCTCACACAAGCCACTTGTCATACCCACTTTTCATCTCATACATATACACATCTGTGCATTACACACACATAACACTCACCACAATCTGCCTTAGCAGATTAGAGAGAGAGAGACCTGAGAGATGAGACAGAGCTAGTGGTACACTCTCGTACGAGCTCGGGTCTTTCGGACCGTCACCAAAACCCGGAAAACCAACGCCAAAATGACCCTAACGACTCCTTTAACACTCTTGATAAACGGCTCGAAGCTTGGGTCGCGTTTGGACCACCTACGGTTCGATTATTCTTTGAAAAATGCAACTGTTTTTGCCCCCGTACCAACAGACCGTTAGGAGTTAGGCTTCAAGACCTATACCCTTGGATCGGGCTCGTCGAGGCACTCGATTTCGACATAAAGTTTGCGTAATTTCGTTAAAAATTGAGGGAGTTATGATCGTTTAAAGTTTTGTGTATAAAAACGTATATATATACGAATTATATGTATATATACGTATAAACCGTATATCCTTGTTAGGGAAGATGAAGTATTGGGCTTGGGCTTAGGCCCGTTTGGGTAATCTGCTCTTGGGTAAGCTTTTGTATGTTAGAAATTGAGTTTGCCAAACAAAGCCTTGGGCTTTAATTTATTATTTGATTTTGTTAATTAACCCAAAATGATTTATATCAAAAGTTGTTTAGATTAATTTTGATAATTCTGATATGAGTTATATTTGGGGCACTAACAAAATCCACTAACACTTACTAACACACTCTATCTCTCTCCTAGTGGCATTGTGGGATCCACAGTGGACCCCGCAGTACCACTAGGAGAGAGATAGAGTGTGTTAGTAAGTGTTAGTGGATTTTGTTAGTGCCCCTAGCATTACCCTTCTGATATATCATTATTAATAATTAGTGTATATTCTGAAATTATATACATTAATTAAGTATATATTATAGTTATTACTTATTTAGTTATAAATAAATAATAAAGGTTTGATTAAAATAAAATGGTACTAATAATTACTAAATGTTATAAATTAGCCTTTAACATTCTAAAATATTAGATTCTGAAATATTACTTTATAATATTTATTATATTCCGAAATTATATGTTATTATTCATATAGTATACTTATTATTTATTTAGTTTAAATAAATAATAAAGAGTTAAGTTTTAAATCAAAACAATTAGGTATTAAATACCTAATGTCTATTTTAAAAGTCTAGAAAATTATATTGTTTATCTAAAGGCCTAATGCCTTTGTTTAAAAATGATTGATTTGCAAAATCCCAAACTTTAGTATTGATGTATTATGGCCATTATTTATTTGGACTCAAATAAATAATAAATGTTAGTTTTAAATTATGATAAATAGATAATAAATATCTATTGGCCTATTTTAAAATCCGAGAGATTATATATTGTGTCCTAAGGACATAAAAGACTATTTTATAATTTAACAAATTATAAAACTAAACTCTGTTATTTTAACAAATTATACGGAGACGTTTATCATTGTTTTAAATACCAAACGAGTCCCGAAAATTATGATAAAAGTTCCATAAGCCTATTTTGAGGCCTAGTATTTAATCAAAATATTCATAAGGACCAAATATCTTTCAAAGATATATTTTGAAATTATAGGACCCCGTAGACTATAATTATATAATTAGAACTTCAATAATTCATAGAAAAAAAACCGTAGCTCAGAAAAATACACGGTCAGTTCCTAGAGTCTTAGAATAATGTCTAGAACATCCCCTTGAAGTTTGATGACCTTTCGACACGGTCAAAAATGCAGCTTATTTCTAGGGCCCAAACTGGTATAGAAAATCCAGCCTTTTATGCAACGAACTCCAATTTGAGTCTAGTCAATGGCGTTAGACTCAGAATGATGTCTAGATCATCATGTTGAGGTTTAGGAACACATCCGGTACAATTACCATTATGCCCTTGATTCTGGTACACTTATTAATCAACGTTCTATGTATTTATATACTTTGTAGGAACCACCGTTACACTTGCTTTTACGCACCGAGGTGAGTCGTCCGAACTCACTTGGTATATTATAGAATTATTCCTTGATCATATATGTATGCCCAGTACGTTCTGTGTGGACGATACTGATAAGTATTAGTTATATGAACATTGAGATTGTTTCTTATATAATGAATGCATGTTAGTTAACTATACTCCATGCTTGATTAATATTCACTGATATTCTCGTTTATCATGACATCCGTTCCTATAGTCACATGAACACTCATATGAACATGGTCGAGTCTTGATGTCAACATTGACGTCTGCATGGTTAGTCACGGGGACTAACCCAATCATATCAATATATACATTGAATGGACCGCGGTGGTCCGAGTGGTACAGTCAAGTAAATGGGAACAACAATGAAACTGCTATTTGGCCCTACTAGGCGACGATAGCCAGAGTTTCCATTGAAATCATTGAAGTTATGCATGGATTGATGATTGATACGCTATAAGGCCCTGCTAGGCGACGATAGCAATGTATCCATCAGAATACAATAGTTACCTTTCAAATGCTATAGGGCCCTGTTAGGCGACGATAGCGCTGTAACTATTCTATTCTCCCGGCAAGGTCACGAGGACCTAAGAGTCCAATGATTACACTCTTTTTAAAACCAAAACTGCTATAGGGCCCTGTTAGGCGACGATAGCAACGTAATCATTCTACTCTGAGCTAACGGCGTTACACTGGTAATGTAACAAGCTACATGAGTCAGCTGTGGTGTCTGTGGTCGAGTAAAGTTGAACATATCGATGGTGCATCGTGTCTTATCTCATTCATATTATCATGTCATAAATCATACATATTGAGATAATGCTTATCAAATATTCAAGTTCGAGATATTTGTTGTACTTGTATATTATTGTTTGTATTAGGAGTGATCGGTTAAGGTCAACTCACTTAGCTTCAAAAGCTAACGGCTCTCCTTCCTGCCCTGGACATATCACGTCTAGATTTCATAGGTGACGACTCTCAAGACGAGGTCTACCCAAAGGGACGTGGCAGATGTACAAGTTGAAGCGAAGGACTCCGATATAGTCTTATTTAGAATTACTTAATTTGCTTTATTGTCTTCTATCTGAGGTAATGTTTAGATATGTATTGTGATCAGAATAGATAGCCCTGGACTGCCTTTTTAGATCTTTTATTTAGACTCATGATGTAATATCCAGATCCCAGACCTTTGAGTTCTATTGAAGAATACCAATAGGTGTTTTCATGCTTCCGCTTACTCTGTTAACCATGTGTAGAATGTAGAAAAGACAATCAGTTAATGTAACTCGTCATTCCCTATGGGTCCAGAAAGGAAATTTTAAATTTTCCCTATTTTTGGCTACTCCGGGGCGTGACAATTTACATACAATAGTGCTTATATGATTGCGATTTTTATTTCTTTTATGACTCATGTTAGAAAAAATCGGTTCTAGTGTGCAGTGGAAGGATAGATACAGTTCAAAAATTTTGATCTACTTCTCGTTTATATTACACGCAATATATATACATACATATACACATATATACATACACACACATATATATAAACGGTTAGATATACCTTTGTGATTTGCTGAATCGTTTCGAGTACTCTTCTACGATTCTTGTGATGATTCAATCCGATAACTTTCATCCGACAAAGATGCACTCATCAGGAGGACTAAATTATATCCGAATGACTTGAATTTTTGACAGCAGATTCGCCTCGATGTTAGTTTCATCGTGTCCAAAATTCATCAACTTTGGATTAGAATTGAGCAGCCCAAAATTTTTTTAGTGAGCATTGTCCGAGGCTAGCGATCTTCATTCCTATGTCTCTTAAATGATTATGGAGGCTAGGGTTTGGTAGAAACCCTTCCAGGACAAAGCTAGGAGGTCTAGGGAAGCTTAGAAACAGATCTAGGGCATTTTAGATGTGAGTATACTCAACTTTTTAATTCTGCTAGCAGCCCCTCTATTTATAAGCTTCTTAAATTGACCTACTAGAAATCGGTTTGTCCCACAAACCGGTTCCTGGAACCTGTTCCCAGTAACTAGTTTATGGGACAAACCAGTTTTTGGAACCTTTACCTAGTAACCGGTTTGTCCCACAAACCGGTTTCTGGTACCCTTTTTCCCTTTCTCCTTTTTATTCAAACATTCCTTCGAGCTAAGAGTGGGACCCCTAGGTTCTTAATTACCGACTCCGACTAATTATTAATTCCATCTAGTTAAACTCTTAACTAAGGAATAATAATTAATTAATTATCATTAATTTCACTATATAATGATAATTGCACTCTAGTGCGTAGGAATAAAACCTCACTTATATTAGCGATTCCTAGCCTTGTATAACATGATAGTAATATCCCTCTACCTTTCCAGTATTCATATTTATCATTGGGATGTATGAATAACAATACTGTCTACCCAATAGATAAATACATCTTATATTCTTCGAGTATCAGTCACCACTCATAAATTACCAAACATGTTCACAACAACTTGTTGACATGGTTGTGCAGCTCTCAGTAATCAATCAGTGACATTCTCAAGGGAATACTTACTCTAAGAACTACTCTTTACAAGAGGGTAGATTCCATCTTGATAATATATGTTCCCAATACCATAAACTTCATCACCTAAGATACCCAGGTGTTGATCTTGAAGACCTCACAGATTGGTAACTCAAAGCAACCAAGCATACGACTTGTGCCCATTACTATCTCAGGATTAAGGACATGTATCTTATACAAGTTTGAGTTCCTATTAGCTGTGATAGATTTCTTGTCAATAGGTTTAAATCATAGTCTGTCAATGCAACTCATGCACTAGCATATTAATTTAGAGTCAACTACTCTTGTGAATGAGATTCGTCACTCTATCATATAGAAGTTAATCATGCTACAGTGTATACCTATTAAGATATCTGATCTTATCATCCACTGTGACTTATTTGAAACAACAAGGAATGGTAATTCATATCTCCCATGTGTAATCCTATACACAGATGAATTACATACATGATGCTTAAGGATAACATCCTAACCATTCATCTCATGAATTGACATATATAAATGTATTATAATTTCCATAGTCAAACTAACTGGTTTGAGGGGACAATCCCAACAATCTCCCACTTGCACTCACAACCATTTAGCATTACTTCTAACACCAAATGTTGTCTATGTGACTCATCAAAATCCTTAGCTAGTAAGGTTTTGTAAAGGGATCTTCCAGATCATCGGCTGACTCGACCTATAGTACTCTCAACATCGTCAAGTTGTACTATGTCCCCAAACAAAAGACGTCACCAGACTCTACCAGATGTTGACTTTATCAAAATCCAAATCTGATAAGAAAATCAAAATTCTACATGACTAATTCGAACTTAGTCCAAAACACTATAGCCTAGCATATACCCTCCAGTTCTTCACAAGCCCTTGAGAATATGCTCTATGGCTGTCCATCAAACTGAACATAGTTTGGATATCTGTCAAACAACTCTAATGGTATAATAGATGTCCAGTACCTAATGTCGCATACATGAGGCTGCCAATAGCCAAAGCATAAGGTATACCTTCCATACGACCTCTCTTACCTTGTGTCTTAAGACACTAGACCTGAGAGAATATTAGGACAAGTCCAAGAAGGGTAAGAACCCTTTCTAGAAATTCCTTACATTAAAACTAGTCAGTAACTTACCAATATTAGAAGTCTGAGATAATCTCATTATCTTCAACTTTATGATCTCGAATGACCACAATTCATAGAATATAGCTCGCCTTTCCTAGATCACAAATATCAAGTATACTGAATAACTTGACCTCCACTATTGATAACACACATTTATCATTCTCAATGATAAAGATAGCATCAACATATAGAAACTTTAATTACCACCACACTTCCTTTACAAGAAACATCCTGTAAACACAAGATACATCCTTATTTTAGACGAATCTAAAATATTTTGACTACTAGGTCAAAACCAGATGTTCTTATCTCTGTATGTTTGCTTAAGTCAACAGACTTATGCAACTCACATACTATAACTTCCTCACCATTAACCACGAAACCATCTGGTCACTGTATGTCGATGTCCACATCAAGATGATCTTTGGCAAAAGTTATCTTGACATCTATCTACAAAATCTCAGACTGAGATCTACAGCAATGGAGAAGAGGATTCTAATAGAATCAAGCATAGGTATAATAGCCCTGCTTTACCTTCTGATAGCATCCTCTTTTCCTTTTGTAAATACTTATACACCACATAGGCAAAAGTATTTACTAATACCCAGACATGATTGGAGTACAAACTCTCTAACTTCAACATTCATGGTTCAATGCTTTGAATCTCTATCAGACATTGCCCATTTGTAATTCGAAGGATCAAATTCAAAGAATCTGTCAGCTTAGCTAACAATCCTCCCACTACGATGAGGTACCGTGTAGGAATAGATAAAGGTGTAATAAATTCTAGTTTGAATACTTTATAAATTTCTTTGAGAGACTAATACATTTATTCCTTCTTTCTCAAGAATTATCTTCCTCTTTGGATACTCTACAAAAGTATCATACTTTCAATCTTAATTCCAAACCACTTATCTTTCCCTTGCGCACGAATGCCAGACAATGTTATCCAAAGTTTCCGTGGAACAGGATTTGTATCCTTTCCACAACTTCAGAGTTGTCTATAGGAAAGATTTGCTTCGAATAAGAAGCAAACTCTATAAAACTAAAAAACTAAAAACATGCATGAAACCAATAAAAATCCTAACTCACTTTCGCAGGAATTGGAATTGCATTTAGCGCATGTAACAAGCAGTTAAATCCCTAGGTTCCCCTAGTGGACAAGTGTTGTCCTCGTGAGGCTTTGCAGTGAATCTACCCACAAAATTCATGTTTATGGTTCGCATTTAAATGTTTTCAAGAATTTTTTCCTATGTCATTTAAGAATGTGGTTAAGCTCAACAATATCATGAAACTCTCTCGTATGCCATAGCCATGCAATACACACATTATAGTTAATCTACTATGAAAGTTATTAGAATGTTCCATACCCATTAATCTTCTAGTGTGTGTGTAAATGGACAACCAAAATACAAAATGTTAATTTCAAAGCTCGCAGAAGCTAAGACACTATCAAGGCATTCATTTTGACTCAACTCTTACTGGGATTACACTCGAAAGATGAGAAATCACTCCGAATAAGGTGTATTTATTATCCCTCATGATATGGAAGCTATAGAGACTAAATTCAATGGAACCAATGCTTCACATATCTAAATTGAAAAATAGACAATTTTAGGTGCACAAGTCTCGTGAATGGATACCTCACACTAAAAGAGCGAAATACCGTGGAGAACTCTCTCACTACTTTAATTTCAATTCCAATTTACCTAGAATCATTAGGACTTTGAAACAGAAGTGTTCGATTAAGAAGAAAGAGGTTCATGGCTTTCAATTGGGTCAAAGGATGTGATTGGAATGTCTCTTACAACTTTTCAAACTTCCCCACATCTCCAAGCTCTCTCTCTCTGCTTTTCTTTTCTTTTCTTTTTTTACTCTTCTTTCTATTTTATTTTTTTCCGTTTGTAACTATTGGCATATTTTTTCTTTTTTTCTTTTTTGCCAACTTTCCCTTATTCGCACTAATACTTTAGTGTCAACGCAACACATCCCAGTCACTCCTAGGTAGAGAAAAAAAGCTCAAAATCATAATTTGGAGTTAGACGAATTTTAAGATTATAATGACGAGGCAATTATGATAAGCTCAAGAGGTAAAGTAAAGGAATAGCATAGAGGTAGGCTAATGTTGTATTATACGTGTATGGTCAAAAGATGGCTTAAATCATCTTCTAAGTTCATTGGATTATTCATTTTGGTAAATCCTAAACGTTCTCTTCTAGTGATTAGTCAAAATGAAGAAGAAAAATGAGACTTTCAACGAGATAAAAAGCTTTTCAAAAGTAAGAATTTATGCATAAAACCCTCTAAACAAAAAGATAGGCTCAAAAGCTCACTTGGGTTCTTTAGTCTCCAATAACATCTATCAACATGTCTAAGTTATGCTTACTAATCCATTTCAGTCAAGTATAGGTTGTCACATGTGCTCAAGGTGTTTGAAGATTAAAAAGCATAAAATATACTATAACTGAGATAGTAAACATACTACGATTATGTGCATCACAAACTAATGACATACAGAAAATGACATAAATGTATCATAACTAACTACATTAACTAACAGAGATACAAGAACATGTTATTTTATTCAAAAATTTTAAATTTTTTGCAATTTTTGTTTACTTTACTTTGTTTGGTTTCATTTTTGTTTTACTTTACTTTGCTTTATTTTACTGAATTCATGTTGCTAAGCACAAGTATATGACATTAATGCACAAAAAGAAATAAATGAGGCATGCAATGACTCACTCCCCCCCAACTAAAACTAAACATTTCCTCAATGTTCCAAAATAAGGACATGGACATATAAAGTAAAGCGAGAAAATGAAGGATGTTACCTCAAGGTGTTAATATCCAAATATATATATTTTAGTTACCTGCAAAATTGTTAGTAGCAACAAGGAAAAATAGAGAATATGATACAACTACTCAGTAAATAAATTTAGTTAATCAAGATATTAATCATAAAGTAATAACCGAAACTTTTGAGGATCCTTCCAGTGAAATAATTTACCAGTAACAAGAATGTGGGGATACTCATAGAAGTGCAACTCCCCCCAACTAATGCCAAAAACTTGACACGAATAAAACATTGTGCGCTCTTGTGTGCAACACCTAAGTGTAGGTGATTGTGCAATTAATATAGTACTGGAAGTCCAAGTCGATCCCACGAGGAAGGATTAGAATATTAAGATGTTTTTATCCAAATTTCTTCCTAAAAAAAATGAAAGGAAAAGTTGATTTAAAGTGGAGGGAAGTTGTTACCTAAATGCACCTAATTAAATTAACTAAATTAATCCAAAGAATAATTAAAGCAGTTTAAACTAACAAGTTACGAAAGTGTTAGAATTTTGTGAATTCACTTTAATTCCATCCACAACCATACTCGAGAAAAGATATGACATCCTAAACAATCCAAAACAAACCTCCTTAAGTTGTAAAACACCATATAGTCGACATAAAGATGTGAAACGACTTCAATTAGTCCTTTTTATCAAGTCCGGGTAGAATGTTTATGAGTACAAATCATTGATTTTATCCAAAAAAAAATTTATAGAAACCGATAGATGAGGTGTCGATTATATCTATGAGAGGTATTCAAAAAACCCTAATTGAAATCCAAGTTAAAATCTCCAAAATCAAGTTAAATGACATTATTCATATCAGAAAACTTGAGACCAGTAAATCTCGACTTGGATCACAAATAAAACTTTGAAATACAAGGTTGCCCAATTAAGAACATACATAGAAGTTGATTTTATTAATGCTTCATTACAAAATCTTAACTAAAAATCTACTCTAACATACTAATATTGAAATCGAAGCAATATAATAAAGCAAACATATTAATTAAACTAAAAACATATAAATAAAGAGAAGGAACAATAGAACCCGAATTAGATCGTAGCTTGGAATTGAAATCACGAAGAAAAGTTGATGTTTACTTCAATACATTCATAAATCCTAGCTATGGTGTATAAAAGAAAAAGAGAGGGAGGAAACTAATCTAATCTACCCTACTCCTACTCCTAAACTATCCTAACCCTAAAATATAATAAAATTTGCTAATTTTCGTTCATAAACATGTATATATAAGTAGTAGATGGGCCGGGCTTTTTATTTTCGCGATGGGCTTTTCGCTACTTTTGACAACTTCGCGCACCGATGGAAGAATTGGCATATCTCTCTCCTCGGACCTCGGATTGACGCACGGTTCATGGCCACGCGTCCTTAACTCGTCGAACTACAACTTCTATCTCTGTAATAATTTCAAAATTCCAAGTTATTCAATGTCGAAAATGCCATTTTCCCAGCTGCTGCTGTTATTCACCTACTTATTTCTTCTTTTTTCTTGGAGTATTTCAACTCCATTTTTATCCAAGCATAATATAACTTGTAAAAACACATAAATACACACATTTTAATACTAATACTATAAAATCATATTATTCTCAAAACACGTGTAAAACTAGGGATTTTTGGGACTAAAATCCGCATGAATAACCATCAAAATGTGCTATGAATATGCAATATTTAGCTCTAATCAGTAAATTCTCTAGCATCCCTCTTATTTATTGCTTTCTTAGGACCACCTAGAAGCATGCTTAGGTGGATAAAACACAGATTTTAAATTCCCTACCTGATTACTTGTGCATAGATATCATGTTTTTCTAGGGTTTTGTGTGTGATTTTCACGTTTAAATTAATTTTATTTGCTTTCGCATGCATAGGGGAGCGTAGTAATACGTTTTGTCCCCGAATTACTATTTTAGCACGTGCATTGCATGTAAATGTATGGTCTCTTGCACGATTTTCTTTTATTAGATGTTCATAACTTGAATTAGGATTGCACTAGTATAAATGAAACGGTCCACATATTGTCTAGTCAAACACCTTGAAAGCTGAGTAGAGGCATGTCTTCGGATGGAGCGAGAGGAGGTGTTTTAGCACGATCTAGCTCCTTCCTCTCTCTCATACCTTAACCCCTGAACCGAGTTCTTCGGTGATGACAGGGCGATGCTCTTTATCCATTGGACTTGATAGATTTAGTTTTCTTAGTTTCCTTTATCAAACTAAGTGGCGACTCTATTAGTGTTGATCTCTTCGGATTTAGCCTTGAGGGATATACATACATAGATTACTCATTCGTAGCCTCAGATATGGATCATGAGCATCGATAGTTGCCTCGGGTTGGAATATAAAGCCCCATGGAATTCAAAATACAAGTAATCCAAATCAGTCGGATCGAATAAAGACTAATGAAGGGTGGTGAGCCTCACTCGTGGCTGTTGGCATGAGATTTGAAATAGGACAATCAAGCGAGCTTAATCCTTCTAGGCCCTAAGCTTGGATCGGTTACCCACAAATGGTAGACGATGTGGTTGAGGTGGCGGATCCACACCAATTGATGCATTTGGTGCAGGAGGATTTAGGTTCCTTACTGGGGGAATTAGATTACCTTGACGCAAATGGTGGGATGAAGAGGTTCTGGTAGAAACCATCGTACTGGATAAGAGAACATAATGAATTGAGAAAACTATTTGTCGATCAGACGGCACCAAATAACATTGCCTGATTCAGGCTGAGTTGGAATAGGTGCTGACTCGAGTATAGCAGACGGTTTCTCTGAGCGGTGACCTAAACACAAGGCAAAAGAAAGACTCAAAGGGGGGTTGTGTTCCCTGAGTCTCCTCCGATGGCAAAGTTAGTCAACTAGTAGAAAAGAACTTGCAAGGAATTTAGTGGAAAAGAGATTGTGTACCTTTTCTATAGGTTCTATTGATGTTAATATAGCACTGGGCTTCAACTGCCTGCACCTATTTTGGCACACACTCCTACTCAGCAGAGGTGGACTGGACACCTGTGTTTCCTGTTTTGATGACCCCTCTAGCTTCTGCCATGTGTCCAACTTTGCTGATAGTGGGCTTCATGCTCTAAGCTTTCAGAAAGATGTGGACAGTAAGCCGTTTTGGGCCCAACGGCTATATTGATTCAGTCTTCTTTGGACCTTGACCTAGTCTACATGTCCCATGGGTGCAGCACCTGCTCTACATCTCGATGCCACATGTCGTAATCTTACGGTACAACTAAACAATGGCGTATCAATTCCATAGACACAAATACAAATCTTTAGGATTTACATAATAATAATTCTTCCATAGATCCAAGTGCAAGGATCTGAGATTAAAGATTAGTATTTGTGTTGTTTGTGTATTTCAACCTTTACAAAAACCAAAACCGACCAAACCGACCACCCACTGAACGGTCGATAGAAAAACTTCTTGTTATTGATTCAGTCGAAATCGATTTTGTTAGTATGGAAATCGAGATGTTTGGTTTGGTTTGGTTTGGTTTGGTTTGGTTAGAATTTGGTCTCAAAAATTGACCAAACCAACTGATTGACACCCCTAATTCAAATAAACAAAAAAAAAACACTATATGGAGAGGGAGTTCAAGGCAAAAGGGTGAGAAATTGAGTTTTATTTTATATAGAGGGAGGAAGATGAAGATAAAATGGTGACAAATGTAGCTTTATACATATATATCCGGCGGGTTTTAGTAAGAGAATTTGAGGACGTGGTATTTTTATTAACTTGAAATGATATAAGATTAAAAGACATGTTATAAATTTATATATTAAAAAAATACAAATATAAAAAGAAGGGGACTAGTATTAAATGTTATTTAGTGTAACTTTATTATAATAGGTCTACTCCCAAAAACATTTTGGTGATAGGTCCACAAATTTGATTTTGGACCACACTACCCTTCTATATCCAGATATGCACAATTATTGCTAAAAAAAATGAACTTTCAAATTCAAAATCATATCCAAGGTGTGTATATATATACCCAAAAGTCAAGTCAAAAAGAGAGAAAAAGTAGAGAGAGAGAGAGAGAGAGAGAAGGTTGGAAGTCTCTCGACTCCAGCATCGCCGCCCTCCACCACCTCTGATCTGAATCCTCCACTTCCTCCGCCCTTATCACCATCGCGCACAGCAAGTTCTTCTCCAACGGCTACGATCTCACCTAGGCCAATAACTCCACCAATGTCTTCGATCGGCTCCTCCTCATGTCTTCCAAGTTTCAATCTCTCGTCGTCGATCTGATCTCTCTTTCGATGCCGATAATCACAGCCATCTCCGGCCACGCCTTAATCGGCGGCTTCATCCTCGCTCTGAGCCACAACTATATCTAGATGAGAAGTCTCTACATGAGCAAAGTGGACATTGGGCTTAAGATTCCGGCTTGGTTCAATTTTGGTTTTTGAATTCAAATTCTCCATGGGTTTTTAGCTTCAGTTTTGGTTTTTTGCTTCGACGATACCGATTTGTTCACTGATTTTCAATGTAGTGTAAAAATGTGTTGATTTTACATTTGTTCACTGATTTTCAGTGTAAAAATTATAGCCATCATGATTTGACTCTTGTGTTGATTTTTAATGTAAAAATTATATCTAGCAAGATTTGACTCTTACATTATTGTTCATTGATTTGTTTTTTTGATATGCAATGCATTGCGAAAATATTATACAGTGTCAAATTCTACTCGTGTAGTCATTCATAATGCATTGTTAACATAATAATGGCAATCATTGACTCTTTTGGACTAATGCAGTGTAAAATTATGAAAATCGATTATGAAATTTTACATTGTTGTTTATGGGTATATCATTCAGAAACATGCAGATATGAAAATCATTTAAGATCTGAAAATCATGTAATCAATATAGATTAATGTGATTGAAATCCCTATAATTATGGGATTTAATACCGAAATTCAGTTACACTAAAAGATATAGATGAAAATCATTGACCAATTGAAGTTTGAATTTAATGATTTCCATAATAACGTGTATACTATATATAGATGTATAAACATATGCATGTTAGTGTGTGATTGTGACCAAACAATATTAGAATGTGCAAATGACAATTCATATGGGCAAGTCAGTGTATGATTGTGATTGTGATTGTGATATGTATATGATTTATATATATATATATATATATACAAAAATTCAAACTAAGAGACTATGAGATTTAATATCAGATATTAGGATTAGTTGTTTCCATAATTATCTCTACATTCAATGGGTTTGTTTGTAATTGAAAATCCCTCATGTAATCCATAATTGCATACTACATAGATCTGAATGCATCTATATATATCTGTATATAACACTTGTGGATACAAAGGTAAAATTACTTACCTCAATTTAGGAATTTCACTATTTTTGGACCAATTGTCAACATCTTTTTTAAGTTGGGCCTAATTCAAAAATCTTGGGTAGAGAGGGATTTATGGCTAGTGTAACAACCCTAAATTTTTAAGTGTGTAAATAATTATTTTAGAACAATTTCAACCCATGCTAGTTTTGGGGCTGTTTAATATAAGGTTTGTTTAAGACCGTTTTAAATAGTACTGTTGAATGCCGATTTTAAATGCTATGACTTATGCTATGTGTAGTATTAAATGATGATTGTGGAAATACTACATTAGAATCGTGAATAGAAGTTTGGCGCAAGGGCCTTATTGTGAATAATCGGATAATGATAATCCATGTAATAAATGATAAATTTTTGAAGTGGTTAATGACGTGATTAAATCCTCATGAATGGTACTTGTGTGAATTAACGTAGATGGTAAAAAAAAAGTGGTTTCAAGTTCCTTAGTGTTCACTGCTTCCCGTTGTGTGATATGTTTTTTTTGGTAGCTCGACTTGCTGAGTGTACCCTTTTGCCAGTGGCTTCGTGATCAAGCTGGCCTAAGCCTTATGCCCGGCTTATTTGTTAGACGCCTAGGCATATTGACTGGCCTTCTGTGTGTATACCTAGTTTGGTTGATACCCCAACCAAACTAGCACCAGAGTGGATGTTAGTAGTATGTCCAGGCACACATGGGATATATGTGTGGGTGTACCATGGAAAGTGACCAAGTGATGAAGCTAGGAAATTGAATAATGAATCGTTCATAAATAGTAAGTTGACCATGAGTAGGGTGACCTTAGTGGTGAACCTAGGGCAAAAAAAAAAATATGACAGTGATTGTAGTGCGTCAAATACAAATGGATAAACTATTGCGAAACATGAAATTGAAAACCCGAACTGGTTACCGTGGTATAATGCGAAGAAAATTGATTAAATGATTTGGTATTGAAGAATTGTTTATTATGTACTAAGGATTTGTGCTAACTCTCGAGTTGCAGGATGGTGGGCCCACTAACCATTGTATGTAGGCTTTGGCTCACCATGTCATTTAATAGTAAGTGTTTCTTTTACTTTGTGGGTGGAACAAACTGCCACCGTGACTCGAGGAAACTACTGCTTGTCCTCACTCACGTGTGGAACTACAATTCTGCCTACAACTTTGTATGTGTTTGTGGTCTAGAGAGGGAGGAAGTCCAGCAGATTCCCAACCTCCGGGAAATTTATTGGGTATTATTATGTTAATTGATTATTGTTGGGTTGGAGTTGAGGGGACCACGAGTGATCCTTGAGACTGGAGCGTGTTTACTCATACCAGTGTTGTTATACAATGCTGACCCGTGTGATGTTTATCATGCGAGGGCATTTCTCGGGAAACGCAGCCGTTTTGCAGATTAAGGAGTAGGCCGGTATGACTATTGGATTGCATGGATTTGCTTGAGGGCATGAAGACCTTTACTGTTCATTTGCTATTTTCATTTATTTGGCATTGTGGGCCATTATTGTAGTTGGTATTGGGACGTTTAGTAGCTCTGACCAAAGGTTGTAATAGAGGTTATTCTTTCAAAGCTTTAATTGTAAATGAAAAGATTTTTATTTTTAATGAGAATTAAGAAATATTTATTCAGCTTTTGCTTTTCAATATAAGTGATTTAGTAGTTGTACCTTTAATCAAATGTATTTGAGTATTTTCGGAACCGCATGAGTGTTTTTTTTAAATGAAAATGTGGTGGTTTTGTTTTAAAAACATAAATGGAGATTTATTACAAATGTTTTAACCAGGTTTTTTTAAGAACATCTATTTCCATTAAAAAGTTTTATTAGGATGGGCTTCGTGGTATTCACTCCGATAGTTGGGCAGTCGAATAGTAGTCTAGATTTAGTTCTATGCTGATTATTTGGCTTTCCAAAAATCGGGGTGTGACAGTTTGGTATCAGAGCGTAAGGTTATATTAGCGAGTCTAGGTGATCCTCGGAATGTGGATTACTGTGTTTGTTCAGAGTTATAGGACTGCGAATCTTCTTGGGTTGAGATTTAGGTTGAGTATGTGCTACATCTGTTTCTCTGTTATGTGAGCTTTGTGCTTTGTTTTGTTGATTTGTTTAACTTTTATTGTCCACCATTTTCATGATAACTGTGTGAAGTCATACGTAGTATTCTTTAGCATTGCATAGTAGTGCATTCATTTTATTTATGTGAGGAGTAATGGGGGAATTTGGAAGTCACGTCAATCATCGGAATTTCTTAGTCGGGAAGCCTCTTATCTTGGTGACCTCTTGCGGCTTATCTATTGACATTCTGCTAAACTTCTGAATTATATGGAAGAGATCAGTTGTCATTGGGATTTCTTTATTTTTACGGGTTTTCTTATTTCTATTATCAACTGGGCATCTAACACAATATTATCATTATGGATATTCTGGAGTTCTTATAAAGCTGATTATTTCTTTGGGTATTCTGCTGTTACAACCAGCTCATTTTATTCATATGAATACATTATTATTATCAATATTCTGGAATTCTATCTGGAGTATCTATCAAATCAGTGGCCTTCTTCTATCTGCCAAGATTATATTATGAATCTCAGGTGAGTATTGATTATATACGAGGCTTACCATCGGACGAAAATTTCTTTATCTTCAATGCCAGTATTTTCTCAGACTTGGGTGAAGCGATAAGTAATTGGAGGTGTAGTGCGGGGTACGGTAAGAGGTAAACATGTGCATGTACATAGACTATATTTGTGAATTGCATCACTGTATGTTGAAATTATTTGTAAGGTCTAAGTGTATATGAAATGACTAGTTATATTGTGTTATATTTTAGTTCTGGTTAGAATTTAACAATCGATTATATGAGACTATACGTATATACATGAGGGTTTCCTTGTTTGGATTATTCACTCGACGTACTAAGTCTTGTATAGTTGAGAGTTAAACGTAATCAATGATTTGTATGAAATTGCATGCCTAACTTTATTTATGACTGAATTGTGTATTTACCGTTGCTACAAATTTCGGGACGAAATTTCTTTAAGGAGGGTAGAATGTAACAACCCTAAATTTTTAAGTGTGTAAATAATTATTTTAAATAATTTTTTTCAATTAGCAATGATATATGAGTGTACCTAGGTAAGACATGTGTTTAAAAATTTTTAGTTTGAAGAACCCATAAATTAAATTGCTAGTAAGCATATTTAATTTGTCCATATTTAATTTGTTAGTAATACCAGTAATATTTCCCCGTTTGTTTTTGTATTAAAATTTCTAATGTTTCATTATTATTATGACATGACATTTTGAGCTTTAATTAAATTGTATGATAGATTATTGTCTGACTGAGTTACAATTTTTGTAGAATGACGAGTTTAGTGTCGGGTAGTGTTTCGGGGTCCACTAGTAAGTTAAGTAGTCAATTTAACATGAAAATTAAGTACCCGGGGTATGAGTACCCTTTGGGCTAGCCATTTTAATGGTTTGTGTTATATTTTGGGCTCATATGAGTCTCTTTAGTGAGCCCATAAGAAGAAAAACGGGATTATTAATATTTGTGTGAGTAATATATGTATTGTGTGTGTATTATATGTATATAGATAGATAATATATCCTAGGGTTAGAAAAAAAAAAGAGCAGCCTCAAGAGAGAGAGAGAGAGAGAGAGAGAGAGAGAGAGAGAGAGAGAGAACAAGAGACAAAGAGAGAAGTGGCAACCCTAGCCACCTAGAAGCTGAAGAAAAAGAGAAGAGAAGAGAAAAGAAGGGAGTTCACCATCATCATCATCATCATCATCTTTCTTTTCCCAATTCGGTGAGTAAACATTTAGATTTGTAGGGTTGATTCATAATTTGATTGATTTTTGATTTGTGTTCATTATAGTTTGAATAAATCATATGGATGGGTGTTTATATAATACGGATCTATAGTGATATATACATATACATTTATATATATATATATATCAAATGTTAGATGTAAGTTATTTAGAAAATTGAAGGAAAAAAAAAAAGAAGACTAACACAAATTCGGATTTGGGTAAAATTGAAGAAAACTCTCAAATCTGTTTTAGAAAATAATTTGTATTAATTCATACATTTTGTTTTTGGTAAAACTGTTCGCATA
Organism: Hydrangea macrophylla; assembly: GCA_033977485.1. Taxonomy (NCBI): domain Eukaryota; kingdom Viridiplantae; phylum Streptophyta; class Magnoliopsida; order Cornales; family Hydrangeaceae; genus Hydrangea; species Hydrangea macrophylla. Next base: position 66,316,626 of record CM066990.1, on the reverse strand, counting down.
AGTCAATGTAAAACACGATTCTGCACGTTTTTCGTCTAATGGTATTTTTCTCAATTCTGCACCAATTGAACAGAAAATTCATATTACAGTAGCAGTAAATGTTAACTCTGAATTTCGAATTATGTTTATGAAAATTGTTAGAGATGTTTCTTTATACGGTATTATTATGAAGAGCAATTTCAACCCACGCTAGTTTTAGGGCTATTTAATATAAGGTTTGTTTGGGACCGTTTTAAATAGTACTGTTGAATGCCGATTTTAAATGCTATGACTTATGCTATGTGTAGTATTAAATGATGATTGTGGAAATACAACGTTAGAGACGTGAATAGAAGTTTGGCGCAAGGGCCTTATTGTGAATAAGCAGATAATGATAATCCATGTAATAAATGATAAATTTTTGAAGTGGTTAATGACGTGATTAAATCCTCATGAATGGTACTTGTGTGAATTAACGTAGATGGTAAAAAAAATGTGGTTTCAAGTTCCTTAGTGTTCACCGCTTCCCGTTGTGTGATATGTTTTTTTGGTAGCTCGACTTGCTGAGTGTACCCTTTTGCCAGTGGCTTCGTGATCAAGCTGGCCTAAGCCTTATGCCCGGCTTATTTGTTAGACGCCTAGGCATATTGACTGGCCTTCTGTGTGTATACCTAGTTTGGTTGATACCCCAACCAAACTAGCACCAGAGTGGATGTTAGTAGTATGTCCGGGCACACATGGGATATATGTGTGGGTGTACCATGGAGGGTGACCAAGTGATGAAGCTAGGAAATTGAATAATGAATCGTTCATAAATAGTAAGTTGACCATGAGTAGGGTGACCTTAGTGGTGAACCTAGGGCAAAAAAAAAAATATGACAGTGATTGTAGTGCGTCAAATACAAATGGATAAACTATTGTGAAACATGAAATTGAAAACCCGAACTAGTTACCGTGGTATAATGCGAAGAAAATTGATTAAATGATTTGGTATTGAAGAATTGTTTATTCTGATACTAAGGATTTGTGCTAACTCTCGAGTTGCAGGATGGTGGGCCCACTAACCATTGTATGCAGGCTTTGGCTCACCATGTCATTTAAGAGTAAGTGTTTCTTTTACTTTGTGGGTGGAACAAACTACCGCCGTGACTCGAGGAAACTACTGCTTGTCCTCACTCACGTGTGGAACTACAATTCTGCCTACAACTTTGTATGTGTTTGTGGTCTAGAGAGGGAGGGAGTCCAGCGGATTCCCAACCTCCGGGAAATTGATTGGGTATTATTATGTTAATTGATTATTGTTGGGTTGGAGTTGAGGGGACCACGAGTCATCCTTGAGACTGGAGCGTGTTTACTCATACCAGTGTTGTTATACAATGCTGACCCGTGTGATGTTTATCATGCGAGGGCGTTTCTCAGGAAACGCGGTCGTTTTGCAGATTAAGGAGTAGGCCGGTATGACTATTGGATTGCATGGATTTGCTTGAGGGCATGAAGACCTTTACTGTTCATTTGCTATTTTCATTTATTTGGCATTGTGGGCCATTATTGTAGTTGGTATTGGGACGTTTAGTAGCTCTGACCAAAGGTTGTAATAGAGGTTATTCTTTCAAAGCTTTAATTGTAAATGAAAAGATTTTTATTTTTAATTAGAATTGAAAAATATTTATTCAGCTTCTGCTTTTCAATATAAGTGATTTAGTAGTTGTACCTTTAATCAAATATATTTGAGTATTTTCGGAACCGCATGAGTGTTTTTTTTTAAATGAAAATGTGGTGGTTTTTTTTAAAAAACATAAATGGAGATTTATTACAAATGTTATAACCAGGTTTTTTTAAGTACATCTATTTCCATTAAAACGTTTTATTAGGATGGGCTTCGTGATATTCACTCCGATAGTTGGGCAGTCGAATAGTAGTCTAGATTTAGTTCTATGCTGATTATTTGGCTTTCCAAAAATCGGGGTGTGACAGCTAGTTTCCTAAAAAAAAGGCGACAAAATGGAAAAGAAAGGAAAAAGGTGGAGAGTGCGAGGTGGATTAATGAAAGAAGGTCTTTTGCCTTCTCCTTTAATATATATATAATAGATGTCATGTCCCATTATTTGTCATATGACACCAAATAATTGAAGGGTCACTCCACATCAGTATAATGAAATGGTGTCATGGGCTCAATGAGTAACTTCTCCTAAGAGCAATGCTAGGTACACCTAAACGGGACACATAAACTATCCACCTGCTGATGAGAATTTCCAAAACTATTCATTAGTTACCAAATAAAGTTCCAATTAAATTCAAAACTGCCACGACACATCAGCATGTGGATAGTTTTGGTGTCCCGTTTAGGTGTATCAAGCATTACTCCATTTCCTAAATATCTAGCTATATTATATTACAGATCAGCCATGTGCTGACCAGGACAAATTTAAGAGTTTTAATGTGTGGGGTTTTAATGATACATTTAATCCCTTTTATGCTTTTACTTTCCCCTTTAATTTCCCTCTTCTCTATTTTTTCATAAAATAATCTATAGTTTATACCACTTGATCTCGTCAGAATCAAGATAAAAAATATACTTTACTTTCTAGGAATTTGTAGTGTGGAAATAAAGGTTGAACCCACAGAGATTGAATTACTAAAGTACTTTAATTTTAAAACCTAAATCTAGTTAATTAAGAAAACGGATTTTGATTTGATTTTAATTAAACTAAGAACAATAAAAATAAATCTAAACTATGAAAGTAATTTAAAGTTATTTTAAACGATATTTAAAGTGAACCTAGGATTGCAAATCCACCACTAGCTTCATAATAAGGGCATTTATGCATTCAATTAGATTATTACATTAGATGATAATGGGGAATTGTAGCTACAAGCCCAATTCCTGCGTCAAGAAGATAACTACGATTCAAGCACCAACATAATTCATCTTCAATTAGTACAGATTGTCTCACACTAAACTAGGGTTGCGGCACAATCCGTCTTTCCTAAGCATGAACTATTCGGCTACTTGATATCACAATTCAATTAAGCACCATTACATGTAAATAATCCATACAAGCACAGCAAATATAGATCATTGAGCACATCACAGTCAAAATAGATCTAAGACAAGAATAAACTTTGAAAGCAATGATTTAATCAATAGAAGTACGATTTTATTATTTAAAATCCTCTAAATATGTAATCATCATCCATACATAATAAAACTAAAAGAAAAGCATAAAATACACCCTATTACTTGGCTAGGGTTTCATTGAAACCCTAGATCTAGGTTTAGTTGGCCATAGAATCAAGGATTGGCAAGAGGTTGATGGAGGAGGCCATGGAAATCCTTGGTCTTCTTCTTCTTCTCCTTGCTTTCCTCTACTCAATGACTGAAAGTTTTGTTGTATATGGATGTGTATAATGTTGTGTAATGATTTGTAACCACAAAATTGATTTAGAATATGGTTTATATGGAGTTTTGAAGGATTTAGGAAGCTTTCCTAAGCCAAATCGCACTAAAATTGCTGTTTTTACGTTTCTGGACGTATCCAGCCAATTCAAATCGCACAGGGCTCTTTAGGACCTCGAAATACGCATTTTTGACTTTTTTTAATGGGTCGCTCGCACGAACGGGTCGTGCGCCTGGGTCGCTCCAGAGACCTGGCTATTTTCCAACTTTTTTTAGATTTTCGCTACTCTGCGCACCGATCGTAGAATTGCGATAATATTTTACTCAGATCTCGTATTGACTCACCATTTGCTGCCACGCATCCGTAACTCGAAGATCTACATTTTATATCTTTGGAGAAATTTCTCAAATCTGAAGTATTTCTTGTCAAAAATGCGATTTGTCGATACTACTACTGCATTCAGCTTTCGCCGGAATCACCGTTTGAGCCCAGAATGACTTCAAAAGCCACTAATCATTAGATTTTTGTGTATTTTCAAGTTAAAGCTCCAAAACCTACAAAATGTAGAATAATTATTAAAAAAACCAATAACTACATGAAATGGGCTAACAAAGCGCATTTTAAGACTATAAACGGCAACTATTCGTCGCCGATCACACCCCCAAACCTATACTTTGCTAGTCCTCTAGCAAAGAAAAACATAAAAATAAATACTACTATACTTAAAAATCCTAACTCATTGTCGCAGGCAACGCGATTGCATTTAGCATATGCAACAAGCCTTTTAAACCCCTAGGTGTCCCTAGTAGGACGAGTGAAGTCTCGTGAGGATTCTTGTCAACAAGTCACCCACAACTATCTTTATTTCATTATATATTCAAAAAGCTTTACTAAAAACGAAAATATAAGATTAAATACTCCTTATTATAAAACATTGATTTGAAATAGTATAACAAACAAAAAGAAACAGAATCAAACGTCTACTTACGTCATGAAAAACAATCCCAAGCACATGCATCGTATAAATCAATAGAGTTTCTCATACAATTGCACCTGTGTGATGTGGTAGTAAAATGAACACGCGCATGTCATGAATTTGGAATATAATTCGGATAACCATCCAACTATGCTTTGACTTCAAATCTCACAATGGTAATTACACTCTCAAATGAAATGTTCGGAACATGTGTAATCTCTCTAATATATGGGAGCAAAGGAAATATTTTTCAAAACGAGAAAAGCTCACATATTACTCGAAAAAGACACATGACACGAAAGAATAGTAGTCTCATGGATAGGACGCCAATAATCAAGAAAAATTAATCATTACTATGTTTTAATCCCCTTCCATCGTTTATATATCCAAACTATGTTTTCTAGGATCAAATAGGACTTTTCAAAGGTTGTAACGTGGCCCAGGCAGTGAAAAAGAATAGAACAGATTCATTAGGTAGTTTTCGAATGGCATTGTAAGGCATGTTCGATTTCTTTCATTCATTCTTCAACCAACTTTCATCTTTCCATTCTCTTCTTTCATTTTTCTATTCTTTTTTTTTTATTTCTTTTCAACCTTTTTTTTCTTATTTTTTTCAATCCTTATTCTTTTCCTCTTCGTTCATTTTGTTGCTTTCTGAATAATCAATCAATAAATGACAAGGCAACCACCTCAAACATCATATTATTTTCTTCTTCTTCTCAAATGACACATCGCCTTACCACCACTAAAAGTTGATCAATCTTTCAATGATGAACTCCAAGTTGGCCAAATTGGAGCAAAAGATAATGGTAATTAAAGAAAAAAAAAAGCATTTTGACAGCTCAAAGGGGCGAACTAAGGAAATTTTATCATTTATAGGTCGACAGTAAACAAAGAGGGCCTACCATCATCTCCTATAGCAATACGGTTCTTCAACATTTACGACGGAAGATTATTTAGCATGGTAGCAAATATTTTAACTTGACTATCAACCAAAACAATAATAATGAGACTAAACAACAAGTTAATGCGCTATTTAAATGAAATTCAACAAACACAAAATATATTTATAACCCTCTAAAAAGAAAAGATAGGCTTAAAAGCTCACTGGGTCTAGTCTCCACAGTGTTAGCTAGAAATCCGAATCGTATTATAGTTCACATCAAACATGTATTCAAGTGACTGTGTGCAGTGCATAGATTTGTGTGCAAATCGATGATATAAAACTATGATTCGAACGATACATATCCTAAAATGTTGCATCAACTTCAGTAAATGTTTAATCACGTCTTCTCTTATTTACCATTCTATAACAATCCAAGTTATCTAACAAGAAGTATCGAATTGAAATTGTAAAAACCATCGGTAATCTCGTTTATTCAAGCACAATTATCAACAATTTTGAAAATTTTGGTGCATAAATGTGAATGCATACCCCCAAACCTACACCTTTCATTGTCCCTAATGAAACAATAAAATGAAAAAAAGGAGAGTACGTAAGGAAGGAACGATAATACCTCGATCTCAGCAATCACAAAACATGTAAACGTACATGAATATGGAATTAAACTTCAACATGCTCCAAGGGAAGCTACTAATCCCCCGTCAATACTTGACAATAGAAAAGAACATACAAAAGAACAATGATAAAGAAAAGAAATGGATTTACATGTTTTTTTTAATCAATAGAAACTAAAGAGAATTAAAAGACGTAATGGAAATAAAAAGAAAAATAAACAGAACTATGAAAGTAAAGAAATACTGAGAGGACGAAAAGAACAAACATAACTATAAAAACAGCTGACCAGGTTTGGGAGGCAGGAGGTAAGAAAACAAAGAGAAAAATCCTGAAAACACTCCCTCGCGCGAACGGGCCGCGCGAGAGAGCTTCGCGTACGCGAGCCTCTCCGTGAGGGAATGTACAGGCATGATTTTAAAACTTACAACAAAAATTTATAAGTGCCTAGATCGCGCGAGCAAGCCACGCGAGCGAGCCCCTCGCGCGCGCGATTCCAATTGCGAGATAAAACAGAGAGCTTATATAAAAAAGTTGGAAAAATTTTCTCTAAGGGGCAATCTCGCGCTAGCGGGCCGCACGAGCGATATGCCATTTTTCCATGTTTTAACTTGTTTTATGTACATACCTTTAAAATAACTTAACTCCGACCCCCAAACCTGTTCAAAATGACCAAAACTGACTCAAAACTAACCCAAAATGATCCAAAAATAAGAGAAACAGACGAAATAATGCTTGGGTTGCCTCCAAAGAAGCGCTGTCTATTACATCTTCAGCTAGACCATTCTAGCTCAAGACTCAAGGAGGTCGTAAATCGGAGTTTGTACCCTTTAGGGCATTAGGGAGATTTCGATGGAAAGCCGAAACAAGGTCGCTCTGCATTAATTCATTCAATGGTTCCCCTTTATCATGTTCAAATCGATTTCTAACCTTTCGAGTAAATTCGTCATTAGGGTCCGTGTTATTTAAATTCATCCGCTCGTTTTCCAATATGTTATTTTCCGTACGCACATTTGTTTCTGGATTAAGTTCAATTGTTTGTCTCACCTTACTCTCCTCCTTACAAAGATAAGCATCGTCGTTAGGAGGTTGATCAATAGCGTTAAAGATGTTCAATTTTAAGTTCATGTTCCCAAACGACACTTTCATTACCCCCGTTCGACAGTTGACACGAGCGTTGGCCGTAGCCAAGAACGGACGACCTAGGATGACAAGCGTGTATTTCCTAGCATCTAGCACGGGTTCAGTGTCAAGGACCATGAAATCTACAGGATAGTAACATTTATCAACTTTAACCAAAACATCCTCGACGATTCGTCTAGGGATTTTAACAGAACGATACGCTAATTGTATAGTAGCGGCCGTGGGTTTAAGTTCACCTAGTCCGAGTTGTTTGTAGACGGAGTAAGGTAAGAGATTCACACTCGCACCTAAGTCAAGGAGAGGCCGATGAATGACAGTGTCACCTATGGTACATGAGATCGTTGGCGTGCCGGGATCCTTATACTTTGGAGGAGCGTGTTGGAAAATAGAACTTACTTTTTTCGTGAGGAAGACCTTTTTTGGAATATGACTGCACAACTTGTGCTTTTGAGTACATAGGTCTTTAAGACATTTAGCGTAAGCAGGAATTTGCTTTATAGCATCGAAGAATGGGATATTGATTTTAACTTGTTTAAATACCTTGAGTATATCTTCCATTTTTTACCCTTTCTTAGAAAAATGAGAAGGTTCGTTGACGTTTGGTGGAAAGGGCATTTTTGGAATATAGTTAGTTGGGACCATTTTATTTTCTTTCTTAACTCGACTCATGTTCTCACCTATTTCTTTATTTGAATTAATTTTTAACTCTTTCTCACTCTTATTCGGAATTTTAACAACTTCTTCCTCTCGAGTAGTCATCCTAGTTGAAACAGTGTTCACTTTCTCATTCGTAACACCCACCTCGTATTGTCCCTTAGGTTTTTGAATAGGTTGACTTGGCAACTTACTCTCGATCAATCGGTTTAGTGTATTAGCTATTTGTCCCACTTGGGACTCCAGATTTGCGATGGACTGTGTGTGAGAGTGTACAAACTGAATCACCGAACCAAAATTTTCAAGTGAGGCCAACACTTTCTCCTCAAATGTATTATTGCGTGGAGGTGGAGGAGGTAGAGGGTTGGGTTGTGTATATCCATATTGTTGAAATTGGTATCGGTAAGTATTAAAAAAATTATTCGGCACAGGATTATAACTAGTTCGTCGGAACTACTGAATAGATTTTATGTGTTGTTCCACGAATTCTGGAAATTGAGAAGCGGAAGGACATGCAAGGATATTATGAGAAGGTTCAGAACATAATGCACATATTTCGTAAGAGGATGCGCTTGTCGTTTGGTTCATTGTCATAAGTCGGTCAAGTTTTTTAGATAGTTCTTGTATTTCAATTGACTGACTCGACTCACGCTTAGGTTTAGGTGGAAGACACCCCTCAGGACGTACTGACACAGCTTGGTGCATCGAATTCTCTCTTAACATTTCAAAAATTTTCCATGCCTCATCAGTGCTTTTATGTAGGAAGGTACCCGCACAAACGGCATCGACAGTGTTGCGTATTGAGGGAACAAGTCCCTCGTAGAAGACCTGAACCAATTGCCACTTGGGAACCTGATGATGTGGACATGAGCGTAAAAATCCTTTAAATTGTTCCCAAGTGTCATAAAGCGTTTCCCCATCTTGCATCACAAAGTTTGTTATAGATTTTTTTATTTGGTTTGTACGCGTAATAGGGAAAAACTTTTGTAAAAAGGTGGTGTGTAAGGCTTCCCATGTTTTAATTGTGTTTGGCTCTAGAGACTGGAGCCAGTATTTAGCTTTATCTTTTAAAGAGAATGGGAAGAGTCACAATTTTAACTCAACATCAGTTAGGTTTTGTATTTTCAAAGTAGAGCATATATCTTGGAAATCTCCTAAGTGCTGATAAGGGTCTTCTTTAAGACGGCCATGGAATGAAGGAAGTAGCGCGATGGTAGATGACTTTATCTCAAAGTGAGATGCTGTCATCTCCGGTAATTCTATGCTTGCCTGTGGTATATAGGCCGTAGGAATGAAATAATCTTTAAGCGAAGGAGGTGGAGGTATGTTAGGATTATTTCCATTATTTCCGTTGTTTTCTAAGTTGGCCATTAGAATCGGTTCAATGGTATGAAAGCGTGGTTTCTTTAGTCGCTTTAAGGTACTCCGTATTTCAGACTCAAACAACGACGACGGTTTCGTTGTCGAATCGTTGTCTAACATCAACCGCACTCTAGAAGCTTGGATTGACGACCTAAGGAATCTAAGGCTACATTCAAGTTCAAGATCAAGCGGATTTAATTTAGGTTTACTTGACCGTGTACCAAACATAAACAAAAGAAAAACGAGACTAAAAATAAAGACTGACTCAAACAAATAGGAAAAACAACCACGCGAATTAATCAAGCATACAAGCACACAATGCTACTATGATGCATGTATTTATCCTTATACAGTGATTCGCGTCAAAGCCCAGCGCCCCCGGGTTTCCTAGCTAATGCAATGATCACTCCACACCTAACCTAATGCAAGTAATTGCGTCTCAGCGCCCTGACTTACAGTGATTTGATGCGAAATTCAAAGGAAGCAATGTACATTTATTTTATTTTATTTTAATTGCGTAAGCTCCTTTGGTGTGCTAAGCTTTTCCACTCCGACACGCTAGAATTTGATTACTTGAGAAACTACAAAACAAAAAAGAAAAATTAGTAACTCAAAACAAAAACGGAAAATAACAAAAATAAAAACTAATCTAATATTTATGAATTAACTAAACTAAGCTTCTAAAACTGAAGGAAGTGAATTGCAATCCCCAACAACGGCACCAAAAATTGATCTTGTCAGAATCAAGATAAAAAAGTAAACTTTACTTGCTAGGGATTTGTAGTGTGGAAGTAAAGGGTCGAAGCCACGGAGATTGAATTACTAAAGTACTTTAATTTTAAAACCTAAATCTAATTAATTAAGAAAACGGATTTTGATTTGATTTTAATTAAACTAAGAACAATAAAATAAATCTAAACTATGAAAGTAATTTAAAGTTATTTTAAACGATATTTAAAGTGAACCTAGGATTGCAAATCCACCATTAGCTTCATAATAAGGGTATTTATGCATTCAATTAGATTATTACATTGGATGATAATGGGGAATTGTAGCTACAAGCCAATTTCCTCTGTCAAGAAGATAACTACGATTCAAGCACCAACATAAATCATCTTCGGTTAGTACGGATTATCTCACACAAAACTAGGGTTGCGGCACAATCCGTCTTTCCTAAGCATGAAATATTCGGATACTTGATATCATAATTCAATTAAGCACCATTACATATAAATAATCCATACAAGCACAGCAAATATAGATCATTGAGCACATCACAGTCAAAATATATCTAAGACAAGAATAAACTTTGAAAGCAATGATTTAATCAATAGAAGTATGATTTTATTATTTAAAATCCTCTAAACATGTAATCATCATCCATACATTATAAAACTAACAGAAAAGCAAAAAATACACCCTATTACTTGGCTAGAGTTTCATTGAAATCCTAGATCTAGGTTTAGTTGGCCATAGAATCAAGGATTGGCAAGAGGTTGATGGAGGAGGCAATGGAAATCCTTGGTCTTCTTCTTTTTCTCCTTGCTTTCCTCTCTTCAATGGCTGAACGTTTTGTTGTATATAGATGTGTATAATGTTGTGTAATGATTTGTAACCACAAAATTGATTTAGAATATGATTTATATAGAGTTTGGTAGGATTTAGGAAGCTTTCCTAAGCCAAATCGCACTAAAACTGCTGTATTTACGTTTCTGGACGTATTTAGCCAATTTGGATTGCATAGGGCTCTTTAGGACCTCGAAATACGCATTTTTGACTTTTTCAATGGGTCGCGCGCGTGGGTCACTCCAGCGACCTGGCCATTTTCCAACTTTTCTTAGATTTTTGCTACTCTGTGCACCGATCGTAGAATTGTGATAACTTTTGACTCGGACCTCGTATTGACTCACCGTTTGCGGCCACATGTCCTTAACTCGAAGATCTACATTTTCTATCTCTGGAGAAATTTCTCAAATCACCGCCTTAAATTATGAATATAAAATCTTAGAATTTGTCACATGTCATTTTTTTAATCTAATATTTATGTAAATATCAATAATATATATAATCTGATTTGCAAACATAATTAAGCCTAAACAAAAGCTACACGAGAAGATTTGATGTACCTATATTACTCCTAATTTCAAGCAATGGGACCAGGTGGTGGGACCACCCGAGGAGGGGGCCCGCTCTATCACATGGGTGACGAGACCACCTGAAGAGGGACTCACTACACCGCACAGATTGGTATGTTTGTGCGTATAGCCCTCCCTTCAACTTGAGGGGGAGTGTTGAAGATAACTATCCCTATTTATGTGTCACACGATGGTTGTTTTCGTGGGCATTTCTCACCTTTTTTCATGAGATTTTGGAGCTTTGGATGTTTGTCTATAACTGATGATTGATTGGTCAACTATCATCATGTGCATGTGTTTATATAAATAGGAAGTGCATTTTGAAGCATATGCACATGTGTCTATATATTACGGAATAGTTATTTAGATTAGCTATATATATACATATACTGACAGACACATACACGTCTAATTATTTCTGACTTTTGTAATTCTTTCGGACATTCTAAGCTACCCACTAACATTACTGAGAAAATCTTCATCTGCCTGTAAGCAAACTCTTTTCCCAGCCAAATTCTTGGTATCGCCTATATAACATTAATGAATTTCAATTATAATATATATAAAACATACACACATATCTGTACACCCCCTTGCTTCACCTAAATCTCTCTTATGTCTCTTTCTCTCTCCATCCCAGCCAACATTGCCACTGCCGGCGTCTAATCATCTCCCCATCTTTCTTTTAGTATTTTACTACGTGAGTCTCTAATTTTTTATGATCTTCCACCCATTATTCTTTTTGTTTAGAATTAAAAAAAATGGCCCATTTAGTTTAGTAGTTATTTTTGACTTTTTTTGTTTCCATTTGGTTGTTTTGTAAGGATTCTAATTGTTCTGTTTATTGTCAATTTTGGTTTCGAGATGAGCCTGTTAGGGTTATATCACATGTGGGATAATCCCATTAATTTAGGGATTGTGATTTGGCTAGATTCCTATTGTGATTTGGTTTCCTTTATGATAGAGTTGTATTACTTGTCCAATAAGTAATGGGTTGTAAGCTCTATATATAGGTATGTTGTATAAGAATTTATCACTACAACAAAAATGTGCTTTGGCGAAAAACTGATTTCGTCGCCAAAAGTCCATTTTTCGTCGCTAAAGGTTTTAGCGACGAAAAAATTTCGTCGCTAATTTCGTCGCCTTTGCCTTGTCGCCAAAGGCCCCTGGCGACGAAATTTATCTTTTGTCGCTATAGATAAAAATGGCGACGAAATAATTTCGTCGCTATTGATCACAATTTTCGTCGCCATTGATGCGCATTTTGTCGCCAAAAGAGTCATTTAGTATGTAGTAATTTTGCATTAGCGACGAAAATATTTCGTCGCCAATTCATCATATGCAATGGCGATGAATTGTTTTCGTCGCCAATTCATTTTCTGCATATGCAATGGCGACGAAATAATTTTGTCGCGAAATACATAAATTGGTTTGCTTGTATTAGCGACGAAAAATTTCGTCGCCAATTCATTTTTATCATATGCAATGGCGACGAAATAATTTTGTCGCCAAACATATAAAAACAATTTGCATGTATTAGCGACGGAAAAATTTCGTCGCCAATTCATTTTCTTCATATGCAATAGCGACGAAATAACTTTGTCGCCAAACATATAAAAAGGATTTGCTTGTACTAGCGACGAACAATTTTTGTCGCCAATTCATTTTCATCATATGCAATGGCGACAAAATAATTTTATCGCCAAACATATAAAATGGTTGCTTGTATTAGCGACGAAATAATTTTGTCGCTAAAATTATGTATTCTAATAAATAAAATTATTTGAATATGCTATAATCATATTCGTTCCTGTTTATCACAATAATTTTCAAAACCAAAAGAGACGATCATATTAAACACAAAAAGATCCAATGATCCTGTGTAACTTCATTATACAACAAGATTTAACATTGTAAATTGTTCAATAGCCCAACAAAGAGATAAAAAGTAACAAAGTAATACCACATTGTTCACTACAAAACAAATTGTCCGACTACATAACAAAAGTAATAATATGTCGCTGACAATCTATAGATCCACCATGTCCACACCCAATCTGCATGAAAGCAACAGAAATCATTAATATCTCATAAGTCAGTGAAAGATCATAAAATATGTGAAATATAAAGTAATTATAAATTGAGTTTTCTCGAACATATGCTATAAATTGTCCTAAGTTATGGAATCTACCTCGGGAGTCACTTATTCATTTTGTTTCTTCCTACAAGTCAATTTAGTCGTACCCAGGGTGGGAGCGTGGGTTTGATGCCATGCGGATAATCGATTGTGCGAGTTGCCATGTAAAACCTCGATTATGAGTGTTTTGGAGTATTTTTAACGTTTTAAGCTATGGAATCTACCTCAGGAGTCTTTTATTCGTTATGTTTCTGTCTTTAAGTCTATTTAGTCTTACCCAAGGTAGAAGTGTAGGTTTGGTGTAAGCCGGACAGTCAGTTGTCCCAATTGCCATGTAAAACGCCGATATAGTTATATTTTGGGTCTTTTTTGACGTTTTAAGCTATAGATTCAACCCCAGGGGTCCATTATACATTTTGTTTCTTCCTACAAGTCTATTTAGTCATACTCGAGGTGGGAGTGTAAGTTTGATGACAGCCAGACAGTCGATTGTCCGAGTTGCCATGTAAAATGCCGATTATAGGTGTTTTTTGAAACTTTTTCGACGTTTTAAGTTATGTATTCTACCCCAGCACTCCATTTCTTTCTACAAGTCTATTTAGTTGTACCTGATGTGGGAGTGCGATTTTGGTGGCAGACAGACAACTAGTTGTCCAAGTTGCCGTGTAAAACCTCAATTATGAGTGTTTTGGAGTATTTTTTGATGTTTCAAACTATGGAATCCACACCTGGAGTCCGTTAATCATTTTGTTTCTTTCTATAAGTCTATTGCACGTTTGTTTCTAAATTCAATTCTTCAAATCTGCCAGTACTTTATTTATATGGATTGAAGAACTTATTTTCTATCAAATATCGCATATATTCACTGTTTTTTGCTTATTAGTTCATATTTCTCTATGTTAGTATTTAGATCAAGTTCATAGTACATTTAATTCACTATTTTTAGTATTCTTATTAATTCGCTACTTTAGTTGAACTTAGTTAAATAGTAAGTTTGCTTACTTCCTACTTAGATAGCATTAAGTTGTAGTTTAAACAAGTAGTTGTTTTATCTAGTTTTATTTCTTTTATATTTTCTTGCATTACTTTAGTTTCACTTGTTTAATCAGTCCGTTAATCCAGTTTAAACAAGTAGAGTGAATGCTGAACACCTAAGTAATAATATTTGAATACTTGCAAAAAACCAACATGGAACTACAACTACAACAATAGGCTTACTTTGCAAGAACATAGTGCCAATCTGATAAAAGCAGATGCAATAATCCAAAACTCAGCTAAATTTTGCAAAAAAATCAAGGCATACCTTGCTCAAACACTGAATCTAAGTCCAAGTCAGCATATAATTGAGCTTGCCCTGTATCACAAAATTATCCATGTCGACATAGTTAAATAGAAATTTAGATTTTCCCAAAGTATGGTTCTTATATCTTCCCAATCGACAACTTAAAACCAGTGCTACATGGTTCACTTACTAACATTTGCCAACCGGGACAATGCATGAAAACAAAAAATAATATCAATCCAAAAACATATAATTTCAGCAGTCAATATATTACCTTTCAAATTCCTTATTAACCTTAGAAACTCCTCATTCAGCAAATGACATTCCACCCAAATAGGACCAAGTGTGGCTGAGCAATAAACAATCAGTAAGCAATAAGCAAGTGTTAAGTGCACAATTGACCCTCAAACAATGGTCTCTGTTGGATAATTGAAAGAAAATAATTAAGAGAGTACAATTCTAACAATGTGTACGTTCAACCAATAACTCAGCTACCTGGGCCAAGAAATTTATTTTTAGGTGCAATTCATTTAAGCAGTTTATGGTTTAACGTAAAGGGTTTTAACTAATGGTGTGGTCCACAGATATTTGTATATTCAACCTTTTTTTTTCTTCAGAGTGCAAGCCTCTTTTTTTTTTCTTCAGAGTGCAAGCCTCTCTCTCTCTCTCTGAGTAGTTGTTCCTCCATTTTTCATCATCATCTGAAAAGAAAAAAAAACATACAAAGTTGTTAAAGCTATGTTGTTAAAGTTATGATCTTTTCACTTGAACAACGAATAGTTGTTAAGCTGCAAATTCAAAGAACCGGCTGGTGATTCGATCACCAACCCAAATGAGTGCTATTCAAATCAACTTGATTGAATCAATGATTCTTACTTTAATAACTATGGAGAGGTAGAGAGATATATTTAGGCAATTTATTTAGTACCAAAGAATGAAGACATTAAAAGGTGGAACCGTGGAAGTGAATCAGATAATGTGTGATAGATTACCTATACAAAGGAATTGATTAAATGGAAATTGATCAATTTTGTGTTATCAAATTTTGTTATGAAAGGGCCAGAGCCGGAGAGAGAGAGAGAGAGAGAGAGAGGGATGTGGTTACATTAGATAGTGAGAGAGAGAAGACAGTAGAGAGAGAGGGGTTTAGATCTAGAGTATACACGTAGAGTTGGGGGTTTGAACCAAGCCAACACAGAGGGAGTGGAGGGGGGGATTTCTCTAAACTTAGAGCCGGTGGTCTATGGTGGTTGGCGCCGGCAAAGGTCCCCAATTGTGGTGATGGTGAGATAGAGTTGTAGCCGGAGGAAGGGAGAGAGAGAGAGAAAAAGGGTTCCAAAATTAGAGAGAGAGATTTCTCCAAACTGTTTGAATTCAAAAGAGAAAGACAAACATTAAATAAAAATAAAAATAAATCAATAAATAAAAAGCCAAGCATTCCAAACTCAATATCAGCCCTTCTTTGTCTTTGGTAAGATTCAATCCTAGCCCTTCTTTGTCTTTGTCTTGGGAGGAGACAAACCCCTTCCTCCCTTATTATATAGATTATTACTATTATATATATATTTACTTTTATTACATTCGGGGAGGGGAGATTTGAACTTGAGCCTAAGATTTTATTACTATTATATATGTATATATTTAATTTTATTACTTTTATTGAGGATAGGTTTATATCCTCTTCTCTAAGAAGAGAATTAAATTGTACAATTTGAAGAGTTAGAGTAAAAGAAAATGGTAACATAGTACAATCCTGACCAATTTGAATCCAAATTCTACAACTTTTTGTGTGTGTGTGTGTTTAATAATCAATCTAAGCAGCAAACATGGGTTAGGATTTGGATCAAGTTTTGGACCTTCTAGTAGCTCTATTAGCAAGTGATATTATGAATGCAGAGAACAATAATAAAGATAAAACAACTCCCTCACATACACACACCCATATATACATATATATATGTATGTATGTATGTATGTATGTATACCTGTAATCAGGAGGATTTGCGGGCCATGAGGACATCTGCCAAAGTGACTGCATTATTAAACATAAATGATTTTTTTCCCTTCCAAACGTGAGTCATATGCAATTGCTAGTATTTGGCTGCACTAGTTGAACCACTCTCTCTAATGACAAGTCCATGTGCTTTCGGGGTAAAGTGTCCTTAACACTCTCCGTTAGATTATGTAACAGTGACACGTTACTCGAAAGCACAGGGGTTAAGTGGTCACTTTTAATCCACAAGGAGGTAGTGTCACCGAGCCAAACCACAGGAGGGTAAATTGTAATTAACCCTAAATTGAATACAACAGTAAACAGTAGTAATAAACACCAACTAAGCTCATAATATAAGCTTAACAACAATGAAACTCACTTAAACAAACACTTCCGCAAGATTAAATTTTATGGACTTACTCCAAGGATTCAAGTATGATAGTCCTTGTTTTTGTCCCTACGGATCAACTTTGCCAAACATGTACCTAATCCAGGATCTCAGTATTCAACAATCACAATATTAGGTAAAATTACAATGTATGCTCTAATCACAAGCAATGCACATGTATATCTGCAATAGTATGGAAAATCAAAACCTATGGACCATACTTAGATTTGGACCATAAGCTTGAAAAAATA
This sequence comes from Hydrangea macrophylla, assembly GCA_033977485.1. NCBI lineage: Eukaryota > Viridiplantae > Streptophyta > Magnoliopsida > Cornales > Hydrangeaceae > Hydrangea > Hydrangea macrophylla. The sequence goes on along the minus strand of CM066990.1, from coordinate 66,299,412 downwards.
AAAATCCTAAGCTTCATGTAATTCACCAGTGTACAAATACAATTAAAAAGTTCCCTTAAAACTTGAATCATGATGTTCAATTTGGAAGAAAAAAAATGTGCTTTGCCACAAGAGCAGGAAATTAGGGGAAACCAAATTGTAGAGGACCATAGAAAGATGGGCAGTTGAAAATTACCAGATTGAGAGCACCATCAAAGGGGCGGCGGCTCGTGCTGAAATGCCACCGGCAATGGCGGCCAAGTATGTATAATTTTCATTCATTTATTTTCTACATAGGCTTTTGGCGCATCTATTATACCTTAGATTGGGAACACAAAACCCAAATCCCTGTTGTCCATTAATCCTTAGATTGAAAACTCAGCAATGAGGTCGATTTGTGACATTGAGAACCCTAACCATTTGGGAAGGAACACACACACACACAGAGAAGGATCGAGAAATGGCATCGAGAAATAGGACGACGGTGGTGGATGGCGATGGTGGACGGCGGCAATCGACGGCGTCGGTGGTAGGTGTGGCCTCTTCTCTCTCTCTCTCTCTCTGTAAACAATGTACGATTATGAACGATTCTCTTTGGGGTTTTCTTTTCTTTTTTTTCTTTTTTTTTTTCCCTTTTGCGTATGAAAAAGGACCCATACTTGTAACTTTTAGTCTTTTGCCCCTAGTTTTTCCCGCCCAATATTTTCTTTTTGTAGTGTTCCAAAATTTCTATCCTAAAATGTTTTCTAAATCATGTGACAATGGGGTCGAGTAAAAAACTTCTAATCAAAATTCAACTAGTCTTACTGTAATAGATCTGACCCCACTGCTATATTATTTGGGAAGCACTTTTGGGATAAAAATTTGGAAAACATATTATTTTATATTATTAAGAAGACGGCCCATGCAAGACATGGACGTTGGATTTGATTGAAAAATGCAATATAATATGTTCTATTAATTAGTAAAATGATGTTATATTACTTGCAATATAATATGGACGTTGGATTTTCAATTTAGAATCAAATAATTGCAATACATAGCTAATTCATGTAGTGAGGAAGTCATTGGACACGAAGCACATTAAAGTGGAAATGTACAATGCGGGATACAATGTAATGGAACGCATGCCATGAAAATTACAATTAAGAGCTTACGTTATAAAGAAAGTGCTTGAAGACAAGAATCTAGCTAAGCTTGAAGCATGAACACCAAGTGTTGGAGCTCTACAAGTTCCCAAAAAATTAAAGCTCCCAAAAAAAAAAAAAAATCAATTAGATCAAAGAACAATTAGGAAAATCCTAGATGTGAGCAACCAACTAATCTAAAATCTTTAAACACAGTACAAAATATTGATTTACATCAAAGGTTGACCCCACAAGCATAGTTGTAAATACATGGAGACTCTTTAGATATCATCCTCATAAGTATAATTCTGATGCCTATTAGTCAAGAGGCAGAGAGGCACACTTCTCTTTTCATATATAATTGATTCCAGGGTAACAAACACTTAAGGTATACATACATGTGTATGTAGTTTGTACTCATATATATATATATAAAATGGTTGTGGGTATAACTTAAATTCACTAGACTAAATTAAATTAAAACATAATTGTAAATGAAAACAACTCAGATCCCAATTAGAGAAAACACATGGCAAGTGTTCAAAATTTTACATAAGTGTTAATCTTTTGGGTCAATTATATTTTACCCCCCTATGGTTACGCCCATTTTCACAAAGGGGGCTAAGTGTTAATATGTTTTTAAGTTGATCAAACTGATCCACAGTACCCCAATTCATGAATCCAAACTAAGAAATGTAAAATCCTGTTTATTGGGATTTCCTTTTTTTTTTATTTATTGATAAATAGTGCAAGCACTATAGTAACAATGTACAAAGACAACACCCAAGATTTAAGCAACTATCCCCTCACAAGCATAAAGCCAAACACCATGTGTACATAAAATAAACCCAACCAAACAATAACCAGACTTAGAGGTCCAACCCCCGGTTCAAGGATCACAAATAAAGCACATGGCCCAAACTAAGCACCCAAAATTTCCAAGTGAATCGGCAAGCTCCAAACCAAAAATGCAGTCCTGACTTCCATTATTTCCGTACCAATTACTGAAGAAAATGGAAGTCTCAGTCAGTTTAAACTCTAAATTAATTAGTAACTTTCAACTTAAAATGAATCAATCCTTTTGAGATACAAACCCTAAAAATCCAATTTCCGTTAAAATAAAAATTTAATAAACAAGGCATGTATGTGGGAAGAGAAGTGTCCTGTATACATCAAATAATTTTGGTTCAGTTGATATAGAAAAGGGAAGAAACTAAAATCATCAAAGTTTCAACCACCCACAAAACTAAAACAATCCAGACCATATATACATACATTTTACATTGGTTTGAAATAGAGAGATTGAGAGACAGAGAGACCTAGAGACGTAGCGAGATAGCAGAGAGCAGCGGAGAGATACGACAAGAGGCGGCAAGTGGTGGTGGACGTCGCCGGCGTGGACTGGTAGTGGTGGGCGTCGCCGGCCTGAACTGTTGCTCAAGAGTGAGAGAGAAGAGAGAGATGGCGGAGGGGGGTGGGGAGGTGGAGTGGGTTGGGTTTGTGAGAGAGAGAGAGAGAGAGAGAGAGAGAGAGAGAGAGAGAGAAGCTTGAAGTTTGTTTTGGGGGGAAATGAAATCGCAGGTTTCTTTTTGGGGAAAGTGTTAGGGTGGGAAATTTTGGGCAAATAAAGGGTTGTTTGGGTACATGTATGGCTCATACAAACTAGGCCTTAATTTGGTAAGTGTAAGGGTGTGTTTGATAATCCAGTTAGAGTACTGCTAAGCTTCCCAAATTTCTATCCCAAAAGTGTTTCTCCAATAATGTGGCAATGGGCCAAATTTCTATCCCAAATGTGTTTCTCGGAGAAGAGTTTTTCTTTTGATCTAACATTTTGACTCTTTCTTTCCTTTTTCAATTGGTTTTCATTGGTTAAAATGACAAGTAAAAACTCGTCCTCGACACTAGGGGTGGGCAATCGAATAGTTCGGGTTCGAACCGACAAGTTCGAGTCGGGTTGTTGGGGTTCGGGTTGGCTTTTTTCTTTTTTCCCTTTTTTTTTTTTTTTACCAAAATCCGAACTGAAACAAAGTTCAAAAATATAGTTCGGGTTTGAAATAAAAATTCGGGTTCTAGTTCAAAAGCTCGGATTGAAATTAAACCGAAATAAAATTTTTTCCCCTTCTCTCTCTCTCCCTTTCTTTTTGGGGCAGCCTGATAAGTGAGAACTGATATACAAACACATATATAGACATATTACATCAAACACTAAATAAGAACAAGTATCATCAGATCGATAAGAACTCATATTCAAAATAATAAACAACCCACCTTCCAGATCCAAAGATCCTCTAAGTAATCAAAAGATATGTGTACCTATACAAATACAATACAATACACAGATGTCCTTAGTGAACTAATCTGCTCAACAAGGAAGAGAAACAAAAATTCTTAACCAAATATAAACAATAATAAAAAAAGTCGAAAGAGAAATGCTCAGATCTACTACAATCTAAAACCAGATATAAAGATCTGAAACTGTAATAGCAATTTGACACCACCCACAATAGAAATCGTGCCGAGACTGAGCCACGCCATCGCCGTCGCCGTCACTGTCACTGTCGCCGTTGCCGTCGCCAAGAGGAGGAAGGAGTGAGGTTTGGGTGAGTTAATGCCCTTGAGGGTTCAGCCATTTAGGACTTCAGAGGGGTCTGAGAGACTGAGTCATCTCTGACTGTCTGAGAGATGAGAGTTTGGTTTTTGATATGAACCCTAATTCCTCAACATGTTTTTATATAGCTCCTAAAAGTTCGGATATTTAGTTTTGAATCGAACCTATTTCCCCTATCGAAAATCGAACCAAACTAATTCGAACTGAAATAAGTTCGGTTCAATTTTTATCCGAATCGAAATGCGTTAAAATTTTTGGGTTCGTGTCGGTTTTTCGGGTTAACCCGAAGTATGCCCACCCCTACTCAACACACTCCAAAATAAATAAAAAATTGAAATATAGCTGAGTCTTAAATCCATTAATATCCGTTTTGAATTTTAAATGCATTAAAATAAAGTCAAATTACTAGCTTAGATTAAATTGAAAAAAAATAGTACTCACTTTAGGCGACGAAATAATTTTTCTTCGCCATAGACATCACTTTGAAAAAGGAATTTTTTATCACTCACTTTAGGCGACGAAATAATATTTCGTTGCCATAGATCACTTTAGGCGACGAAATAATTTTTCGTCGCCATTGACCAGTTTGTAAATGGAATTTTTTATCACTCACTTTAGGCGACGAAATAATACTTCGTCGCCATAGACATCACATTAGAACTCACTTTTGGCGACGAAATAATTTTTCATCGCCATAGGCATCACTTTTGGCGGCGAAATATTATTTCGTCGCCATAGACATCACACTAGAACTCACTTTTGGCGACGAATTATTATTTCGTCGCCATAGGCATCACTTTTGGCGACGAATTAAATTTTCGTCGCCATAGGCATCACTTTTGGCGACGAAATAATATTTCGTCGCCAAAGACATCACATTAGAACTCACTTTAGGCGACGAATTTATATTTCGTCGCCATAGGCATCACTTTTGGCGACGAAATAATATTTCGTCGCCAAAGACATCACATTAGAACTCACTTTAGGCGACGAATTTATATTTTGTCGCCATAGGCATCACTTTTGGCGACGAAATAAATATTTCGTCGCCATAGACATCACTTTAGGCGACAAAATATAATTTCGTCGCCAAAATTGACACTTTAGGCGAAGAAACAGAATTTCGTCGCCAAATTTAAGATTTTTTCAGCCTCTTAGGCGACGAAATTTAATTTTGTCGCTAAAGCTATACTTTTGGCGATGAAATTTAAATTTCGTCGCCATGTTTCGTCGCTAAAGCCCATTTTTGTTGTAGTGTATGTAAGCCCTTGGTGTACCAAGTTGGGGGTCTCCCCTCATGGGGGTGCATGGTCTAGGGTGAGAGATTAATCATTGGGGTTTTCTGTGAGGAGTGTTCACAGCATTATAGGGATGTGCATTTCTTTATCTCTGTGATTTATCTATGTTACAGTGATTAATTGTGTCAGGTTCTTTGGGGGTATTGAGTGGGGAGAGTACAAGGGTTTTGTATTTGGGTTATGAGATTTAATTCATGTAACTTGTGCCACTCAATAGTGAAAGAATGGATCTCTCGAGTGTGGACGTAGGCTGGTGTTTGGCCGAACCACGTAGAAATCTGTGTGTCTTTTCTTTGGTGTGCATGTTTAATTACTGCTCATGTGTGTGTGTTTATTTGGGAGAAATTGATTCTGCGTGTTAAATTCCCAACAAGTGGTATCAGAGCTATGGTTGTCAGATCATGGTGACAGAGGCGCACAGTGACAGTGGAGATTAGCAGCACGGTGGTTAAAAGATAACACAGGATGAAGAAGAAAAAAAAATAGGTGAACATGTTAGTAACGTGGTGACGGTGGTCATGGTCATGGTCTCGTGAACGATAGGCTTCGGATTTGTTTTTTGAAGTTTGTCATGGTAAATTATTCCATGTGGCATGGGGTAGCGAAACTTGAATCATGATTGGTTGGAATTTCAAGGAGCTTGTGGGGATAAGCTATGTTACTTGGAATTCGGGTCGGAGATGGTTCCTAAGGTTTTCGGGCGCTGCGGATTCACCGGAGGGTGCAGATTTGTGATATTCTGCATAAATTGAGATTATTTTTCTTGGTGATAGATTCTATATATATATTGCAGCAGGTTGGGATCAAGGGCCGAAAAATAATTTTGATGTTACTGTGATTGTACCATGTTGCGTATGGTGGAGAGGTTCTCACATTCCACTCATACGGGCATTTCTCTTGGATTGTTAGATTCTGGGTACGGTAAGTATGTGCTTCTGGAGAAAATAATTTGATGGGTTCCAAGAAGACGGGGGCAGACACAGGCACAATTATCCGACATGTTTAATTACTGCTCATGTGTCACAGAGCTATGGTTGTCAGATCATGGTGACAGAGGCGCACAGTGACAGTGGAGATTAGCAGCACGGTGGTTAAAAGATAACACAGGATGAAGAAGAAAAAAAAATAGGTGAACATGTTAGTAACGTGGTGACGGTGGTCATGGTCATGGTCTCGTGAACGATAGGCTTCGGATTTGTTTTTTGAAGTTTGTCATGGTAAATTATTCCATGTGGCATGGGGTAGCGAAACTTGAATCATGATTGGTTGGAATTTCAAGGAGCTTGTGGGGATAAGCTATGTTACTTGGAATTCGGGTCGGAGATGGTTCCTAAGGTTTTCGGGCGCTGCGGATTCACCGGAGGGTGCAGATTTGTGATATTCTGCATAAATTGAGATTATTTTTCTTGGTGATAGATTCTATATATATATTGCAGCAGGTTGGGATCAAGGGCCGAAAAATAATTTTGATGTTACTGTGATTGTACCATGTTGCGTATGGTGGAGAGGTTCTCACATTCCACTCATACGGGCATTTCTCTTGGATTGTTAGATTCTGGGTACGGTAAGTATGTGCTTCTGGAGAAAATAATTTGATGGGTTCCAAGAAGACGGGGGCAGACACAGGCACAATTATCCGACAGAGGTAATTGTTAGGATACTGCATGTAGAAACGTTGATCAAATATTTTTAGAGCATGTTCGCTATTTGGGTGGTGTGATATTGATCCCAAAGTTGCGGAGGAATCTAATATTGTTGCTGAAATCACACACAGCAGTTGAGAGAAGTGTGGATTATTTATGTCGTCTGGTTGGTAGAGTTGTACTCCCAAGTCCTCGATGAAAATTTCTTATATAAGTGAGTGCGTGGATGGTTTATTCACGGTTCAGATGATGGTGAGGGGAAATCCTGCTTTGGGAGAAAGAGAGGTCGAGACTCTTCTCTGGTGGAGTTAATGGGTATAATCAACTCGGTGCAGCTGCACATGTATTGGCCGCGGTTTGACGAATCGGAGGTGTTGAGACCATATTGATTCGGGGTGTGCACGCTGGTACGGAAGACGGTCAATGGCAAACGGTTACAAAGTCCTTAGCTTTGTGGGTGCTTCATTTGAGGGGGTACTGATCATGTGTGATAAATTGATTGGACAGTTTCCCCACAAGTGATAGAGGGGGTGATTGTTAGGGTTATATCACATGTGGGATAATCCCATTAATTTAGGGATTGTGATTTGGCTAGATTCCTATTGTGATTTGGTTTCCTTTATGATAGAGTTGTATTACTTGTCCAATAAGTAATGGGTTGTAAGCTCTATATATAGGGATGTTGTATAGGAATTTATGTAAGCCCTTGGTGTACCAAGTTGGGGATCTCCCCTCATAGGGGTGCATGGTCTAGGGTGAGAGATTAATCATTGGGGTTTTCTGTGAGGAGTGTTCACAGCGTTATAGGGATGTGTATTTCTTTATCTCTGTGATTTCTCTATGTTACAGTGATTAATTGTGTCAGGTTCTTTGGGGTATTGAGTGGGGAGAGTACATGGGTTTTGTATTTGGGTTATGAGATTTAATTCATGTAACTTGTGCCACTCAATAGTGAAAGAATGGATCTCTCGAGTGTGGACGTAGGCTGGTGTTTGTGTTAAATTCCCAACAGAGCCTTCTATAGTGGAGGTGCTAATGCTTTAGGAAGAAAAATTGGAAGAAAAAACGTGATAAACAGTAAGTTATAGTAAGATTTTCTAACATTTTGTAGTACATTAATAACAAATATTAATTTTTAATTTATAACTATATTTTCAATTGTAGAAGACATATCATAAAGTATAAATGAAAAGAATGTACCATTTCGTGCAATCTATGTCCATAGTTAATAAACAATCGCATTTACAATCACTTCTACATTTTGCAGGAATCTTCAAATTCTTGGAATCGAGGAGTCATAATAAATGAATTACGTGAATTTCAGGTGAAAAAAAACCCAATCTAAACTAAATTGAACATAACTAAAAATATATCTAATTTTTTGCTTACATTTCTAACTTTAGGTTTTGTTTTAATTGCAGGAAAATAGAAGAATTGAGAGAAGATGGCGCAAAATAACTAGATGTAATTAATATTTCTCATGTTCATGTAAATTAATTTTAATTGATTCTAATTAACAATAAATTTGTAATATTTTTCATTTCGAAACTATCGGTATTATCCTGTACAATTATCAATAGAACCTTCACTGGTGATTTTGTTTTTTCAATATCCCGTGTATTTGCACTGGAGCATCTGCAATGAAGGCAATGCATAAAGCAACGTTAGTAGCATACCCCCCTCACACCCCCCCCCCCCCCCCCCCCCACACACACACACACACACATTTTGCTTAGATGGATTGGAATGGACGAATTGCATAAAAAAAAATGTCTGCTTTCTTTCATCTCTTAATATTTTGATTCCATGCCTATGTAATTTATTTAATTGTAAATATATTTCTTCATTTTCTGCAACTTCCTTTAGGTTTTTTTTTTTTTTTTTGCTCTTCGTGCCCTCTGGCAATTACTAGTTTAAGAAAGAAAACGAAAAACAATCACTTCTTAGTTCGAAAAAGCTATTTGCGTACTTTTTACAAGGTTTTGATAGTAGCTTTTTGGGTAAATTATATTTTGTACTCTTATAGTTTGAGTGAGATTTTATTTTGGTTCCTGTAGTTTTAATTTTGTCATTTTGGTCCTTACAGTTTTAGTTTAGATTCAATATAATTCATTCATCAATTTTTCTTACACTGTTTAACAGATTTAGGTTCAGTGTAGGTGTGTCAAGTGTAATTTCTCAAAGTAAATTTACCATTATGCACCTAACAATACCTCACGTGTGCATCATATGACATATTTTCGTAAAAAAAAAAAAATTGTAGAAAATTTTTATGAATAAACTAAATTGAAGCTAAACTGGAACTATAAAGAGGAAATTGACAAAATTAAAACTATAGAGATCAAAGTAACCTCACATCCAAACTATTAGAGTGCAAAGTGTAATTTACCCTAACTTTGTATTCATTTCGTCTTCATCATTTTGATTTTAAGAAGTTTTTCTACTGGGCTGAAAAAGAAAAGAAAGAAGAAGTAGTTTGGCAATTAAAGAATAGAATAGCTCTGACGTTTGGCAGGGTCCACCAAATCAGAATGTTTATTGGTGGGGTTGGGTCGGTTGGATACTTTGGAGTATTACTACATGCCAAGAATTTAAGTGGTCAGTAAAGGGTTCAGTTGGATACTTTGGATTGGATGCACTATCCGCATCCTCGCAACCTTTATAATAACACCAATAATAACTACACGTGTTGTACTATATATCGTTTGCAAATTGCACCTCTTACAATTTGCACAATTTTTGCTCGGGCCTATCGAATTTTCACAATTTTTTGCAATTTCACAATTTTTGCAAATAGAACATTTTTGTTTATCCATTTTTTTTTCATCATTGTCACTTAGGTTTCACTGTGTGACACATGTCCCATTTAATTTCTATTTTGCCCATATACTATCAACATAATTACTGAAATGAAATACGTGTCACCCAATGAGGCTTGAATGAACAATGGTGGACAAAAAATAGATGAGCAAAAATACTCTCTTTTGCAAATTGGGAACCATAATATTATAGACCTAAATTCATATAACTATTTTTATTTTTTAAAGATCCATTGTGATACAGAGTCTCAAATCAATGTATTTACAAGTTATATACAATGAGCACTTTTCCATATGAATGTGAATTTTTCATCCTCAACATTTGGGGGATCATTTACAGGACAACTTGGAAGTTTGTGTTAATTATTTTTATGCAATTTTTTACTTCTATATGTTTGTATTAGTTCTTTTTTGTGATCTGCTTTTATGAATAAAGTTCATGGTTCATAAAAAAATAAAAAAAAAAAAAGAAAAAAAAAAGAAAAAAAAAAAAGTATTACTCGAAAGCATCATGTAAAATTTGATGATTTTTTAATTTTACAAAAATAAGTTAATATTTTTTTCAACAATAGAGTGATTTTTAAATTCTGTATTATAGAGAGACTGAAAATTAATTATCTCAAAAGAAAAAGACGAATAAAAAGAAGTGAAAGATCAGTGGGGGTCATGGAGCTGTTTTTGTGTCGGCAATGAGCATTTTGGCCGTACATATCTTTCTACTTGTTCTTTTTTTTTTTTTTTTTGTGTGTGTGTCTGTGTGTGTCAAAGGCTATACATATTCACATCTAAGTAATTAGAGTGCGTTTGTTAAAATTGAAAATTTTAGTGTTGAATTTTAAATACTAAATTTTTTTAAGTGATTGAAAGTAATTTTTCAAGTACTGAAATAGAATATATTTAATTATTATTTTTAATATGAATTTTTTATTTAAAGCTTTCAATGAATATTTTACTGCTTTTTCAATTAAGTGATATATTATTAAATATTTTAAAAAAAAAATAAGTGCTGAAAATTTTTATTTTTAAAATTTAATTGAGTTATCACACACATGTACATAAAAAGTTGATAATCTTTGAAGAGAAAAAGTTTGAGACGGAACCCCAATATACATATTTTGCAACACCCAATTAGATATAAACACATCGGTATTATTAGCCTACAATTTTGGTAGACATTGTATAGTACTATAGCTTTTGAGTTGTGGTTGAGTTGGTTACTATCCAAAAGTGGTGGGTCCCATGCTTATTACTGTTAAACCATGATTATGGGAAACGGCTTGGGTACTGTTAGCACAGTATTGTGCGTACTGTGTAAGACATAATTTGTACAATAAAACTGCCTTTATAAAAATAATTTTGTAAAATTGGACAATTTTATTGCGCAAACTGTCTTGCACAGCACGCACAAAACTGTACTAACAGCACCCAAGTTGTTTCCATGATTATGATGAACAAGATCAAACATTTAGAATTTTGTGGGCAAAGACTAGCATATAACCATGTGGTTTGGTTGCATCAACCAAACCACTCTTGACACATTATAACAAATATTTGTACAATGGGTACAAAGGTTCCTTTCTATAGGTATTGGTATGTCCAAAATAATCTAGCTAATGGAACAGTGCCACGTCGCCAGGAGGAGCCGGTTCTTCCGGTGAGGGCGCCCGTCCGGCTAAGCATTCCTGAGGTAACCTTGGGACCGGGCGGTTCGCACCGCCCGGCCGGGCATGACGGTCGCAGACGCCCGTGATCCCGACCAACCAGCAGTTTCCTAAATCAATTATAAGTCTGAGGAAGAAGATATGGCAGTTTCCTAAACCATTTAGGAAACTCTCCTAAAATCAAGCAAATCTATTGTAATCAGATTAGGTTCCCTAATCTCATGAATTCTTACCATGTAAGGGTGGACTCTTGCATCTATAAAAGAGCCCACCTACCCTATCAAAGGGATCCCGAAATCAATTCTCTAAGCATACAAGCAATTAACAGAGAACTCACCATCTACACGCATACACTCGGCCGGTATTACTGGTAGTGCCACCCATCTTTGTTGGCTCACCAGGCCCGCCGGTGATCTGCTAGTGAGAAGCGCACAAACGCAACAGTGGACGTAGGTCACCTTGTTAACGGGACCGAACCACATACAAATCCTTTCTTACCTCGTTTTCTGTCCAAATCTTTCTTACCAGTTTTCGGCATCATCAGTTTGGCACCGTCTATGGGAAAGACATAGTCTTCTCATCAACAAAAATCTCTGACTGATCAATATGCCGCCAAAGGGGGGTAAGAAAGCAGCTAATTCAACTGGTCAGGAGAACCTGCAAATTGAGCAGCGGGCTGCCTCCATGACCACTGAACAGATCACGGCAGCGCTGGAGCAACTCTTGGAGGGCCAGTGCCGAACACAGGAGCAGATAGAGGCGCTCATGGCCCAACATGAGAAGCGTCCCGCTTCTGAGAATCAGCCTGAGAAGAGCGCTCCACTTAAAAGGCCCGCCAGGGCACGGAGGCAAGCCCGTTCTGCCCCGGTGTCCCCTCCGGACCGGGAACACCCGGCTGACGGAGAGCGCAGCCAGGCCACTAGGCACTCACAAAGACGACCTCGGCTCAATCCTGGCCGAGTGGAGGATGCCAGAATTATCATCGATCGGCGGCGTGCGGCCAGAGGGGAGGAGTCCGGACGGAGAGCCCGGGAATCGGTCGACGATCCTCCGGGCCTTAGCCGGGGGGATCTTAGGCACAGGCTTTCCCGGACCCAGAGCCAGGTTCCATCCCGAGGTCGACGCGCTTTGAGGAGGAGTCCTCGTCGTCCGACCCGACCTACCGCTCAGACCCAGCTAGGAGAACAGGGCGGAATGACGTCAAAGCCCAGGTTGAGGAACTGCAGCAGTAGATCGAGAGGCCAAACCGCAAGTCCGACCACGACCTCACGAACATAGAGACAGAGTCGCCTTATACCGCTCGGGTGATGCAGTTCCCCATTTCACGGAAGTTCAAACCCCCTCACCTCAGCTCGTATGACGGCACAGGGAGCCCGGTGGACCACGTCCGTACTTACAAGGCCCAGATGGCACTGGTCACCACGGTGGACGAGCTGCTGTGCCTGGCCTTCCCTTGTACCCTCAAGGGGCCAGCCGCATAGTGGTTTCACGCTTTGAAGCCCCGGATGGTCGACAACTTCCAAGCCCTCGGCAAACTGTTCATCAGCCAGTTCGTCGGGATGCTCGACCGGTCGCAACTGGACACTCAGCTGCTGACTGTTAAGCAGCGCAAAGGGGAGACCCTGAGGAAGTATGTAGACCGTTTCAACCAGCAAAGGCTCCTGATCCGCAACCTTAACAAAACGGCCGTAATTATGGCCTTCTGTTCGGGAGTTCAACACACCAAGGTTTCCACGTCGTTCCATCGTGACTGACCAACGACCCTGGTGGAGCTCTCAGAGAGGGTCGAAAAATACATAGATACCGAGGAGTTCTTGAAGGCGAAGCGCACCGGCCAGGCGGGAGATGAATCCCCGAAGGCCAAGCGCAAGCGTGAAGGGTTCGAGAAGGGCACGGGAAAGAAGCCAAAGCAAGACCAAAGAGATGGCCGACCTCAGCCCCCAACTGCCTTCACGCCCCTCTCTCGGCCCATACATGAAGTCATGGCCGCCGCAAAGGTGCAGAGGCTGCTTCTGCAGCCAGCTAAACTCAGAGCCCCGCCCGGCAAGAGAAATCGGGACAAGTTTTGCCGCTACCACAGGGATCACGGCTATGAAACAGAGGATTGCTTCATATTGAAGATAGCAATAGAAAAGCTGATCGAGCAGGGACACCTCACCGAGTTCGTCACAGAAAGACGGCCTCAGCAGGACACCCGAACTCCTAACCAGCCACCGCCACCACTTGGCCACATCCACGTGATTTCTGGAGGAACATCAGGCGGAGGCGATTCACAGTCGGCACGGAAGATGCATGCCCGGGCCTCCCGAGCGGACGTCGGGCAGGTCCAATCCGCCGACTCCTCCCCAACCGATGTCCTAACATTCATGCCCGACGACCTGCAAGGGATCCATTGCCCCCATGATGACCCGCTAGTAGTGACGCTTTCTATAGCCAACTATATGGTCCGGAGGGTGCTTGTGGACACAGGCAGCTCGTCCGATATTATATTCACATCGGCATTTGACCAACTCGGGATCACCAGGGATCGGCTCCGACCGGTCGCTACTCCCCTGGTTGGATTTAACGGCTCTAGTACACAACCGCTCAGAACAATCGAGCTCCCAGTTCTTATGGGGACCTACCCTCAGCAGGCCTCCGTACTCACCAATTTTGTGATCGTAGAAACCCCGTGGGCGTACAACGTCATCCTTGGCAGGCCAACCCTCAACAGGGCTAGAGCAGTCGTCTCCACCTACAGCCTAATAGTGAAGTTCCCAACTCTCCAGGGACCTGGGTGCTTGCGTAGGGATCAGAGCACCGCCCGCAGTTACTATGTCAGCTCGTTGCACTAGGGGGCAGTCACAGAAACTTTGAACATCCAAGAGATGGACCCACGGGACCAGAGTGATATGATAGGACCGATAGAAGAGCTGGAACAAGTAATGCTGGATCCTGAGTACCCAGACCGCACGGTCAGCATAGGTGCCCTACTGGAGCCCACCTTGAAGGAAAAACTGACTCAATTTCTGAGACAAAATCAAGATGTTTTTCCTTGGAGTCATGAGGATATGCCCGGGATTGATCCCCGAGTAATGTCCCATCGTCTCAATATTAGCCCGGATTGCCACCCAGTCAAGCAGAAGAGAAGGGGCATGGCCCCTGAGAGACAGAAGGCAGTGAGTGAGGAGGTCGAGAAGCTCCTAAAGGCGAAGTCCGTATAAGAGGTCCACTATCCCGACTGGCTAGCTAATGTTGTTCTCTTCAAGAAAAGCAACGGGAAGTGGAGAATGTGCGTGGACTTCACCGACCTCAACAAGGCCTGCCCCAAGGACTGCTATCCGCTGCCCAGGATAGACCTCCTTGTAGACTCTACCACAGGTCACTCACTCCTCTCATTCATGGTCACTTACTCGGGGTACAACCAGATCAGCATGTACCCCAGGTATGAAGAGAAGACTGTGTTCATCACTGACCAAGGCATATACTGCTACAAGTTCATGCCATTCGGCCTCAAGAATGCCGGGGCTACCTACCAGCGCCTGGTCAACTATATGTTCAAAGACCTCATTGGAAAGTCCATGGAGGTATATGTGGATGATCTGCTAGTCAAAAGCCGGGACGAGCACGACCACCTTGAGCACTTGGCCGGGGCCTTCAGCATCTTGAGAAAGTTCAGGATGAGGTTGAACCCGGCCAAATGCACCTTTGGCATCTCGTTCGGGAAGTTTCTTGGCCATCTGGTCAGTAGACGGGGGATTGAGGCAAACCCCGAGAAGATCAAAGCTATCATCAACATGCGGTCGCCCAAATCAACGAAGGAAGTTCAGAGCCTAGCCGGACGAGTGGCCGCACTGAACAGATTTATCTCCCGAGCTACCGACGGGTGCCTGCCATGCTTCAAAATCCTCCGCAAAGCGTTCCAGTGGTCAGAAGAGTGTGAAGAGGCATTCCAGGAACTCAAGAAGTACCTGGCATCCTCCCCTCTCCTCTCAACACCCGTACCGGGGGAAGAATTATTTTTATACTTAGCAGTGTCATCATCGGCGGTTAGCTCGGCACTCATCCGGGAGGAGCACGGGATACAGTTCCCAGTGTATTACACCAGTCGGGCATTACAGGGTGCGGAGAGTAGATACTCTTGCATCGAGAAGCTGGCCTTCGCCCTTATCACATCAGCCCGACGGCTCCGACCATACTTTCAGGCTCATGCCATTGTAGTCCTAACCGATCAGCCTCTCCGCAGAATTCTAAGTCGGCCAGACACATCCGGGAGGCTCGTCAAGTGGGCCTTGGAGTTGGAAGAGTTCGAAGTGATCTACCGACCCCGGACAGCCATCAAGGGACAAGCCGTAGCAGACTTTCTGGTCAAGTTTACATATCCCGAGGACCCGGTCGAAGAGTCGGAGCCCCCAGCCTTACCGCCCGGGTTACACTCCGACATCCCAACCTGGGTACTGCATGTGGATAGCTCTTCCAATCAGCAAGGTAGTGGGGAAGGAATCATCCTGACTACCCCCGACGGTATCCAGCTCGAATATGCACTAAGGTTCGGGTTCCGTGCCTCCAACAATGAAGCCGAATACGAAGCCCTCTTGGTCGGGTTACAGTTAGCCATCTCAATGAGCGCGCAACAGGTCCAGGGCTACAGCGACTCCCAGCTCGTGGTCAACCAGGTAAACCAAGAGTACGAAGCGCGGAAAGACAACATGGTAGCCTACTTGGCCCTTGTCCGAACGATTTCTAAATAGCTTCGAGGATTCTCCATCACTCAAATACCCAGAGAAGAAAATACCAGAGCCGACCGATTGGCTCGCCTCGCTTCGTCTTCTGATTCAGACTTGCCCAGGATAAGGATACAATTCTTACCCGAGCCTAGTGTGATCAACTCAGAGGGCATGGAGGTCGACCCGGTCACTCTGGGACCCAGCTGGATGGAACCGCTCGTGACATTCTTAACAACAGGAAGGCTGCCAGACGACAAAGATGAGGCACGCCGGGTCAAGTACCGGGCAGCGCGATATCACCTCCTTGACGGCATCCTCTACAAGAGAGGATTCACTATCCCGTACCTCCTCTGCGTTCATCCTGCGCAAGTGCAAGCAATACTGTTTGGAATCCATGAAGGTGTGTGCGGGAACCACATCGGAGGTCGGGCACTCTCCAGAAAGGCCCTACTACAAGGTTACTATTGGCCAACCATGGCCCGAGATTCGCAGGAGTATGTTCGAAGGTGTGACAAGTGCCAAAAGTACTCTCCCATGATCAACCGACCGGGAGAACTCCAGACACCGATCCACAGTCCCTGGCCATTTGCCCAGTGGGGAATTGACATTGTTGGTCCCTTACCGACACGAAAAGGGCAAGTCAAATTTACCGTGATAGCTGTTGACTACTTCACCAAATGGGCGGAGGCTGAACCTTTGGCAACGATAATCGACCAGAAAATGGAGAGCTTTGTGGAAAGAAATATCCTCAGCAGGTTCGGTATTCCCCGAGTCCTGATCAGTGATAATGGCAGACAATTTGACACACCCATCTTCAGACAGTTCTGCGCGGGTTACGGGATACTAAATCATTACTCTTCCCCCGAGCATCTACAAGCCAATGGTCAAGCCGAGGTAACCAACCGGACAATATTGCAGTCAATCAAGATAAGGCTTGAAGGTGCCAAAGGACTGTGGGCTGAAGAGCTACCAACCCTCCTGTGGGCCTACCGCACTACACCCCGAGCTACTACAGGAGAAACCCCGTTCTCCTTAACCTACGGTTTTGAGGCAGTGGTCCCCACAGAGCTCAGGTTGCCAACATACCGGGTGGCCAACTTCAGTGCTCTAGACAACGGAGAAGCCCTCAAGACAGAGCTGGACTTAGTGGAAGAAAAAAGAGACCAGGCCTATCTGAAGGTGGCAGCCTACAAGCAAAGGGTCTCGCGGTATTACAATAGCAAGGTGAAGCACTGCAGTTTTCAAGTTGGAGACCTCGTCCTCAAGGCAGTGAATCAGTCTACCCGAATCCCTAGCCACGGGAAATTGGGGGCAAACTGGGAAGGCCCATATAAAGTCACCCGGGTCAACCGACCGGGAACCTACTGGCTACAAAGCATGGACGGACATGATCTTACTCATCCTTGGAACGTGCAACATCTCTGCAAGTACTATCAGTAGCATTTGACCACGGGAATTTAGTACTATAGGGAAATTTCTTTCTTGTAGCTCTGATTGGGCAACCGTTATAGATTATTATTTTTCAAATAAAATTGAATAGTTTGCTTTGAAAATTTATTCCTGTCAGTACCCCGTTCAATGCAAGAAAAAAGACCTCGGCCCTAACCCCGAGGCAGAAAAAAGACCTCGGGCGTAACCCCGAGGCAACCAAGACCTCGGGCCTAACCCCAAGGTAGAAAAAGACCTCGGGCTCCGGACCCAGGCACAAAAGGACCCTGCAACCACCCATGTTCCAGGTCAGTTTCTTATGGCCGCTCCCCAACACGCCCTCGCCTTTACAGGACGCTCGAGAGCAAGGGGATTCTAGACCTAAACAGGAAATTATTTAAAGCTTCACTTAGGCCCAGCCGACGACGGGGCCAAACCCCTAGGTGGCCGACGATGGCAAGCTTCAAATGCCCCTGCAACCACCCATGTTCCAGGTCGATTTCCTACGGCCACTTGCTCCCGTACCCCCGCCTTAGCAAAATGCTTGGGGGGCAGGGGGAATATTAGGCCAAAACAGGGAATCACACCGGTCGCTACAAGAGCTTGGGAAATCTTCCTAAGCACTTACAGTGATCAGAGATATATCCCGGATCGTAAAACAGGATATGTAGACACCCCATTTTGACCTGCCAAAAAAAGAAATAACTGTCGTAGGGGGCCCACCAGGCACTCAAATCGAGAAAAGAGCTCCAGAAACCAAAAAAAGAACTCCAGAGGTCAAATCAAAGTCAATACAGAGATGATAGCTCATCCACTGGAATTCCAGAATTCGGGATCGTCCGATTATGATAATCGACGACGTTTCAACCAGAATCGAAGTTCGGCACAAAATTCAAGACTGGAATCAAGTCCGGGATAACCGAAGGTTGAATTTGATTACATCAGGGCAAAGCAGGATCAATTCCAACCCATAGGACTTCAAATCATCAAATTTGATAATCGATGGAGAATCGGGCTCCGATCGAAGTTTCGACGCCCCAAACTCAAGGAAAAGGGACACGATTGTCAATCTGGAAGCACCAAAAGTCTGAATGGATATGAATGACTGAAATTAGGAGCAAAACAGAGGTTTGTCGACTTGAATCAGTCCAATCAGACAATCAGAGAAGAAACGACGTCCAACCAAAGTTTTAAGACTCAATTGGGAAAGACAAGGGCAAAACGGTCATTTCTAAATCAGAGATTCTCAATCGAACCGTACCGATTCAAAGAGACCGTCAATACGAATTCAAATCATCTTGAATCAGGAAGATAAGATGGTCGGATCAAAAGATTTTGACAGTCAGAGTTTTGACGGTCTAGATCAGACGTCGATGGTCTGAAGAAAACGAAGTCGTTTCCAGGTTTCAAACGAATTCCGATCCAACCATACGGATTTGAGGAGGATGTTAAATCAAGCCCAGATCTTTTCGAATCATCCGAATCGGACGCTCGGATTAAAAAATATCAAGGAACAATGCCCGGAATCGATCAAAGGTCCTGATCGAAAGTTGGAACCTACAACCATGCGTTCCGCCTACATGGGATTAAAACCCATGTAGGGTTTTGGAAAACTTTCTATAAATAGAAAGCTTACCCCCACGCACAAAAAAAAAGGTCAGCCTCCCTCTTGTAAGGCCATGTTTGGCTCAAACAATCTTCCCAAAAAACCCTTAGGTTATGTTTGGTCATTAACCAAACACCACCATATCACCACCACTACACCACCATGGTCTCCACCATTTCAAACCCACAAACCTCAGTCCATTACCCAACCCCCTACCCAACCACAGCCTTTAAAAACACCCAGAAAGCCCAGAAATCAAGTCTGAACCAAACAGAGCCTTAAGCTTAGCCCAGAATCTGAAAACCCAACCAAACAGGTCCTTAAACACCTCTCTCTCTCTTACCACCCACACCAAAGCCTCCCCCTGACCAAAACGGAGCCAACGCCGTTGGTCCCACAACCAAACCACCTCTGCAGAGGGCCCACGCGCTTCCAAAAAGGGCCCACGCACCGCCGCTGCACAGAAGCCCTCCGGCGACCTCTCCACCGATCACCGTCGCCAACCACCACCACCAGACTGATCGTCTGAACCAGACAATGCTGACACCGGAAGCCCGACCTCCAAAGGCCACCGGAAATGTCGCACGCGCTACACGCGCCACCACCCCTCCGTTTTGCCTCCCCAAGCACAGCCAACAGTCAGCGCTGACTCACCGTTTGACCCTCCAATCAAAAGCTACCACGTGGCAACGACTGCTGAGTCAGCAATCCAGTCAACTGACACGTGTTTTGCCATGTCATTGCTGAGTCAGCATTGACCACCAATCATCATCTGACACGTGTCACATACTGCCACGTGTACTTCCATGTGTCTGTCACGTCAGCGCCAGGTCAGAGCTGATTGACCAATCACAGACTGCCACGTGGCTTGCTGACGTGGCACTTGGGCCCCACTTTTGGTTTTCCCTAATTTTTTCCACTCTGGGTCCAGATTTCAATGAACGGACACTTTTTCCTAGCTAATTTGGCCGTTCCGGACGCACCGGTGACCTTAGAATTGGTCGAATCTAAGTCATAAGGGCTATTTGGCATATTATATGTCCATTTCAGGCTATCCTGGCCAAATTAACCCTCGTGGGTCCCGCTCAAGTCAGCCCAGATCCATTTTTGCCCGACTTATGGCTTTTTTGACTCTTTCGGCCCTTCCAGACCCGACTATGACGTCCGTTCAAGCCAATTGCGTGTTGAAATATGACTTCGGGCCTTCTCGGCTTATTTCTGCGACATTTCTCGGTGACGATCCTTTCAAATCTCCGAATTCTTTCATTCTTTCTCAACAACACACCGACTCGGCTTCAATAGCCCCTTCTGCACAGGTAACTCCCTCTAACTCTTACACTTAGTGGTCTGGGGCTCCCTATAAATCCACTTATCGGATATTCCGCCTTTTTCTTTTCTTTTATTTACTTATATGCTTTAGTGGCCTGGGGTTCCCTATAAATCCACTGGTCGGATATTCTGCCTTTTTCTTTTCTTTTATTTTGTATGCTTTAGTGGTGTGGTCTCCCTATAAATCCACTGGTCGGATATTCTGCCTTCTCTTGCCAGTCGGAAGGAGGCCTCGAACTCCATCTGATTGGACTTTATATCCTGCGTCAGCCAGAAGGAGATGTAATGACCCACCTGGTTGAACTTTATCAAACTGTTATATCTTGCGCCAGTCGGAAGGAGGCCTCGAACTCCACCCGATTGGACTTTATATCCTGCGTCAGCCAGAAGGAGATGTAATGACCAACCTGGCTGAACTTTATCAAATTGTTATATCTTGCGCCAGTCGGAAGGAGGCCTCGAACTCCACCCGATTGGACTTTATATCCTGCGTCAGCCAGAAGGAGATGTAATGACCCACCTGGCTAAACTTTATCAAACTGTTATATCTTGTGCCAGTCGGAAGGAGGCCTCGAACTCCTCCCGATTGGACTTTATATCCTGCGTCAGCCGGAAGGAGATCTAATGACCCATCCGGCTGCACTTTATCTCTTGTTATAGATTTTCGTTGATAAAATCAGGAAACACAAAAAATGATACTTCTCTCCATTTACAAAGGGCACCGACCCGTACTTCCGGTAAAACTTTCGCATCACTTTTTTTACATCATCGGGCACCGACCCATACTTCTGGTACACTCTTTTTTGACAGGGCACCGACCCGTACTTCCGGTAAAACTTTCACATCACTTTTTTTACATCATCGGGCACCGACCCATACTTTCGGTACACTCTTTTATCACTGGGCACCGACCCGTACTTCTGGCACCTTTTCAAAGCACTGGGCGCCGACCCTTACTTCCGGTTACTTTTTCAAATCACTGGGCACCGTCCCTTTCTTCCGGTATAAAAATAAAAAATGCAAAAAAGAAGACTAAAAGAAAAATAAAAAAAATGGGCTTTCTCAAAGTTAAAACTCCAAATGCCACCTTTGCTTGGAATTTGCAAACAGCACAGGTAAGACAGGTAAGTCTTCACACTCTTAATGGGCACTGACCCTTACTTTCAAAACACTTTCTCACTCACATGGGCACCGACCCTTACTTCCGGCACATAAAACAAAAAGACAAAACAATCATAAAAACAAAAAATACAAAAAAACTCGTCGCACGGTCGATCTACCCCAACTTTTTATTCAAAAACACTTTCTCAAAACTCACTACTTTCTCAAGGTTAAAGTCTAGGACTACACCATACAGGTTAAAGTTACTAGCTACACCGACTTTACTCAAAAACACTATTTTACACACTCACGGTCTAGATCGACCAAAACACTCACGCACAGACACAGCACAGAACTACGTACGGCCTGATTCTCGTGTCGAGATACGTATCAACCCATACTTGGGTGCCGCCATAACTATACTTTCAAACTATCTCGTGTCGAGATACGTACGTACATACTTTCAAACTATCTCGACTGAGTCGAGATACGTATACATACTTTCAAACTAATACGTACTTACAAAACTATCTCTTATCGAGATACGTAAATCGACAACCGCGTGTCACGGATGCTCGCATTTTAATTTCTTATATATGTATTCTACTACCCCTTACTTATGCCTCGTTATTATGAAAACCACTAAAACGGCAACCGTGTGTCACGGATGTTCGAGGGTGCCTAATACCTTCCCTCGACATAATCGAGTCCCCGAACCCACTTTGAGAACTCTGGTTTCGTATGACTATTCGAGTCACACTTTTAAAAGGGCCCCATTCTTCTCAAACAATTTTCTCCAAAGTCAAAGATGATTACTCTAATCGTCTTTGCAGGGATCCTAACTCCCGATAAACGTTAGGTGGCAACTCTGAAGAACTCTTACTTGGACCTACTCCCACTTTTCATACACCTCACCTACCTTACCGCTTCTCACGCGTCTCGACGTAAACAGCCGCGGCCCACGAGGGGACCGCCCCCCGCCTTCGGGGCGGGCGCGACAGGATACACCTATGATACGCCGGGACAACCCGGACGGTAATGCAGGGTATTCCTATAATACACCAGGTGATCCTAGATGCTAAGTAGGGCTAGTCCCTACAGCACTCCGGGCAACTACCTTTTAGCCAGGTCAGTAAGACTAGGTGTTCTGTTGGTTATGGTCCTAAAACATTTGCTAAGGCAGGTGTTAGGTCGGCCAAAAACCAAACGGATATCAGCAAATAAGCACGGTACAGAGAAAGGACATAGTTGATGGAAAGATTGACCTCAAGGGCCTTTTCATTAATAAAAACTGTACAAAGCCTGGGGGGCAGTTGTAGTAGCCTCCCAAAAAAAAAAAAAAAAAAAAAAAGAGAAGAAACTACAACAAAAAACAACAAGAGTCCGAGAGAAGGGAGCCTAGGGGTCGTCTACATCAACAACATCCACATTCTCCTCGACCTCCCCCCCCGGCCTGCCCCTCCGGGGCAGCATCTCTCTCCTGGCCAGCCGGGGCAATGGCACCCTCAGCCGCAGCAGGATCCTCGGTGGCCTCGGGCACCATGTCCCAGTAGTCAGAGTCCACCCCATGGTAGGGAATGGTGTCCAACTCTGGGTGGTCCCTGGCCATCCTCCTTTTTAAGTCCTCATACCCGAGGAAGAAGCCATCGTTCGAAATTTTTCCCCGAGGGACCAGCGGCAGTCGCCGCCTCCAAGAGCGCCCTCTCCCATGCTTCCGCTGCCGCGCGGCCAGCCCGCTAGGCCTCAAGCTCCGCCAGAGCAACCGCCAGTTCTTCTTGGGCTGCCCCGAGGCTTGAAGCCAGGCCCTTGACCCTGTTTTTCTCCACGGTCAAGGCCCTCTCTTTGGCCTCCAGCGCAACCTCTTTCTCGGCCAGGGCAGTCTCGGCGGCGGTGGCCCTCCCGGCAAGGGCCGACATGAAGGACTCACAAACGGTCGGTCACTATTGCCAGCAAATCAGAAAATGCAAAGAAGTCAGAAGATTCAGAAAAGTTACTTACTAGATGGGAGATGCTGCATAGCCACCCCTGAAAAACCTGGGGAGACATGCCGGCACACCTCTCCACCTGACTGGGGAGTAGGCACGGTCTGACCCTGTCCCGGGTCTCCCCAGATTCCCCCAGGGACATCCCAGCGGGAATCTCGGCTCGAGGGGCAGAGTTTTTCCCCACTACTACCACCCGGGGGGTTGATGTCTCCCCGGGAGCCTGGGCCGTCGATGGACTGTGCCTGAGTCGTCTGAATGGGCGCACACTGCCCGAGGCCTCAACGGCCGGCGTCTTTCCCGTCACCGCCATCCGCTCGGCAGCAGCAGCCTGCAGAGCCCTCAACCACTTGGGATCCCTCCTGGGGGCCATCTCTGCAAAAGGAAAATAGTCATAGGGTCAGCAACCGGAATAACAAGGTGGCAAAGAGTAACCAAAGTTAAGGCAAGTGACAAAACTCGTTCCCGGGATGATGGTAGGGAAGATTGGCGCTTTGGCAGGACGGTGGGGTCGGTGGTCGTCTTTCTGGTCTCCCGACCCGGTCAGCACGTCCCAGACATTGACAGGCTGCTCAATCAAGCCCCTGATCCTCTTCTCACACTCCTCCGGAATCCTTGGGAGATCAATGGATCCTGCTGCAAAACAAACCAAGATGATCAATTTGGAACCACAAAACAGAGCCTGGAAAGAGGCTAGAGAAGACACGGGATGGGCTTACCCCTCAACTCTCCCGTCCATGAGGTCCTTAGTTGACTCCCAGGGGCTGGCTCACAAAGCCCAGGGGTAGACACTTGGAAGAACTTGTTCTTCTATCCCTTGTTGTTGCTCGGGCAGTTGATGATAATTTTATTTCCCTGCCGAGCCCCTAGGGAAAAGAACCCGGCCTCCCCGTGGACTGGGAACAGCCGGTGGATCCAAAAGAACTCTTGAAAGGTGAGTTCGTACCCGATGATCTGGGGCTACAAGGAGATAGATCCCATCAGATACCTCCTCCCGTTTGGGGCTAACTGCCCGGGAGCTATCCCCAGGAAGATCAAAACATCCCGAGCGACCGAATGGAGGGGGACATGAAGGCCAGCCAAGAAGGCGTCCTCATATAAGGTAACAAAACCCCGACAGTAAATATGAGCCCCGTCGGGTTGGAGAGACAAAGAACTGTTATCAGGGATGGCATACCTACCCCTGATCCGATCAAGGTCCCCGGTATACAGGGCCGTGGGGATAAACTTGCAGGCGAATGCTATCGAGGAAGCAGACTCCTCAGGTGCCTCGTTACCTGAACCCCGTGACACCGAGGCAACGGAGGCCTCCTGGTCAGACTCATCGCTGGACATTCGGGCCGCGATCCGGCCCTCACTGTGATGATCTGAGGGGGAAGCTGAAGATAGGTCTAAGCTGGTATCGGGCGAGCCCGACCGGGACATCTCACTCTCTGACCGGGAAGCAGAGTTGAAGTCAAAATGTTCCATTTCTCGTACTCCCGCGGAAGGGGGAAGAAGAAGGACACGGCCTGAGTATGGGTCAGGGACACCGAGCCTGACGTACAGAGGGGGCATGACCGCTAGCCTAAATGGTAGAGAATAAAGGGTCCTTAACACCAAGTGGCTCTCTCTCAAGACTACTCCGGGGACACTCGCTCACTTAAACAACCCTAAGGTGCCCCCTGCTCGGAGGAAGAAACAAAACCTGAGGAAGAAAAAGACCCACTCTTGTTCTAACTTAAGTGGGTTCGCTCTCTCCAGTCTCGCTCAGACAAGAGAAAAGAAAGGGACAGAGAGAGGAGAAAAAAATTTCAAAGTTTGGTGCAGAAAAGGGGCTCGGGAATCTTGCTTAGGATTGTTTGTTGGTTTTGTGCCCTCAAACCATTACTTTATGTATTAGACATTGACTTTTTAATATATGGATATCAGCTTTACATTTCATTATGTATGTTTCTTTCATGAGATGATTGTTTAATCCATAAGTATCATAGTAAGTATTTCGTGTGTGTATGAGATACATACAATGAGATACGAATTACTATTCTTTGATACTTAAAGCTTGTCACAGTGGATGATGAGACTGGATATCTCATCAGGTATACACTGTAGCATCATTAACTACCATTGGATGGAGTGATAAATCTCAATCACTAGAGTGTGACTCTTGGTTAATATGCTAGTGCTTATAGTGCATTGACGGACCTGAGTTTCCTATTGACGCTCAATGCTGTCAACAGTCAATAGGAACTCATAACTTGTATAAGGTATGTGTTCTCAATCTTGAGACGATTATGAACACAGACTGTGGATATGGCTGCTTTGACTTACCAATCAGTGAGGTCTATAAAAGATCAACACCTGGGTATCTTGGGTATGTCATATTCATAGGGTTGTGAACATATATTGTCAAGATAGAATCTACCCTCTGTTTCAGAGTAAGCATTCCCTTGAGAATGTCACCATGTCGATTACTGAGTACTGCAGTCTTGTTGATAAGAGTTATCAACATGTTTGGTAATCATGAGTAGTGAATGGGACTCAAGGAATACAAGAAGTAATCATGATTCAGGTTGACAGTAACAGTTATCCGACTACCTGAATATGATTACGAATGCTGACGGTAGAGGGACATTAGTACAACATACAAGTCTAGTTATCACTTTGGATATGTTCTTTTGCGTTGGAGTTCAGTTATCATTTTATAGTGGAGTAAACGTTAACTGACCAGTTGGTTAGTTTGCTAATCAAAGAGTTTGTTCATGGTAATTAATAAACTGGTCTGAGCCAACAATAAAGAGCCTAGGAGGTCCCACTCTTAGCTCCGCAAGGATGCTTGAAAAGACGCTTGAGGAAACTGTCCTGACAGGTTCGATCGATTGAAGATAGTTCGATCGATCGAAGGCATCAGGTTCGATCGATCGAGAAAGGTTCGATCGATCGAATGTTCGATCGATCGAAGTCCTTCGATCGATCGAAGGTTAGGTCGGTTCTGGGAATCTATAAATAGGGCAGCTGCGTTCTGGAAAAGGTTGTTCGTCGTTTTGAACGTCAGAAGCTGCAGAAACTGTTTTGGAGTCCCAAAACCTTCTCTATCCTCTCCATTAGGGTTCCCACCAACCCTAGTCTTTCTGGCAGGCATCCGCAGGAGTCATAAGGGTGAAGATCATCTAGTGGAGGCTGCTGGAAGTTGAAGATCAGAATTGGGTTCAAGACACTAAGGTATAACTCGTGTCCCCTCTTATGCGCATCTGTAGAATTGACGAGTAGTAGATCCGGGCATGCCAATAAAGTTTCATAACTTGATTTTTCCGCTGCGCGTTTAAACTTTCCATTTAAACCTGTTTTTCCAACAATTGGTATCAGAGCCACGCTCGTTTGGATCCATAGATGCGTTTTTTGGAACACTATTTTGATTTGCATGTTGATTTTAGAACTGCTTTCGAAACTGCATCGTCACAGATCTGTTTCTGCAGTGTTATCGCAGCAGTATACAAATCTGTGATTGCATTGGATGCAAGATGGGTTCGATCGATCGAAGTAGTCTCGATCGATCGAACGCTCTGTACTCGAGCGATCGAACAAGTTTCGATCGATCGAAACCTTCTGTTGTTCGAGCGATCGAACAGAGTTCGATCGATCGAGACAGACTCTTTGTCAGGATCTTTGTTTCACAGTTTTAAAAGTATTTTGAAATTAAAAGTTTAATTTTAACGTATTCTGCAAAATTTTAATCATTCTGTGAAATAGAATGTTCAAGCGATTGAACAGTGTTCAATCGATCGAAGGTTCGAGCGATCAAACGGTCTTCGATCGATCGAACTATGACAGAGAAGTTAGATGCTGTTTTGAGTTCTAATTCAGTATGTAAAGAGCTTATATACTGTGTGAATCAATTAAGGGTTCCAATAGTTATATTTTGTTATATATATGCGTGGATGTGTGTTCAACTAACCTTTTGCAGCAAAAGTTAGTCGCTATCTCCCATGGCGCCAAGAGCATTTAATTTTGTGTTTGAATGTTTTAGATTGGTGTGTTGTTTTAAGTTTGGTTTGGTTTTAAGGCATATGTAAAGGGCGCTGCGACTTCAATCCTACGAAAAGGAAAGTCGCACCGGTTTCCCTAGCCTTTTATTTTGTTGTTGCTATTTCTATTTCTAGATAAATTGTAAGCTTCAAAAGAGGCATAGGTTCAATGTAATAGAATTAGAATATCCATGAAGATGGAGCAAGGAGCCGTTGTCCATGAAGATGGAGCTGGAGGCGATCAAACCAAAAGCAGGTTCTATGGAGATAGAGCCATGGGAGATAGAGGCATCGTTTGGATGTCTTTTATTTCATTTTAGTTTTTGTTTTATGTGCTTTGTTTGTGATTGGCGTATAATACATTGTTGCATGCACGCAAAACAAGTTTTCTAAAATAAAATTCAAAAACCGTTTTCAACACATTAGTAAACATTAGATGTTTATGGGAAGTGTGTAGAAACAGATTTTCTCAAAAAGCAAAATTCTTTTTTTTTTTTTTTACTAAATCTAGTGGGAGAGGGTCTTATTAATTACACCCATGATCTTCCATTAACGGTTCACTGTAAGATGAGTGATGCATTCTGTGTCACCTCGCCAGGGGTGATCATTCCATACGGAGGATGCATTACTCATTGGTTACTAGATGTGAACTTCTTTTGATAAGGATCAATCAGACGTGTTAGAGGGTGACCACCATACGGAGGCGCTACTTGAGACGGTTGTGATTGGATCCTAGTTAATGGTACACACTAGCTAAGCTATGGATAAGGGATCCCACACGGGGCATTATTCAGAAACTTAGAGATCAAATAGGTTCGGAAGTCATAACTTGTTTTGCAAGAGTTGCATAGCGGATAAGTTATGATAAATCGAAAGATCGAACATTGACCACCACACGGAGGCTTTATTCTTTCGTTTCGATATTCCGGCGACTTTGTTTTAAAATAAGAGTTTTAAAAGGATTCTTTTATTTCAAACTGTCAAATTCTGATATCCATATTTATTTTGTTTTTTTTTTATTTTTCAGTAAATCATAATGTCTGGATCTGCATTTAGTCCACTTGCCACCATACTCACTCAAAACAAGTTAACTGGAAACAACTACACTGAATGGAAACGTAACCTTGACATCGTGTTACCTGCGGAGGATCACATATATGTCCTCACCACCCCATGCCCCGAAGAACTCGCTGTAAATGCTCCGGCTGCTGCTAGACGCGAGTTCGATAAATGGAAAAAGTCGAATGGGATGGCTCGTTGTTATATATTGGCTTCTATGGCTAATGTGTTACAACACCAATACCAGTCGAACAATTCCGCCAGTGACATTATCGAATCCCTGAAAAAGATGTTTGGGGAGCATGGCAGGCCTGCCACACAGGTAGCTATGCAGAAGATAATGAGTGCTAAGATGTCGGAAGGGACTCCAGTCAAAGAACATGTTTTGAAAATGATTGGTTATTTAAACGAGCTGGAGACCCTAGGTGCCAACATCGATGCACAGACCCAAGTTGATATGATCCTCAATACGCTGTCGCCATCATTCGCTCAATTTAAACTGAATTATAATATGAATAAAATGGATTTTTCAATGAGCGAATTGATGAGCTCTTTATTGGCAGCGGAAGGGGTGATCAAACCTGGGGGCAGCGTTTTAAACGTTGAGAAAAGCGCTTCCTCTTCCCGATCTGTGCCGAAAGGAAAGAAAGGGAAGAAGAAGGCTAGCACTGGAGGTTCAAGTGTTGGACCGGTCCCTAAGATTGCAAAATCTAAAGGAAAAGGTAAGGGCAAAGGGAAGGTGGTTGGCCAAGGCAAAGGAAAGTGTTTCCAATGCGGTGAGAAGGACCACTGGAAGAGGAACTGTCCAGAATTCTTAGCTACAAGAGTTCAAGGTATGATTGAATCACATGTGATTGAAGTAAGTTTTATAACGGATACTTCAAACACTTGGTGCATTGATTCTGGTGCGACTAACCATATCTGTAATTTATTGCAGGGGTTCAGATCAACCAGGAAGTGCAGTGATGGGGAAATCGTACTTACTCTAGGTTCTAGCGCAACCGTTTCTGCGGTTGCTATAGGAGTCGTAGTTTTAGAATTTCTAGACAATAAAGTTTTGATTTTATCAGATGTACTTTACGTCCCTTCAATGAGACGTAATTTAATTTCAGTTTCTAATTTATCGAATAATGGTTATTCTTTTAATTTTGGAACTGAAGTTGTGATTAAAAGAAATAGTTCTTTTATATGCTCTGGTGTTAAATCAAATGGTTTGTATGTGATTACTCCCAATATTTCTAAAGATTCTTGTATGGAACTTAATAACTCAGTGGTAACTGTACCATCTAAAAGAAAGAGATCTTCCACTAATCCAACAAGGCTTTGGCATATGAGGCTTGGTCATATCAATCTAAATAGGATTGGCAGACTAGTCAAAGAAGGGGTCTTAGGCGATTTGGTTCTCGAACCAATAGAAGTCTGCGAGTCTTGTTTAGAGGGTAAGATGACCAAAAGGCCCTTTCCTGCAAAGGGCAATAGAACCAATGCATTGTTGGAATTAGTTCATACTGATGTGTGTGGACCAATAAATATTAGAGCAAGGGGTGGTTATGAGTATTTCATAACATTTACTGATGACCACTCTAGGTATGGATATGTGTACCTAATGCAGCACAAGTCTGAAGTCTTTGAAAAGTTCAAAGAGTTTAGGGCTGAAGTGGAGAAGCAATTGGGCACACATATCAAGGCCATTCGATCTGATCGAGGTGGCGAGTATCTCTCTAATGAATTTATTGATCACCTCGTACAGAATGGGATTCTGTCACAGTTGACTGCACCTGGTACGCCTCAGCAAAACGGTGTAGCGGAGAGAAGGAATCGGACTCTTTTAGACATGACTAGGTCAATGATGAGTTATTCTGAGTTACCTTTATTTCTTTGGGGTTATGCTTTGGAAACCGCTGCTTACATACTAAATCTAGTACCAAGCAAATCTGTTCCCAGGACACCACGAGAGATGTGGATTGGGCGCAAGCCTTCTTTGCAACATCTCAGGATATGGGGATGTCCGGCACATGTGCTAAAAGGAAAGATGAGCAAGTTGGATTCTAGATCGGAAGTATGTTACTTCGTGGGGTATCCAAAGGGTACTTATGGATGGTATTTTTATGATCCAAGAGAACAGAAGGTGTTCGTCAGTACGAATGCTATTTTCTTGGAGGATGATTATATCATGAACCATAAACCTAAGGGAAGGATAGATCTTAGAGAGATAGAAGGAGAGCCCTCAGTCCAACCCGTAGTTAATAACGATGTAAATCAGGAAAACACCACTTCTTCACCTATTTCCGCACCAGTACCTCGTCGTAGTGGAAGGATTATCAGCCAGCCTGATAGATACATGTTCTTAGGAGAAGTTTTTGAAGCTGTCTCCATAGAATCTGAATCTGATCCTACCACATACGAAGAGGCAATGGCTGATGTTGATTCAGCTCATTGGGTTAAAGCTATGAAGGCTGAATTGGAATCTATGGATTCTAATCAGGTCTGGGATCTTGTAGAACTTCCAGCCAATATTAAACCCATTGGCTGTAAATGGGTCTACAAGAGGAAAAGAAGATCTGATGGAAAGGTTGAGACCTTTAAGGCAAGGCTTGTTGCGAAAGGTTATACTCAGAGGGAGGGCATTGACTATGAGGAAACCTTCTCGCCGGTGGCCATGCTCAAGTCCATCAGAATACTCTTATCCGTTGCTGCATGCCTAGATTTTGAGATCTGGCAGATGGACGTCAAGACTGCATTCTTGAATAGCAATCTTGAGGAGGACATCTATATGCAACAACCAGAAGGGTTCATAGCTGGTCGGAAAGGTAACTTGGTATGCAAGTTGCAAAAGTCCATTTATGGGCTTAAGCAGGCATCCAGAAGTTGGAACATACGATTTGACCAAGCGGTCAAATCGTTTGGTTTCATACAGAATCTGGATGAACCTTGTGTATACAAGAAGAGTGAAGGAAAAGTGGTGGCTTTTCTTGTGCTTTACGTTGACGACATTCTACTCATTGGAAATGATGTAGTGGCATTGTCAACGGTCAAGGTTTGGCTAGCTAGTACTTTCGATATGAAGGATCTAGGAGAGGCGAGCTATATTCTTGGGATAAAGCTCTTTCGGGATCGCAAGCGAAAGATAATGGGATTATCTCAAGCTGGTTATATCGATAAGGTGCTAACTAGGTTTTCAATGGATAATTCGAAGAAAGGTTTGTTACCTTTCAGGCATGGTTTAGCGTTCTCCAAGGACCAGTGTCCAAAGACACAGGAGGAGAGGAATCGCATGACAGGAGTTCCCTATGCTTCTGCAGTGGGAAGTCTCATGTATGCGATGTTATGCACTAGACCAGATATCTGCTTTGCCGTTGGCATGGTTAGCAGATATCAGTCGAATCCGGGTCCAGAGCACTGGACAGCCGTTAAGCAGATTCTTAAGTACTTGAGAAGAACTAAAGATTACATGCTTATGTACGGTAGTAGTGAGTTAATTCCAGTGGGATACACTGACTCGGACTTTATGTCAGATAAAGATTCGAGGAAGTCGACGTCCGGTCATCTCTTTACCTTGGGAGGTGGTGCTGTCAGTTGGAGGAGCATTAAGCAGAAATGCATTGCAGACTCAACTACAGAAGCTGAGTATGTGGCTGCTTGTGAAGCCGCAAAGGAAGCTGTTTGGCTCAAGAAGTTCCTTATGGAACTCGAGGTGGTACCAGCGTCGCTGTCGCCTATTACGCTTTCTTGTGATAATAGTGGGGCAGTGGCTCAGTCCAAGGAGCCAAGGAACCACGGAAAGGGAAAGCACGTAGAGCGGAAATATCACTTAATCCGAGATATAGTTCAACGTGGAGATGTGACTGTCACCAAGATTGCCACCGCTGACAATCTTGCTGATCCGTTTACAAAGGCCTTACCACAGAAGGTCTTTGATCGTCATCTAGATAGTCTAGGTCTTAGATGTTGTTCTGAATGGTTATGAGTGCAAGTGGGAGTTTGTTGGTTTTGTGCCCTCAAACCATTACTTTATGTATTAGACATTGACTTTTTAATATATGGATATCAGCTTTACATTTCATTATGTATGTTTCTTTCATGAGATGATTGTTTAATCCATAAGTATCATAGTAAGTATTTCGTGTGTGTATGAGATACATACAATGAGATACGAATTACTATTCTTTGATACTTAAAGCTTGTCACAGTGGATGATGAGACTGGATATCTCATCAGGTATACACTGTAGCATCATTAACTACCATTGGATGGAGTGATAAATCTCAATCACTAGAGTGTGACTCTTGGTTAATATGCTAGTGCTTGTAGTGCATTGACGGACCTGAGTTTCCTATTGACGCTCAATGCTGTCAACAGTCAATAGGAACTCATAACTTGTATAAGGTATGTGTTCTCAATCTTGCGACGATTATGAACACAGACTGTGGATATGGCTGCTTTGACTTACCAATCAGTGAGGTCTATAAAAGATCAACACTTGGGTATCTTGGGTATGTCATGTCCACAGGGTTGTGAACATATATTGTCAAGATAGAATCTACCCTCTGATTCAGAGTAAGCATTCCCTTGAGAATGTCACCAAGTTGATTACTGAGTACTGCAGTCTTGTTGATAAGAGTTATCAACATGTTTGGTAATCATGAGTAGTGAATGGGACTCAAGGAATACAAGAAGTAATCATGATTCAGGTTGACAGTAACAGTTATCCGACTACCTGAATATGATTACGAATGCTGACGGTAGAGGGACATTAGTACAACATACAAGTCTAGTTATCGCTTCGGATATGTTCTTTTGCGTTGGAGTTCAGTTATCGTTTTATAGTGGAGTAAACGTTAACTGACCAGTTGGTTAGTTTGCTAATCAAAGAGTTTGCTCATGGTAATTAATAAACTGGTCTGAGCCAACAATAAAGAGCCTAGGAGGTCCCACTCTTAGCTCCGCAAGGATGCTTGGAAAGACGCTTGAGGAAACTGTCCTGACAGGTTCGATCGATTGAAGTTAGTTCGATCGATCGAAGGCATCAGGTTCGATCGATCGAGAAAGGTTCGATCGATCGAAGTCCTTCGATCGATCGAAGGTTAGGTCGGTTCTGGGAATCTATAAATAGGGCAGCTGCGTTCTGGAAAAGGTTGTTCGTCGTTTTGAACGTCAGAAGCTGCAGAAACTGTTTTGGAGTCCCAAAACCTTCTCTATCCTCTCCATTAGGGTTCCCACCAACCCTAGTCTTTCTGGCAGGCATCCGCAGGAGTCATAAGGGTGAAGATCATCTAGTGGAGGCTGCTGGAAGTTGAAGATCAGAATTGGGTTCAAGACACTAAGGTATAACTCGTGTCCCCTCTTATGCGCATCTGTAGAATTGACGAGTAGTAGATCCGGGCATGCCAATAAAGTTTCATAACTTGATTTTTCCGCTGCGCGTTTAAACTTTCCATTTAAACCTGTTTTTCCAACATTGTTCTTGCTCTTAAGGTGCTCGGTAGTCTAATCTCTGTAGTAAAGAGTTGGAGAAATGGGCAAGTGGCCTTTATATAGAAGTCAGGGACGGCCCGGATCAAAACAGATCCAACGGCTCGTACGTTTTCTCGTTCAAAGTGGCCGACAGTTGTCACCTCGGGCACCTGAAGTGCCGCCTCAAAAGGCGCGTACATTAAATGCCTGACAGAGACGTTTCGGTTACTCCCAAGCTGGTACTGTTGGATCCTAACTAGATAAATGACCGGTTGACACATGGCATAACAATGACCCGGGCAGGCATGGTCATCACTCGGCCCATGCCCCGACTGATCATTCCGACCGGTATAATCTGATCGGGGTCCCGAACTATTACCGAACGGTTCCTAAGAGGAGGTCTAAATCTTCAAATCTGCGTCGGACGAGTATGGAGGAAACGAGACGTCACGGGCCGGGGTAATTACGCGGGCGTCCCAGGCCTTGGCATAAAACTGCCTGGGCTGATCTTATCCCGGATGCCCGCTCTAGAATAGTCCCTCATGGGCACGACATCGGGCTACTCGGCTACCCGCCTAACGAGCCCTCGAGCAGTTTCCTATCCCGGTAGTCCCCAAGCGCCCAGATTGGCCGACAACGGGTCGGGCATTGGCAATCACAAACGACGCAGTTGATGGAAAAAGGTATCCTCAGAGGACCTTCTCATTAATTACAGTATGTTGTACAACGGGGGGCAGTTTTAGTAGCCTCCCCGACAAAACATAAGAAAAAAAGAAAAGGGAAAAAATCTTCAGGTCTCCTTGCCCTTCAGTGCCCGGATCTCCTCTTCCAGGACAGCCACCTTGGCAACCAGCTCTTTGACGATGATCTCCAGCGCATGAAAGTCCACCTCTCGCATGACAGAGTCCGTCTGCAGGTGAGTGCTTTGCTTTTCTACCTGCTGTATACGACCATCCAGATTGCCGAGGGAGAGGCCCGTCCAGGAGTTGGGCATATGAAGATCGGCGTGTGCTTCCGGCCGACTCCTTTTCGGTTGAGGCTGAGACTCTTCCTCAACTGCCTTCTCCTTACCCTTCCTGGTCAGGCCCGGTGGCGGACCTGTGTCCCCAAACGAGGATGAATCAGAACTGGTGGTCAGAGCGATTAGTCCTTCAGATGGGGTGGCCCCCCTCATGTTGTGCGGGCCGGATGCCATGGACCGAGTATAACGGCGTGACCCGAAAGCGGCCACAATAGGAGCTGCAGGAGGAGCTTCACCGATAACCTCCCCAACAGGTTCCCTGATCAAATCGAAAAACCTGAGCCCGGCCCCGACCGCTCAGTTGATTGCCTCCATGTCAGCCACAGAGGAAGCAACGTTGCGAAAAGCGGCGAAGGACATCTTGCACAGCTCGGGATCAAAAGTTGCATGAGGGCACATAGAGGGGTCCTCCAACCAGTTACCGGAGACAACGACCCAAGGGTATTGATGCCAGTTCCTGTTGGGGAAGTCTAGACCTCGGACGAGATGCTTCTCTTCCACCCCGACGCATAGGTAAGTATCCCCGCGGTCTATGCTCAAGAGATAGCACCTGGCGACATCCACAAAGCGGAGTAGTATCCTGAGCCGCTCGTTCAGCACTGATATGCCCCAAAGCAGTCGGGTAAGATTTGGACGGCACTTGGCGAGCGGGAAACACAATCCTTGCAAGAGATCACAAAAGGAGGCAGATAGAGGAAAGCACAGTCCCACTATTAGCAACAGATAGCTGCTAATAAGGAATGAGGGTAAAGCCACCTCCTCTCCCTCGATGTAAGGACGGACCCTGACATCGTCAGGGTTCTCGCAGTTCCTCCTGAACGTAGTGAGTCCTTCACTGGAGGTTAGATCGATTTGAGAGGCCATAAGGAAGAAGCTTGGATTGTGAGAAAGTAAAGGAAAAGAGCTCGGGGAAACTGTGTTCTCGGAGACTGCTCGGTATACTCAATCTACAAACAGTGAGAATATATTGAATGAGCAAGTACACCTTATATAGAAGTCATGAATGGCTCAGATTGGAACCTATCCGACGGCTCAGACGCTCTCCCGCCAAGAGTCATTGACAGCTGTCATCTCGGGCACGTGAAGGGTCACCTAAAACAGCGCATGCATTAAATGCGTGACATGACGGTCCGGTTACCACGCGACTATTTGGTTACATCCAAACTGATTCCACTGAACTCTGACCAGGCCAATTGCATCCTGACACGTGACAATACTTACACCCGAGCTTCTACCTGTACCGGTCGATCCGTCAAGTGACCTGGAATATGGGCCCCATCTCGAGTCGCACTCCCGGACGGTATCTGGACGATTTCCAAGGCAATACTGATTTTCGAATCCTCACTCGAGGACGCATCCAGTCAGTTCCGAAAATGGGGGGCAGCTGGTATGTCCAAAATAATCTAGCCAATGGAACAGTGCCACCTCGCCAGGAGGAGCCGGTTCTTCCGGTGAGGGCGCCCGTCCGGCTAAGCATTCTCGAGGTAACCGTGGGACCGGGCGGTTCGCACCACCCGGCCGGGCATGACGGTCGCGGACGCCCGTGATCCCGACCAACCAGCAGTTTCCTAAATCAATTATAAGTCTGAGGAAGGAGATATGGCAGTTTCCTAAATCATTTAGGAAACTCTCCTAAAATCAAGCAAATCTATTGTAATCAGATTAGGTTCCCTAATCTCACAAATTCTTACCATATAAGGGTGGACTCTTGCATCTATAAAAGAGCCCACCTACCCTATCAAAGGGATCCCGAAATCAATTCTCTAAGCATACAAGCAATTAACAGAGAACTCACCATCTACACGCATACACCCGGCCAGTATTACTGGTAGTGCCGCCCATCTTTGTTGGCTCACCAGGCCCGCCGGTGATCTGCTAGTGAGAAGGGCACAGACGCAACCGTGGACGTAGTGTTGGGTTTATGCCCTCAAACCACTACTTTATAAATGAGACATTGACATTTTAATATATGAATATCAGCTTTACATTTAGTTATGTATGTTTCTTTCATGAGATGATTGTTATCCTTAAGTATCACAGTAAGTAATTCGTGTATGTATGAGATACATACAAGTGAGATACGAATTACTGTTCTTTGTTACTTAGAGTGTGTCATAGTGGATGATGAGACTGGATATCTCATGAGGTTTACACTGTAGCATGATTAACTACCATTGGATGGAGTGATTAATCTCAATCACTAGAGTATAACTCTTAGTGTATTGACGGACCTGAGCTTTCCTATTGACACTCAAGACTGTCAATCAGTCGATAGGAACTCATAACTTGTGTAAGGTATGTGTTCTTAATCTTGAGACGATTATGAACACAGACTGTGGATATGGCTGCTTTGACTTACCAATCAGTGAGGTCTATAGAAGATCAATACCTGGGTATCTTGGGTATGTCATATTCATAGGGTTGTGAACATATATTGTTAAGACAGAATCTACCCTCTGTTTCAGAGTATGCATTCCCTTGAGAATTTCACCAAGTCAATTATTGAGTACTGCAGTCTTGTTGATAAGAGTTATCAACATGTTTGGTAATCATGGGAGGTGAATGGGACTCAAGGAATACAAGAAGTAATCATGATTCAGGTTGACAGTAACAGTTGTCCGACTACCTGAATATGATTACGAATGCTGAAGGTAGAGGGACATTAGTACAATATACAAGTCTAGTTATCGCTTCGGATATGTTCTTTTGCGTTGGAGTTCAGTTATCGTTTTATAGTGGAGTAAACGTTAACTGACCAGTTAGTTAGTTTGCTGATCAAAGAGTTTGGTCACGGTAATTAACAAACTGGTCTGAGCCAACAATAAAGAGCCTTGGAGGTCCCATTCTTAGCTCTGCCAGGATACTTGGAAAGACACATGAGGAAGTTGTCAAGACAAATTTGATTGATTGAAGTATGTTCGATCGATTGAAGTCTTGGCAGTCTCGATCGATCGAGAATGGTTCCATCGATCGAAGGTTCGATCGATCGAAGATCTTCGATCGCTCGAAGTCTAGGTCGGTTTTGGAAATCTATAAATAGGGCAGCTGCGTTCTGGAAAAAGAGTTCATCATTTTTATTAACCAGACGCTGTAGAAACTGTTTTAGTCTTCTTAAACCTTCCTATCCTCTATATTAGAGATCCCACCATCTCTAGTCTTTCCGGCAGGCATCTGCAGGAGACATAAGGGTGAAGACAACCTAGTGGAGGCTGCTGCATCACCAAGGTTGAAGATATCAGAATTGGGTTCAAGACACCAAGGTATAATCTTGTCTCCTCTTGTGCGCATCTATAGAATTAGTGAGTAGTAGAATCAGTTATTATAACTGAATCTTTTCCACTGCGTGTTTAAAATAATTTTTTTAACCGGTTTTTCCTATAATTTTGGATCTATAGATGCATTTTTGGAACACTATTTTGACTTACATGTTGATTTTAGAACTGTTTTCGAAACTGCATCATCACAGATCTGTTTCTACAGTGTTATCGCAGCAGAGTACAAATCTGTGATTGCATAGGATGCAAAGCGAGTTCGATCGATCGATCATCTTTCGATCGATCGATCGAACATTCTCTGTACTCAAGCGATCGAACAGTTTTCGATCGATCAAAAACTTCTGGTGTTCGATCAATCGAATGTCGTTAGATCGATCGAGACAGACTCTTTGTCAGGTTCTCTATTTCACAGTTTTAAAGAGTTTTGAAATTAAAATTTTCTGCAAATTTTTCAAATCATCATGTGAAATAGAATGTTCAAGCGATTGAACAGTGTTCAATCTATCGAAGGTTCGAGCGATCGAACGGTCTTCAATCGATCGAACTGTGACAGAGAAGTAAGATGCTGTTTTAAGTTCTAATTCAGTATGTAAAGAGTTTATGTACTTTGTGAATCAATTAGCGGTTCCAATTGTTATATATGCATGGATGTGTGTTCGACTTACCCTTTTGCAGCTAGTTTAGTCACTATCTCCCATGGCACCAAGACTTTTAAATTTTGTATTTAAATTGTTTGAGATTGGTGCATGTTGTAATTTAAGTTGGGTTTGGTACTAAGGTATATGTAAAGGGCGCTGCGACTTCAATCCTACGAAAAGGAAAGTCGCACCGGTTTCCCTAGCCTTTTATTTTGTTGTTGCTATTTCTATTTCTAGATAAATTGTAAGCTTCGAAAGATTTGCAAAGAAATAATGTATTTCTTTTTTGTTTTCTCTAGTCGTTCTACTCTGTATACGGCTAATACCATGTAAACTTTTGAAAATCAATGAAAATGAAGTTTTTCTATTATGCATCCATTGCTGCTGACTCCCAAAGAGATGGTACATATTGCTTTAAATATTTTCCATTTATCGGCCTAGCATGCATCTTACCATCTAAATCCATTAACCGATACGCACCTCCCGTAATGACCGACATTACCTGATATGGACCTTCCCATTTAGCTGACCATTTTCCATATCGGCCATCTTTTTCACCCAACGGCAATACAGCTTTCCAAACTAGGTCTCCTTCACCAAATGACTTGTGTTTAACCCTCTTGTTTTATGCCCGAGTAACTCTGGTCTTCTGCGCCTTAATACAATCCAAAGCTTTAAGACGAACGTCATTGAGTTCTTCTAACTCGGCCAACATTACCTCGGTGTAATCAGCTGATTTAAGACCGAGTTGAAATGCTTGTTGGGTTTGTGCCCTCAAACCATTACTTTATGTATGAGACATTAGCATTATAATATATTGATATCAGCTTTACTTTTCATTGTGTATGTTTCTTTCATGAGATGATTGTTTTATCCTTAAGTATCATAGTAAGCAATTCGTGTGTGTATGAGATACACACAAGTGAAATACGAATTACTATTCTTTAATACTTAGAATATGTCACAGTGGATGATGAGACTGGATACCTCTTCAGGTCTACACTGTAGCATAATTAACTACCATTGGATGGAGTGATTAATCTCAATCACTAGAGTGTAGCTCTTAGTTGATATGCTAGTGCTTATAGTGCATTGACGGACCTGAGCTTTCCTATTAACGCTTAAGGCTGTCAATAGTCAATAGGAACTCATAACTTGTATAAGGTACGTGTTCTCAATCTTGAGATGATTATGAACACAGACTATGGATATGGCTGCTTTGACTTACCAATCAGTGAGATCTATAGAAGATCAACACCTGGGTATCTTGGGTATGTCATGTCCACAGGGTTGTGAACATATATTGTCAAGATAGAATCTACCCTCTGATTCAGAGTAAGCATTCCCTTGAGAATGTCACCAAGTTGATTACTGAGTACTGCAGTCTTGTTGATAAGAGTTATCAACATGTTTGGTAATCATGAGTAGTGAATGGGACTCAAGGAATACAAGAAGTAATCATGATTCAGGTTGACAGTAACAGTTATCCGACTACCTGAATATGATTACGAATGCTGACGGTAGAGGGACATTAGTACACCATACAAGTCTAGTTATCGCTTCGGATATGTTCTTTTGCGTTAGAGTTCAGTTATCGTTTTATAGTGGAATAAACGTTAACTGACCAGTTAGTTAGTTTACTGATCAAAGAGTTTGGTCATGGTTATTAACAAACTGGTCTGAGCCAACAATAAAGAGCCTAGGAGGTCCCACTCTTAGCTCCGCTAGGATGCTTGGAAAGACACTTGAGGAAGCTGTTAAGACAAGTTCGATCGATCGAAGTATGTTCGATCGATTGAAGTCAGCAGGTTCGATCAATCGAGAATGGTTCGATCGATCGAAGTCACTTCGATCGATCGAAGTCTAGGTCGGTTCTGGAAATCTATAAATAGGGCAGCTGCGTTCTGGAAGTAGATGATCGTCGTTTTTATACGCAGAAGCTGCAGAAACTATCATAGTCTTCCCAAAACCTTCCTATCATCTCTATTAGGGTTCCCACCAACCCTAGTCTTTCCGGCAGGCATCCGCAGGAGTCATAAGGGTGAAGATCATCTAGTGAAGGTTGCTGGAAGTTAGAGTTTCAGAATTGGGTTCAAGACACTAAGGTATAATTCTTGCACCCCCTTGTACGCATCTATGGAATTGACGAGTAGTAGATCCTGGAATACCAAAAGTTTTATAACTTAACCTATTTCCACTGCGCGTTTAAACTCTAACTTTAAACCACTTTTTCCTTCAATGCTCGTCTCACTGACCGGACTGTAACTTCCATAGGCAACATAGCGTCATGATCGTAGGTAAGCATGAATGGAGTGATGTTAGTGGCCGATCTCTTTGATGTCCTTTATGCCCACAACGCCTCAGATAATAAATCATGCCATACCCTAGGATTACCTTCCACCATCTTTTCTATTATCCCTTTGATTGTTTTGTTTGATGATTCTGCCTGTCCATTTCCTTGGGCAAAATATGGAGTTGAATTAAGGATTTTGATACCTAGGCTTTCAGTAAATGCCTTAACTTTGTCTCTCGTGAAGACCGATCCTTGGTCCGCTGTAATCGTTTCTGGAAGCCCGAATCTGTGAATTAGGTGTTCGTTAATGAATTTTTGATCACATATTCTTGATTCACCGATTTGGCTGGTACTGCCTCCACCCATTTCGTAAAGTAATCAGTTGCCACCACTATAAAGCAGTGTTGACCTAAAGATGGTGGGTATATTTTCCCAATTAGGTCCATGGCCCAGTCTCGAAATGGTCACGGTCTTACGATCACCTGCATATCGGTGGCTGGCACTCATTGTATTGGCCCATGCTTCTGGCACGATTGGAATCCTTTTGCGTAATCGATGCAGTCTTTTAGCATACTCGGCCAATAATAATTGTATCTTCTAAGAAGCCATTTCATCTTTGTACCTGCCTGGTGAGCACCGCAAATACCTTCGTGTATTTCGGCCATTACTTTCATGGCCTCGAACTTGTCCAGGCATCTTAGTAAAACTTCATCCTTAAAGCTTTTCTTAAATAGTTCCCCGTCCAGTAAGACATAATTAACGAAAGATAATTTTGTTTTCCTTTTGGTCTGTCCGCTTAGATGTAGGAGGCATCTGATTATTGGGACTCTCCAGTCCTGATCATCCATGACCATTGAGAAAACTTCCGTTGCCATTTCTCGTTGTCTTATTGATGGCAAGATTCTTCTTTGTACTCTTATCAACTTTTCATTATCAGTTATTTCCAATTTGGTTCTTGATGCTACTTGTGCTAAATTGTCGGCCTCAGAATTATAGGCTCGACCAATGTGCTGGACTCTAACGTCGTCAAACTCACGTAATAGTTGGAGGGCGATTGAGTTGAAAGGCAATAACTCCCAACTCTTGCACCGATACTCAACACTGAGCTGGTTAATGACAAGATTTGAATCACCGATAATATGAATCGCCGATATGTCTAACTCGGTCATTATTTCAAGACCGATGATTAACGCTTCGTATTCAGCTTGATTACTTGAACACTCAAATTCTAATTTGAATGAGAAGACAGTCTTTCTTTTCCTTAGAGATATTACAACTATTCCCGCTCCTGCCCCGTCAACATTTTTTGATCCGTCGAATATCAACGTCCAAGGGGTCAAAGAAATTGTTGATTCAAGAGTCGAACAATTGCTTCATTTAATTCTGGGCCGACATTCAAACAAGGATGATCAGCCAAGAAATCGGCGAGGGCTAGTCCTTTCACCGATCTCTGAGGAACGAATTGAAATGTGAACTCCATCATAGCCAGAGTCCACTTTCCTATACGTCCATGCATTATCGGTCTAGACAACATGTATTTGATGATGTCAGTTTGGAAAATCAAATAAACCAAAATAGGAAGCATATAAACTCTTAATTTTTGTGAAGCAAAATACAAGGCTAAACATAATTTTTCTATCGGTTTGTATCTACGCTCGACAGAAGTTAGAACTCTGCTTAGATAATACACTGCTTGTTCCCTTCCCCACTCATTATCCTGTGCTAGCATGCACGCTATTGATTCATCTGAGGCCGATAAATACAGCTTTAACGGCCTCTTCCTCCTCGGAGGCATGATCACTGGTGGTTCAGATAAATATTGTTTGATAACTTCAAAGGCCTTTTGATGCTAATTCTCCCACTTAAATTCTTCCTCGTCCTTCAGCTTGAGTAATGGGGACCAAACATGTGTCCGTTCTGTGTAGTTTGAGATGAACCTTCGCAGAAAGTTGATTTGCCTGAGCAATCTTTGGAGCTCTTTCTTGTTTCTCAGGGGTTCTGCTGATTGAATGGATCGGACCTTGTTTTTATTGATCTCAATGCCTCTTTGGTGCACCAGGAAACCAAGAAAGTTCCCTGCTGATACTCCAAAAGCACACTTTAAGGGATTCATCTTAAGCCCATGGATCCTCATTCTTTCAAAAGATCTTCTTAAATCGGCCAAATGCTTCTCCTGCGTGGCTGATTTTATGACAACATCATCAATGTAAACTTCCATGATTTTCCCAATCATGTCATGGAAGATTGCGTTCATGGCTCACTGATATGTTGCTCCGGTGTTTTTCTACCCAAACGGCATATCTACCCATTCAAATGTTCCAATTGCGCCTGGACATCTGAATGCGATCTTGGGGACGTCTTCTTCGGCTATATATATCTGGTTATATCCTGAATGCCCATCCATAAAGGATAGAATTTTATGTTTGGCCGCGGCGTCAATGAGCTGATCGGCCATCGGCATCGAGTATTCATCTTTAGGAGTTGCCATATTCAGGTTTCTAAAGTCTATACACACCCTTATCTTGCCATTTTTCTTGACTACTGGTACAATAATGGAAATCCAATCGACGTACCTGGTTATTTTGATAAAGCCGGCCTTCAGCAGCCGTTCGATTTCTTCTTTGACTCTAAGAATGACATCCGGGGACATTCTCCTGGGTAATTGTTTGAATGGCCTATACCCTTCCTTGATCGGTAATCGGTGTTCCACGAGCTCCC
Organism: Hydrangea macrophylla; assembly: GCA_033977485.1. Lineage (NCBI taxonomy): Eukaryota > Viridiplantae > Streptophyta > Magnoliopsida > Cornales > Hydrangeaceae > Hydrangea > Hydrangea macrophylla. The sequence continues at coordinate 66,255,663 of CM066990.1, read as the reverse complement.
TTGCCAACCCAGGCATTTCATGGTAGTCCCTGGCAAAGCAATCTTTAAATTCTCTAAGTAGAGATATCAATGATGCCTGGAACTCGGGCTCGAGTAACTGATTTATGAAAGTGGGCTGATATTCTCCACTTGCCCCCAAATTTACCTTAAGGAGAGGGTCTTGTACATCAGCTTTTAAGACATCGAGCTTTGCCGGGGCCGATGACAACTCCTCTAGCTTTATATAATCTTCCATCATTCCTTCTTGGCCATCTTTGGTGATATCGGCCACATCGATCGATGATATCTGTGCTTGCCTGTCTGCCAGAAAAGCCTGCATTCTAGCAATACTGGCCTGCACGACCAGTGCCCTTTTAAGCTTCACTGATGATGGGTTTTGGTCCATTGGGGATGCTAAGTTCTTCATCGTTGTCAATCGGCGTAATCACGATTGATGGCCGATCGAGTTATTTGTACACCTGAATCAATTGATTCCTTTGATTCTTCACCATGGTAGCCGATCTCGGCCTACCATTTTTATCAGTTCTGATGAATTTGACAGGGCCGATATCGTCTTCATACAAGACGGCCTCAGAGCAATGTATTCTGGCAATGAAAGGCTTGTGATCAGCCCAGACCACTTCCACTTCGTCAGCGTTCCAGAAAATCAGGAACTGATGCAAAGTTCAAGGGATGCACCAACTAGTATGGATCCAGTCTCTACCGAGCAAGGCATTATATGAGGCTCCAGAATCCATGACAAAGAAAGCTGTCATGGTGGTCTTTTTTCCCACAGTAAGCTCTACTGGGAGGATCCCTTTAGTCTTCGCCGGTGTCCCTGTGAACCCACAGACTGTGAGCTCAGTTGGGATTAATTATTTCTCGTCACGTTGCAATTTTATCAACATAATAGATGGTAGGAAGTTCACTGCAGCTCCATTATCAATCAACACCCTCGAATATGGCACTCCATCAATAGCCGCGTTGATGTATAACAGCTTCAGATGTTGCGACATTCCTTATACCGACTTTTCAAAGACTACTTTAGCAGGTTTCCTTCCTTTTTCATCTTTGGTCTTTGGTCTGATTACCGATACCTTCGACTTATCTGTTTTTACTTCCTGGTTTACAAATATTGGAGTCGATGGACCCTTGTCCTCATGCCCATCACCCTCCGTCTTGTTTTCTTGGTCGGGCTTCGCTCCGAAAGACATCGGCAATGTGTACACCATATTTACCAAAAAATCTTTTGGAATTCCAAATTAGATGTATTTATCCAGTGATTCTTCATAGTCCGAATCGATATCGGCCATCTCAAAGTACGATTTGTTTACTTCAGGAATGGATGGTGTTTCAAGCTTCTGAAGTTTTGTATCCTGGTTCTCTGCTTTGATCTTCTCCTTTTCTTTGCGGCTTAGGGTTGTCCTTGGCACTATGGGCTCCTGCTGATCTGCCCGCTTCTTTTCTAAGTGGTATCTGGCTTCCCAATCCCTAGCTGACTGTCTCAGCCTCTGTATCCTTCTTTTCTGGGACTTGCTGAAGTATGCGTGTTCTGGGAATTTGGGGTGTTCCACTCTTTTCTAGCGGTTCACTTCGGTTCGTGGTGGAACGATCATCCGTGGGAATCGGTCTTGGCGTTGGTAAATTTTCCTTCTCACGTCCCTATTTTCGCGCCTTGGTTCATCACGAAAATGCTCGTGCTTCTGAAAACCGGTCTTCATGCGGTACTCTTGGTTTGGATACGTGAGGCGAGTTTGAATCGGCCTTCTTGGACTTAGTGGCTCAGACGCCCTTTCCTTCTTTGGCTCGGCAGGTTCAATTACCTCAGCCTTACATTTAAGACATAGCCCTTGTTCGATCAAATCAACCATCCATTGCAAAGTTGGGACCTTACTTACCTCTTGATAGGCTACGTCCAAGACCATGCTAGAAGCCAATCTCGCCTTCGCCTGTTGGTTTACTCTCGTACTTGTTTCAGCAACTTCAGCTCCTTTGAGGCCGATCTTCTCTCTTGGCCTGCGCAAGATTGTAAAATCAGGTGCCACCATGTTTGCCCCCACTATTTCCGGCAATGGGTTGCTATCTACCCCCATTACTTCCTTTTCTTTCTCGGCAAACTTCAGATTCCCTTTATCGATCATATCCTGTAAGACATTTGGAACACCAGGCAATTGTTAGTAGTATGGCGCCAAGAGTTATGCCATTTGCAATACTCTTTCCCTTTCAGCTCATTAGCTGAAGGTAATTTCACGTCGTGTGCAAGTCGAATTTGCCTATTGGCCATCATAAAGTCAAAAATTTGGTCAGCCATCGCAATGTTGAACGAGTATTGCTTTCTAGCCTCAAAAGGCTATTTTTTAACCGATGACAACTGATATGCCCCAAAATATCACTTAACCACCCACTAACACGTGGGGCCTATGAATGGGTAAACCCCATAATCCTAGCCCACAACCCCATGATCGTATCCCATGATCAAGCAACAGTCATTGAAGAATAGAGAAATTATGGGCATGATCCCATGAATAGGCAGTTACACATATATGGAGATATAAATATAGCTGGAAAGGTAGAAGGGGAGGGGGCTTTTCTCTCTTCTTTCACAGACTCACTCTTGAGCATATACATTCACTATATACTTTTTCTTTTCCCATCATCCAACTGTTTACTAATTTAATCGTCGGAGGGACCGCGGTGGCAACCCCACCAAGGTCTTCTTGCAGGAACGCTTGTTGGGAGAGGAGGATCAACCCATTCATTCAACTCACTTCGACTGAGTCACAAAGGTACAATTTTGTGTATCATCAGTTGACGCCGTCTGTGGGAAACGCCGCTCGATTGCTACGTTTCTCTCCAATCCTTTAAAACTTGATTGTTGGTTTTCCCTCTTGGCCAAGAACGACATATCCTTTTGAATGGCATATTAACCGTGACGGTAATCAACACCCCAATCGGCAATACGCTCGAACAAGGGACAAATAATGGCGAATCGGTTCAATCTATCTTCTGGCCCATAAAGAGGAGATAAGTCTTCCAAACCCTTACAATCATGATCTATCATGATGAATAAATATCAAGATCATATATATGTATATATACAGAAATATATATTGTGTATATATTTATTAGACATACTTTTACAATCTACCTATCTCTGTATGACAGTTGAATTTTACTGTATTTGGATTATGCCTGATTCATAGAGCTAACCTTATGATAATTAAGGCAATCCTGAACATAGCTTCAAACCCATCAGTTTAGGAACTCAATTTGCCTTTACTTTCGGGGCCTATACCACATGATGTCACATGGTGACTGTAATAGCAAGATTAAAGGCCTGGCCCACTGACATTAATTGTGGATCTTCATTAAGTTGTATGCTGTATATACATGATTTCTAATTAGATGCCTTTGCACAATCAGGTATGGGCTTCACCAAGTGATGTCATCTATATATTGCTGTATATACTTATATGTCAAAGTTAATTTAAAAGCCATTGAATGCCAATTTTTTGTATTAGACCAAGTCTTTTTTTCAATTTGTTCAGATCTAAACCGGTGTTCTATTTAGATAGAACAAACAAATCGCTGCTCGTAGTTTGATATCTTGTGTGACATATTTATTTGTTTAACACAAATAAATAAATAAAGAGGAAAAAAGATTTCCAAACCATTTAAAAACAAACGAATTGCAGTCTAAATATAGCGCTAATATTACACACGTCTTGTTAAAGACCGAACTTTACCAGAAAGGTCAATCTGGTTGAAATTGACCAAGCTTGCATCTCCAATCCCTGCTTGCTTCAAAAATATTTTATTGGTGAATTTGGTTTTGTTTCTCACAAGCTCTTGCTTGAAATTTGAATAGTCACTTGATTGTATATGACCTGCTCATATATTGCATAGGAGACAGAAATGTGCTTTTCGAAAATCACTTATTTAGTATGTGTTTGGACTTCTGCTTGTAGAGAAGAACCAAATTTTACTTGTGCATATGACATATGGACATCTAACTTTATGCTTTCCAACCGAGAATCAGAATAGTTAACTATTGGCATAATCAATTGCTATATATGTTAAGTCAAGCACATGTGTTCACTTGGAATCTTGCCATTAATACATTTCTTTTGTTGACTGTATAGAGATTAAATGCATATATACATGCAAAACATCTATGGCAATGAGGATCGTGAAAGAGTAGTAGTCCAATGACGGACACGATGCTATTAACTTTTTTGAAGAACACATAAGAATGCGCTATAAGAGGCACTCTAATTGGTGTTTTTCTCTTGCATTACGATGCAATGAAAGGACAACTAAATTGTTCACGAGGCACCGAGCAGCTCGGAAGCCACCTTAAACATTATCCAGCACGTGCTCTGCTCTAGATTCCACAGAAACCAATTTGTTTTAAGAACAGAATCAAGAGGCAGATTTGCTTCTTCGCAGTCCACCATCGCCAAATAAGAAAAAGCTGCATAGGCTTTCCATATAAATCTGAGGTTCACGCAATAAGTTAAAATTTATAAAGCGTAACTCATTCAGCATAGCTCAATCAAGGAGATGAGAATGGACTATTCTTCGATTATGGCATTGCTCTTCACAACCAACCAGGTCAGTTACTTGTTACTCTACCTTAATCCCAGTACCAGGAAAGGCCATGTTTGCATTTTGCATATTTTGCTCCAAATCTTCATGCTTATCTAGTGATTCCCAAACATTGTTGGTTGGGAGGCCAAGTGAACCAAGGGACCCATATTGCCTTTGTAACATCTCTGAGCTCTCTTTCGGGTCATATAAAACATATATATTCAATATTATATTACAATACGTGTATACATGTGGCCTTGACTAGTATAACTCTTATGCAAATAGGAGCACAATTCTGTCAAATTGCTTACGAAGCACACTAACAGCTTATAGAAAATTTATTCCTTGTCATTAAATATAATGATATTTGCACATACATGACCTGTTTAACTTTTGAAAACCCAAGTCATGGTCGTTTGCGTAGGAGAGCAGATCTGTCGTCTATCGTGATATTATATATCATAACTAAATATGTGTTTTAATACTTGGGCCTTTAAGCCATAGTTTTGTGATCAATCAATAATCAAATCAAGATGAGCGTGACTACTTTGGTATTCTACTACCTAGATGATTATTGCCTTAAATAAGACATACATCTTGTATAGAGTTGACGAGATCTCTGTTGCCTATTTAATGAATTGAACAACATCCATCTTTTCAATGATATAACAACAGTTTACAATAACTTTCTCAGTTTGGTATATTTTAAATGTCGTGTATAAAGAACATTGATACAGTTCTTGAATACACATCATGCTATGGCGCAATCGAGATCAACATTCGAACTGGATTTTTAAGATCAGGAAAAGGGGTCATGACTCAACAATCGGACCCTTCTTATTTGAACAGGACTTCTCTCGAGCTAGTCATCTTGATCTCATCCAGATTGGAAATATTTAGACCACATTATGGAGATTTTATTCAAACTCAGTGAGCATATCTCGCTCAAGCTGAAATTGCTGCCAGGGATTTCATTGCATTTTAGGTCGAACACTAGCATGGATTTCCAAAAAAAAAAAAAAAAAAAATCTCCAGTGAATTGACCATTCCTTTTACGATATTCCTATGGTAACTAGCACTACTATTTTATGAAATATTGACCAGAATTTCTCACGGCTCAAGAGCAGGAAATTTTCTCCATACAATTGGGAGTAATTTCAGATCTTGACTTAAATAATTGCGAGCTTGGCTTAGCACAAAGCAATGCAACCCACCTCAGTTCTCTGCATCCCATATGGGATCTCCCCAAAATTAAATTTCACACATTGAGCAGATTTACAAATTATTCAGATCTTATTTAGACCCTAGATTGAGATATTGCACAACGGATCTTGCACAAATAATCTAGACGTAGCAGAGGCCGAGCTCTGTTACAGTCAAGGCCTCTTCAAGTCTCTTACTTCAGCAACATAAAGCGATTAAACAATAGAAAGTTCAGATCAAATTTGATTCAGCAAATCAGATCTTATTCCGGATTATTTTTATTATTCGGGGAATCTTATTATTCAGCAGATCTTATTCAGATCTTATTTAGATTGTGATCATTGTTCAAATTAGACTTGCCCAGAGCTTAACATTCAGAACAGGTTTTTTATCAGAGCTTATTACCTCTCCAGATCAGAATTTATTACTCATCGGATGCATTTGTGCTTTAAACCATGACTGTAAGTTTTTGTTTGTTTATTGACTTAATCCCCTCCTGCAGTGTCTGGCAAAATATATTTATGCAGGTAGGCCATGATCCATAATCAAATTTGTAAGAACAGAAAGAGATTTGGCAATTCAGATCTTGAAGTGCCAGCTCAAAATGACCTCTTAAGCTTCAAATCAGAACCTAGAAGAAGGCAGGATTAATTCATCTCATCATTCAGCCCGAGTTTCAAGCGGGCCTAAAAAGCCCGAGCTACAATAAAGCCTAAGTACAAAAGGCCCGAAGTCCCGATCTCAGCTCGGGCAACACCCAAAGACCAAGTGTCATGGGTTCAGAAAAAAGACCCGATCTCAGCTCGGGCAACACCCAAAGACCAAGTGTCATGGGTTCAGAAGAAAGACCCGATCTCAGCTCGGGCAACACCCAAAGACCAAGTGTCATGGGTTCAGAAGAAAGACCCGATCTCAGCTCGGGCAACACCCAAAGACCAAGTGTCATGGGTTCAGAAGAAAGACCCGATCTCAGCTCGGGCAACACCCAAAGACCAAGTGTCATGGGTTCAGAAGAAAGACCCGATCTCAGCTCGGGCAACACCCAAAGACCAAGTGTCATGGGTTCAGAAGAAAGACCCGATCTCAGCTCGGGCAACACCCAAAGACCAAAAGTCATGGGTTTAGAAGAAAGACCCGATCTCAGCTCGGGCAACACCCAAAGACCAAAAGTCATGGGTTCAGAAGAAAGACCCGATCTCAGCTCGGGCAACATCCAAAGACCCGATCTCAGCTCGGGCAACATCCAAAGACCAAGAGTCAGGGGTTCAGCAAAAAGCTCCGAGCTCATTACAGCTCGAGCACACCCAAAGACCAAGCGTCACGGGTCCAAAAGCCTTGACCAACTCGAGCACTCCAGTTCTCTTCAGAACTTCAAAAGCCTTGGTTTAATCATGCCAAGCGTTTAAGTTAATATGCCAAGTGTTCAAATCTACAAAGTCTTGGTTCATCATACCAAGCATTTCAGCCAACAAAGCCTTGGTTCAATTACACCAAGCATTTCAGCTAACACACCAAGTGAACATCTCCACAGAGCCTTGGTTCAATCACACCAAGCATTTCAGCTCACATGCCAAGGGTTCAGCTCTTTAAAGGCTTTTTAGTTCAATCGAACCAAGCAACCAAGTTAATATTTAGTCTTCATTAAGTGTTCCAACCCATCAATTCTTGAGCAATCCCTGGAGTAAGTCATCTCTGATACGACCAAAAGCCTAATCTCAACTCGGGCAATACCCTAAGCCTAAGTGTCATGGGTCCAAAAGCTCCAAATCAAGCAGGACCGAAGATCAAGTGTCATAGGTCCAAAAGCTCTGACCTCACGATAATTGGGCCAAAAAGTCTAAAGCTATAATCATGCCTGAATATTCCAAAATCTACTACAGCCTGTCTGGGAAACCTTTAACTATAATAAAGTTAAATGGTCATGAGTAATTCCTAGTACCTATGTTTTGCGACTAGCATTGTCTATATTCTCAAATTAAACCAAGAATAAATACTGAAGAGGGGAGTATAAGGCCTTTTAAAAGAAAGATCTGGCATCAAAATAGCCCAGGGAAATGTTCAGTAGACCAGTGTAGGAAAGACCTTAACATGCGAGGTCTCCTATGGTCTTAGACTGCCAATTCTCGACCTAAGTAGATCGTGTCAAAATCAGCTCAAAGTATTGGGTTGCACAAAGTCATCTTTTATAATTCGGGTAATGATTAATTAAGCATTTCAAAGGCTAAGGTCACACTACTTCTAGAATTAAAGACTTAATACCATACCAAGCATCCACCAATACAAAAAACTTTGGAGCTAGTAGGCGAGCTCCAACCAAGAAGGATGCATCTGGCTAACCACGTCGTTGGTAAGTCGAAGTACATGGTTAGTAGACCAAACACCTAATAGCACTACTAGTTAGGAAATTCTCTTCGAAGAGAACATTCCAGTCAAAGCATTATTCTGTCAAGAATAAGCTTAAAAGACACAATTCAATACTTTGAAGGCTTTAAGAAGATAGAGCATCAGAGATCAAAATAGCTTAAATAGCCTAAGTGTCTCAACTCATTACTTAGCTTGGGGTTATGCTCTACGGCTCAGCCCCAATGTCTTTAGCATATTGGGGACTCTTCTTTATAAGTTACACATAGGTCTCAAGCTCTTTTGCTTGGTCTGTCAAAAAAAAAAATATATATATATATATATATTGTCACCCTAGACTGTCTTAAAAGCTTACCATTGAAATAGGCGAGAAAGTCAAAAAGGCTAAAAAGGCTAGAAGTTCACAAGCTCTCCTGATCAATTCAACCATATAAACTCTACATAGCCAGGAACACAAAGCCTTAAACAAACAAGTCATGTATTGTTGCCTTGCTAGATGAGATCAAGATCCCCAAGTGCTTCACATTAGGGATCCTTACCTCGAGCAGCCACGCACACATGATTCAGATCGGGCTTATGCTTTACAACATGAGCTTATGATCTTTGGCTCTGTCTAATGCTCTTTAGCCTAGCTCTCGACCGTATAAGAGAAGCAGAGCTCTTTTAACTAGCTCAACACCCAGATCGGTATTAAGTGTTCCAGCTCAGTAAAAATCTTGGGTAATTCCCAAGTACCTCACGGTTTTCTAATTCTGTAGATTTCTCCAGAGCACATAAAAATGTTTTTGCAATTTTATTAGGCCTCAAGCTGTCCAGCTCAGCCTCGACTTCTTTTAAGCTTGGCCTAAAGCTTCTTACTTAGACCTCAAGCGTTTCAGCTCAGCCTTAGCCTCTCCATCCTTCTCCGAATTATCTCTTATGAGATATAGTTAATGTCCTCAACGACAAAGACTCTCATCTTCATGTCTTTTAAGAGCAAAACCCCTCTCGTGTAAGATTTTCCTAGACTAGAGATCCTAGAGTTTGACTTCAGCTCCCTAAGGAGGACAAGGATGTCCATGATGCAGACAGACGTCAGTTCCAAAGGTCCAATGGCCTCTAACGTACGATTGCGTTGGATGTCTCTTAATGCTTCACAAATGAAACCAACTCAGGTCTTTCTTCAAATGACCAGAGCTTCGGGGGGGAGTAGCTGATATGCCCCAAAATATCACTTAACCACCCACTAACACGTGGGGCCTATGAATGGGTAAACCCCATAATCCTAGCCCACAACCCCATGATCGTATCCCATGATCAAGCAACAGTCATTGAAGAATAGAGAAATTATGGGCATGATCCCATGAATAGGCAGTTACACATATATGGAGATATAAATATAGCTGGAAAGGTAGAAGGGGAGGGGGCTTTTCTCTCTTCTTTCACAGACTCACTCTTGAGCATATACATTCACTATATACTTTTTCTTTTCCCATCATCCAACTGTTTACTAATTTAATCGTCGGAGGGACCGCGGTGGCAACCCCACCAAGGTCTTCTTGCAGGAACGCTTGTTGGGAGAGGAGGATCAACCCATTCATTCAACTCACTTCGACTGAGTCACAAAGGTACAATTTTGTGTATCATCAACAACTGTGCATCAGTCGGTTTTGGCAAAGGCTGACATAAATATGGCCGTTTTGAGACAATCTCGGCCACGTCCACTTCGGTGTTGATTTCACACTCAGTAGCATGAATATCATAATTGGGATCCCTGTAATAGGTTCCCTTAGATGAATTCTTCCTTTCCTGTTCCTCCTCGAGCATGCGTTCATATCGGGCTGCTCGAGTTACTAGTTCGAAGAGATCGCGAAAACCCATGCCCTCAAACTTTTTCCGTAGTTCAAAGGTGAGTCCTCCAAGGGCTATGTTGACAAACTCTTCCTCGAGCAACATGACTTTGCAGCGATGCTTAGCCCGTTTGAACCTAGCTATGTAAACTTCAACTGATTCATTTGGTAGTTGATACAGCCTAGTCAAATCGGCCATAGAGACTTCGGGCTCAGTTTGATAAAATTGGGCATGAAATGCTTCCTCTATTTGGTTCCAGGTGTGGAAAGAGTTTGAAGGTAAGTTGATGTACTAACTGAAAGCAACCGCAGTCAAAGAATTAGGGAACAACTTTAGTAGCATATCTCCTCTGTGACTCACCTCTCCGCTCTGAAGTAGGAAACGTCCAATATGCTCCACGGTCGATTGGTCTCCCTCACTAGAAACGTTGTGAAATTAGGTACCTTATATCCTCTGGGAAATGGCACTCTTTCAATGGCATCGGTATGCGGCCTCCTATAGACAGGCCTTTGGGTTCTGCGGAGTAGGCCACCAAAGTCTTGGCGAATGACCTTGGCGATTTGCTCTCGATCTACTCTAGCTGTTTGAACAGGGGCGCCCCTTCCCATGCCAGTCTCATGTTCTGGAAAGATTCTATCATTCCCCATTGGTTCGTCCTTGGTGACTAGGTTGTCTCTGAACAACGGATTGATTCTTCCCCACTGACGGTCTGAATCTTGCCCATTTAGACCGATCAATGGTTCTCTGATGGGGATGCTTTGTCGGACCACAACCCGGGGTGGGTTTGCGGTCTCCCCTAAGATTTCCTTGCCATCCCTCTTTAGCGGAGTAATGTATTTTTCGGTCCAGGAAGAAGAAGGGGCATTTTGGCTTGCCCCCAACCCAACCTGAGACAGGGAGGTTGGTGGGATTGATGGCTATGACGGGTCACCCGCTTGGTGTTCCTTCCACTCCCTTATCTCACAGAATATTTCACTCACTTGGGTAAAAGTCTGGTCCTGCCTAATGGACATCTCAGCCAAGCGTTGGTTGAACATTTCCATCAAGTGATTGCTCATGTTTGACAAGTCTGCCTGACTAGCTACTGAGCTAATGACCGGTTCCAAGACCGGTTTTATGACGGGTTCTAAGACAGGTTCTAAGAAAGGTTCGCGTGAGGCTACCTCCTGGGAAATCCCCTTAGATCGTGTTCCCTTTCCTGCCATTTGACACTGGTCCTACCGGGCGTGCCAAAATTTTTTTTACAATAAATTCTTGATGTTGTATGTGTCGGGCGTGCCAGAGTCCAAGCGGACTCAAATAGGCTATGATAACCTAATCTTACTTCTAACTCAAACGATCGTTGTAAAAAAAAAAACTAATGGGTTTCAGCTCTACTCTGATACAAGTAAGTGAAATGCAAATGGACATTGGAGAAAGGAAACAAAGCAAATACTGAAATTTAGAATACCTCCACGAACATCATCATCTTCATTGAATTCAAGTAGTAATTACACAATACAATGTCAGGCGCTCAAAGAGCAATGAGAAACTCACAAATCACTCAAAGAACAAAATAGGATTGTTATGAGGAGAAATTAAAGTCTGCTAGAGCAGAAGTGGCGTGTGTGTTAGCCCCCTTTCAATTGTTGCCCATCCTACTCTATTTATAGGCTTGAATGCATAACCGTTCAGGTTAGTGGGATTAGTGGGGTTAATGGCCCGTGATTTTTGGGCGTGTACAAGTTGCTGCTCCCACTTTGTCCCATGATCTCCCACGATCTGTGTGATGATCCCACTTGTGCCACGTTGCTCTTTTATGTAACTGCTTTCCCGCCAGCTCAACATCTTCTAAAGCACACGTTCTCACCCATGTTTAACTGTCTAACCACTTTGTGAGCATATTCTAGTGGACCGATAGCAACCTTCTCTGAGTGGCTTGATTTTTGTTGGTTGATGGATCTCGGTCTTGTTCTTTGTAGGAAGTCTAACAATTCCCATCGGTCTCGTTTGACCGATGTTTTATAGATCACCTACCCATTATTTCCCAAGTCCAATATCACATCTTCTTTTATACCTCTTCTAGTCCTATCACTTTTAGGACCTTTACTGGTTGGTCATTGGTCTTGTATGATTGACATTTTCAAATAGCCGCCCTCTGAGTCCTGAGTCATTATCTAAACTCGATCTTATGCTCTTCACTTCTCCATTCCGTTGATCACTGCTCCTGGGTCTTACAGACTCATCCTGATGGTCTTCGGCCTTTTCTTACCGTGACCGAGGTGTCTTTACCAATTCCATAGCTGTCACTTCCTGCTTTGCAACATCGGTCTTAATCATTGACGCTGAGGTGTCATTTATGTCCTGGCATCACCCTACTCAGTTTTAACACTGATATTTACATATTGGATGTATTGACCTTACCAGCAACTATCTTTGACATCATTCTTTCCTCCGTCATCGGCCTTATCACCTGTTCATCTGCTTACCTGCTCTAATGATGACGTCATCAAACCACGTGATTGTCATGTGCCTTAAAAAATCTAAATTAGGGTGTAAACAGATACATGGGGAACTTCTATGATACATCCTAGTAGTTCTGGTACCATCATAGGTCCAAATTTGGTGACAAGACAGTGTAACCGATGTCCAAAAAAGTGTAAGTAGGTTCCAAAGTATGATAACTTTGAAAATAACTTTACTTTTAAAAATAAAAAAAGTTTTAAAATAATAAAATTACCACATTTTAGGATCTAGTTACATATATTTGGACACTTGTTAGACCATATTGGATTAAATGTACTAATGTGTATGATACAACCAAAATTACTATGATTTATTTTAGAATTTTCCTACTCCCTCCATCCCATAATTTGAGTTCACATTTGGGAACTTAACTTATCAACAAAAAAAAAATCTACTCTTACTATCCACAATTGTTTCTAATCATTACAATAAGTTTTTTAGTTTTGTCTTAGTGTAAATTTTAAGGAAGGATAGTTTTGGAAAGTAATTAAAAATTGTATACCAATTTAGAAAAGTAGACACTAATTTTGGAACATCCCAACTGAGTAATGCTAGAGACAACTAATTACACAACCCTTTTCATAATTCACAATATTTAAAGCAAGAGGCACCACATTTTAAAGCACCACACATAAAGACGAAACACTTCAATGATTGTGCTTTAAATGTGATGTTTTTTGCTTTAAATATTGTGAATTGTGAAAGTGATTGTGCAATTAATTATGTTTCTAGCATTACTGCATTCCAAAATAAAATACAAGACTCAAATTATGGTACGAAGGGAATATTAAATATTCTCGGGTACACACAATTTTTTTGGTAAAAATAGTCTATACACACTTGAACAAAGTGAAAGCGTGGATGGTCATAGTAGTTTTTAGCGTGCCCAGCACTCCCAATCACGTTTGTATCAAAGAGTGCCGTTTTGCTAACTAAAAAATTGCTCATTTTTTTCTTATTCTTTTTTTTATTGGCTAATGCAATAGGGTTAGTAAATTGCATTGTTAATTAATTGTCTTTTAATCCTAAATTCTACTATATTAACTAATAGAAGATGAAGATGAACAAAATGAGTAATTTTAAAGTTAACAAAAATATATTCTTATACTAAATCCTTAAGTGGGACCAACGTATAAGTGGGACCATCGTATGGGCTAGAAGATTGGGCTGAGCTGAAGAACAGATTTGTGGCATGGCTGGGCTAGAAGAGAAGTTAAAGCAAAGCTTTAAATAATAAATATGTTGCCCTCGGCTTCAGTCCAGGTGAGTCCAGAGTTGGGTCAGCCAACAGCCCTATTTCTAACTGTTAAAAATTATTAGAAATTATTTTCCAACTTTCAAAATCGTTAGTAACGAGGCTTTTTGGTGCAGCGGGTATTACTTATTAGGTTGAATTTAAAAAAGGATAAAAACAAAACTTATAGGTCTATGAAAAGTCATGGTAGAGCATCTTCAAAGAACATGTCATTTTTAATAGGGATAATTAAAAATCAGTCAACAATTTGTTGATAAATACAAAGTCAGTCACCTACTTTTTGAAAATAAAAAAGGAATTCATTTTAAAACTAAATATTCTAAAATCAGTCAACTTTTGAACTTTTTTTAAAATGAAAAATCAAGAAATTACATTTACCCCCCTATCTTCTTCCTCACCACCACCAGCCACCAGCCGCCGCCGCCGCCGCCACCACCCCCACCACACCACGACCACCACCACCAGCCGCCGCCACCACTAGCCATCACCACCACCATGAACACCACCACCATAACCACCACCACACCACACCACACCACACATTGACCATCATTACTACCAACCATCACCATACCACGACCTCCCCCACCACACCACGACCACCACCACCAGCCACCACCACCTTGGCCGGCCACCACACCACACCATGACCAAACCCCAACCTCTCTCTCTCTCTCTCTTTTCTCTCTTTGATCTCCTCTCTCTCTCCCTCCCTCCCTCCCTCCCTCCCTCCCTCCCTCTTCCCTCTCTCTAGAAGCTAATCACCATGAAGAACTCTCCCTCTTTCCCTCAAGAATAATTAAAAAAAAAAAGAGTTGCAGGTTGGAGCAAGTGTCCAAACCTAAGGAGCAACTCACCAAACTTGATCAGGAGCAACTCACTAAACGTATGTAGCAACTCACCAAACCAAAAGAAAAAAAAAGTGTTCCAGGTTTGGAGCAACAGTCCAAACCCGAGGAGCAACTCACTAAACTTGATTGGAGCAACTCACGAAACGTATGGAGCAACACACCAAACGGCAAGGAAAAAAAAAAGAGTTCCAAGTTTGGAGCAATAGTCCAAACCTTAGGAGCAACTCACCAAACCTGATCGAGAGCAACTGACCAAACGTATGGAGCAACTCACCAAACGGAAAGAGGTTGTCGTTTGGTGTGTTGCTCCATACGTTTCGTGAGTTGCTCCAATCAAGTTTGGTGAGTTGCTCCTCGGGTTTGGACTGTTGCTCCAAACCTGGAACACTTTTTTTTTTCTTTTAGTTTGGTGAGTTGTTCCATACGTTTAGGGAGTTGCTCCTGATCAAGTTTGGTGAGTTGCTCCTTAGGTTTGGACACTTGCTCCAACCTGCAACTCTTTTTTTTTTTAATTATTCTTGAGGGAAAGAGGGAGAGTTCTTCATGGTGATTAGCTTCTAGAGGGAGGGAGGGAGGGAGGGAAAGAGAGAGAGGAGATCAAAGAGAGAAAAGAGATAGAGAGAGGTTGGGGTTTGGTCATGGTGTGGTGTGGTGGCCGACCATGGTGGTGGTGGCTGGTGGTGGTGGTCGTGGTGTGGTGGGGGAGGTCGTGGTATGGTGATGGTTGGTAGTAATGATGGTCAAGGTGTGGTGTGGTGTGGTGTGGTGGTGGTTAAGGTGGTGGTGGTGGTGTTCATGGTGGTGGTGATGGCTAGTGGTGGCGGCGGCTGGTGGTGGTGGTCGTGGTGTGGTGGGGGTGGTGGCGGCGGCGGCGGCTGGTGGTGGTGAGGAAGAAGATAGGGGGGTAAATGTAATTTCTTGATTTTTCATTTTAAAAAAAGGTCAAAAGTTGACTGATTTTAGAATATTTAGTTTTAAAATGATTTCTTTTTTATTTTCAAAAAGTAGGTGACTGACTTTGTATTTGTCAACAAATTGTTGACTGATTTTTAATTATCCCTTTTTAATATGGCATGTCAAAAGGAAAAATTTGACATTTTGTTCTCTTTCAAATTTCAATCAAATGCTAAAACTCTATGTGTAATGCTAGAGTTACAAAAGAGTCTCTTTAGTTTGGTGGGTCCTATTGCCATATGGGTACCACATGGGATGCCACATTCTTTGTGAGCATTTCGTTGTGACTCTTTTGTAACTCTAACATTACTTAAAGCCCACATGGCAAATGACATGCTTGTTCATATGTTAAAAATGGCAATAAAAGTTAGCATATCATTTCCACTTTTTCATTAAAAATTTATTATATTAATTATTTGTTAAAGCAATCACTTAATTTGTAAATGATTAAAAAATATACATATATAAATTATAAAATACTAAATTTAACATATTAGATATCATTTACTCCAACCGAAATATCAAATTCAATATGTCAAATTACTACTTAAGCTCTCAAATTTGTTTGTCATTTCAAAATTTGGCATGCCTTGGAGATGCTCTTAAACTTCTACTTCTTTTGCTATATTTGTAGTGTACCCACCGGTTTATAGATTACCACGAGATATGTTAATCGTACTTGCCATATATTTGGTATATCTTCATATATTGTACCAATTTTTTTGCTAATTTTCTTTTCTTGCTAGAAAACAAATTTCACTAACTACGGGATAAAGATAGGGGTGGCAATTTCGACCCGATCGACACAGCAACCCGACACAAAATAAATGAGTTTGGGTGACCCGTATAAGAGCACAGGTCATAAACGAGTCGACCCGTTTGACAAGATTAATAAACGGATTGAAGCGGGTCAACCCGTTTGACCCGATTAAGTATTTAAGTGCAGTTGGGGTATTTTTTTTTTTTAGTTCTAAAAATAAATTTTAATAATCTGGAAGTCTAAAATACAAACAATATAAATAAGAATTAAAAAAAAAATTTATTTAAAAAATATATATAAACGAAAATTATTATTATTTTTTTTGCTCACAAAAAAAAATAGTAGTTACGAACTTACCAAACAAGTAAATTTATATATAATAATTAATAACTTATGTAATAAAAAATAATAATTATTAACTAATAAGGGAGGGAGGAAGCTGGAGCCTGGATGCATTCATACATCAGGCATTGCATAAAATAAAATAAAAAATAAAAAAAGGGAGGAAACCCGCTAGGATTGCTGGATTGGGAGAGAAACAAATTAGTCAATTAGACAAATACAACTGTTAATCTTGATTCTTCATGGATGACAAGTGAAGAAATTTATTTATATAGTTAATAAAAACAATATTTCTTCTTATTCATTTTGTTTAGATGTGCTTGGGTGTTAAGTTTATAATAGTTGGATATTGTTATATTTGTAGTATTTTAGTATTTAAGATGTACGTGTTAATAATTGATACATTTGATGGAAGACTTGTTTGTGTTCTTAGTAGGACTGTAAGCTTTTTTTAAATAACCAAACTGAGCTAACCGGTCGATTTTCTTAAAATTATCTACAACTAAAAAACCGATCCGACTGTCCAGATTGGCAAAATCAACCGAACCGACCACTTCGGTTGGTTTTCAAAACATGAAAAAAGCGAAAATTTAAAAATAAAAATCCGAACCGAACCGAACCGATGACACCCTCCATGGGTTAGACGGGTTAAATGGGTGACCCGTGTATGACCCGACACGATTATAACCCGACACGATTATGACACATTAAGAATGACATGACAATGACCCGAATCGACAATGACCCGACACGATTATGACCCGACACGACCCGATTGCCACCCCTAGATAAAGATGTATACTGTTACGTTACAAACTCAGATAATATACCTCTCAAATTTTGTATCTTAAACGTTTTTAAACACATGTGATAGTGGGTCCACTTTTAATAATGACGGGATCACTTTAACATTCTCAAATAAACATCATTGTACCATAAAATTACACAACCTATTAATTAATTTGAGCATAATCCCCATGGTGTTCAAATAAATTCTATATGAACTTGAGTTTTAGGCTCTGCTTAGTTTTTGTTAGATTCGGGGTATGAATGGAAGATTACGTAAAAGCTCAAGGGGATCGTTAGGATCGCTATGGACCAGTTCAATGGTCAGGAAAAGTCTTGGAACATTAAGTTTCAAGATTCTAGCAGAGGGGTTTTTCGACTGGTCGTTCGGGTCAATGGCTATATCAAGTTTTAAATAAATTCTAGCAGAGGGGCATTCGACCAGTCGACTTGCCCTGTTCGACCGAACCCTGTTTGTGAAGAGTCACAACTTTTCATGTAGAAATTTCAAATTTGTTTGAGCTTCATCTATTCTAATGGCTGATAAACGTGTATATACTGCGATATACATAGTGTATAGATGTTGGGACACAACCATTTATGTAGAGAGACTTCTCTTGCCCAATAGACACCTTTATATATACAATATAGTTAGTTAGTTTTGATAGACTTTTCACAGATTTTTATCTTCTCTTCTTCATCTATTCTAGAGTCAATTGAGAGTAATTTATGTACATATATTCTGCTGAACAGTTGAAGTTGAGTTGTACTTCAATTGTTAGATCATAGTATCCTCAAGAACAAGGCGTCTTAGTCCACAAAACAACGGTGTGTGGGACGTAGGGGTGGAATCAAAGCGAAGAAATTTTGAGGACAACGTATTCGTACGTGCTTCGATCTTAAGTTTATTCACTATTTTATTGAAGATTCTTATCCATTGCATCCAACAATCGAAAAACAAGTTTATACACTACACCATTCAACAAATTTCTAACATAGCGGATTTTGGTTTTCAAACGTAAATTTGGCGTTACGAATTTGTAACACTAAATTTCTGTTAGAAATGTGTAAATTGTGTTAGTAAGAGTGAAAAATTTTGTAAAAAATAAAATATGGTGGCATTTTTGTAAATAAAACCCCTAAGCTAAAAATGTGGTGGCAATTTATTTCCCCAAAATTTTCCCCCTAACATTTTTCCCCCTAAACATTTTCCCTAAACTCCTTCCACCTCTCGATCAATTTCTCGTCTGAGCTCTCATCTAACTCTCTCTCTCTCTCTCTCTCTCTCTCTCTCAAGTCCACCCACCACCATTCACCACCAGAATCACCCGCCACCACCAACCTCTCTCTCTCTCTCTCTCACACACACACACACACATACATACACATACACACACATACACACCACAAACTAACACCACCACCACAAACTGACCACCACCGCCACATGGTCGCCGATGTCGCCAGATCTCCGCTGGCCTCTGCCACCACTCTCCCTAACTCCCCTCCCCTCAGGCGCTTTCTCTTCTCTCTATCACACCACCGGACCCCCTAACCTTAACCCCCCTAACTTCTGTTTTTTTCTTTCCAGATCTTGAACTCAAAACTCTGTTTGTTCTCTCTCTAGGGTTTGCAAAAAGAATGTGAATGGAAAACACCATTGATGAGCTCAGACCATTTAAGGTAGGATTCATCTGGTTAATTTTTTAATCCTTTTTTTGGTAAACTCCCCCCAGGCGCTTTCTCTTCTCTCTATTACACCACCGGACCTCCAAACCCTAAGCCCCCTAACTTCTGTTTTTTCCTTTCTAGATCTTGAACTCAAAGCTTGTTTGTTCTCTCTCTAGGATTTGCAAAAAGCATGTGAATGGAAAACACCATTGATGAGCTCAGACCATTCAAGGTAGGATTCATCTGGTTAATTTTTTAATCCATTTTCTGGTAAATTTTGGTCCTTTTTATCCATATTTTATTTTCTTAATTTTGATCAGTAAGCAAATATTTTATACAGAATATTTTTTTTTGGTCATAAGAATTTTTATATAGATGGTTAGTAAGCAAAAAAAAAAACCCTCAACCAAAAGGGCTACTTAATAAATGTGATATAGTGTTTACCAAAAATAAAAATAAAAATAAAAATAGAAGAGATCTAAGATAGCATCTGAAGGGAGGGGTAGACCGTAGATTAGAGATTTGCTTCTTCTTAATTATTTTTTGTGACCATTAAAGAGTTCTATTAGCATTAGTCAAATGTTGTACGCACGTATCAAGCAAGCAATTTTGTTCTGTATATGTAATCGTTTGTGCCTTTTATTGTTAACAGGAATGACAAACTGGATTGAAATCAATAAACAGGTATTTGTGTTTCATTTATTATTCTCTGTTGTTTTTTGTGTCGATTTTGAAGAACAAGTTCGTCAACATATCTACATTTTAGATTCAAAGAACTACTGATAATGGTAGATATTTGCCAGGCCGCCACTCTCTTTTCTTAGGTTTGTGATCCTTTCTAAATAGGGCAATTTTTTTGCTATTACTATACAATAGGAACCATAGGCCTTTTCGCCCACTGGTATGGGGTTTAATTTCTCATATGAAGGCGAAGGGCTCAAGCCCTACCAATTTAGTATTTCACAAAAAAGTTGCATTTAGGACATATATATGACATGTACTGAAGAACTCCTTGTCAGTTTTTTTTTTAGTTTTCTTGACGTGAATTTGTTAAGAGAGGTTGACATCCTTTTACCTTAAATCTAATATCCAACCACATTTCTCTGGTCCGGTTTTAGGATTAGATGAATTGGACCAGGCTGGGCCATGGCTCACGCTATCTTGTTTTTCTTGTTTTTCTTTTCTTTTTCATATGGAGCCCCAAGAGGTACCACTTTGGGCCTTTGGCTAAGGCCATTGGTCTCTCTTGTACGGTAATTGTTTGTCTTCTTTTTCTTTACTTTTTCATTTTTTTCCTTGTACGGTTAATTAATTTTTCATCGACTGTTGTTGAGAGCTAATGTTGGTGCTAGAACCCTCTCCTCATCCATACGGAGACCCAAGAGGTACCACTTTGGACCTTTGGCTAAGGCCATTGGTCTCTCTTGCTAAGTAATTGAATTATCTATTCTGCGGATTTATTAAGACCGCTGCTAATTTACCACAAGTCAACTAACCAAAAGGAAAATTATAGAACTTTTCTATTTGTATTTGCTATTATCTTTTCAGGTGCTTAAATTGTGGACAACCATGCCAAGTTAATTAACTTACATGTATAT
The DNA here is from genome assembly GCA_033977485.1 of Hydrangea macrophylla. Taxonomy (NCBI): domain Eukaryota; kingdom Viridiplantae; phylum Streptophyta; class Magnoliopsida; order Cornales; family Hydrangeaceae; genus Hydrangea; species Hydrangea macrophylla. Next base: position 66,234,978 of record CM066990.1, on the reverse strand, counting down.
AAAACCCATATGTATTAAGTTAGTTTCAATATTATAATTCAGAGAGATCTTTTCACATACTTGTCTTTGCCATTGTCTTTTGATTGATAATCACATATTTATTAGAGTCCATCTTGCTTCCATGATGCTTCTCATCTGTTAACAAAACCCTTTACTTATTTGCTGAATTTTTAGCCCCTAAATGGAGCATCAAACAACCCCTGTTTTGTTGAAATGTTTTGCTTAAATTCAATTTAACGTGTTGCTAAATTTCAACCCCTAAGGGGAGGGGCCTAGCCAGAAGCTTTTTTCCTAATCCATCTGTTATTTATAGATTGACTTGAGAATCACCTCTGTTTTGCTGAACTTAAACCCTTTACTACTGAGTCTTTAGGAGAATTTATTTGGTTGGACATGTGTAGACACTTCAATTTTGACCGAACTATTAAACTTAGTGGGATTTACCTCTGGAAATCAATGATGAATAATGTCCCGATGATTTTCTTCAAGTTCATCGCTTCGACTTCTGAAAAGCTTCAAGTTCCCAAACATTGCTCCTAATACCCCTAGATTTGGCCAATCACTGACCATCTGTCTCGAGCTCACTGGATCATGGGTTACTTTCTAAAAAAAAATGGAATAGATTAAATAATAATAGTAATAATGATATTTTATAAAAATAACATTGTTTCCCATATTTTTAGATTGAAAAAGAAAAAAAAAAGAAAATTATTCTATTGGTGACTTATATGATTAATTTGGATTTAAAATGAAAAATGTGTCTATACATACATATATACATATATATAAGAAAAGGAAAATAATAAAAGAAAGTATCTCATGTGGTTTGGAGAGTTAGAGATTCCTTGGCATATTCCTAATCTAAGCAAACACCTAAAGAGCCCTTTGTTGGGCACTAATCTCCCATGTGCTTTGAAGATGCTCTAGAATGTTCCTTTATTCTACCCAACTTAAATGCCTTTCAAGTTTCTTGGAATTACATAGAGTGCTATGGAGAGTTAGAGATGCCATATAATATTCCTAACCGACCCCAAATTGACCTATCTACCCTTATCTTAGCCACCAAGGAAATCAAAGTCTACAAAAGCTCATTTATCTCATTAGGATAAGAGGGGACACTTGAATTATAAAGAGAAATATATTGGGGGAGCTTTAGAAAAAAAAAAGATAGAGAGAGAAACTCTACCAAATCTCATATCCAAACCCCACCAAACTCTACCCAATTCATACAATCCATCAAATCACCATTCAAGGAGCTTGAAGCTTGAGGAAGAAGAAGAGGAAAAGCTTGAGGAATTCAACATCTCTATGATTTTTGAGAAGGTCTAGAGGTAAAACCTTCAAATCTATCTTCATATATAATAATTCAATCACAATTCATAGATCTAGGACTTTTATACATTTTCAAAAAGTCTATTCTTGCCTCATATCATCACACACCACTTGAATTGTGATTGAATTTTCATTTTTCTTCATTGATTTGGATCTAAATACAACTTTGGGTTTAAGGCAAAACAAGTTTGTAAAAGAACTTTTGACTGGGATTTTCAAATAAGCTTTGATCTCTTTCTATTTTCTTCTCTTGAGATCCATGAGATCTTTAATATCTCATTGGATTCCCTTGAGTTTGATCTCTTATTCTCGATGATCTTGTGATTCATATGGGAAATAAGGTAGATTATGGTTATGTCCATACATGTTTGGATAGGTCCAAGTCTTAGACTATGATTTGGATCTCCCAACTAGAAATCTCATGGAATCCTCTCTATATTCCATGGAGGTTTAGGTGGGTTTAGTTTCATTTTAGTCTCCAAGGACCACTAAATTGAGAGGAGAATAGGATGTAATAAGCCTATACTCCTCAAGGATCATATGCTTGAGAGAGGAGTTAGATGTAGATTTTCATAGTTTAAATATTAGATTCAAGAGAGCCTAATATGTTCAAAACCTCATAGGATTGAATAAGACATTTGGATTCTCTTGCTAGATCTTTAAATATGAGATCTACGATGGAGCTCCATTAAGGAGAAATCTATGAATCTCTTTGTATTTCATTACTTATTTCAATAATCATAATCATGCTTGATCTTGGTTCTCTCTAGAATTAGAGATCAAGTTTGGTTTGAGTTATCGATGTTATTTCATCTAAGGTGCAGTGAATTCATGAACCCACTGTGATCAAGGATTTTTAATTAAATCATGGTCCATGGGAATTGGATGAGACCAATTGAGAAATGTTCATAACTCATATATGTATCACTAGAACTTTTGTTTTGATGAAATTTTATACTTAGGATGGTTTGGTTATAATTTGTGAGTAGGTTTCTCTCTGTCCAAAACTTCATAACAGTAAGTTCGTTTTTAAATGACTAAATCAGAGCCTTAATCAACTTCTTTTGACTTTAAATAATTGTTTCTATGACGATTAATGTATTAGGATGATGCCCTAAAAAGATCAAAGTGATTTCAATATTTTTACTATTTTTAGAAAATCATACAAAAACTCTGGACAGAGAGTTGAAAATTTCTGAGTGATGTCTGGTTATGACCCTATTCCCAGAGATTTAACCGTTGGATCTTTGATTTTCTTTTTGGGTTAGAAACTAGACTCATAGAGGCACAACATACTAAAAAATCATTAAGATCTAACCTGAAATATTTTATTTCTACTTTTGAAAGTCTAGTCTGCTCTCTATAATTCTTACGATTCTGTCACAGTTTTGACAAACCTCGAACAACTCTAATCTAATGGATTCCTAATGTCCTAAGATCTTAACCATGTCTTAAATAATGTCAATTAAGTTTAAATCCAGAGGCTAGATGATCCAATCTAATGAATATCTAATAGCTCATGATCATGCATTCATTCATACATATTTATACTTATGAGTAGAACTCATTTTTGTGGTCTAAGTTGCACTTAATTGAACCAAATTGAACATGAATAGGGGTTCCTTATGATCATGTTGGGGCTATGACATCTCTATATGGACATTACATTGGCTCCTAGTTGAGACTTGTATATCTATAGAGGTGCTATGGTTCCAACTAGTTAAAAGGAATTCAAAGTTATGTCAATTCCTCCTCTACTTGATAGATTTAAGCTAGAAATTTAGGATTGATTATTTGATATCTTGTTTGAAGCATGTGGACTAATCTTTGTTTTGTAGTGCTTTCAAGATACAATTTCTTAACTCTTTTTCTAGTTTATTTTACTTGTTGATTTTATTGATTTTTTCGACTCCATGCGCGATACCTAAGATTAGGTCTTACCTTATGTGTATATATGTATTAGAGACCATTTCTTAGGATTCATTTTTATTTGTATGCATTGCACGTTTAATATTCGCGGCTGGATCCTGGGTAAGTTCTCAAGTTCCCTATTTTGCACATCATATTGCTTGCTACTTGAATTATGTGGTTTTGAATGCTATTTTATCGTTAGCAATCTTACACCCTTTGAGACATGCTTTCTGTAATGTATATGTATATATGTAATAATTGAGGGCATGCTTAGATTAATAATTCAATTAAAAAGGATGTTGAGTAGAGGCCTATCACGAGATAGGATGAGAGGTGGTGTTTTAGTTTGACGGGCTCCTTCCCCTCTCATTCCATAATCCTCGGACCTAGAAATCTCGGGTTTCCAAAAGATCAGCTTGCTTTTAAAATGGTTTCGTAATTTTCCTTTAAAAAATTAAGTGGTGACTCGAATTTGAATTTGAAAAGTTGGTTTAAACAAAAGTGGGACCAAATGCCGGTATCCACAATCTGGTGACTCTGCTGGGGATTGAACCCAGAATCTCTGGTTTTGCAGACCAGAATTTTTGATTTTGGGTTCACTTGAGGATTAGAATTGAAAACATCCTTTTAATCGAATCAATTAATTTTTGTATGCCCGTTGCATTGCACTTGCATGTCTAGCCACTCGATTGCACGGAACTATGACCTTGGAGGCTCAGGGCAATCCAGTCGGTCAAGCCATCATGGGACTGTGTGATCACCCTTGATCTCGTACCATGTGTTGGTATATAAAGCAACCTATCGGATGTAAGTCAAGGGTCCCTCATTTGACCAAAACCCGGCCTTTGCATGATAACTTCTATAAAACCTTTCAATCTAGGAAACCAATTCTTGATTAGGATTATATGCTAGGGAGTTTTGTATGCTCGGAAGGGATTATTTGAGATGATGACAATGCTTGCTTGATGAAAGATGTGTAACCTCTTAATCACTTTTGAGCAATTCCTTCTCATGGCCTATGACATTTGAGAACATGCTGAATCTTGATTATAACATTACATCTGTTATATCATGTTTAGCTAAGCATCATTGACTTTGTATGTATCCGAATTCATGAAAAGTACGGTGATAATTCGATCATGTGATCCTTCTACCCAAAGAATTTTAAATCCATCTTTGAAAGCAAACGGATTTTTGCCATCTTTATTCCAAAGTTTTCAATCGCTCTTTCAAAAAATCTTTGGAGTTCACTTTTTTGATTAAAGCTCCAAACTAATCTTTGTTAAAGTATATTTTCACATGATCATCGTCAAAGGAAAAATTAAAAAATCCTGGGAATTATTTTTGGGAGAAATGCTTTTCAAATGAATTTCAAAGCAAAATTTCAATCCAATCATCTTTGCTGAGGAATGTTTAACATCCTCGTTCTCAAAAGAATTCTCGAAAATTGTTTTCAAAAGATTTTATCATCCAAGATATACTTCTTGAAAGCATGTCCACCCGTCGAAAGGGTAACGAGGATCACAATGAAAGGAGAAGTTGGCGCACTTGACATGGGTGAGGATTTTATGTACTTATGTGTTTGTGTGTTAGTGTTAGGATTTTCTTTTCTTTGGCATATAGAATAGGCACACACACACATGCATCGAATCGGGGTGACATATGAATCATTCATGAACATTTACCAAGCATTTGATAAAATCAACTAGAAATGATAAAAATAATGAAAATGTTGACAAAAATATATTAAAAAAAATAAAATAAAAAGGGAGAATAATAAATATTCTTTTGAAATCAGTTAGAATTAATCGAAAATAAAATGTGATTGTAGCGGAAAATAGCAGTACTGAATAAAAGGGTAAATCAGTGATGATCATGCTAGGAGCATTGGCCCATCAGCAGCTTATGGTTGAGACGCAAGTGGTCAAACTCCTCCACCTACACTCGCGGCTCGGGTTGGAGAGGATAATTGGTATGAGGATCCTAAGCCATGGAGGGCTAAAATGCCTAGGGTAGAAAGAGAGAAAATAAAGAGAGAGAAAGTAGAAAAAGCTGGGAAAGAGCCGAATGAAAAATCTGAAGGAGAAAAGGAGTAATGGACATTAATCAGAGTGTGGAGCCAAATGATTCCAAGAAGGGCCAATCGACTAAAAACTAGGCCATAGATGTGAATGATGTTTCTGTACCCATGCTGTTAGGGGGTGGCAAATCTGAAGGTTCAAATGATGCTAGCAAGGTGATAGTGTTTGGAAATACTGCTGCTGGAGCAAATGTGGATGCTCTTGAAAATATAATAAATTGAAAATCATCTATGACACTCCAATTGAGACCATAGGCGGGTCTAGTCCAGTCTATAATCGAGCCATGCCCGAGTTAGAGTCAAGTATTAAGTGTCCAAATTGTGTTTGTTTTGTCAGTCTTCCATTCACTTTATTGTCGAGTCTTTATTGAGTCCATTGAGTCAAATAATGTAATCCACAGGTGGTTGAATAAAATCTCATTTTGCTTGATTCAGTGTGCTAAGTCGTGAATGAATGGATCATTAAGCCAAAAAAAAAAATCACTTTTCAAATGATGATGGAAATTATTTTGTTGACAAATCTTTGCATTGAAAATGGATCCCCAAAGAACAAAGCAAATTTTGCGCCAAATCCACAGAGAAGTAGAGAATTGATTAGTTTTACTTTTAGAATTTAATGATACTCTCGCTCAATCTTAAAAAGGTAAACCTGGGACTTAAGGCTTGCTCACCATTCCTTTCTCCCAAATACCAAGCCTAAAAAATGAGCTCACGGTCTAAAGCCATAAACTTGGTCCTTGATAGTAGCCAGATATTTTAAATGTTCTTCTTTAAAAGAAAAAAGAGAAAAAAGAAAAAGAAGCTCGCTAGGATGAAAACTCGAAAGGGCCCCTGGGCAAAAGTTAGAGCGAAAAAAATAGAAAAAAAATAGCTCGCTAGGATGAAAACTCGAAAGGGCACCCAGGCAAAAGTTAGAGCAAAAATAAGATGCGCGTTGATTTCAAAATCGAATCCTAGCCAGTCAAATTCATGAAGAGAATAAGAGATAGTGAGGTAGTGAAAAGAAAAGAAAAAGCAGAGAATAAATAAGATTGAGAATTCTTGAGCACTTCAAAGTACATCATCGGTACATGAATTATCCCAAGGCTTTGTGCTGTTCTAAACAAAGGAAATTAAAGAGTGATTTGGAAGGCTGATATTGCTTTGTGAGTATGATAGAGTATGATTAAAACACGATGTATTATAAGAGTTGTAAAGATTGACTGGCTAGTGAAAAGGTGAAAAGAATCAACCGCCACAAACAAAAAAGAACAGAAAAGAAAAAAGAAGAAAAGAAAGGAAAATAAGAAAATAAAAGGGAGAAGTAGTTCATGTTCTCATCATCCTGTTCAAAGGCTACTACAAGCGACCCATTCAGAAAGAGCACTCATTGAACCCAAATGAAAACATGGCTCGAAAAGCCCACCAATTCTTGAAGCCTTATTCTTTCAAAACCTCCAAAGTACTTGAACTACGCTTGACCTGATTCCCGCTAGGGGATATGTAGGCAACCTGCTCGGTTCGGTCATCACCCTTGCCATCTCATGGCATCTTCCTTTCAGGCCTTGGCCAAACTACTTTGGACTTGATTCCCATTCGGGGATAAGTAGGCGAGCCTCACTTGGTTCGCGGTTCGCAAACACCAGCAATATCGTTTGCACCCGTAGAACCCTCATTTCAGACTAGGGGCAAACTTTCATTACTGAAAGCCCCTTTTATCATAGAAGCAAGCCCCCAAGTCTCTTTCAAACTAGGGGCAAACTTTGTTTGCCAAAAGCCCTCTATGCTAGAGGCAAGTTCTCAAGTAATTGAGTTTGTTTTGAAAGGATTGAAATAGAGTGCTTTTCATTCTATAAGCTAAATCACTAATTTGAAGCACATTCTAGATGGGCAAAGAATTTGCTAAATCAAAAAGGAAAAGTTTTCAAAGTTTAGATTTATTAGCAAAGCACTACCATGATAAGATGATGAATAAATAAGAAGTAAGATGATACATTATTCACAATGAAAGCACATTGATTCATAATAATGCAGAGTTTTAGTCAGTCGTCTTGTGTAACTGGTTTTGTTAAGTCTGTCCTCCTTCAATGAGTCAATAATGGTCTCAAATGCGTGGGTTTAAGATGATGAATAAAGATTTGAAAAGTCTTTATGAGCATCCCAGGAGCAATACAGGTAGATGTTCCAACACTGTCACTACACCAATTAAAGTTGCAGAGTGAGAAGTGTCGAAAGTAGGTGTAATGATCATCCTCATTACATGAGTTCATTAGTGATTATTGAGCACAAGGTATTGAATTCGAGTGAGCATCCTCAGAATTAAATAGTTGATAATTGGAATCGAAGCAGAATCAATGTGCATCAGTTAAGTGGGGGGTAATTGAAATTGAGTTAGGCCTACATTGATTAAGAATTATTGAGTTAATCGGTTAAGCCTTGAACAAGTCGAGTATCTGCCAGAATTGTACGAGAATTTGGGAAGCTTGCGTCTGTTAGTCAGAATTGGCCAAATCGGAATCATGGTATGCTATCAAATTGGAACTAGGAGTTGGAAGAACATGAGATGAATTGAGTATCAGTTGAGAGCAGAATCAAGCACTACAAGGAAAAAGGCTTTTTATGTCACTTTTTAAATTTTTTTATGTCACTTTAATTTAGAGTGACATAATTATTTCTCACATGTGCTTTTTATGTCACTTTTTAAGTTGTTATGTCGGTTTTTAAAAAAGTGACATAAAAACTCTATTATTTATGTCACTTTTTGTATAAAATGACATAAATAATTAAGTTTATATGTCACTTTTTAAAAAGCGACAAATAAAAATGCGGTGGCAATTTTGTAAATAAAGTATTTTATTTTTATGTCAGTTTTTGTAAAAAATGACATAAATAATGAGATTACTTGTAATTACTTTATTTTTTTGAGTCGATTTTTCAAAAAGTGACATAAATGTATTTTAGGTCTTTGGAAAAGTGACATAATTATTTTGGCGGGCTAAATTGTAGATCTAAAACTTTTCATTCCCTTTTCATTATATTCCCTCCCTAATCCTTTTTTCATTGTGGAACTTGATCTCTCTGTCGCACCTCTCCCTCCACCATGCCGTCGCCGCCTGCTCCACACCGCCTCCGCTTGCTCCACGCTGCCGCTGCTACCTCTTCCTTCTCTCAGCCGCTTCCTCCTCCTCCTCCTCCTCCTCCTCCTCTCAGCCGCCGCGTGTTCCTTCTCCTCCTCTCCAGGTTTATCTCTCTCTCTCTCTCTCTCTATGCATCAAAACTTGCAAAAAATCAACACTGACTCTGTTTGAGAGACTCACTGTCTGAGTGTACAAAGACCCATCTTCTTATCTATCTTCTTCTTCTTCTTCTGAGATTAGGTCTTGCAAAAGCCTAATCCTAAATGTCTACATTGATCTCAATTCGAACCCAGCAACTGTCCTTATCGCATCAATTCAACAAACGGCTCCTTGTCTCTTCACCTCTGACCCATCTCGTGTCTTACTGGACTCACTTGGGTTCATCTTTGTTGAGTCTCAAAGGTCCAAGATTGCTTCGTAGCAATGGCGTTCTTGTTCGAGCCAAGGCCAAGTCCATAGATTAATCTCCTTCGCCGACTCAACCTTCACCACCACCAAAACCCAACACCGAGAAATAGCTCCAAGTTTTGCCTCTCTCATTAAAATTGTTATTTTCTGTCAATAGACAACTGCTTACAGCTAATTTAGGCCAAAAAAAAGTTTTGATTCTTCCAAAAACCAATTTAATTTGGAAGGGTACCAATTTTACGTGACCATTTTGGAAAATTTATGTCAATTCGTTTCTAGGGTTTACATGAGTGTGGATCAGTGGATAGATTTGATTGGATTTGCAAAAGGTTTGAAATTGGTCTCAGGATACTACTGGGTAGAAAAATCAAAAGAGAAACGATAATTTAAGAGATTTTAGAGTTTGGTGATAAAATGTATGCAATATAATGTTGCAATGAGTGAAATGAATGGAATTTTCCCAATACGATTAAATAATTTCCTTGTGCATAATTGCCAAATAGACTTTAAGCATGCACTTTTTTTATTTTAAAATATTTGAATGGTGACAAACCTGTGAATGATGGAAGAAATTGCCCAATTTTTGGATTTTTATCATGGGGTCTCTTAATTCGGTACTAGCTTTTAATGTTCAAGATGCAATAATTATACTGAATTTTGGTTTTTAAGCACATCATCAGGAGTTGACACCATCTGTCACATCTGATCCTTTATGCACTTGTATCCCAACCCAAAGGTGCCTTGGTGGCCTTTTAATCTGACGAAACTCGCGGATCCCTTGTTGAAATCAGCCCAACCCCATTCCAGGGAAGTAGTTCATTTTGCAGATGATATTGATCACTATAGGGCGGATCTCAGGGAACCTGTCTTCATCACTAATCATGTGGACTTTTTCCATGAAAAAACCTCTAATTTCCCCCTCTTCCAATTCGGGTATTTGGATTTCAAAGACGAGAGCGTAGCTCGGAAAGGCTTCATTTCCCCAGCTGTTGCTAAAGATGATTTTTACCTTTTTTTCATAAACGTACTTGATCATGTGGTGCACAGTGGATGATACAGCTTTGTTGACATGCAGTCAGGGCCTCCCAATCAACAAATTGAACGAGGTGGGTATGTCCATGACTTGTAAAAGCTCAACGCAAACCAAAGACCCCACTTGGATTTGGAGAGAAACAGTCCCCATTACAGTCCTCTTGGTGTTGTTATAAGCCCTCACAGATTGTATAGATGGAGTGATGTCTAGGATATCGATCCCCAAGGTGGTGGCAGTTCTTAGAGCACAACTATTTAAGGCGAAACTTGTATCAACCAAATAGAATGGCACTTGCTGCTCCTTGTACCCTACAGTGATGGACAAAGCTTTGTTGTGTGAAGACCCTTCTGGTGGCAGGTCTTCATCGGAGAAAGTAATGATTGGATCAAGGGTGAGTGTGCCTAATAAAGCCACCATATCTTCTGGTGCAGCGTCGATGGGGACCTCGATCCCAGCTAAGGCATTCAACACAGCTTGCCTATGCTTGTAGGGAGTTACCATGATGTCCCACATCGAGAGGTGTGCTTGGGTTTTCTTCAATTACTTTATCATCTCATTGTCTTCCTCGATGATCTCTTCCATCTTTCCTTGTCCCTTGTCCTTGATTGGCCCTTTCTCAACGGCTTCGGCGGTAGGTTGTGGTGGTTGGTAGTGATGATCGAAACTAGTCAAATTGTCAATTTCAGCAGAGGTAGGCCCTTCAATAGTTCCATCATCTTTGAACCTGTCACAATCAGTGCTTACAAATGGCTTTTCTGACTCATTCCAAATGGAAACATCACTCTCATTGTTTGGGTCATACCATTTGAGGTCTACTGTCCCTAGATCATGTTCTTCTAGGAAGAACAAATCTTTTTCATCATCTAGCTATTGCTGCCATTCGTCGTCCTCTCCTTCAATCAGATGAGCTTCCACAGAGTCTGGGATGCCAATGGGGATAGCGGTTGCTTGTTTTGGGCCATTAGAGGACCATGGCCTATGGGGATGAGTTGGGTTGGGCTAGGGTGTGTGTGAGTGTGTAATCCCGAATTTAGTGGTTATATACATATCACATATATCTAATTTAAAACCCTAGAACTAGCCACCAACTATTCTTTCTTCTCCAACGAGCTCTGATCTTCTTCTCTTCCAGCTTATCTTCTCTTCTTTTCTTCCGAGCTCAGCTATGGGAAAATCAAAAGTTTGCAGACTCATCAGACTCATTGAGTCCATATCAAAGAATAATCCGAATGTTCATGTGGCAAGAGCCGACAATGTGAAACCAGATAATATTTTTTATTTATGCATACCCCTGTAAGGGTGTCTATTTCTAGTTTTTTTGGTTTGTTAGGCTTAGATTTTTCTTATTTTACTTTAATTAGGTTTTCATGTTTTCACTTTCAAGACATGTCCAACCTCACCCTGCCGAAAAGCGAAGGTCTCCAATGAATTCTATAAGAGGGGCATGCAGGTGAATGTGATGAAAGGCATAGTTAACCTGATGAGCAGAGGAATTGAACTGATGGAAGACGATAATGAAAAACTAAAGAATGGGGGTAATGTAGATGGGAATTTGTCCTATGAGGACTTCGAACGTCTGAAGCAAATGATGAAGGTTCATGATAAACGGAATGATGGCGGTAGCGGTTACAGTGGGAACATTGACGAGTTTCTCCCTCAGGATCCATTTTCCGGACTAATGGTGACACTGTAATAAATCTTGCATAATTTGTATATTCAAGAGGTCAAGTATTTTGTTTGTTCGGGATTTGTTTTCCAGGTGTTTGTAAATTTCCTCGGGATAGTTTGTTTTCGTTGGGAAGGGGTCTTACTAGGAGCTATTTGGGTGTTCTTAGTTATAGGTTTTCTTAATCTCAAAAGATATGATTACAGAGATATACATATATATATGTAGATCAGCAATACAATCTCGTGAGTTGGTTGAACTTTTACCATGAGAACTCTTTAAGCTGAAAATTTTGTTCCACAAATATTGGTCATCGACAAAACTTAAAAATGTGGAGTAGAGTTTTAATTAGAATCCAATGAAAGATCTCAAATAAAATTGAACTTAGCTTTAAATTAATTCCTCATCTTTGGTTACAAATTATTACCAAAAAAATGCACATCCTTCCGAGCAATCCATTCACTCCATGAACAGATGAAACACTGACCAACCAATTAAAGAACTGGCCCTTCTTCCCAACATCAACATTTTATGCAATCTACGCTTCTGCTCCAAAAGGTTATAGCTGAGTGAAAGAATTGAGTGTTGTATGGCTAAGCTACATACATGTACATCGAAAGGCTGCACTAGATACATGTACATGAAAAATTCTTATTATTCTTTAGCACCATATGTCCAGAATCATCTATTAGGTTAAAATCGATGAACACACACAACACAAGATACACGAAAACAAAGAAACAACACAAGATATTACGTGGTTCACACAATCAGGATGATCGTGCTACTCCACGGCGGAAAGATAGAGATATTTTATTAATCCGCTGTTGCCAAGGGTTTACAAATGACAGAGAGAAGGTATTTATACAAGTAATCATTGAACAATCTCCCACTTGGAGGGGCTCCAAGGTCAAAAGGTGATCAGTCTCCACAACTTAACAATCTCCCACTTGGAGGCTTGATCAACATTCAACTGCCATCCAATAACCTGCACCTTCTGTAAACCCAAACTCTCTCTCTCTCTCCGCGCCTCCTCTTCAAGTTTCTGGAAGCCCAATTGAAGCCATACATAGCTTCAACTTCTCTGTTGTCACCGCCTTGGTAAACATATCTGCTGGATTCTTCGTACCAAGGATCTTCTTCAAGTTCAGAGTACCTTCAGTGATTAACTCTCGAATGAAATGATACCGCATCTGAATGTGTTTCGTCCTGCTGTGAAACACCGGATTCTTTGCAAGGTGAACTGCACTCTGGTTGTCACAATGTAGGACACAATCTTCCTGTTTCATGCCCAACTCTGAAAGGAAATTCTTCAACCAGATCAGCTCCTTGGCCGCTTCAGCAATGGCCATATACTCTGCTTCTGTGGTTGAAAGAGCAACACTCTTCTGTAATCTGGACATCCAACTGATTGCTGTACCTCCAATAATGAACACGTAACCTGTAGTGCTTTTACCCGAATCAGCACATCCTCCCAAATCAGCATCAGCGAAACCTTCTAAAACCACCTTCTTCCTCCTGAAACACAAGGCAAACTCAGAAGTGCCTTTCAAATAGCGTAGCAGCCACTTGACTCCTTCCCAATGCTCCTTCCCCGGATTTGACATGAATCTGCTAACAACTCCCACTGCATGAGCAATATCCGGTCTGGTGCATACCATAGCATACATCAAGCTACCAACTGCTGAGGCATAAGGAACTTTAGCCATCTCTTCCTTGTCTTCATCTGTCTTTGGGGATTGCTTCTTGGAGAGCTTTAGATGACTCCCCATGGGTGTGCTTCTGGCTTTAGCATCTGTCATGTTGAACTTCTCTAGGACTTTCCGAATGTACTTTTGCTGTTAAAGCTTTAAAGTACCAGCTCCTATGTCTCTGACTATGCTCATGCCAAGAATCTGTCTGGCAGCTCCCAAGTCCTTCATCTCGAACTCTCTGGATAACTACTCCTTCAATCTTTTGATTTCCTGCATGTCTGATCCAGCCACCAACATGTCATCAACATATAATAAGAGAATGATATATGATGACCTGAATTTCTTCAAGTAGCAGCAATGATCCATCTCACATCTGGTGTACCCATTCCGCTGCATAAAACTGTCAAACTTCAAGTACCACTGCCTCGGAGCGGGACCCCATTATGCGTAGGGGCTCCAAGGTTAAAAGGTGATCAGTCTCCACAACTTAACATCATCTATGTCAAATAAACTCCCTACAAACACGTCCCAGCTCTCTCTCCTCTTGGACGATGCAAATGGGCTATCCCTACTTAATGTGCCAGAAGAATCATCTCCTTCTTCTATATCGCGGAATGTTCCATAAAAAGTTGGAGAGAGGGCATGAAGGACGTCCATACCAGTAGCCCTATGTAATGCTCCTTTGTTCTCATCGGTCTCTAGCAATAGACTTGCCGCTCCATCCTTTCCTTTACCGGGATATCCATAATCCGATCCATTTCCAACATCAACTGGAAATCAAGAAACATAATGTGTCAATTCAAAGGATCAAGAACATGTACTAAAATGACTTATCCATACTGTTTGAACATTGTGTATAAAAATACTCGTGCATGAACCTTAAATCCTCACTTCAAATAATCATCATTTGGAAAAAATATTCATCGCCAACCCCCATAAGGTTCGCCCCAAGAAAAAAAGGGTAGCTTCAGTCTTAGAGCCCTCAAATAAAATCCCTTCCAAGCTAAAACCCATTCTACTTTTCTTTAAATCATTAGGTCCTTCGAAATGGGGTAGCTGCAATGTTTTGTTTCTTCATGATTGTATAATAAAAGAGGATATCATGGAGTTTTGCAAAACTTTGGCTAGTGTCGTTTAAAAGTTATCTAGGATAAATCCTTTTTTTTTTCTTCTCTTGAGCACAACAATTAAGAGATCTACGTGATATCTATTTATCTAGATTGGGTTACTACATGTATTCATGGAGTGCCAACAGGAATTCCCTAAAATAAAAGGTAAATATTATTTGATTATACTTGCTTAGTCTAATTCGTTAATGCTATCTTAATTTTATGGTAAATAGCAAACTTTAATTGACTATTAAAAACTAAAATGTTACAGCTAGGGGCAAAAATTAATTTTTTTTTGCAAAATTGAAATATGAATTCAAGTGGTGTCAATTTAGTGGTTACAAAATCACAACCCCTTTAGCCTAGTGGTGTGATCTTTCTTTCCGAGTGGGGAGTGCAAGAGTTCGAGAGTCATTGCCCCTATTATTTTTCAGTATGTGATGTGTCCATATTGGGCTTATTTTGGGCAATTAGGGGACTATGGCCCATGGGGATGAGTTGGGTTGGGCTAGGGTGTGTGTGAGTGTGTAAATCCCTAATTTAATGGCTACATATATCACATTTATCTAATTTAAAACCCTAGAACTAGCTGCCAACTGCTCTTTCTCCTCCAACGAGCTATGATCTTCTTCTCTTCCAGCTCGTCTTCTCTTCCGAGCTCAACTATGGGAAAAGCAAAAGTTTGCAGACTCATCAGACTCCTTGAGTCCATATCAAAGGATAATCCGAATGTGCATGTGGCAAGAGCCCATAATGTGAAACGAATAGTATTCTTATTTTTATCCATATCCCTTTAAGAGTGTCAATTTGTTTTTTTTTTTTGTTTATCAGGCTTAGATTTATTTTATTTTATTTTAATTAGGTTTTGATGTTTTCACTTTCAGGACATGTCCAACCTCACCCTGCCGAAAGTGAAGGTCTCCAATGAATTCTATAAGAGAGGCATGCAGGTGAATGTGATGAAAGACACGATTAACCTGATGAGCAGAGGAATTGAACTGATGGAAGATAAGATTAAAAAATTAAAGAATGGGTGTAATGAGGTTAGAAATGTGTCCTATGAGGACTTCTAATGTCTAAAGCAAATGATGAAGGTTTATGATAAACTGAATGATGGCGGAAGCACTTACAGTGGAAGCGTTGACGAGTTTCTCCCTGAGGATCCATTTTTTGGACTAATGGTGACACTCTAATAAATCTTGCATAATTTGTATATTCAAGAGGTCATGTATTTTCTTTGTTCGGGGTTTGTTTGCCAGGTGTTTGCAAATTGCCCTGGGGTAGTTTGTTTACATTGGGAAGGAGTCTTGCTAGAGGCTATTTGGGTGTTCTTAATGGGTTTTCTTAATCTCAATAGATATGATTACAGAGGTATATATAGATATCTATAGATCAACAATACAAGCTCATGGGTTGGTTGAACTTTTTCCATGAGAACTGTTTAAGCTGAAAATTTTGTTCCACAAACATTGGTCATCGACAAAACTTAAATATGTGGAGTAGAGTTTTAATCAAAATCCAGTGAAAGATCTCAAATAAAATTGATCTTTGGTTTAAATTAATTCCTCATCTCTGGTTACAAATCTTTACCAAAAAAATTCACATCCTTCCGAACAAACCATTCACTCCATGAACAGATGAAACACTGACCAACCAATAATGAACTTGCCCTTCTTCACAATATCAACATTTCACACAATCTACGCTTCTGCGCCAAAAGGTTACAACCGAGTGAAAGAATTAAGTGTTGCATGGCTAAGCTACATATATGTACATGGAAAAGCTACAATCGAAACATGTACATGAAAAATTCTTATTACTTCTTCAGCACCATATGTCCATAATCATCTACGTCAAATAAACTATCTACAAACATGTCCCAGCTCTCTCTCCTCTTGGCTGATGCGAATGGGATGTCACAACTTAATGTGCCAGAAGAATCCTCTCCTTCTTCTATATCACGGAATGTTCCATAAGAAGTTGGAGAGAGTGCATGGAGGACGTCCATAGCAATAGCCCTCTATAACGCTGCTCTGTACTCCTCGGTGTGATCTCTGGCAAGAGACTTGATGCTCCATCCTTTGTTTTACCGGGATATCCATAATCTAATCCATTTCCAACATTGATTGGAAATCAAGAAACACAATGTGTCAATTAAAGGATCAAGAACATGTACTAAAATGACTTATCCATACTGCTTGAACATTGTGTATAAAAATACTCGTGCATGAACCTTAAA
The DNA here is from genome assembly GCA_033977485.1 of Hydrangea macrophylla. Classification (NCBI taxonomy): domain Eukaryota; kingdom Viridiplantae; phylum Streptophyta; class Magnoliopsida; order Cornales; family Hydrangeaceae; genus Hydrangea; species Hydrangea macrophylla. Next base: position 66,218,390 of record CM066990.1, on the reverse strand, counting down.
TCCTCACTTCAAAGAATCATCATTTGAAAAAAAATTCATCGCCAACCCAACCCCCATAGGGTTCGCCCAAAAAAAAAAAGGGTAGCTTCGGTCATAGCCTCCTCAAATAAAAACCCTTCCAAGCTAAAACCCATGCTACTTTTTGTTAACTCATTAGGTCCTTCGAAATGGGGTAGATGACATGTTTTGTTTCTTCCTGATTGTTTAATAAAAGAAGAAATCACGGAGTTTTGTAAAACTTTGACTAGTGTCGTTTAAAAGTTGCCTAAGTTAAATCTTTTTTTCTTCTTCTTCTGAACAACAATTAAGAGATCTACATTAAATCTATTTATCAAGATTGGTTTACTACATGTATTCATGGAGTGCCTTGGTTCATCTATGGAGCGCCAATAGGAATTCCCTAAAATAAAACTGAATATTATTTGATTATACTTGCTTAGTCTAATTCGTTAGTGCTATCATAATTTTGTGGTTAATAGCAAACTTTAATTGGCTATTAAAAACTGAAATGTTACATCTAGCAGCAAAAATTAAATTGTTTTACAAAATATGAAATATTAATTCAAGTGGTGTCAATTTTGTGGTTACTAAACCACGGGCCCTTTAGTCTAGTGATTAGGATCCTTCCAAACAGTAAGGCCTGCAAAAGGAGCGTAAGACGGGCATGAGCGGAGGATAAAGGGTATGAGTCTTCTTAGGTATGTGTTGGATGAATTTCTTAGATTAAGAATTTTGTTTTGATTAAACCCCTTAAGATGGATAGACTATTTAGATCAAATTCATCAATAGGTTCTAGCTCTAGAACCTCTTATCCCACATTACCAGACATAGTTAATGAAGAAGATCATAGGTATGAAAAAGTCAACTAAGATTATAGTGATTGGACCATCCTTAAGATTTCCACTAGAGAAATTTACAAGTCAAGTTTTCTTAGTTTTAGAACTGATTACAATATTAAAACTGCTGGTGAAATCACTAATATGAATAATGGTTCACAAGTTCTTGCTTTAATTTATAGAGTTTATTATAAATGTATTAGAAGTAATCTCAATGTTCATGCTTTAATTAAAAGTCCTAAGAATCAAACTTTACTTATGTTAGGTAGTTCTGAACATGCTAACATTCAAATTCCTAAGACTATTCTGTGGAAAGATGTAGGGTTACCTAGTTGTTGGATTTTAGAAAATGAAAATCATTCTAGTAATTTCCAAAATAATAATATAATCAACTTAGATCATGTTCAACAATTTAATGTTTGAAAAGTTAGAATCAGTTTTGATGAACAACATGCTAGATCATCTTCTTTAAAAATTAAAGATTTTGATTCTAAGTCTTCTAGGTCAAATACATCCTGTATTCCTGATAGGACTACAACAGTTAGAAAAGATAAAGATCTTCTCAGTGAAATTGATACTAAGTTAAAAGGAATTAAAACCTCAGCTCAAATTAGTAATCCTTGTTACACAGTGCTAAGTGAAGACAGTTATCCTACTTCTCCTACTCAAACAGATTTTGACGGTCCTAGTAAAGATTTATTTACTATGAATAAAGATTTTAAAATTGATATGAAAATGTTAGAAGAAGAATTTAATTCATCCATTAATGATATTTACAGAACCAATTATCGAGCTATTTATAATTTAGATGAGAAAAAATCTATTTTAAAAGCTTGGAAAAAATACATGAAGTTAGTTAAAAGAAATATATATTTCTTTGAATATTTGGAACATTATCATGATACTATAGATTTCACTGTTAAGAAAAGACGAATCAAAAAAGAAAATAGTAATCCATCTCATTCTAAGAGTAAGTCTAAGACTAGTAAGACTATAAAAGAATATAGCAACCATGAATCACTCCGTAGTAAAAAACCAAAAAATGATAGTATAAATAGTGACTCATCCCATTACAAACCTAGTAAGTCACCTAGTAAATCTAAAAAATCTAAAGAAAATGATAAAGACACATGTGGGCAACATGACCAACCCACTAGAAATAGTAAAAGAAAGACTCAAACAATATCCCATACGGAAGAAGAGAATGAGCAAATTGGTAGCATGGAGAATATCATCATTAAGTCCAAAAATTCTAAGTCACATAGGCATAGCAAGTCTAGGTCTAAAGAGTCTAGAGAAGCAAGTAAAAATAATAATCATTGCACTAAAGAAACATGAGAAAATAAGAGTTTAGAATCACCTCATAACAATAAACCTATCGATACTATTAACGTAATCACCAAAACTACATGGACAAAAAAAGAAGACAATAGTAAAATTTCCTCAGTAAATCCACCTTTAGAATCTATAGTCATTAATCATAAAGGAACAGATATAATTGCATCACCCTTTAAGTTATCTACTGATACTGAGATTAAAAAGGTTGTAGAACAAAATAATTATACTAATCAATATCTAAATGTTTTAGGAAAACAGCTAAAAAATATAGAAACAAAAATAGGAAATCCTAAATCTGTCAAGATAGAAGAACCCTTAATCAAATTAACAGAAGTTAAACCTACTGGTACCTCTCTCAAATCAGACACTAGTAAATCTGTTGATAAAATCGAAAAAATGCTTAAGGATATGGAAAAATCCTTAGGCAAAAGACCTGAAGTTACAGAAGTTGTTGAAGGTAGTTTATCCCAAAAACTCAGTACCATTAGTAAAACTGGTATTTCCATAGAAGAAGATTCTAGTGATAATATAAGTTTAATAGAAGCACAGTTTGCTGATTTGGAATTAAATGGAATGAACAGATCCTATAAATCACAAGTCACACCTACTACCCTTACCGAAAATTGGTACTCAAGACCTACACCTCCTGACCTCCAATTTGAGGAAAGAAATATTCAAAACCAGTTTTCAATCTTTGCTGATAAGTTATATGAATGGAATATTGATGGATTATCTGAACAAGAAATCCTCAATAAGTTAACCCATATGACCATGGTAGCCAATAGTTACATAACAATCATGATATAAGTCAAACTGAAATAGTTGATTTGTTTGTCACAGGATTTAGTGGAATGCTTAAATCTTGGTGGGAAAAACATCTCACTGAAGAATCCAAAGATAAAATTAGATATGCTATTCAATAAGATGATGAGGGAAATCCCATCTTTGATGCAAGAATTAACTGTGGTGTACCTGATGGAGTTAATACATTAATATATACTATAGTTAAACGTTTTGTTGGTACCCCTAGTAATATAACTGCTAGAATACATGACCAGTTAAGTAATTTAACTTGCCCCACACTTAGTGATTTCAGATGGTATAAAGATGTTTTCATATCTAGAGTTATGCTTAGAAATGATAGTAATGAACCATTTTGGAAAGAAAAATTCATAAATGGCTTACCAAGCCTATTTGCACATAAAATTAGGGAAGTACTTAGTAATGATAAAGAAATCATAGATTATAATAATTTAACTTATGGTGAAATAGTTAGTACAATCCAAAGAGAAGGATTAAGAATGTGTATAGACATGAAAATCAGTAATCAAGCTAAAAGTGATAAACAAAAGGCTAAATATGAGTTAGGTAATTTTTGTGAACAACATGGTTTGCCACCTACAGCCCCTTCTAGGCAAAATAGGATCAACCATAGGAAGCACATAAAACGAAAAGACTCAAAAGACCCATTTTACTCTAAGTCTAGGAATATTAGTAGTAATAAAAACAATGATATTAAAAATAAAAGAAAAACTAGTAATAACAAAAGTAATGTCCAATGTTTCAAATGCGGTAAATTTGGTCACTATGCTAAAGATTGTAAAGTTAAACCCCAGATTAAATCTTTAGGATTATCTGATGAAGTCACATAAAATATTTATAAAATTTTAGAGTTAAGAAATACTGATTCTGAACAGTCTGATAATGAATTTAGTTCATCTCCTTATGAGTCTAATAAAGAATAGTCTGATTCTTCTGATGTAATGTTAGGATGTCAAGATGAGTGTTGTAAAAATAAAATAGTTAATGTATTAACCAAAAGCAATTTATTAGAAAACTTAATGATAGAAATTTGGCACATAGTTACCCTTCCCTACATTAGAGGATTTTATCAAGTTAGACCTATTATTAGACCTATTCCTATTAAAGCTAAATTTTACCAAGTAATTGCTCATTTGGTCATTGTCTTCAATCCATTTTGCAAATTTTCAAAGAGTTATAATGATTATGTCCTCAAGACATATTCGTACAATTTACTTCTTTCACAAACTAGTATTAGCAGTACAGTCAAAAGTTTTATTCCCATTCCTTTTTCTCAGTTTACTAACATCATTTTTGATGTTTTACCAATGTCCAAGGGAAAAGAAAAAAATGTTGATACGGATGAACATCCAAGGCAAGATTTTACCTTTACCCCTATTCATGGTCAGTCTGATGGTCAGTTATTCCCAGTCATTTTACAATCAGTTCTAGTCCCCATGAATAGATATCCAGGTATGACATGTGATTTATCTGAAAAATCTGTGGTCATCCTTGATAATTTATATTCAGCCTTGAAAAAGAGTCATGAAAGACTATTCAACAAATCAATGTTAGCAGTGGGATTTCAGTTAAGGGCACTTGAGCTCCAAAAGGAGACCAAACCCAGTAAAACCCAAAGAAAGGACTCTTTGTTTATCAAAGAGTGTTTTGCTTTCCTTGGGGGGGGGGGGGGGAGGAATCCTCACCTCCTAATACTCATACATTTTCTAAATTATAAATTCATTTTGCCAGTTAATATAATTTATGGCTTGAAAGCATAATCAACCAGGATTATAATTTTAATCTTCGAGCTATGTCTTTTTCTAACAAAGTCAAACCCCTATTAAGATACAAGTTTAGCCAATTATTTTCCCATAATGCTGATCTAATGAGTCAATTTGAACCCTCTTTATCTGCTGATTACAAGTCATAGTTAAATTTTTACCAGTTATTCCACCAGTCAACTTTCCCTCAGATTCCCAATATCCCAAATGGATTTATCTGCACTGAAAAATTCAGTTGTGGAGAAATCTACAGAGCTGTTCGCCTTGAGTCTCAAAATCCACAAGTTATTTCTGAAATCTTTGAAAAAGGATTTCTAAAAATTTTAGTCGTCACCTCTTTTAAACAACTCCAGTTACTTCCAAAGATAATTCGCAACACAGTCAAAGATTATACTACACGAATTGATAACAGAAGATTTGGTTACATAGCAATTCTTGGCATCACTTCAGCCAATCCTGAATGGATCCCTCCTTTTTATGATCTCTACCCTTCAGTCCATCTAGTAAGAATATTTGGAGCCAATTCTTGGAACTGCACTCTTATTAACATACCTGATCTTGAAACTCAGTTTAGTCAGCCAATACCAGCAAGTAACTCATTCCTTGATTATTGTAAAAGAAGAGCCAAAGCTCTCAACACTATTCGAATGAAACTTTCTGACAGAAATTGCTTTACTTTGGGTAGAACCAAAAGAATAGTAATCCAGTCATGCAATCCAAGAAGAGATCCATGGATTTCAAAGATAGATAGTGGTCACTTTTCATAGTGATTTTATTTTAAAATATTTGAATGGTGACAAACTTGTAAATAATGGAAGAAATTGCCCAATTTTTGGATTTTTATCATGGGGTCTCTTAATTCGGTACTAGCTTTTAACGTTCAAGATGCAATAATTATACTGAATTTTGGTTTTTAAGCACATCATCAGGAGTTGACACCATCTGGCACATGTGATCCTTTATGCTCAGTCGATGAAACGAGCTCACAAGATTTTGAGGCCACTTACCGGCCAAAGACTGATTTGTTGAAAGCTCTTGCAATTCTCGCGGCAGTTGGAACAGGGGCAGTGGCAATTAATCAATCTTGGGTTGCTGCCAATCAGGTCTCTCTTTACTGTGAATGAGCAAAAAAGTGCACATAATAAATATATATGTGTGCGCATGTGTACAGTGGATGCGATAGGAAAACCTTAAGCTATTCTCTCTGATGCAGGATGTTGCGATGGCATTGCTATTTGGAATAGGATATGCGGGCATAATATTTGAAGAATCTCTTGCATTCAATAAAAGTGGAGTAAGATTATTGATGGCTGTGGCTTTATGGGTTAAACGAAGCATTAAGGTGAGATATAGGTTCATTTTTCGATTTCATTGATTGACATCTACTTCAGTTGCAAGTATATTCAGTTCATTCTCATTATCGATTACATAATGGGTGATGAATAGCTCATATATCTATAGTAAATATGAGAAACAAAGATTTGTATTTGGCTGTTCCAGGATATATTTTTTTTGTGCAGATTGCAAAACCCGATTTTTAGGCTACTGCTTTAAAACAAATGAACATGTGGAAATCAAAATGTATAAGGAAACAAAAATGAAGGGTAAAGCTAGGGTCAACTAGGAATGAACACCTATTTCATATTTGTTTTAGTTTTCTTAGGGAACCAGTACCTTCAGAGAATGGTATCAGAATAACTGTCGAAGAAAATTCAATTTCACGTGTTATTATTTTTAAACATAGAAAAGTCTATGGTTGAGTTGATTTTTCAGGATAATTCTTGTGAGTGGACACCAAAAGGAAGAGATTCCATGTTTCTATCTGTATGATGATTCTGAACATATGATTCTATGACACAGTTTGAATGACTTGACTTGTTGACTATGATGGTTACAAATTCATAGTTGTACCACAATTAGTTTAATAACAAAGAGGCCATGCGCGGAAATAACCTATTTGCATGGAGTGGTAAGGTTGCGTACATCTAACCCTCCTCAGACTCCGTAGTGGCAGGAGCCTCGTGCACTGGGTATGCCCTTTTAAATGTGTGATGAAATTTATTTGGGCTTTTGTGTTAATTGGATAGCATTTATATCATGCAGTATGTTTCTGTTTAGGCCACTTTGGGACTTTCACTTTAAACTATTATAATTTCAACTATTTAGATGGACGATACAAATTTCCAGTTTATGTTTTCAACTTTTCGATTGCAATGTCGAACTATTGTGTTGCGTGGGTTCGAAACTCAATTAGTAAGGTTTATAGGTTGAAATTGAGCCTGGTTATTTTGAGTGTTGCACTCTAGCATGTGCATTATAGTTACTTCTAAAAATAATCCAACCTTCTCTCTCTCTCTCTCTCTCTCTCTATTGTTAATGTATTTAGATGAACACATTCTTTACCTTTCCTTTATTTATCGTTCTTAATTAATAATAATCTGCTTACAATATTTAGACTGCCTAACTTTGTTTTGTAGACCCCATCAACTGATATAGTTGTTTCGGAGTTAACACATGCATCTGCTAAAGTCAGCGAAATAGTATTTTTCCTGCTCGGTGCAATGACTATAGTGGAAATAATTGACGCTCATCAAGGATTTAAGCTAGTTACTGACAACATAACTACTCGAAAACCACGGACTCTCCTTTAGGTGGTTAGTGCTTAATTTCTGCTACTACACCCGCATTGACTGATCTTAAAATTGGACATATGTATCTTGGGCATATAGTGTTGTCAATCATTGATTGACAACTTGATCAAATGTTGAGGTAGTTTATTATATATAATGATTGATTAAGAATACTGATAGCTCTAGCATGGATTGGTATTTTAGTTCATTTTCACCATACGAGTGCATCAGATTCCTAAATATGTAAATGCATTAAGAGCCTGTTTGGGTTAGTTTTTAAATAATCACTTGGAGCTTTTTCAAAATAACTGTTTGTTAGCTTTAAAAAGGATGAGTTTTCTTACAGAGTTGTGAAAAAGCTAGTCCAAATGGTCAAAATTTTTAATACAGTCACTTAAAAGTGACTGTTGGCCTCCAAAAAGCTATCCCAAACAGGCACTTTTACATTATATTACGGTGTTTGACAAATTCTTGGTTATAATTGCAGATTGGTTTTATTACTTTTGTCCTTAGTTCAGTACTTGAGAACCTAACATCCACTATTGTCATGGTTTCGTTACTGTGGAAATTAGTACCTCCATCAGAATACCGCAAGTATGTTCCTATGCCTGCATCCCTTTTTCTTATTTGAATTAACTAGACCACAAGTACTACATGAGAATCTCTAACTTTCTTATATTTCTCAAACAATTGGATTTGGTTTTTTTTTTTCTAATCATTTTCTGCTGCAGACTTGGTGGCTATGAACTACTTTATTTCAAGAAAATTAGTGCTTAAGTTATGGGTTTTCGTGATGAGTAGTAGAAAAAATATTGAAAACATTGAGGGTTAAAACTTTGACTCGGGCTTTACACCAGTCATGAGGGAAAATAAATTAAGTTGCAGATATTATAGATTCTCTTTTAAATTTAAAAATTAAGATTAAAAATAAAAAAGAAAGAAAAGAAAAAAGAAAAAATAGGAAGAAAAAATGAAGCTCAGCAAACTAGAAATTTAAATTTTAAGCTAAATGCTCTGAATTTTTATACTAAAACTTCGTCACTACTAGTGTAATTTCTGTCGCTCCCCTCGCTACACTGAGGAAATATGGACAATTAGACCTTGAGCCCTTTGCGCTTTACTTTAAGCATACGCCCTTAAATCAACGAAATATATTGAAGCACAATTAAAGACTGGAAGTTAGTGAGGGGAAGATGAATTGGAATAGAAGGGCAAATATTGGACTATCTAGAAGAATATGAATTAAAATAAAATAACAAATCTAGGATTATTAATAAGCTAGAGCTTTGATAATTCAGTCAATTATTACCAGTTTTGTGTACGCTAGAGCTTTGATTTTTTTTCTTCACCCACCAAGAGGATAAATAAGCAGTCTTTGAATGCTTTGATAGAAAGAGTACTGCACACTGTTACTTGAAAGAATGACATTTTGAAAATAGAATAAAAAACTTAAGTATGCTTATCAAGTTCCTTTGTTTTGGTATAAACTAAACTAACATTTCTCTTCCAAGTGTTTATTAAGTTAACTTAATATGTACTTAAGTATGCATGTCGCTATTCTAGTACTCACAGGTCATAGCACCTTTATTTTCTTTATGGCGACCTGAACTATGTCCTCCTTTCACTTGTGAAAGAAAGACGTTGCTAATGCTTGACTTCACTATGTGATTACTCTTCTAAAGCTATGAAAAGCATGGTACCGAGAAGAATTGTTGTGTTGATTACTTGGAAAGATGCATTGACTGTCTTCTGTCTCCTATTAGATTATAAATGGGAAACTACAAGACATATGAAATTGACTTCTTTGTACAGTGTAAACTATAACAATGAACCTTTTCTTAAGTAAGATTTTTTTTTCTTCAAAAAAATGCATCTCTAACTTTTTATTATTATTTTTTTTTAAAGATCTCCATTTGTTGCAGAGTTATGATATTTGACTTGGTGTCTCTTAAGTTATTATTTATTTGGTTTGTAATTTTGATCCTGTGGTTGTATATGCTCTTAGATCCGGTAAAAAATAGTCAATCAATCCTTTGCTACTTTCAATATTTCAGAGGGGAATCATAGAACACCAAAAGCTGTGGTATCTTAGGAGGGGAATCATAGAACACCAAAAGTTGTGGTATCTTAGGAAGAGATTTTAACTTTTTAAGTATTGCACTCTTTTATTTCAGTTTGAATTCTCGCCTAATTACATGGTGTCTATAGATGGGACCATCATTTGCTGGGCACTAGCCTGTTATGTTCAATCAGCAGGCTGCACCAATGCAACCACCACAGGTTTATTTTCATCCTAATGGACCTCTGGTATGCCATAAGTTTGTGCTTCTTTTCTGAGCTATCTTTGGCATTAACTTACATATTCCGTTGTGGGAATTAAATGCAGAACTTTGTATTTACTTTTGTTTATGTCATTGAAGTTTGGGCAGCAGATGAGTCTTGGTCACCCTCGAAATGTCGTTTACATGCCAACCTATCCACCTGTAAGCAATTTGCTTCATGCCTATCTTATAGCATCTCAGTAGTTTGAAGAATATCTGCTTGTCGGACTATGAATTCAATGTTAGTTTACTTGGAAATTTCTCAAATGTTAAGCTACACAAGCTTCAAACTTCGCCACTTCTACACAATAACAACTGCAAACCCAGGGGAATGATGACTTTACAGTTATACCAAGTCTAAAACCAAGTGAATTTATGTTTTGTCCCATATTCCCTCACTACAACACAATCACGATACGTCATGTGACATAATCTCTCTGTATACCAATTTCGAAAAGTGTGCTACTTTTTATCCATGTAACATTGAAATAATAGGCATATTCGTTCACCATTGCCCACTCTCCAAGGAATACTCAATCGCAAAGCCCATGAGAGAGAGATAATAGAACCCATACGGATAGTTGGCTTTCTGCACCTAAATTTCTTAATGTCTAACTCTCCAACGAATACTCAATCGCAAAGCCCATGAGAGAGAGATAATAGAACCCATACGGATAGTTGGCTTTCTGCACCTAAATTTCTTAATATCTAATATATACTTTCATCATGAGAGAGAGAGAGAGAGAGAGAGAGAGAGAATAGAACCCATTTAATTGCATGATAAGCATTCCTTCCAATAATATCCCTCTTCATCTAATTGTCCTCATATAAAAATAAAAATCTAACTCAACATCTTGTCAAATCAAAGAATTTGTGTGCTAAACCAAATCAGCTAATATATTATATATGCAAAGTCATTATTCAGTCTTCTATGATCTTTCTTTGAGTTTAGGATAAAATTATATATGCAAAGTCATTATTCAGTCTTCTGTGATCTGTCTAGAAACCATAATTGGGTTATCAATGATGCAAAGAGTGGAGAAAAAAAGGGAGGAAAAACATTTCTATGGTTTTAGATCTTATCTACAAGGATTGTCCTTAGCAACAAAAAAAATCACTATCAATTCCAATGGTTTGACTGGATCCTACTTTTACCCTATCAAAGAAACATTTTTTCAATCTCTTTATATAAATTACCTTTGTTTGACAAAGGCATCCTTAATTTCAGATATTGGACTCAACATGGCATTTGTTGGGCAAGTAATTCACCAAATCAGGGTATATATTGATGAACTTCCATTTGTTCTTAGAATCTTACCTTATGATCTTTTTTTCATTTTGTTTTTTAGTTTGCTGGAGATTGATGGAATCAAAACCTAACCAATTGTAGGCCAAACAAGAGACCAAATGAGTCCGAGAGCAATGAGAGGCCGAACAAGAGATTCTTTTTTGATTTTGCAACGTTGTTAATGCCCAGAATTCCACTCCTCACTGGTAATTTGCTTTCCTTCGATTAGTTCTTTTCTTATCATCAATAATTTAACTTTCTTCTTTTCATATGTCTCATAGCTACAAATGCATATGCATATATGTACACCCAAATACACACACACACAGAGAGAGAGAGAGAGAGAGAGAGAGAGAGAGAGAGAGAGAAATAGAGAGAGAGAGAGAGAGAGAGAGTTGAAAAATGACTTTTTCATCACTTAGATTTGAAAAAACTTAGTTTTTGAGGTTTTGAGTAGTGAAATAGTAAAGTGTGTATCCGAATACCACGAAACCTTACTCGCACCTCAAACATGCCTAAATAAACTTGTGGGAACTAACGGAATGCATAACGGAATCACGGTTCACAATTAATGCAAAAAAATGACTCTTTCATCACTTAGGCTTGAAAAAGCTTAGTTTTTGAGATTTTGAGTAGTGAAACGGTAAACCGCTAAACTCCACGAAACCTTACTCGCAGCTCAAACATGCCTAATTAAACTTGTGAGAACTAACGGAATGCATAACGGAATCACGGTTCACAAAAAATGTGAAAAAATGACTCTTTCATCACTTAGACTTTAAAAAAACGTAGTTTTGGGGTTTTGAGGGTTGAAACTATAAACCACTAAACAAAACGTCACGAAACCTTACTCACACCTCAAACATGCGTAAATAAACTTGTGAGAACTAACCGAATGTATAACGGAATCATGATTCACAAATAATGCGAAAAAATGACTCTTTCATCATTCCGAGTCCCCGAACACATTGTGGTCTCTCAAAACCCCCAAACATAGTTTTACTCTTTTATTACTTTATATACAACTAATTAATGAAAACTTTTTCTTTTTTGCAGGTACAAAGATTCACATTTTGATGGAAGGTTCTAACAAGTGAACCACTTTTTTGTTGGGCTAATTTTTTTTTGTTGCTTTCATAGTTTTGTTAGTACTTTTTGATGAATATGTAATAGGTACATGTTACTAGTTTAGCACTTGACCCGGATCGATTAGATATTTTTTTTGTTCATTCCAATTAATTGGTTGATATTGAGATGAATCGATGAAATTTAGTAGTTAAAATAGATTATTGACTTGGATTTAATTTTGTACAGGGTGGTATTGTATATATGTATAGGGTGGTATATATTGTTTTTACAGGGTGGTATTTATGTCACTTTTATAAAGTATTTATGTCACTTTAAAGTATTTGTCACTTTTACAGTATTTATGTCACTTTTAAGACTTTGATGTAATAATTTTGTTTGGTATTTATGTCACTTTTCTACTTTTATGTCACTTTAGGTTAAAAGTGACATAAATAAAATGGTATTTATGTCACTTTTAAGACTTTGATGTAATAATTTGGTATGATATTTATGTCACTTTTCTACTTTTATGTCACTTTAGGTTAAAAGTGACATAAATAAAATGGTATTTCTATCACTTTTAAGTATTTATGTCACTTTTTATTAACAAATGTGTTGGTTTTATGAAACATTTATGTCACTTTTATAAAATATTTGTCACTTTTAAAACATTTATGTCTCCTCCATTTATGGCACTTTTTACTGAAAAAAAAGTGACATAAATGCCTATTCATGTCACTTTTTAAGTGACATAAAAAGTCTTTTTCCTTGTAGTGAAGAATGGATCAGTCAAAGTAGCAAAATAAAGAATTTGAATATGAATCAGTGGAAGCATCAGTTGAGCAAGCAGAGTTGCTTAGGAATGAACTTGAACCTCACCAAGTCAAAAATCAGTCAATTAAATCCACGAAGTCATTTGAGAATCAGCCTGATACCAGTTAATCAGTTTTGTGTCCTTTACAACATAAGTCCTTGCGAGGCTGTTGATCTCTGTTTTTGCAACATAAGTCCCCCAAAGGGCCGTTGATTGTCGCTTTCGCAACATAAGTCCTTGCAAGGGCGTTAATCTCTACTTGTGCAACATAAGTCCCCTAAAGGGCTGTTAATTGTTGCTTTCACAACATAAGTCCTTGCGAGGCTGTTGATCTCTGTTTTTGCAACATAAGTCCCCCAAAGGGTTGTTGATTGTCGCTTGCGTAACATAAGCCCTTTGAGAGGCTGTTGATCCCTATTTGCGCAACATAATTCCCCCAAAGGGCTGTTGATTATCTTTATTGCAGCACAAGTCCCTGAGTGGCTTTTGACTATCATTCTTGCAACATAAGTCCTTGAAAGGATGTTGATTATCGTTATTGCAACATAACTCCCTTAGTGGCTTTTGACTATCGTTCTTGCAACATAAGTCCTTGAAAGGCTGTTTGATCTTGTCAGAATCAAGATATAAAAGTATGCTTTATTTTCTAAGGATTTGTAGTGTCACTACAACAAAAATGGGCTTTAGCGACGAAACATGGTGACAAAATTTAAATTTCGTCGCAAAAAGTATAGTTTTAGCGACAAAATAAAATTTTGTCGCCTAAGAGGATGAAAAAAACATAAATTTGGCGACGAAATTCTGTTTCGTCGCCTAAAGTGTCAATTTTGGCGACGAAATATTATTTCGTCGCCTAAAGTGATGTCTATGGCGACGAAATAATATTTTGTCGCCAAAAGTGATGCCAATGGCGACGAAATATTAATTCGTCGCCTAAAGTGAGTTGTAATGTGATGTCTCTCGCCAAAAGTGATGCCTATGGCGACGAAATATTAATTCGTCGCCTAAAGTGCGTTGTAATGTGATGTCTATGGCGACGAAATAATATTTCGTTGCCAAAAGTGATGCCTATGGCGACGAAATATAAATTCGTCGCCTAATGTGATATCTATAGCGACGAAATAATATTTTGTCGCCAAAAGTGATGCCTATGGCAACGAAATATTAATTCGTCGCCTAAAATGAGTTGTAATGTGATGTCTATGGCGACAAAATAATATTTCGTCGCCAAAAGTGATGCCTATGGCGAAGAAATATTAATTCGTCGCCTAAAGTGAGTTGTAATGTGATGTCTATGGCGACGAAATAATATTTCGTCGCCAAAAGTGATGCCTATGGCGACGTAATATAAATTCGTCGCCTAAAGTGAGTTGTAATGTGATAGCTATGGCGACAAAATGATATTTTGTCGCCAAAAATGATACCTATGGCGACGAAATATAAATTCATCGCCTAAAATGAGTTGTAATGTGATATCTATGGTGATGAATTAATATTTTGTCCCCAAAAGTGATACCTATAGCGACAAAATATTAATTCGTCGCCTAAAGTGAGTTGTAATGTGATGTTTATGGCGACGGAATATTATTTCATCGCCAAAAGTGATACCTATGGCGATGAAATATAAATTTGTTGCCTAAAGTGAGTTCTAATGTGATGTTTATGGTGACGAAATATGAGGAGGAATGACTATAATAAATTAGGAGGAATGATTATAATAAAAATGAATTATGATCAATAAAATTAAGTTCATAAATGTGTGTAAATTTAATTTGTAGGCATGTGTGTGTAAATTTAATTAATGGCCATGTGTATAATAAAATTTAATTCATAAATATGTGTGTGGACCCAACACATGTGGTAGTGGACCGAGTTGATTTTGATTGTTTGTGATTTTGAAGTGATTCTACAGTGATCCCACTTCAACATCATTTGAGATGAAAATTTGGAAAGCATAGATAGCACTGCTCTAAGTAAATGTTCTAATATCATTCACCAACTACTTAGACAAAAAAGTTAATGGCTTAATATTAAACTTTCAATTAGGTCCATAAATCGCGTTCAATAAGATCCAAAATCGCGTTCAATCAAATTCAATAACACATTCGACTAGATCCAAAATTGCATTCAATCATACCCAAAATCACATAATTTTTTGGCCATTCACAGTCTCTTGTGTTTGTCTTAACATAACATGTGATAGGTAAGCATTACGCGCAACGTACGCGAAAATTTCGAATAATTTAAGCTAATAGTGTCAGAATTTTGGGTTTGATTGAATGAATTTTTGAAGTTCAAGGACCCAATTGCAAAAAAAAAAAAAGTTTATTGACCCAATTGAAAACATGTGTATAGTTTAATGGACTAAAGTGTAATTTGCCCAATATTATAAAACAAAATCTGTAAAATATTGAAAATTTGTAAACTATTGTAAGTTAGGGCTAAACTGTGCCGCCTCTCTCTCTCTCTGTCTCTCTCTCTCTCTCTCTCCTCTTGGACAACCGCGTCGTCCCTCTGACTCTCTCTCTCTCTCTCTCTCTCTCTCTCAGCAGCACCACACCATCGCCTCCTCGACTACAAGCCTCCCACCACGCTGTGACCACGAGCCCCTCACCACACTACAACGAATCTAGTTTTTTGTGACGCACACTTTGCTAAAAGTGGAGATAGACATCTCTAAATAGCCCGCTCAAACACTTTCAGAAAGAAACCACTGGTCACACCCACCATCGCTGTTCTCATACCCACCACCACCACCGCCGCTCGCCACCACCAGTGTGGCCGCCGCTCACCTCCACTAACCTCACCGCTGCTCGCCTTTAATGTTACTGGTCAAACTGGTCCGTTTCATGGACCGGTTCACAGGTCAACCGGTTCAACCAACCGGTCTGGTCCAGATTTTAAAACAGTGTTCCAAACTAAGTGTCCACTTTTGAAAGTCAACTTCAAAACTTAATAACTTCATATAATATCCTTACAATAAAGATAAAGTAACATTTATGTGTGGATCAACCTAATTTTATTGAACCGAACCGAACTAAAATTTTCGTTTCAGTTCAATTAATTTAGGTAAAAATTTCAGTTCATTTTTAAACCGAACAAAAATATATAATATAGTTCGGTTTTCCATAGAAAATTTACAAACCGAACCGAGTCGAACCCAAAAAACCGAAATATTAAATATGTAATATATATATATAGTACTAAGTTAATACTAACTTAGACAGTGGGCCTTAGCCCAGTTGGTCTATCACCACCTCTCCCAAGTGGGAGGTGGGGTGTTCGATTCCCCTCGTGGGAATTGGGCAGGGGGTTTATTCTCCTTCAACTGTCTATGGGAGGAAGTCCCTTTGAAGTGGGCCCGTGGCCCCCCCTGGCTGTTTGCAGTGTGACTGTAGTGTGTGTGTGTGGCGCCTGCGGGTGCTTTGACCATCAGCCAAAAAAAAAAGTTAATACTCCCTCTGTCACTTTTTTTGAGTCTTATATTCCATTTTGAGATGTCCCAAAATTAGTGTCCACTTTCTTAAATTGGTATACAATTTTTACTTACTTTTCAAAACTGCCCTTCCTTGAAATCTACACCAAGACAAAACTAAAAAAGTTATTGTAATGATTCGGGGTAATTGTGAAAAGTAGGTGTAGATTTTTTTCCCCTTAATAAGTTGAGTTACCAAATGTGGACTAAAAAAAAGGGACGGAGGAGTACTAACTTAAAAAGAAAAACCCTAAATCCCTTCCTTTCTCAAACACACCCGCCCAGCCTCCACTCCAGCGGCAGCGACTCTAGAAGGACTCCAGTGGCCCAGCCTCCACTCCAGGCCAGCGACTCCAGCCTCCATTCCTCCAAACCTCCAGTCTCACGAGACGACCTCATCAGTCATCTCCTCCCCCGCTGACCGCCGTGGCTCTCCCTCCAGATTTCAAGCTCTCCCTCCAGATTTCAAGGCATATCCGTATATATATATGTATGAATGCATGATATATATATGTATATGTGTGAACTACCAAATCACTATTTTTTTCAACATTTCAAGCCTTCTAGTTTTCTAACCTACCAAACTTTGATACTTTGAAGTGGACCCTTAGGCAGCCTCAAATGTTTTAACAAATACCAGAGACTCACAAAGCTAACTTTGACAGTTACTTTGTTACATCTTAATTTGATACTTTGATATTTGTTGATGTCATTTTGTATAGGTTTTCAATGTAGGTTTGTTTATTCATGTATGATTCTATATTCTATCTAGTCATGGGTTTTAGTCCTTTATGGCTATGTACACAAGGTGTTTGAAGAAAGGTTTCAAAGAGACTGGCAGATTTTTGGGATTCTCTTTTTTTTTTTGAACAACCAAATCAATATTAAATAAAAAGGCTTAAAAGCCAAAATGATTACATATCAATCAGTGAAACCAAACAACCCCAAGAAGAAATATCAGATTTATACACCCCACTATGACATAAACATAAGCATATGGTTTGTACAAGGGCTGGTCTGGGGATTGTGCTTGTTCTGGGTGCTTTGTCTTGGTAGTTGTCCTACCTTTCATTGTATAAATGGCTTGTTAATAAACTTTTGATGCTAAAAAAAATTATAAAACAAACTAGATTAAGTATAGTGATGCTTGAGCTTTTCGTAAGCTTATAAACAATAGTTGAAAGATTATTTTAAAATGATTGTAAACAACTTTAGTTGTAAGTTTAGAAAAGAAGAAAATAGAAAAATATTAGAGAAGGCAAGTAAAATCGCATGGGTGACAATCTACATCAGAATCCTATAACGTGGATTTGAGTTTATATAGTCCCTTTAATTGGTTTCCCTTTTCTTCTGCCTCACGAATCCTTGAACCAAGCCAAGCCTTTTTTCAAAAGGGAAAAGAAAATTAGTACCCTCTTGTTTTACCTTGTCTTTCCCTCATGCTTAAATAACCTTAAAAATTAAAATTTTCTAAAATGTAGTTGTAAAATATGAATAAAGGAAGGGACATGACCCACGACATTCAAAATGTTTAGTTTACTTTTCAACCTATTTTCTCATCTTTCCTATTTTCTAATCGCTGTCTTTATTAACCAAAGGAAAGGGGGTTTCCCTTAATGTTTTCTTTTCTTTTCCCTCCAAGAACCAAACCAAGCCTTAGGCTTTAAAATTTACATTGATTTTATGAGGGAAAATATAGATGAAACACTTTTTGTTGTTTGGGTATTAAGGAAAACAATGAGAAAAATAGAAAGGAAGAAAAGCAGGGTGAAAAGTAAATTATTAATTATGTATTTTTCTAGTCAAATTATTTTCCTTTTCATAATGAAATGGTAAATATGAAAACTTTTAATACCTAATGTGATTTAAACATGAGAGAAACACTGGAAAACTTAAAGAGAAATTGTTTTCCTCTGTTTCCATTTCTAAACTCATGAACCAAACAGAGCCTAAAGTTAGTGAAGAAAAACTTTCTATAAAGTGTTAGTGCAACCATTAGACTTGTTAAGCTACAATGCTAGAGTGTATATATTTCTTCCTTTCTTTTGTTAACTCATCTCATAAATTCAATTATTTTAACTCATTGAAGGTTTAATTTGTAATGGTCAATGGTATGGAATCAGTGGCATTTTCTTATATGATCTCTCCATTGAATTTACCTATTATATGCATTAATTAATGTAACACCAATGACCAATGTGATATAAATACAGGGGAGGAAGTAACCGGAACACACTTGTGGTTTAGACTTTAGACATGGCACACATCCAAGAAAAAAGAGAAATTCATGGATGAAGCCCCATGGGAAGTCCATGTATGTTGCTTATTCCTAAAATTTTCTTAATTAACATTTAGCCATTCTAACTTCACGGATTTCAACACCAAATATATTTGCCTTTTTACACGATGGGAATTGGTTTGCTGCTGTTTTTTGGGAATGAATTTATTCTTTTTATTAACTTGTAGCTAGAAATACACATTTTCAATGTCCCTATTCTTTTTGCTCACCTTAAAATTGCTCATCTTTGTTCACTCTCGTCTCTCATTGACTAATGCAGTGGGACTCAATATGAAATAAGAATTAATTAATATTGTAAAGTACTGGACCCCACTACATTAGCCAATGAGAAATGAAGGTGAGAAAAAAAGTGAGCAATTTTGGGGTAAGCAAAACTGCACTCTTGTGGACACTACATGATTTGAACAAACTAGTTGTGCACATATACATGCATTGGCATAAGTACATTTAATTTTACATGGAATTAGGTAGTACACACTACTTTGTGCATATCATAAATTCATTGTCATAGGTACCATTCTATATTAAACGGATATTGTGAGAATACTAGCTAGTTTAAGATATTTCAAGTCTCTCCTATCATTATATATGTAAAATGAACTTTTGGATAAATACCGTACCCTTGGGGTAAGATGAGGATATGAAAAATACTTACTCATAAAAATTTGACTTAATTACAATTTTTTAACAAATCTTGCTTTAGGTACTGCCCCTACGACTGTACATTCTTCTTTTCTTCAATAAACTTTAACCTATGTAGAAGTAAATCTGGGTTTCCAGGGTATAATTTTAGTTCATCAGTTTAATCTGAACAGTTCCTAGATATAATACCATTCCACCCATCATTTTTTACATGGTTAGTGGACATGAAGGGTCTATGGATCAAAAGTTCAAAGCTGATCATTTTTAAATAGTTGAGAAAATGATTAAGATAATATTTTGTTTATTAACTCCATTAAATATGATTTTTAAAAAAAGGAAAAAAATGGAAAGATAGGAAATCTCATTTTTAATGTCCAAATGCACCCTTAAAAAGAGAGGTAAGTGACTTTTACCAGTTAACAAATTGTGTTTTGTTTGTTACATTTCGTGCAGGTCTAGTGTGAAACCTTTTTGGTAAGACTTCAACATCTTCTCTCTCTGATGTAAAGATCTCATCTCGTCGTTCGCATACGGTTGACTGCCTTATCTCTCTCCCTCCACACTCCATCCTCAACAGATTTAGACCTTCAGGTAATTTCCTTCTCTTCTATATCTTTTATTTATGGTTTAAAATAGTACTCCTTCCGTCCCAAATTGCTGGGCACTTTTGGGGAATCCAACATTTTAAGGGTACATAATTTATTACACTGTTTTCATGTTTAAACATTCTTGGTTTCCAACTTTACCCTTAATTTAGTTTCCCTATAAACTAAGATTTGTGGGAATTGTGAAAAAAGAAATGACAGACTAGGAAAGATAAAAAATTTGGTGTGTTGACTTTTCAAAATGGACAAGCATTTTCGGACAACCCAAAATAGAAAGAGTGCCCACCAATTTGGGATAGAGGGAGTAGTTACTTCTGTCCTATGGGCAGGGTCAGTTTTACATGCATATATTTATAGTTACAGATTGATATTATGGCTTTTTACATCTTTGGAAGTGAAATAAAATTCAAGTAAACCCCTTCTACAAAGAGTAATGCTATGATTTTTAAAACTGGACTTCAAATGATATGGGAGAAGTACCACATAAAGTGGTCTGTGGCATCATGATCATTAGGATTCTATTTTTTTTCACGATTCCTATCTTTTCTCCATGTTTATCAATAAAATTCAAATGTGTTTTGGTATAGATTTGATTACATTTTGTGTTGTGAGTCTGTACTTATTTGGGGGACTTCATTTTTGGGTAAAGAGTTGTCCACTTATATTTTTGTTTGTATAATTTATGTATTGCAGGTCAACATGCTTAGAGAAAGGATTAAATAATATGATTAGACATACAATATGGTTTGTTCATAGCCCAGTCCTTGGAATCTTTTTACATTATATTATATAAATCCTTTCAAATTATGGGTTACATATATTTAGGTCCATTTATTCTTATTGGCCGAAAAAAAAGGGAATTCAGCTTCTGTTTCATTGTTCTTTGATATTGATTTGCATGGCTAGGTATAGATTCAATTTTGATGATTTTCAAGCTTATCGGGTAAAAATTTGGACTTTATTCACTTCTTGCTTAAACAGTCCAAAAGTTATTGACTAATTAAATCATTATGACTTTGATTGAATTGTTTATAGAGCAAAATGAGGTAAAGCTATGTGGTAAAATCTATTTATGTAACGAAAATACAATTTTAGAATTGTTTCACCATTATCTGTCTACTTACACTTTGGAGACATTTGTAGACATTTGGATTGTGAGCAATGTCTTCTTCTCCAATTCGTTTTTCAATTTGGCTCGACTTAACTTCGATTCCGTGAAATGCTAAATAATTGTTGTGGGGTTCTAATAGTTTCTGAAACACTGAGATATCCGGTTCGTGTTTCCTCTCTCTAATGCTTCTCTTTTCAAAATGTTTAGATGAATTCAAACTTCAACTTTCTAATGCTAGTGATATCTCTCTATTTGTATCTCTAAAACGGGTTTTTTCTCTTTCCATTCTATAGGATATTAGAGCAACTCTGTTTCCAGAGACAAGGGTCTGTTGATTAGCTTTGTTATAGAGGTCAACTACCAACTTTCACATTCAAGTTTTTAGTTCTTTGTTTTCAACCATTGAATCTATTTTTTTTTACAGGTTACAAAAATGCTGGTGAAGAATGGAAAACCACCACTAAGAAACGTAGAGGTTTGCTTACGTCATAGGTAAACTGTGTAAACTTTAGAATTGTGATAGAGATTTAGCGCATAGGGTTAATCTATCATTTGCTACTTTGAGATTGATAGATTGGTTTTGATTTCTCATGCCTACCAGGAATCGACTGTCCATTAGCATGTTTTTTTATGATAGATCTTGCCCCTTGAATCTGCATAAGTTTAAACAACGGAATAATGTTCAAAAGTTGAGCCAAATAGTATGAAGAATTACTTGCCTTCCTTGTGCGTTACTAGCTTCACTACCAAGTAGTACATCTACATCTTTTTCCTTCAACCTTAGCTTCTTGTTGATAATCTTGGAATTGAATTGGACATAGACTAGACTGTTCAACATTGATGTATCTAGTCTATTCCTTTTCTTTGTATGTATCTACATAATCAAATAGTTAAAAATTATTAGTATATCCTAAATTTCAATTAACAAAGTACCTTATAGTTCATACTTACCCCCTCAAAATTGCTCCAATTTCTTTCACATCCAAAAGAACTAGAAGTTAATGAGAGGATTCTTGAAGCCATTTTTTGCAAGTTGGGTGTATGATTACCATAGTTTGACCACCGTCTAACTACATTAAAAATTAAAGCACACTTAGTAAGAAGTTAGTTATTTTAATTAGTAATAAATAAGTAAATGAAATAATGAGTAGAATATAACTAAATAAGTATATTACTATATTTACCAGGATCATAATTGTCATCATTCTTGGCACATCCCGCCTTAGCCAAGGGTCTTCCAAACCCACCCTCTTTTTTCTTATACTTCAATAATTCCATATTTATCACTTGATGTTGACTAGTAAAGTCATCCGGGAAGAACTTCTCGACACAAGTAAAGACCACATCCATGACAAGAGGATCATGTTGTAAGCTTGGATTTTGTAAGAAGTAATAAGGATTCAAGAGGTAAGCCGCCAAATGTAGTGGACTATCAAGTCGACCTTCAGCTTTTTTATCAACAATCTCCAAGATTGGACGGTAACACACAATGAGCAAATTAGGATGAGCAAACACACTAATGGTCAAATTTTCAATTTTCAGAAGTCTATGAATTAACTTTTTAAGCAAGTTCATAGAATTCTTTCTTTCACTTTTCAATGTTTAGAAATAAACCAAATGGGGCATTGGGGTCACAAATTGTCTAAAAAACAAAACAGAAAAAAAATTTGACCACACACAGGGACGCACACACTCTCACACGACACACCACACACACTCTCGTACAAACACACACACTCTCTCGCACGACACACAGTGTTGACACACACACTATGTCACTCGCACACACACAATGTCGCACACACACAGCGTACCTCAGTGTATCTCGACTTCTGAGCTTCTCTTCTTCTTCTTCTTCTTCTACTTCTTCTTATTCTTCTTCATCTTTTCTTCTTCTTCGGCTGGTCGATCCGTGACTGTGGTGTGGGAGTCGTCTCCTTTCTCTTTCTCTCTCTCTCTCTCTCTCTTAATCTTGGAATGAACGACTGGTGTGGTGGCTGAACTACTTTTTAGGGTTTTGCCCTTGTTATTATTTTAAGAAAATTACAATTCCATCCCTAGGCCTCTTGGGCCGGCCTAGACAAGGCCTAAATCCTTGTGGGATTTTTGCAAGGATTAGGTGAAAATCCAGGCAGTTGGGCAAGGCCTAGGGCTTAGGCGGGGCTCAAGCAGAGGCCTAGGAGGATTTCTTAGAACACTGTCAAGTGGAATTCATTACAGTAAGGAATCCAAAACATTTTTGGCTTAAAAATGTTGATAACCTTATTCTCTTGGGAGAAGCCATTTTTGGTATGGTCAGAAATTTATTTGTTTCATCTTTTGTCTTCTCTCTTCTCTGATTTTGTTTATTTGTGTTGGACACATCATGATTGTTTGCATCTGAAGGGAACAAGTCTACTTTGTTCTTCATGAGCTTAGGCTAAAACTCTGAGGTTCTTGCCAAACCAGGCTATGCTGATATTGAATTCTTCAATTAGAAGCGTAGAGGAGGCCAAATATTAAACAAGATTCCTTTTTTCGAAAGAAAAATGTTAAACAAGAAATAAGGAAAAGGAAACTGTGTTGAGTATTTCACACAACAAAATTAAGAAACCAGTGCACAAGTTATGTGACTATTGCTTAATTAGCTAAATGTTACATGGACACCGGTACGTGAGTCAAGCGCAGTACGTGTTTAATCATCAGACTTCCCAAAATCTTCATGAATCTAATGACACATGTCAATAAATCTGTATTTTCATATATTTCTGAGAGAAAATAGTGTTTTCATGAAGTAACAACTAATAGGAGTCCAATAGGAGCATTTTGTCCATTTTGAAAGTAGCTTTTAAGTTATACATGTACACAACATGTTTCTTGGTGTGTCGAACCTAAAGTGTCGGGCACAATCCCACAACCATGTGCCGAGTAGCCGAAACTGGTACTTTAACCTATTAAAACATGTAACCTGTTGTAACCAAAACTGCACTAGTGCTGTTGTATTGGATCCGCTCCTTCGTGTACCTGCAAAGAATGAGGACGAGCAAGTTGACTGTGTTTGATGTGAACCTGGTTGGCCCTTTATATAGGCTTAGGTATTCGAGTAAAGTAGGTTTGATGTTTATGCAATTATAATAGTATTTTTGATGGCTACAAACTCAACTTATAATTACTTTATATTTCACATATTTTATGTTCGTTCACTAACTTATAAGATACTAATGCTTTTTATTGGTTTCATGCAGATTGGGTGTGGATATGGTGGATCGGTTGATAGTCGGCCACATCTTATTACGTAGTCTAACAAAATTGTTATGTAGTCTTACAAAATTGTTATGTAGTGAACAATGGTGTGGATATGGTGGATCAGTAGATAGTCAGACACATCTTGTTACTTTTGTTATGTAGTCTAACAATTTGTTGTGTAGTGAATAATTTGCTAATACTTTTGTTAATTTTTAGTTTTTGTTTTGTTGGGTACGTGAACAACTAACAATATTAATTCTTGTTGTTTAATGAAGTTACTCAGAAACATTGAGACTCTTTATGTTTAATATGATTATCTTTTGGTTTTGAAAATTATTGTGATAAACAGGAACGAACATAATTATAGCATATTCAAATAGTTCTATTTCCTAGAATATATAATTTTAGCGACAAAATAATTTCGTCTCCATTGCATATGATGAAAATGATTTGGCGACGAAATTTTTTCATCGCGAATACAAGCAACCCAATTTTTATATTTGGCGACAAAATTATTTCGTCGCCATTGTGTATGCTGAAAATGAATTGGCGATGAAAATAGTTCGTCGCCATTGCATATGATGATTTGGCGACAAAATTTTTTCGTCGCCATTGCATATGCTGAAAATGAATTGGCGACGAAAATAATTCGTCGCCATTGCATATGATGAATTGTCGACGAAATATTTTCGTCGCTAATGCAAAATTACTACAAAAAATGACTCATTTTGGCGACAAATTGCGCATCAATGGCGACGAAAATTGTGATCAACAGCGACGAAATAATTTCGTCGCTATTTTTGTCTATGGCGACAAAAGATAAATTTCGTCGCCAGGGACCTTTTGTGACAAGGCAAAGGCGACAAAATTGGCGACGAAATTTTTTCGTCGCTAAAGGCTTTAGCGACGAAATTTTTTCGTCGCTAAAGCCTTTAGCGACGAAAAAATGACTTTTGGCGACGAAATCTGTTTGTCGCCAAAGCACATTTTTGTTGTAGTCATGTGGAAGTAAAGGTCGAACCCACAGAGATTGAATTACTAAAGCACTTTAATTTTAAAACCTAAATCTAATTAATTAAGAAAAATGGATTTTGATTTGATTTTAATTAAACAAAGAACAATGAAAGTAAATCTAAATTATGAAAGCAATTAAAGTTGTTTTAAAGATATTTAAAAGGAACCTAGGATTGTAAATCCACCACTAGCTTCATAATAGGAATATTTATGCATTCAATTACCTTATTAAGTTGGATGATAATGGGGAATTGTAGCTATAAGCCCAATTCCTCCATCAAGAAAATAACTATGGTTCAAGCACCAACTTAAACCATCTTCGGTTAGCACGAATTATCCCATGCTAAACTAGGGTAGTGGCATAATCCGTCTAACCTAGGCATGGACTATTCGGATACTTGATAGCACAATTCACTAAAGCACCATTACATGTAAATAACATATATAAGCACAGTAAACATAGATCATTGAGCACATCATAGTCAAAATAGATCTAAGACAGGAATAAACTTTGAAAGTGATGATTTAATCAATTTGAAGCATGATTTATTTATAAAAATCCTCGGAACATGTAATCATCATCCATACATAAATAACTAAAATATAAACATAAATAAAACCCTATTACTTGGCTAGGGTTTCATTGAAACCCTAGATCTAGGTTTAGTTGGCCATTGAATTGAAGATTGGCAAGAGGTTGATGGAGGAGGTTATGGAAATCCGTGGTCTTCTTCTTCTCCTTGCTTTTTTCTCTTCAATGGCTGATAGTTTTAGTTGTATATGGATGTATCTAATGTTGTGTAATGGTTTGTAACCTTAAATTTGTTTTAAAATAGGTTTTATATAGAGTTTGGAAGGATTTAGGAAGCTTTCTTAAGCCAAATCGTACTAAAACAACTGTTTTTATGTTTCTGGACGTATTCAGCCAATTCGGATCGCACATGGCTCTTTAGGACCTCAAAATACGCAACTTTGACTTTTTCAACGGGTCAATCGTGCGGGTCGCGCGAACGGGTCGCATGCGCGGTCGCTCCAGCGACCAGGACATTTTTCAACTTTTCTCAGATTTTCTGCTACTCTGCGTACCGATCGTAGAATTACGATAACTTTTTACTCGGACCTTGTATTGACTCACCGTTTGTGGCTATGCATCCATAACTCAAAGATCTACATTTTATATTTTTGGAAAAAATTCTTAAATCTGAAGTATTCCTTGTCAAAAATGCAATTTTCCGAGGCTATCTCTGCATTCAGCTTTCACCGGAATCACCGTTTGAGCCCAGAATGACTTCCAAAGCCACTAATCATTGGATTTTTGTGCATTTTCAAGTTAAAGCTCCAAAACCTACAACATTTTGAATACTTATTAAAAAAAAACTAATAACTACATGAAATGGGCTAACAAAGCGTATTTTTAGGATTATAAGCGGTAACTATTCGTCACCGATCACACCCCCAAACCTACACTTTGCTAGTCCTCGAGCAAAAAGAATAGAAAAATAAAACTACTACTACAAATACTACTCCATTTTCACATGGATCACGATTGCATTTAGCATATGCAACAAGCCTTTTAAACCTCTAGGTGTCCCTAGTCAGACGAGTGATGTCTCGTGAGGGTTCTCGTCAACAAGTCACCCACAACCATCTTTATTAACTTGTAAAGAAAAGTTTTATTAAAACGAAAAACAACATTCGATACTCCTTATCATAAAATGATGATTGAAATAGAATAACGAACAAGAAAAAATGGAATCAAACGTCCACATAAATCATGAAAAAACAATCACAAGCACATGCATTGTATAAATCAATAGAGTTTTTCATCAAATTGCACGTGTGAGATATGGTAGTCAAATGAACACGCGTATGTCATGAACTTGGAATATAACTCAGATAACCATCCAACTATGCTTCGACTACGAATCTCACAATGTTAATTACACTCTAAAATGAAATACTCAAAAACAGGTGTAATTTATCGGGTATATGCGAGCAAAGAAAATATGTTTTCAAAACAAGAAACGCTCACATATGACTCAAAAAAGACACATGACACGAAAGAACAGTAGTCTCATGGATAGGATGCCAACAATCAAGAAAAATTAATCATTACCATGTTTTAATCCCCCTCCCATCGTTTTCATATCCAAACCATGTTTCCTAGGATTAAATAGGACTTTTCAACGGTTGTAATGTGGCTCGGGCAATGAAAAAGGATAGAAAGAATTCATTTGGTAGGTAATCTCAGAATGACATTGTAAGGCATGTATGATTTTGTCACGCCCCGACGTAGCATAATACAGGAAAACATTTAATTTCCTTCATGGACTCGTAGGTCGTGACAAGTGAGTATGACCAATTGTCCCTGCAACAAATAATTTAACAAACATTTCTAGAGCAAAGGATACTAACAAAAACATAAGCTCCGAAATAAAAACTTACTAAACTATTACAGCAGTCATAGTCTTAGGCACAAAACGCCTTATTCAAAAGTCTAAACTAGTTTATTACAAAACCCAAATTAAAAGACATAGGAAATATAAAGCAGTCTCCTGGAAAGTCTCCTGACTCTAAGTAGCATAGTCAAAATACCCTGGCTGCTCCTGACCCTGAAAATCTGTACATACAGTCCAGGACGCATCAACGCCGTCAGCTTATGAAAGCTGGTGAGCAAAATAAACAAGTGCTCACAATGTATATATAAGCATATAAACAACGGTGCAATTTAACTTTTAAAAGCAATAAATTCAAGGTTCCAATTCCAACATAAGCCATGGGGAATAAAGAAAGCAATAAATATGCGACCATGCATGAACAATGTAATATCTCATCTTTCTGACTCTTTTCTCTCAACAAAACTCAACACCACCAAACCATTATCTCAGATACCAGGAATACTATCCGATTGATATCCAAAACAGCACACCAAACTATCGCTTCAGATACCAGGAATAATATCCGATCGATATCTAAGCCACACTCAATACCATCATTTCGGATACCAGGAATAATATCCAATCAATATCCGAAACAAGCGCCTTAGATACCAGGAATAATATCCGATCGATATCTAAGCCGTACACAACACTACCACCATCGCTTCGGATATCAGGAATACTATCCGATCAATATCCGAAACGCGCGCCTTAGATACCAGGAATACTATCCGATCGATATCTAAGTCGTACACGACACTGTCGCCTCCAATACCAGGAATACTATCCGATCGATATTGAGGTCGCACACCAGACCGCTACTCTTTACTCTTTTCACGCTTTCACACACACATGCATGTTGACACAACCTCAACCCTAATATGTATGTCAATGTTTCATAAATAACACCCTTAATAAATCACAAAGCCGGAATAATCGTACGAGCATAAATTTCGGTCTTAAACATTCTTACAAGTCCAAAGTCTAACAGTGAGCCTTTAAAACAGTGTATTTGTTAAACAGTCCTTTGAAATCTCCCAAAACATTTTCCAAACAGTCCCTTACCAAAAATCACACAAACTGCCAAAAATGCCACCTCGCGCGAGCGGATCGCGCGAGCGAGGGGGAGGGTAGATCGCGCGAGCGGATCGCGCGCGCGAAAGGGCAGAACAGGTCGCGCGAGCGGATCGCGCGCGCGAGGGGGGGGGGGGGAAAGGTCCGCGCGAGCGGGCCGCGCGAGCGAGCCTCGCGCGAGCGGGTCGCGCGCGCGAGTTCTTGCAGAATGCCATCTTCTTCGTCTTCTCCCCTGTTTCTGGTTTTAAAACTGAAATTTACCCATTTTCAGAATCTGTTCGTACTAGGACTTGTGATATATGGTTCTCCTCGGTTTTCCGCGTAGATTAAGAATACGCGATCAATTTTAACTAATACGGATTATATCACTAGTTATTCGCGATTAAAGTTAGAGTGACAAAACTTAAAATCAACGGTTCGTCGCGATACGGGTAAATTACTGTGTAGGATTCGAACCACAGCTTATCGGGATCAATATCTTCCATTCCCAATTTACAGAATCGATTTTGGTTACGATTTCTAAGGCTTCAATTTTCAAGCTCTCATGGTGTTTTCATATATATACATATATACACACTTATATACACTGAAAAACACATATATAGACATTGAGAGTGAGTTTAATTTACTCACTGAGCCGATTATACAGAAAATTAAAGGTCGAGAACTTCCGCCGTAATAATCCGTCGAGAATTCCGTCGTTCCGAAATTCTTCCCGTTCTTGATTTTGGTAACCCAATATGTATATATGACTATGTATGTGTGTATGTATATAGTATATAAACTGTATGTGTGTGTATTGTGAAAGTTCTTGAGAGGAAGAGAGAAATGGAGAGTTTGAGGGAGATACAGTGAGTGAGAGAGAGACACACTGTTACACATATATATAAACTGATATGTTTGGGCTCCAAGAAAGACAGGGAAATCCACCGGTGTGGTTGAGCTCACGTGCTCCCACACCCAAACGCGGTATAAGGCGCAAATTGAAATTAAAACTGGTATTTTTACGGTTGAAAATAAAATGCAGAAAATTATATTAACATAGGAATTAAATTCCCGGTTATACAAAAATATAGATATCGATTTTGAAACCACAGAAAATATTTTGGAAATTACGGTTTGACCCCAGATAAATGTATTAAAAAGAAATTAAAACAGATGCTCATGGAAATGAAATGCAGTATTTATTTATTAATGATAAATAAAATACAGGGCGTTACAGATTTCTTTCATTCGCCTCTTCTACCAACTTCATCTTTTCATACTTTTTTCCATATATTTTTTCTTTAATTTCCTTTTTATTTTTTTTTCTTTCTTTTCTATTCTTTTTTCTACTTCCAACTTTTTTTTTCAATCCTTATCTTTTTTCTTTCATTCTCATTGCTTCTTGAAACAAATATTCATTGAATACCATGGCAACTACCCCAAACATATTTTATTCTCTTCTTCTTCTCAAACGACACATCGCCTTACCACCACCAAAAGTTGATCAATCTTTCAGGGGTGAACTCCAAGTTGGCCAAATTGGAGCAAAAGATAATGGTAATTAAAGAAAAAAGGGCATTTTACAGGCTCAAAGCGTGAACTAAGGAAATTTCTATCATTTAACTGGATAGGTAAAACAAAGAAGGCCTATCATCATTTCCTATGGTCATACAATTTTTCAATGTTTACGACGGAAGATTATTTAGCATGGTAGCAAATATTTTAACTTGACTATCAACCAAGACAAGAATAATGAGACTAAACAACGAGTTAATGCGCTATTTCAATGAAATTCGACAAACACAAAATGTATTTATAACCCTCTAAAAAGAACATATAGGCTCAAAAGCTCACCGGGTTTAGTCTCCACCTTGTGTTATCTAGAAATCTGAATCATGTTATAGTTCACATCAAACATGTATTCAAGCGACTACGTGCAGTGCATAAGTTTGTGTGCAAATCTATGATATAAAATTACGATTAGAATGATACATAACTTAAAACATTTCATCATGACTTTAGCAAATGTTTAACCACATTTTTATGTTTACCATTCTATAACAATTCAAATTAAATAACAAGAAGTATCAAAGTGATATTGCAAAAATTGTAGGTGACATCGTTTATTTAAGCACAAGAATCAAAATTTTGAAAATTTCAGTGTAAAAATGTATGTGTATGCATACCCCCAAACCTAAACCTTTCATTGTCCCCAATGAAACAATAAAACGAAAGAAAGGAGAGTACGTAATGAAGGAACGATATTACCTCGATCTCGGCAATCACAAACAGGTGAACATATAAAAATATGCAAGTTCAAACATGCTCCAAATGAAGCACCAAATCACCTGTCAATACTTGATAAAAATTAAACAAAAGAATAATAACAGTAATAGCTAATAGAATAAAATGCAGAACAAACTAAACTAAACTAACTAACTCTAAAACTAAAACTGAAAGACTCACGAAAATAAAACAACAAAATATCAAAACAAAAAACGGACTAGATCTAAACAGGGCATAAGAGAACAAACAAAAAGGAAAAATAACTGACCAGGTTTGGGAGAAAGAAGGTAAGAGAACAAAGAGAAAAACACAGAAAATCCCCCCTCGAATGAATGGACCGTGCGAGCGACCCTCGCTCGCGCGAATTCCTCCACGAGGTAAAGCTGAGGCCTGTTATTAATTTTAATTACAAAAAAATCTAAGTGACAGAATCGGGCGAGCGGGCCGCGCGAGCGAACGCCTCGCGCGTGCGATTCTAGGTGCAAGATGTAACAGAGAGCTCATATAATAAAAAGTTGAAAAAATTTTGTCTAAGGAAGAATCTCGCGCGAGCGACCTGTCGCGCGAGCGATGTGGTCTTTTCCTCATTTTTAACTTATTTTATGTAAATAACTTTAAAATAATTTTACTCCGACCCCCAACCCTGTTCAGAAAACTCAAAAACTGACAAAAATGACCCAAAAATATGCAAAAATAAGATAAACATACAAAATAAAGCTTGGGTTGCCTCCCAAGAAGCGCTGTCTTTTACGTCTTTAGCTAGACCAAGCTAGCTCAAGACTCATGGAGGTTGTAACTCGGACTGTGAACCTCTTAAGATATCAGGGAGACTTCGGTGGAAAGTAGAAAGAATGTCACTATGAGTCAATTCATTTAACGGTTCATCTTGCTCATGTTCACATCGATTTCTCACCTTCCGAGTAAATTCATCGTTAGGGTCCAGGTTATTTGGATTCATCCGCTCATTACTCACTACATTATTCTCCTCACCCATGTTCAATTCATTAGTAGGTTCAATATTTCGTATAACTTCACTACCCTCCATACATAGATAATCATCGTCTTTGGGAGGTTAATCGACAGCGTTAAACACGTTTAATTTTAAGTTCAAATTCCCGAATGACACTTTCATCACCCCCGTTCGACAATTGACACGCGCATTAGCGGTGGCTAAGAATGGATGACCAAGAATAACAGGGGTGTGCTTCCTAGCATCTAGGACAAGTTCGGTATCAAGGACCATTAAATCAACGGGATGAAAACATTGATCAACTTTAACTAAGACGTCCTCAATGATTCCTCTAGGTACTTTGACGGAACGATCCGCTAATTGAATAGTAGCGGCCGTGGACTTAAGTTCACCTGGTCCTAGTTGTTTATAAACGTGATAAGGTAAGAGATTAACACTAACACCTAAGTCAAGGAGAGCCCTATGGATGACAGTGTCACCTATGACACATGAAATAGTTGGCATACCAGGATCCTTATATTTCAGAGTAGCATGTTGAAAAATTGAGCTCACTTTTTCTGTGAGAAAGACCTTTTCAGGAGTATGACTGCGCAACTTGCGCTTTTGCGTGCAAAGGTCATTTAGGCATTTAGCGTAAGCGGAAATTTGTTTAATAGCATCGAGGAATGGAATATTAATTTTTACTTATTTGAATACCTTGAGTATGTCCTCAGTTTTTGACCCTTTCTTAGACAAATATGACGGTCCCTCAACGTTTGGTGGATATGGCATTCTCGGAATATAATTCGTTGGGACCGGTTCATTCTCTTTCCTAACCCTATTCACATCGTCACCCTTTTCTTTATTCAAATTTATATTTTTATTTTTCTCACCCTCATCCGGAATTACAACAATCTCCTCATCTCGAATAGTCGTCTTAGTCGAAACGGCATTCACTTGCTCACTTAACCCCCCATTCTCGTATTGTCTATTAGGATTTTGAATAATTTGTGCAGGCAACTTTCCCTCGTTTCTACGACTCACCACAGTAGCTATTTGTCCCATTTGGGATTCAAGCTTCGCAATGGATTGTGTATGAGAGTGCACTATTTGTGCTTGGACTTGCATTTCTATGTTTTTAAGGGAAGACAACACCTTCTCCTCGAAAGCGTTAACCCGTGGAAGGTTAGGATTAAGAGGGGGTTGTTGGTATTGACTTTGTTGAAACTGAGGTCGATATGCATTAGGAAAATTAGTCGCCTCATTAAGATTATTATTATTATTTTTCCACGAGAAGTTAGGATGGTTTCTCCATGGCGCGTCCGGATTATTAGTAGTCGAATTATAATTATTTTATGGATTTTGTTGAATAGAATTAATGTGTTGCTCCACGAATTTCAGAAATTGACTTGCCGATGGACATGCAAGAATAGAATGTGAAGGATCGGAACATAACGCACAAATCTCATGAGCGGGTGGGGTTGACGTTCTGTTTATGTCAAAAGTTGGTCAAGTTTTTTAGATAGTTCCTGAAATTCTATTGAGTGACTTGACTCAAACTTTACTCATGTTTGGGTTGCGAAAGATATCCCTCAGAACGTACCGACACAGCCTGATGCATCGAGTTCTCACTTAATGATTCAAAAATTTTCCAGGCCTCGTCGGCGCTTTTGTCTAGGAAGGTACCCGCACAAACGGCATCGACGGTATTACAGACAGAGGGAATAAGTCCCTCGTAAAAGACCTGTACCAACTGCCACTTAGAAACCTGATGATGTGGACACGAGCGTAATAAATCTTAAAATTTTTCCCACGTGTCGTAAAGTGATTCCCCATCTTGCATCACAAAGTTTGTTATGGATTTTCTTATCTGATTAGTTCTTGTGATTGGGAAAAACTTTTGTAAAAATGTGTTGTGTAAGGCTTCCCATGTTTTAATTGTGTTTGGCTCAAGTGTTTGAAGCCAATACTTTGCTTTATCCTTTAAAGAGAATGGGAAGAGACGCAGTTTTAATTCATCATCAGTGAAATTTTGGATTTTTAACGTAGAGCAAATATCTTGAAAATCTCCTAAGTGTTGATATGGAACTTCGTTTAAATGGCCATGGAAAGAAGGAAGTAGCGAGATAGTAGATGACTTTATCTCAAAGTGAGATGCCGTCGCCTCCAGTAATTCTATACCTGCTTGAGGCGTGTAAGTCGTAGGAATGAAATAATCTTTAAGCGGAGGAGGTGGTGGTATATTAGGGTTATTTCCATTGTTTCTGTTGTTTTCGCCGTCGGCCATTGGAATAGGTTTTATTTTAATAAATCGAGTTTTTCTTAACCTCTTAAGTGTGCTTTAAATTTTGGCTTGAAATAACGACGACGATTTCGGAGTCCGATTAACTCCAAGGGTACGTTCAAGTTCAGGATCCATAGAAAATAATTCCGGTTTACTAGAACGCGTACCAAACATAAACTTAAAAGAAAAATAACTAAAATAGAAACTGACTGAAACAATTACAAGACAAGAATCACGCAAATAAGGCAACAGGCACACAACTATTATGATGCATGAATATTATCCTGTAATGCAATGACCGCGTCAAGCCCAGCACCCCGGGTTTCCTAGCTAATGCAATGCAATCCACCCCTAAACTAATGCAAATAGTGTGTCACTGTGCCCTGACTTACAGTGGTTTGAAGCGAATTCCAAAGGAAGCAATTTACTTGAATTTATTTATTTCTATTTTTTTCGTGTAAGCTCCTTTGATGTGCTAAGCTATTCTTCTCTGAAATGCTAGAACTTGAAGACTTGAAAAACTACAAAAAACAAAAGAAAGAAAAAGTTAGTAATTTAAACAAAAACGAAAAATAAGAAAAATAAAAACTAATCTAATATTTACGAATTAACTAAACTAAGATTCTAAAACTAAAGGTAGTGAATTGCAATTCCCGGCAATGGCGCCAAAAATTGATCTTGTCAGAATCAAGATATAAAAGTATGCTTTACTTTCAAAGGATTAGTAGTGTGGAAGTAAAGGTCGAACCCATAGAGATTGAATTACTAAAGCACTTTAATTTTAAAACCTAAATCTAATTAATTAAGAAAAACGGATTTTGATTTGATTTGATTTTAATTAAACTAAGAACAATGAAAGTATATCTAAATTATGAAATCAATTAAAATTGTTTTAAAGACATTTAAAAGGAACCTAGGATTGCAAATCTACCACTAGCTTCATGATAGGAATATTTATGCATTCAATTAGCTTATTAAGTTGGATGATAAAGGGGAATTGTAGTTACAAGCCCAATTCCTCCGTCAAGAAAATAACTATGGTTCAAGCACCAACATAAACCATCTTCGGTTAGCACGAATTATCCCACGCTAAACTAGGGTAGTGGCATAATCCGTCTAACCTAGGCATGGACTATTCGGATAATTGATAGCACAATTCACTCAAGCACCATTACATGTAAATAACCTATATAAGCACAGGAAACATAGATCATTGAGCACATCACAGTCAAAATAGATCTAAGACAAGAATAAACTTTGAAAGTGATGATTTAATCAATTAGAAGCACGATTTATTTATAAAAATCCTCGGAACATGTAATCATCATCCATACATAATAAAACTAAAATAAAAACATAAATAAAACCCTATTACTTGGCTAGGGTTTCATTGAAACCCTAGATCTAGGTTTAGTTGGCCATAGAATTGAAGATTGGCAAGAGGTTGATGGAGGAGGTCATGGAAATCCTTGGTCTTCTTCTTCTTCTCCTTGCTTTTCTCTCTTCAATGGCTGAAAGTTTTAGTTGTATATGGATGTATCTAATATCATGTAATGGTTTGTAACCTTAAATTTGATTTAAAATAGGATTTATATAGAGTTTGGAAGGATTTAGGATGCTTTCCTAAGCCAAATCGTACTAAAACAGCTATTTTTACGTTTCTGGACGTATTCAGCCAATTCGGATCGCACAGGGCTCTTCAGGACCTCGAAATATGCAACTTTGACTTTTTCAATGGGTTGCGCGCGCGGGTCGCTTCAGCGACCAGGCCATTTTCTAACTTTTCTCAGATTTTTCGCTACTCTGCACACCGATCATAGAATTGCGATAACTTTTGACTTGGACCTCGTATTGACTCACCGTTTACGGCCACGTGTTCGTAACTCAAAGATCTACATTTTATATCTTTGGAGAAATTTCTCAAACCTGAAGTATTCCTTGTCAAAAATGCAATTTTCCGAGGCTGCTACCGTATTCAGCTTTCACTGGAATCACCGTTCGAGCCCAGAATGACTTCCAAAGCCACTAATCATTCGATTTTTGTGCATATTCAAGTTAAAGCTCCAAAACCTAAAAAATTTCGAACACTTATTAAAAAACAACTAATAAC
Source organism: Hydrangea macrophylla (assembly GCA_033977485.1). Lineage (NCBI taxonomy): Eukaryota > Viridiplantae > Streptophyta > Magnoliopsida > Cornales > Hydrangeaceae > Hydrangea > Hydrangea macrophylla. The sequence goes on along the minus strand of CM066990.1, from coordinate 66,182,013 downwards.
TACATGAAATGGGCTAACAAAGCGTATTTTTAGGACTATAAACGGTAACTATTCGTCACCGATCACTATTGACCATCGTTCTTGCAATGTAAGTCCCTAAGTGGCTTTTGACCATCACTCTTGCAATACAAGACCTTGAGTGGATTTTTGACCATCATTCTTGCAATATAAGTCCCTGAGTGACTATTGACTAATATCTTACCATGTTGTTAAGTCCTCCATGGCAGCCCTCATTAGTCCTCAATGGCAACCTTGCATTAGTCCTCAATGGCGCCATCATCGGTGTTAGACCTTAATGGCAACCTTGCATTAGTCATCAATGGTAGCATCATTGGTGTTAGACCTCAATGGGAACCTTGCATTAGTCCTCAATGGCAGCATCATTTGTGTTAGTCCTCAATGGCAACCTTGGATTAGTCCTTAATGGCAGCATCATCAGTGTTAGACCTCAATGGCAACCTTGCATTGGTCCTCAACGGCAGCATCGTTTGTGTAAGTCCTCAATGCCATCTATATTTGTAATACCTGTAATTTCTCAACGTTCAATAGTAGGAGTTTTATGAATTTCCATGTCTGGTATATTATTATATTTTTATTTTATTTGTGTGACCGTATCAGTGTATGTAATTACTAATTAGACTGTAATCACCGCACCGACTCGACCGTAGAAAGACTTAACTTACTCCCGTACTCGGACTCGGATAATAGAAATAATACCCGGTTGCACGTAAATTGAGACTGACACGCGTATCGAGGAACTTATGCACGTAAATTGAGAAAATGGCACAGAATCCAAGGTGGGCCCCACATGGCCGGCCACTTGTTGCATATGCAACCCCCTAGACACATGTCACCATCTCATGTTGGACACTTGTCCACAACCTTGACACATGTCAATGCATGCACAAATGCATCCATGCACATTGATACCTATCACTAGACCTAGCACTATATAACCATGCATACACTCATACATTTCATTCTTTTGGCCACCAAAATCTTCACATAAGTTAGGAGATGAGAGATACTAGGAGATAGAGAAGAGGAATTAGGAAGAAGTCTTGTGTTCATCTCTTTTCCTTGCATGCACCTTCAAACATGCACCCATACACTTATATACACACCACCATGGAGACTTATAATTTGTAATAAGAAGTTTTAGAAGAACCTACAAGAGTCCCTAAAAGAAGAAGTACACAATCAAGAGTAGAAGAAGAAGAAGAAGAAGAAGAAGGAACATCCACCATTGAAGTTGTGTTCAAACTTCCTAAGCTCAAATCCAAAGCCCAAGCTCAATTTCAAGTTTAGGTGAGTATTCTAACACACTTTAGAACCTATATAGTATGAAGTATTGTTTATTAAGTGCTTGATGTTGATAGTTTGAGAGTGTCACGCCCCGACGTAGCATAAATAAGGAAAGCGTTTAATTTCCTTTATGGACCCGTAGGTCGCGACAATTTGAAGGATCGATTCCGTCCCAAACGTCAAACAACAAAACATAATAATCAGAGCAGAGCAATCAAGGCTTCTAAAATTTTTCTAACTTATTACATATTACAACACGGGGTCATCTAAAGGCACAGACCGCCTTAAACAAAACAATAACTTAGTATCTATTACAGTCATCCTTATGAAACAAAACAGTCTAAAACTTAAAACATATAAGTTTAAAGCATATAATAAGTGAACAGTTTTCTCATTCCAAAAGCAGCCATTCTCAGTTAGCGTAGTCATAAGATTCCTCCTGATTGTAACCTGAAAAGTCTGAACACGAATGTCCAGGACGCATCAACGTCGTCAGCTTCAAGAAGCTGGTGAGTATTAAAAACATAACTTTAAATGTAAAACATACTCATTTACCATTTTCCAATTCCCATTAAATTCACAAGTTTATATTTAAGATAAAGAGCTTGTTTAGAAAACAACCACAACATTATTTAAAAGATAAATTCACACATATGTGACCGTGTATGAGAACGATGCACCAACTCATCTTACCGACTCTTTTCTCTTGACAAAACCCAACAACCCACTATCTTACTCCTGGAATCTTTGAAACACTAAGATAGCCACACTTTAGCAACGGGGCGCCAGGGAGTGTCCAGTTTGCCTCATACTTTGGTCCGGGGTACCAGGGAGTGTCCAATGCCTCACACTTTGAATACCCTAACCGCCATGCAAATACCGGGGCAACCCCTCACGCAGTATCCAGACTCGAGTATCAGGGAGTGTCCGTAGGCCACACTTTAGCACTTCCATGGGTGCCAAGGAATGTCCAAGTTCGGCGTCACACACTTTAACGCTTCCATGGGCGTCAGGGAGTGTCCAAATTTGCCACCGTCTCATTTCAAAGATACCCTCATCGCAATCTCAACCACAACCACAACCACAACCACAATCTCAACCACAACCACAAACTCAAACTCATACTCTTTCCACACTACCATTACTCTTTTCCACACTGACTGACACCCACATGCATGTACCACTGACCCCACATGAATGATATATACTTAAACATAAGCAAAATGCTGAATTAAATGAATAACACGCGTACGGGGATTGATAACTTGTAATTCATTTCCTAATAGCATTCTGTATTAATAAAATTTCCAAACAGAATCTTAACAGTACTTAAAAATTGAACCAAACAGTCCCTAAATACAAAACAGACAAAAACCAGAATCTGGCAGAGGTCGCGCGCGCGGGCTGCCCGCGCGACGGGTCGCTCGCGCGGGCCGCTCGCGCGATATGCCCAATTTTCATTTAATATATACTTTTCTGTCTGCCTGAAACAGCCAAGGTCGAGCGCGCGGGCCGCTCGCGCGAAGGGTTCCTCGCGCGACCCTCGCTCGCGCGATCTGCCTAAATTCCATTTATATATATAAACTCTTCTGTCTGCCTGGGGAAGCAAGGATCACGCGCCCGGGCCGCTCGCGCGAGCCGCTCGCGCGATCGTGGCGCGCGCGATCGTGGCGCGAGATGAAGCTGAGGCTTCTTCTTCCTCGCAGAAACTGCTCTGTTTCAGCTTAATGGGGTCTTTTTGACCCATTTTGCAATTCTAAAGTATATAGGACATATAATATATGGATCTCTTCGGTTTTTCACAAGGATTATGATGCCAAAATCAATTTAACACCATTTGATCCATAGCTCTCCAATTTTATGAAAAACCAAAACATGTCAAAACTAATTTTCTTACATACTTTCTCATGTGAACAAATTAAGGCCTAATACTTTAAACATGGCATGTAGGATGTATAATCTTTCATATTTCATTCTAAAACCGGATTTTGGTTGAGTTTGGAAAATCTTGATTTTCAAGGCCATGGAGTTCATACGCAAGAGCTTCAAGGGTGATATACAATTATACACATACAAGCAGTAAATGAACATGAATTACATTGGGAGTGAGTTAATAATACTCACTGTGATATAGATTGAAGAAGTTGTTGAGAAAGATATAAGAATTTAGCAATCCAAATCAAGCTTTAGCTATGGAGAGTGAAGCTTCTCTCTCTACAAAAATTCTGAATTGGTGAACCCTCTGCACTCTCTCTTTTCTCTCAGTGTTTCATTCTGCTGCAATTGTGTGTGTGAGTATAGTGTATGCATAGAGAACCAAACTTGGCCACCAAGTTCATTGTCATTCACTCAACAAAATGATTTTCTTTCCTAAATTTCTAAAAGAACTACCAATTTACAGTTGTGTGTGTGTGGGTTGATACACATATGTATACACAATCTCTACAGATTGTGAAGAGGCAACACTAGACTAGTAGGGGGCAATATGTGTGTGTTTGGGAATTTAGCTTATGGCCTAAGGAATACACACACACTACAAGCATTGCCAAACAAGGCTTAAGGCAATCATTAGTTGCCATAAAAGGAAAGTGATGTATAGTCACTTCAATCTTATACGTCCAAATCAAAACTGTGCAGGTTAAACGCGACGCGGACTGTTTTGTTCATGAACTGGTATTTTCGGGGCACGGTGGTTACCACAAAAATACAGAAATTTCATTTTACTGTAGGAAACGGTTTTCTGGTTTTATAAAAATACAGTTAGAATTAAAAGAAAACATTCTCACCATTTTAAAATACAGATTTGAAATTCAATACAGGTGTTGCTAAATTTTATAAAATTACAATTTGACCCCAAAAAGAATTTCAATTATGAAATAGATCAAGGAATCAGTTTTAACATGTAAGAATTGTAAATAACAATGAGATCAACAATACAGATTAATCATGGAAATTCAAATTGAATTTAAATATGTCAAATGCAATTACAAGAAATTAAATGAAAATGCAGGTTATTACAGAGAGATCCATGCCATGCAAGATAAATTTTCAAATCTGGGAAGCAGAAACTTCCAGCAGAATATTGTTTAGTAAAACAAACATTTCGAGCAGTTAAAAAATGGGAATGAGGATAGGTTTTTTTGTGACGAAAGGTAACTCATTTATCTACAAATAACTCTTATATAGCCTGGTCTAAAAATGAATCCTTGATAGGTAAAATGCACATGCAACGCAGTACTATAAATCTGGGATAGAGCAGTCCAAAAATATAGAAATGTCTAAGTAAAATAAAAATTTTGAGCAGCTCAAAAATGTAATTGAAGCTAGATTTTGTTGTACATGAAGATAATCCAATTATATACAATGTTCTAGTTTTGAGTTTGATCTACAAATCAATTCATCATGCCCAAATAAATCATATCAATTCAGTCGACATAGTAAAATTAATTCCTGGCAGATTGTATAACTACTTGTATGATGTGTTTATTAATGATGCTTGCTTTCCGGTACCTGTGTGGTTATGGATATCTTGTGTTATGGTAGTGCTATCGAGTAGATGAGTATGTTAAGAGTTTCATCTATATATTATTGGTATTAAATCCACGAGCTACACGCTAGGTTTCTGTTGTTATGAATATAGTGTGATGACCATAGAGAGTTCATACCCAAGCTATAAGATGTTGTACGGCACGATTATTGCGTTGATAGTGATTGGATAAGTTTCCATTGTAAGTATATTATGACATAAAACAGAATGACGGATGTATAAACGTAACTTTGAAAGTATATTCGGAAGTCTTTTAATGAACTAAATTCTGAAATGAGTGACGAATGCGCGGTCGGGAAAAAAATGTAAGTGCCGACTATGCTATGTTAGAAGCAGATTATGCTAAGGATAATTATCGGATAGGTAATCTGGACAGCGGAGGTCAGGATAGTGAGAAAAAGGTATGGTTAACGATTGTGAAAGTTGTGTATCAATTCGATCCTTCGTGACGAAGTGGATATGGTCTTCGTGATGTGTGTATCAACCGCGGAGGCCAGGATAGTGAGTAAAGGATGTGATTGATGGGTTGTGAAGTGATGACTATTGTATATCCTTTTGGGTCTTCGGGACGAAAGGGGGTATGGTTAACGCTTCGGTTCTTTGTGATGTAGAAGTGCTGGTTCTTAGAGTGAAGACTCCTTTCGGTTCTTCGTGATGGAATGGATGTTCTTGCACTCCGTAAACACTTCGGTTCTTTGTAATGGAGAAGTGGTGGTTCTTAGAGTGAAGACTCCTTTCGGTTCTTCGTGATGGAATGGATGTTCTTGCACTCCGTAAACACTTCGGTTCTTTGTGATGGAGAAGTGGTGGTTCTTAGAGTGAAGACTCCTTTCGGTTCTTCGTGATGGAATGGATGTTCTTGCACTCCATAAACACTTTGGTTCTTTGTGATGGAGAGGTGGTGGTTCTTAGAGTGAAGACTCCTTTCGGTTCTTCGTGATGGAATGGGTGTTCTTGCACTCCGTAAACACTTCGATTCTTCGTGATGGAGAAGTGGTGGTTCTTTGAGTGAAGACTCCTTTCGGTTCTTAGTGATGGATTGGATGTTCTTGCACTCCGTAAACGCTTCGGTTCTTTGTGATGGAGAAGTGGTGGTTCTTAGAGTGAAGACTCCTTTCGGATCTTTGTGATGGAATGGATGTTCTTGCACTCCGAAAATGCTTCGATTCTTCGTGATGGCGAAGTGGTGGTTCTTCGTGACAAGGCGGTTGGTGAAAGATGTTTTGGTTGATGAGAGATGGTTTGGTTAGTACAAGATGGTTCCGTGAAGGTTGTGGGAACACTCTAGTTCTTTGTGACAAAGTGAAGGTTAGGAGTGTTTTGGTTAATGAAAGATGGTTTAGTCAGTGCGAGATGGTTTGGTTAATAAAAGATGGATTTGATCAGTGCAAGATGGTTTGGTTAACGAAAGAGGGATTGGTTATAATTGGCAAGTACAAAGTGACTTAGTTGTGCAATAGTGACAGCCTTTTTTTGGTGTTGTTGATTGGAGTTAGGACTCCGAAATAGACTTCGGCAATGGACTGTGACAATGTTCTAAGATGTTGAAGCGAGCTGTATCGATTGTTTGTTTTCTCTTCGAATGCCTGTATGGGCACGTAAGTGGTTATAGTCCGACAGTGAGAACGTGAGAGAACTTTAATAGACGTAATAAAAGTAGTAAATATATTTCTTGTTGTGTGTGACTGTATAAGTTCCATTTGATTTAGTTTTTTCACTCAGCTTTCATAAGCTGACGATGTTCATGTCGCTGGACATTCCCATGTCCAGCTTATCCAGGTGATGAGTACACGGGTGATGCTACGCAAGAGGAGAACATGGAGGAAGAGTACACCGAAGATGGTTATGGATATGCTAGTTAGAGAGAAGACTTGTGGATGTCGTTGTAAATGTTCTTGGTTGTAACCTCTAGTAGAGGACTTCATCTATCTTTTATAATAGTTCTGTAAGGCCCTAGAGCCATAAGACTCTGATGTATCTACCATGATGTAATAGTTAACTAGTATTGTGGCCTCTTATTATAATATATCCTTGTTAGCTGCTGTTGGTTTTATCCCTTTAGTTATGTTGTTTATTATTAGCATTTGATGATGGACAATTCGGTAATGCAACCAGTTACGTGCCTCAGGGTCCAAGATGGAAAATTCAAAAATTTTCCCTATTTTGGCTACGCCGGGGCGTGACAGGGATTTTTGGTATCCGAGCCTAGGTTTAGGTTTTTACCGTCTGTCCAACACGCTTAAGCTATGAACCGTAAAGACTTCTTATACCAATACTGGTCATAGTTAGTTTTGTTATGCAGATAAGCTATGGAGCCATACATAGTACCAGACATCTTCGAAAGATATAAGGTTAGCCGTTAGACGATAGACGCTTAGTTTATGTGGATGGCTTCCTTAGACATTTTGTTAGAACGACTTGTTATATCAACAAGAAGTTTAGGCTTTGACGAATTTCCTGAGACGAATCTCGGAACAGTCACCTTAGCCTAGAGTCTAGAAAGACTAAGGATAAGATACATCATCCCCTTAAGTTACATGTTAGTTGAGTGGTTCCACTTGTAAATTGGGATAACCTTATGGACAACAACTCATACATAAGAACGCGTGAATCTTTGCAACGTCTGCTACACTTGCAATCTGCCAGGACACATGCACAAAGATTGTCGAACTCCCAAGATTTACCAACGATCAGATTTCATTTGCTAGTACTGCAGCAAGAAGGGTCATCTTCTCAAGGACAGTCTGATGCTGAGGGCACACAACGACAATGCTTTTCTACAGCAAGGAGCGCATGAGAAATCGGCGTAATTAAATACCCAGGTCGATGGAAGAAGCGAGAGTGGAACGTACCTTCGACTGACTGAACGACCTCATAGACTGCTGACATCGACCACGTTCAATCACAACGAACGACTCGCACTGGGAACAAAGATAAGTACTACATTCCATCTTTAAGCCAACGATCAGATCGCACAGGGCCTACTAAGAGAAGACACGTTTCGGGTTTACAACATCCTGTGCATATTATAAATTAAAACCATTTAAGGCTGAGTAATTATATCCATCTTTATGATTTAACTCCTTTTGAGTAAACCCACTATTTTCTATCATTGGCTGCATTAGATCAATTATCCTTATGATGAACCTTGGGATGTCCTTTATTGATCCACTAATTGACAATTATTCATTGTCCCCTCTGATTTCACTTAACAAGATTTTGGATCATTTTGATCAGTGATAAATCCAATTGTGAATTCATTTGCTTTCTAATGCTATAAGTCACCTCTTTGGACTTATCCTCATATAAATCGATTCCAACAATTCATTTATAAACCACAAACCACTCACTGTAAGTCATTTGGACTTATGATCTGTTAAATTAATCTCTATGAATCGTTTGGACTGTCAACCGTTTGATCAACTCTTGCAAGTGCGTATCCCTTGACATTATTGCAAAGGAGCTCTTTGTATTTGTTCAACTAAGGAACTCAAGCATATTGCACCCCTTTGTAAACTAGTCTTCATTTCCTATCATTTCACGAATTCTTCTTAACTTTTATCATTAAGACTTCACCTAAATTATTGGCTCATGAGACAAGAATTCTTATGTCCTACCTTGGAGGCCTTACGCCTTCAGTCATTACATTACTATGATTGTCCTATAGTAATCATCTGATGATCATTCTGAGATACTCATTCTATACATTGTGATCCTACGAATGAGTAATCACATATCTCTTCGTTTCTAACTCAGTACACCATGAGTATTCATTTTGTTATGAATTCAACTCCTTACAAGTAAATCCAATCCTACCTTAATTACCAGTAACACCTTATATGCTATATATTAATTAGTGCACGAGGAAATTGCTTAATGGCTTGTGTCATCGCCTACAATGCCGAAACTCCACAACGATTTCATGTCGACACGTAAAGGAACTCAATCACAATAAAACGCTTAAAGAGGATGCCATGACTCCTACAAGTTATAGAAGACAATCGCGAGATTAACTAGACTTCCCAACCATCGCATCAAGGAGCTGAGAGGTGAGAATCTTGCCGATTAAAGACGCATAAGAAACAAACCAGTGATACCAATAGCTACTCAAATGCAGTTCACAATCATTAAGGGAAACTCTAGATACATCAAGAATCGTCACAAGATGAGAGGCACGATGTTTCAATTGTGGAAAGACTGGACGTATGCGCAAAGATTTTTCGGAACGAGGAATTCAGAACAATGTTTAATCGCCACGAAAATTCTGAAAGAGAGCTCACAGATCAGCAAATCAATCTCAGCATTAAACAAGACGAAAGATTGAAGATGCCATATTCAACGTCAGAAATTTGAATTTCATATGGTACTGACGTAGCTAAGAAGTTTGAACGTTTGAAAGAATTTGGGAGAAGGTCTGATTAATTAAGTAGTGGAAGACCTTTTGGATGTCTTACGATGCAGCCTACCCTCATTCATCGCATACTCGAAGCCGAACAGAATGATGAAGGATTAAGGAAATGGTTTGAGAAGGCCAAAGCAAAGGATCCGATCGAATGGAATATTGGAATCAAGAAGCTAAAGAACAAAGAGATTCTGCTGGTAAAGGTTCAGTAGAAGCATCATATTGAAGGAGAAGCTTCTTGGGATCTGGAATCGAAAATGCGAGAGAAATTTCCATTTCTATTTAGTACTAACTAGTTCTGATTTTGAGGACAAAATCCTGTAATAGGTGGTAGAAGGTGTAATACCTGTAATTTCTCAACGTTCAATAGTAGGAGTTTTATGAATTTCCATGTCTGGTATATTATTATATTATTATTTTATTTGTGTGACCGTATCAGCGTATGTAATTACTAATTAGACTGTAATCACCGCACCGACTCGACCGTAGAAAGACTTAACTTACTCTCGTACTCGGACCCGGACAATAGAAATAATACCCGGTTGCACGTAAATCAAGACTGACACGTGTATCGAGGTATATATGCACGTAAATTGAGAAAATGGCATAGAACCCAAGGTGGGCCCCACATGGCCGGCCACTTGTTGCACATGCAACCCCCTAGACACATGTCACCATCTCATATTGGACACTTGTCCACAACCTTGACACATGTCAATGCATGCATAAATGCATCCATGCACATTGACACCTATCACTACACTTAGCACTATATAACCATGCATACACTCATACATTTCATTCTTTTGGACACCAAAATCTGCACATAAGTTAGGAGATGAGAGATACTAGGAGATAGAGAAGAGGAATTAGGAAGAAGTCTTGTGTTAATCTCTTTTCCTTGCATGAACCTTCAAACATGCACCCATACACTTATGTACACACCACCATGGAGACTTATAATTTGTAATAAGAAGTTTTAGAAGAACCTACAAGAGTCCCTAGAAGAAGAAGTACACAATCAAGAGTAGAAGAAGAAGAAGAAGAAGGAACATCCACCATTGAAGTTGTGTCCAAACTTCCTAAGCTCAAATCCAAAGCCCAAGCTCAATTTCAAGTTTAGGTGAGTATTCTAACTCACTTTAGAACCTATATAGTATGTAGTAATGTTTATTAAGTGCTTGATGTTGATAGTTTGAGAGATCCATGCCATGCAAGATAAATTTTCAAATATGGGAAGTAGAAACTTCGAGCAGAATGTTGTTTAGTAAAACAAACATTTCGAGCAGTTAAAAAATGGGAATGAGGCTAGGTTTTTTTTGTGGCGGAAGTTAACTCATTTATCTACAAATAACTCCTCCATATCCTGGTCTAAAAATGACTCCTTGATAGGTGAAATGCACATGCAACGCAGTACTATAAATCTGGGACAGAGCAGTCCAAAAATATAGAAATGTCTAAGTAAACTAAATATTTTGAGCAGCTCAAAAATGTAATTGAAGCTAGATTTTGTTGTACATGAAGATAATCCAATTATATACAATGTTCTAGTTTTGAGTTTGATCTACAAATCAATTCATCATGCCCAAATAAATCATATCAATTCAGTCGACATAGTAAAATTAATTCCTGGCAGATTGTATAACTACTTGTATGATGTGTTTATTAATGATGCTTGCTTTCCGGTACCTGTGTGGTTATGGATACCTTGTGTTATGGTAGTGCTATCGAGTAGATGAGTATGTTAAGGGTTTTATCTATATATTATTGGTATTAAATCCACGAGCTACACGCTAGGTTTCTGTTGTTATGAATATAGTGTGATGACCATAGATAGTTCATACCCAAGCTATAAGTATGTTATACTGTACGATTATTGCGTTGATAGTGATTGGATAAGTTTCCATTGTAAGTATATTATGACATAAAACAGAATGACGGATGTATAAACGTAACTTCGAAAGTATATTCGGAAGTCCTTTAATGAACTAAATTCCGAAATGAGTGACGAATGCGCGGTCGAGAAAAAAATGTAAGGGCCGGCTGTGCCATGTTAGAAGCAGATTATGCTAAGGATAATTGTCGGATAGGTAATCTGGGCAGCGGAGGTCAGGATTGTGAGAAAAAGGTATGGTTGACGATTGTGAAAGTTGTGTATCATTTCAATCCTTCGTGACGAAGTGGATATGGTCTTCGTGATTTGTGTATCAACCGAGGAGGCCGGGATAGTGAGTAAAGGATGTGATTGATGGGTTATGAAGTGATGACTATTGTGTATCCTTTCGGGTCTTCGGGACGAAAGGGGGTATGGTTAACGCTTCGGTTCTTTGTGATGTAGAAGTGGTGGTTCTTAGAGTGAACACTCCTTTTGGTTCTTCGTGATGGAATGGATGTTCTTGCACTCCGAAAACACTTCGGTTCTTTGTGATGGAGAAGTGGTGGTTCTTAGAGTGAAGACTCCTTTTGGTTCTTCGTGATGGAATGGATGTTCTTGCACTCCGTAAACACTTCGGTTCTTTGTGATGGAGAAGTGGTGGTTCTTAGAGTGAAGACTCCTTTCGGTTCTTCGTGATGGAATGGATGTTCTTGCACTCCGTAAACACTTCGGTTCTTTGTGATGGAGAAGTGGTGGTTCTGAGAGTGAAGACTCCTTTCAATTCTTCGTGATGGAATGGATGTTCTTGCACTCCGTAAACACTTCGATTCTTCGTGATGGAGAAGTGGTGGTTCTTTGAGTGAAGACTCCTTTCGGTTCTTAGTGATGGATTGGATGTTCTTGCACTCCGTAAACGCTTCGGTTCTTCGTGATGGAAAAGTGGTGGTTCTTAGAGTGAAGACTCCTTTCAGATCTTAGTGATGGAATGGATGTTCTTGCACTCCGAAAATGCTTCGATTCTTCGTGATGGCGAAGTGGTGGTTCTTCGTGACAAGGCGGTTGGTGAAATATGTTTTGGTTGATGAGAGATGGTTTGGTTTGTACAAGATGGTTCCGTGAAGGTTGTGGGAATACTCTGGTTCTTCGTGACAAAGTGAAGGTTAGGAGTGTTTTGGTTAATGAAAGATGGTTTAGTCAGTGTGAGATGGTTTGGTTAATAAAAGATGGATTTGATCAGTGCAAGATGGTTTGGTTAACGAAAGAGGGATTGGTTACAATTGGCAAGTACAAAGTGACTTAGTTGTGCAATAGTGACAACCTTTTTTTGGTGTTGTTGATTGGAGTTAGGACTCCGAAATAGACTTCGGCAATGGACTGTGACAATGTTCTAAGATGTTGAAGCGAGTTGTATCGATTGTTTGTTTTCTCTTTGAATGCCTGTATGGGCACGTAAGTGGTTATAGTCCGACAGTGAGAACGTGAGAGAACTTTAATAGACGTAATAAAAGTAGTAAATATATTTCTTGTTGTGTGTGACTATATAAGTTCCATTTGATTTAGTTTTCTCACTCAGCTTTCATAAGCTGACAACATTCATGTCGCTGGACATTCCCATGTCCAGCTTATCCAGGTGATGATGAGTACACGGGTGATGCTACGCAAGAGGAGAACATGGAGGAAGAGTACACCGAAGATGGCTATGGATATGCTAGTTAGAGAGAAGACTAGTGGATGTCTTTGTAAATGTTTTTGGTTGTAACCTCTAGCAGAGGACTTCATCTATCTTTTATAATAGTTCTGTAAGGCCCTAGAGCCATAAGACTCTGATGTATCTACCATGATGTAATAGTTAACTAGTATTGTGGCCTCTTATTATAATATATCCTTGTTAGCTGCTGTTGGTTTTATACCTTTAGTTATGTTGTTTATTATTAGCATTTGGTGATGGACAATTCGGTAATGCAACCAGTCACGTGCCTCAGGGTCCAAGATGGAAAATTCAAAATTTTTCCCTATTTTGGCTACGCCGGGGCGTGACAATATTAGTCCCCATTGGCATCTGTATTAGTCCTCAATGGCAATCCCCGTTAGTCCTCAATGGTAGTATCATTTGTGTTAGTCCTCAATAGTAATCTCTGTTAGGCCTCAAGGACAATCCTCGTTAGTCCTCAATGGCAGCTTCCCTTCAATCTACGTTAGTCCTCAATGGAGATCTCTATTAGGCCTCAATGGCAATCCTCGTTAGTCCTCAATGGCAGCTTCCCTTCAATCTACGTTAGTCCTCAATGGAAGTATCATTTGTGTTAGTCCTCAATGGTGATCTCTGTTAGGCCTCAATGGTAATCCTCGTTAGTCCTCAATGGCTGCTTCCCTTCAATTTGCGTTAGTCCTCAATGGCGATCTCTGTTAGGCCTCAATGGCAATCCTCGTTAGTCCTTAATGGCAGCTTCCCTTCAATCTGCGTTAGTCCTCAATGGCAGTATCATTTGTGTTAGTCCTCAATGGCAATCTCTGTTAGGCCTCAATGGCAATCCTCGTTAGTCCTCAATGATAGCTTCCTTTCAATCTGCATTAGTCCTCAATGGCAGCATCATTTGTGTTAGTTCTCTATGACATCTATATTAGTCCTCAATGGCAACCTCGCATTCACATTAGTCCTGAATGTTCTTTGAGTCTCATTCAAACTCCCGATTTTGAAAATTAAAATTCTTCCAAGTTGAATTGACTCCCAATTTGGAAATCAAAATTGTTTTGAGTTGAATTGACTCCCAGTTTTGAAATAGAAATTCGTTTGAGTCGAATTGACTCCCAATCTGGAAATAGAATTTATTTTGAGTCGAATTGACTCCCAATTTTGAAATAGAAATTCGTTTAAGTCGAATTGACTCCCAATCTAGAAATAGAAATTCGTTTAAGTCGAATTGACTCCCAATCTGAAAATAGAAATTGTTTTGAGTTGAATTGACTCCCAGTTTTGGAAATAGGAATTATTTTGAGTCTGATTGACACCCGATTTTAGAAATAACAAAATTCTTTGAGTCTGATTGACTCCCCATTTTTGAAATAGAAATTCATTTAAGTCGAATTGACTCCAAATCTGGAAATGGAAATTATTTTGAGTTAAATCAACTCCCGATTTTGGAAATTGAATTGAGTTTGATTAACTTCCGATCTTGAAATTAAAAATTCTTCTGAGTCTGATTGACTTTTGTGAAATTGAATTCTTTTGAGTCTAATTGACTCCTGATTTTGATAAGATGAATTGATTTGAGTCTAATTGACTCCTAATTTTGAAAATTTGAATTGGATTGAATCTAGTTGACTCTCAATTTTGAAAAGTTGAATCGAATTGAGTCTAATTAACTCCAAATTCTAAAAATTGAATTAAATTGAGTTTAACTAACTCCTGATTTTAGAATTTGAATGGAACTGAGTCTGACTGACTCTGATTTTAGAACTTGAAATTGAAATTGAAATTGAACTGATTTGAGTCTGATTGACTCCAGATTCTAGAAATTGAACTGAATTGAATTGATTTAAATCTGATTTGACTCTTGATTTTAGAAATTGAACTGATCCGAGTCTTATTAGCTCCCAATTTTAGAAATTGAACTGAATCTGACTGACTTCTGATTTTAAAGATTGAGATGAACAAACATATTCAACTGGGCCGAATGGCCATAGATACTTAGAGCAAACCTGCGTTGGCACCAGGACGTAATGCGCAAAGAGTGGTCTAGTCAATTACATTTTGAAAGATCAAATGTATCTGTGCATGGCTGAAGTGCTGCGTTACTGAGAGCAAACATATCTGTGTGGGGCAGAAGTGCTGCGGATACCGAGAGCAAACGTATCTGTATGGGGCCGAAGGGCTACAGATATATAAAGCAAACTTGCGTTGGCACCGGGGCATAAGGCGCGAAGCACAGTCCAATCAATTGCATTTTAAAGAGCAAACCTGCATTGGCACCGGGGTATAAAGCTGGAAGCGTAGTCCAGTCAATTGCATTTTGAATAGAGCAAATCTACACGACATTGATGTATAAGGCGCGAAGTGCATCTCAGTCAATCAGTTATTTCTTGGAAGACACCAGAGTATATGGCGCGAAGAGCATCTCAGTCGATCTGGAGATTATTGGAAAACACCAGAGAATTAATCACAGAAAATGCATCTGTGTCAAAATCTCGTCAGTCAATAAGTAGTGTAAGGCATGAAATTCATCTATATCAATCATGGCTCTCCTAGAATAGGATGACATCAGAATAGAAATTAAAGGCATAGAACACATTATTGTCAATAGAGAAAATAGTAGGATTTTGGAATCGTCGCGCTTGGGAGGATAGAGCATTAGACTGCTTGACCATGAGCATCACGATAAGATAGGGGCATTCATCCGTGTGACTATTTGTGCTAGTGTGTGATCCCTTGCCCGAACTACGTCCTGGTCTGATTTCGGATGGGATACGTAGCAGCTCACCATTGAGCACGACCAGTACCGACCATCTCCGCAAATGTTTTTGCAACGCATTTTTTTTTTACCTATGTTCAATAGCCCGGTCAAATGCTTGTCTTCACACATGCTTCAACATTCTCTTGTGACACACATTGCTTCACAAGCTTTGCCAAAGAGGGGCAAACTGTAGACACCCCAATTTTGACCAAACTATTAAACTGAGTGGGATTTACCTCTAGAAATCAATGATGAATAATGTCCCAACGATTTTCTTCAAGTTCATCGCTTTGACTTCTGAAAAGCTTCAAGTTCCCAAGCATTGCACCTAATACCCCTAGATTTGGCCAATCACTGACTCATTTCACTACAATTCATAGATCTAGGACTTTTACACATTTTCAAAAAGTCTCTTCCTGTCTCATTTCATCACACACCACTTGAATTGTGATTGAATTTTCATTTTTCTTCATTGATTTGGATCTAAATACAAATTTGGGTTTAAGGCAAAACAAGTTTGTAAAAGAACTTTTGACTGACATTTTCAAATAAACTTAATCTCTTTCTATTTTCTTCTCTTGAGATCCATGAGATCTTCAATATCTCATTGATTCCCTTGAGTTTGATCTCTTATTTTCTATGATCTTGTGATTCATATGGGAAATAAGGTAGATTATGGTTGTGTCCATACATGTTTGGATAGGTCCAAGTCTTAGACTATGATTTGGATCTCCCAACTAGAAATCTTATGGAATCCTATCTATATTCCATGGAGGGTTAGGTGGGTTTAGTTTCATTTTAGTCTCCAAGGACCACTAAATTGAGAGGAGAATAGGATGTAATAAACCTATACTCCTCAAGGATCATATGTTTGAGAGAAGAGTTAGATGTAGATTTTCATAGTTTAAATATTAGATTCAAGAGAGCCTAATATGTTCAAAAGCTCATAGGATTGAATAAGACATTTGGATTCTCTTGCTAGATCTTTAAATATGAGATCAATGATGGAGGTCCATTAAGGACAAATCTATGAATCTCTTTGTATTTCATTACTTATTTCAATAATCATAATCATGCTTGATCTTGGTTCTCTCTAGAATTAGAGATCAAGTTTGGTTTGAGTTATGGATGTTATTTCATCTAAGGAGCAGTGAATTCATGAACCCACTATGATCAAGGATTTTTAATTAAATCATGGTCCATGGAAATTGGATGAGACCAATTGGGAAATGTTCATAACTCATATATGTATCACTAGAACTTTTGTTTTGATGAAATTTTATACTTAGGATGGTTTTGCCTAATGATTTGTGAGTAGGTTGCTCTCTGTCCAAAATTTTAGAACAGTAAGTTTGTTTTAAAATGAGTAAATCAGAGCTTTAATCAACTTCTTTTGACTTTAAATAATTTTTTCTATGATGATTAATGTATTAGGAAGATACCCTAAAAAGATCAAAATGATTTCGATATTTTTACTATTTTTAGAAAATCATACAAAAACTCTGGACAGAGAGTTGAAAATTTCTGAGTGATGTCTGGTTATGACCCTATTTCCAGAGATTGATCCGTTGGATCTTTGATTTTTTTTTTTGGGTTTAGAAATTAGACTCACAGAGGCACAACATACTCAAAAATCATTAAGATCCAACTGTTAAAAATATTTTATTTCTATTTTTGAATGTCTGGTCTGCTCTGTGTAATTCTTACGATTCTGTCACAGTTTTGACAAACCTCGAACAACTCTAATCTAATGGACTCCTAATGTCCTAAGATCTTAACCATGTATTAAATAATGTCAATTAAGTTTAAATCCAGAGGCTAGATGATCCAAACTAATGAATGTCTCATAGCTCATGATCATGCATTCATTCATACATATTTATACTTATGAGTAGAACTCATTTTTTTGGTCTAAGTTGCACTTAATTGAACCAAATTGAACATGACTAGGGGTCCCTTATGATCATGTTGGGGATATGACATCTCTATATGGACATTACATTGGCTCCTAGTTGAGACTTGTATATCTATAGAGGTGCTATGGTTCCAACTAGTTAAAAGGAATTCAAAGTTATGTCAATTCCTCCTCTACTTGATAGATTTAAGCTCGAAATTTAGGATTGATTATTTGATATCTTGTTTGAAGCATATGGACTAATCTTTGTTTTGTAGCGCTTTCAAGGTACAATTTCTTGACTCTTGCTCTAGTTTATTTTACTTGTTGATTTTATTGATTTTTTTGACTCCATGCGCGATACCTAAGATTAGGTCTTGCCTTATGCGTATATATGTATTAGAGACCGTTTCTTAGGTTTTTCTTTTTATTTATATGCATTGCACATTTAATATTCGTGGATGGATCCTGGGTAAGTTCTCAAGTTCCCTATTTTGCACATCATATTGCTTGCTACTTGAATTATGTGATTTTGAATGCTATTTTATCGTTAGCAATCTTACACCCACTAGATTCTTTTTGTAAAATATATGTATATATGTAATAATTGAGGACATGCTTAGATTAATAATTCGATTAAAAATGATGTTGAGTAGAGGCCTGTCACGAGATAGCATGAGAGGGGGTGTTTTAGTCCGACGGGCTCCTTCCCCTCTCATTCCGTAATCCCCGGACCTAGAAATCTCTGGTTTCCAAACAATCAGTTTGCTTTTAACATGGTTTCTTAATTTACCTTTAAATAATTAAGTGGAGACTCAAATTTGAATTTGAAAAGTTACTTTAAACAAAGGTGGGCCCAAATGCCGGTATCCACAATATGTTAATTCGTTAATTAGCAATAGTTAGAAGGTTATTGAACTTCATGCATTACAGATTGCGACTTGTCTTCTAGCTTTTCTTCCATGTTTGAATACTGTTTGCGTTTGTTTCAACTTCACGGCTGTCCCTTGGAAGTCCAAAAGATGATTTTGAATTTCTCTTTTATGTTTTTTTACATGTGTTGTAATGGAGGCCAAACCCTACCTAGTTGGCATGCATGAGAGAGTGAGGAGTGATGTTGAGGGGTAACCTTCCTCCAAAACTGTAAGCTCAACCTACTAGTTCTTCGAGCACGACTTAAGGTGGCATCAAGCGAGTGGCAACGACAGCCAATCCAAACACAAAAGATGCTGGAGAGCTTCTTAGGTATCTCTCTAACTCTCTTTTCCTTTCGTTGTTACTTCGGGCCAATGAAATAGAACATCATTCCTGTAGTATTTATGTTACACTTGCTCACTCTCCATAGAAATCAAAACAACTAAGTGTTATAGATAAAAATTAAAAATCGATAGAGTAGTACTAACTTGTGAGGGTATTTTAAAAAAGACTGCACTAATAAAAGCACGTGTCAGAGGTCTAGAAATCAGTGTGCACAAGAGAGGTGCTCACATGTGTGTGTGCACATGCTGCCTATGTGTCGTGTTCGCGACTACGTGCCATGGCACGTGCTGGGACTATTTTGGAAGTTGTAGTTGTTTCCACCCAAAAACCGTAAAAGGTTTTTGAGCCCGAGTGGCATTAAGTTGGATAGAGGGGAGGCCGGTCGAGTGAATCTATGACTTATCGAACTCAAGTGGAAATTATAAGCCCGATGGTAGGCACAAGGCCGTTGGTTGTTTTGGTATGAGCCCGATTGGAAGGATGGGCTTGGATGAGGATTATCGGGCACGCCAATAACATAACCTAATGCAACGTAAGCCCGATGGTGAAATTCTGCAGCACAGAGACCAATCGGACAACGTATAATGAAGGATGGCTGTATGAGTTCGATTGGCCATAGGCATTCATAAAAAGGTAATCATGCATGAAAGACAGTATTGAAATTGGACAAGCCCGATTCAGCTGAAGGAAGAAATTGAGAAGGTTGATAGACTAAAAGAGGAAGGTGGTGGTATTCACAGCTGTCAAAGTAACGTCATCCCAGATTTTTAGGAAGGTATTTAATCATGTCCAGCTGGATTGGAAGGTTGATCCCTAGAATATAGGGATTGGTTCAATCAGGATAGAGATAAGTAAAGAGTTAGAGATTGAGAAGATCACAGCAATCAACCAATAGGCCACGCATCTTAGGGCGCAAGAAAATGAGTTCTTTCCTTATCAGGATTCCTAGAGGCCGCTATAAATATGGAAGCAGGCCAAGCATTAAGGGGCTCCGCGTCATCTCGAAAATAGCATACACACTGCATTCAAGGCATTCAAACCTTTGTTCTTCGCCCTCCTTCCGGGGGGGCCCGAGCCATCAGTGAGATACCACTCTGGAAGAGCTAGAATTCTAACCTTGTGTCAGGACCTACGGGCCAAGGGACAGTCTCAGGTAGACAGTTTGTATGGGGAGGCCTATCTCTATTCTCCCTTCAAATATGAAGATCGAACGCACTTCTAACACTTGTTCCACTTTTGGAAGACCCTGTGTTTATGCATGGCGAAAAGGGGCACTGGTTAAAAATCAGATAGGAATTTAGTAAAATAGGTCTGCCCTTTTGTTATTTCTTTTTATTCTTTTGGATAATCAGTCTGTTTTGGTTCGTTCTTTAGATCTATTTAATTTTCCAAACATTTAATAAAATCTACGTTTTATTAATCCGTTTGTGATTGTTTACCTGGTAAACACTGTTTAGCTTGTGCGCTTCAGTACTGCTAAAGAATTTAGGTGAGGGTACTTTCCTACTCACTACACACAATCATTCTATTTAGAAGTCAGATTCATAAAGCCTTGTGCATCACTTACACAAGCGTTTAGGAAATTAGTTTGCACATACATACACACACCGACCCCATTTGGATTGCCTATCGGACATGATCGGCAGGCTGATAGAGGCCTATAAGGCTAGGGGTAGCAAAGAGCAGGTCACCGGATCAGGCTCTGGCACATTACTTGAGTCCGATAAGCCAAAAGACCCACCCTACATCTCCGAACCTTAGGGAGGGTAATGGCTCAGGTAAGCAATCTGAATCACAGACCGGAATGGCTGGCGGATCGATAGTTACCGATCCCAATGGATTGGTGACACCGAGTTTTGTTCGATCGATAGGCTATACTGAAGGCTCAGTCGGCCACACACCTTCAGGTCACACTACTGGGGGGGAAATGAATAATGGTGGGTTTTGGACCCATCAGACTAATAACAATCAACAATAATTACCACCGTCGTTGGTACCCCCGTTGAGGGTTGCTCAGCCCGTAGCTCGATAACCCATCAACAGGGAGGAGTTGGTAGCAGCCATACATGAAGAGTATGGCCAGTTTATGAGAAGACTGGAGAGGCCGATGTACAAGCGGCCATATCCCCTTGAAATTGACCAGGTCATATTTCCCCAGGGGTACAAAGTACCAAACTTCACTCTGTTTTCGGGAGAGAGTGAACAGTCTTCGGTGGAGCATATTGGCCGTTTCATTGTTTAATGCAGTCATGTGGGTAGTAGTGACCCGTTAAAGTTAAGGTTATTTCCAAATTCACTAACGGGCATGGCATTTTTGTGGTATGTCAATCTCCCCGCCAATTCGGTGCAAACTTGGCAAGGGATAGAAGAGCTATTTCACGGCCAGTTCTATAGGACCGAGCCCAAAACATCGCTAGCAGACCAGTCCAGGATGATGCAATTAGTAGGAAAAACTGTAGAAACCTACATAGCCCGTTTCCGTAAGGCAAAGTATCGGTGCAAGACGGTTTTGCCTGAGGAAGAATAAACTAAAATGGCCATAAGGGGCATGTCCTTTGAACTCGCAAGAGGTTTGAAGGAATTGACTTCCATGATTTATTCGAGCTGGCCACGCGGGCCGCTCGTTATGAGCGCATCCTTTTGGATGAGCAGGAGAAGAAGAACTCATCCAAAGGGACGCATTATAAAGACCCTAATTACGAGGTCCACTTAGCGGAGCGTGACCTCGAAACGGAGAAGGATATGGCTGAGTTAACTTGCAAACGGCCAATTATATGTAACGCCTTGAATAAACCTATCAACATAATGCCGCTGCAAAGAAGATGGCGTTTGAGGTGGGAAAAAATTATACTTTTGACATAACCATGGCTGATCAAATATTCGATGCACTATTGGCCGATAAAGTGATCAAGTTGAGTGAAGGCCATCGGATCCCCAAGGCCGATGACCTAAAAAATAAAGAATACTGTAAGTTGCACAATTCCTGGAAGCACTCCACTAATAATTATGCTATTTTTCGTAATGTTATACAGGAAAACGTGGAGAAAGGAGTGTTTAAGTTCTCGGACAAGGTTTTGGGGATTGACGCAAATCCATTTCCTCAAATTACCTGCACCAATATGGTTATGCCCGACTTAACCAAGTTGACAAGGCCAAGGCCGAAGATAGACTTGACCGACCAAGAAGTTTTGCCAAGACAAAGAGAAGGAAAACAAATCGCCATCTCAGCCACTGGAGGGCCGAAAGTAACGATACATGAGCTCCAAAGAAGTTAGCAGGAACGTAAAGAAAATGGTCAAAAGGCTGAGGAAGAAACGACTAGGTCCAATACTGATAATTTGATAGCAGATCTGTGACGACAACTGGAGTTCATTGAACAAGGCCTTTGCCCAAGATGCAAGGCTGAAATCAAAAAATAGATTTCTAGCCCGAGTAAGAGGCCAAGAGGCGATGAACATCGAGAGCCAAGCCCGAAAAGATCTGTATATGAGAGGTTGTCACTGCCTTAGCAGAGTCAGGCGAAGCCTGAGTGGTGGGCAAAACCCTCCTTGGCTCAGCAAACCGGCCAAAGTAAGTCTGACCGATTGGGGGCAAGACGTACCCAAACAATTCCAAAGACTAAGCTGCAAACGAAGTTATCAACCTCTAATAGGAGCCCAAGGATGGTGCTACCACCCCAGATGGAAGATGGGTGGTGGCATAGAGCTGAACATTCTAAATTTCCAACGCGGCCACAATACAACAAATCTCAAAAAATGAGGTGTCAACGCATGAGACAGGCCAAACGGGAACGCCAGTACTGGAAGAATCGAGCAGGAAACCTTCCTAAACCCACAGCGCATACATTACCCGACACCCAAGAACTCTCAGTAGAGGCGAGACTATTTTATGACAGAGAGGCTGGAGCGATGCATACTTCTACTGGGCACCTGAAGTAAAGATTCAGACGGGAAAAATCATAGGAGGAATGCAAGCCCACATCGGACAAGATGAGTATGGAATCCGATGGTGATCTGTCAGACTCCAGCACCTCGCCAATTCAATTCGGATCTATTCCGGTAAGCTTGTCATCTAATATGGTATTTACTTTACCCATGTCTTTTATGGCCAAGCTAGACCAGCCTTCGGCCATGGAAGGGGATGTAATGGAGGGCTTGACCAAAGACTCATCCATGATAGAAGATGTTTTCTGGAATGGGGGAAAGACCATTAAACCCAATGTGGTTGAAGCCACAAGCAAGAATGTGGATGCCACCGACGAACAGACCGATCGGCCTAAGATCACTATTTTGAGGCCAAAGGGACATCAGACTGAAGAAGGGCTGAAGCCAAATGGACCAGTCAAAGTTGTTTTCGAAAAACCCACATATCAGATATCCCAGCATTTGAAGCCATTGTACATGAAAGAACATATTGAGGGAGTCCCGATAAACAGAATCCTGGTTGATGGTGGGTCTACCATCATTATTATGTCTCAAATAATGTTGAGAATCCTTCAGAAGTCCGAGTCGGAGCTAATTCTTACCGAAATGAACGTTCAAAGCTTCACGGGGGCACTTTCAAGAACCAAGGTTATCCTACATCTTGAGCTGACTGTTGGCAATAAAACAGTCATGACTGCTTTCTTCATTGTAGAAACCTTAGCGGCCTATAATGCATTACTCAGCCGAGATTGGATACACCCAAATTATTGCATTCCTTCTACACTTCATCAGCTACTAAATTTTTGACGAGGCGAAGAGGTAGAGGTGGTTGGAACAGATACAAAGCCATTTGTAGCCCGTGTGCAAACGGTCAATGCAGTGTAGTATGAAGATGATATCGGGCCAATCAAGTTACTAGGTCACAACAAAATGGAAAGACCGAATATAGCTACTTTCCTTAAATGAAATCCATTGGACATTAAGACGTGTTACCACAACCTCAGTCGGACTGAATAATCAAGGCCGATTGAGATTATCGAACAGGAAGACGTCAATGGAGACACCGATTATTAAAGAACGGAGAGGCCAGCATGGCCAGATGGTGTGCATACCTGGCCGATCGAAAACTGGAAATTGGCCCACTTGACGAAATGATTAATCTGGC
The DNA here is from genome assembly GCA_033977485.1 of Hydrangea macrophylla. Lineage (NCBI taxonomy): Eukaryota > Viridiplantae > Streptophyta > Magnoliopsida > Cornales > Hydrangeaceae > Hydrangea > Hydrangea macrophylla. The sequence goes on along the minus strand of CM066990.1, from coordinate 66,158,190 downwards.
CGATTGTATCTATGAAGAAGAAACACCAAGGGAGGAAGAGATTCAAATAGATGAATTGGAAACGGCCACAACAAAGCTTGATGATTTAAAGGCCGATGTCCAAGACCCCCTCTTAGAGGTCAACCTAGGCAGAGAAGGAGAGCACAAGCCTACTTATGTAACTTAGATGCTGGATCTGCAGTGTCAGGCCGAGTTGATTGCACTCTTGTACGAGTACAAAGATTGCTTTGCCTGGGATTATGATAAAATGCCAGGGTTATCTAGGGAATTTGTTGAACATCGATTGCCAATTAAATCGGGGTTCAGGTCGTTCAAGCAGCTACCTTGGTGGATGCCACCAGAAGTAACTCTGAAGGTGAAAGAAGAAATTGAGAGACTACTGGATGCTGGTTTCATTCGGACAGCCTGGTATGTTGAATGGGTCTCGAATGTGGTCCCGGTAGTAAAGAAGAATGGGAAGTTGAGGGTCTGCATTGACTTTAGAAACCTAAACCTAGCCACCCCAAAAGATGAGTATCCCATGCCAATGGCCGATCAGTTAATTAATTCAGCCGCCAAACATAAAATTTTGTCCTTTATGGACGGGCACTCGGGGTACAACCAGATCTACATCGCCAAAGAGGATGTTCCGAAGATTGCTTTTCAGTGCCCGGGGGCAATTGGAACCTTTGAATGGGTTTTCATGCACTTTGGTCTAAAGAATACTGGAGCCACCTATCAACGGGCGATGAATTCAATCTTCCATGATATGATTGGATAATTCGTGGAGGTCTATATCGATGATGTGGTGGTAAAGTCAGGAGGTAACGCTGATCATCTGAGGGATTTGGAAAAGGCATTTGAAAATATGCGGGCTCACAAACTAAAGATGAACCCTCTCAAATGTGCTTTCGGCATCGCAGCAGGGAATTTCCTAGGTTTCCTAGTGCATCAAAGAGGGATAGAGGTTGGCAAAAATAAGGCTCGGGCTATCCAGGCAGCAAAGCCACCAACAAGAAAGAGCTTTAGAGATTGCTCGGGTAGATGAATTTCCTGAGAAGATTTATATCCAATTGTGCAGGGAAGACCCAAGTATGGACCCCACTATTGAAGATCAAGACCGATGAAGACTTCAAATGGGAGGAAAGCCATCAACAAGCCTTCGAGGGAATTAAGCAATATTTGTCAACTTCTCCAGTATTAATGCCACCCAAGAAGGGTAGGTACCTTAAATTATATATATCGACCTCTGACTGCTCCATAGGAAGTATGTTAGCTCAAGACAATGAGCAAGGCAACGAGCAGGCCGTTTATTACTTAAGTAGAATTTTGACTCCAATCGAGTAGCGCTATGCGCCGATTGAGAAGTTGTGCTTGGCATTGTATTTTTCCTCACAAAAGTTAAGAACGTATATGATGCCCGTTTCCACTTACATAATATGTCAAACTGATGTGATAAAATATATGTTGTCAAGACCAATCATGCGAGGCCGAATTGGGAAATGAACCTTGGCCTTGATAGAATTTGCCATCCAGTACCGATCACAGCAATCGGTCAACAGCCAGGCCATAGCCAATTTCTTGGACGATCACCCAGATCCTACTGATCTGGGAGAATTACCCCTAACACCCAAAGTTCTAAACACGTCCTTGGTCCCATGGACGTTGATCTTTGATGGTTCTAAAAACGTAGGGGGTGTTGGGGCAGGTGTGGTCATTGTATCACCCAAGTATAAGAAGACAAAAATGTCGTTTCGGCTCAATTTCAAGTGCACCAACAATCAGGCCAAATACGAAGCGCTGATTATCGGACTTGAAATACTCCTTGAAATGGGGGCATCATCCGTGCACATAAAGGGAGACTCAGGACTTGTGATCGGACATATATCTGGAGAATTCCAGGTAAGAAGTTGGGAACTTTGCCCATTCTACTCTGTAGCCACTCAACTCATGGAGGCGTTTGACGATGTTAGTGTGAGTTATATCCCGAGGTCCACAAATACTGAGGCCGATAAGCTGGCAAAGACAGGATCGACCTCGTCTTCTAGAAATAACTTAGAAGATCAGGATATCACGGTTTATATTCGGTCATTACCTTCAGTTACAAGGAGAGGCTGGTATACTACCACTAATTCGGTCTTGATGGAGGACGATGATTGGAGAACGCCCATCATTGAATACCTGAACCACCCGAATGTCAGGGTAGATCGAAAAGTTAGACTATTCGCAGTCCGATTCGTGGTTCTTGATGGGAAATAATTCAAGAAGCCCATCGGTGACGATGTGATCTTGAAATGTTTAGGTAAAAAACAGACCATGCAGGTTATGGCCGAAGTACATGAAGGGATCTGTGGTGCACATCAGGCTGGTACAAAGATAAAATGGTTGCTAAGAAGGTATAACTATTATTGGCCTGGTATGCTGAAAGATTGTATTAGTTATGCAAAAGGATGCCAAGCTTGCCAGAAGCATGGCCCAATTCAGCACGTGCCAGCTAAAGAGCTCCAGCCGATAATCAAACCATGGCCGTTCAGAGGATGGGCTATGGATCTAATTGGCAAAGTCCTACCACCATCATCGGGCCAACATTGTTTCATCATAGTAGCTACACACAACTTTACTAAGTGGGCTGAGGCCATACCCTGCAGAACGGTGACTCAGGCCACCGTAATGAAATTCATTGAAGAACATATCATCCACAGGTTCGGCCTGCCAGAGGCTATTACGGCCGATTAAGGGTCTATTTTCATAGGAACGGAAATGTTAGCTTTTGCAGAAAGCAGGGGGATCAAAATTCTCAACTCCACCTCCTACTATGCACAAGCTAATGGGCAGGCCGAGTCTACAAACAAGATCCTTAAGGGGATAATTGAGAAGATGATCGATGAAAACCCTAGGGAATGGGACAAGCTCCTGTTCGAAGCACTATGGGCCTATCGAGCATCTAAGAGCACAAGTACCAGGGTCACACCGTTCATGCTGACCTATGGGCATGATGCTATGTTACCTATGGAAGTCACAGTCCGATCGGCCAGAAGGGCTTTATAGAATCAGCTTGAGCCTGCTGAGTACACAGAGCCTATGATAGTTGAGTTAGAAGGGCTTGACGAAACAAGGCTCACAACCTTAGACTCATTAATGGTGCAAAAGCAACGGGCAGCCCGAGCTTATAACAAAAGGGTGAAAGAGAAGTCCTTTTGAACAGAGGATTTGGTATGGAAAGCCGTATTACCTATCGAGGACAAGGATAACCGTTACGGTAAATGGTCAGTCAAATGGGATGGTCCGTTCATCATCCATCAAGTCAAGAGAGGTGGTGCATACAGGCTAAGAGACATTGATGGAACGGTTCATGCTAGGTTAATTAATGGGCAGCATTTAAAGTCCTATTATCCTACGTTGTGGGAGACCATCGATCTTGAATATAATCCAAATCCAGGGTTAGAATATGATCAACTTATTAATTATGAGCCGGAGCCCGAGTGATTAAAGAAAACCATCATTTGGTATTAATAAAGCTGAGCACAGCTTACTTACAAAAATATTCTATAAAGAATAAATAACATACAAGGTACAAAAGATGGGAGTCGGCCTGGCCTCTAGGCCGACCCAAAATTCCTAAGTTTGGCCCTTAAGTCTTCCCAAGTCTTGATAGCTCCAGCCCGATCTCGTTTCGCCTTGTCAAGTTTTTGGGCCCATGCTCGAGATATTGGGACGCTGGCCTGTAATTGATCACTGTACTTCTGGGCGTCACCACCAAGTTGGGCTAGCAGTTCATCAATTTTCACCAAGGTCGCATTATTGGTAACAACCTTGGCCTCGCATTGTTCAAGCTGAGCTTTAAGTGCAGCAATGCGATTGTGCAGCCAAATGTCTCTGGCTAGCACCTGAGCCCGAGAGGCCTTCCCTGCTTCAAATTCAGTTTTGGCCCCCTCAAGAAACTTTACTATTTTTTGTCGAGAGCCCAAGTGAAGTTCTGCATTAGCTTGCACCTTCAAGGCCAATTGGTCGAGGAGACAACAGCTTGGGAGTCTTTCCTGTGTCTCATAGAGTAGGGATAGCTACCCATCAGAAAGAGAGGGATCGGCCATGAGTGTGTTCAAAGCTGCTTCAACATTAGCAGCAGGAGGAAGATTAGAGAGGTCCTGATCAACAAGCCCGAGGAGTAGGTCTTTTGATTGCTGTAGGCGTGAAGGAGAGACCGCCTCGGGCTCGAGAGGACCAAGTTTAAAAGCTCCCAAGTCCAGGCCAGAGAAGAAATCGTCCAATGGGATGTACGGCTCTGGACCTATGGGAACGGCCTGTTCAAAATAATAGGGGTCAAAAGATATTTTAAGCCCTCATAAATGAAATAAGGTAAGAGGCTTACCTGGGCATGGGAGAGCAGTGAGGCCGAGATCTCTTGGCGAACATCGGCCTCACTTGGCTGAGAGGTTGATGGTTGAGAGGAAGGCTGACCAAGTTTGAAAGACGGAGCAGTACTGGTTTCCGCCCCTAGGCTAGTAGCGGTCTTTACAGTCTATAAAATTTGATGGCTCAGGGCAGAGCTCGAGTCATTCGCCCTATCCTCAACCCTCGGAGCTGTAGGATCTTCGGGAGTTTGGGTAGGATCGGCCTCAACAGGTTCCCTTGTTGCCTGAGAGGACGATCATGTGGCAGCGCTGGTGTCATCCTGGCCGAAGGGTGCTCCGACTACAGATGGGGCAGCCTGCTCGGTTTCCTCTCCAGCTATCTCTATAGCAATTCTAGCAGCGGGCGTGTCCTCGCTGCAGGAGGAAAGAACGACCTAGTCAGGAATATTGCCAGTAGGATCACAGTCTTCGACGTCGCTTGAACAGGTTAGTGGTGGTATAATGTATAGTGGCATCACTTTCACAGTGACATGTTCTAGGTAGGCCGCTGCGAATGTAGGAGATGTAGGAAGATCAGTGGGAAGGGTTTGAGGCTGGATTGGTGGTGGTTGGGGAACTGCTCCGGCCAATGATAAGTCTTCTCCAGAGTCCTCATCAACAAGCTGAAGTGGAAATGGAACAGATTAGAATTTAATGATGTAATCAGGCTTAGCAGGTCAGAAATAAAGTAAATGTAACCTGAGCTGTTGAGGCCGGTGTTGGTGTCTTCTTCTTTTGAGCAGGACCTTTGCCCGGAGCTGGCTTGCGAGCAGGCCTCTTCGCTACTTGTTTGCGCCGGGTTGGAGCTGCTGTGGGAGCAGAAGCATCGGCCTCAGCTGCTGATGACACAGTAAACCGTACAAGGGCTTCGGCAGCTGTATCCTTGAATATTTGGCTTACCCGATCGGTCCACCACTTGGTAAATTCTTCTGATACCACAGCTCGTGCAGAGAAGGGGGTGAAGTTGATTGCGGCCTTGAGTTTGTCTGACCATTCTTTGATTTTCTTCACCTGCCCATCATTGACGATTAAGCTGCGCTCTACCCAGTCAATATTAATAGTGATGCCTGGGAGAACAGACACAAGTTGAGTAAGCCCGAACTGACGGGCATAGAGGGGAGCAAAGTAATACTCTGCTCCACATTTATTGTTGGCTGATGGAATACTTGGGCTAAAAATTATATCCCTAGCCACCAAGTAGCTAGAGAAGATTTCATTGTATGTAGACTGGGTGCCCGATCCCCAGTTAGCAGGGTTGTGAGGGACTTGAAGAAATGAAGGAAAGTCAAGAGAAGAGAAGGGTTGGAAGAGAGGAACGGCCCGATTGGCACATCCCTTATAGAAAAAGGAAAAGCACTCAGAAGGAGAAATGTCGATAAATTGGACAGCAAAAATGGGAACGGCCGATAGTTTGCGATCGGTCAACCTAAATTGTTAAAAATAAGAGTAGACCCAGACCTGCAGAATCTAGATCGGGCTGCCCCCAGCACCAAAGCCGGAATGCACGAAATCGGTGATGCCTCAGACAAGGTGAGCCCAGAGCCAAGGCCACTGGCTTCCCAGCAGCAAGGGCTAAGGCCAGGGTTGTGTACTCCTTGGTGATGGCTTGGCTGGCTGAGCAAAAGATGAATCTGTTTAGCGAGTATATCAAGAAGGCCGTGTGTTCAGCATCGGACACTTCAGTCTCGTCAGCACCCATGCAGGCTGTCAAGAAGCTGCCAAAGGATGTGATGGGTCGGTAGGAAATGGCCCCGTCTCTTACCGATTTTTGTTGGGGGTAAGAGAAGCTGGCTGATCGAACATCTATTAAGCCCGGCATGACCTCTTGCCCGTGTGGATGTAGCCCGAGCAGGTAACTGATGTCCTTGATGGTAGGTGCCATGGGGCCACAGCGAAACAGGAACCCGTTGCAAGAGGACGACCAGAAGAGGAGAGCAGCGAAGAAGAGGGGATGGTCCATTTCAAATCTTGAGCGGCTGAGCATAATGGCGTTGTAGATGCCCGTCTGCTTCCAGACATCAGCCTTAGAGGCCGATACCCTAACTACCCACTTATCCCAGTCAGCTGCAGGGGTAGGCCAACCCCTGATGGGGTGTGAAGCAGTCCAAATTTTGTTCCAGTTGGTAGGAAGGTGAAGGAACACTTCGTTATCCACCGGTGGGAAGAAAGGGAGAAAGGCCGCTGGTGGTTTGCCGCGGAACGCCGCACCAAGACCTGGTGCCACCGGGGAACCATCGGGGGAGCTGTAGTGAGTAAGGTATTCTGTGGAGATGTCTGTAGGATGGGTTTTGGCCAGTGTTCTCACTTCTCTACATCTTTTCTGTGGTGGTGGAGGATCGACGAAGGTTTTCTTGCCTTTGGAAGTGGTTGCCGGTGCTGTTTTAGGAGCCATTTGAATGAAGGTTTATATTGCCGGAGAAAATAGAGGTTAAAGAGAGAAGTTCTGGATGCTTGGGATTTTAGAGAGAGAGAGAAAAGACGTAAGTGAGAAAAGGTGGAGAGATTTTTTGAAAATCTTGCTGCTCTATACCACGCCGTATTAAATGTGGAGTGACTGGTCGGATTCTCTAGATCTGACAAATCTCTGCATGGCTAACACGTGGCAATTTTAAAATTCAAAACGTCACATCAATTAAGGCGAGACGTTTGATATGACCTTTTGGGGGGGCAATTGTTTGCACCCAAATACCGTTAAAGGTTTTTGAGCCCGAGTGGCATTAAGTTGGATAGAAGGGAGGCTGGCCGAGTGAATCTATGACTCATCGAACTCAAGTTGAGATTGTATGCCCGATGGTAGGCACAAGGCTGTTGTGTGTTGTGGTATGAGCCCGATTGGAAGGATGGGCTTAGATGAGGATTATCGGGCACGCCAATAACATAACCGAATGCAACATAATCCCGATGGTGAAATTCTGCAGCACGGAGACCAATCAGACACCGTATAATGAAGTATGGCTGTATGAGTCCGATTGGCCATAGGCATTCATAAAAAGGTAATCGGGCATGAAAGACAGTATTGAAATTGGACAAGCCTGATTCAGTTGAAGAATGAAATTGACAAGGCCGATAGACTAAAGGAGGAAGGCGGTGCTATTCACAGCTGTCAAAGTAACGTCTTCCCAGATTTTTAGGAAGGTATTTAATCATGTCCAGCTGGATTGGAAGGTTGATCCCTAGAATATAGGGATTGGTTCAATCAGGATAGAGCTAAGTAAAGAGTTAGAGATTGAGAAGATCACAACAATCAACCAATAGGCCACGCATCATAGGGCACATGAAAAGGAGTTCTTTCCTTATCAGGATTCATAGAGGCCGCTATAAATATGGTAGCAGACCAAGCATTAAGGGGACTCCGCGACATCTTGAAAATAGCATACACACTGCATTCAAAGCATTCAAACCTTTGTTTTTCAGCATTCATAGCAAATACGTCTGCCCTTTTGTTATTTCTTTTTATTCTTTTGGATAATCAGTATGTTCTGGTTCAGTCTTTAGATCTATTTAATTTTCCAAACATTTAATAAAATCTATGTTTTATTAATCCGTTTGTGATTGTTTACCTGGTAAACACTGTTTAGCTTGTACGCTTCAATACTGCTAAGGAATTTAGGTGAGGGTAATTTCCTACTCACTGCACACAATCATTCTGTTTAGAAGTCAGATTCATAAAGCCTTGTGCATCACTTACACAAGCGTTTAGGAAATTAGTTTGCACACACATACACACACCAAGCCCGTTTGGCTCTGGCACACCCGCGCAAAACTAATAGAAAATAGTGGTCTATGCTTTTAATGATAGGTTAAGCATATGAATGCATTTGCACGGAAAAAAGCATGCGTAAGAGGTTCTCAAATCGATGTGCACAGAGGAGGGTCTTACTCATTGTGTTGCGCACGTGCTGGTTCCTGGGGCTGGCAGTGTGTTGCCTGGGCTGCTTGTTTTTTTTTTCTTCTCTAGGGTTGGACTGAAGCAAGGAAATTTTTGGCGGGGGAGGGGGGGTTGTTTTGGTTGGTCCGAAAGGGAAAGATTAGGGAGGGGAGAGAATTGGGAGTTTTTCTTCTTGCTTCTCTTTTTCTTCTTTCTCTTTTTTTGCAAAAAAAGGTGGGGGGGTGGTATAGGGGGGCCTATTTGGGGTTGTTTGTGATGATTGTATGGTGGTGTAGGGGTGGCTTGGGAGAGAGAGAGAGAGAGAGAAATCGCTTAGGGAGGGAGAGAGACTTGGGAGTTTTTTTTTCTTTTGCAAGGGGTTGAGGAGGGCTGTTTGGGGGGTTGTTTGTGGTGGTTGGTGGTGGTAGTGGTGGTGGTGTTGTGTTTTGGCCGAGCGAGAGAGATTGTAGGGGAGAGAGGGTTCAAGGGGGAGAGAGAGAGAGAGATTGAGTCTTCTTTTTTTCCTTCTTCCTTTTTTTCCTTTCTCTCTTCCTCTTCTTTTGCTGTCAACTTCTTTTTTTCTTCTTTTGATTCAGTTCCGCAAGTGAGAGAACATATATCTCTCCCCAAAATCTCTCTCCCCTCTCCCCCTACATCTATCCCTCTCAGCCAAAGCACCACCACCACAAATTACATGTACAAAATGTGTGCTAACAGATGCATAAGCTTATGAAAATAGAAACATGGACATTTAAATACATTTTAACTCATATACCCAAAAAAAGCACGCATCAAAGCTCTGAAAATCAGTGTGCATGGAGAGGTACTCATAAGCATGTGTTGTGCAAGTGCTACACGCATGCAGCTGCGTGCCACATAATGTGCTTGGACTACTTTGGGAGTTATGGTCCGTGCTTTCAGTGCATGGTTAAGAATATAAATGTATTTTAATGCATTTGCACAGAAAAAAAAACCCGCGTGAGAGGTCCTCAAATTGATTGGGTATTTGATTGTGTATTTTATTGACATAAGTTTTTAGTTTTTGCAGGTTCCTCTGACTTTTTTCGTGAAGTTGGTTCATTGTATTTTCCTAGTGGTTTAGCCCTTTATTTTTTGTATCCCTTTTCCTTTTCTCTTTTTTTTTGCTAAACAATATCCCTTTTCCTTTTGTTAGCTTTGACTAGGAAGCTCTATCATGATCTAAAGATGAACAAGTGTGATTAATCTTCAATTCTTTTGGCTAAAACATATAAAATCAGATTGTTAGTATTGAAACTTGATGGTGAAATTTAAATTTATGCTTTGGACTATGACAGTTATTTCCTTACAGTTTATTGTGCAGTTTTTGGTAGTGATTTTGGCTTTCATGGTGAATATTCGAGAATATGAAAGTATGGTGTTCACTTTTTGAATCATTGAATTCCAAGGTAATACAAACCAATTAAGTTGTTGAATTCCCTAATAGATGTCGAGTTGTCTAAAAATTTAATCGACATTGATCTTATTGATGAACACATATGAAAAAGATATGAATTTTTTGGTGAGTGGTCAACAACGAGCATGGTGCTTGAAATATCCATATTTGGTTCTTATCTGTATGTCATGATATGCAACTTATCGCTATGACTTTGTTTGTACATACAAAGGTGGTTGAATGGTTGAATGCAATCCATGATGAGAAAGATTAGTAATTATCTGAAACCTTTTGTGCTTGAAATTTAAAGCAATGTTGATGACATATTGTTGGTTAGGTCATCACAGAAAGCTACAATTTATTTTGCATTAACAGTTAGGTCTCCACAGAAAGCTAGGCATTCTTAAATTGATAGCCTAAAATGTGCACTTGATGACATATTTTTGGGTTTTTTTTTTAACGGTGATTGGTGTTTCTATATTGCAAATAGATGAGATTTGACCAAGAAAGAGTACCAATACTTGGAGAGCCAGTGAGAGTTGAAAAGAGGAAGCACAGTTTGATCCATGCCAGAGATTTGGGCAAAAAGAAAATCACTTGATTACATGCTTCATTTTTATTTTGCACGATTTTTTGTCCTCACATCATGCCCACAGGCATGAGTTATTCGTGATTTTGTGTTGGTTTAGTTTATGGTGAGAGACCAATCGATGTGGAAAATATTGTTTTTAGGCTTGGATGGATGAAATATTTTGGATTCTACTTGTTATGATTATTATTGATTAAATTTGTTGTAGATTGAGCTTGTTCTGTGTTTTTTTTAGAGATTAATTATGATTGTGAATAAGGGGTAAGAATGAAATGTAAATTAGGTGCAAATAAAAATTGTGGAGCAAATAAATTAATTTTTTTTTTTTAAATTTTAAATCCATTCCTAACGGGTATTTTCTGTTACAAAATCCGTTAGTATTTTCATGGGCAAATCGTCAGTAATGATATTACTAATGGACAATGTCCATTACAAAAATCCGTTAGTCTTTTGCAAACAAAATTGTTAGAAATTAAACCGTTAGAATAAATATTACTAACAGACTATTTCTGTTAGGAATAATAAATTACTAAAGGAAAATAGCCATTAGAAAACAGACTATTTCACTGTTAGTAAAAATAATTTCTCTAACGGACATTTACCGTTAGAAAATCCGTTAGAAATATTAGCCATGGTGTACTACTAACAATAATAGTCTGTTAGTAATAATTTTACTAACGGTAATTTACCATTATAAATGTGCCCTTTTGGTATAGTGATAGTTGGAATAATGGCCGGAGAATCTACTTTACTACAACTATTGTGAAGAATACTCATGCCGAGAAGCTCGAAAAGTTAAAGGGAGAAGACTTCAAATGATGCCAAATGAAGATGCTCCTCTATCTCAGAACCCTCAACCTTGCTCACATCGTACGACGAGAGAATCCGGTGATTCCTACCAAAAATCCATCAAAGGAACAAGAAGTTGCATTTCAAGCATGGAATCATTCTGATTTTCTATGTCGTAATTACATCCTAAATGGGCTAGAAGATGTTCTCTACAACGTCTATTCGACTATCACTACTGCCAAAGAATTATGGGAATCCTTAGAGAAAAAATACAAGACCAAAGATGCCGGTACTAAGAAGTTCATTGCGGGTAGATTTTGGATTTTAAAGTGGTGGACTCAATTCCAGTGGTCAAGCAATTGGAAGAGATTCAAGTGATCATCAATCAAATCATCTTAGAGGGGATGGCAATTAGTGAACCATTTCAAGTGGTGTCCATAATTGATAATTGCCGCCTTTGTGGAAAGAATTCAAAAGCTATCTCAAGCACAAGCGTGAGGAACTTTCGATGGAGGATTTGTTGGTCCGTTTGAGAATTGAAGAAGATAATCCCAAGGGAGACAAGAAGGGGCAGCAAGGTACTTCAGAACTAAAAGCTAATCTCGTTGAAGGTGAGTCCTCAAAACCAGTCTAATAATAAGGGAGTAAAAAGGAGGTCTACATACAATGGGTCTAAGGACCGAGATCCCAAGAAGATAAAAAGGAATTGTTGGGTATGTGGAATACCCGGACATCGTGCTAGCTAATGTCATCATAAGAATGGACCAATTGGAAACAAGAAGCCTAAACAAGCTAACATGATGGATATCAATAATCTTGCGGCGGTAATCATGGAGTCTTGTGTTGTAACCGACTCAAAAGGTTGGTGGATGGATACCGGGCTACCAAGCACATTTGTGGGGGAGAAAAACATGTTTTCTACCTATGCAAAGTCAGATGGTAGTGAGAGGCTTTATATGGGAAATGTCGTGGCTGTGACCGTTGAAGGTAAAGGCAATATGGTTATAAAGTTCACTTCGAAAAGGAAGTGACTCTTTTAGATGTGTTGCATGTTCTCGAAATTTGTAAGAATTTGGTTTCGGGTCCTATGCTTAGTAAAAAGGATTCAAGCTTGTTTTCGAATCCGATAAATTTGTATTAACTAAAGGAGGAATGTGTAACCATCTGTAATTTCTTTAACTACAAAATGTAATGTCCATGTTACAAATTGTATTACTTGTTTTATTTCAATAGAATTCCTTAATTGGGGTCAAACTGTAATTTTGATAAATTTAGAAATTCAAGTATTGATTTTAGAAACTGTATTTTTATATAATCGGAAAATTATTTCTTACGTTCATATAATTTTTTGATATTTTTGTGGTGATCACCGTACCGCAGAAATGCCAGATTAATCTGATTTCATATTCGTAATCCTTGTGGAAAAAGGAAAAAATTCATATATTATATGTTATGTTTAAATCTGAAACTTAAAATGGGTCAAAAATGAGTTTTGGAGCTGAAAACAAGGGAGAAATCCTGGGGAAGACGAAGACCAGGACAGGCCCCAAAACATACCCAGGACCGGTCCCGACCATGACCGGTCCGGCATAACTATCAGGACCGGTCCCGACCATGATCGGTCCTGCTAAAAGACCAGGACCGGTTGAGCCCCTCTGATATAGAATGACTGGTTACTCTTACTCCCTTCCATTTATTATTTTACTTAAGTCATTAATGTAATTAACGAAATACCCCCCATTTGGATTAAAAAAAAATACTTTCAAGGGTCAATTCCTTGTAGATAAAAAGTCAACTTTCCCTCCGAAGGCAAAAATTTTTATTTTTGCACAGTGTATGATATTGGGGCATTATTTTTTCCAAGTTCCTTTTCTTTTCAAAATTCTTAAAAATCATATTTGATATATGGGGATCTAGATGAACTATTCGCTGAACTTTTAAATTCTTGAATAAAAAATCATATTTTTGACTATACTTAGCCATTTTGGCCATCTTGGGTCAACGGTTGACTTTCTGTACCAAGTTATTTTAATTCGTAATATTCATATTTTAATTAGCTCTGATACCTTCCACGAAGAAAATGTGAAAAGGATGATTAAAGACTTGATTATTCCCGCACGTACGCTGTTCTTGTCTTCTAGTAATTTACTTTTCTAAAGTCATATGACATGCACGTGGAATCGAGTTTACATGCATGGTGAGTGATGGTCAGTGTGAAAAGAGTGTCACGCCCATCCCAGAAATTTCTTTCATTTAAAATGCATATTTGAGATTTTGAGAATTTTCAATGTTAGTTGATAATTAAGATAAGTAGTTGACTGTGGTTAACAGTGAAGTGTTGTTTGAGGACAAGGTAATGTGAGAACCATGAGGCATTCGTATGATTAAATGACATTTATATGATTTAAATGTTATTTGACTATCTGGTAAAATTATGAATAGTAAATTTACCTATCTAGAGTAAATTTATGGTAGTTTGGATATCTTTTTAAATTGTTTTGAACACTGTGGTGAGAACGTGAGTGATCGTTGCATAAAAAAAGGTAGGTTATCTAGAGATTCCACAGAAATTAGTTCAGGACGTAATTACGGCGACAAACGGAATTTAGTCGGAAAGTTTTGTAAAGTAATAAAATAGACGTGTGCGACGTTTTAGGAGTTAATTAGGAGTTTTGAGAACTAGTGTAGAGGTAATCGTAATTCCCAATTTTCATGCCTATATATAGTGGAGGCAAGATATTTTTATTTTTACAACTTTTCCAATTGAAATCAAAGGAGGGGTTTTGGGAGCTTAGAGCTTGCCGACATAAATTGACAAACTTTTGCCCGTTTGTTTTCAACCAAATTTCATATTCGGACTCCCCGAGGTAAGAGCTTCGTTTTGATATCTCTTAGGACTCGTTTGGTTAAGTTTTTATAAAAGTCCTAATGTTGGAATTTTGGAGAAAACACGTGTAAACTTGTAGGAATCGCTTGAAATTCAAGATTCGGCGTTTAATTTGTCCCTTAGTTCATCCTTCAAAGTTATAGGAAAATCGCACATGGTATGAATTCTATACCTATGAATTATATGGAATTTACATGTTTTGAATATCGAGTTGATATTTTGGATCCGGGCGAAATTCATGTATTAATTAGGCCGGTTAATTATGCACGTGAAATTGCAATAAAAGCATATATATAGGATTATGTGAGCATGCTATGTGTCTATGTGGGTTGAAAGGGGGTTTAGTGCAAATTCATCCGGGGGCAAGCTCCTCGATGTTGGAGAATCAGAGTAGCGACGGCTACTGTGCATGGTTTGGGAGAAGGACCAGCCAGGGCACTGTGCATGGTTTGGGAGAAGGCCCAGTCAAGGCATCAATTTTAAATGTTTCATTACCGGATGAATGCGTACTACTCTCCCTTGAGACCATTTTTGATGTGTTTGATATGTTAAGGCATGAATTGTCATATAAGCATATGTTCAGAATTGTGCACTCAACATATAGCTGAGCATTGGAGATTTACTCCATTGCAGGTGAATGAAAGAAAGAAAGGAAGAAGCGTGAGGAGTGAGACCGCGGGAGCGACGGGGACCCTTCTCTTGTATATGTTTTTGTTTTTAAATTCCAAATGATGTAAAGTTAAATTTTGAGAAGTTGGAACTATTAACTTCAACTTGGAAGATTTGGAATGGCATTGAAGGTTGTAAAATATGTCATAAAACTCTTTTTGGTTATGTTGTAATGAATCTGAACTCGTGAGTTTGTGGTTTGAATGCTTTACTTATCTAATTCAGATTTTTGGAGCAAGGTAATAGTGCTTTTGTATTTTTAATCCAAACAAGCCATAACTTGCTTCAATTCCGGTTATTTTCAATGTTTGACAAGGTTATGTATGACCTAATAATCTTGATATGTTTAGAAAGTTTGGATTTTAAGTGGGAGAGTTTGGGAGGGCTACAAATGTGGAGGTTGATTGATCCTTAGCAAAATTTTGCAGCTTTGGGTAGGATTCTGCTAAAGGGTCATTCGACCGGTCGAAGAGGGTCGTTGGACCGGTCGAAATACCCCCTGTATGTTTGATTTTTATACCCCTTCCGAAAATTATTTAAGTATTTTGTTTGGTTCTTAGGGTACCTTTGGGACCCCTTTTGACATATAATCATCCGATTTGAAATATAATTACGTTTTCAATTTTATACGGATTTTGCAACTCAGAGGGTAATGTTTTCTAAAGTTTTAATACTCAAGGTTGTTTTAAAGTTATTTTTTCATTGCATATTATTTAATGATTGGTTGAGCCTTGGTGGCGTGCCTCGTGTCCTATTTTCACGCGTAGTGGGATGGGTCGTGACATTTATTGCTATCAAAGCTATAGGTAACAAAATTTTGGGAACGTTCGACGACGAGTGGATTGTTGAGTGATTTGACACATGTTCTAGAATGCATTCATACATTACAGAGATGTTTGATACATATGTATGTTGTTGTATATACATGTTATAAATATTGTTGTGCATGCATAGTGTTTATGCATTGAGATTGACAGGGTTATACAATCATGAGTGACGATTGAGATTTATCGCCACATACTCAGCAGATGAATGAAATGACAAAAATGATTGGGAACATGGGGGATATGATACGGAATATAGCGGAGCGGTTGCCTCCAACACCTCCATTTGAACCAGCACTGATAGCTGTGGTACATGTGCCTGAGAACAGGGATGGGAGATCTGCGTCTGAACAGTTTGCTTGAAAGAAACCAATGGAATTCCATGGGACACTCGATATAACGCTAGCAGAGCACTGGGTCATGGACTTGGAGAGGATTTTTCATTCTATTTCGATGTCCGATACATTAAAGATTGAGGATGCAAGCGATGTACTGAGAGAGGAAGCCCAAAATTGGTGAGAAAACGTGTTGGATCAAGGGGCACCAATAACATGGGAAGAATTCAAAGTAGAGTTTAATCGCCGATTCTTTTCGCGAGCCGCTCACAACACAAAAAAGAGAGAGTTCGATCATCTTCAACAAGGAGATATGGCAGTGGCTGAGTATACTTCCAAGTACAATGCCCTACTGAGGTTTGGAAAAGGGTCGATACCTTTGGAGGAGGATAGAGCAAGAAAGTATGAAGAAGGATTGACAGAGAACGTTCGTGTGAGGGTGGAGCCTTATGAACACTCGACTGTCAGAGTAGTACAACAAACCACACTCATGATAGAGGGAGGTATCGAGAGGTCGAGACAGAATCAACAAGGAAAGCAGTATAACGAGGGTAGTGACCGGAACCATGGTAGAGCTTTTAAGAGGCCATTTGTACAGGGCTCTAGCTCTAATTTCAATGGACCCAGGAAGCCAGCAAGTACTATACCATTGTGTTCACTTTGCAATCGACCACAAATAGGTTGATGCTTCATGACCAACTTTCAGAAAAAACTCGAGGAATGAACATTACAAGTTTTATACTGGACTCGCAAATCAAATGTTTTGATTGTGGTACCATTCAGCATCGAGAGAAGGATTGCCCGAGGAAGCATCCCCAACAAGGAGCTAGTTCTATGGCTTCTAGCGGTTCAAAGCCTAGACAGACCAACGACAGGGGAAAAAAGACAAAGCAACGCCATGGGAGATCATTTTAGATAAACCCATGAGATATGGCTGCTTCGGAGACAGTGGTCTCAGGTATGGTGCCTATATGTTCATATCTAGCACGCATACTTGTTGACTCAGGATCTACGCATTCATTTGCATCGCTTGGTTTTGTTGAAAATTTGAATGTTAGATCGGTACCGTTAGGATATGAACTATCTATTGTTGTACCCCTTAGTAAGCCAAAAGTGACGTCTATGGTGTACAAGGATTATGAGATCAAACTAGGTGAGAAGTCGATGACTGTAGATCTTATATCGATTATGATGAACCACTTTGATGTGATACTAGGAATGGATTGGTTAGCCCTTAACCAAGCCACGATAGATTGTAAACGGAAAGAAGTTAATTTTCGATCACCGGTACATGGAAGCTTTTGTGTTCAAGGGAGTGGAGTTACACCGCCGCCGTATTAAATTTCGGCTATCCGAGTGGGTAGATTGTTAAGGAAATGATGTCAGGTATTCCTATATTCAGTAATTGATACTTCAGCAATCGAATTAACAGTAGAAGATATTCCAATAGTGCGAGAGTATCCAGATGTATTTCCAGACGACCTACCAGATGTTCTTATCGAAAGGGAGATTGAGTTCACTATTGAGACAATGCCCGACTCAAGACCCGTATCGAAAGCACCATATAGAATTAAAAGAACTAAAAGTTCAATCACAAGAATTACTTGACAAAGGTTTCATTCGACCTAGCATATCGCCGTGGGGAGCTCCAGTGTTGTTTATAAACAAGAAAGATGGTTCAATACGAATGTGTGTAGACTATTGGGAACCAAACAAGTTAACCATCAAGAACAAGTATCCGTTGCCTAGAATTGATGACTTATTCGATCAAATTCGTGGGGCACAAGTGTTTTCAAAGATCGACTTGAGATCCGGCTATCATCAGTTGAAGGTAAAGGCCGAAGATGTTGAGAAAACAACTTTTCGAACGCGCTATGGACATTACGAGTTCTTAGTCATGCCATTTGGAGTTATAAATGCACCAGCCGCGTTCATTGACCTTATGAACCGAGTATTTAAAGACTATCTAGATGACTTTGTGATTGTATTCATTGATGACATTCTTATCTATTCATCGAGTGAGATGGAACACAAGAAGCACTTGAGGCTGATACTTTAGAGATTGCGAGAAAAGCAACTATTTGGTAAATTCAAGAAATGTGAATTTTGGTTGTCTAGTATTGTTTTTCTTGGTCACGTAATCGACAAGAATGGAGTTTCAGTTAATCCTCACAAGGTGGAAGTAGTATCTAATTGGCAAAGACTGACATCCGTATCTGAAATCCAAAGTTTCTTAGGATTAGCTGGATACTACCGCAGATTCATAGAGAATTTCTTAAAGATTTCATTACCAATGACAAAGCTGATGAGAAAGGGTGCTACTTTCTAATGGAGTCAAGAATGTGAAGACAGTTTTCAAGAGTTGAAGTGACTGTTGACAAGAGCGCCTATCCTAACAATACCATCCGGAACCGAAGGATTTGCAATTTATAGTGATGCTTCGCATCAAGGTTTGGGATGTGTGCTTATGCAAGGTGGTAAAGTAATTGCCTATGCTTCTAGACAATTGAAGACACATGAGATAAATTATCCAACTCACGATCTAGAATTGGCCTCCATTATTTATGCATTAAAGATTTGGAGACACTACTTATACGGGGAGAAGTGTGAGATTTTCACAAACCACAAGAGCCTGAAGTACCTATTCACACGACGAGAATTGAATATGAGACAGAGGTGATGGCTAGAGTTGATGAAGGATTATGATCTTTCGATTGTGTATCATCCGGGGAAGGCTAACGTAGTAGCTGATGCGTTATGCTGGAAGACGATGAGGAACTTAGCTGATGAGCTAACTCAGCAAAAGGAATTAGTAAAGGAGATGGGACGCTTAGAACTAGATGCGATTTCGAAAACCAATGGTGGTTTAATGATGTCGATCATAGCTCACCCAGATATCATAGATGAGATCAAGGTGGAACAAATTAATGACTGCTACTTCTGTAAAATGAGAGACAAGATACCTTTGAAAAAATGACCTGGATTTACTTTACAACAAAGAGTATTAATGCTTAGGAATCAGTTGTGTGTACCGAACGTAAACGACATTAAGTAGCGACTTTTAGAGGAGGTTCACAGCACTAAATATTCAGTTCATCCAGAGAGTAACAAGATGTACCAAAACTTGCGAGAAAACTTTTGGTGGAGAGGTATGAAATGGGAAGTTGCTAAGTTTGTGTCCGAATGTTCGGCGTGTCAGCAAGTCAAAGTAGAGAGACAATTACCTACAGGACAACTACAACCGTTACCTGTGTCAGAGTAAAAATGGGATGAGATCATAATGGATTTTGTATCTAGATTTCTGCAATTGCCTAATAGGAACGACAAGATTTGGGTTACAGTTGACTGATTAACAAAGTTAGCTCATTTTCTACCAATCAAAATGACTAAGCCGTCCAAATTGGCAAAATTGTATGTGAAAGAGATCATAAGACTACACGGAGTTCCAACTGTGATTGTATCGGATCGTGATAGTAGTTTTACGTCGAGGTTTTGGGAAAGTTTGCAAAAGGCTATAAGTACAAAACTGAGTTTCCGTACCGCATTTCATCCTCAGATCAACAGACAGTCAGAGCGAATGATTCAAACTCTGGAAGATATGCTTAGATTTTTGGAGTGATTGGGAGAAACACTTGCCATTAATCAAATTCGCTTACAAGAACTAATTTCAGTCAAGTATTGTAATGGCACCGTATGAAGTTTTGTATGGGCGTAAGTGTCGTTCACCAATTTACTGGACAGAGGTTGGGGAAAGAAGGTTAATAGGACCTGAGATAATACAGTTAACTACTGAGAAAGTAAAGTTGATTCAGGAACGACTAAAGGTGGCTCAAAGTCATTATAAGAGCTATGCCGACTCTAAGCGACGACCGATGACATTCAAAGTGGTAGATTTTGTACTTGAGAGTATCGCCTTCGAAAGGCATTATTCGATTTAGAAAGAGGGGAAAGCTCAATCCGAGATTTATAGGACTGTTTGAGATCCTAAAAAGGATAGGACTAGTGGCTTATCAACTAGCATTGTCAACGGAGTTAGCATTTGTGCATAATGTATTTCACGTGTCGATGTTGCGATAGTGTATGTCAGATGCGAGAAAAATCATAGTACCGGAACCGTTGCAGATCCAAGAGGACTTGACCTATGTAAAACATCCAGTGGAAATCTTGGATCGCAAGGAACTAGTGTTGAGGACTAAGACGATTCTAATGGTGAAAGTATTGTGGCGTAGTCATTCAGTCGAGAAAGCTACGTGGGAGAATGAGGAAGAGATGAAGGATGAGTATCCGCACCTTTTCGACTCATGAGATATAAGTTTAGGGACAAACTTCTTTTTTGCAGGGGAGAGTTGTCACACCCGTCCCGAAAATTTCTTTCATTTAAAATGCATATTTGAGATTTTGAGAATTTTCATTGTTAGTTGATAATTGAGATAAGTGGTTGACTGTGGTCAATGGTGAAGTGTTGGTTGAGGACTCGGTAATCGGAAAACCATGAGGCATTTGTATAATTAAATGTCATTTATATAATTTAAATGTTATTTGACTATCTGGTAAAATTATGAATAGTAAATTTACCTGTGTAGAGTAAATTTCTGGTAGTTTGGATATCGTTTTAAATTGTTTTGAACACTGTGGTAAGAACGTGAGTGATCATTGCATAAAAAGAGGTAGGTTATCTAGAGATTCCACAGAAATTAGTTTCGAATGTATTTACGGCGACAAACAGAACTTAGTTGAAAAGTTTTGTAAAGTAATAAAATAGACGTGTGCAACGTTTCAGAAGTTAATTAGGAGTTAATTAAGAGTTTTGAGAACTAGTGGGGAGGTAATCGTAATTCTCAAGTCTCGTGCCTATATATAGTGGAGGCAAGATATTTTCATATTTACAACTTTTCCAATTGAAATCAAAAGAGGGGTTTGGGGAGCTTAGAGCTTGCCGACACAAATCGACGGACTTTTGCCCGTTTATTTTCAACCAAATTTCATCTTCGGACTCCCCGAGGTAAGAGCTTCATTTTGATATCTTTTAGGACTCGTTTGGTTAAGTTTTTTATAAAAGTCCTAACGTTGGAATTTTGGGGAAAACACGTGTAAACTTGTAGGAATTGCTTGAAATTCAAGATCTGACGTTTAATTGGTCCTTTAGTTCATCCTTCAAAGTTGTAGGAAAATCGCATGAGGTATGAATTCTATACCTATGAATTATATGGAATTTACATGTTTTGAATATCGAGTTGATATTTTGGATCCGGGCGAAATTCATATATTAATTAGGCCCGTTAATTATGTACGTGAAACTGCAATAAAAGCATGTACATAGGATTATGTGAGCATGCTATGTGTCTATGTGGGTTGAAAGGAGGTTTAGTGCAAATTCATCCGGGGCAAGCTCCTCGATGTTGGAGGATTAGAGTAGTGACAGCTACTGTGCATGGTTTGGGAGAAGGCTCAGCCAGGGCACTGTGAATGGTTTGGGAGAAGGATGAGTGGTAGGGAGAAGGCCCTCCACGGCATCAATTTCAAATGTTTTATTATCGGATGAACGTGTACTACTCTCCCTAGAGACCATTTGATGTGTTTGATATATTAAGGCATGAATTGTCATATAAGCATATGTTTAGAATTGTGCACTCAGCATATAGCTGAGCAGTGGAGATTTACTGCATTACAGGTGAAAGAAAGAAAGGAAAGAAGAAGCGTGAGGAGTGAGACCGCGGGAGCGACGGGGATCCTTCTCTTGTATACGTTTTTGTTTTCAAATTCCAAATGATGTAAAATGAAATTTTGAGAAGTTAGAATTATTAACTTCAACTTGGAAGATTTGGAATGGCATAGAAGGTTGTAATATGTTATAAAACTCTTTTTTGGTTATGTTGTAATGAATTTGAACTTGTGAGTTCGTGGTTTGTTGGAGTAAGGTAATAGTGCTTTTGTATTTTTAATCCAAACAAGCCTTAACTTGTTTCAATTCTGGCTATTTTCAATGTTTGACAAGGTTATGGATGACCTTATAATCTTGATATGTTTTGAAAGTTTGGATTTAAAGTGGGAGAGTTTCGGAGGGCTACAAATGTGGAGGTTGATTGATTCTTAGCAAAATTCTGCAACTTTGGGTAGGATTCTGCTAAAGGGTCATTCGACCGGTCGAAATACCCCCTGCATGTTTGATTTTTATACCCTTTCTAGAAATTATTTAAATGTTTTGTTTGGTTCTTAGGGTACCTTTGGGGACCCCTTTTAACATATGTTCATCCGATTCGAAATATAATTACGTTTTCAATTTTATACGGATTTTAAAACTCGAAGGGTAATGTTTCCTAAAGTTTTAATACTCAAGGTTGTTTTAAAGTTATTTTTTTACTACATATGGTTATTTAATGATTGGTTGAGCCTTTGTGGAGTGTCACGTGTCCTATTTCCACGCGTAGTGGGATGGGTCATGACAAAGAGTAAGTGGATGAGATTGTGTATTGGATACTCCCTGGTATTGGTGTACTATAGTGTGATGTTATGAGATTGTGGTATAAAGTATCTTTGAAATACGACGGTTAAAAACTTGGACACTCCCTGGGGCCCGTGGTACCGCTAAAGTGTGTGACGTCGACTTGGACACTCCTTAGCACCCGTGGTAGTGCTAAAGTGTGGCCTACTGGACACTCCCTGGCATCTGTGGTATGGCTAATGTGTGCGGCAATTAGACACTCCCTGGTACCCCGTACTAAAGGGAGGCAAACTGGACACTCCCTGGTACCCCTGTACTAAAGTGTGATCACCTTAGTATTTCAAGATATTGGAGCGAGAGTGTTAGGTGATGTGTTGTCGAGAGAAAAGAGTCGGTGAGATGAGAATGGTTGCATTGTTCCATGCATGGTCACATGCTCTATTGATTTAAGATTTTGATATTATCTTTGTTGTTTTATGAGTTGAATTTATTTCTATATTTCCATTATGTGGAATGGTGAGCCTGTGATAATGAAAGGGGTATGTTTTACATTAAAAGAACATGTTTTTAGTACTCACTAGCTTCATGAAACTGAAGGCATTGATGCGCCCTGGACATTCGTGTCTAGGTTTTTCAGGTTATAATCAGGCTGGACAGTATGACTATGCTTATTGAGAACGGCTGCTTATGAAGAGAAACTATTTTATATATATTACTTTAGTTAATGAACTGAACTTGTAATATGGATTACTATAATAGTTATTATTTTGTTTCAAGGCAGGTTGTGCCTTTAGATTATCACGTGTTGGAGTAATTATTACGTTGGAAAAATTTTGTAAGCCTTGATTTCTCTACTCTGATTATAATTATTATTTTTTGATGTTTGGGATGGAATCGATCCTTCAAATTGTCGCGACCTATAGGTCCATAAAGAAAATTAAATGATTTCCCTATTTATGCTACGTCAGGGCGTGACAGAATGTATGTAGGAAAGGGTTACCTCAATGAAGGGCTCTTCAAGATCAATTGTACTCCTAAAATTATTATTAATGAGAATTCTATAGCTTCTTCTTATATTGATGAGTTATGTTCGTTGTGGCATTCTGGATTAGGACATGTGAATTTCAAATACATGCATAGAATGATTATCTTGGACTATTTGCCTAAATTTGAAATTGACAAGTCACATAAATGTGAAACATGTGTAGAATCAAAATTTGCTAGAAAGGCATTTAAATCCATAGATAGAACAAGTGAATTACTAGATTTAATTCATACCGACTTATGTGATTTAAAACTAACTCCAACAAGAGGCGGAAAGAAATACATTGTTACATTTATAGATGATAGTAGTAGATATTGTTATGTTTACGTACTTAGTTCTAAAGATGAAACAATGGACATGTTTAAGACATATAGAGCTGAAATTGAAAATCAACTATCTAGAACAATAAAACGAGTTCGATCGGATAGAGGCTCCATTGGACGAGTATCGTTTTAATAATGGAATTATTCATGAAATAAATGCGTCGTATACACCACAACAAAATGGTGTAGCCGAGAGGAAGAACCGAACCCTCAAGAAAATGACAAATGCTATGTTAAATAGCTTTGGAGTGCCACACAACTTGTGGGGGGATGCCATTCTTACTGTGAATGTCATTCTTAATAGAATTCCACATAATAAAACTAACAAATCTCCTTATGAAGTTTGGAAAGGTAGAGTACCCTTGTATAAAAAGCTCAAAGTGTGGGGTGTCTAGCTAAGGTATAAGCTCTGTTTCCTAAAGGAACGAAACTAGGACCTAAGACCGTAGATTGTGTATTTATCGGCTATGCAAATACTAGTGCTGCATATCGATTCCTTGTGGTTAAGTCTGAGAATGTAGACATTCGTGTCAACACATTCATGGAATCAGTAGATGTTGAGTTCTTCGAAAACGTCTTTCCTTTTAGGGAAGGAAGACAAAATTCAGCACCTAAAAGAAGCATTAAAGATATTTTTTCAAGTTCTAAGAACGACGAAGAAATCGAAGTTGCTCCTAGAAAGAGAAAAAGAGCTAGGAAAGCTACTTCTTTTGGACTGGATTTTGTGACACTGGTTACCATAGGTGAACCTCAAACCTTTAACGAGGCTATAAGTACACCCGAAGCGCCTTATTGACAAGAAGCAGTAAATAGTGAGGTGGACTCCATTATGCAAAACCATACATGAGAGTTGGTTGAATTACCTAAGGGTAGTAAACCAATTGGTTGTAAATGGATTTTTAAGAAGAAACTCAAAACCGATGGTACCATAGATAAGTACGAAACTAGGCTAGTCACAAAAGGCTATAGGCAAAAAGAGGGAATAGATTTCTTTGATTCTTATTCCCCAGTTACTAGGACTACTACCATTAGGATGGGAATCGCTATAGTCGCCATCTATAACTTAGAGTTACATCAAATGGATTTAAAGACCGCATTCCTCAATAGAGATCTAGATGAAGAGATCTATATAGAACAATCGGAAGGCTTTGTTGTGAAGGGACAAGAACATGAAGTGTGTCGACTTGTTAAGTCTCTTTATGGTTTGAAACAAGCTCCAAAGCAATGGCATGAGAAATTTGACCACACCATGATCACAAATGGTGTCAAAATCAATGAATGTGATAAGTGTGTGTATGTCAAGGAGTTTGATGACTCATGTGTTATTTTATGCTTCTATGTTGCTGACTTACTTATTACGGGAACGAATATGAAAGTTATCAATGAAACCAAGAAAATGATAAGCTCAAGCTTTGACATGAAGGACATGGTTAAAGACGATGTTATTCTTGGTATACAAGAAAGACAAACTTCTAAAGGATATCTTCTCACACAATCACATTATGTTGAGAAAATAATAAAGAAGTTTGGGCAATTGGATAGCAAATTGGCAATAACTCCATTTAATTCCAATTATAAGTTGAGGAAGAATATGGGTGAAAGCATATCTCAACTTAAGTATTCGCAAGTAATAGGGAGTTTGACGTACATCATGAATTGTACACATCCGGATATTACATATTCGGTGGGAAGGCTTGCTAGATACACAAGCAATCCGGGTAGAGATCATTGGGACGCTCTTGTAAGAGTGTTAAGATATCTAAAGCACACCATGACCTATGGTTTGCACTACACATGATACCCACCCATGGTAGAGGGATATTTTTTATGAGAATTGGATTTCGGATAGTCAAGAGACTAAGTCCACAAGTGGATATATATTCACTTTTGGTGGAGCTGCGATTTCTTGGAAATCAACTACGCAAACATCTATAGCATGTTCAACGATGGAATCGGAGTTTATAGCCTTAGACAAGGCGAGTGAGGAAGTAAATTGGCTTCGGAACTTCCTAGAAGATATTCCATTATGGCCGAAATGGTAACGGCCATAGTTGCGCATTGTGATTGCAATGCGGCATCTTTCGTAGCTAAGAATGGCGTCTATAATGGCAAGTCGAGGCATATAAGACAAGGACACAACACAATCAAACAGTTTCTCTCTAGTAGTGTAATCAAGATAGACCATGTCAAGTTATAGGAAAACATTATATATCCTCGTATGAAAGGAATGCCTAGAGATCAAGTTCAATATACGATGAAAGGAATGGGCCTAAAGCCAATACTTTGAACAACCCAGGAAAAAACCTAACCTAGCTGACTGGAGATCCCAAGAACTAGGTTCAAGGCAAACTAGTTAGGAAGTTAATGTTGTAAGCACACATTTAATATGACTCCATTTATGTATATTGTTCAAGTGTGCAATAAAATTTGTTGACATTATGTCTACATTTAATGATATTGATGAGTAAATGTTAGTACTCTAAATTGGTATCACCTATATGAGAATGGAAGTTGGGTCACTTCTATGAGAACTTCTAAGACATGGCTCCCTAAGAGTTCTCATGAAATAGGATCATGTTTAGGACCAAAATGAACACAATCGAATGAATTAATATGTATACGGATATGTGGTGTGTTTTATCTAGTGTCGATTTAAACTAAAAGGTTGAACAGTTCAATTCTTAATGTACACTACATCACCGAGTAAATCCAATAGATATTCATTAAGGGAAAGTTCAAGTCCAAAAGACACTCTCCTAACGCATCGCAAATCCGTGAATTGCACTTGTAGTTTTAATGTATTTCGTTTTTGTTTAGGTAGCCATACTCATTCACATGTGGGGATTATTAGATTCGGGGTATAAATGGGATGTAAGCTCAAGGGGATCGTTAGGATCGCTATGGACCGGCTCAATGTTAAGGGAAAGGCTTGGAATATTAAGTTTCAAGATTCTAGCAGAGGGGTTTTCGACCAGTCGAAGCGACATTAAGTTTCAAGATTCTAGGATAGGGGTTTTCAACCGGTCGACTGGGTCCCTTCGACCGGTCGACCGGGTCAACGACTATATCAAGTTTTAAACAAGTTCCAGTAGAGGGGCATTTGACCGGTCGAACGAAGTGGCCCCGTTCGACCGGTCGACCGGACCCTGTTTGTGAAGAGTCACAACTTTTCATGTAGAAATTTTGAATTTGTTTGAACTTCATCTGTTCTAATAGCTGATAAACGTATATATACTGTTATATACTTAGTGTGTAGGTGTTGGAACACAACCATTTGTGTAGAGAGACATCTCTTACTTAATAGACACCTCTATATATACAATATAGTTAGTTAGTTTTGATAGACTTTTCACAGATTTTTATCTTCTCTTCTTCATCTATTCTAGAGTCAATTGAGAGCAATTTATATACATATATTCTGCAGAACAATTGAAGTTGAGTTGTACTTCATTAATTTGTTAGATTGTAGTATCCTCAAGAACAAGGTGTCGTAGTCTACAAAATAACGGTGTGTGGGAAGTAAACTTATTTTTCGGACAACGTATTCGAATGTGCTTTGATCTTAAGTTTAGTCACTATTTTATTGAAGATTCTTATCCATTGCATCCAATAGTTTTTCGATTTAGTGAGGGAAAAATTAAGAAAACATAGAGGAAAACAATGAAGAAGATAGAAATGAAAAGAGAATAAGTTGAAAAATAATTAAACATTTTAAAAGTTGTGAGTCATTTTCCTTCCTCTAATCATATCTTACAATTAAATTTAAAAAAAAATTTCAAAGTTATCTAAGCATGAAAGAAAAACACAACGGAAAGCAAGGAACTAATTTTTTTTCTCTTATTTTCCTTTCCCTTTCCTTTTCTCTCACAAAACTCATGAACCAACACAGAGGCGTAAGGTAATTATCAGCTTCAATACATTGAATTGTACACAAGGACGGATCTAATAAGGGACAGAGTGCTCAAGGTCCCCCCTTGACTTTAAAAATATTTCATATATACCCAAGAAATTTATATGTTTTTATATATAATTTAGCCCCCCCTACCAAATTAAAAAATTCCCTATTTTATTAATATATATTTGAGTTTTTGAAAATTTTTACAAGACAACCAAATGTGATATATTCAATTTCTTGCTTTCTATCTTAACCGTGTCATTTTGTTGTACCTTTGGTGCCAATTAGTATTAACTATTCTAATGTGACACTTGGTAGTAACTTTTAGTGGGCAATTTATTAGCTACAATTTTATACTCCTTTCGTCCTAAAAATTACATATTCTCGCACTTTAGAAATTCAACTTTGGGTGATTCTATTCACACCCACCTACTTTGCTTTTTACACCCACTATTTAATGAATTTTTTATTACCATTTTATCCTTGTACAAAATTGTATATAAGGACAAATGAATAAAAAGTAGGGATACAACATAGTCTATTGTAGCCACCCTTTCTAGAAATTGGTCCATAGTATAACACAACTTAAGAATTAGTCCATAGCCTATTTTGAGAACCAAAATACCCGTACATTATAGATATCTATATATCTATATATATATGTGGTAACTGTCATCCAAATCTCACAAATCAAGTCTTCCTCCAACTCTCTCTCTCTCTCTCTCTCTCTCTCTCTCTCTCAAGAAAAGCATCAGGTTTGTGAAGAATATGACGGTGATTCATGGAAATCTTCTGTATCATCACATGAAGAAATTAATAAGTAACAAGAAGTACTACAAAGGATATAAAATCATCCTCAATGAAAGCAATGATCGAAAGCCCGCCCCACGTGGATATTTTCTGGTGCATGTAGGTGAAGACCACAACAAATATGTGATTCCAATCTCATGTTTATCTTCCATAAGGTTTCAGGCTTTGCTTAATGGGACATGCTCCGATGAAGCACACGTCGTCGTGACATGCTCCAATGAACGCTTCCTAAACAGCTCGCCTTTTTTTTTCCCTTCTTCCCATTAATCGTAATTTTTTTGTTGTTATTCTGAAAATCTGTATTTGTAAAACTTCTTACAAAAAAAGGTGAGAATATATAAGAGACTGTTAATGGGTAGGTAAAGACTGTTAGAATATATAAGAGAGAGGGAGAGAGTGAGACAATACTATGAATTGTGTATTGAATGGTGTGATTAAACCTTACAATGAGTAGCCTTTATATAGGCCAAGAGAGAATCCTAAAAGGGAAAGGAAAAGTACCTATGCTAGTAGTACAACTTGTAGTACAACTGATAGTACAATGTATCTAGACAGTAAGTATAGTAAGATACAATAAGTACAGGAATGTAGACAAATATTCTAACACTATTCTAACAGCCCCTCTCAAACTCAAGATGGTAAAATGGAAACCAACTTGAGTTTGGAAACTAAATCCTGAAGACGTCCCGATGGATGAGCTTTGGTGAATACGTCAGTAGTCTGATCGATGGAGGAGACTGAGTTAAGTCGAATGGTACCACAAGAAAGATGATGACGAACAAAATGACAATCGATTTCAATGTGTTTTGTACATTCATGGAAGACATCATTGTGAGCAATTTGAATGACACTTTGGTTGTCACAACTGATGGTTGTAGCAGTTGGATGATTGACCACCATGTCCTCAAGTAACCAGCGTAGCCTGAAAAGTTCCTGAGTGGTATCAGTAAGGGCACGATATTCAGCTTCTGTACTAGATCGGGCAACAACAGTTTGCTTCTTACTATGCCAGGAGATGAGAGAGTCACCCAAGAAGAAGCAATACCCAGTGGTGGAACGACGATCAGTAGGATCTCCTGCCCAGTCTGCATCTGAGTAGGCATGTAGCTCAAGAGAGGAGTTAGTAGAGAAGTGGAGGCCATGAAATAAGGTCCCTTTGATGTACCTGAGAATGCGGAGAGCTGCTGCATAATGAGGAGAACAAGGAGCAGATAAAAATTGGCTTACAATATGGACAGCATAGGAGATATTAGGTCTAGTAACTGTCAGATAAACAAGACTCCCAACAAGCTAGTGATATAGAGTAGGATCATCCAAGGGTACACCATCCATAGGAGTGAGCCTACAATTAGGCTCGAGAGGGGTGGTACTTGTCTTCCTGTCTGTAAGTCCCGCTCGTGTAAGCAAGTCTGAGGCATACTTGGCTTGAGAGAGATAATATCCGTCAGAACTGGAAGTGTGATCTCAAGGCCCAAAAAATAGTTAAGTTTGCCGAAATCTTGCATTTCAACATGTTCGCTGAGATGGGTTTTGAGATCCAAGATTCCAGATGTATCATCGCCTGTGATAATCATGTCATCCACATAGAGAAGAAGTACAATAATGCCCCGGTCAGTTATACGGATGAAAAGAGCTGAATCATAAGAACTGCCTGTGAACCCAAAGCGCTCAACAATGCTGCTGAACTTTGCAAACCAAGCCCGAGGAGCTTGTTTGAGACCATATAGAGCTCGGCGGAGCTTGCAAACTTGATGAGGATGATGATGGTAACCAGGAGGAGGACGCATATAAAATTCTTCACTGAGGTCACCATTGAGGAAGGCATTTTTTACATCCATTTGGAATAAGTCCCAACGGCGAACTGCAGCAACTACAATGAGGCTGCGGATAGAGGTGAGACGGGCAACAAGGGTAAATGTTTCTTCATAATCAATCCCATACTCATGGGTAAAGCCCTTGGCTACTAGGCGGGCTTTGTAGCAATCAATGGATCCATCTGAGTGAGTTTTGATCTTGTAAACCCACTTGCATCCCATAGCACTCTTGCCACTTGGCAAGTCCACCAAATCCCATGTGTGATTTTGTTCAAGTGCCCGTAATTCATCATCCATTGCTTTCTGCCAAAGAGGATTGGAATTGGCCTCATGGTAAGATTGAGGCTCATGGTGAGAGAGAATTGTAGAAAAATATTGGTAATCCTGAAGATGAATTGGAGGAGTTTTTACTTGATCGCTACGTCTAGGAAGAGGGTCAGGGTCTAATGCAGACCCATCAGATGGAGCAGGCAGTTCAGTAGAGACTGTGGTGGACAAATCAGATGAAGAGTCTGTAGATGTGGATGTGGGTAGAGGGACGTGCAAAGATGCTAATTCAGAGTGAGAACTTGTATCAGGGGTGTCAGGAAATAGATCTACTGAGGGGTCAGTGAAGTGGAAATGAGTACTGACAGGAGATAGATGAAACTGGGACATAGATGAGAACATTTTATGTTCCCAGAAGACAACATAACGAGACACACGAAGACGTTTGGAGTAGGGGTCCCAACATCAATAGCCTTTGTGTTCAATACCATACCCCAAGAAACAACATAAGCGAGCTCGAGATTCTAGTTTTGTGCGCTCATGTGGCTATAGTAAGACAAAGCAGGCAGAACTAAAGACTTTAAGGGTAGTATAATCAGGAGGGTGGTTATATAGACGCTCATATGGTGACTGATTTTCAGTAGTGGAAGAAGGGACGCGGTTCATGGTATAAATGGCAATGAGGGCAGCCTCTCCCCAAAATTGTTCAGGACATGAAGCAGATGTGAGAAGAGCTCGAACACTATTAAGAATATGTCTGTGTTTACGCTCGGCTTTCCCATTTTGTTGGGAGTTTCCTAGACAGGAACGATGGGGAAGAGTGCCATGCTGGTGAAGAAAATTTAGAACACCTTTTTCTTTGTATTCTTGGGCATTATCAGCTCGAAACACTTTGATATTGCAAGAAAATTGAGTTTAGATCATGTTAGCAAAATCAAAGTAAATCTGGGGTAATTCAGATTAATTTTTCATTAGATATAACCAAGTGTATCATGAAAAATCATCGATAAAGATTACATAATATCTAGATCCTCCCATTATGACAGTTGGAGAGGGACCCCAAACATCAAAGTGAATTAGATCAAAAGGTACAGAGGAAATAGAGTAACTGTTATTAAATGGTAAAGCTGGTTGTTTAGCAAGTTGACAAGGTAAACAATCAACATTTTTGACTTTAATTGAACCTAACTGACCACTTGACGCTAAGGATTTTAACCGACTTAGCGAAACATGACCTAAACGAGAGTGCCAGAGGTGAAAAGGTGAGGTGGACGATACTGTAGCTGCAGTTTGAGTTGGTGAAATGAAGTGAGATGGAATATGGAGATTGTTAAGTTCAAATAAACGTCCTATTTTATGACCTATCCTAAGAGTCTGTCCTATTTTTAGATCTTGTACTAGACATCTAGAATTAGAGAAAGAGATGGTAAGTCCGAGTTCACACAATTGACCAATAGATATGAGATTTAATGTGAGTTTAGGAATGAGATAAGTGTCGGGGAGAGATGTGTGAGTGGTGGAGACTTGCCCTATGTGACTGACGTTCATACGGGAACCATCAGCTGTGTGTATGGATGGTGCATTGAGAGGAGAATGTTTGGTAGAGAATGTAGTGGGATCAGAGGTCATATGGTTACAGCAGCCAGAGTCAAAGAACCAAGAAGATGTACCTGGGGCAACAAATAGAGCAGTATGAGACGTGTTACCAGAATGATTAAGAACTCTTTTGATGATGTCCGCAATGAGGGAAACAGAGATGGATGAAGGGGTAGACGACTTAGAAAATGATGACCCCTTGGTAGAAATAGCAGTGGATGATGTTGAACACCCTCGGGACCGATTATCCTGTGAATATCTGGTAGGATTCTCATTACAATCAGCAAGATAGTGCCCTGGTCCACGCTTGTGACAGAAAGTACACACTCTGACAGGACAATGCAACAGAGTATGTCCTGGTTTGTGACAATATCTATAGGAAGGATCTGTGAGAGGCTCCATGATGTGTGATATGAGTCTGAGAGTGGTAGAATTGATCTGGGTGGCACTGACTGAGTGGTGATCTGATGGAGGAAGCCTGGATAAGGAAGTGGCAACCGGGCAATGAAGACAGTGGGATGGTGGTGACCGAGCGGCAGAGGTGGTAACCGAGCAGCGAAGGCGGTGACAGTGGCAGGGCCCAATTTGAGACGGCGAGGTGACCGGAAGGAGGACGTCGGGAAGGGTAGATGTGGATGGCGGGCAGCGGAGGTGACCGGCTGAGGCGGCGCGATTACGAACTTAAGGCAACTATAAGAAGGATTTCTGATGTAGAGGATCCACTATTGTGGCAACCACAGAGCATACTTTCCTTTTGAGAGGCCACCGGGAGGAAGAAGAGGCCACCTGGAGCTTATAACTCTGATACCATGTTAGAATATATAAGAAAGAGGGAGAGAGTGAGACAATACTATGAATTGTGTATTGAATGGTGTGATTAAACCTTACAATGAATAGCCTTTATATAGGCCAAGAGAGAATCTTAAAAGGGAAAGGAAAAGTACCTAGGCTAGTACTACAACTGATAGTACAATGTATCTAGACAGTAAGTATAGTAAGATACAATAGGTACAAGAATGTAGACAAATATTCTAACACTATTCTAACAAAGACCTTGATTCTTTTTTTATTTTTTATTCATTATTTTTTTTTTTTTTATTTTTTTTTTATTTTTTTTTTATACTTGTAAAGACCTTGATTCTTGAATAGTACCCCATGAACCCAATCCAAGAAACTAAGAAATTAATTTCCAAGACAATGAATCTAGCTGCTTATCGACGTATGAGACTGAAAAGTGAAGATTGAGTTTATCATTTGAAACGTGTATTGATACGTGCATACTAGGAGAAATGCCGCCTGACTGTTTGAGGGCCCAAAGCGAACTTTGAAGATTGGGCCCTTCCGGGGTCGGCTCTTGGGTCAAGCTGTCCAAGCGGCTGTTTGGGGCCTCAAAAAATAAGGGTTTGTTTGGCCTTGGAATAAGGTCTTGTTTGGCTAAAATACATGTATTATATATAAAAATAGGGCGTAAAAAAATAGGGCCTTATATATATACATATATTATATATAAAAATAGGACCAAAAACGGGCCCAAAATTTTTTTCTGGACCTTGGAATAAGGCTTTGTTTGGCCAAAACACATGTATTATATATAAAAATAAGGCCAAAATAGGGCCTAAAACACTACAAGAAAAAGGGGCATTGGCCACGGAAAAAAAATGACGGCTGTAAAAACTGTGGTTAATTTGCCACGGTTGTCTTAAAAACTCTGATTAATTAGCCACGGTTTTAAAATTGTAGTTAATATGCAAAAACTGTGATTAATTAACCACAGTTTGTGAAACCGTGGCGAATTGGCGACGGTTATTAAATGAATCGTGGTGAAATTTTGGATGTTTTTATTGGGCTTAATTAAACAAACAGTGCCTTAATTTTTTCCCTCTCTAACCAACCACACCGTACCTCAGTTCCCTCTCTCACCTGCCGCCCGCTCAGTTCCTTTTCTCACCAGCCGCACCTCCTCATCGCTGTCGCCTACTAAATGCCGTCGCCCCCTCATTGCCATCGTCGACTTCTCGCCTTGAATCGGTTTATCTCTATCTCTCCAATTTCCTCTCTCTCTCTCTCTCTCCGATTTCTTCTTGCTCTCTCTCTGATTGATTTGTCCGATTTCTTGTTTTTACTACACAATGAAAGTTAAGAGATACACACAAAATCAAGATATGGAGAGAAACAAGGTTTGTCCAATTTCAAGTTTGTCCGATTGATTTGTTCGATGTCTTGTTTTTACTACCAATGTAGAGTGAAGTACAAAACTGTCGATATCTAACCTTACTCAGTGAAGAGAGAGAAAGTGAGAGAGAGAATCCAAATGTTAGCATAGGAAACATCAATTTGAAAGCTCAGTTGAGACTATCAAAAGGTGTTTCAGTGAACATGAACTCCCAATTAACCTTACTCAACCCTTGTGGCCGTTGCGATTCAGTTACCCCAAAACTAGTTGAGTTTGAATTTGTTTTGCTAAAGATCAATGCAATTGGTACTATCTATTTTGTTGATTTTAACTTTAAGGTGCTTGACTATTGTTGAAATTGAGTTTCATTCTGCTTTGATTCTGTTTTGAAATTTGATACGTTATGTTCTGCTTTTTTGATTTGATATTCAGTATTGCTGTATTTGACTCCTACTTAAAAGAGTTTCCATATTTTAAAACTAATTAAAAGATAGATAAGGACAAATAAATATAAGTCAAACAAGATAATCCCAAAATATAACTAATTACAATTGTCTCCTGGGTCAAATATGAGAATCACAAAATCGTCCTTTTGTTCCCCATCACATACTTTTGTTATTACTACATTTATTAAAATTGCTAATTTTCTTTTTAAAACTCTAGACTGAAATGACTACCGCTGAAAGGGAACTTGACCAAAACATGAATTTTGACTAGAACCGAATTCAAGAAAGCGGACAGGAAGTTGAACCACTATTTGGACCGGGCTACACCGAACTTGTCAATCTAGGGAACGAGTAAAACAGCACTCCTGAGAGTTTGCTACTGGAGAGAGCGTAGTCATGTGCATGGTTTTTAGAAGCGATCAATTCAAACGAATCAATTCATATGAGTCGATTTGAGTCCGACGATTCCTTATGACTTGCAATTTATAGTTTGAACTTTAAAGTTTTAAGATTTAAATGGAAAACTTTCAACGTTTTGAGCCTTTATATTGCACTAGTGCACTTCTTCAGTTCAAGCACGGTACATGTGTTTTTATAACAATATATACATTATTATTAGTGTTATCTATTTTCTAAAGAGCGTGAATGGTTACGATTCACAATCCCTTATGATTCGTAATTTTGGAAATTCGATGCAAGATTCAGTTAATGATTTGAAACAATGGTCATGTGTGCTTGCTGCTTTCTCTCTCTTTTTTTTTTTTCAGCGGTTACCTGGCTGTAACTATGCAAGTTGTGTTCTGAACACAGTCGTTCTCTTTACGATCAGTGGATTATTTTTGTTTCATGCGTAAGAATTTACCATAGGCTACCACCCCGAAATTGATTGTATTGACTTTATGTTTCTTCTTGTTGATTTTATTCATCCCATCAGGTACTACATACCTGGGTTTACTGTGTGGGGGGCCCGTGAGATGATATATCGCCCAGATAGGGTATTTAGGCAGTTCGGCCTTGATCAAGGAGCTGTGTTTTTAGCCTCGTCGTTCCAGTGTGCAAGTTTGCACGATTGCTATGAGGGACGTAGCAGCATGGGCCCTGATACTGTGGTATTAGTTGGACCAGAGACGTCTGGTTCTTATATAGGCGAGTCTGCTTCATTCTGGCGACATGCTCAGGTATGGTTTTACGCGTATTGTGATGTCGTGCCCTTGCCGCTGTCGGTGCCGCGGATAAAGAATGCGGACCCCTCATTACAAGTGATAAGTAGTAAAGACGGTGCCACCCGTATTCATGATGCTTCTAGGTGGGGTAAATCCAGATTTTTTGACCGGTTACAAAGGACTCCTGTGTTAGTTGATGGTGTTGAATGGATAGTGGTTTCTCGTTGATTGAGTTCGATAATTCTGAGGCCAGCCCCATGCGGAGAAAGAAACATGTGAGCCTTCCTCCCCTTTTTGAAGTCCGAAGGATGCAAATTTGCTTTTTTATATATAAGTCTTAATTTTTATAAAAAAAAGTATGTACATAGATATATATATTTTTTACGATGGGGTTCCGAAGGGTCCCCTTGATTATATTTTTTTTTGGGACTTCGTTGATTAAATTTTATCTTTTTACATGTATAGGTTAAGCAACACGTGGTAAATAAAAGGAAGAGGAAAAGTGGGGGCAAGAGAGGCCAATCTGTCACCATTGATAGCGAGGACACCGAGGATGTGGGGTTATTTGTTCCTTCCGATGATATTCATGACATTCCTTTTTATGGTACGGCTTTGGAGGATTCGTTGTTGATGGATGCGGGAGTTGCTCCGGTTTCTGGCTCGTGCACAGAGGAGGTTTTTATTTGTGGTGATGTTGGAGGTGGGATGATCGACGAATCGCCGAAAAATCGGGAGTGTGAAACTGGTACAGGGGATGAGCGGCGGGAACGACTGGAGGGGGCGGATAGCGATACTTTTGATGAGGCTGTGGAGCGTATGCAGCTGCTGGCGGTAGACGCTTCAGTTTCTGAGTCTGTTGCAGGTGTTTTTGGATCTAGCCGCCCTTTGAGTGGTGTCAGCCGCCCTTGTTCCGTTGGGATTGGATTTTCACTCTCGGACTCAGGCTTTGGGAGATTTTGCAGGTTCTTCTTCTAGTAGTAATACTGTCCTTGGGTCGGCTGCCGGTGGAGGTGGGGCAACTGTGTCGCTCTGAGTTTCTTGATCTGGCCGTGATGCCACTTTAGAGCTACGGTCGCATGATTTTGGTGGCCGAGCGTCAGGTTTGGACGCTATCTATCCTGTGTCCTTTGATGGGACTACTGATTCGGTTTTAGGGTCAGCTTTCGAGGCAGTTGGTGTTATTACTTCTGTATTAGCTCCTGGGTTATCTCCTCCCGTTGTGGCTTCGGTATCTCATGCAAGTTCTTCCGAAGGCGGGCCATCTGTTCCGAGTTTGGCCAGTATTCTAGGGGAAGTATCTGGTGACGTTCCTTTTCCCGCTCTTGCACGTGTCACTGAGGGGGCTGTGTTGAGTATGGTACACCGTTGTTATCCTCAGACTTTTTCTTCTTCCGTTATGAAGGTTGCTACTGGTTTGAGGTCCTTTTTCTTAAGTACGCTTGCCTCTATAGTTTGGAGCTTATTTACCACTAATGTTGAGGATTTGAGTGGGAACCTTCTTAATAATATGGCAAGCGATCTTGTATCTTTGAGAGAGGTTATGGGGTCTGATGTAACTTGGTTGGAGTCTCATGTGGCCTTGGTTAGGGTAGCCGCTGGTTTTCGGTGTGCAGATGCCGAGATGGTTGGCGTGAGCACTAGGATGGTGGAGATAGAAGAGGAAGACTCTGAATTAGAGCGGCGATTGGCAGCATTTAAGGAGGAGAAGTCGAGTCTTGGGGATCGCAAGAGGGCGGTTATTAAGGTACGTGCATATTTGAGTACCTTGGGTACCTTTGAGGCGAGTGCCCTCCAGATGTCTGCAGATAGTCTTGGGATTGGGGATTTGTTTCCCGCCGGGGACATGGATGTTCTTGGTACTTTCCGATAGTTGCCTGAGTAGAGAGATGTACTATGTCTTTTTGTTTTTATCCTTCCTGAGCATGGTGGTATATTCAATGTTAATTCTTTGTGTTTAGAATACAATCTTTTGTGTTTTTCATGCAAAATATATATAAATATTTTTTTTTGTATGTTATATATGTGAGCGGGAGGAGAGAGGAGGGGAGACTTTGGGTGAAAAGTTCAGGTGGATACTTCGGTTATTTCTATGAGTTTTATGTATGTGCTAATTAAGTTAAGTTGCACCAAATGTGTGGACCTTCTTGAAAACTTATGAAACGAATATGATAAAATAAAAAAAAATGTCTATGATATAACTTTCAAAATAGAATAAATCCAGAAAGCATGTCTATGATATGTACACACGTGGCACGTACAAAGATAAAGAGGTGGGGTTAAATCTTGCTGAAGGACTCATGTGGCTTCAGCATGCTAGTGTACGGTTAGCTTTCAAGTAGTGTGTATATATATAGGAGTATGCATACCCTACTTGGTGAGGCAATTATACCGTTAGATGAGTTAAAGCATGGCGGGTTCATCGTGGGCATCCAATTCGGGTTTTCCACGGCTACCGGAGACATTTGGAGATGCACAAAGTGGCTGGCGTGGTATTCCCGTTTGGGAAATACTTGTGCCTTATTTGGAGAAGGTATATATAAATCATCCACAAACTTTTGCCGGCTTAACGTATATGGATCAACAAGAAAGATTAATAGCTTGTAAGATGTTAGGTAACGTAATTTTAGAGATGTCTAGGACTAACCTGGGGGATGCCACTTACGATTATATGCAGCGAGTGAGAGGTGATATACATGATGTAAGCACACAGGGGCTGCGTCTGTTGTGGCTTACGGAGCATCTGGACATGGTAGTCTTACTGCGATAATTTGTGGAGGCCAGAAGGAGAAGCCAGTTTGACGAGCGGCAATTTGTTGCAGTTAGCGAGAATTTTTGGAGAGCTCGGGTGGAACTTGTGACTACTGCAGGCCAGTAGAGGAGGTTGGGAGTGCCTCGTACGGCGCAGTAGGAAGCTCGAGCGTTGCGGCTTCAGGCGGCCGTGGATCATGGTGAGGAGGAGTGCAAGGTGTATGAGGAGAGGCTGGCAAGATCAAAAATTGTGGAGCAACATTCGAGGGCAGGGATTGCTACGGATGAGGTTACTAAAGAAACTTTGGTGATTGCAGGACTGTTTGTGGAATAAACAACTACTATTGAGCTTTTGAATGACGAGTTACTTGGGTAATCTAGGTGGAGTTGACCTCACAACTTGTAAATGTTTTTTTTTTTGAGCTTGGTGTTGTGTTTGATATAGTAATTGACAATATGGTGAGAGTACCTTTGAGAATTGAAAGTAACAAAATGAGTTGTTCATGAACGTTGTGGTATACATGTTCTTGCAGCTAACAACTTTTTCTAGGGTGGACAAAACAACAGAATTGGAAAGAAAACGATAAATAAAAGAAAAAGTCTTTCCTAAGCATGATATAGCTTTAACCACTGGGTATTGATAGGTCCGGATATAGATTTTTCACCAACCTTCTGGATCCTATAGTACCCACTGGGATTAGCTTCTTTGACTTCATAGGATCCTTCCCATTGCGGTGTGAATTTGGGTGCCGAAATACCCCGCATGCTGTGCTTGGCCGCTTTTAAAACTAAGTCTCCTTCTTTAAAAACTCTGGGTCGGACCATAGCATCGTAAGCCCGTGCGATTTGCTTCTGATATTTTTGGAGGTTTGATTGCACCCTATCCCTATGGTCGTCCAGTTGTTCGAGCATAATTGGGCAAGGGTCATGCAGAACCTCGCTTTTCATGGCAATTCGTGCAGAGGCCACCACCAACTCTGCAGGTAGAACTGATTCGGGTCCGTAGACTAAAGAGAAAGGAGTCGCCTGAGTTAGTCGTCTATTAGAGGTTCTGTAGGCCCAAAGGGCTACAGGGAGTTGGTCGGCCCATGTCTTGGGACAGTCCTTCATCGTCCTGCTCAAGATTTTCAGTAGCATTTTATTTTTTGCTTCGGCCTGACCAATGCCTTTGGGATAATAACGAGTGGATTTGTGGTGAGTGATGTCATAGGTTAGGAGAAGCTGTCCCACATGCTTGTTGATGAACCGTGTTCCATTATCAGATAGGATCACTTTGGGGATTCCGAAGCGGACAATGTGCTCTCGGATGAAGGCCGTTACTGCCGGCCCGACCGCTTTCCTCATTGGTATGGCTTCTACCCATTTGGTATAGAGTTCTGTAGCCGCGAGGATCCAAATATTGCCCTTTGATGCTGGAGAGATTGACCCTATGAGGTCGAGAGCCCAAGTGTAGAATGGCCATGGTGTTGATAGTGCTCGCAAGTCAACGGCGGGTGCATGGATCCGATTTTTATGGATCTGGCAAGGGTGGCATCTTTTGACATGCCTTCTTGAATCCTCTTCCATCGTTGGCCAGTAGTACCCCAGGCCCAAGAGATGGCGGTATAATTTTGTTCCTCCTTGGTGCTCAAACTCATGCGCTTCGTTCAGGACTTGATGAATTTCTCCCCCAGCAAGACATCGCAGCGGTTCCCTATTTAATCTGCGATGGAATAGCTGATTCTCGTGGATGAAGAATTTTGAGGCCCGCTTCTTTACGATGGCTCCGTCGGCTCCATCAAGGGGGAAAGAGTTCTCGTTCAAATAGTCCATGTATGGATGGCGCCAAT
Organism: Hydrangea macrophylla; assembly: GCA_033977485.1. Lineage (NCBI taxonomy): Eukaryota > Viridiplantae > Streptophyta > Magnoliopsida > Cornales > Hydrangeaceae > Hydrangea > Hydrangea macrophylla. Next base: position 66,117,894 of record CM066990.1, on the reverse strand, counting down.
CCGATATCTAAGCTGTAAAATTGCATTCTTCCTTGCTCGGGTCTTTTGAACATTTCGAGTAAGCTCATTGGAGCATGGAGGCTTCTTTAGACATTTCAGGCCAGTAGTACCCTTTTCTCTGTATCATCCGATAAAGACTAATATCCTTGTCTCCACACGTATTTTGGTGCATTTTGTGGAGTCAAAGTTTTGCCTCTTCTTCCCCCATGCATCGTTCCAAGACACCTGTGGGAGCACGAAAATAAAGATTGCGTCCGAGGAGGGTGAAGCTCTTTAGGTCTGACACTATTATTTTTCCTTCACGACTTAGTAACTGGGTGATGATAGGTGCTCTCCAGTCATTGATTTCCTCAAGGGGGAGTAGTTCCAAGACCGTGCATGGGAGAGTCCTTTTGATGATTTCGATATGGGTGGAGCCTTTGGGTATGTCAATTTTTGAAGCAAGGGTTACCAGAGCATCTGGGAAGCGATTGTGCGATCTTGGTTCATGCTCTATCCGAATGGCCTCAAATTTGTCCAACAACCTTTGGACTATGGTTCTGTATTCTACCAACGCTGGCTCTCTGATTGCGAATTCCCCTGAGGTTTGTCTGACAACAAGATTGGAGTCACCCTTCATGCACAGGCGGTTGACACTCATATTGGTGGCTGCCAGGAGTCCTAACATTAACGCCTCGTACTCCGACTCGTTATTTGAACATTTGAAGTCAAGCTTATAGGACAAATGGAGCTTGGAACCATCTAAGTGGGATGTCAAGTTGATTCCTGCTCATCCTCCGAGTGACGTAGAGGATCCGTCGAAGCTAAGTGCCCATTCCCCTAGATCTTCAATCACCATCGCGCAGTCGAGTTCTTCTCCCGAAAATGTTTTCCAAGGTGGTTCGAATTCTCTACTGGGGAACTGAGCTAGTAGATCCGCCAGTGCCTGACTCTTGATTGCTTTTGGTGTTACACAAGTGATATCAAATTCGGCCAAGAAAAGGAGCCATCTTGCCATTCGACCCGAGAGAGCAGGCTTAGATAGGAGATATCGTAATGGGTCACACCTTGTGACCAAACGTACGACGTGACTGAGAAAGTAGTGCCTAAACTTTTGGGTTGCGAAGGTGAGTGCGAGACAATGGCACTCGATGGGAGTGTATCTTATCTCGGCATCACGGACCACCCGACTAATGTAGTATACCGGTTTCTTCTTTCCATCGATCTCCTGGGCAAGCAGCGCCCCAATGGATTTGTTTGTGGAGGTAAGATAGAGGAGCAATGGTTTTTCCTGTGTCGGAGCCACCATGGTAGTGGGTGCCGACAAAGTTCTTTTGATGGCTTCAAAAGATTCCTGGTGGGTCTCCTCCCATCTAAATTTGGCCTTTCCTTTCAACAGATCTCCCAGGGGATGAGAGATTTCTGCCAACGCTGGAATGAATCTTCGGAGATAAGACACCCTTCCCATGAATTGCTTTAATTGCTTCTGAGTGGTTGGCGGTGTCATGTCCATGATTCATTTGGCCTTTGTTGGATCCAAGTCGATGCCATGGCAGTGGACTATGAATCCGAGGAATTTTCCGGTCGTAACCCCGAAGGCGCACTTGAGCGGATTCATTCGTAGCTTGAATTTTCTGCAACGCTCAAAAATGGCACGGAGATCGTTTTCATGGCCTTTTTCTTGCTTGGATTTTACCACGATATCGTCCACGTAGTCCTCCAAATTATGGTGGAGTATATCATGGAAGATGGCCGTCATTGCCCTTTGGTAGGTGGCGCCTGCGTTTTTCAGTCCAAAGGGCATGACAGTGTAGTAAAAGTTGCCAAATGGGGTACGAAAGGCAGTCTTTTCTGCGTCCCCTGGGTCCATCTTGATTTGATTGTAACCGCTGAACCCATCCATGAAGGAGAAGTCTTGATGCCCGGATGTGGCGTCTATTAGAGTATCGACATTTGGAAGAGGGAATTCATCTTTTGGACATGCTTTGTTTCGGTCCCTGAAGTCGACACAGACTCTGATCTGACCATTCTTCATTTTTATCGGTACCACATTTGCCAACCAAGTAGGGTGCTTGATGGGCTTAATGAACCCGGCATGAAGGAGTTTTTCCACCTCGATTTTAATTTGGAGTTCTAGTTCATGTCGAAACACCCGAGGTGCTTGTTTCACTGGTCGGTGGTTTGGATCGACGTTGAGCTTATGTGTTACTAAGGACGTATCCAGCCCCGGCATCTAGTCGTAAGTCCAAGCGAATACGTCAATGTATTCCTTGAGAAGGGAAACCAGCGCGACTCGTTCCTCCGAGGTTGTTGCTTTGCAGATGAAGGTGATACGACGGGTTCTCTGTTCTGGTGCAAGGTTAATTTTTTCTACTTCCGGTCCTGCGGTGCGTGGTCCATCTTAGAACGTTTTCGGGGCTACCCCAGGCTCGGCAGCTTCGGGTGTCTCTATGGTATTGTATTCTGGGGCTTCAGGGTCGTGTGGTGCAGCTTTTGGCCCCGGCCCCGCGCACCATCATAAGCAGCGGTATACAAAGCGTCCATCGGGGAGTTTGACTCGAATGCATTCCGGGGAAATGCTACTGCGACGTTTCGGGGAAGAATCTTCTCTCTGAACGTCTTCCCACTTTGGGATGGTGTGGCCGTGTGGTGAGACTGGTGGTGTGGTCTCCTCCTCAGAGCAAATGTCATCAAATAGCTCTGCTTCCGCCATATGAGCCTCGTGATTTCTGAACGGTTTTAAGGTTTTGCCCACAGTGAATACTATCCTTCCCTCGCTAGTATTCACTTTTCCTTTCATGCACTGGTAGTAGGTGGATGGTACGATGCCGAATGTGTGCATCCATTTGCGTCCTATCAGGAGGTGATAAGAGGTATCTGTATCAATCGCGTGGAATCGGGCTGGTGCTTGGAACTTTCCGAGGTGAAGTGATGTGGTCACAAACGCAATTGTTCGGCGCATGTCATTGCCGAACCCTGCGATGTCCATGGCTTGTGGGATCAACCTCTCATGGGAAATACCAGCGGCCCTGAATGTGGTCAATGGCATGATGTTGAGGGAGGCTCCTCCGTCAAGCAATGCTCTCTTGAATTCCCTTTCGTGGACCGTAGCCGGGACATACAACGGGCAATTGTGTGGATGTGGGACCTGTATGTCTGCATCCGTGAAGGTGATCGCTGACTCGACCTCTAAAGCAGCACGACGAACGGAACCCCAGTGGCTATAAGTTTTTGCCACCTGTAGGATGGCTTTGGTGGCTTCAAGGCGTGCTTCCTCATAGAATCCAACCTGATCAAAGAAGTATCTGAACTTGGCGAGGTTCTTAACCTTTGATGCCGTGAATGCTACGGCGCCCCGAGATGGGTTTGTTACAGTCATGCTGGTAGAGGAGCTTTTAGCTATTGGTGGTGTGTCCTCTTCTCCGTCGGCAAGTTCGATGAGAGGAGTCATTATTTCCATAGGTGACAACATCCTGGGGAGGTCAATGGTAAGAGATGCAATTTTTCCCAAGTGGTGGGAAACTATGTGGAGAGAGACCATATTAACAGCTCCTTCGTTGTGTCCCTGAAGTTGGCGAGGTGTTCGTCAGCAGCATCGGCTAGGTAGTGGTCACCAGCTCTCTATTGGCTATTTTCCTATGGAAGATGTCGCAAAGGGCCCAGCAGTCTTTGGTGGCGTGCTTTACTATCTGGTGATAAGCACAGTAGTTATATTTGGCCTTGTCACCTTCGGTTGGAGGTCTTGTCGGCGGGCGAAGGGTGATTACCTCGTCTCTAACCCATTTTTTGAGTACGGCGTATACTTCCTTCATGCTGCAAGGGAAAGGAGCTGGTGCGTCGGTTTCATCCCTTCTGCGCTTGTTATCGCTATGTTCTCGATCTCGCCCACTTCTTCTTTCCTCGGTTACAACAGTCGTTGGGTAACGACGGGGTGCCGAAGGGCGAGTGTCCCGATGCATCCTTAACGGTATTCTCACATCTTTTGCTAAATTTTGGGCAGCAACCATGAGATCTGAAAATGCTGGGAATGAGTGATTAATGAGGTGAATCCTGTAATCACGGAGAATCCTGTAATCAAGGAGCATCCCGTGTGCGCAGAGTTGGACAAGCCCCTCTTCGGTGGTGTTATCGTGGCATTCCATGGTGAGATCACAAAATCTGTCCACGTACTTAACCATGTTCTCATTTTTGCCATGGACTTCTCGGGAGAGGGAGATGGTGGTAACCTTTTCTGTCACGCTGATGAATTTTGCATGGAACATTGATGCCAGCTGAGCCCAGGTACTGATGGAATCGGACTCCAGGTTGGCGTACCAAGTGTACGCCCGATCGGTCAGAGATTTGGAAAACTCTCGGATACACAAATTGCCATCTTCTCGATAGGTACCGAGACTGTCGAGAAATCTGGCCACATATTCTTTGGATTTTCCCCGCCTGCCGTCGTATCTTGCGAAGTGTGCATTGTTGTATCCCTCTGGATAAGGGAGACTAGCCAACTTTAGCAGATAAGGAGGTCGAGTGTCTAGCGTTAGAATATGCGGGGTCGATAGAGCTTTTTCCTTTAGCAGTGATTCCACCTCGGCCAAGGCGACGAAGCCGGTGGTGGTCTGTTTCTCTGTCCCACGGAAGACACCAGTGGGTGTCGATCCTTTTTGCGCATTTTGCTGATTGTTAACATCAAAAATGTTAACTGAGGCTCTGACCACGTCGTCCAGCCCAGAGGTGCCGTTTGGTGCCTGTAGAGGAGTAGTTTTCTGAGCCATGGTGGTCAGGGTTTCAATGATGAGGCGATTCTGCTCTTTCAGTCTCTGGAAATGTTTTTGCTGTCCTTCTATTTGTTCCAACCGCTTTAAGATGTTTAGCTCGACGTCTGCTGCGATGGACTCTTGAGAATCGCGAGTCTATGAGTGAGCCAGATTGAGGCTCACTGGGTTAGCATTTGACCCGGTAGGTCGGGCTTTGGACTTCCTAGGGCGTCCGGATTTCTTAGGAGGCGGTTGTTCTCGTTCGCTAACCATTCTTGCGAGTATATCTCCCACTGTGGTCGCCAAAATGTGTGAGTTCTTTTTATGGTGTATGTGAGAGTTACAGAGAGATATGACACGCAAGCCTGGATTAGTACACGTGGAACAATGTATGATATATAAATGAGAGTATGATGAGTTAATATAATAATAATAATGAAGATAATAGGATCTGGAGAGACTTCGGGTTCGGGTGAGAACTGAAGTAGCCCCAAGTGAGAGAGAGAGAAAGCAGTATTCTGCCGAAAGGTGATGGGTGAATATTGGAATGGAACGAAGGATGTCGGGAACCGAAGGTGTTGGTGGAGGCAAAGGGTCAAAGTGAGTTCAAGATAATGGGAATGTTTTGTTAATGGCTGAGAGTCGGAATAACTGCTAATCCTTTACTCTGTGGTAGGATTAAGTCGAGTTGGGTTGTTGGGTGTACTTATTTATACTTGAGGTCGTGGTGTAGTTGCCAAGCTTTGACATGATAGAGCGAGGTCGAGTTGGCATCCTCTTACTGGGCTATTTGTTTAAGGTAGGTGGTTGGCTTTAATGCTCCTGTTTGGGGTGGTTGGAATCATTAAATGGGATGTGGACGAAGCATGTATTGAGCTGGCAAAGACCAATGAGAGGGAAATATTATCGTTTTGTGATGAACCAATATCATTGGTTGGTCAAGAGGGGGGAAGGAATGCTACTGGTGCAGAGGTTTAAGCGAGTGGGGGTTACAAGGCTTTTGCTATTGGTTCCAAGAGGTTAAGCGTGGGTGAGTGTCGAGGCGTTCAGATGGTTTTAGCAAGGGATGGAACCAAGGTATTTTCTATTGGTGCAGTCGGTTAAGCAATCTTGATATGACCAAGCACGGACCGTCGGGCTTTGCAGTGATGGGCTTTGCTGATTGGTCGTGGGTTAGTTGGAGTAAGGCACGTGTGAGTCACGTGTCTCCCTCTCTCTTTGGGACCAACCCTAACCTTACCCATGGGGCGCAGGTTAGGGAGATGGCTTCGGTTCTAGCCACCTAACCAGGAGTTTTTGAAATCCCAACGGACTTTACCACCCTTCGGTACTGCTTCCGGACCAAGGGTGGGTGTTCGAGAGGTGAGTGTATGTATTTGAAGTGGGCTTCGCAGTCTTGGAATTTCACAATTGACTTCACGCGGCGATCCCATTTGAGGTGAGCCTTCAGGAGTGGTGAACTTTGGAAATGGGCTTCGGAGTCTTGTGAAATTCGAAAATAGGCTTCAGAGTTTGGTGAACTTTCGGAAATGGGCTCTACATGGTGGGCCCATTTGAGGTGAGCCTTCGGGAATGATGTTCTTTGGAGAGGGGCTTTCGGCAAATGGGCTTATCTAAAGTGAGGCCTTTTTTAGTTATGAAATCTCACAGTAAGCTCTGTGGGTGGGCTCTGTTTGTAGGTATTCTGAAGTGGGCTGGCGATTATTATTGGATCCCATGTGGAGTCGGTGATGTTACACGTGGAGTCGTTGGTGATGTGTGTTGGTCAGAATGTGTGAGTCATCAACTATTACCTACAACTTTATGTTTCTTCTTGTTGATTTTATTCATCCCATTAGGTACTACATGAACCAAAGTTTTAAAATGGCTTTTGAGACTGCTCGTGCTGATCCAACAGTAGACCTCAATATGTAGTTGTAAGTGACAAGATCATTAGTTTTGTTCTTAGATGTCTTGTACAGATCGATTGTTGTAATTGACACCCTGTTGTTTGTAGTATCAAGTCAGGCAGTTGATGGGTATTTTTTTTTTAAGAATCATGGGCTATCTTATGCTTTATAATTTTGATGCTTAACCTCCAGGAGATTATACCCCTTCCATGTTCACCAATTCCTTAGAGAAATTGCCTTAGAATTCATGTCATGGGATTATGTTGAATCTGTCGAAATACATGTCTGGTAAAATTGTGTGCTTCAATGATACTCGTACTATATTCTGGGCATTCTTTTTGTTTGTTGTCCATTTGGGTTAATATTCTTTGTCAACAGTTTAATATTTGTTTTTTTTGGATATTGCCAAAAGTTCAATTTTGATGAGATAATCTCTCTATTGTACGGTTATCTGATTTTCCTTGTGCGATAATGATTATTTTTTTTCTTAGAAAAGAGTGATAATAAGGAAAACACGCAAGTCTTTTGTGGTTAACAAACTAACAAAGCTACCATTATCAAAACTTTGCACTTATTATGAGTACTAATAAGTCGTCATGTCTTGGCGATGAAATAATGTAGTTGTAGAGTGGACTGTATATTGATTTTTCCTAGCACTTCGAAGCCTTCTATTGGATGCTATTATTTTTTTAATTTTTTTTTTCCTTTTCTCATTCTTTGTTTAAACTCGCTTACCATCAAATTGGATCTTAAGGAACGGAAAATGAGAATTGCAACGGTATAGCATCTATTTATTTTGGATGTGCATGAGTTTGAAGCTTAATTACACCTTTTTATTGCTTGGTAGTACAAAACTGGCGCATGGATTGCTGTCTGGTAAATATTCAATTCCTGCACCGGAGGTATATATATAATTTAGTCTGGTAGTTTTTATGCCAGGTTTCAGCTTTCTATGAAATGACATTTTCTTCTTTGTTGTCATCTAGAAAGATGATACTGCGAATGCTGCGAACACGACTCCAAGTGCTGTAAGCTTTCTAGCTGGAACTTTTATCCCTTGCTCAGTCTGATTTCCATTGGCATATTTTGAATCTCTCCATAAAACATGCCTTGAATTTTGTGATTTGAATTTCCTAATCCACCCTATGTGGTTTCATGATAAAGTTAAATTGCAGTTCCATCACTTGAGGTGTTTTTTTTTGTGGGGTGGTGGGGGTGTGATAAATTACATTGATCTCCCTTCGGCCTTGAGGTATGGCATAATTTCAGCTAGCCCCAGCAGTTAAACAAAATTTTGCTAACCTCCCTTGAAGTTTATAACGTTGTTACTAGGAAACGACCGAGGAAAATGTTATGAGATGTGATGACATCAACAAATATTTTGTTGAATACCAAAACTACTTCCACACAATCTTAAACTTCATGTGATTAATGTTTTATAAAATGTTAATTCAAATGCAAACAAATGTGATTTATAGATCAATTACTAGACGTTTAAGGCTTTGTGAAGGGCAATTTTGGCATTTGTAAAAAATTATTTCCTGGTACGTGTAATTTTGTTGCATTTTCTACTAGGTTTTGGGAAAATGGGTCCAAGTGTAATAAAGTCATAAGTTCAAGGGAGGTCAGTGTAATTCATCCCCCGTTTTATATAACTGGTTTGGTGTCAAGAAGTTCAACTTTTAGAGTGTACAATGATACTTTTGTTGGTCTGTTTCACGTCTTCCTTTCTATTCTTTTACAATTATTTAAACTTTTTTTCTTTTGTTGCCTCCAACTTTCAGAAACAGGAGGGATTACCTCCTCAAATGTTCAAGGCGGTCATTGCTGCTAGTCATCCTGAATTTTCCACCTTCAGACAGTAGGCTGGGCAATCCTCAAATCTGTCATGATCAAGAGATTCATTTTTGCAAACAGCATTTGTATTAAAATAGAGAAGATTGTTTATGTCGCCAAGTCAATAATGTAACATAGAAAGAAGAATGTCAACTACCTTGAATGCATAACTCAAACCTGAGAAATTTTCTTTTAGACCCCATTTGGTTCATGGATTTTGTGAAGGAACAAAAAAGAAAACATTGATGAAAATACTTTTCTGTGTTTGGTTACTAAGGAAAACAGTGAGGAAAATAGAAAGGAAAAGATAAGAGAGTGAACTTTTCTTTGTTATTTATTTGGTAACTCAGTTGCCTTCCCATTTTCTTGAGTTTCTATCTTTCTACTATATTTTGGAAAATTTTGACTTCTAGTGTTATATGAGTGGAGTAAAACACTAGGGAAATGGGTTCCTTCTTATTTTCGTTTTATGTTTATGATCATTCTATGTCCACATAGCTAACAGAGAATTAATGTTATCGTTAGAGGACTCTTAATCCGCCAACTTTCTGGTTCCATTAGATTTTCTACTATTTACTCCCCGTGGCAGGATTTATTTTTAAGATAAGAATATGGTCAAAGTTGATTAGTCACGATATTTGCAAACTTTAATACTAATGAGGTTTTGATCTGTCAAATTAGGAAGCGAATCATGCATCGGTTCGCAAATTGAATGATCGTGAATCTTATTGAATTATGAATCCTAAGATTCGCTTTTTTTGCGAAAAATAGTCAAAGGTAACCATTTAAAACTTAGTTATTCAAAATCTAAGTTGCACGACGCCGGAGCGGGAGCGGGGGCGCGAGAGAACATAGAAGAGTCTAGGATTTGGGCTATTTAGGAAGTGTCTATGTTAATTAAATATATGTATATATATATATATTTTTATTATCATGAGAGGGGAAAATATTCCAGTATTTTAGCACTTAAGAGAATCTATCTTTAAAATTTATGGTTTCTTTGTGGTTCTTTTAGAAATAATCATAGATTTGGCGTAGATAATTTACTAAATTGTTCGGTCAACTTATACTGTCTTTTATTAATCATAATACGTCCTACATGTATCTAGTGCTCATTCTCACCAATCACACCTAGTAGCACCAAGGAATCAAGAGTTATCATCTTCAAATGGAACTCCATCTATATCATAAGAGGTACACATTCAAATTTAGTTGCTTTTCTATTACTTAAATTCGTCCATCCAAACTACAAATTTTCTAATTTTGGAAGTAATTTTAAAATAGCAGATCCAGACTCATGCAAAAGCAAGAAAGAAATATCACAACATTACTACCATTGCTAAGGTAATCTTTGTACTAACATTGTGCATGGGACTTTTATACAAATATTTTTTCTTGTCTTCAATGTATTATTATTCATTCTTCTAGGTTTTGAAGAAAGTTACTCTTCAAGGATTTCAAATACCCAAGAGATCTGTGGCAAAGGGTTTTCTTATTAGCAATAACCCATCAAAGATAGTAGGAGGAGAACCACTTGGACAAGATTTTTGCGAAGTTTTTGTGGCATATGTTTCAAACCGTCGTGAAAAGCTACTGAGGCCATTTGGAGATATCCTTACACTTGGAGAAGTAGAAAATGAATACATAGCATGGCCATCTGCAGATGTAATACATCCATTACCGAACATAGTTTTTTCAAGTTTTACGTAAACTTATCCATTGTAACAAATAACTTGTGGTTTCTTATGTACTCTTGTTTTACAGGTTCACGAGGAATAAGGAGCACAGAATTTCTACATCAGTTATCTTTTGTTTTACTCTATTCCCAACTAGTAGGAAATACTTTTAGATTTTTTATGACTTTCCATGTATCAAGATATTGCGGACATTTTATGTTTTGACGTTTTGGGATGTAGACTATTACTTATTACTATTGTGGTTATACTTTTATTTGGATGTTATGTTCTTTTGCATTTATCGGCTAAATAAATTCGAGAAACGGGTTTAATTAGGTACCATGCAAGAAATAATTACAAATTATTTCATTCATCGCAACTATAACTTTTAATCACGATTGTAACGTTTGTTGAATAGATAAAATATTAAAATGTGCATTTAGCGATGGTTTACAAACTGTGACTATTCCTCCCGTGTGTTATTTAAATGAAGCATTAGCCATGGTTTCTAGACTGTTGCAAATATAACAGGCAATACCCACGGTTCCCCAACCATCGCATAAAATACAAAAATCCAACACTTTTGATCAATTATTTATGACGGGTGTAACCGTCACAAAAACCGTGGGCTATTCGCCACGGTTTACCAACCGTGGCATAGCAATAACCACAGCCACAGATTCCACGGATGGAAAAACTGTGGTAAAACCGTCGCGAAAGGTTTTACCCACGGTTTCTACTACCTTTGGCGACAATTTTTGAACCATCGCGAAAGCTCGTTTTTCTTGTAGTGAAAAAAATAGGGCGTTATATATACATGTATTATATATAAATATAGGACCAAAAAAGGGGCCTAAGAAAATTTTCCCCTCATGTTCGCTTAGGGCCTCATGTGAATTTCACAATCTCAAGGCTAGCCCTGAGCCCTTCATGTGTTTTTGTTATAAAAAATGACATTTACTAATACAATTTGTTGTGGGCTACATATGCTAATTTTATTTGATTGAGGCTTGAGGCAACTGCCTTGGTTGCCTTGGGTCAGAGCTGACCCTGATATAACAAATGTTGTTCAAAACCCGGATTGACATGGCTTCCCATTTGACTAGCCATGTGTTACTTGGTAGGCCACACAATTGACAAGAAGGATCTTGTATTGATATATGGGATTAAATTCAGGACGGATCATCTGTCAAAGTAGTGGTTTAATTACGGAAGCAATGAGACTTTGCCACATCATTGTTTTTTATGAGGAAACTAAGAGATATGTACAAAGATGTTCAATGAAGAAAAAGATCATCAGCCACACCAAAGAGTGCCTGGTTCACCTACGGACTAATCGGGTCACCTCCCGAGAGGTAGACAAAGAGCCATAAGGCCCGACCAATGGGTCGGGAGTGCAACGCGGGCTCAGCCCATCACAGAAATGACACAGCCCAGCCCCAGAACGTGATCCAGAATGTATCAAACGGTTTTCTACGCCAGCTAGAAGACTAATTGGATGTTTAGAAAGTTTCATAATCCAATTAGGAAACTCACTTGATTTATGTCAATCAAACCTTGCCAAGCGCTCAGGGAGAAGAAATCAACGTCCCCATGCAACGAGAACGGTCAGTAGGTCCACAGAAACTCCTAAAGGGTAAGCTCATACCCGAAAACTTGGGGCCAGAGGTCATTGGCCCCCATCAGGAATCTCCAACCATTTGGGGCGAGCTACTTGGAAGCAATACTGAGGTAGATCAGTAGGTCCGGGGAAAGAGAGTGAAGGGGAAGATGGAGGCCAGCGATAAAGGCATCCTCATAAAGGGTGACAAAACCCGATTGGTACAGGTGAGCCCCGCCATGTGGCACGGCTAAAGAGAACTCTCCGGGAATGTCATACTTATCCCTAAGTCTACTCAGATCAGATGCGAACAAACTACTGGGAATCTACTCGCAGGAAAAAGTAACCTCCGGCCTATCCGATACTGATGCGTCGCTCCCCGACCCCTGCGGCTCAGAAGCTCCGGGTTACCCTTGGTCCCCGTCCCCACTTGCCACTTGCTTTGGGATCCTACCCTCACTACGGCGGTCGGACAGGGTCAGTGATGGTGGGTCCAAGCTAACGCTCAGGCTTTCGGACCCCGAATACTCATCCTCTGACCGGGAGGATGAGTTGAAGTCGTCATAACACATATTTAAAGCCCCTGCCACAGGTCGGAGAAGTAACTGGCGACCTAAGTAGGGGTCCTGAACCCTTAATCTAAGGTAAAGTTCTGCCGTGCTCAGTAGCCTAAACGGTAGGATATACAAGGTCTGAGCAGCTAAGAAACACTCAGAAAAGGAAGAACTCTGGCTCACCGGCCGATTGTACCACTCTACCAAAGCAAGCCCCCGGACCTAAGAAAAAAACAAAATCTAAGGAAGTCCCACTCCCTCACAAAGCCTACTGGACTCCTACTCTCCAGAGTTGCTGGAAAATAGAAAAAAAAGAGGAAGAAGGATATGAAAAGAATGAAAAAAGACAGAAGACCGAGCAAAGGAAGACTTACAGTAAGCAAAGGAAGAGATCGAGATGCAAAAGACCACTCGGTATTTTCTCTCTTTAGAAAGTAGAAGGGATGAGGAATTGCCTAAGTGTCCCTTATATAGGCGAACAGTCCCGATGCCCTCAGATCCAATGGCCCTGAAAGTGTCCCGCCAACAGACCAACAACTGGCACCTCGGGCTACCTAAACGCCTCTTAAAAAAGCATGCACATTAATTGCGCCACTTGACAGGCCGATTCGTTCATGACGGTCTGGTTACCTTTGCACCAGTCTAGTTGGATCCTGACCAGACCAACCACTCCTTGACACATGGTAGGTACTGACCCTGAGCTCCTGAGGTATCCGATTGGTCCATGCCTCGGTTTACCAAGACGACCAGTTTAGCCCCGAGCAGTTCCCCGAGCTGTGTCTCAGACGGTTTACCGCAGCCATACAGATTTGCAACCCTCATCTGATGAAGCATCACTTTAGCCTTGGAAATGGGGGCCAGCTGATACTTACAAAAATGTACACTGAAGGCAAAGCTCATCCGCCACATCAAGGGCGCCTAGTTCACCTATGGACTGATCGGGTCACCTCTTGAGCGGTAGACCAAGTGTCACAAGGCCCGACCAACGGGCCAGGAGTGCAACACGGGCACGGCCAATCACAAAAACGGCACAGCCGAGCCCCAAGATGTGATCCAGAATGTACCAAACGGTTTCATACACCAGCTAGAAGACTAATTGGATGTTTAGAAAGTTTCAAAATCCAATTAGGAAACTCACATGATTTATGTCAATCAAACCTAATAAGATTACATCACCTAATCTGTATTACTTTCCTAATACAAGTAGGTCTCTTGTATCTATAAAAGAGACCACTCACCTCCTCTAAGGGGGATCCTTTTTAGTCGGCACAGCACACACATATAATAGCCCTAACCACTTTGCCCGGCCGGTCTCTGGTAGTTCCAATCTACTGTTGGTTCACCAAAGGCCACCGGCTCTTCTTACAGTATAGTGAAAGTGTTCCAACACACCCGTGGATGTAGGTCTCTTTGTTAATAGGGTCGAACCACATGCAAATTTTCTCTTGTCTTCTTCTTCTTCACTAAGGAAACGAAAAGGTTGTGCGAGACGCCGAGACACAAAAAGTCTACAAAAACTTAGAAGTGATGAGAAATTATTCAGTGCGTACATCACACCACTTCATCACACTGACATGGTGTGATGACTTAATATTATCCACACACATATCCCCCTATTTTCAAGGGATCATGAAAAATGACTAACATTTTAATTAATAAACCGATTCCTTGGAAATAGGGGTATGTGTATGGTTGAGATTGAGAGGTCAGACCATGTTATCGTGATGACACGATGCGGCGGGCTCATTGAATATTTTCTCCGAACAATGACAAAAAGTTATTTAGTCACCATGCGATCATGTTGCGTGGTGTGACGCTCCAACTACATGGAGACATGTGGATACTAAAGTTAGGAGGTTATGACAAGTGGGGAAGGATGTACCCCTGAAAAAATATACGGGGATTCGGAGGCAGAGCCCCCTGAGGCAATTGTTTTTGGGTCTATCTATATATAATTATGTGTAAAATGGTTGAATTTTATGTAGAATCGGCTTAACACTCCTAATTTGGTTTAGCTCATGTAATTGTTGGGGGCCTATATCTAAAACTTATAAAATATTACATGTGAGTGTATAATTTTCAAAAGTACAGGGGGCCTTGTGTCCAAAACTTATAAAATATTGCACGTAAATCTAGAATTTTCAGAAGCTCGGGGGGGAGGGGGGTTATGTGAAATTTAAAAGGGCCTATTTCTAAAATCAACAAATTATTATATATAATTTTGTAATTTCCAAAAATCCAGGGGAGGGGCGACTGTGCCACCTCTAGTATGTATGTATGTTCGCCTATGATTACATGGGGTCATGTGGGCAATAAAATGAAGTGGTATAGGAATAAGTCATGGCCCCCTATTTTCAAGGGCACGCAGTACATCATTCACCAATTTGTCATAAGCTTCTAATTTTAGTGGTCATATAACCCCATATGATAGGGGTGTCACACCACGTCGGTATGATGACATGGTGTGAGGGGCACACTAAATAACTTATTGCTCTCTTAAAATGAACAATTTCCTTATCAGATTCAATTAATATAGCAAATAAGAAGACTTCAAAAATATAGCAAATAAGAAGACTTCGCCACTTCCTTATATGATTTATTCGTTAAGTAAGTCTTTGGGTACAAATAAATCTCACAAACACAATTCACTAATATTATAATGTGTTTGTCTCTCTCCTGATAGGGTTTATTGATACTGTAAGTTTCATTGAGAAGAGAGATAGACAAATTATAGTATTTGTGAAATTTATTTGTGCACGAGGACTTACTCTTATTCGTTTGCTGTCAAATACAAAGATGTGGTAATGCCACATCAGTCGGTGAAAAATTTCAGTAATCCCATCCGGTACCTGTGGCAGCACTGATATACATATCATTTGAGCAAGTCTTCTTTGTTGTGTCTTATACGGTTGCGACCGGCGGCGACGTACATGAGCAGACCAGAGATTTGGTAGAGAGTACTAGAAAGAGAGAGATATTTGGGAAATTTCCCAAGATATGGGCAAGTAATGGAGCCAAAACACGTGGCATTCTAATATTGGTATGTCTGATGGGGTTCTAATTTTGATAATGTCTAATGCGCAAATAAAACTTTGGTTCATTATTTTCGGCGCACAGGTAGCTTCGCAGATAACCATTCAACTATTTCCGTCACATATGTGTGTCATAAATAAAGAACTTTGGCTATTTTAGCTATTTTATTTAAAAGTTGCAATTAGCGTCGGAAAATAAATAGTGCGTCACAGATAATTAGTTTTGGTGATGCATTATGTGGGCCACAAATACTGTGCATCGAAAAAAATTAGTTATATTTTCGCTTTTTGAGATACAAAATTACTAAATTATTATATTAAAGTTTTCATCTTCTTTTTTTAAAAAATTAAAAAATTCCTTCTCTATTTAAAACATAGCTAATTGTTAGTGAAATTGCACTAAATATTAAAAAAGTTCAATTCATAAAATGGAATTACAACTGAGTGTTACACAAAATCTATCAGGCCGAGGCACGAATATCTCGCTCTCTTTAAGGAGATTCATGCCCTCTACGGTGGGCAACGTCTATGAACCGGTGCAGTAGACATTTCCTTTGACTTGTCCCCCTCAAGGATACAACTGCCCGACTATTTTGTCGTTTGCCTCTAACCAACTATGCACAAGTGGTTGAGCCCAAAGGTTCACCAAATAAAACACCCTTCTTTGGCCTTAAACTCTCTTCATGATTGTGTATTAGATTCACACTTAATACTCATGTGTTTATTGGTGTTGAGAGTTGATATTTCCCGGATGAAGATTGAGCTCTATTTATAGGTGACTTAATCTCCCTTTGAATTAAGTGAAGTAATTTAATTAATGAAGAGTTACATAACATTACTCCTTGAAAGTTATATGTATATATGCTATATTCTTGGGTAAATTACACTGACCTCCCCTGAGGTAAGGTCTAAATACAAGGACCTCCTTATAGTATTGATAATTACACTAACCTCCCTTGAGGATCATAGATGCGTAACACTTACCTCCCCTCCATTAGTCAACCGTCACTTGACTGAACAAAAATGTTACTTTTTCTGTTAAATTTTTGAAAAATACAATTTGACCCTTGTCAACAACAACAAAAAATAAAGAAAAGAAAAGAAAAAGTAAAACAGAGAAATGAAAATTAATTCTTTGTCCCCTCTCTCTCTCTCTCTCTCTCTCTCTCTCTATCTATCTATCTATCTGAGAGCAACCCCACCACAACTACCCCCTGAGGCTAGCTAGTGTTGCTGAATAGAAGAATAAAGTTGGTTGCATTGAACTAGAGAGAGAAAGTGATGAGAGTAATTAAACGGATTTGCCATAAATATAAACACCAAAGCTAACCTACATCCTCCACATTCACTTGTCACACACACACACACATACACACACACACACACACACATATATATATATAACTACAAACACTCTTCCAGATTTGCATTACTTTGGTTTGAGGCAATTTTGGGCAATGGAGATCTAGGCAATTTGCAATTGATAAACTACTTTGATGTGAGGCAATTTTGGGCAATGGAGATTTGGTTCAAATTGTGATGGGGAATTGGGTTCTCAAGAAAAACTAAAGCCACAACAAGAGTAAACAGTTAAGGATTCCATCGAGGCACCACCGTCGTACCTACGCGCACCAACACCGCTCCAAGACGGCGTCTCAAACCCAAATCTGCGGGCTCCTCACTGATTCACACCGTCGTCGCATCCTATTGCACACAATTCATTGTCTACCACCAATATGTACCACCTCAATTCTTGTACCTCCATCATTAAATTAAACACACATTTACATACAAACCGATTGTTCAATTTAGGGGATTCTTAGGATGATTATCGGATGGGGGTTTGGAGAGAATAGGAGGAGGGAGGAGACAGGAGGACTTCGATTTGGGGGTTGATGTACGGGGTGGTGACACCAGAAATGGGATGGAGTTCATCCAATTTTGGAACAGAGAGATGGAGGAGAGAGGGAGTGGGGACTTCTCCATTTGTAGAAAATTATAAAAAGAAGAGGGCAATATGGTAAACTAACATTCTCAGTTAGACCAGTTAGCTGACAAATACTGACAAGGGCGGTTAGTGTAATTATCAATACCACAGGGGAGGTCCCCGTATTTAGACCTTCCCTCAAGGGAGGTCAGTGTAATTTACCCTATATTCTTTATTACACGCAGAAGTAAATGTTTGAGTTCATTAAATGAACTGTATACAAGTGTTATGTATGAATTCGTTAAATGAACTATTGAAATGTTACAACATTCCCCCACTCATTTTACTATTAAAGTTTAAATGTAAGAGAGTTACTAGCCAAAGAGAGGTAATTATGCATAATGAAGGTGTGCTATATGCATTGAACCTTCACTTAGTGAAACAATAATCTCTACTCCGAAGCCAAAGTGGTCTTTGACTTGAACTTTGACTGCTTCAGGGAAATAAAGTATTACTGCTCACACATAATCATCCAGGTGTTGACATGAGCTTTTATAGCTAGCACATTACGGCCTTGTGCTGATCCCAATTTCATGAATGTATTTAAGAACAAGCCTAATTCTCATAATTAAATATTTCATTACACGTTGCATGGCTAGCCAATGATCCATACCTGGCTTGCTAGTAAATATGCTAAGTACCCCCACTGCATAGGCGATGTCAGGTCTAGTACAATCAGTTGCATAACGCAAACTGCCAATTATGCTAGCATATTCCTTTTGATTAAGAATTTTCTTTTCACTTTTGATAAGAAATAAATGAACACTAGAATCAAAAGGAGTAGTCACATGCTTGCTATTTACAAAGTTAAACTTCGTCAATATTTTTTCAATGTACCGTGACTGGTCAAGTAAAATTCCATCACATGTTTTTGTAACTTTTATTCCCAAAATGAAATTAGCCCTCCAAGATCTATGATATCAAAATGGCTACTGAGCATATTTTTAGTCTCATTAATAATATGCAAATTAGATCCAAAGATCAACATATCATCAACATAGAGGCTAATAATAACATGTGAATTTTCAAAAGATTTAGTGTAGATACATTTATCACACTCATTTGATTTGAACCATTTTCAATCATGCATGAATCAAAATTTTCATGCCATTGTTTAGGTGTCTGCCTTAAGCCATAAAGATATTTAGTCAATTTGCACACAATGTTTTTCATGGTTTTGTAAAACTATAGTAGGAAAGTTAGGTTCTCTAAACACATCTTCTTGAACCCCACTATTTTTTGGTTTAAAGGAAATTTCTATAAACTCATTCCTTCACCCCTACTATTTTTCCGATTTATAGAAAAATTTCCTTCGTAAAAATTAGTATCTCCAAATTTAAAATTATTTTTTTTTAATATCTAAAATATTGTCGGTTCTACTATATTGGAGCATAATCAAGAAAAATGTAATTGACATATCTTATACCCAACTTGGGTCTTTTAGGGTCAAGTAGTCTCAAATATGCTAGACAACCCCAAACTTAGATATTTGTCGAATTTGCCTTATGCCTTGTTCATAACTCCTATAGAGTCAATTTAGTCTTTTGTGTGACTCATAATTGTAGGACATAGAAGCATTTATAACTGGTTCATCCCAAAGAATGGAGTCTATTATTTTTTTTTCCACATCTTTCCTCTAGGCTTCAAATATGAAGTTTTTGAAATATATATATATTTGAGTAAAGGCTTAACTACATTTTACACCCTTCTAGTTTGCCCTTTTTGTCAATTTGGTCCCTGTAGTTTAGAAAGTGTCATTTTAGTCCCTGTAGTTTCATAAGTGTGTCATTTTAGTCCCTCAAATACTTTTTGTGACAAACTTTTTACTTTCAGTGGAAAAATTATTTGTCACTAAAGGATTTATTGGACTTATTTGACACACTTATGAAACTACAGGGACTAAAGTGACACTTTTTAAACTACAGGGACCAAACTGACACAAATAACAAACTTCAAGGGTGTAAAATGTATTTAACCCTTTGAGTAAATTACTAGAAGGAATAAAGTTTACCTTAGTAGTATTTACCACTACCTTCTTGTGTCACAAGTGCATCTAGGTCTCATGCCTCATCTTGAAGTAGGCTGTCTCCTTGCAGCGAAAGGGCTTCTTAAGATTTCCAACATCTCGCTTGGCTTCTCAGTTGCATGCTCCATGATTGAATCTCCTTAAAATTGTTAGTGAAATTGCACTAAATATTAAAAAGTACAATTAATAAAATGGAATTACAACTGAGTGTTACACAAAATCAATCAGGCCGAGGCAGGGATATCTTGATATCTTTAAGGAGATTCAAGTCCTCTACGGTTGACAATGCCTATGAACCGGTGTAGTAGACATTTCCTTTGACTTGTCCCCTCCAGGATACTACTGCCCGACTTTTTATCGTTTGGCTCCCTTCTTTGGCCTTAAACTCCCTTCATGATTCTGTATTAAATTCACACTTAATACTCATATGTTTATTGGTGTTGAGAGTTGATATTTCCCAAATGAAGATTGAGCTCTACATATAGGTGACTTAATCTCCCTTTGAATTAAGTGAAGTAGTTTAATTAATGAAGAGTAACATAACATTACTCCTTGAAAGTTATATGTATATATGTTATATTTTTTATTACATGCCTAAGTAAATGTTCGAGTTCATTAAATGAACTGTATACAAGTGTTATGTATGAATTCATTATATGAATTGTGTGCTTTAATATTGAAATGTTACAACATTAATAAATGTAACCTCTCTTGCGACATAGTTGCTATATATTAGGTAAGATTTTGTAATTTTAGTTTTCAAAAACTTCTTTCCACAGAAATGACTATTGTAGGTGTTATTAATTTGGTTTAATAATCAATCAATTCATTCATAAAATAATGGGTAATGCTATGGATATAAAGTATGCACATAAAAATCTGGGCCATTCATTTCAATGTGGTCCACGCCTGCATACTAGGACCCACTAAAATTAATGACCCACATCTTTATGTGCACGGTTTAATTATATGAACATTTTATGTACACCAATCATTACTCATTTTCTTTTCCTCTGTTTCTCTTTATGAAAGTCTTGGAGCCTTGAAATTAAGGAGGTAATGAAACATTTGGGGTCGTTATTCTAGAAATAGATGTACCTATTATTTCATGCAATTAATTACAATTAATAGGGGTCTTTTTACTAGGCAATATTTAAGTAATGGGATATGTTTGGGAATATATGCTCCCTCCGTCCCAGTTTTTGAGTCCCATTTTTGAAAACCCAACTTTTTAAGGGGAAAAAAAATAATCTACACCTACTTTCCAAAATTGCCCCTAATCGGTACAACAATTGTTTGATTTACTTTTTTCTTAGTGTATATTTCAAGGAGCGGTAGTTTTGGAAATTAAGTGCAGAATGTATACCGATTTAGGAAAGTGTTGGGTTTGTGCCCTCAAACCATTACTTTATATATGAGACATTGACATTTTAATATATAGATATCAGCTTTACATTTAGTTATGTATGTTTCTTTCATTAGATGATTGTTATCCTTAAGTATCATAGTAAGTAATGCGTGTATGTATGAGATACATACAAGTGAGATACGAATTACTATTCTATGTTACTTAGAACGTGTCACAGTGGATGATGAGACTGGATATCTCATCAGGTTTACACTATAGCATGATTAACTACCATTGGATGGAGTGATTAATCTCAATCACTAGAGTGTAACTCTTAGTTAATATGCTAGTGCTTATAGTGCATTGACGGACCTGAGCTTTCCTAATGACACTCAAGACTGTCAATCAGTCGATAGGAACTCATAACTTGTATAAGGTACGTGTTCTCAATCTTGAGACGATTATGAACACAGACTGTGGATATGACTGCTTTGACTTACCAATTAGTGAGGTCTATTGAAGATCAACATCTGGGTATCTTGGGTATGTCATGTTCATAGGGTTGTGAACATATATTGTCAAGATAGAATCTACCCTCTGATTCAGAGTAAGCATTCCTTTGAGAATGTCACCAAGTTGATTACTGAGTACTCCAGTCTTGTTGATAAGAGTTATCAACATGTTTGATAATCATGAGAGGTGAATGGGACTCAAGGAATACAAGAAGTAATCGTGGTTCAGGTTGACAGTAACAGTTATCCAACTACCTGAATATGATTACGAATGCTGAAGGTAGAGGGACATTAGTACAACATACAAGTCTAGTTATCGCTTCGGATATGTTCTTTTGCGTTGGAGTTCAGTTATCATTTTATAGTGGAGTAAACGTTAACTGACCAGTTAGTTAGTTTGCTGATCAAAGAGTTTGGTCACGGTAATTAACAAACGAGTCTGAGCCAATAATAAAGAGCCTAGGAGGTCCCACTCTTTGGTCCTCCAGGATACTTGGAAAGACATATGAGGGAGTTGTCAAGACAAGTTCGATCGATTGAAGTATGTTCGATCGATTGAAGTCTTGGCAGTCTCGATCGATCGAGAATTGTTCGATCGATCGAAGGTTCGATCGATCGAAGATCTTCAATTGCTCAAAGTCTAGGTTGGTTCTGGGAATCTATAAATAGGGCAGCTGCGTTATAGAAAAGGAGTTCATCGTTTTTATTAACCAGACGCTGCAGAAAGTGTTTTAGTCTTCCTAAACCTTCCTATCCTCTATATTAGAGATCCCACCATCTCTAGTCTTTCCGGCAGGCATCCGCAGGAGACATAAGGGTGAAGATAACCTAGTGGAGGCTGCTGCATCACCAAGGTTGAAGATATCAGAATTGGGTTCAAGACACAAAGGTATAATCTTGTCCCCTCTTGTGCGCATCTATAGAATTAGCGAGTATTAGATCCGGGCATACCAATCAGTTATTATAACTTAACTTTTCTGCTGCGCGTTTAAAATAATTTTCAAACCAGTTTTTCCTTCAATTGGTATCGGAGCCACGCTTGTTTGATCTATAGATGCGTTTTGGTACACTAGTTTTGATTTGCATGTTGATTTTAGAACTGTTTTCAAAACGGTATTGTCACAGAAATGGTTCTGCAGTGTTATCGCAGCAGAATAAAAATCTGTGATTGCATTGGATGCATGTTGGATTCGATCGATCGAAGTAGGTTCGATCGATCGAAGATGCTCTGTGCTCAAGCGATCGAACAGGTTTCGATCGATCGAACATAGGATATGTTCGATCGATCGAATGTCATTCGATCGATCGAGACAGATTCTCTGTCAGGTTGTTCTTTCATAGTTTTAAATGTTTTGAAAATTACTTGATTTAATTTTAAATTATTCTGTAAATTTTTTCAAAGCATTCTGTGAAATAGAATGTTCAAGCGATTGAACAGTGTTCAATCGATCGAAGGTTCGAGCGATCGAACGGTCTTCGATCGATCGAACTGTGACAGTGAAGTTTGATGCAGTTTTAAGTTCTAATTATGTATATAAACTGTTGTTGTACTGTGTGAATCAATTAGCGATTCCAATTGTTATATAGGCATGGATGTGTGTTCGACTAACCCTTTTGCAGCAAGTTTAGTCGCTATCTCCCATGGCACCAAGATCTATTTAAATTTTGGTATTTGAATGTTTTGAGATTAGTGTATATCATATTTTATTATTGGTTTGGTTTTAAGGCATATGTAAAGGGCGCTGCGACTTCAATCCTACAAAAAAGAAAGTCGCACCGGTTTCCCTAGCCTTTTTATTTTATTGTTGCTGTTGTAATTTCTATTTCTAGATAAATTGTAAGCTTGAAAAGAAGCATAGGACCAATGTAATAGAATTAAAAAATCCATGAAGAAAGAAGAGCAAGCCGTTGTCCATGAAGATGGAGCTGGAGGCGACCAAACCAAGAGAAGGTTCTATGGAGATAGAGCCATGGGAGATAGAGGCATCGTTAGGATGTCTTTATTTTCATTTTAGTTTTTTGTTTTATGTGCTTGGTTTGTGATTGGCATTTAATTATGTAGTTACTTCTTGCATGCACGTAAAACAAGTTTTCTAAAATAAAATTCAAAAATCGTTTTTAACGCATTAGTAAACATTGGATGTTTATGGGTAATGTGTAAAAATAAATTTTTTCTTTAAAAGCAAAATCCTTAATTTACCAAATCTAGTGGGAGAGGGTCTTAGTTATTGACACCCACGATCTTCCATTAACGGTTCACTGTAAGATGAGTAGTGCATTCTGTGTCACCTCGCCAGGGTTGATCATTCCATACGGAGGGTGCATTATTCATTGGTTACTAGATGTGAACTTCCTTTGATAGGATCAATCAGATGTGTTAGAGGGTGACCACCACACGGAGGCGCTACTTGAGACGGTTGTGATTGGATCCTAGTTAATGGTACACACTAGCTAAGCTATGGATAAGGGATCCCACATTGGGCATTATTCAAAAACATAGAGATCAAAAGGGATCGGGAGTCATAACTTGTTTTGCAAGAGTTGCATAGCGGACAAGTCTTGATTAATCAAAAAATCGAAAATTGACCACCACACGGAGGTTTTAATCTTTTGTTTCGATATTCCGACGACTTTGTTTTAAAATAAGAGTTTTAAGGATTCTTTTATTTCAAACTGTCAAAATCTGATATTCATATTTATTTTGTCTTTTGATTTTTACAGTAAATCATAATGTCTGGATCTACATTTAGTCCACTTGCCACCATACTCACTCAAAACAAGTTAACTGGAAATAACTACACTGAATGGAAACGAAACCTTGACATTGTATTAATTGCGGAGGATCACATATATGTCCTCACCACCCCATGCCCCGAAGAACCTGCGGTAAATGCTTCGGCAGCTGCCAGACGCTAGTTCGATAAATGGAAGAAGTCGAATGGAATGGCTCGTTGCTACATTCTGGCCTCAATGGCTAGTGTGTTGCAACACTAATTCCAGTCGAACAATTTCGCCAGTGACATTATCGAATCCCTGAAGAAGATGTTCGGGGAGCATGGCAGGCCTGTTAGACAGGTAGCTATGCAGAAGATAATGAGTGTTAAGATGTTGGAAGGGACTCCAGTCCAAGACCATGTTTTAAAAATGATTGGTTATTTGAATGAGCTGGAGACCCTAGGTGCCAACATCGATGCACAGACCCAAGTTGATATAATCCTCAATACGCTGTCACCATCATTCGCTCAATTTAAACTGAATTATAATATGAATAAAATGGATTTTTCAATGAGCGAATTGATGAGTTCTCTTTTGGCGGCGGAAGGGGTGATCAAACCTGGGGGCAACGTTCTAAACGTTGAGAAAAGCGCTTCCTCTTCCCGATCTACACCGAAAGGAAATAAAGGGAAGAAGTAGGCTGGCACTGGTGGTCCAAGTGTTGGACGGGTCCCTAAGATTGTAAAATCTACAGGAAAAGGTAAGGGCAAAGGGAAGGTGGGTGGCCAAGGCAAAGAAAAGTGTTTCCAATGCGGTGAGAAGGGCCACTGGAAGAGGAACTGTCCAGAATTCTTAGCTACAAGAGTTCAAGGTATGATTGAATCACATGTGATTGAAGTAAGTTTTATTACGGATACTTCAAACACTTGGTGCATTGATTCTGGTGTGACTAACCATATCTGTAATTCGTTGCAGGGGTTCAGATCAACCAGGAAATGCAGTGATGGGGAGATCGTGCTTACTCTAGGTTCTAGCGCAACCGTATCTGCAGTTGCTATAGGAGTCGTAGTTTTAGAATTTCTAGACAATAAAGTTTGATTTTATCAGATGTACTTTACGCCCCTTTAATGATACGTAATTTAATTTCAGTTTCTAATTTAACAAATAATGGTTATTCCTTTCATTTTGGAACTGAAGTTGTTATTAAAAGTAATAATTCTTTTATATGTTCTGGTGTTAAATCAAATGGTTTGTATGTGATAACTCCCAATATTTCTAAAGATTCTTGCTTGGAACTTAATAACTCAGTGGTAACTATACCATCTAAAAGAGAAGAACCTTCCACTAATCCAACAAGGCTTTAGCATATGAGGCTTGGCCATATCAATCTAAATAGGATTGGCAGACTAGTCAAAGAAGGGATCTTAGGCGATTCGGTTCTCAAACCAATGGAAGTCTGTGAGTCTTGTTTAGAGGGTAAGATGACCAAAAGGCCCTTTGCCGTAAAGGGCAATAGGACCAATGCATTATTGGAATTAGTTCATACTGATGTGTGTGGACCAATAAATATTAGAGCAAGGGGTGGTCATGAGTATTTCATAACATTTACCGATGACCACTCTATGTATGGATTTGTGTACCTAATGCAGCACAAGTCTGAAGCCTTTGAAAAGTTCAAAGAGTTGAGGGCTGAAGTGGAAAAGCAATTGGGCTCACATCTCAAGGCCATTCAATCTGATCGAGGTGGCGAGTACCTCTCTAATGAGTTTATTGATCACCTCGTACAAAATGAGATTCTGTCACAGTTGACTGCACCTGGCACGCCTCAGCAGAATGGTGTAGCGGAGAGAATGAACCAGACTCTTTTAGACATGACTAGGTCAATGATGAGTTATTCAGAGTTGCAATTATTCCTTTGGGGTTATGCTTTAGAAACCGCTGCATACATACTAAATCTAGTACCAAGCAAATCTATTCCCAGGACACCATGGGAGATATGGATTGGGCGCAAGCCTTTTTACAACATCTCCGGATATGGGGGTGTCCGACACATATGCTGAAAGGAAAGATGAGCAAGTTGGATTCTAGATCAGAAGTATGTTATTTTGTAGGTTATCCAAAGGGTACTTATGGATGGTATTTTTATGATCCAAGAGAACAGAAAGTGTTTGTTAGTACAAATGCTGTTTTCTTGGAGGATGATTATATCATGAACCATAAACCTAAGGGAAGGATAGATCTGAGAGAAATAGAAGGAGAGCCCTCAGTCCAACCCGCAGTTGATAACGATGAAAATCAAGAAAATACCACTTTTTTTACCCATTTCCGCACCGGTACTTCGTCGTAGTGGAAGGATTATTAGCCAGCCTGATAGATACATGTTCTTAGGAGAAGTTTTTGAAGCTGTCTCCATAGAATCTGAATCTGACCCTGCCACATACAAAGAGGCAATGGCTGATGTTGATTCAGTTCATTGGGTTAAAGCTATGAAGGCTGAATTGGAATCTATGGATTCCAATCAGGTCTGGGATCTTGTAGAACTTCTAGCCAATATTAAACCCATTGGCTGTAAGTGGGTCTACAAGTGGAAAAGAGGATCTGATGGAAAGGTTGAGACTTTTAAGGCAAGGCTTGTAGTGAAAGTTTATACTCAGAGGGAGGGCATTGACTATAAGGAAACCTTCTCGCCGGTAGCCATGCTCAAGTCCACCAGAATACTCTTATCCATTGCTGCATGCCTAGATTATGAGATCTGGAAGATGGACGTCAAGACTGCATTCTTGAATGGCAATCTTGCGGAGGACATCTATATGCAACAACTAGAAGGGTTCATAGCTGGTCGAAAAGGTAACTTGGTATACAAGCTGCAAAAGTCCATTTATGGGCATAAGCAGGCATCCAGGAGTTGGAACATCCGATTTGACCAAGCGGTCAAGTTGTTTGTTTTCATACAGAATCTGGATGAACCTTATGTATACAAGAAGTATGAAGGAAAAGTGGTGGCTTTTCTTGTACTTTACGTTGATGACATTCTACTCATTGGGAATGATGTAGCAGCATTGTCAACGGTCAAGGTTTGGCTAGCTAGTACTTTTGCTATGAAGGATATAGGAGAGGCGAGCTATATTCTTGGGATAAAGCTCTTTCGGGATCGCAAGCGATAGATAATGGGATTGTCTCAAGCTGGTTACATCGATAAGGTGCTAACTAGGTTTTCAATGGATAATTCAAAGAAAGGTTTGTTACCTTTCAGGCATGGTTTAGCGTTCTCTAAGGACCAGTGTCCTAATACACAGGAGGAGAGGAATCGCATGGCAGGAATTCCATATGCTTCGGCAGTTGGAAGTCTCATGTATGCGATGTTATGCACTAGACCAGATATCTGTTTTGCCGTTGGCATGGTTAGCAGGTATCAATCGAATCCGGGTCCAGAGCACTGGCCAACCGTTAAGCACATTCTTAAGTACTTGAGAAGAACTAAAGATTACATGCTTATGTACGGCTGTAGTGAGTTAATTCCAGTAGGATATACTGACTCGGACTTTATGTCAGATAAAGATTCGAGGAAGTCAACATCCGGACATCTCTTTACTTGGGAGGTGGTGCTGTTATTTGGAGGAGCATTAAGCAGAAATGCATTGCAGACTCAACTACAGAAGCTGAGTATGTGGCTGCTTGTGAAGCCGCAAAGGAAGTTGTTTGGCTCAAGAAGTTCCTTATGGAGCTCGAGGTGGTACCAGCGTCGCTGTCACCTATTACGCTATACTGTGATAATAGTTGGGCAGTGGCTCAGTCCAAAGAGCCAAGGAACCACAGGAAGGGAAAGCACGTAGTGCGGAAATATCATCTTATCCGAGATATTGTTCAACGTGGAGATGTGACTGTCACCAAGATTGCCACCGCTGACAATCTTGCTGATCCGTTTACAAAGGCCATGCCACAGAAGGTCTTTGATCGTCATCTAGATAGTCTAGGTCTTAGATGTAGTTTTGAATGGTTATGAGGGCAAGTGGGAGTTTGTTGGGTTTGTGCCTCAAACCATTACTTTATATATGAGACATTAACATTTTAATATATGGATATCAGCTTTACATTTAGTTATGTATGTTTCTTTCATGAGATGATTGTTATCCTTAAGTATCATAGTAAGTAATGCGCGTATGTATGAGATACATACAATTGAGATACGAATTACTATTCTTTGTTACTTAGAACGTGTCACAGTGGATGATGAGACTGGATATCTCATCAGGTTTACACTGTAGCATGATTAACTACCATTGGATGGAGTGATTAATCTCAATCACTAGAGTGTAACTCTTAGTTAATATGCTAGTGCTTATAGTGCATTGATGGACCTGAACTTTCCTATTGACTCTCAAGACTGTCAATCAGTTGATAGGAACTCATAACTTGTATAAGGTACGTGTTCTCAATCTTGAGACGATTATGAACATAGACTGTGGATATGACTGCTTTGACTTACCAATCAGTGAGGTCTATTGAAGATCAACAACTGGTATCTTGGGTATGTCATGTTCATAGGGTTGTGAACATATATTGTCAAGATAGAATCTACCCTCTGATTCAGAGTAAGCATTCCCTTGAGAATGTCACCAAGTCGATTACTGAGTACTGCAGTCTTGTTGATAAGAGTTATCAACATGTTTGGTAATCATGAGAGGTGAATGGGACTCAAGGAATACAAGAAGTAATCGTGATTCAGGTTGACAGTAACAGTTATCCAACTACCTGAATATGATTACGAATGCTGAAGGTAGAGGGACATTAGTACAACATACAAGTCTAGTTATCGCTTCGGATATGTTCTTTTGCGTTGGAGTTCAGTTATCGTTTTATAGTGGAGTAAACGTTAACTGACCTGTTAGTTAGTTTGCTGATCAAAGAGTTTGGTCACGGTAATTAACAAACTAGTCTGAGCCAACAATAAAGAGCCTAGGAGGTCCCACTCTTAGCTCCACCAGGATACTTGGAAAGACACATGAGGGAGTTGTCAAGACAAGTTCAATCGATTGAAGTATGTTCGATCGATTGAAGTCTTGGCAGTCTCGATCGATCGAGAATGGTTCGATCGATCGAAGGTTCGATCGATCGAAGATCTTCGATCGCTCGAAGTCTAGGTCGGTTCTGGGAATCTATAAATAGGGCAGCTGCGTTCTGGAAAATGAGTTCATCGTTTTTATTAACCAGACGCTGCAGAAACTGTTTTAGTCTTCCTAAACCTTCCTATCCTCTATATTAGAGATCCCACCATCTTTAGTCTTTCCGGCAGGCATCCGCAGGAGACATAATGGTGAAGACAACCTAGTGGAGGCTGCTGCATCACCAAGGTTGAAGATATCAGAATTGAGTTCAAGACACAAAGGTATAATCTTGTCCCCTCTTGCGCGCATCTATAAAATTACCGAGTAGTAGATCCGGGCATACCAATCAGTTATTATAACTTAACTTTTCCGCTGCGTGTTTAAAATAATTTTTAAACCGGTTTTTCCTTCAGAAAGTGGACAATAATTTTGAGAAATCCCAAAATAGAATAGAAGACTCAAAAAAAGGGACAGAGAGAGTAAAATGTTATTTAGGAGTTGTTAATATCGGCCTTTTTTTTAAAGACATCACTAGTTGATTTTTTTTTTAAGGTAATATTGCATGATAAATATATTTAAAAAATGGGCACTAATTTGTTTTGGAAGCCCTTAGGCGGTCGCCTAACTTGCCTTATGGTTGAGTCACCGATGTTTATTGTCAAGCCAAAGACTCTTGAGCTCGTGGTTGGGAATGCATAAAATAGTTTTAGGGTCGTTTACTATCTTGGTTTTATGAAAACAGTATCATGTTTGTTTGACAAAGAACTTATTTTATACAGGTTGGTGTAGTTACTTTTTAGGTACATATATATGTAGGAGTCCATGCTTAAAAAAATACCCCAAGAACTAATTCCTTGGCAAACCAACTTATATTGATTGGGAATGACCAAAACAGAAGTAGGTTCAATCCCACTCCAATAAAAATATATGATTTTTATGAAAACCAATATGGTGTTAGTTTAATAATTATAATTATAGGTCAAGCATGAACTCTCAAGCAAAAAAAAAAAAGGCGTACGTATTATAACAAACACTTGAATTTGTAGAACTAGTTCGTTGTTATGAACTACATAACCAGATCAGTCCCTTCCGAAACTACCCCAAGTTAAATATGAAAATGAGGCTGAACCTCATCATGTTTTCAACATTTGCAAACAGACCCTAGTAAAAGTACTTGTGGACACGTGAATTTAGATATAGATATATATATATATACTAGTTGGAGTCCCACGCGTTGCTCAAGAAATTTAATTGTGTCATTTTCGTGTGGTTAAGTGGTTGTTAAAACTGTATAATAAGATGTTAAAACGGTTAAATAGGAAATTGTAAATGTAGCTATTTTATCTTAAACTCTTCCTACGGAAGAAGTTGATCATTCTAACTATCTTGTAAATAAGTAGTGAAGGTACCCAATAAATTAGCATTGAAAATATATGCCACAAGTAGGGTATTTCCCCTAAAAAGGAAATGAAAGTGTTTGTAAACCTAATTGATATTGGAAACAAAGATGCCAATCATAAAGATGCAACAGAATGCTGATTTAAATGTAATTATACCTATTAAAATCTATATATCCTAATTTGAGGGAAGAAGTTGACCAAAATGTAAATATTAGTGGCCAATTCATAAATTTTAGAGAAGAAGTTGACCAAAATGTAAATATTAGTGACCAAATCCTAAATAGCCACTAAAATAGCCACTTAATTTTGACTCTTTTTAAAGTGAATAATAAATATCCCAAAACTTACTGATCCAAATGCAATTACACATATTACAATATATGAATCCTAAATTTGAGAGAAGAAGTTGACCAAATTGTAAATATTAGTGACCAATTCCTAAATAGCCACTTTTTTTGACTTTTTTTGAAGTGATTAATAAATATCCCTAAAATTATTGACCCAAATGTAATTAGACACAAGATTGTTGATTGAAAAGTGGGAATACCCAGCAAGATCCGACCAAACCTCATTATTATAATAAATAAAATTTCAAAAGTTGACTTGAATGTAATTATTTTTTAAAATGACCGATTTACCTCACACAAATCAATATATCCGTACGACGTGTAGATAGATGTATGAGTAATTATGGTGTAGTGAAGGACAAAAGAGGAAGTTTATATTTTTTGACGTGCTAGCTTATTCGTTCTTATAGTATAGTATTAAATAAAATTTCAAAAGCTGACTTGAATGTAATTATTTGTCTAAAATGACCGATTTACCCTCACACAAATCAATATATCCTTACGACGTGTAGATAGATGTATGAGTAATTATGGTGTAGTGAAGGGCAAAAGAGGAAGTTTATATTTTTTGACGTGCTAACTTATTCGTTCTTATAGTATAGTAGATATATATATAACAACAAATCAAAAGAAATACGGAGGTTGAGATCTTTGGTTTCTTGTGATTACCAACAAATTATAAAGCCCATTGAGAAGAATCAAACCAACCTTAATTCAAAGTCGAGTTTCAATCAACGCGTATGAACGGTATATGAAAGTTACATAGAATTTCGATATACGAGAGGAACTTCAACTCACTCCAATGGAACCACAATTTCATGGAAGAAGTGCAGTAGACTTGAAATATTATAATATATATATACACTCACATATGTATGTATATATTTGTAAGAGAGGCGGCTCTAAATATGAACTGCGTAGGTTTTACCAAAAAGGCAAAAAAGGGTACTTTTGACTGTGTTCCTCTATTATAATTTATATTACCATGGCTTTGGTTTTTAAACAAAAAGTAAAATTTAGTAATTTTGGTTTGATAAAGAATCAATTATAGGAATAGTTTTAGGCTAAGCACGGACTCTGATGCGAACAAAAGGGCTTATACCAAGCACTTGAAATTGCAGAACTAGTTCACTTATGAAACACCAAATCATTTCTTTTTTTTCTCAACAGATTTCAATGTTAACTTGTAAAAAAGTCTAAACCTGACGGACTCTGATGCGAACAAAAGGGCTTATACCAAGCACTTGAAATTGCAGAACTAGTTCACTTATGAAACACCAAATCATTTCTTTTTTTTCTCAACAGATTTCAATGTTAACTTGTAAAAAAGTCTAAACCTGATCCTATTTTGGACATTCCCAAACAGGCTCTTAGGAATAAATTTAAACCGACACATATTCTTATGTAATAAATTGCGTGTTTCGGACACTTGAATTTATAGAATCTATACACTAACCGGCAATTAGCATTCCCAAACAAGCCCTTAACTAATCAAAACAAATATGGAGGTCGAGAGAGCTTTGGCTTCTTGTGAATAACCTACAAATCATAAACCCTTCAAACAAACCGTAATTTTCAAAGTCAAGTTTTCAATCAACACGTCTGATTGGTAAATGAGACTTGCGTAGAATTTCCAATATACGACAGGGACTTCAATTCACTACAATGGAATCCCCAGTTTCATGGACTTGGTATGCAGTCTAGAAACAAAGGAAGAAATATATATATATATGTATATACATACACATATGTATGTATGTATATGTAAGAGTGGCGGCTCTAGCTAGATATGAATTATTAGTTATTTACCAAAAAGGCAAAAAACAAAATGGGTACTTTTCATTATGTGTTCCTGTATTATATTGCCTTGGCTTTGCTTTTTGAACAAAAAGCAAAAGCTAGTGGTGGGGACAAAAATGAGATTCAAAGTAATCATCATGTGAGGGGTATCATAGGGGCCATTGTAGACAGCACTTCTCGTGCTGGTAAAGAGGCAAGAGTAGCAATGGAGATGGCCATTGCTGATTTCAATGACCAAGCTAAGCAGAGGTTTCTTCTACAGATAAGTGACTCTCATGGTGAACCTGTCCAGGCAGCTCTTGCAGGTAAACACACACACACACACAAATATATATATATATATATATATTGGCGGATTCAGGAATATGAAAGTTAGGATAGATTGACTGAAGGGCGGAGTTAAGATTTTATTTAGGGGTTGGTATTGGATTAATCTATATAATAATGAACATATACGGAAGTTGGCACTACTCACGAAGAAGATTTTTTGGGGTCTATTTTTAGGTTAAATTTTCTTAATATTTTTCTTTTCTTTTCTTTTTCTTTTTTTTTTTTTTTTTTTTTTAAATTTCATAATAAGGGTTGATTTCGTAATTTGTAAAGTTTAAGAAATGGTAAAATAATTTGGGTTAGACTAAATTGAGAAGTACTTGAGAATATTGATGAGTTTAATATTTTGGTACTAGCTGGGTTGATTTACAACTATGGGCCAATATAGTAAACATGTTTTTTTGAAATAAAATTATGGATAATTAATTAACGGTCCTTCAGTATGACTGGAATAGGAAATTAGTCCAGCTAGGTTTTTTTTTTTTTTTTTTTCAAATGATAAAGACGTACATGAGTTTTTAAATTGTTTGACATTAAGCCCATTTTTAAATTGAAAATAAGGTTTTTGACAAATTTACCATTATTTTCACACGTAAACAAGATGGTAAACTAATGTCACCTCAGCACGCATCCTAAAATGTGCAAATTACACCCTATCGTTTAAAAATTGTGCAAAATTCACCCAATTACAATAAAAGAAAGGGCGCAATAGGAATATCACATTATTTTCAGCCTAAAATGACCTCATGTGCAGGGGCAGACCCAGGAATGTAGTTTAGTGAAAGCAGAAGCCTATTCGGAGTTCTGAGATAGTGAAATTGATAAATATAAATAACTAATTAAGCTTCGATACAAAATTTTCGTGAAAGAATTAAAGGATAGATTACTTTGTACCCAGTACAAAAAAAAAACAAAACAAAACAAAAAACCTATAGAATTATACTATTTCTATCCAAAAAAAAAAAAAAACACTAAAAATATCGGGTCGGCGCGTTGCCCCTGAATCCCTATAAAAGCTTCTGCTCTCACTGAACTATACTCCAGGTCCGCCCCTGCACATGGGGTTATTTTGGGCTAGAGATAATGTGATATTTCCATTGTGCCCTTGTTTTTTTTTTTTTTTTGTAATTGGGTAGATTTTGCACAATTTTCAAACTGTAGGGTGTAATTTGCACAATCTTCAAACTACAGGGGTGTACTTTGCAATTTACCCTAAAATTTATATATTTGTAATCTAGAAGGAAAGATCTATCAAAGAATGAAAGAATTTCATATTGGGTATTAAAGAATGAAAAAAATTTCATATTACTGTCGAACCACTAAAACGTAATGTCACTGTCTTTTGCGATAGTGACATGATAATTACTCTGATTTTTTTTTTTTGATAATATGCTATTGTCTTTAACTGGACAATAACATCAAAATATTGGCCATAATTTTGTGATTTTAGGTCAATTTGAAGAAAAGCTATTGTCGACGATATGTTATTGCTTCTTTGTTAGATACCATGTTGCTAATCTATAATGGTGTGCTACCGTTTCTTGCATGGGGATAGTTTTTAAAGCTAGACAGTAACATCTACTTAATGACCCTAATTTTGCAACGTTTTGCAACAGTGATGTTACTATCTTTGTAAAAATGTTTAGTTTTTGATAACATGTTACTGTATTTATTTGGAAAATATTATAAATGCTGCATCATCTGATAAAATGGCCAAAATTTTGCAAATATTTGGTCAATTTGAAGAAATGTTACTATCGATAGTATCATTACTGTCTTTGCTTGGGCAACACTTAAAAGACAGTAACATATTGTAAAATGGCCATAATTTTGCAATTCTGTGGCCGTTTTTGATGAATATATATATTTTTGATTTGGGGTAATTTTTCGAGATCTACGCAATGGAAGTGTCGGTTTTACAAAAAAATAATTCGTTGATATCCGTTTGTGATCGAGCTATAAAATTTCATTTTTTTTTTAAGAACTTTATAGGCACTATGGATCTTGTTTTGTAGATCATTTTATATAAAATTAATTGAAAACCAATTTGTAGTTTGAAAGTTATGGCATTTTAAAAATTGAAAAATAAGGAAAAAATAACTATTTTGTTGGTTTGTTAGCTAATATTAAGGAGCACTCACGTTAATAGCATTTTGGGGACTATTTTGGTCCAAAGAAAATTGGTGAACCTTTGGCATTAAAAAAAACACGCGTGGACTAATCCTCTATTTTTGACCAGTCTAGGGACCTTTGGCCACACGCCCCAAAAAATTAAGAGGGTTGAACTAAAAAAATGAGTTGAGCCAAATATTTAGGGTGAACTAGATTATCACTTAACTACATAATGTGTTATGTTTGAATTGAACAATATTGATTTGGGTTAAAAAGAGAAGAATGATAAGATTTTTTTGTCAAATAGTCGGGTGGACTAACCTACAATTAAGCTAAAATATTACAAATATAATTTTTTTTTTAGTGAAATTAGGGGGTACAACTCGGCAGAAGCTCTGCCCTTTGTTAGACAAAAATTACCAATTTTTTGGGTAAATGGTATTGACCACCCCTGAGGTTTGTCATAATATCAGAGACCTTAACTGAGTTTTGAATTATATCATCGACCTCCCTTAATTGTAAAAATATGTATTACTAACCTTCCTTCTGTCAAGGAGAGTCGATGAAACCTCGTGATGTCAGCAAAATTTTAAGGTGAACTGGCATTGTTTCTCTTGTTTTGACTAATTGACCAAAATAAACTCACAAGCTTGTGTCAAATGACACAAATGCATTGAAATTCAGTATTCACGTTACATATTTCACCCATACCTTGAAATACTTCATTTAAGGGCATTTATATCATTTGATACAAGCTTGAAATACCTGATTGGATTAATTTATTTAATGTGCCCTTGCCAAAAAAAAAAAAAAAAAAAAAAAAAAACTAACAAATTCTAACCTACATGAATGCAGCCAGAGATCTTACTTTCACACAAGAAGTTGATGCCGTTATGGGACCACACTCATGGGAAGAATCAGCCTTAATTGCAGACATTGGCAGCCAATCTCATGTCCCCATTGTTTCTCTTTCTCTCTCTACTCCACAATGGGCAACTAAGAAATGGCCATTCCTCATACAAGCCTCACCAACCAAACACACCCAAATGAAAGCCATAGCTGCTATTGTACAATCTTGGGAATGGCATAGAGTCAATGTAATATATGAGGACACAAGCTCTGCTTCTGATGGTGTCATTCCTCATCTTTCTGGTGCCTTGAAACAAAATAACATCGAAATAAGTCATTTCCTTGCTCTCTCTTCTTCTTCTACTTCTTCTTCATTAGAAGAAGACCTTGAGAGGCTTAAAAAGGACCAATGCAGAGTCTTTGTGGTCCACATGTCTATCGAATTGGCTACAAAATTGTTCGAAAGTGCGAGTAAAGTGGAGATGATGACAAAGGGTTACGTTTGGATCGTCACAGACACCGTTACAAGTCTCATAGATTCTTTCAATGTTTCAATGATTTCCTCGATGCAAGGCGTCTTGGGAGTCAAGAGCTATTTTTCGGTCTCCGAGTCTCGATTCCAAGACTTCAATAGAAGATTTGGTGCGAAGTTTAGAATGGATCATCCAGAGGAAGAAAGCCATGTGCCGAGTATTTTCGCAGTTAGAGCATACGATTCCACGTGGGCAGTCTCTCTGGCCTTGAATGAAAGCCAAAATGGTGGCCAATCATTGCTAGATAAAGTTTCGTCAATTGATTTCAATGGCTTAATTGGTAAAGTCAAGTTCATTGATAGAAAAATAGTTGATCAGACTCGAGATGTTTTTCAGATTGTGAATGTGATTGGAAAGAGTTATAGAGAGTTTGGATTTTGGTCAAATGACTTGGGTTTCTCAGAGACTATAAACGAAACAGCTATTCACAACTCTTCTATGCAGAATTTGGGGCAAGTGTTTTGGCCAGGAGGGCCTTCACATACTCCAACAGGATGGTCTGTTTCTGAAAGTGCCAAACCATTGATAATTGGGGTGCCCACAGGGGGGTCATCAATAGAACAATTTGTGAATACGGTTGTTGATAAGAAGTCTAACATTATTTCTTACAGTGGATTTTCAATTGAAATCTTCAAAGAAATCGTAGAACGCTTGCCGTACCATCTTCCATACAAATTCTCTCCCTTCAATGGCACATACAATGAATTGGTAGAGCAAGTTTATTTAAAGGTCAGTGTGTACTTACTTCTTCTTCATGAGTTCTTAGTAATTTTGACCACACAAAGTTTGAAACAATAGTTTGTCTTGAACAGATTCGTTGAACGAATCAAAACCGACACGGTTTTTGATAATGCTTTTGTTGCCATAACCTATTTCTATTTCTTTTCTCATTCAAAGTGAAAATTTGTCATCTAACAAACATATAGAGTACTCTTAAGTGGAACTACATAAATCATTGTGTTCCTCTTATGTTTTATTTTTTCTTCTTTGATTTTTTTGTTTTTTGTTCTTGTTTCATATCGAGTCCATTTCAAACTATCACAATGATTTTTGCATTCATATGATAGTCATCGAGAACATTAGGTACTTTATTCGTGCAAAATTTCTCACTTTGAATAAAATTTACACATTTTGGAGTAGAAATTCGATGCAGTAGTTGGTGATGTGGCAATAGTAGCCAATCGATGTCGACATGCAGAGTTTACGCACCCCTACACGGAATCAGGATTGGTGATGATAGTCCCTGTTCAATCAGAACTCTGCAATAAAGCTTTGTTATTCTTGAAGCCCTTCACAAAAGCCATGTGGGTACTGATTCCAATCATCAACATTTACAATGGCTTTGTGGTGTGGCTAATAGAGAGAAATCATTGCCCTGAACTCAAGGGCTCTCCAATGAATCAAATAGGAACACTTCTTTGGCTAGGCTTTACCACGCTATTCTCTTTACAAGGTAAAACACACTTCTGTTGTACAATAGACAAGGATGGATCCAGAGAGGGGCAAGCGCAAAAAGGAGTGACCTCCCCCTAGATTTGAAAAAAAAAAAAAAAAAAAAAAAATTTCTATCTATACTAGTAGTATTTAGAAAAATACTTTAAGGATATAAGCTCGCCCCTCCCTTAATTTTTTTTTGTAGTAATTATCAAGCTGCACCCACCCCCCCCCCCCCCCCCCCCCCCCCCTCCCGTTCAATTCCTAGATCCGTCTTTGAATATGGAACTTAATAAGTTTTTATTGTTGAATTGTTGCTAAAGCTTCCCTTAAATTTTTTTTTTTTAGTAATTATCAAGCTACCCCCCACCCCCAAGCTGAATTCCTGGATCCGTACTTGATTATGGAAATTAATAAGTTTTTATTGTTGAATTGTTGCTAAAGCTTTTTCTGGTTTGGTTTGGTGGAGTTAGGAGCAAAACTTCATAGCAATTTATCGCGGATGGCAATGGTGGTGTGGCTATTTGTTGCGCTAGTCATCACACAGAGCTATACAGCTAGCCTCACTAGCATGCTCACTGTCCAACGGCTTGAACCTACAATAGCTGATATTGAGACACTGAAAAGTAGCAATGCAACGGTTGGCTATGCTAGCGGATCGTTTGTTTCTAGTTACTTGGTTGATGTGCTACAGTTCAAACAAAACAACATCAAGCATTTTACAAAACCAGAACACTATGCCCAGTCACTCAAAAATGGTTCAATAATGGCTGCCTTTCTTGAAGTTCCTCCCGCGAAACTATTCCTAGCCAAATATTGCAAGAGCTTCATCATAGCTGGACCAACGTACGAAATTGGAGGATTCGGATTTGTAATTCCCTACTTCTCTTTTTTTCTCCTTTCATTTTTCTTATTAGTGCAAAAGGGAAATATTTGAAAATAAAATTGACATGTCCACACAAAATCTCAATGCAAAATGATGTGGCATGCAGTAGGTGTTTTGAAAATTACTAGAGACACTAATATATTTCATTTACGAGAAACTAGGTATAACCCGTGCCTAAAGGCACTATTGAGCAGGGGCGGACCCAAATGGAGACCGGGAGGAGGGGGGGCCACGGCCCCTGCAAAAATTTTAAAAATTTTGAGAGTCTAAATAGAATTTTGAAGATTTGAAAATATTTTATATAGTGGCCCCCCCAAATTTGTGACTTTACATGTAGAGATTCTTAATACATAGTGTCCATTTGATTTTCATTATGTTAAAATGGTGATGTGTTAAAAATAACATTGCAGGATTAATAACAATATTCACTAATGTGACAGTGTGACATTAAAAGTCCCTATTAATAGTGAAAGGGAAGAGTAATATCCCCTTATTCAGCTCAGGAGATAAACAATGTCTAAATCAAATTTGCCACAACTACTTGTTCGACTCTTTGTCTCACTTAAAAATTTAAAATATGTATAAGTGACCCAAAAAAAAATTTTCGGGGGCAACCCCCGCATGGAACTTGGCCCCCCCTAGCACAAAATCCTGGGTCCGCCACTGCTATTGAGCAATTTTAACTACACGTGCTTTCGGCTAATAATTAACTCCATGTGCCTTATGCGATTGATATTTTTTCGTGCCTTCAACACTTCCTGATAAATTACGACAAGACAACCAATATGCCAAAAGCCATTAAGCCCAAATGCCCTTAGGCGAAATTAAACCCTTAAATCAAAAGCCATTAAGCCAAACAACCCTTAAGAGTAAAGACAAAAGCTCTTAATTATCCCCTAAGTCAAAAGTCTTTAAATTAAACAGCCCTTAAGCCAAACATCATTAACAGCCCTTAAGCCAAACACCATTAAGCCAAACTCAAACCACCTTTAAGCTTTTAAACCAAAATTCAAACCACCCTTGAGACAAAAGCCAAAAATCATTTGTGGACCATAAGATTAAACTTTAAAGGCGCCACAAGTATTCCTAACCCTTTATGTCTATTACTGACATATATTTTAAATGAGTCTCACACAAGAAAGAAGAATGAGAGTTTCAATATCTTTCTCATTTTTTGTTTTACCAGTTTTTATGAAAAAAAAAAACATATATATGTTAGTTTTACAAAGAACATGTTTTTAAGAGCTAATCGATCAAAATTCATTATTATACTTTTGGCACCAATTCAAATGTATAATGCATATATGAGATCAAATATATAATCATAATATTGGTCTGATCAGGTGTTCCCGAAGGGATCTCCCATTCTTGGCGACGTAAACAAAGCCTTACTGAAGGTGTTCGAAGAGGGCAAGTTTAGAGAGCTAGAGAACATGATGACAGCATCCGAGAAGTGTGTGGATGTGGAAACTATGGACTATGAAAATGCTGCCAGTCTTAACCTCGACAGCTTTTCAGCACTCTTTTTATTAACAGGAGGCACATCAACGGTTGCTCTAGCTATGTATATGTTTCTTGCTGGCAAGTGGAAAATTAACAAGTCTGTATTTATATTGCTTCAACACAAAAACATTTGGACACTCATGTTGGCTGTTATAAAAAATTGGGGGCAGCCCAAAAGACGATTCTCTAGGAGAGTTAGTGATACCACGTCGGACTCGTGGACTCAAGTTTAGAGACACCTCATATAATACTTAGCTTTCTTGCTAGAGAGAACTTTCTGAAAATTTGCCCAGTTTTCATAACTAAATCTATACAAGTATGATGCAACATGAAGAGAGACTGAACTAACACTTCACTATTGTTGTACTACAAAGACAGCTATGTTAATTCTTACAAAACCATAATATAACTACCAAAGTATTTATCTCAATAGCGATCAATTATGTTACTTTGTAAGTTTTAAATGTTTGTATTGTAATTAAAACAAAGGGTAAAATACATTTTGTACCCTCAAACTATACCATGTTTTGCACTTTTGTCCCTAAATATTTTTTTTTCTTCGTCTTTTGGTCCCTCAACTAATATTTTGTTGCATTTTGTGGCAGTTTGCCCCCTCCGTTACTTTTAACGGCTAAAAGTGACGGAAAAAGTTATTTTAATTACATATATGCCCCCTATTTGGTAGCAACTATCATTTTTTCAATACTTATGAAACTCCAAAAGCTAAAATAAAATATTTAACAAAAATAGCCTCTGCAGTTACAATTGACGAAATGCTACCTTGGACAACTCTTACCAATTGCAATTTTTTGTGATTTAATTACATTAAAAAAAAATAACTGCCAAACCTTCCACAAGGGGTACTTTTGAACTCTTTGATAGATTTCTACCTTTTACTGAGCTCTTCTACTTGTTGAAGTGTGTTGTACCTTGTAACAATCCTAAAATTTCTGAGTATATAAGTAATTATTTTAATTATTATTTTCTGTTAGCAATATTATATGACAGTGCTTAGGTAAGACACGTGTTTGAAAATTTTAAGTTTGGAAGGTCCATAAATAAAATCGCTAGTGAGCCCGTTTAATTTGAGTGTTACATTTCATTAATTTATATATATTAAAGAAAGTGAAGGGTTGATATGCATTTTTTTTATAGTGTTTGTAGGCTCGTGAATGTGTCATACAGTGTATCTGGTATGAAAATTAAGTACCCGGGGCATGAGTACCCTTTAGATTAGCCATTTGAGTGATTTTGGTTACATTATGGGCTCATATCGGCCTCTTTTGTGAGTCTACTAGTAGAAAAATGGAATTTATATGTATGTATGTATGTATGTGTTGTTTATATAAAGAAAAGAAAGGGAAAAAGAAAAGAGAGAACACTCGTGAGATAGAGAGAGAAAAAGAAGAGAAAAGAAAGAAAAGAGTTGAAGAAAAGAGGAACACTGAGTGTGAGATCCCGTCCCACATCGGATAAATATAAAAAGTTAATCTGGTATATGTAGAACCAAGAGGGCTACTACTAACAACTTGGGCTTAAGCATTTTAAGGGCCAATGTGGTAGGCTCGTCAAGTTGTTGGGCTAGTGGATCTCTTGGGGCGTTACAAATGGTATCAGAGCCAACCCTGGTCCAGTAAGGGCGCCGTGGGCGGTGTGGCAGAGGAGTAGAGGCTCCGGAGAGGGGTAGAGGCCTCGAGGTAGTATACCTTGTGCACGCTTATGGGCTACTCTGTGGTCACCAATGATCTGCTTCCACATCGACAGCCAGGGGAAGAACCGGGCCAACGCGACGAGGACGCCGCGTCTCTGAGTGGGGGAGATTGTGAGATCCCGTCCCACATCGGATAAATATAAAAAGTTAATCTGGTATATGTAGAACCAAGAGGGCTACTACTAACAACTTGGGCTTAAGCATTTTAAGGGCCAATGTGGTAAGCTCGTCAAGTTGTTGGGCTAGTGGATCTCTTGGGGCGTTACAAATAGATTTGAGAGAGTACCAAGACTCGAACACATGCACTCCCATTGGAGTGACAACAATTACCACCAGGGTGTACCACAAAGGCATTCAAAGCCTCGGATCATACCATCACTAATGCACCGGATCTCATCAGAACTCCGAAGTTAAGTGTGCTTGGGCGAGAGTAGTACTAGGATGGGTGACCCCCTGGGAAGTCCTCGTGTTTTCTGTCACGACCCAAGTCTCATTCAGTAAGATATTGTCCGCTTTGGGCCCAAACCCGCACGGATTTGTTCTTGGGTCACTACCCAAAAGGCCTCTTACTAGGGAGACTTGGAACCACACATATATAGCACATTACTTTTCCACACCCAGAACAAAAGATATAAACATTGTGATTCCCCGGCATTCCTTGGCCTCACTCTTCACGCTTCTTCTTTCCATTTTTCTTCTCACCTGCAATGGAGTAGATCTTTATTACTCAGCTATATACTGAGTGTACAAATTCTAACATATGCATATATGAAAAAACTTGTTTTAATCTCATAATCACATAAATAGTCGCTAGGAAGAAAAATACGCCTTCATCTGATAGCGGTAAGTCCAAGCCTTAAACCGCGATGTCAATGGCTAGTCCAAGCCTACAACTATTACATCCCCAAGTGCCTGGCAAGTCCAAGCCTTAAACCATTCACAGTAGTCGTCGCTACTAAAATTCTCAAACATCAAGAAGCTTACTCCGTCATGAATTTGTATAATTCGTCCCTTTAACCCATATAGACAACTCAACGTGCTCGCGAAAATTTAGACATGCATTTCACATTTAATCGCGTGCATAATTAATGGGTTTAAGATTAATACATGAATTTTGCCCGGATCACAATTTCGTCATCGAAATCTAAAACATGTATTTTACCCATATAACATAGGTTAGGATTTCATACCTCGTGCAAATTTTCTCAAACTTTGAGGGAAGTACAACGGAGGCAAAGAAATGACGGATCTCCATTTTTAGACGATTCCTACAAGTATATACATATTTTTCCCAGATTTCTTAGAAATTAGATTTTTACAAAAGTTAGCCAAACATGGCCGAGTGACTATCCAAACGTAGGTCTTACCTCAAGGAGTCCAAATCTAGAATCTGGAGAAAATCTGACGGACGAAAGGTCACTGATCATCGTCGCAAAGCCTATGACAACAAATCTCCCTTTCTTACTCCTCTCCAACGATATTTTATACGGTTTGTGAAATAATGAATTTCACCCCTCCTCTATTTATAGACAATCTTTTTGGAAATCGTGTTTACCACCTCGCGATTTCTCAAAACTTTTAATTAACTCCTGAAACGTCGCACACATTCATTTTATGACTTTACGAGTGAAAATTATAAATTATAAAAGTTTTCAACTAAGTCTCGTTTGGGTCCAAAATTACGTTCGAAAACTAAACTTGTGGAATTTCTACACAACCTCTCTCTTATTTAACGCGTCACTCACGTTCTCACCACAGTGTTCAAAATGCTCTACAACGATAATAAAACTACCAAAAATTATACTACACAAGTATAATTCACTATTCACAAAATACCATATATTACAAATAACATTTAAATCATATAAATGTCATTTAACCATGCTAAATTAAA
Organism: Hydrangea macrophylla; assembly: GCA_033977485.1. NCBI lineage: Eukaryota > Viridiplantae > Streptophyta > Magnoliopsida > Cornales > Hydrangeaceae > Hydrangea > Hydrangea macrophylla. The sequence goes on along the minus strand of CM066990.1, from coordinate 66,074,091 downwards.
AAAAATGAACTTTCAAGTTCCCGTGCCTCCACTGATATCCTATCGTTGACTCACAGTCAACTCCAGCTCAAATCATTAATAAACATTAATAATTCCACAAAATCTCAAGTTATGCATTTTAAAACAATGAAATTCTGGAATGGGTGTGACAACTCTCCCCTCCAAAAAGGAAGTTTGTCCCCAAACTTACACCTCATACGTCGAACAGATATAGATACTCGTTCTTCATCTCTTCCTCACTTTCCCAAGTAGCTTCTTCAATTGTATGGCTACTCCATAACACTTTCACCATCGGAATCGTCTTCGTTCTTAACACTTGCTCTTTCCGATCTAGTATCTCCACGGGATGTTCTGTATAGGTTAAGTCTTCTTGAATCTGTAATGGTTCTGGCACTACGATCTTATTCATATCTGTCATGCATCGTCTTAGCATCGATACATGAAAAATATTGTGTACATGTTCCTATTCTGATGACAACGCCAATCGGTAAGCCACTGGTCCTATTTTCTCTATGATCTCAAAAGGTCTTACAAATCTCAGATTGAGCTTTCCTCTCTTTCCGAATCGTACAATGCCTTTTGAAGGCGATACTATCAAGTATACAAAATCTCCAACTATAAACACTAGTGGTCGTTGCTTAGAGTCCGCATAGCTCTTTTGTCAACTCTGAGCTGCCTTAGTCGCTCTTGGATCAGCTTTACCTTCTCAGTAGTCACCTGTATTAAATCAGGTCCTAGTAACTTTCTTTCTCCAAATTCGGTCCAACAAATCGGTGATCGACATCTACGCCCGTATAAAGCCTCGTACGGTGCAATTCCAATACTTGACTGGAACCCATTATTATAAGTAAATTCTATCAATGGTAAATGTTTTTCCCAGTTATTCCCAAAGTCTAACACACACAATCGAAGCATATCCTCTAACGTTTGAATCATACGCTCTGACTGTCCTTCAGTCTGAGGATGAATGCTGTACTAAAATTCAGCTTCGTACACATAGCCTTTTGCAAACTTTCCCAAAACCTCGATGTAAAACTATTGTCGTGATCTGATACAATCACTGCTAGAACCCCGTGTAGGCTTACAACATCTTTCACATATAACTCTGCTAACTTGGATGGCTTAGTCATCTTGATCTACAAAAAATGAGCTAATTTCGTCAATTTATCAACTATAACCCAAATCTTGTCATTCTTATAGACGATCGTGGATATCCAGAAACAAAATCCATTGTAATCTCATCCCACTTCCACTCTGACACAGGCAACGGTTGTAGTAGTTCCACAGGTACTTGTCTTTCTGCTTTGACCTGTTGATATGCCGAACACTCTGAGACATAGTTAGCAATTTAATGCTTCATACAATCGAAATCGAAGAATAAATCCACAGAGTCATTTATATCATCAAACACTTCGGAGCTTCAGGTGGCCAGATTTACCAAATGGGGAGAGTGGCGACGCCGTAGGTGGTGGTGAATGCTCTTCCTCCATCGCAAAAAGTTTTCCCATAAGTTTCGGTACATCTTGTTACTCCCCGGATGCACTGAATATCTAGTACTATATGCTTTTTCTAGAATCCTCTCTTTCAAGCCTTTCACATTTGGCACACATAATTGATTTCCATGCTTCAACATTCCTTGTTCCAATATGAAATCAGGTCGCTTTCCCAAAGGTATCTCGTCTCTCATTTTGCACATGTAGACATAGTTAAACTGTTCCTTCTCAATCTCATCAATAATATCTGGGTGTGCTATGATCGCCATCATTAATCCGCCATTAGTCTTTGGAATCACATCCAACTCTAACTTTTCCATTTCCTTTACCAATTCTTTTTATTAAGTTAGCTCGTCAGCAAAGTTCTTTGGCGTCTTCTTGCTTAACGCATCGGCTACTACATTAGCCTTCCTTGGATGGTACTCTATTAAAAGGTCATAATCTTTCATTAACTCTAGAGATCTTCTCTATCTCATGTTCAAGTCTCGTTGTGTAAACAGGTATTTCAAGCTCTTGTGGTCCGTGAAGATCTCATACTTTTCCCCGTACAAGTAATGTCTCCAAATCTTCAAAGCATAGATTACTGCGGCCAATCCAAGATCATGAGTCGAATAGTTAACCTCGTGTGTCTTTAACTGTCTAGAAGCATAGGCAATTACTTTACCACCTTGCATAAGTATACATCCCAACCCTTGATGCGAACCATCTCTAAATCACAAATCCTTCGATCTAGATGGTATTGTCAGAATAGGCGCTTTAGTCAATTGTGACTTCAATTCTTGAAAACTGTCTTCACACTATGGACTCCATTCAAAAGTAATACCCTTCCTCATTAACTTTGTCATTAGCAATGATAACTTTGAGAAGTTCTCTATGAATCTGCAATAGTATCCGGCTAAACCTAAGAAACTCCAAATTTCAGATACGGATGTCGGCCTCTGCCAATTAGATACAGCTTTTACACTGTGAGGATCAACTAAAACTCCATTCTTGTCAATAACGTGACCAAGAAAAGTAATGCTAGACAACCAAAATTCACACTTCTTAAATCTACCAAACAACAGTTTTTCCTGTAGTCTCTGAAGTATCATTCTCAAGTGGTTCGCGTGTTCCATCTCACTCAGCGAATAGATAAGAATGTCATCAATGAACATTATCACAAAATCATATAAGTAGTCCTTGAAGACTCGGTTCATAAGATCCATGAATGCGGCTGGTGCATTTTTAACTCCAAATGGCATGACTAGAAACTCGTAATGTCCGTAACGCATCCTGAAAGCTGTCTTCTCAACATCTTTGGCCTTTACTTTCAACTGATGGTAGCCCGATCTAAGGTCTATCTTGGAAAATACTTGTTCCCCACGAAGTTGATCAAATAAATCATCAATTCTCGATAATGGGTACTTGTTCTTGATTGTCAACTTGTTTATTTCTCGATAGTCCACAAACATTCGCATTGAACCATCTTTCTTCTTTACAAACAACACTGGAACTCCCCACGGCGATATACTAGGTTGAATGAAACCTTTGTCAAGTAACTCTTGTAGTTGGATTTTCAATTCTTTCAATTCTACAGGTGCTATTCTATTCGGTGCCTTGGATACAAGTCTTGAGTCTGGCATAACCTCAATGGTGAACTCAATCTCTCTCTCAATCAGAACGTCCGGTAAATCACCCAAGATTACATCCAGATACTCTCGTACTACTGGAATGTCTTCTACTCTTGATTCGGTCGCTAAGATGTCAATCACTAAACATAGGAATCCCTGACATCCCTTCTCAACAATTTACCCGCTCAGATAGCCGAAATCAAATACGGTGGCGGTGTAACCCAATCCCTTGAAAACAAAAGCTTCCATGTACTGGTGATCAAAAATTAACTTCTTTCCACTCATAGTCTCTAGTAGCTTGATTAAGAGCTAACCAATCCATTCCTAGTATCACATCAAAGTAGTTCACAACAATTGGTATAAGGTCTACGGTCATCAACTTCTCACCTAGTTTGATTTCATAATTCTTTTATATCGTAGACATCGTTATTGATTTACTATGTAGTACAGCAACAGATAATTCATATCCTAACGATGTCGATTTAACGTTCAAATGTTCAATAAAGACATGTGATGCAAATAAATGCGTAGATCCTGAGTCAACAAGTATGCGTGCTAAGTATGACATACAAGCACCATATCTGAGACAACTGTCTCTGAAGAGGCCATGTCTCTTGGGTTCATCTGAAATGCTCTCCCTTGATGTTGCTCTGTCCTTTGTCCCCCATCGTTGGATTATCTAGCCTTCGAGCCACTAGAAGCCATAGAACTTGCTCCTTGCTGAGAATGCTTCCTTGGACAATCCTTAGCTTGATTCCCAAATACTCCACAGTCATAACACTTGCCCCTCATGTTAGGAGTTAAATTAGTACTTGTTTGCACCATAAAATATTATTAAAAGTAGAGCCCACTAATTTTGAGAAACAGTAATGCGTGAAGTGTGTACAAAGGTAGGCTGATGGGAAAGGAGGCTGATGCAACGTAATGGTACCATAATCAAGGAATCAAGCCACGTTAGTAGCAGGACAGTAATTAACGGTTATGTTGAGTTAAACAAATGACACGTATGACACAAAGCAGTAACAAGCATAGGTATAAATGAAGCCCATGATTCCAAGATCATGGAGATAGTGGGCAGTTCCTCAGCACAGGAGCAACGGTTATCACTGTTGATATCTATTTAAAGGAATGAAGAAAAGAGAAGAAGGGATCCCAGAGATCAAGAACACTTAGCATTTTCTTTACTTTTTGTCATGTATTTCCTTTGTCTTTAATTACCAGTTTACGTAGGAGTAGCCTTGTAATTAGACTTTAATTAGAAGACGAGATCTTCACTTCTAATTGTACCTTTGTTCGATGAATAGTTTAATGGAATTCATGCTTTTTTTTCCTTCAAGCTAGTCTCAATTTTCTTCACGTTCCAAGTCCTTAATCTTTGGTTAAGGCAATTTGAACCAATTTTGGAGAAAGCTCGTTCCTCTATTTCTCTAACTTGTCTGATTCGTTAAATCGTTCATTTTAAAGAGGGCATTTGTCTGGCACGCTCGCACTTTAGCATCTATATAATTTTCTGCCATACAAATTTTGGCATGCCCGGTGGGATGCTTGTGAGAAATTGAGCAATTCATCATGCCACCAAGAAAGAACTTGTCAAAATATAAAGGGGTCATAGCGCTACATGTGATGGATGCACTGAGAGTGGAAGTAAGTGTTGAAGAGAGTTATCAGTCTCACGCTGGCAGTCATGAGTCACTACAACAATAGCCTGGAAATGTTGAGGCCACTACAGGCGGACCAGATCAACAGGCTCTAAAAGAATATCCATTAGCAATGCATTTCAATTTGGACAGTGTGCTGCATGATTGGCTTCAAGCCAATTCACAGCAAATGTCCACAATTGTGAAACCATTTATAGACATGATGCAGAAGATGGGAGATCAGATTACTAAGAGTATTGAACGATAAATATCATACATGGCAGAAAAATTTGGTCCAGCGTCTTCTTTGAAAGGCAGTGTGCCCAAAAAGAGCTTGTGCATTCCTATAAATCAGGCTCCATAACTGAGTTATGGGAATGTGAAGGTCCTAGCCCGGCATCCAGTGCCTGGTTTTTCAACTCATCTTGGATCAGGCATGTTTGACCATGCGTCAAGTTCTAGTAACCAACTGGGACAGAGTTAAATGGGATAGAGTATGGGGCCTATAGGTGTTCAACGGCCATCAATTGGTCCCAATATAAGCATTAACCCCGAATTCCAAGTTGGACAAATGTTGGTCCCAGTTCATCAGCCTTGTTACTATGATGGTTCCTACCAAGATTAGCTATTTTCTCAATGGGAGGGTCCTCAACCCAACCGCTGCTAATAAATACAAGTCTACCTATCCAAACAGGGACCCACATGGCAAGTTTGTCCCATGCGCAAACTTATCAGACTGTGGGATGTTATCAGCCAACAGGGTAGACTGGGGGGTAGCAATAGTCAATAGGGCAGACTAGGCGGCAGCAACAATCAACAGTGCAGGCTGGGGGGCAACCTAGGCCATCATTTGGTCACGTTGGAGGGTACCAGCAACCGATAGCACCAATTAGAGTTCAATTTCCACCACCTATAGTACACAATGGAATACCCAATTGTCCAATCCATCAGTCGACTAGAAACGAGGTATGTAATCCTTATCACCATGATATTCAGGGCCATATTCCTATAGGGATAAATAGGGATGAAATGATAGATGTAATCAGAGAGCAGGTAAATGGGCAAGTCAATGACCAGTTGAGGACACAGTTTGGTGGAGTTTTTAGGACCCCCATACGTCCACAATATCAGAAGCCATATCCAGACTTTATTGATAGGATGTTCGAGTTTCCTAAATACTTTAGAATACTGAATTCACTTTGTTCTCTGGTGGGGATAGACAAACTACCTTAGAGCACATTGCCCGTTCACATCACAATGTGGTGAGGTTTCTTATAATGATATGTTAAAATTAAGGTTGTTTGCCAATTCACTTACTAGACCTGCCTTTACTTGGTATGTGAACCTCCCTACAGGTTCTGTCCAAACTTGGAAGGATATGGAATGAAACCTCCATAGTCAATTTTATCAGATTAATCCAGACGTGACTATTGCAGATTTAGCTCGACTAAAACAAAATGCAAGAGAGAATGTAGAGACATTTATCACTAGGTTTAAATATGCACAGAATAGGTGCAAGGCTAGGTTGCCAGAAGAAGAATACTTGCGATTAGCCGTTGATAATTTGAAATCTACACTTAGAATGCAATTTGTGGGACAACCATTTACTGACTTGTGCCATGTTGTTGATGCTATGGCGCAGTATAAAAAAGTGATGGATGAGGAAAATCAAAAGAAAAACCATACAAGGGGTGTGCATTACAAGGGACATCATCAGCCTGCCCACTTGGTGGAAATCGAGGATGAAAGTCAAGCTAATGAAGAAAATGAAAACACATATGAATGCGTTGCCACTGAAATGGCCACTCATAAGCCATTCGTATGTGATGTCCTGCGTAAACCACCCCAAGTTCAAGAGAAGAATACCATCAGTCAGGTTGATAAGCCTAATAAAAAAAATATGATTTTGATATCACCAGGGCTGACATGACCTTTGATTGGTTGGTAAAAGAAAAGAAAATAAAATTGACACATGATTTGCCATCAAGCGATGAAATAAAAGGGAAATTTTTTGTAAATGCATAATAAATGGACTCATAGTACTAATAATTGTACAACATTTCACGAGTCCATACAAAAGTGGATAAAAAATGAAGTCATAAAATTCCCTAATAATAGGCCTATGCAACAGGTTGACAAAAACCCGTTCGTGACTGAAGCGCATGTCAATATGGTATTAGCTGATTTTAGCAACATGACAAAGCCAATCAAACCACAATGGCAGATTAAGAATGCCTCTAAAAAAGAAAGGGTGAAAAGTGAGATTTCAGGGCCTAGAGGTCAGTCTAGAAGCCTCAACCCAGAAGCACCACCATTCAAAACAAGGACGGGAGTGTATTATCATGCTTCTAATCCTTATGAATCATACATCATAACGAGAAAGTCTTTACATGAATTACCAGAGGCCAGCGAATAGCCAGTTCTTTGTATTAGTTGCGTAGAGAGGTTGGCAGTACCGCTCTGAAAACAAGATGGTGTGCTTGAAAATGTTGAAGGTGGTCCAGCGACCAGGAGGTTTTCGGGTTATGATGAACAAAGATAGGCCTGATAAGGGTAAAGAGGTGATGATATCCCAAACAAGTAAATAGAACAAGCCAAAAGGACAAAGGAACCATCATCTATAGACTCAAGCCACAAGTTCAGTCAGTCAAGGTCAAAAAAGAGGTTCGGAGCCAGCGATATATCCTAATACCAAGCCAAGAATGGTATTGCCACCTGTACCACAAGATGGGCGTTGGATGTATGTCCAGCATCCTAAATTCCCTCAGTACCAAGGCCCATCAATTTTAATTCGAACCCAAAAAGGCGCATGTTACGGAAAAAGGCAGCCCTTATGAAAAAAAAAACCATTTTTTTGAAGATTTGAAGGTAAGTCTAATCAATGGGTTCGTAAGATTGATGACAGTCTGGGGAATCAGGATGAAACTAAGACAAATGATGCCATTAAAGAAATAGGGGATGACTTCTCAGAATTTGATGAGCATGATGGTTAGGCAATAGTAAGAAAGACGAACTGCCAGCCCTCAGACAACGATAATTTTGATCAGTCTGAGTTTAGAAGCTTGATTCGGGATGATAAGAATCCCTCGAGTGGACAAATTCAAACTGAATCTGAGCAAACGGTAAAGCTCTTATGAGTGATCCGATCCAGACTGATGTACAGTAAATAGTTAATTTACCAAATTCAAGCCAGTCAAAAAATGTAAACATGGAACATGATATTGCCTTCCAGATAGGAAGATCATTGCTATCCTTCTATGATAACATGGTTTACACAATGCCATAGGATTTTGTGTCTCTTGATTGGTAGCCTAATGGTTTAGAAGGGGACGTTAATGATGATTCAGAGCCTATGGTGTACATCACGGAAGAAGCTCAAACACTGAAGCCCTCTATTCATAATGTGCCAATTTTAGAGGCAAAACAGAAAGTAGCTATCGTGTTTTATAAGCCAAATGCTGGAATGGCCAAACACTTGAAACCATTCTATGTTAAGGCCTATTTTAACGGCGTACCAGTGTCCAAAGTACTGGTAGACAATGGAGCCTTCGTTAACTTGTTGCCTTCACATATGCTTAAAAAAGTTATAAAAAACCAGTGATGATTTAATAGATGCCAATGTAGCCATAGTGGGGTTTTTTAGGGCATCAGTCCAACCAAAGGGTGTACTCCCAATCACAGTGTCCATTGGGAGCAGGACTGCCTTAACGGCATTTTTTGTGGTAAATACTACTTCCTATTATAATGCTATGCTAGGTCGTGATTGGATTCGCACTGCTTGGTGTGTGCCATCTACTTTGCACCAATGTTTGATTTTTTGGAATGAAGAAGAGGATGAGCTTGAAATCGTGGAAGTAGATAAGAAACCATTTCTTGTAGAGGCTCATCTGGCTGAAGCTAAATTTTATGACATGAAGATAACACCATTTCGGTTTTGGGGAATTGATAAGAATGGCCGTCATAAGGGGATCATTCCCATAGTAAGTGGAGGAAGCCATGATTATGCTGAAGTTGTCAATGTTGTTTAATGGAAGAATAGCATATGGAAGTATATCTTGACATTATACACCGAATTCAGGATGGTGCATAGTCACAAGTCCAAGAACCGGTGTGTTTAGTAGATTGTGTGAAGGAAGAGACTGATCAAGACGTGCTAGACCACATTCAAGCATCCGAAATACCACAGACACCATCTAAGTTGGATGATGGTTAGGCCAAGGTTCAAGATTTGTTAGAACAAGCTAACTTAGGGAGGGGGGGATAGATGGTCCTCAGAGAATAACATTCATAAGCCAACTCCTTCCAACGGATTTTAAGAAAAATTGCTCAATTTGTTGGTCCAATACTAAGATTAATTCTCTTGGGATTACCACGAGATGCCTGGTTTGGATAGAAGTCTGGTGGAACATCAACTCCCAATAAAGCCAGGATATAGGCCTTACAAGAAATCTCCAAGAAGAATGGTAAATGAGATCATCATATAGGTCAAAGAGGAGGTAGAACGATTGTTGAAGGCATGATTCATCCGTACAACCAGGTATGCTGAATGGCTTTCGAATATTGTTCCCATTATGAAAAAGAATGGAAAATTGGGAATATGCATAGATTTTAGAGATCTTAATAAAGCCACTCCAAAAGACGAGTATCCTATGCCCATTGCGGACATGTTGGTTGATTCTGCATCAGGGCATGAGATCCTCAGCTTTATGGATGGACACTCTGGCTATAACCAAATTTTTATAGCCAGAGATGACGTTGGAAAAATAGCATTTCGGTGTCCAGGGGCAATTGGAACATTTGAATGGGTGGTGATGCCATTTGGAATGAAAAATGCTGGGGCAACCTACCAACGTGCAATGAATGCCATATTCCATGACATGATTGGAAAATGGATGGAAGTCTATATAGATGACACAGTAGTAAAATCAACTTTTGACGACCACATAAACTTTTTGACAAAAAGTTTTGAAAGAATGAGATGCCATCAATTAAAAATGAACCCTTTAAAATGTGCATTTGGTGTCTCAGCAGGAATTTTTTTGGGTTTTCTAGTTCATCAAAGGGGAATTGAAGTTGATAAAAATAAAGCTAAAGTCATCATAGAGGCTAAACCATCAGCCAACAAGAAGCAATTACAGAGATTGCTTAGCCAAATTAACTTTTTGCGCCACTTTATCTCTAATTGTGCAAGCAAGACTAAAGTTTGTTGTCCACTGTTAAAACTGAAGGCTGAGGAAGAATTTGTGTGGAAACAAGAGCACCAGCTGGCTTTTGAGCAAATCAAGGGATATCTTTCCAAGCCACCAGTCTTAGTTTCTCCTAAGCCAAACAAGCCTTTAAGATTGTACGTTTCAGCTTCTAATGATTCAATTGGAAGTTTGTTGGTTCAAATTAATAATAGAGGCATAGAACAAGCGATTTATTACTTGAGCCCGCGTTCTAACTGATGTAGAACAAAGATATACATCAATTGAAAAGTTATGTTTGGCTTTATTCTTTTCTTGCATCAAGTTAAGATATTATATGCTACCTGTAACAGTGGAAGTCATGTGTAAGACTGATGTTATTAAATACATGTTGTCAAGACCAATTATCACTGAAAAAGTGGCAAAATGGACCTTAACTTTGTTAGAATTTCACTTGCAATATGTCCCCCAGAAAGCTATTAAGGGACAAGTCCTGACTAATTTCCTGGCCGATCATCCTTGCCTAGATATAAGTCCTAAAATCCTAAGAGGGGTTGAGATTGGATACATATCTGTTACCCTGTGGGTAATATGGTTTGATGGATCTAGCACTGAAGAATTAGCAGGGGCAGGGATCATCCTTACATCCCCATGTGGAAAAAAGACACAGTTTTTGTTTAAATTTGATTTTAGATGTTCTAACAATCAGGCTGAATATGAAGCCGTGATCATTGGCCTTAAAATTTTATATAAAATGAAGGCCACGACTGTGAAATTGGTTGGAGACTATAAATTAGTAATCAACCAGCTACGGAAAAAATATAAAGTGCATAATGCCATTTTAGAAAGGTATCATACAATTGCAGTAAGGCTGACAGAGAGTTTTTTGAGTCAGCAGTGCAATATATGCCAAGAGAAAAAAATGAGGAGGCCAATGAATTGGCTCAGATTGCCTTAGGACTTAAGATCCCAATGAACGTTTTCCAAAGGATGATTACGGTTGAAAAAAGATCCAAGTCATCAATTATAGAAAAGGAGGACACTGCGTATGCTATGCCTCTTCAAACTGATAAGGATGATTGGAGGGAACCAATCATTAAGTTACTAGAAAATCCTAATATGCATGTTGATATCAAGATCAGAAGGAAGGCTACACTCTATTTCTTGGTTGATGGTGAGTTATTAATCGGCAAATGAATCAGTGTTGCAATGTCCCAGTAAAATAAAAGCATTAAATCAGATAAAGCAAGTACCTAGTGGATTGCATGGGGCTCATCAGGCTAGGACAAAAATGAGATGGTTGATAAGGAGATATAATTATTATTGGCCTACTATCTTAAAAGATTGCATCAATTTTGCTAAGGGTTGTCAAGCTTGTCAGAGACACGGGCCAATTCAGCATGTGCCAGCCATCAACCACCAGTCTATCATTAAACCATGGTCATTTCGAGGATGAGCAATGGACGTGATAGGTAAGATTTTTCCACCTTCGTAAAAAAACCATGCATATATTCTAGTGGCTATTGATTATTTTACCAAATGGGTAGAGGCTATTTCACTTAAATCAGTCTGCCAGAATGAAGTGATTAAGTGCATTAAAAAAAATATTATTCATAGGTTTGGATTGCCACAAACCACTACGGCTGACCAAGGCACCCCTTTTACTTGGGATGATATGTTGGAATTTGCCTTCGAATATGGTTTTACTGTTCTCAATTCGACCCCATATTATGCTCAAGCCAATGGACAAGCAGAATCAACCAACAAAATCCTCAAACTGAATATTCAAAAAATGGTTGACAATAATCCTAGAATTTGGCATGAGTTACTTTCTGAAGTCTTGTGGGCTTGCAGGACTTCAAAAAGGTCAAGCACCGGTACTACACCATTTGCACTTACTTATGATCACGATGTCGTGTCACCCATGGAGTTAACAGTTAAGTCTTTAAGAGTTTCTAAGCAGAATGATTTGGATATGGACGAATACAACCAAGCCATGCTAACGGAATTAGAAGATCTTGATGAGGTAGGGCTCTTAGCTCTAGACCATCTTAAGTTATAAAAACATAGAGCTGAATAGGCTAATAACAAAAGAGTGGGAGCCAAATCTTTTTCCATTAGAGAACTAGTTATGAAAGCTATTCTGCCGCTAGGACTTAAAGACCACAGGTTGGGTAAGTGGTCTCCTAATAGGGAAGAACCCTTTGAAGTTCATGAAGTGCGAAAAGAAGGGGCCTACCATTTGAGAAATTTGGATGGGCAGATACACAACAAGCTTATAAATGGAAAAAATTTACAGAAATATAAGCCTTGTATATGGGAATCATATTTATGCAAGTTGGAGCAAGAAGTTGAGAATACCCAGGATGCTAGGGTTATTCCTGATCAGTCTAAAAATTTGGATCGCAGGAATGTCCAAGTTTAGACTGATAAAGTTGGATAAAGACTAAAAAATCTACTAAAGCATGCCATGTAAGTAGATAAATTAATATACGAATATAAGCATGCCATTACAGAGCCAAACATGGCTATACAAACAAAATAAGTAGTTCTGATCTTTTGGCCACTTAATAAAACATAAAGTTTCAAAAGCTCAAAAAGCTATAAAGGTCTAGGAGGAAAACGAGAAGAAATCATGGAAAAAAGGGAGCCAGAAGGACCAAAGTTTGAGTCCATTGTTCATCAATCTGGGACAGGGCATTGTTCGCAGTCTTTTGAGTGGCCAACCATGATTCTTCTTGGACATCCAAGGATGAAATCTCATCAGTCATCTAATCAAGTTGCTTTGGAACTTTCTCCAAGTCAATCTATTGGATGGCATATTCCGCTTCCATCTTTTTAAGGCCAGCCCTCATTTTCTTGATTTCTTCTAAAAGTGAAGCAGAACTTTCCATCCCAGCCTCCGTGGTGCTAGCCAACTGAATACATTGGTTGATCGCTTCCTTTCTTTTTTCAAAAAACTCTTTCACATCAGCCAGTTTTTGGGTCGCCTTATCCATGGTGCTAGCAATTTTCTTGAATTGTTTTAAAAAATTGACTGACGGAGAGGAAGAAGAAGAACTAGCAAAATCATTAGAGAGCAGAGAAACAACATTTTCAATGGCTTCCTGTTGCCCCATGGCATCTCTGAAAGTTGTAGAACATAAGGAAGCCAAAAGGTTCCTTGCTTGAAGTTTAGCCTCTGAACGAGCTGGATTGGATGTTGTCAAGCTAGGTTTTGGAGGTAAGGGAGCTGAACCAAGCCTTTGAGCAAGGGCTTGTCTGAGATTCTGGGTTCAAAGACGAAGGTCCTTAATATTGGTAGATAATTGAGGATCCGAAGAAGCATGACCCATTGAAGCAGAGGAACTGAGTCCTATTTTTGAAGAAGGAGGTGGAGGAAAGAGAGTCTTCGAACATTGAGAGATTTTTGGGAGAACATTTGGGTCATCAACAGGATCTTTCAAAACTCACGTGTTACTTTGCCCAATGAGAGGGGAAACCTTGGCAAGGGAAGGCGTCTTTAAAGAAGATAGGGAGAGTTCTGGTGCTTTCACAACTTCTGGTTTCTGAATGGAATCAGGAGAGGGCTGGGAGCTGCTCAGTGCCGGCTTATCTTGCATCTATTTTTGGGCACGGGCTTTAAGCCGCGCCTTTCTTGCTGTCTTTGGGGTTTCTTGCTACAGGATAGGCTCAGTCTCCTCCCCTTCTAGATGGATAGGGTGATCAAAGGTGGTGTCCTCTACAGAACTCTTCTTCATTGTCTGTGCATAATCTGAGCGCTTGATGTCCCTGGAACTACGACGAATTGGAATGGAAGGGAGCCTTCAAAGGAGCAAATGGCCAGAGCAGAAGAGAGAAGAGGGGTATTCATCGGTAATGGCATGGTGGTTAAAAGCATTAGGTCATGAATGTGTTGCCTATGCCATTCATCTGACTTAAAAGGAGTCACTCTAGCCACCCATGCTAGCCACTCCAGCAAGGGTTTTGAGGGCCAAAAATGAATATCATTGCTATTGTTCCATCTTTTCATTAGGGGTTAAGATGTAAGAACAGACCACTATGAGGAAAGAGATTCAAAACCCGAGGAAGGACAAATTCTTGAGCTATACTTGGGCCAAGGATGGGAGAAAGGAAGTCAGGAGAAGATGCCATTACCTACAGGCTGACGCCCTCAAAAGCAGAAGCATGAAATTATTTCAGAGATTCCTTGGCACGCGATTGAGGATCGGAGGCGATTTCGTCTGTACATGGGGATGAAGTGGACTCTGGAGGGTTTTCAGTCATGAGGATTAGAAAATTAGGGAAGATGATGCAAGCTAAAAGGACTCTAGAAAAGGGTTTAAGTAGTAGAAGCGCAGAAGGATACGGAAGGGCTCTGAATGAGAATCTTTTTAAAATTGAAACTTTCCTAATTTTTTGTGCAGATTACAAGTTGGAAGTTCCCTAAGGATCAGGATGAAGATGGCATAACAGTACAATAGGAAGTAAATGAAGGTTAAATTAGTGTCCTTCCACGAAAAGACTCTCTCTATTTTTAGGTGTCAACTTGTCATTCCCTAAAAAATTGGCGGTTAAAGGGTTAACAGATACATATTAGTCCCTTTAAGAGAAGCTATGATTTGGTGGGCCAGTGTTTGAATCAACAACATCCCATCAAGTTTGTTTGCTTACGCTTTTTACTTGAAATGGATGTTGGGGGGACATTATTTGCACTACAAAATAATATTAAAAGTGGAGCCCACCAAATCAAAGAAACAGCAATGCGTGAAGTGTGTACGAAGGCAAGCTGATGGAAAGGAGGCTGATGCAACGTAACAGTACCATAATCAAGGAATCAAGCCACGTCAGTGGCAAGACAGTTATTGATGGTTATGTTGAGTTAAACGAATGACACGTGTGACACAAAGCAGTAACAAGCATGGGTGTGAATGAAACCCATGATTCCGAGATCATGGAGATAGTAGGCAGTTCCTCAGCACAGGAGCAGCGGTTATCACTGTTGATATCTATTTAAAGGAAAGGAGAGGAAGGGATCCCAGAAATCAAGAACACTTAGCATTTTCTTTACTTTTTATCACATATTTCCTTTATCTTTAATTACCAGTTTACTTAGGAGTAGCCTTGTAATTAGACTTCAGTTAGAAGACGAAATCTTCACTTCTAATTGTACCTTTGTTCGATGAATAGTTTAATGGAATTCATGCTTTGTTTTCCTTCAAGCTAGTCTCAGTTTTCTTCACGTTCCAAGTCCTTAATCTTTGGTTAAGGCAATTTGAACCTATTTTAGAGAAATCTCGTTCCTCTATTTCTCTAACTCGTATGATTTGTAAAATTGTTCATTTCTAAGAGGACATTTGTCTGGCAGACCCACACTTTAGCATCTATATGATTTTCTGCCATACAGTACTACCCCCTCCTTGGTTCCTATTCTGGGGTTTAATCATGAAACATCGACCTGAGTGTGGTCGGTTACAAAGTGAACCCAATGGTATGTTACTTGGCGTCCTCCTGAAAACACTGAAACTAGAACCAGTGCCTCTTGGAAATGGTCTCTTGAAAGATCCGCCTTGGTTCCTATCACCACCCTCATTACCCCGTTTGCCGTGCTGATTCTGCCTCGATCTTTCCATTCCACTCTCGGCCACAAGTGCCGTTTGCTGCATTGCTGCCACAGTCGAATACTCATAGGTCTCCACCCTCAAACGAATATTTTCCCTTAAACCTCCTTCAAATTTCCTTTCTCTATCTTCCTCAGTCAACACAGACCCCTTCCCAAATCTGAGCAAAGCATTATACTTTGAGGTGTACTCTGTCACAGTCATCTCCCCTTGTCGAAGATTATCAAATTCTCTATTCTTTGCATTGAGAGCAGCCCTTGGAAAGAATCGGCCATTAAGCTTTGCCTTAAATCCCTCCCAAGTTATCGGTGCTCCCTGATCTAGAACATTCACCCACCAATTCTGGGCCTCTCCTCTGAGTATATCACTAGTGTTTTCAATCTTCTCTCTATCAGTCATCAGAATAGATCGAAATACTCTTTCCATATCCATAACCCAATGCTCTACTACCATCATATCAGAAGTCCCATGAAACTCTGTTGGCTTCTTCCTAGCAAATTGTTCAAACACAGATCTCATACCCTATTCTCGGGCACATGTACCACGGTTATCAGTGCGGCTCGAATGGAGGCATTGGAGGTAACCGTTCTGCTATATTCCAGATCATGTCACCCATATTCCTAATCATTTCAATTAATTCATTCATACGTAGGGTATGTGGCAATAATTCTCGGTCGTCACTCATGATTATAATCCTGTTACTCTCGATGCATAAACACTATGCATATATGACAATAATATAAGCGTGTATGTATAATAACATACATATGCATCAAACATCTCTACCATGTATGAATGTATTTTAGAACATGTGATAATTCACTCAACACTCCACTCGTCATTGAACGTTCTCAAAGGTTTGTTATCTCTAGCTCTGATACAAATAAATGTTATGACCCATCCTGCTACGTGCAGGAAATAGGACACATGGCATGCCACCAAGGTTCATCCAATTCCTTTATAGTAAAAATAGCAGCGAAAACATAAGTACAATCCTTTAAAAATCAGAATTGTAAAAAAAGTTTTGCCCAATAAGAACAGTTCCAAAAAGAATTCAGTTTTGAAAACAGAGGTCTAGTCGACTGTGTCAGAGACCCAGTCGACTGAAGACCTAAAGCAGTATGTTCCAAAAGATCAACAGCACGCCCAGTTGACTGTAACTGGGGTCTAGTCGACTGGGGCCTGTATTTCTTAGTTGACTGACTCCTCCTAGTCGATTGTGCCACTAGTCGAATCAAAATCAACATTTCTTGTCAGTTCTCCAGTCGACTGAAACATGGCCCAGTCGATTGGTTTTGCCACAATTAAAAGCAGTGTCTAAAAAGGCACAGTATTCCAGTCGACTAACACATAGATCAGTTGACTGATCTCCTGGCAACCAAGTTGTGTAATTCAACAACTTAAGGTTCTCCAAACCCAAAACCAATACAACCACCACTATATTGCAACGGTATAAAATACGATTACAGGAGTTTGAATACAAAATACAGTATTATGAAACTACTCCATGGTGCTATTACAACATATTACACTTTCCAAATTCTTATACAAGTTTACGAAAAGAGAACAAAAGATATAAACAATGTGATTCCCCGGCATTCCTCCGCCTCACTCCTCACACTTCTTCTTTCCCTTTTTCTTCTCACCTGCAATGGAGTAAATCTCCACTGTTCAACTATATGCTGAGTGCACAAATTCTAACATATGCCTATATGAAAAAATATGTTTTAATCTCATAATCACATAAATAATCACTGGGAAGAAAAATATGCCTTTATCCGGTAGCAGCAAGTCCAATCCTTAAACCGCAATGTCAATGGCTAGTCCAAGCCTACAACCATTACATCCCCAAGTGCCCTGGCAAGTCCAAGCCTTAAATCATGTACAGTAGTCGTCACGACTAAAATTCTCAAACATCAAGAAGCTTACTCCGGCATGAATTTGTATAAGTCCTCCCTTTTACCCACATAGACAACTCAACGTTTTCGTGTAAATTTAGACATGCTTTTCACATTTAAGCGCTTGCATAATTAACGGGCCTAAGATTAATACACGAATTTTGCCCAGATCACAATTTCATTGTTGAAATCTAAAACATGTATTTTACCTATATAACATAGGTTAGGATTCCATACTTAGTACAAATTCTCTAAAACTTTGAGAGAATTACAACGAAGACAAAGAAACGTCGAATCTCCATTTTCAGATGATTCCTACATGTATATACTTATTTTTCCTAGATTTCCTAAAAATTAGATTTTTACAAAAGTTAGCCAAACATGGCCTAATGACTATCCAAAAGTAGGTCTTACCTCAAGGAGTCCAAATCTAGAATCTGGAGAAAATCTGACGGACGAAAGGTCACTGATCATCGTCGCAAAGCCCATGGCAACAAATCTCCCTTTCTTACTCCTTTCCAACGATATTTTATAAGGTTTGTAATGAATTTCACCCCTCCTCTATTTATAGACAATCTTTTTGGAAATCGTGTTTACCACCTAGCGATTTCTCAAAACTTCTAATTAACTCCAGAAACGTCGCACACATTCATTTTATGCCTTTACGAGTGAAAATGATAAATTACAAAACTTTTCGATTAAGTCTCGTTTGGGTCCAAAATTATGTCTGAAAATGAAATTCTGGGAACTTTCTACACAACCTACCTCTTATTTAATGCGTCATTCATGTTCTCACCTTTGTATTTAAAATGCTCTACAGCGATAACAAAACTATCAAAAATTTTACTACACAGGTATAATTTACTATTCATGAAATACCAGATATTACAAATAATATTTCAATCATATAAATGTTATTTAACCATGTTAATGCAAAAATGAACTTTCAAGTTCCCGTGTCTCCATTGATACCCTACCGTTAACTCACAGTCAATTCCAGCTCAAATCATTAATAAGCATTAATAATTCCACAAAAACTCAAGTAATGCATTTTAAAATAATGAAATTCTAGAACGGGTGTGACAGGATAAGTATTCAGTTAGTATTATTCGGGTTTGGGACCACTGCCACAACATTGAAGGAAACTACTACTCTATCCTGAAATGTGTGTGGAACTACTGTTCTAACCCGACAGAGATTTTGTGTGATGGCGTTGCTTATTTTCTGTGTGATGATAATGTATAATGTGTTGTGGTTATATTTTCTTTGAGAGTATTTTTGGGAGTCTATGAGACACCGCTGTTCCCTAAGACTCGTTCTACATTTTTGGTTGACTCATACCAGTATTTTATATCCTGAACCCAGTGCGTTATGCATTCGGGGCTATTTTTGCATGAAATGTAGTTGAATGTATCTGTGCAGATTTAGTTGATTTGATTGTCTGGTAGAGCTGGTATTTGTTTTGAAGATGAAGAGTGTATTTAAATTATTTAATATTTAATTATTATTTTGGCAATGTGGACCACAGTTGTATTTTGGGTTAAGGGATGTTTGCAGTGGCTGTGACCAAATATTTTTTATTGGAATAATTTCTGCTTATTGTAATCAAGCATTCTCTACTTTAGTGATTTAATGGAAGAGTATTTTCTTATTCAAATGTAAATGAGAACTATAGGTTTTCTTTTGTCATTTAAGGGAAACAGAATACATTTTGGATATAAAATGAACATTTATTTCTCTTATAATTTTAATGGTTGTTTTGGAAAAATGTTTGAATAAGAAATGATTTTACTATAAAAAAATGTACGTCAGTTTTCATGTAATAGTAAATTCTGTTATGCTTTTAAATAAACTTATCTTTTGAGAGGTCTATGTGGTGTCACCTTGAATTTTTGGGATGTGAAATATTGGTCAGTATATAATATTGATTGAATATTTAGGTTGTCCAAAAATTGGGGTGTGACAGTTTGTTATCAGAGCTTATGGTTAGCTTAGCAAGTCTAAGTGATTCTCGGATGTGGTTTATCGGTTGGTTAGAGCCTTAGATTTACGGATTTTTGGGACAGGGGTTATGTATTATAACGTGCTTCTTTTGCTTTATGCTGTAATGTGTTTCATGATATTATGTGTTTTCTTCTACCATGTGCTTTATAAGTCATCAATCCATGTCCTTTTCGGGATGACTTAATATGAGCATACATGATACTGTTTAGATTTGCATGTCAGTGCATACATCTTTTGTTGTAACAAGAGAAGAGTGTTGTTTTGGTTCATCGAGTAGTAATGTGGATGAATATCTGTGTGAAGAATTGTGAAAATCTATTTTGGGAGTAGGAGGCAGAGATTGGATATCTAGAAATTCTTATGTGATCAACTGGTTTTCTCATCTTTATTGATTATCTACTATTTTTCTGATGCGGAATCTATTACTACTAGTATTCTGGATTTCTTATCTTCTGATGCGGATATATTATCAACGGGTATCTTGGATTTCTTATGATTATGCTGCTGCTATTCTTATATATGGGAACTCTATTTTGTATGATTTTTCTAGAGTTATTATCGACGATATTCTCTTCTCTACGGCATATTATGATCCGGATGGATATGGATTTATCTTCAACGACATATATTATCTTGTCAAATCTTATTCTCAGTACAAGTTTTGGAAAATATCTTGAAGCTATATTCTAGAGTAGTATGCATTGGTATCCCGAGTAGTAGTAGCACGGGACATGGTATGAGGTGTACATGTGCTTATAGTTGCATTTAAGTAAATTGCACTCCAATATGATAAACATGTTTTTGATAGTACATATGTGCTTGAATGAAATAGTGTGCTTACTCTTATCAGTGTTTATTTCTTTTTGTTTTTATCTTCCTCTCAATCTCAGGACGAGATTTCTTTTGAGATGTGTATAATGTAATACCCACTATTTTAAAAGCACAATTATAATTATTTTAAAAGGCGTAATTTATGTAATTATGTAAGTATGTATATACTTTATATGTACTCGCTCCCAAATTTTGGGATAAAGCTTCTTTAAGGAGGGTAGAATGTAACAACCCTAAAATTTCTAAGTATGTAAATAATTATTTTAATTCTTATTTTCTATTAGCAATAATATATGAGTGTGCCTAGGTAAGACACGTGTTTAAAAATTTGAAGTTTGGAGGACTCATAAATTAAATCGTTAGTGAGCCCGTTTCGTTTGAGTGTTACATTTCATTGAATTATATTTGTTAAAGAAAATGAATGGTTGATATGTATCTTTTTAAAGTGTTTGTAGGCCCGCAAATGTGTTATATAGTGTATCTGGTATGAAAATTAAATACCCGGGGCATGGGTACCCATTACGCTAGCCATTTTAGTGGTTTTGGTTGCATTCTGGGCTCATATAGGTCTCTTTTGTCAGTCCACAAGTAGAAAAATGGGATTTATATGTATGTATGTGTTGTTTATATATGTTGTGTGTATATATAGTATGTTTTATGTGTAGTACATGTACTTATATAAAACCCTAGCCTCCATATAATAAAGAAAAGAAAGGGAAAAATAAAAGTGAGAACAGGCGTGAGATAGAGACAGAAGAAGAGAAGGAAAAAAAAAGATAAGAGTTGAAGAAAAGAGGAACCCCAACCTTTGCTTTGCATATTCATCAATCCTAAAGCCCTAATTCGGTGAGTTAATAACACACATGTGGTTCATATATATACACGTATGTATATATATACACACAAATACATTACTTTGTTTATATGTTGTTGGTTTGAATATATGTTCCATGAGATTCATTTATTTTATGGATCCATAACTTATGTAACTTGATGCTTATATAATCTCACATGAATGAAAGAAACCAT
This sequence comes from Hydrangea macrophylla, assembly GCA_033977485.1. Taxonomy (NCBI): domain Eukaryota; kingdom Viridiplantae; phylum Streptophyta; class Magnoliopsida; order Cornales; family Hydrangeaceae; genus Hydrangea; species Hydrangea macrophylla. Next base: position 66,052,803 of record CM066990.1, on the reverse strand, counting down.
TTGTGTATGTCATTGACCCTTACATGTTTCATTCTTGTTATTGTGTATCAGTTCTTGGTGTAAAATCTTTGTGCCAAAGTATTAAATCTCAAAATTGAAGAATTTTGTCATTTTTTTTAGGTGGCTATTAGAGAAATTTTTTTCAAAATTTTTCCGTTGCGTATTTTAAGATTCTACTCACATAGGCCCATGTAAAATGCGATTCTGGACAACTTTCATGTAATGGAGTTTTTCCCAATTCAGCACCGGTTGGGCAGAAATTGATAATTATAGTAGCAGTGAACAAATGTCTCATTGAGTATTTTATGTTATGTAGAATATGTTTTCTTATTATGTGCTTCATGTATGCTACTATTGAATGTTTGGTAGAGGTAATTGTACCTGAAATAATTAGCTTTGTATTGTGAAACTTTTAATAAATGGTAAACCAGATACGTTGAATAATATATTGGTAATCTTGTAATTCAATCGGATTATATTATGGAACGATTGTTATGGGTAAATTGATCAAACCCTGTATTGTGGGAAACTAGAACGCATCTAAAAGATAGAGATGTGATTGCACTATGATGAGATGGAACTGTGTGATAAACGTGATGTCACGCCCAGCAGTAGCAAAAATAGAGAAAATAAATTTCTTTTTGGACCCGTAGGCCATGACAGTTGAAAGTCACCATATTGTCCATAACCAAAGTCTAATCATCAGAGTAATGATTCAAACCACACATTGGAAAGTTCTAAGGTCGATACATAAAATCAGAGTTCAATACTAACAATTACAAAATCATGAGTGTTTGCAGAAACATAAATAAAGTATTACGGCAACATATGCCGATTACAAACTTAACTATTACAACAATCTCCAAAAACATAAGCATAAACTATCTACGACGAAGCTTCAGGTCTTCAGCTCATGTAGTAGTCATCTCCTGCATAGCCACCATCATAGTAGGCCTCCTCCTCATAGTGCCTAGCCATGTATGCTTCATCTGTGCACTCAAAATCCTGGCTAGCTGGACGTAGGATTTCCAGCAGCACAAAACGCCGTCAACTGCAGAAGATGAGTGAATGCAAACACTAAAAGAGTATCTATAGATATGTAGTATATAAAACATCATTAATGATCATCATATCGTTCATGTTCATGAATGCACTAACTCAACATATACATTGACGAACATTGTTCCCATTGCTCCCAGCATAATATGGACTCTTGGGTCCACATCTTGCACGTAGCTTCACATCCCATAATTACTCATCTCACATCTCGATCCATACCTTACTAACTTTAGCAACCTCGACACGAAGTCCCATGCTCTGGTCAAAATGCCCTGATACATTCCGGTCTACACGCCAATTCATATTTTCTTTCATAAAATAGACCTTTTAGTCTCGGTCATGGATTAAAGTGGCATATCCCTTAGCCTCCGTCGGATCTCTCGTCTCGGTCTTGAACTAAGGTGATATACATTTAATCTCTATCGGACTAAGTTCATGATGTATCCCTCTTAGTCTTAGTCATGGACTAAAGTGACACATTTTTTAGCCTCTATCGGATCTCCCGTCTCAGACTTAGACTAAGATAATATTCCTTTAGTCTTTATTGGACTAAGATGATAGCACTTGCATAACCCTCAGTCTCGGTCTTGGAGTAACGTGACCATGCCCTTTGCCTCTGTCAGATTTCACTTGTATCGGTCTTGGACTAAGGCAACATTTAGTAAGTCTCTATCAGACTAGGGTGCTAGGCACATTACCATTTCCACAATTATGTATCCCTTAGTCTCTCCCGTGGACTAAGGAGATACCACCTGGATATCCCTTAGTCTCTCTTATGGACTAAGGTGATAAAGGTCGCCACAAACCACATCTGTTTCTATAATATGTATCCCTTAGTCTCTCTCATGGACTAAGGCGATGTACCACCAACATATCCCTTAGTCTCTCTCGTAGACTAAGGCAATACCTACTAATATATCCCTTAGTCTCTCCCATGGACTAAAGCAATATAAGCATATCGCAACCCACATTGTACGATCTTCGCGATCACATTTCCCACACACCAATCATAAATAGTATTGACCTCTGTGTAGTCAATAAACCCATTACTATGCACATCAGCTTCTCAGTTCGCTTAACAATATTATATCATTGTTATACAATTGGTTCCATTGTTTAATGCATTAAGTCCATTATTCCACGTGTGTATTATTCCAATACAACTTTTCAACAAGTTAACAGTCCATCAGATATAAACAAACTAAACATTTAACATTCTATCAAGTTCGATCGATTGAACTCACTTCAATCGATTGAGGTAAAGCTAGTTTGATTGATCAAAGTCATTTCGATCGATTGAAATTAGTTTCATTGATTGACATCATTCTGTGGTTAATCGATCGAAAACAGTTCGATCGATTGAGAGTAGTGTTCTTCCCCAAACTGAACTGGACCTCTCTCGTATGTTCGGGGTCTGTTCTTTCTTGCCGAAACACATATATACAAACGTATCTATGCTAGTGAGCCTAAGCACTCACCATTAAGGTCAGTGATGTTGGCAACCTCGGGGTGGCCTCGGGTCCTCGGGGTGAGTTCTCTCTGTCTCTCTTCTCTTTATCCTTCTCTCTATCTTTTTGTCCTTTCTGTCCTTCTTTGCTCCTTCTTCTTCTTCTCTCTCTGAGTTTAACATATGACCGAAGAGTTGCTAACAAGAGCAGCAAATCGAGTTCATTAAATTAAGAAGGGAGCAGAAAGGCTATTCGTGGGCTGAGCAACGGACAGATAGAGTTTTATTAAAGCCATACAGATCGATTCGATAAGAGCTAACACGGAAAAGAATTATATATTAATACAGATGTCGCACATAGAGATTGAGCATAGCGAGCTGAAGGCCTAATTTCTCCTATTCGATCGTTTACTAAAGAGAAATTCCCAATAAACGAGAGGCAGGGGACCACCTATTCGACAGCTTTCACGGGGCTTCTTCTTAAATCTCAATTACCAATAGATCTCAGACTAATTCAAGGCTTTAATAGAAAGGAAGAGATGGTTAAAGGAAGATTGCATATTTGTATTCAAATAGAGGGTGGTGAGTCAATGAGAGCCGTGGAAATAAGCTTGGTGTTCAAGTTCAATCAAGTTCGATCGATCGAAGTAGGGTCAATCGATTGACAATGGTCCACATTTAGATTTCAAGTCGGCAGACTTTCGATCGCTCGAAAATGTTTCGATCGATTGAAGAAACAAAAGTTTGATCGATCAAAAGAAAAATTAAAGGAAATGTAAACATCAACATATTGAATCTTAATAATATCAAAAGTAGTATAAAATTACAATGAAAATACAGGGTATTACACGTGAATTTCAAAAATATGGGAATAATATAAACGGTAAACGATAATGGCAACATAATTCCTTTAGTGTTCACCGTATCCCGTTGTATGATATGTTCTGGTAGCTCGACTTGTTGAGTACCCCCGTGCTAGTGGCTGTGTGATCAAGCTGGCCTAAGCCTTATGCCCGGCTGATTTATTAGATGTTTTGGCATAGTGGCCAACCTTCCGTGTGTACATCTGGTTTGGTTGATACCCCACCCAAATTGGTACCGGAGTGGGCGTTCGTATTATGTTTGGGGACACATGGGATATATGTGTGGGCCATACCCATGGAGAGTGGCCAAGGTGGTGAACCTAGGGAACACAAAGGTAAATTTAAGGCTAATAAATAATGAAAATGGATTATTTCATAAGGCCGATAAGCGTGGAGTTATGAATGCGACATTTAAGTTAGAACGTGGAGGGTTTGTATACTAAATTGTTCACTTGGTTTGTGATCCTTCGATTTGCAGGATGGTGGGTCCACTAACTTTTATGCAAGGCTAGCTCACCATAGATATCCAACAGGTAAGTATTCAGTTAGTATTATTCGGGTTTGGGACCATTGCCACCACATTGAAGGAAACTACTATTCGGGGTGTAACATACCTCTTCAAGATTTTTTCTTGTCTAATAAAACTCCCTATTGATTGACCAAAAATTAAAATTGGGAGCAAAGTGAAAATGTCTAACTACAGCGGGTGTATATGTAATTAAAATAACTTTTTCCCTCACTTTTGACTGCTAAAAGTGACAGAGGGAGCAAACTATCACAAAATATTAGTTGTGGGACTAAAATGTGAAAAAAATTTATTTAGGGACCAAAGTGTAAAACATGGTATAGTTTGAGGGTGCAAAATGCTTTTTACCCATAAAAAAAATAAGAAGAAGAAAGATGTTTTGATTGTTCACGTTGTTAGGGATTACATGTACGAATTTGTAGAGTTTTTACTCTCCTCAAAGAGAGAAGAGTAATTTATAGAATAAAATGACATCCACCCTTATGTGTAACATAAAATTGGGGCAAAAGTGTCATGCCCTAGAGTAGCAAAAATTAGAGGGAAATAAAATTTTACGTCCACTAGTTGAGTGGAACATCATTCCAGATCCATGGGTCGTGATGAGTTATATTAACTGATTGTCTATAACAACATTATAACCATGGAAGCATAACTTAAACAGGAATATAGACTTCAAAATAACATATTGTTTGATCTAAATACTACATCATGACTTTCAAAGTTTAGAATAAACAAAATTAGTTAAGACATTCGATGCCGATTACAACTTAGTATATGAACAACAAAAATCTATGATGCCATCTATGTCTTCTCCATCAAAGTTTGTGCCCTCAATTGGTGTATCCATGTCATTTATTATAGACTTCATCCTTGTAGACTTCATCTGTACATATTCTATGAAATCTGGACATAGGAATGTTCAAGGCATAGTGCCGTTAGCTTTAATAAAAGCTAAGAGAGTGTACTAACCGAATACTTCTAATACAAGTAGATACATATGGTTGCTACAAAGATTAAGATTTCTGTATTTGCATCTTCTTATCTCGTCATTGACCATCGTATTCATTATCATAAAGACTATAAATGTGATTATGCATGAACTATGAATCATTGATATACTCGACTTTGCTCGACAAACTTTGGATCTCAATCCAATCACACGACTTACTTATCTCATGTTACATTACTAATGTAGCGCTGTTGGCTTAGAGTGTCATTGCCTTATTGGCCGAATAATGGTTACTTTGCTATCATTGCCCAAATGGCCACAATAGCAATCGACGTCTAACAAGATAATGTAACCACTTTAATCTAGGTCTTTGTGACCTTGGCCTTGTGAATATCATTGCCCATTGGGCTGAATAATGGTTAATTTACTATCGTTGCCCAAATAGCCGCAATAGCAATCGTTGTCTAACAAGGTCATGTAACCACTTTATCCACGACACGATTGTAACACCCACTCCCATTGGCAGTATTTAATTGTATTTAGCATGCATCATTAGCATTAAATTAATGATGTGATTATATTTGTTAAGTGAGTATTAACTCACTAAGGTGAATAGGGGTTCCAGTTTGGAACCCAAAGATAGGCTAAGTAGCAGTCCCAGTTTGGTACAGTTATAAAAGGTCCCTCTGTGATGGAACAGATATGCAGAGTAATTCTGATGTGCTTAAATGTTTATTTAGGTATATGTGATTATTATATTATGTTGCTTAAATAACATGTTAATTGTTAGAGACCATTCCTATGGTCCGTTAGGGATACGTTTGTGAGGGCGAATTGGACACCTTGCATGATTAGTAGGTTAATTAGAAACTTCATAATATTATGTGCGACCACTTATGAGACCCATACGTGACACAGACAAACACCCATTTAAGTTTGGGATAGTTTTAATAAGTTTCATTAACTAGCGGGGGTATAAATGTAAAACTAGTAGAATATTGGGGAGCTAAACATAATTAGGGGAAAATTAGATTAACATGTTGAGTGACATATGTCTTGCATGACACATGCCAACCTCTTAGTCTTCATCTTCAATTTTAGGCTAAGAGAATCAGAGAGAGTTCAAGAATTTACAATGAAAAGTTCAGCGTCGCTTTCGACACCAAACGACATGCTATTTGATGTTCAATCTTGAAATAGGTTACATGTTCGGGCTCCTGGAGGTGCGTCTAACACATTGGTACCAATCATGTTGATTTCTAAGATAGTTATTTTGTGACCCAATTAAGAGGTTTAGCTCATAACTTATTAATTTTGCATAGGGTTTGTACCTGGACTTTTCTAGGGTCATAATTTGGTATGTAAGAGCGAAATCCTTGAGGTAAGTGATAATAATTATGTAAAATGAATAATTGGATGTTTGGGATTATCTTTGTCATGATAAGCATGTCTACTTGCATAGTTTAGCTTGTTTAATTATTATTGGGCAAACCCATGTGGTTAATAAGACCCATTTGTATGGCAATAGCATGATATAAAGAATTTATGTGAGCATCTTGAGTTGATAATGTGGGCCAAAGGGGAACTAGTACTTGCCATCGAAGTGAGACCAGGTGTCAAATTGGCCATGAGATTGCATGCTTGAAAGAAAGAGGTGTGGATCTCGGTTAGTTGCGCGGACTAATGGAGTAGTCACGGGCTAACTTGAAAGGGTGGCCAGTACTTGCGTTCCCGGAGACCATAGTTACGGGTAAAAGATGAGATTGAGCATGTCTATTATTCATGTTTATAATTGTTGGTATTCACCAACATATAGCTGATATCGTGTAGTGGTTATTGAACAACCATTGTAGGTGATAAAGGCAAGGCATCCGAAAAACAATGAAGAAATGAAATTGGCAAGGCAAAGAGTGTTTTTGGGGATTTGGCATCAATAATGTAGATAACATCGTGTTTTGAACTAGAAAATTGTAATATGTTAGTTTCAATTTGTAGTTGGGGAGTAACTTGATGTTACTTACTGTGAACTTAAGTTTTGAATATGGCTTAAGACTTTTGCAACTTTTAGTAACATGTTTAAGTTGTAGCTTGGGAAGTTGGGAGTTCTATAACTTGTTATAGTTGGATGGAGAGTTTAACCCATGTAATATAAGGATGTGTTTATGTTAATCAATGTTGGATTGGATCATATTTATCAAGTGTTATGTGAATTTAAACAGGCTTTGGTTTTAAACTTTGGATTGCTGCAGAATGGGTTTTGCTACTATAATCCAGTCGACTGGAGTGCTTTTCCAGTCGACCGGAGCGTGTTCTAGAATGAGACATTCTGTTTTAGCATCACCCAGTCGACTGGGGTGACTCACCAGTTGACCGGACCTCGGCATTCATAGTCGACTGGACATGGTCGGAACTTTTGAGAATTTTGACTTTCTGTAGTTTCCAATCAAGTCAACCGAATACTCGATCAAGTCGACTGAATTGCCCTGTTTCAAAATGAATTGTTTTATGAGTGTTTTAAATGGGAAAAACTTTCTATAACTCTGATTTTATGGTTAATAATGGATCTTTAGGAGTATAGTGGGAGCCTTGGTGGTATGCTACGTGTCCTAGAATCATGACGTAATCATCCATATGTTTCACGTTCGGATTAAAACTCGACGTACTCGAATCCAACGTGAAACATGACCGACTCATCCTGACTAATCTCAACATCACTTTGGACTATTGGTTCAATCTTTACCATTTTGACTTAAATGAACATAATCTATCACGAATGTCGTTGGCCTGGAATATCGTTACGATAGGTTACCCTTTTTATCATCGTCGCCAAATGGCCATCAATTGACATTCCTGCCCAAATGACCAAGGTAACGCTATCTTATTTGTTCAAGGTTGGTTAATTTGTCATCGTCGCCCAATTGGCCATCAATTGACGTCGCTGCCCTAATGGCTGATTAACCATCAACACAACTGATTACGACAGTACTGACAAGTTACTACTACTCTTGTCATCACTACCCCATTGACCATAGTGACATCTGACAACACTATTGAACTCACAACTCTTACATGAACTGACCATACGAACGAAACACGAGGATTGGACCGACGGATACAATCATTGCGTTTACAACATTTTATCATGACTCTCTTTTAAATGATTAGCGTAAACGTTACAAGTCGTTGGAGCACATTAATTATTGAAGTATGGTCCTTACACGCATTCACATTACTGTTCACGGAGTTCGCATATATTATAAGTATAAGAATTATAGGTCTCTGAATTTCTCTAAAATCAAAAAAAATGTCACTAAGTTTTCAAAGACATTCTCTGAAAATATCTCTAAAATATCCAAACTCAAAGACATGTTACATGCAACAAAATTTGATTTTTTTTCCTTTCATAATTTTATATCCAATATGGGTCTTGTTGGATAGGTCTCGACTTGCCAATTCCAAGTATGTATGTATATACATATATCTATATATATTTTTTGAAATCCGAGCTATCATTTGGAATATATAGCATGTTGAAGTTTGAAAGGAAAAAAAGAAAAAGAAAAATGGTGTGGATGCTTATATTTATATCTATACACCTAAATATGTATATATACACACACACATATGTGTGTACATATAAGTATTACACCATGTATGTGTGTGGATGTTTCTCATTATTCAAAATACTGCTTTTCAAAACAAAAGAAACATGGTACATTATGATATTTAAAAATATGTATGTTTCTTTGGTATGGTAAAAAAAATGTATCTGAAAATTTCTTTCCTTTTTCATTTATGGTGTTTGGCTACTCAAAAATGCTGTGAAAATCATAAAATGTCTTTGAATTTAAAGAGGCATTCTCTAAAAATGACTCTAAAAAATCTCAAACTTCACGAAAATTTTCTCTAAATTTTTAGAGACATTCTTTAAAAATTTATCTCTAAAAATCTCATACTTTTTGTGGACACGTAGAATTCCACCTCTTTCGTTTTGATTTGAGATTGTTTTGAAAGAAAAAAAGAAAAGGTCTGTTGAAAACAGATACAGAGTCGCCAATTGGTCTTTAAGGAACAAAGAAACCTAATTTGACTCACCCAAACGGATAAAGGGCACCAGCCTTTCATAACCAAAGAACTTGGCTCGGGGTTTTGGTACGAGAGAGGAAGGAGCCTTTGTCATGACTAAAATACCCTCAACTCGTCCCGTCTCTCGATGAACCTTAATTAGCATCCAAATAATAATCTTTTACTATGTTTGGTTTGACAATTAATACTATGATACTATATTACATCACATAAGAATCTTGAAATGGAAGATCAAAAGATAAGATATCATTCATAAGATCTAAGCTAAATACCACACAATGCAAAGGTGAAAGATCACACAAACAAACCTAGGAAAATTTGTCTAATCGCATATCAAGTAATCAAGTTTTCCTAGTCTAGAAGGGGGACATGAAGTGTTCTCGAAACAAATAAATCAAAGAAATCAAAACAATGCTTAGGAAGCTAATATGCTGCATGTTAATCTTTGAGAAAAGAATACCTCTCAATCCCCGGGATGGATGAGAAAGGAAGAATTAATTGAGGGGGATCATGAATGTAAGAACAAATTCATTCCTTATAATATTTTTAGATTAGGAGTCACAAAAACCCCAAATCTTGCATGGATGCAATTTATGGTCTTAGGATGTGCAACGTAGTAGTTTGTTTGTGTTTATGGATTTCTAAACTGACTTAGAAGTCTAAACAATATGCATGAACGCATGAAGAAAATTATCATAGAATATTTGCAAATGTATTATGAACTACTTTCTAAGATATGAACTAATTTGGAGTCCATGTGAGCATCAAATCAAAGGATGGAAGTAAAAGTATACTTGCTGTGAATAGTGGACAGAACAGTGAGTTGATCTTGTGGAAATTGAAACATAGGGTTAGAAATGTTTTTAATGCATGATATTTTATGGAGATCATCCTTATTGTGTCTAAAACACAAATCATAAATCAAATCCTAAATACCTATTACAGATTGAGAGAAATCATGTGAACAATAGAGGTTACTTAGAAACAGAGTCCGTACTATCGACTAAAATGTTGAAAAATCTTTGAAAATGAAAACAAAAGATTTAGAGGCCCATATTATACAAATAGTTCCCTAAGACACTGAAGTTCTTGGGAAAAATGATTTGGGACCACACTTTTTGTAAAAGGTTTCTGAAAGACAAGTTGCGAGTTAACCAAGCTGCTGTGACAGCAAAAATAGAATATCTGGAGAGAATGTTTGGGTCCAAATGGACCATTTTCAAGTATTCTCAAGCCAAGACAAAAATCATGGATGTTCTATAATGAGTTAGGAAGACTTTCCAAGTAGTCTCATGTTTATACTTTGAATATTGAGTTCTAGAGAAATCTTTGAACTCAGATTATTCATTGTTTTAAAGATTTTTGGGAAGAATAGGAGTTTTATTTCTTGAAATCAAAATGAGGGATTCTAGAGGGGTTTTGAAATGAGGGTTTTGAAAGCATGTTTTCAATACTCAAAGAAGATTAAAACCACTTGTAATATCAACATCTATCTCACATCAAGAATCTCCAAGAAATACTATGGAAGTATTGAAGTCATAATCATCATCTATCATACATATTTTTGAGGTTAAGAGCTACTATCCATAAGGATTCACTCACCTCAAACTTTATGTCATCATCTAGATGATGATGAACTAGTAAGTAAATAAAGAAAATCAACAAAAAGAAATGAGATTAAGAAGAGATGAGCATAATATGGAAACTCCCAAGTAAGTAATCAACAGATGATATTCATGATGATTTTGGACTTGTAGCTTGGTGTTTCACTCATATATGATGACTTTGGACATGGAAGTAACTTCCGATCTCATAATAATGGTGGTTGGGTGTATTAAATGTTAAGTAAAGAGAAGTAATGGAGTAAAAACAAGGTTGAGAACTCACTTTCTTGTTGAAAATCAATGGAGGAAGCTCTCTTTCTCTCTATTCTAACCTTATCTCTACAACTTTTCTAAACTTGTATTTTGCCCCCCACCCCCCCCCCCCCCCCCAAATGATAAGTCAAGGGGGTGTATATAGGCCAATTTGGGGTGGTTTCCGGGTTTAAGAAGTGTCCCCATTGGTCCTAAACATCTGTCAACATAAAACTACGTCGTTTTGGTTTCTAATTAATTAAAATAGACCCCCAAAATAAATTGCAAAAATGGACCATTCTGGGGGAGAGCCATGGTGGCAATGGGCCAGTGGCACCACGGTAGTGGGCCAGTGCCACGGCGACACTGCTCCTCTGATGTCCGAATAATTCCATTTAGGCCCCCAGAGGTTTCGGCATTCCTGAAAAGGCCCTATTTTGTCCGAAATTTGCAAAAAATGCGTATGAACTCTAAACTGAGGTTGTGATACACTGTTGGAAAGGTAATGGAGTCTAATTTACATAAAAAATAGTTCAGAGATAGGTCACTTTGAAAAGTTTTGCGGTATTCGCGATAAAAGACGATTTTGTCACCTTTTTCACCTTTGGAAATTCATAATAAATTCGTTTTAAATCCAGGAATTATTTACGATATACCCTTGGAAAGCTATTGACCTCTAGTATTTATGAAAAATGTTTTGAAAGTTGATACGATGCTCCGATTTCAGAGTCAACTTTTAGGTCAAACCGATCAAACCGGGATCCCGGTTTGATCGGTTCTAGAATCTCCAAAAAGTTCTAGAATCATTCTAGAACTTTTTGGAGAATTCGGATGATTTTTGTCAAACCTTGGTCAAACTTGGTCAAACCTTAGTCAAACCGGTCAACGGGGACTTTTCGGGAACTTTCGGGACTTCTGAGGGTCTCTGGGAGCCGACGATTTCTTCTAATTTTTCTCGAAAACTTATTTTTAGTACTTTTCTTACGACGTATTATGTTTCCAGAGCTTTTGGTCCAAGTCTGGGAGTTTTTGGGCTTTCGAGGGCATTTTGGTTATCCTGAGCATTTTGGGAGATAGAACTAACTTCCAAGAGTCCTTTTTGAGTCTTTTTCGATCATTGTGAACCACCAAGCTATGGGTCTTCTAAATTTGATAGCCGACAAAATGGGGTGTCTACACTTTTAAAGACATTCTAATATTTTCAAAGACATTTTTTAGAATGTCTCTGAAATCACAAGATATCTATAATTTTTAGAGACATTCTCACATTTTCAAAGACTTTCTTTGAAAATGTATCCAAAAGTCTCAAATTAATGTGTTTGAAATTACAAAAAGGCTCTAAATTTTCGGAGACATTTTCTGAAATGTATATGAAAATCTCAAAGTATGATGTTTTTGAAATTACAAAATGTCTCATAGAAAATCTTGGAAAATGTCTCTAAAAATGTCAAATTAATGTCGAGTTTTCAAGAACCACAAAAAAATGCATTAACTAGAAAAAGAAAAAAAAATGAAAAATGTTCCTAAAAATCTTTTGAAATATTGTCCAGAAAGATAAATTGATAACTCAAATCCCATTTAATCACAAAGTTTGTAAAGCTCGTTTGGCATCAAGATTGGTATTAGACCGCCCCATTACATAAGTTAAGTGTTCGACCCTCACCACGCATTTCCAGACAAAAAGTCCCACAATTAATCAAAGGGTAAATTATGTAAACACCGCCTCTACTATCACTAGTTTTCACTAATACCCCCTGATCTTTTTTTTTGAACAAATAGTTTGATACTAGCACCGGCTCCCTCCGTTTCTTTGGCCGTCAAAAACTTGACAATTAGGCTGTCAAATGAGACCATACTTTGCTACATAACCGTTTTGCCCCTCATGGCCTTATATGGCTTATAAAAGACACCATTATGTCTCTCTCTCTCTCTACAAACTAGTGTTCTCTCTCTCTCCCCCCCCCCCCCCTCTCTCTCTCTCTCTCTCCCCCTCTATACAGATTATAGAGTTCTCTCTCCTTCCCAAATTGGCCATTGATTACAAATAATGCCTTCCACTATGAGACCATCAAAAGTCAAAGGTTCAACGGCTGCTTGTGAACCAAAAAATCAAACCCACCTTGACTGGACTAGACATTCACCCAGAGTGTTTTGCAATGAATTGCAAAGTCCAGAAATATCTCTTCAAAATCCAAACCCAGAACCCAAAACCAAATCTTTGGAATTTGAGTTTGAAGGGTCTAAGAACAAATTCTTGGACCCAGAAGGGTTTTTCGTGGTTAGAGATGAAAATGAAGAGAACCCAGCACACAAAATTGAGTTCGTTGTGTTTGAATCAGCAAAATTGTGAGAATGTGAAGAGTGTATTGGTCTAGTCTGGGGTTCGGATAAAGAAGGGTTATGAGAGTACGAAGTGACACTCTAATTTTATGGTTTTGAGAGAGATCTTAATACTGAAAAACCCATACTTTGCCCACAACCTCAAATCCCTACACATTTTTGAAGTCAAAAGGGGAAGGAGAAATTTTTAGAACCCTAGATTGTGTATGCTTGAATTTATTGGAATCTCGAAGCTAAAAATTTCCAGAATACAAAAGAAAACTTACACATCAACTCAATTTGTTCAACCTTTTTGCTTGACAAATAATTTTGCATCATCCACAGCAAACGATCGAATCTCTCTCACTTTCTAGTGAAGTCATATCAATCTAGTGAAGTCATAGCTTTCTGGTGAAGAGGCTAATGGTACATACGAATCTAACATAATGAAAAAATGAAGGACTCCTAAGGTTGTAAACATAACTAAGGGCAATTAGGTAATTTCCAAAATTCTATCACAACCGTTAGTTAATTAGGCCCCTCAAATACATGAGGAGGTTAGTTTGTTCAAAAAAAAAAAAGATCAGGGGGTATTAGTGAAAACCGGTGATAGTAGAGGGGGTGTTTACATAATTTACCCTTAATCAAAACTTTATGGGGGTAAGTGTAATTACTCTCAGACAAACACGAACCCATATTGAACACGAGATCTAACATGATCTCAAAGAAGAAGACAAAGCTTCAAAGAGTACTGTTCCAGTGTAGCAAGGAGCACCATTTCCGACCTACCAGTAAAAAAGGAACACTTTTCCGTAGCCAAAATGATGTAGAGATGGTGCTCAAAATTTTGAACCTTGGCTGCCCTCCACGAAACCCAACTTTCTCTCTAGGGTGCAGGGGACACTATTAAAAAATGTTAATAAATTTACTTTTATGTAGTTATATAAATTATTCGTTATCTTGATTTTGTATGCAATTAAGAGAAATAACAAGTATAAATAAGCCATGTTAGCCTTAATCCAACTCCCAACATTCTTAAATGGACTTTTGAAACAAATAATGTTAGAGTCTCCTTTTGTTGGCAAAAAAAAAAAATAAAAGAGACACCTTCCCGCATCCGAGAAGAGTCCACAACAATAAGGGTGCAAGTGTGGACATGTCGAACATTTAGAAGAGTCCGTGCTTCCTAGGTAGCAGCGCTTCCAAAAATTTTGGATCTAAAAGCGTCCTACACTTGGTATTTATAGTGGTCTATCATAGCCGTGCTCTGAGGCAAAATCAAGTACTTCTTGCATAGGAGTTTGTGCTTAGTCTAAAAAGTCCATTAAAATTGGTTCTTTGTCAAACTAACATAATCTTGGTTTACAGAAGAATCAGACAAAATGTGAGACTTGGACTGAACTTGATCCTGTTTTAGAGCTTCCCAAAGGCCCTTAGTTTAACCATGCACTCTTATTCAAAACATTGTTCTTCAATACCATTTTTCTCGTGAAATGTTATGAAAATATAACTGACCTATGGGTGATGTGTTATCATTTGATGTTTAAAGCCAAGGAAGGTTTTGATTTTAATAAGAGATAAGGTCTATTCTTGAGGGTGTGAAAGTCTTTTATTTTATTATTATTATTTTTTTGGTTGGCGAATTTACATATTCACATATAAAAGACACATGACAAAGGGGTCTGATCAATATTTCTATGCCATGACATCTTCAAAGTGAGAGTTGGGCTCCATTGGTCCTTCAGATATATTGCTCCACTTTGACTACTAATGTTAGGGTGTGTTCAACAAGTGATGTGCAATCAAATGAATACAAGGTTCAATTGTTTGGGAGGTTAGCTACCCAAAAGTTTAGATCACCTATGTAGTAGGAATACAGATACGACAGATTGTTAAAGTTTAATATGTAATATTTCTATTCTTTATCTAATGAAAAACGCAATACACATATGTAAACAATGTACCTTACACACTTCATTTGAAAGGTGTGAAATTCAGTGTATGCTCTCTGCTATAGTCTGTTATAGGTATAAGTTCAAATATCCATGTTTTAGTTAGGATGAATGGCCTGCAAAAACATTTGTGAGCATGATATTTTTGGAATAAATTTTCTTAGAATCTTTGAAATGATTGTGTATTTAGTGATTGTTGGGTTTCTTTTTTGTTTAATTGCATTTGTAATTAAAAATGATGATGTACCAACTATGTGCCAACATCACTCTTACATAAGTTGTCCCCTCTATAAGAATGTGGTTTTTCATTATTTATTTTTTTTCTAATGTCATCTCTCCTCGACCATGGGAGACTTTTGCAAAGAGGTTTGGATGTTTCGATTATATATCTTATGTTATCAACAAACTTTGAATATATCTTCTATTGTCATTCTTAGTTGTAACAATCGGCCAGTTTGTGACTCTATCGCAGATGACAGGAATTAGAGAATACTGAAATTAATCAAATGTGGTGACTTCATTGTAATTGTGAATGTGGTTTGTATATTTTTATTCAAAAGTGGTCTAAGTGAGTCATGAATAATTGTAAATGCAGTGATGGGCTAATACTTGAATGACATTGTTAAAGCATATTGTTGAGTATGAAATGTTTTTTTTTTTAAAAAGAAGAAGAAAAAAGAAGCTTTGTGCTCTATTTTACCCACTACAAGAAAAGAGGCCTTTTGTGACGAAAGTTTTTATGACGGATCAAAATCCGTCACAAAAAGGTTTTTTGTGACGGATTGTGTGACGAAATTATATCCGACACAAATAATATTTATTCGTGACTGAAACGTACCTATCCGTCACAAATAAATAGTATTTGTGACGGAAACGTACCTATTTGACACGAATACTATTTTATTCCTGACGAAAATATACCTATTCGACACAAAAAAATTTATTTGTGACGAATTAATTGACATCCAACACAATTGTATTATGGCAATTTTGTAAATAAACACTACACGAAAAATTTCCCCAAAATTTTCCCTCGTTAACATTTCCCTCTATACACTAGTTAACAATGTGCCCTAAAACATTTCCCCCTATACACTGTTAAGAGAGAGGGAAAGGACGCAATCACCATCACCAAAAACCAGTCGCGACAGAGAAATTGCCGTCTGCTTCATTTCTCTATAGGTTTTTCTCTCTCTCTCTCTCTCTCTCTCAAGAACTTATCAATGGCGAATCGGGGATCACCATCACCAGCGCCGTTTGTTCTTATCTATGGAGATTGAACTTAATCTCCATGTTCTTAATCTCCATATTGTTCAATTTGCATTTCTCTTTCAATCCTCTTTTTTCTTAGAGAATCCTCCAAAGTTTGTACAAAATGCCGTCGGAATGTTTGGGTTTACTCTTTCAATTCCTTACTCTTAATCCTTTTTTTTGTTTGAACTTAATCTCCAGATTGAACTTTACTCTTTCAATCCTTTTTTTAGGGTTTTTCGATCCTCTGCGAAATGTTTGCGTAATTGATTTCTGATTGAAAAGATTTTCGAGCTTCTTTGATCGAGTGTTGTGAAAGAGCACAGATTGAAGGTATGTGTTCTCTGATATGAAAATGATTATTTCTATATTTTGATGAAGAATTTTGAAATGCAGTAGTTGTTAATCAAACGAAGTAGTATTTTATAGAGCTGAGAATTTTTTATCAACGTTTAGTTCATTTATTACCAACAAAGCCTGAGTGAATGATTTGATCTCCAATTTCTTCATCAACGTTTAGTTCATTTGGGTCCTAGAATATGTTATGCGCATGAGAAATCAATTTAGAACCTTAGTAGGAAGCTTCCAAGTTTTCTAAGCTTTATTGATTGGAGGAATATGATCATATATATATATATAATTAGGTTGGGATTTTCAAAGTATTTAAGTTATGGAATTCTATCTTAATTAGCTTCTAGAACAGAGACCCTCTTTTGCTATCACATGTTTAAAATGTTTGCATGATTAAGAACTTAGTAGCTAATATTGAACTGTTTGATAAAGTCATTTAATTCCAATGGTTTGTACTATGTTTTGAGTGAAAGATTAAGTATAAGGAGGATTTTTATACTTATTTTCAAACTGTTCCCTCTTGACTTCTTTTGTCATTTTTTACTTAATTAGACACTTTAAATGGGCACAAAATTTTGCAACATTATATAATCAGGCACACCGCACACTTAGAATATGATACTCATTCTATATCTCCGAAAGTAAATCCAATTATAGCCGACTTAATTGTTTATAAGACTGATATCTTTTAGATATGGACTTGATTTTAATTTGATGCACACTCATATCACATGCATATTCAGTTTTTTTTTTGTTAAATCCCAAATTTATCCTTCAACATTATAATGTACATAGTTTTGGGTTTTCCAAACAAGCTTCAAATATACTCACTAATGTTACATGTGAAAAATGGTTCATTAGCCTTTGCTTTTTGTTAAAATGGTTACCTTGGAATGAAGTCTTTCACTTACAGGGTTGGTTGGATGAGGAAGGGTTAAGGTTGGAGGTCAAGTACACAATTTGGACTAGCTAAGCACTAGCTAGTTTTCTTTTATTTGGGAGAGTTGCTTTAAATTTAGGGCAAATTATACCAGTTTGCTTTCATGGACATATATAGTACTAGTTGTTTTATGAAAGTTATACGGATGCAATTGTCACACAAGATTAGTTCTTGTCATGGAGGAGATCTTTACTGTGAAAAAAGAGCAGTTATTGGACAAGAGACGTATCATGATGATGCTAAATTTTTGGAGAATGTGAAGTACACTAGCTACCTAAATTGTTTTGGGTAAGTCTATATTGAAGAGCTTCCGATAGCTTCAACATGTTACCACATGTGGTTTGGACTAATGTAAAAGATAATACATTAAATTTAATAAAACAGAAATATAATTAGATAGATGTTTTATTATTAAAGTAATTATAGATTAGCCTCAATAGTTAGCGTATTTTTTAGACACACCCGCTATGCTGTCTTAGTTTTGTTAAATTTAACAGATTTGTTCACGGTTGAACATTAATCTAAATCACATGATAATATATTAGTGACACATTTGAAACTATAGAGGAGAAACAGAAAAACAAGATAGCTAAGGGGGTGTGCATGTAATAAACCCATCAATAAGGGGGTGTGCATGTAATAAACCCATCAATAATCCAATTAATTAACTCTATAATCTTGTTTGGAGTTACTATCCCAAACAGTGGAACAAAGAAAATACCAGCAGATAAAAATTTGGATATCTTGGTCTCCAAAATTAAAATGATTTCTTTGACACTTCCGAGTCCAAAGCTTGACCAATTAAAGTGGACGTTTTTAACTCTAATCATTGACTCATTTAATATGCATGACATTCCATGATTCTCTTTATAAAAATGTATACGCAAATATACATACATACATACATATATAAATAATAGATATTGATATTAAGTAGACAAGAATATCCGAATATTAAATGCCCATAGCATCACTGACTTTTAGAGATAAAGACAACTCAACCTATACTTCTAGTGGTGTAATGTGCATTTTGGAGCTTAGATTACTAGTCTAGATTCACCGGAAAATAGAACTGACTAATGGTTTGGGGACATCACTTCCAAGGTAAAATTATTTTTATGTATCGCATCCCCTGTTTAGCAACCTTATTCAACTATTTTATGAAAGCGCTGTTATGGGATATGATAGCTCTATAGGCATGCTCTAGAAACTGCTGCTGCGATTGTATGTTTCAACTATCATATGTTATAATATTTTTGCATGTTCACTTTTTCTTCTTTCCCTCTTCATAAACATGCGGATTGTATGTTTTAGTATACTTTTGCATTTATACTAAAACACATATAACGTTGTAGGCTGAGATGAAAATTCGACTAGACACAGTTCCAGTGGAGGAACGTACCATATCCTTTAAGGAGAAGGTATTTACTGATGTCGTAGGACCGAATGTGCGTGGCCGAGTTAAGACTTATGGGGCAGGTGCCACCCAGAGGACTGTGTTTGGCACTGAAGTAAGGACACAAACCAGATCTAAGGATCTAGAGATGGAGCAGCGGATAGTTGAAAAGGTCAGTGCACTGCTTGATTCACGCATTGCTGAAGTGATAAATATGTTTCGATCTGGGCTTGAGGGAGAGAGTCGACGGGTTAGAGATGGCCTATCTAGTGTCGGTAATCAGGTAACAGATATTAATATTACAATTCTATTTCTAGCATAAAACTTAGAATATTATTAAAATTTCGATATAATATTTGCATTTTTGTAGATTCCTACTTCATCAAGTGCGCACCAAGTAAGCTCTGAGGCTCATGGAGATGCATACCAAGATGATGAAGTAATTGATTTGTACATGTAGTTTACTAATAAGTTGTTAGTTAGATATAAACTCAAATGGCTCATAGGCCAAAATTAGGCATGAGTAGGGGGATCTCTTTCAGTGTTTTATTTGCTTGGCTCCCTTGAGTGAATTTACAATATTTTCAGGCTCTCGGACTTTCTCAGCAATTTCCACATTAGATGAACATGGCTGCTTATAGTGTGTGTTTCAGGTCACGACTTTACTATTGCTTCTTATACTGCTCTTTGCCAAACACAATTTGATTGTCTTATTTGAGATATACACTACACACACACACACACACACGAGAGAGAGAGAGAGAGAGAGAGAGAGAGGGAGAGAGTACGAATCATATATCATGACATACTATTGTGTTGGTCACACGGAATACTATCTTGGCTGATTGGTTGTTTGACTATGATTTTAACAGTTAGAAGATTCATGATATTGACATGCATTTAACAGTCCTTAATAATAAACGTGTTTATCAATTTATAGGTTTATAAAAATTTTTGGATATCTTAGAAACAGAGTAAACTCTGCCGATTTTTTTACGAAGCTTGATTGATTTTTTTTTCTCTCTTTGCTTGTGTGATTTTTTTGTCTTCTTTTGCTCATTGGGTTCTAGGTGGCTATAATATTATATATTTTTTTTATTGAATTTTGGTTTTCCGTTTCAGGATATGGAGAGAGGCAAGAAACATTTACTCTGCCGATTTTCTGCTTTGGATCACGATGCGCATCAATTTAGGAAAATCTACTTTATGTTTTTTTTTTTTCCAGTAATATCAATTATGAAACAATAATGTAGGAACATATACTTTATTCTATCTCATTTTATCAAATTAAGATGCTTTTAAATTTTGTCGTTCTTGTCGTTAATAATTAGTATTTCATAATTTATTGTGATGGAAAAATAATGATTTTTGTCACTCATATGTGTTATGCTATTTGTGACGGAATCTTTGAACAAAATCCGTCACAAAGTAGTATTTGTGACGGAATCTTGAATTTTTAGACAAAATCCGACACAAATGCTATTTGTGACGGGATCTTCAAATAAAATCCGACACAAATACTACTTGTGACGGAATCTTGAAACTTTAAACAAAATCCGACACAAATACTATTTGTGACGGAATATTTAAACAAATCCATCACAAATACTACTTGTGACGGATTATTTGTGACGGTTTCAGGTCGGCACAAATAATAAGTATATATGACACTTATATTTGTGTCGGACGAAATTCCGTCACAGATATTATTTGTGACAGTTTTGAGTCGACACAAATAAATTGTCACAAATAATAAGTATATATGACGCTATTTTTTGTGTCGGACCAAAATCTGTCACAACATCAGTCACAAATAGTATTTGTGACGGAATTTGGTCCGACACAGACTTTTTGTGACGGCCGAAATTGTATCGGGCACAATTCTGTCACCAAAAAGGTGAAATTCCGTCACAAATAGTATTTGTGACGGAATTTCACCACTATTTGTGACGGAATTTCACCTTTTTGTGATGGATTTTTTTCGTCACAAAAGACATGTTTTCTTGTAGTGACCCTTTGGAGATCATCTCTTTGGTGTAGTGATTTTTATGGCTCATTTGAATTAGTACTTCGTGCTTATTGTCAACAGGTAAAATACAAATCCCTTTATCAATACCTCAAAAATAGTACCTGCGCAATGTCAAAGGTAAGATAGAAGTCCCATTAGCAGCATCACACACAAAAAAAAAAAAATACATTTGGATGCACGGGTTACATGCTAGTATATCTAAAAGCAACGGCCTAAAGTCTTTCCTTAGCTTGTCAAGTGTAATTTTCTATATTTTCTCATCCTTTTTTTTAGCATTTTCTTAGCTTGCCAAGTGGAATTTTCTTCATGTTTCTGTTTTCTTTCTTCCATATACTTTCAATCTCTATGTACATACATGGGGTACAATATTGAATATTGTCATTAAAAAGCTAGGTTTAATTCTAAATTACATTAATCATTTGTTTTCTCAAAATGTATGGGAGTTGTAAAGATGGACTATATCCAAGTCAAGGCCAAAAGTACTCTTTCCTTAGCTTGCCAAGTGTAATTTTCTCCATTTTTTAAAAGCATTTTCTTAGCTTGCCAAGTGGAATTTTCTTCATGTTTCCTTTTTCTTTCTTTAATATACTGTCAATCTCTATATACATACATGGGGTACATTAAATATTGTCATTAAAAAGCTAGGTTTAACTCTAAATTACATTAATTATTTGTTTTTCTCAAAATGTTTGGGAGTTGTAAAGGTGGACTATATCCATGTTTTATTATAATGTACCTCCTTTGAAATTCGCACCTTTTTTTTGGGAGCAACTTTTATTTTTGGTCAATTATGAGAGCAGTCAGTAATCTCTCTCTCTCTCTCTCTCTCTCTCTCTCTCTCTCTCTCTCTCTCTCTCTCTCTCTCTCTCTCTCTTAGTTAAGAAAAGCAATCAATAATCTTTTGAACATAAACTAAAGAGCAATTAAAACTCATTGCACAATCCATTAGATATATCTACATAGCAAACCTAAAACTCATTCCGCAACGAGTTGTGGAAATCACTTAGACTTTTTTTTACCCCCTTTTATTTTAATTTTTTTATTTTACAATGTTTAAGAAATCATTAAATAGCCATAAAAAAAATACTAAAAGTGGAGAAACCAAAAAATACTTCTCAATTGTTTTTTCTTCAAAAAAAAATTTAATAATAATAATAATAGAACATGACCAAAGCCTAAAAGTTGAGAAAATCAAAAGCTTCATGTAATGGTTCGAGTAAAATATTCTTTCATAATTCACCGCGTGGCATTCTCTCAGCTTTTCTTCTTCTTTTTTACCCCTATTTTCTATTATTTATTTTATTACAAATTAGTTTGTATGTATCTAATAATGAAATCTTTTGTTCTTCCAACCCTTCGCATGTTTAATTTAATATTTTAACAATTTTTTTATTGTTTCTATTATTAATATGAATGATAAGCTTAAATTAATTCTCAATTTGTCCTAAATTTATGGGATATATCCAGAGGATATCCCCAGTTACGCTAAAATGATGCATTGTTTTTTTTGGATAACATTTTATTTTCTTAGCTAATTACAATATAGCCCCTGCATAGCATGGGTTATCGACTAGTATACCTGAGAGAGAGATCAGAGAGAGAGAGAGAGAGAGAGAGAGAGAGAGAGAGAGAGAGAGAGAGAGAATGTGACATATTGGGCAACAATAATTGTCATCAATTTTTATTGCTTTTCGTTTTCAAGGTTCTAATATTTTAGGGTAAAGTAAGATTTAGTCCCTAATCCTAGCTTTTTCTAGAAATAAGTCCTTTCTATATCTGAATAAAGAAATTAGTCCATTTGTGTTGCTAAAGACATAAATACCCCTATATTATCCTCTCTCTCTCTCTCTCTCTCTCTCTCTATATATATATATCAAAGATCTTTTTTTCAAAATTCAAAACCCAATATAGACAGAGAGAATCTACAACTATATATGGAGAGAGATTTCTTCTAGAGAGAGAAAGAGGAAGAGAGAAAAAGGGAGAAAGAAGAGAGAGGTCAGCAGCCCCTCCACCGACGGCACCACCACATCTAGCCACGCCATCATCGCCCATTCTTAGTCGTCATCATCACCACCTTCCAGTCATATGATCTCTCATTCTTGGACTCCTTCCTTTTTCTGAATCTGTGAGGGTTTCTCGTTCATTCCAAAGTGAAAATTGAAGCAAACCAATCGGTAGAAGAATACAGAGCCAATGATGAAGCTTTTGGAGTTTATATACGGATGATTTGATGATGATGATGTTAATGGCTGAAATGGTGGATACAAAAAGTGACTTGATTAGTATAGTAACAAATCGTGGAAGGCATTTTGCTTTATGTATGGGCTTGAAGGTTGCTTGGTTCAGAATAGTTGAGCTTGAGTTTGGATAAATTTTGTATTGAATGAAAAATGCAGTTTGAGACCTCCTTAGCAATGTTCATTTGTGTGATATTTATTATAAAGTTCTGTGAAATATAAGAAAGTCACATGATTAACTATTTTTATGTGAAATTTTCACAAAACTTAAGGATTTGGGTTTGGGCACTATGGATTTTTATTTATTTTTTTACAATTTTATGGTTTGTGGAGTTTTATGACAAATATTGAGAAATTTAACAAATAGTATAAAATTTTCATGCAAAAACATGATTATGGTTTTTTGTAGGTCAAATACTGAGAAAGTTCTTACTAAATGTTGTCGTAATATATGGAGTTTTATGACAAACACTGAGAAATTTAACAAAGAGTAGAAATTTTTTATGGCAAAAATGATTATGATTTTTTGTAGGTCAAATACTGAGAAATTTCTCACTAAATGCTCCCATGTTGTGTGGAGTTTTATGACAAACACTGAGAAAATTAACAAAATAGTAGAAATTCGTCATGCAAAAAAATGATTATGATTTTTTGTAGGTCAAACACTGAGAAATTTCTCACTAAATTTAGATCTGTATTATAATGACTACTCCGGATCTTAAGCGGACCTTAAAAAACGGACTTAAGATCAGGTGGACTGTGTAAAAACTGGGAAATTCTCACAAAAGATTGAGAAATTTCAAAGAGAAAAATTTCAAAGAGTGAGAATTTTTCAGTCTTTTGTGAGAATTTCTCAGTCTTTACATAGTCCGTCTTTTAGGTCCATTTTTTAAGGTCCACTTAAGATCCGTACTATTATATTAAATAATTTGAATTTCAACCAATTGATCATGTTGAGCAGATAAGGAGATCCCTTGAATTAAGGGAACATAATCCCATTATCAGTTAGGGTAATGCTATTGCCAGAGCAGCAAGACTAATGCCAGAGCAAAAAGTGTCGCTAAAAGTTTTAGCGACAAAAAAAAGTGTCACTTAAACTTTTAGCAACACTTTTTGCTCTGGCATTAGCCGTTGCTATTCTGACAATAGAGCTAGCCTATCAGTAATGACATTAACTTCAAATCTATATTTATATGTCCATATATAAATACACGAATATGTATGTATATAGCTGACCATGTGAGTAAGGAGTTTTATGACAAACACTGAGAAAATTTAACAAATAGTAGAATTTTTTCATGCAAAAAAATGATTATGATTTTTTGTAGGTCAAACACTGAGAAATTCGCACTAAATTTAGATCTGTATTATAATGACAACCAAACTGGATGAATCAAATCTGCAAAACGTATTAAATAATTTGAATTTCAACTAAAAGATCATGGTGAGCAGATAAGGAGATCCCTTGAATTAAAGAAACATAATCCCATTATTAGTTAATGACATTAACTTCAAATCTATATCTATATGTCCATATATAGATACACGAATATACAGTCCAAATCTTAAGCGGACCTTAAAAAAAATGGACCTAAAAGGCGGATTGTATTAAGACTGAGAAATTCTCACAAAAGACTGAGAAATTCTCACTCACTGAAAAACGTATTAAATAATTTGAATTTCAACCAAAAGATCATGGTGAACAGATAAGGGGATTCGTTTAAGTAAGGGAACATAATCCCATTATCAGTTAATGACATTAACTTGAAATTTATATCTATATGTCCATATATACATACACGAATATATATAACTGACCATGTGAGTAAGGATAGTTTAGACATTAAAATTTTATTAAACTGGGAAAAAGGAATCAAGGATCTATTTGTAATCTAGCCCTTAAGATGGATTAACTTCTAATAGAACGACTGAGGATGGACTAAATATTATATTTCTAAATAATTTATTGGAGGCAATGATATTGTAAGAATCTTCTCATATGAGAAAGTACCTTATAACCCTTGGATGGGAAAGTAGCCATAAATACGTCTCGAGATTCTCAGTAATCTTGTGGCTGCTTTCTCATTCAAGGGTTAATAAAATACTTTCTTATATGAAAAGCTTCTTATAATATCATTACCCTTTTATTGGTATGTTAATACTTCGACTTTTAAGACACATGTATGGCAAATAGAGCGAGTCTTACGTAACATCAACTAGCAAGTAGGCCAAGTTATCCACATCACATATTTAATTTAGAAATATATATATATATATACATTTTAATTCTCATCGCCTATTTAAGAGTAATGATGCGTGCACATAAAGTGTGCACATAAAGATTTGGGCCAATTATTTTAGTGGGTCCCACGTGTGCAGGCATGGACACTACCGAAATGAATGGCCCAGATTTTTATGTGTATACTTTATGTGCACATTTTATGTGCACATAGCATTACCCCCTATTTAAATTAAAAATTAGTCATTTTTCCAAATTCTTAAGATGATTTGTGGAGTAAAATACTCTCATTTTAAAGGACAAGTGTGCTATATATAGATGGGAAAATTAGCCTTAAATCCTCAAACTAATTTTTAAAAGTTTAAAGGACAAATCATTTTACAATTTAGTGAAAAAGACAAAAGATGTGAAGTACCAAATTTACCCCCAAAAGGAATCTAACAGCACAACACACGCGCCCCTCAACAGATTAAAAAAAAATGTTATGGTGTGACGCCCCTCAACAATTTTTTTACATGCCTTGTTCTTGACTAACCAATTGGATTTCACTTAATATTTGTGTACGGGTTTAGTGAAATTTCACTTAATATTTATGTATGCCAAGTTGATATATTTTGAGCGAAAAAAAAATGAATTTTTCTAGGGAGTGTTTTAGTGAAATTTCACAAGATTTTCTGCATTTGTTTGGTTTTAAAAAACTGTGTTTTTTATAATTGATTGTGAAATTTGATTTTTTTAAACAAAATATACATTGTTTAGTATGCAAAAAAAAATTTTAAAAATTAAAAAAAAATAGAAGAAGAAGTGAATTTTCACTTATTAAGTTGATGTTCACCTATTAATACATTAATATTAAGTGAAAGTTCACTTGTTATACATGCATATTAAGTGAAAGTTCACTGAACTCGTAAATTAATATTAAATGAAATTTCAGTAAAACTCTCACTAAAGCATTTGAAGATTTGTTTATTATTTTTTTTTTCTCAAAACGTATCAATTCGGCATACATAAATATTAAGTGAAATTTCACAGAACCCGTACGCGAATATTAAGTGAAAATTCCATTTAGATTGTTAGGAGTAAGACATGTAACAAATTGATATTTTTTTTTTGTTCAAAACATATCAACAATGGTTCTAGCTTTATAGGTCTCGTTGACATGATTCCAACCATATAAAATTTATAAAATATTGGAGTTGCAAATCCAAAGTTATGGAAGTTTATAGTTAAAGTTATGGAAGTTTAAAGTTTAAAAAAAACCATGAAATGGGAGCTGCTATAGTGTGGCCACTCACACGGTGCGAGCACCACACCGTAAATTTTTTTTTTAATCCGTTGAGGTAGAGTGGTGTGGGAGCGCATGAAACGCGCTTGGGGGCATGTTTGGCGTACATTTGGCACTGGAGAAGGGTAGTTCCGAATTTTTTTTTTCTAATTTTTTTTGTCATTTTTGTCAAAGATATATTTTTGGTAAGGGAGTTTTGATTAAACTAAAGTTCAAGTTATCCTTAATAAGAAGAAACCTTGTGCTACTAACCTTATCTCTAAGTGCCCCATTATGTTTCACTGTAAGACCTGATCAATCTTTGTGTCCCACATGACTTGTATTGTGTGTGTATGTTAGTGGGTTTAGGTGGTTACCAATATAGTGGTTGTGAGAAGTTACTTACAACCATCCCCATTTTGACGGGTTAGTGCCAAGTGGGATGGGGAAGTTATTGAGAGTTAGTCTCATCTCTGTTATAAATATACTTGTATAAACAACTCTCATCATTTATGTATCTAAGGTGAAGGCATAGAGAGTTAAATCAATTTCCTTGTTCTTCCAATTATCTTAACAAGAATAATGCTTTGGGCATAACCAAGTCACAAACAAATCTCACAACCGTGCTAGAATATATATCTAGGTGGTAGTGGGATCCACCAACATCTAACTCAAAGCATTAGCCAAAACCTAACCTAATTGAACTCCACACCCCCCCACCCCCACCCACCCACCCACAACTTTGACGTCAAACAAATCCTCTCTCTCTCTCTCTATATATATATGTATATCTTCTCCCTATCCTCTCCAGCCACTCCTCGAAGATCCAGCCATTCCTCAAAGATACGGCCACTCCTCAGATCTGAATCCGGCTCTAAACAATTAGTGATGGCTGTTTGTTCAGGAATTCTTCTCACATCCATTTACTGTTGAACTCAAGACAAAATTAGTGATTGGTAATCAAAAAATATTATTAAGAAGAGGGTTTATACAATGTTTTGGTTTAATTAGTGATTATTAGTCAAAATTAGTGATGCCTTAGACTCTTAAGCCTTGTTTGTTTACCAAACCAACCACAGGATAAAACAGTGCAGCGTTATATACCAGATTATACTGGGGATAAAACTAAAATAGTCCCAATGCTGTATTTGAATTACCATGGTATAACCTGGATAAATTTGTAACTTTCCAAAAATGCCATTTTATCATAAAATAACTAAATTACCATGATAATACCAAAATGCCTTCATAATAAAGCATTTGCTTTAGAACATTAACATCAAAATACATAATAACATTGTCCATAATAATCCCTAACATAGCATTAACATTCAGAAACAAAATAACAACCTCATTGAAGTGTTGACTAATCTTATAACCATTTAATTAACTTCTGAACAACAATAGCAAATAAAAAACCAAATATGAAATACATCAATGGTGCTTGGCCTGTAGCATGAACCATATATGGCATTCGTGGTGGTGGAAGTGGGTCTACCATATGTGCTTGGAATGTAGGTTCACCTTCATTTGGGCATGTTGAATGCTTATTGTAAGAAATATTGTGGGATATACGGGTACCCGCATATCATTAGACCAGGTCCAATGGGCTTTGGCTCTTAGAGACCTAGGGTTTGGTGAATATGTGTGTATATATATATGATATAAACACACATATACAAGATTCCTAAGCAATTTTGGCAGCCTCTCTCTCTCTCTCTCACGTTTTCTCTCTTTAGGCCATCACCATGGAGCTATGGGATTTAGCACGTAATACTAATAGAGATCGTTGTAGTAGTGTCTCCTAAGATCAACACGAAGAATAAGAGAGTACACAGAAGCGAGGAAGAAGCAGCAGTTCATGGTTGAAGTTGTTGTGCTCGTAGCAACCCCGTAGACGATCAGAATCGGGTGTTCCGTTCAAGGTATGCCTTGAACCCGACCCTATGCTTGTGTGCATATTTTATCTACATTGCTATCAGAGCCAAGTTGTTGATTTTCCCTTATACAACCCAAAATCGAATTTGCAAAGCTTATTGAAGCTTTCCTTTAAAACCCTAAAAATGAATTTTGAAGTGGGTCTACGCCTAAACTCCAATAGAAGTTTGAATTTTTGATATGGTTGTATCCCATATAGTCCCTAGAGTCCTCCCATAAAGTTTCATTGGTTGATTATCTTAAACGAAGTAGAAATCCCAAACCAAAATTTTTTCTCAACTTTGTTCTCAATTTTTTGGAAGATTTACATGTCCAATCACTTTGCTTTTTGACATGATCGTGTTCTATGCAGCGAGAGCTTTCCAACCATAAAAAATTTGTAAAATTTGAATCAAAATTGAAACCATGGTTGCCTCGAGAAGTCGGCATCGCACAGCTTTGCTGTTGCGTATCATTCTTCAAGAGGACAAAGATGAACCAGTCATCTAGCCCATACCAGTCGCGCCTGGTGGCGCGTGGGAACCACATCACGTTGCTGCCCATAATCGTTCCACGTAGGCAGGATAAGTGGGAACCCTGAGCAAGACGATTATTGTGGTGGTGGTCCGGTGGTCCCCAGGTAAATGATAGGTGGCATGTGGATTACATGCGAACCCACGGCGTGTGAAAAGGGCTGTAAGCCCTGGGTTGTGCTAAAGCTAAGCTCACTCGCAGGGGCGGCGCTTGCGGCGGCGCTCGGCGTAGGCAAGCGACATCTTCGACGAGTATGGGTCCGGCCCAGCCCACAGTTGCTGATATAATTTTTATATATTTTTCTGGGAAAATTAGTTAATTAATTTACAATTAAAACAATTTCTGTGATTTAAATATATATAGTTTTTATGTTTTGAATTGTTTTAATTGCCTTCAAATTTTGGGAAAATATGGATATTTAATATTTTATGTTTCCTATATTAAGGACACTATGTGGGACTAGAAATAATTTTGTGATAGATTATTTCATTATTTTTGGTATTTTAGAGCATAAAAGATATGTTTTATACGTGTTTTTAATTGCTTAAAATATCCAAAAAATACATATTAATCTTTAACATTAGTATATAGTATTTAGTACACTCTAAGGGACTCTAAGATAATTTTTGTTTAAATTATCATGTTTTTTTGGTATTTTAGAGCATGTAATCTATGGTTTTGGGCATTTATTTAATTGCTTAAAATAGCCAAAATGAATTTTTAATTTTTGTAATTAATAAGGGATATTAAGGATACTGTTTTGAGACCATAAATATTTTGTGGGGCCCATATATAATATTTATAAATTATCTAAATCATACTAATATTTTAGAGCATATAATTATGTGTTTTTGTACACGCATTAAAATTGCTTAAAAATATTTTTATTGATTTTTAGTTTATGGAATTAACACAATGTGTTTATCACACTAATAGTAGCTTGAAAAAAAATTCATGAATTTTCTCGCTCTTTGTGATATATTTTAGAGCATATATTATGTTAAGTACGTGATAGTAATAGCTTAAAATATAACAAAAGAAGTTGTTAATTTTTTAGTTTAATAAATAGTGTTTTTTGTACACTGTTTGGAGGTTTGAGAAATTCTTTTGTAAATTATCTCGTTTTTGTTGTGGTATTCTTTTGTAAATTATCTCGTTAATTTTTTAGTTTAATAAATAGTGTTTTTTGTACACTGTTTGGAGGTTTGAGAAATTCTTTTGTAAATTATCTCGTTTTTGTACGCTTATTAATCAACCTTCTATGAATTTATATACTTTGTAGGAACCACCGCTCTGCTTGTTTTTACGCACCCGCATCGAGGTGAGTCGTCCTAACTCATTTATATATTATAGAATTATTCTTTGTCCATATATGTATACCCAGTGCGTCCTGTGTGGACGATACTGATAAGTATTAGTTATGTGAATGTTAAGATTCCTACTTATATGATGAACGTATGTTAGTTAACTATACTCCATGCTCAGTTAATAATCGTTGTTATTCCTTCTTATCATGTTTTTATGATTATACCATCATATGAACATTCATATAAACATAGTCGAGTCATGATGTCAGTGTTGATGTCCGCATGGTTAGTCAAGGAGACTAACCTAGTCATATTGTTATACAAATTGTATGGACTGCAGTGGTCCGAGTGGTACAGTCAAGTAAATGGGAACAACGATGAAACTGCTATAGGGCCCTGCTAGGCGACGATAGCCAGAGTTTCCATTGAAGTCATTGAACTTATGTATGAATTGATGGTTGATACGCTATAGGGCCCTGCTAGGCGACGATAGCAAAGTACCCATCAGAATATAATAGTTACCTTTTTAATGCTACAGGGCCATGCTAGGCGACAACAGCGCTGTAACTATTCTATTCTCCAGGCAAGGTCGCGAGGACCTAAGAGTCCAATGATTACACTCTTTTTAAAACCAAAACTGCTATAGGGTCCTGCTATGCGACAATAGCAACGTGATCATTCTACTCTAAGCTAACGGCGTTACACTGGTAATGTAACAAGTTACATGAGTCATTTGTGGTGTCCATGGTAGAGTTAAAGTCGAATATATCGGTACTGCATTGTGTCGTCATACTACCATGTCATATGTTCATTAATATTGTTTCAAGATATTGTTGTATCTGTATATCCTTAAATGTATTAGGAGTGATCGGTTAAGATGATTTCACTTAGCTTCAAAAGCTAACAGCTTCTTCCCTGCCCTGGACATTTTACGTCTACGTTATAATGAAGAGGACTATCAAGGTAACCCTGAAGGTGAATATCTTTATCCTCAAAATGGAAACTATCAGGAAGGTGATCCTGAGGCAGACTATCAGGAAAAGTTTGATAACGAAGGTTACGGGTTTGCCAGCTTGAAGAAGGACCGTGGCCTACTTTCGTATTAAGACCTCTTTTGTGTTTTAAATAGTTATCTTTTGTTATGTAGTAATTTAAGTGGCGTCGATCGCCAAAACCTATCTTTTGTGGTTTTCATTTGGAACTTCTGAAATAGCTTATGTAGCAAAATACTTTAAGTTCCCCCACAAATACCATTAGACGCTTATGCAATTCCCTACTTTGATATGTATTATGTTAGTGTGTTGCACGGACAGGTCAGTTTTATGTAACTCGTCACTCCCTACGGGTCCAGAAAGGAAATTTTAAATTTTCCCTATTTTTGGCTACTCCGGGGCGTGACAGGATTTTTTGGTATCGGAGCACTAGGTTTAGTTGTGCTCGCTGACTGTCCGACACCTTTAAGTTAAGAACCTTAAGACATTTTAGAAACGACAACCAATACTAAAATAGTCTTTCTTTTAAACAAGAAGAATGGAGAACCACAAGTGAGCCTTTGCCCAAGGTGTAGTTTTCTTTGGTGCTGCTTTCACACATCAGACTAGTAAATGATAGGGAAGTTGGTGAGATGCCTCTTCTTTATGTAAAAGGTCCCCCAGACCGTGCATCATATAGTCATAGCACCCCGCTTAATACCAATAGAGGTGGATGGAATCCCTGATGTTCTTGATAACCCTACGGTGATCAATTTAGAAGAAGCACAACTAAGATAACCCCTCTAGAGACTCCTGTCAGCCCAGTAGATAGCTCTGAGATGAGGAAGTGGAGATTTACCTGACTGATGAAGATCTCATCGAAAAAGGAATACTGTACACATACGACCCTGACTGGCCGATAGGGTGGGACAATGAAAGATGGATGTCATTTACCCCACCTGAAGAGACGGATATATATATGTAAAAGTTGTAATTCAATTCTCTCTTATGTAAAACCCTTTTATTAATGAAAAACCTACCTATTGCTTTCTGATTTCCCATGTTTGTATTATTTTCTTTACGATTTAATAAGTTAAATTTTAAGTGATAAACCTTAAGACAGTTCCAACCAGTACCTTAATTAGATAGTTCTTCTGATGAAACAGGTAATATAGAACCCCCACTATGTTCCGAATCCTTTTGGAGGACGTCTAATTTTCCCCGACCGCATAGTGCCAGCAAACCCAGATATATACCATGGCCAAATCTGGGAACTAGCTAGAGATGGAGGGAAGAGAAACGTATGGGTCGAAATAAATAAGAGTAACGTTCATAACTATGATACCCTACACTTAGAGGCAATCTATGAGGCTGAAATCGTCAAGAAAGTCCAAGACAAAATGGTTATGCTACTTAAGAACCCTGAGGACTTTGAAAGGATGCACGATAGTGCCTACCAAATGGCCCCACTGCCTCCTGTACCCCTCCAACAACCTCCGCCATTCCAAGGAGTGCCTATGCACAAAACACAGTCTCAAGAACCAGGCCACTATGTCAGTGATGACTTTGGAGGTCACATGATTTACCCAGATGGCATCGAACCAGCCGACCCGGAAGGATTCATTGAGAGTGTGAAATTGAGAGCCCGCCAACGCCTCCTAGGAGGACTGAGAGTCCAGCGGCATATATACAATATCTCCGACCCTCACTGACTTCAAGCTGATGCCATCCATACTGCATACACCCTAGAGTTAATGCATGGAGAGATAAGGAGACTAGCGATGGATGATTCAGTCTTCCAACCACTAGTGAACCAGATACTACAAGAACCTTCCATTCACCCAGAAGACCACCTGGTTTGGCCACCTAATGGGAATGCCCCTGCAGAAGTGGCACCCCTAGTGCAAGAACCTGCTGCCGATCCTGATAATGCGGGAATGTCTGATGATGAACCGGGTGCATATCTAGAAGAAAAGAAAAACGAGAAAGACGAAGAAGAGGATCCCGAGGAAGAACCAGAACAAGAAGTACCCCATCAACCTATAGAGGTTCACCCTATAATAGAAGAGCCCATACAAAATGAGGATAAAGATGAAATCGAAGATTTGGACATGGGTGAGCCCATTGTGGATGAAGATGGGCCTAACGACTCTGATATGGGAGAAATCACATTTGAGTCAGATGTGGATGACTAGCCTAGGACAACCTATTATGATATATTAGTTGTTTTATTTATGTGTACTAAGTTAGCTTGGGCTGATGATCCATCTTATTGTATGAATACATGCGATAGGGTAATACCCCCATTTTGTAACCATGCATTCTCGGCTAGTTCAATTCTGTAATCGTCATTCCTAATATTTAATGAAATAGATGTTTTAGCACCATACTTGTCTCCATGTTTGTTTGTTTGTTTAAATCACTTATAAATATGTTCGTAGATATCTAGATGAATCCTGCATATAAATTCTAAGTAGAATACTTCTATAGGTAAACCGGATACCCAATGACAGACCGACTAAGGAGAAATCGACGTTTAGGATTCCCAAACCCAGCTGAACGAGCACTGGAGCCCATTCCTGCTGGAATGGATCCCACTGGAGTCTTTGGAGCATTCTTACAACGCTTGGAGCACATCGGGAATAATCACGGCCCAAACAATAATGCTAATGTCAATCCCATAGTCCCACCCAGACCACAAGAGGATCGTACATTGGAACAATTCCGTGCAATGCGGCCAGACAAGTTTAATGGAATAACTGAGCCGTGGGAAGCAGAGCAATGGCTTCATGGACTGGACATTATCTTTGATACACTGGGGTGTTCTAAAATTGAGAAACGTCGACTGGCTAAGTATCAATTGACGTATGCTGCAGCTGACTGGTGGGAATCAGAGAAAGCAACACTGGGAGGAGCCGCACAAAGGATGTCATGGACAACAATCAAGGAAATGTTCCTAGAGAATTATTTCCCCCAGACAGAAAGGAAAAAAAAGGAGAAGGAATTTATTCACTTAGTGCAAGGTAACCACACTGTATGGGAGTATATAGTGCAATTCGAGCGTCTTTCTCGATTTGCACACCACATGATCGATACCCCAGAGAAGAAGAATCGGAAGTACCACTTGGGACTTTTCCTACCTCTACAGAAGCTGACCTATGGCCACCTGAATCAAACTTTCAAAGCTTTAATAGGATTGGCTCATGGCTTTGACGAAATCACCGGACGTGAGCAGAAGGGCTTTTTAAGCCGACCACCCCCTCCGAGATTTAATCAAGGACCGAGACAAGCCCCGGCTCGCAATCAAGGATTCAAGAGAAGCTGGAATGGTGAGAAGAAGCCGCAGACAGCTCTGTTCTGCAACAAACCAGCTATGCCGTTTAAGCCAACTCTACCCCAGGGACACTCAGGAACCACAAGTAATAACCCCGGAGTCTGCTTCAACTGCGGATTCCCCGGACATATGTCCAAAGATTGTCGTGCCCCGAAGAGGAACAGTCATGTAGATGTAGTCTACTTTAACATCAACAAGAAGGGACATCTGTCTAAAGATTGTAAAGCGACCCGAGGCGGTTACTATGGAGCGTCAACTCTAGGACAGGCTTGCCTCAATGCTATTATTCCTAAGGAGGCAGAATTTAATGAAGAAGAACAGGAGAATCTGGAAGGTACTCTAACCCTCTTTAATAGTCAAGTGAAAGCTTTGTTCGATACTGGTGCATCAAAATCATTTATTGCAATTAGAATCGTGCAACGCTTAGGCTTAGTACCCCAAATGATGGATATAGCTTTGAATGGTACGTCACCTCTAGGAAAGAGTGTTAAGTTAGAAAAGGTATGCAAGGACTTCCCTCTAAACTTGAAAGATCAGAATCTCCCCGCTGATTTGATAGTTTTGTCGATGAAGGAATTCGACGTGATCCTAGGAATCGATTAGCTGGCGAAATACCATGCCAGGTTAGATTGTGCTAGCAAATCCATACTTTTTTCAGCACCTGATGGTGAACCATTTGATTTCAAGTGCAATCCCTCGTATGACGTTTTCCTCACCAACTGCCTAGCTACACTTGGGACCATGAGTGATGAGATTCCTATTTACTAAATTCCCGTAGTTTGAGGTTTCGAAGATGTTTTCCAAGAAGTTAAAGGATTACCACCCAAGAGAGACATCAATTTTTGTATTAAGTTAGTGCCTGGAACCTCACCGATATCAAAGACACCTTACTGAATGGCTCCAATGGAGATGCAAGAACTAAAGACGCAAGTACAAGAGCTCTAGGACCTCAGATTTGTTCATCCAAGCACTTAACCATGGGGAGCACCAGTATTATTTGTCAAGAAGAAGGATGGAACACTTTGACTCTGTATCGACTATAGAGAATTGAACATGGTGACAATCAAGAATCGGTACCCACTACCGAGGATTGACGATCTATTCGATCAGCTACAAAGAGCTACGACATTCTCAAAAATAGATCTACGGTCCGAATACCATCAATTGCTCGTCCGATCTGAGGATGTACCCAAGACGGCCTTCAGAACCAGGTATGGACATTATAAATTCCTAGTGATACCGTTCGGATTGACTAATGCCACAGTAGTATTCATGGATTTAATGAATCGAGTTTTCAGACCTTACCTAGACCAGTTCATCATTGTGTTTATAGATGATATCCTTATCTACTCTAAGACAGAGGTAGAACACGAAGGACATGTGAGAATAGCACTTCAGACTCTCTGAGACAATCACTTGTATGCGAAGTATAGCAAGTGCGAGTTCTGGCTAAAGGAAGTCAAATTTTTGGGACATGTTGTCTCGAAAGAAGGAATAGTAGTGGATTCGTCAAAGATCGACGCTGTCTTGGATTGGAATCGACCGACCACAGCATCGGAAGTCTGAAGTTTTCTCGGTCTAGCTGGATACTAACGGAGATTCGTGGAAGGATTCTCCAAGATCGCAGCCCCTCTTACTGGACTGACCAAAAAGGACTTAAAATACAAATGGAACGACAAGCATGAACACGCATTTCAAGAATTAAAGAAGAGGTTAACCACGATGCCAGTGCTTGCAATACCGAAGAGTGGTGAACAATTCACCATTTATAACGATGCATCACACCAAGGGCTTGGATGTGTGCTTATGTTGGAATCTGTGACACCCCGAAAACTAAAGACACGAGGGCAAGGTCAAAGAGTCAGATACAAGGTAAAGGTCTCACGTGGACCTATCAAACAAAGCGGAAGCAACAAAGAATCCTACGCAGATTCCGAATAAAACAAAAGTGGTCAATGGACCAAAGGGGTTTTAAAAAAAATAAAATCAAGTAGCCGAATTGTACAGTGTTCAATCGAGCATTTCAAATAGTTTTAAAAACAAACAGGGATGATTGTCCAAGTATTCAAATCAAAATAAACATTTGACCATTAACATTAAAAATGTCATTTTACAAAAATCTTGCCCCTCGAGTCCTCAATATAACAATTCTTCAAAAAGGGCTACACGAATTTTACAAAAGGGCTAAACAAATGTCCGAAAGACTAATTAGTCAAATTAAATATAAGTATTTTTTTTTTGTTTCAATCTACTGAAAGAAAGAAACAAAGAATTACAACAGACTAAAAGAAAGAATAACCATAAACTCTAGCTTTCGAGATGTACAACCTCATGATCAAGTTCTTTGGGCTCCATAATCCGATAACGGAACCTGCAAGGACTGTGTGGGGGTGAGCTAATATCTAAATCAACAAGTGCTCACTATATTCCAATCTAGGAACCTTTCTCAATGACATGCCAATACATCAAAAGTGCAATATTATGAAGCGTAGCAAATAGGATAGTATCAATGTCAAGCAAATAGAACTGTCTATACAAATACTAGATCAATAACCCAAGCCTAAGTTGGTAAATAATGTATACTAATCTATGATATCACCAACCTTATCAATCAAGTTCTGGGCCTCTTAACCTCCATCCTTTTCTAATTCCCATAACTCAATATCCATAACATAATAATTATCCAAGGATACCAAATGCTCCAAATTTAGATAACCATGACCACAAAAAATAAGTGATTTATCTAAATCAAATAATAACATCAAGATTGTAATGTAGATATAATTTACAAGGCAATAGTCATATAATGGATTTACTATACTCCATTTAAACCCAATAAATCATTCATTTCACATAAATCACACCCCAAGTGACTATCTTAGAAATACACTAGGAAGCCTTGTAAATACAAATTTACCCAACCAAATGAATAGTACAAAATAAACCAATTACTTCTAATTTACATTTAAATCACACTACCAAAAATAACCACATGTAAAAATACTATAGAAAGCCTAATAAGCATACCCATCCACTTTCCATCTAGTTAAACCACAAGTATGATGTGCAACCCAAAGAAAATTTGCTAAACATGGTCTTAATATTATCCAACATGTATTTTCATTTCTAGATTTCAAATAATACTCATAAGCCCTAAATTTAGGTAATAATCAAAGATAGAGTAACTAGAAAGGATTAGAAACCCCACCTAGTGGATTTGAGAAAATCACACTACCCAAGCACCACCCAAATAGGGATCCAAGAACACCCACGTGAAGCCCATAGCAAGATCTACAAGTTCTCTTCCTTGACCCAAGCCAAACAACCTTAATGATCTCCAAATATAAGCTCAAAGAAAAAAAAATTGAGAGAATAAATGGAGTTGGGACTCCTTTTGCTTCTGCCGAGAAGATGAGA
Organism: Hydrangea macrophylla; assembly: GCA_033977485.1. Taxonomy (NCBI): domain Eukaryota; kingdom Viridiplantae; phylum Streptophyta; class Magnoliopsida; order Cornales; family Hydrangeaceae; genus Hydrangea; species Hydrangea macrophylla. Next base: position 66,014,556 of record CM066990.1, on the reverse strand, counting down.
GACAAAGAGATTAACCCTTGTGATGGTGGACATCATCTTGTCTCTTGAGCACGTTCAAACAAAGCCTCCAAATGGTCAAAACGAGAGCTCAAAACATGGAAGCAAAATGAAAAGAAAAATGGGGATGAAGCAATCCCTTCACTGGCCGAATGGAGAGAGAGAGAGATTGTGAGGGTCATCATTATATTGCTTTTTGGGTAGGGAAGTGTACACAAGAAGTAAAGTGATGAAATGAGTGATGGGAGGGGAGAGTGTTGGCAGCCGCACAAGCAAGGAAAATGAGGATAAAAGGTCTCCAAAATGGACCCAGTTCAAGCTAAATTCATATTTCCAAAACCCCAAAATGCATATGCACATACGTACAATCATACATGTATCTATTATGATCTATCAGCTAGAAATTATAAAATCATCTGGATAAAAAAATAAATAAATAATAAAATAATAAAAGCATCCCAGTTGTTCCATTATTAATATCCAAGTCATTGAATGACTTACAATCATATCCAATTAGTTCACTACCCTAAATCAATATGTCCAACCAAACCATGTTCTCAAATCAATTGAAATTAAATTAACTATTTTACGCTATAAAAGGGGGTGCCAATTAATAATCACACACGGCCCCACAAGTGTTACAAATATAATAAGTAAATATAAAAAAAAAATTCTAGGTTACTACATTCTACCCCACTTAAAAGAATTTCGTCCCGAAATTCAATCACATAACCTGACATACATCACATATAATGTCAATAATATTATCCATCGTTACATCTAACATTATCCATGTGTCCTCGACCTTATCACTAAAGATACACACAACATTCGGGCCAATCAACCACCATAGTCAGTTCACCTGTGATACCTGTGATGTATGATGAAATCCTCCTCTTTTTTTTTTTTTTTTCCTCTCTCTCAAAATTTTAGGAGATTCAATTGAACGCACTCAACTACATATAACCTCACTGTTAGGTGGTATTACCACGTGAAATTGATCCTAACCATGTAGCTTCACTCCATTGTCTCTCTTTCTTGATTTTCCCTCTCCCTACTAAGCTCTCGGTGTATATATCTCAACCAATTAGTTCTAATCTTTAATTTCAATGATCTAATTCAGTATCATTGAAGAAGCAAAACCAGATATCTGATGGGTAGGTAAGGAGAAATTATTACATCTGGGTGTCCACATCATATAACCAATATTGTCATCTTTGAGCATGTTTGGAGCAATTCTTCTTCTTCTTTTTTTTTTTTTTTGAAAACACTAAAAAAAAAAAAAAAAAAAAAAAAAAAATTTGAAAACAATCTTTAAAAACACTTTTGAAACCAACCTATATGTTCTAAATCATTTTTTTTTTCCCGCAGTGTTGGATCCCATACACCCTCTTCCCATACGAGAATTAACTAGATTCCCATGGCTCAAGAGAAGGCACGGCTCAAGTCCACACACTTCGGTTCTCCGAAATCAGTAGCCTCCCCTCCGGTAATGTGGGATCCCATACACCCTCTTCCCATACAGGAGTCTAGTCTCCCACGGCTCAAGAGAAGGCACGGCTCAGTCCACACAATCTGACAGTGGGTTGCAATGCAAGTGATGTAATACTGAAATGTGATGCAATGAACATGATGTAATGTAGTGAGATGAGAGTGATGCAATGATATGATTATGATGCAATGATATGTAATTAGGGGTGAAAGAAAATCGAACCAACTGACACACCGAACTGATCCGAACCATTACACCCTTATATGTAATTGATTGTAAATCATAAATATTCCAAATCCCAATATGTCACAATCACATTTTTAAGGATATATTCCAATCAAAGTAATCACTAAGTAAGCATTGTCAAGTAGCATTCTATTAAATGCATTGACACAATCCACTCCTTCAGAGTATTCACACTAAATCATGCAACCAAATGATAATTATCAATGCAACTCAAATGGTATACCCAAATATGCTTTCACAATGCAATAGTGTTAGCATAAAACACTATTCAAATCAAAGGCTAAATTTTATTTTATTTTATTTTTTCATAGCAAAACCATTTAATTCCTTATAATCTAAATAACAAGATATATGTCATAAGTTAAAACTTTAGCATCAAGAATAACCATACTCAGTGCATTGCCTGTTATCTCAAGATGCACAAAATTATTACCTTAGATAAATATATCAAAGAGGTAGTCTACTTAGGATCATCAATCCCTAATCACTTAAAGATATTCAACACTTATATAAAACTAATTTCTTAAGCTTTGAACTTTCGACTCAATTACAGTAATTTCTTACTCTAAATCCTTAATAACATTGACATGTAAATTCTGTCAATTCCAAAGCAATCAACGCTTAAAGTATTATTCTAGATAATGCATTAATCCATCTTTCAAATGTTCCCAAGGATCAAAAAAATAAATAACACTATCTTTAAGTAAAAGACACAAGTCACACAAGTATGAGACACATAAGGCGTAAGGCATATGTTCGACATGTAATCACAATCACAGATTTCGTAACTAAGTTATATACCACAACCAAGAATTTCCTGTACTTAATAGTTTGAGGCAAGTAGTACAGAGTGTATACATAGTTACACAAAAAGTAACACAGAGCAATCCGCTAACAAATAACCAGTTGCTATTTACATAATTCATATACACAACATTTACAAGGCATAAAATAAAATAAAATAAAAAGTCGGAGCAACTAAATAAAATTAGGCTCACACACCGCGCAGAGGTCCTGAAGGATTTAATCCCATCTACCATGTCAATAATTATCATTAAACACTTACCATGTAAGCACACCAATGTGAACATGTAATCAAGTAGGCATATAACTAGGAATAATTCCTCATGCTAATATAGATGACTTTACTAGATCCTATATGCCATATATGCGCCCAAAATAACTCCCATAGTCCTTAGGTATTCTAACCCGGTTAGCTCTGATACCATTCTGTGACACCCCGAAAACTAAAGACACGAGGGCAAGGTCAAAGAGTCAGATACAAGGTAAAGGTCTCACGTGGACCTATCAAATAAAGCGGAAGCAACAAAGAATCCTACGCAGATTCCGAATAAAACAAAAGTGGTCAATGGACCAAAGGGGTTTTAAAAAAAATAAAATCAAGTAGCCGAATTGTACAGTGTTCAATCGAGCATTTCAAATAGTTTTAAAAACAAACAGGGATGATTGTCCAAGTATTCAAATCAAAATAAACATTTGACCATTAACATTAAAAATGTCATTTTACAAAAATCTTGCCCCTCGAGTCCTCAATATAACAATTCTTCAAAAAGGGCTACACGAATTTTACAAAAGGGCTAAACAAATGTCCGAAAGACTAATTAGTCAAATTAAATATAAGTATTTTTTTTTTGTTTCAATCTACTGAAAGAAAGAAATAAAGAATTACAACAGACTAAAAGAAAGAATAACCATAAACTCTAGCTTTCGAGATGTACAACCTCATGATCAAGTTCTTTGGGCTCCATAATCCGATAACGGAACCTGCAAGGACTGTGTGGGGGTGAGCTAATATATAAATCAACAAGTGCTCACTATATTCCAATCTAGGAACCTTTCTCAATGACATGCCAATACATCAAAAGTGCAATATTATGAAGCGTAGCAAATAGGATAGTATCAATGTCAAGCAAATAGAACTGTCTATACAAATACTAGATCAATAACCCAAGCCTAAGTTGGTAAATAATGTATACTAATCTATGATATCACCAACCTTATCAATCAAGTTCTGGGCCTCTTAACCTCCATCCTTTTCTAATTCCCATAACTCAATATCCATAACATAATAATTATCCAAGGATACCAAATGCTCCAAATTTAGATAACCATGACCACAAAAAATAAGTGATTTATCTAAATCAAATAATAACATCAAGATTGTAATGTAGATATAATTTACAAGGCAATAGTCATATAATGGATTTACTATACTCCATTTAAACCCAATAAATCATTCATTTCACATAAATCACACCCCAAGTGACTATCTTAGAAATACACTAGGAAGCCTTGTAAATACAAATTTACCCAACCAAATGAATAGTACAAAATAAACCAATTACTTCTAATTTACATTTAAATCACACTACCAAAAATAACCACATGTAAAAATACTATAGAAAGCCTAATAAGCATACCCATCCACTTTCCATCTAGTTAAACCACAAGTATGATGTGCAACCCAAAGAAAATTTGCTAAACATGGTCTTAATATTATCCAACATGTATTTTCATTTCTAGATTTCAAATAATACTCATAAGCCCTAAATTTAGGTAATAATCAAAGATAGAGTAACTAGAAAGGATTAGAAACCCCACCTAGTGGATTTGAGAAAATCACACTACCCAAGCACCACCCAAATAGGGATCCAAGAACACCCACGTGAAGCCCATAGCAAGATCTACAAGTTCTCTTCCTTGACCCAAGCCAAACAACCTTAATGATCTCCAAATATAAGCTCAAAGAAAAAAAAATTGAGAGAATAAATGGAGTTGGGACTCCTTTTGCTTCTGCCGAGAAGATGAGAGACAAAGAGATTAACCCTTGTGATGGTGGACATCATCTTGTCTCTTGAGCACGTTCAAACAAAGCCTCCAAATGGTCAAAACGAGAGCTCAAAACATGGAAGCAAAATGAAAAGAAAAATGGGGATGAAGCAATCCCTTCACTGGCCGAATGGAGAGAGAGAGAGAGAGAGAGAGATTGTGAGGGTCATCATTATATTGCTTTTTGGGTAGGGAAGTGTACACAAGAAGTAAAGTGATGAAATGAGTGATGGGAGGGGAGAGTGTTGGCAGCCGCACAAGCAAGGAAAATGAGGATAAAAGGTCTCCAAAATGGACCCAGTTCAAGCTAAATTCATATTTCCAAAACCCCAAAATGCATATGCACATACGTACAATCATACATGTATCTATTATGATCTATCAGCTAGAAATTATAAAATCATCTGGATAAAAAAATAAATAAATAATAAAATAATAAAAGCATCCCAGTTGTTCCATTATTAATATCCAAGTCATTGAATGACTTACAATCATATCCAATTAGTTCACTACCCTAAATCAATATGTCCAACCAAACCATGTTCTCAAATCAATTGAAATTAAATTAACTATTTTACGCTATAAAAGGGGGTGCCAATTAATAATCACACACGGCCCCACAAGTGTTACAAATATAATAAGTAAATATAAAAAAAAAATTCTAGGTTACTACAGAATCCTTCCTAAATTGGTAAGTGTACTAGCCTAGCTTGCTTATGCTTATTAGGTAACTACACTACCCAAACCTCCCCCAAAACCCACCGGACTTAACCTTCATACACCCCAAACGTCGGCCATACTCACACCTCCCTAGGATCCCATTTAAATCACACTCCTCTCAATCCCCATCTAATCTAGTCCTGCAGATATAGAGATCTGCATATGTATATGTGTGTATACCATGCTTTGGGTTTATATATTTGAGTTATTGAGAGAGAGGGAGGGTCAGCGAGAGAGTGAGTGTTGGGAATCCATACACACACATCCATTCACTGCCTCCACCCTTACCACTCACCATCCTCTCTATCCTTTACCACCACACATACCAGAGAAAGAGAAGAGGAGCAGGAGAGAGAGAGAGAGGAGCTCACCGGAAAAGAAAAGAGAGAAGGGAAATCGAGGCTTCCTCATGTAACCCCACCCCCTGTCTACTTCTAGTTTTAGCATCCTCTAGGCTCACACATACCCACGTGGTCCCCCTGTACGAACCAAACAGAGCCTAAGGCTCCCAACAGGCTTGGGTAGCCATTAGAGCTCCCTCGCCGGAGCTCGTTTTCCCAAACTCAACTAGAACCGCTAAAATTTATGGCAAACTGATCCATAAGACCCCCACGTACCCCCCTGTAGCAGTTTTCGATTTGGACTAGGATAGATAGACCATGCATGGGATTATTTTCTTAAAAATCGAAAAGAATAATCCACCGGTAGGACCCCTAGATAAATGAACCCGGTCCTAAGCTCCTAGTATGTTGTAGAGGGTCCCAAACCGGACCTATTGGCGTTGGAATCATCAATTTACATGGAGAAATGAGGAGAGGAAGATTTTCAGGCGTCAGGCTCACCGAAGGCGGTGGCGTGTGAAGTTTGAAGAAGAAACGACCCGTGGGTAAACGGGTTATATCGTTTACCCATATTAAATCATTCAGTCGGATCTTGGGTCATGGGTATGGGTTAGTTTGTATGTACAAATGGTTGTGGGTTCGGGTTATAACAATTAATATGGATCCGGGTCAGACTTTTTAAGTTGGATCAAGCCTTGTGTGTAAGTGGGTAACCCATTGGTTCGGGCCGGGTCAAGTTTAACCCGCGGGTCTTTGCCTTAATGTTTAGTTATTTTAATTTACTCTATTCATCATTAATTAAGTTATTTTTATTCTTAATTATTCTGTTAATCCTGATTAAGATTTTAATAATCGATTTAATAATAATTAGTTATCATGTTATTCTGTTAATTAGGATTAGTATTTATATGTATTATTTATTATATATTGTATATAGTAAATAATTATAAATGATATATTTAAATGGTTTTAAAGAGTTAAATTATTTTGAAAAATAGTTTTAAATACTATAAGTAAATTTGATATATTTTGAAATAGTATTTTAAATAAAATAACATTCCTATATCATGAAATTATGGATTATTCTTATATTGTATACGTCTTATTTATTAGTTTAAATAAATAATAAGTGGTAGTTTTATATGAAAATAATTAGGTAATAAATACCTAATGACCAACTTTAATTAAAGGGAAATTATATCAACTTTTCCTAAGGCCTAGATGCCTTTGTTTTATAAATTATTATTTATAAAACCCAAACTTTAGTATTTATGATAATTACTAATTTTTAATTAAGGACCTGTTTAGTTATATTTAAATCATTTAAGTACCGAATGGACTCCGAAAATTACGAGAAAAATACTGCTAGCCAATTTTAAGGCCTAGTATTTAATAAAAATATTTGTAAGGGTAAAATGTCTTCCTAAAATATATGTTATTATTAGGGTGTTCCTACGTCTATTATTCGACGACTAAACTTCAGAAATTCATAACAAATAAACCATAGCTCAGAAAAATACGCGGTCAGTTCCCAGAGTCTTAGAATAACGTCTAGAATATTCCCTTAAAGTTTGGTAGCCTTTCAACACGGCAAAAAATATAGCTTATCTTTAGGGCCTAAACTGGTATAGAAAACCCGGCCTTTTATGCGACGGACTCCAATTTGAATCTAGTCAATGTCGTTAGACTCAGAATGATGTCTAGATCATCATGTTGAGGTTTAGGAACCCATCTGGCACAATTGCCATTACGCCATTGATTCTAGTACGCTTATTAATCAACCTTCTATGAATTTATATACTTTGTAGGCACCACCGCTCTGCTTGTTTTTACGCACCCGCATCTAGGTGAGTCATCCTAACTCACTTGGTATATTATAGAATTATTCTTTGTCCATATATGTATATCCAGTGCGTCCTGTGTGAATGTTGAGATTCCTACTTATATGATGAACGTATGTTAGTTAACTATACTCCATGCTCAGTTAATAATCGTTGTTATTCCTGCTTATCATGTTTTTACGATTATACCATCATATAAACATTCATATAAACATAGTCGAGTCATGATGTCAATGTTGACGTCCGCATGATTAGTCAAGGAGACTAACCTAGTCATATTGTTATACAAATTGTATGGACTGCAGTGGTCCGAGTGGTACTGTCAAGTAAATGGGAACAACGATGAAACTGCTATAGGGCCCTGCTAGGCGACGATAGCCAGAGTTTCCATTGAAATCATTGAAGTTATGTATGAATTGATGGTTGATACGCTATAGGGTCCTTCTAGGCGACGATAGCAAAGTATCCATCAGAATATAATAGTTACCTTTTTAATGGTATAGGGCCCTGCTAGGCGACGACAGCGCTGTAACTATTCTATTCTCCAGGCAAGGTTGCGAGGACCTAAGAGTCTAATGATTACACTCTTTTTAAAACCAAAACTACTATAGGGCCCTACTAGGCGACGATAGCAACGTAATCATTCTACTCTAAGCTAACGACGTTACACTGGTAATGTAACAAGTTACATGAGTCATTTGTGGTGTCCATGGTGGAGTTAAAGTCGAATATATCGGTACTACATTTCGTCTTCATACTACCATGTCATATGTTCCTTAATATTGTTTCAAGATATTGTTGTATCTGTATATCCTTAAATGTATTAGGAGTGATCGATTAAGACGATTTCACTTAGCTTCAAAAGCTAACGGCTCCTTCCCTGCCCTGGACATTTTACGTCTAGGTTATAATGAGGAGGACTATCAAGGTAACCCTGAAGGTGAATATCATTATCCTCAAGATGGGAATTATCAGGAAGGTGATCCTGAGGTAGACTATCAGGAAGAGTTTGATGGGTTTGCCAGCTAGAAGAAGGAACCTGGCCTACTTTCGTATTAAGACCTCTTTTGTGTTTTAAACAGTTATCTTTTGTTTTGTAATAATTTAAGTGGCGTCGATCGCCCAAACCTATCTTTTGTGGTTTTCATTTAGAACTTCTGTAATAGCTTATGTAGCAAAATACTTTAAGTTCCCCCATGAATACCATTAGACGCTTTTGCAATTCCCTACTCTGATATATATTATGTTAGTATGTTGCACGGACAGGTCAGTTTTATGTAACTCGTCATTCCCTACGGGTCCAGAAAGGAAATTTTAAATTTTCCCTATTTTTGGCTACTCCGGGACGTGATAGTTGAAAAGTCCGATTTGATCCTAGAAAACATGGTTTGGATACGAAAATGATGGGAGGGAGATTAAAACATGGTAACGATTAATTTTTCTTGACTGTTGGCATCCTATCCATGAGACTACTTTTCTTTCCCGTCGTGTGTCTTTTTCGAGTCATAAGTGGGTATTTCTCGTTTTGAAAACATGTTTCCTTTGCTCACATATACTAGAGAGATTACCCATGTTATGAATGTTTCATTTGAGAGTGTAATTAACATTGTGAGATTCGTAGTCGAAGCATAGTTGGATGGTTATCCGAGTTATATTTCAAGTTCATGACATGCGCATGTTCATTTAACTACCACATCACACACGTGCAATTTTATGAGAAACACTATTGATTTATACGATGCATGTGCTTAGGATTGTTGTTCATGACGTAGGTAGAAGTTTGATTACATTTCTTCTTGTTCGTTATTCTATTTCGAGTTATTGTTTTATAATAAGGAGTATTGCTTATAATGTTTTTCATTTTTAATAAAACCTTTTTAAATTTATAATGAAATAAAGTTGGTTGTGGGTGACTTGTTGATGAGAACCCTCACGAGACTTCACTCGTCCGACTAGGGACACCTAGGGGTTTAAAAGGCTTGTTGCATGCGCTAAACACAACTGTGATCCATTGTAACAACCTTATTTATTTTATAAAAAAATGATAATTTTTATTTATTTAATTCCCTTTTATTTATTTTATTGTTTAATATTTAATGTGGTTGGTATGTGAAAATTGGTGTGAGTGTCTTACACCCTAAAGAAACTTTTTTAACAACTTTTGAGTTGTTACCAATTTAGTGCAGGTGTGTGTGTGTTTGATGTGCTTCGTGTGTGTGAGTAGTGTGTTATTATAATATATGTATATGTGATTGTGTTATATATGTATATAATATAATATTAGGTTAGATAGAGAGAAAACATAAAAAAAAATGGAACCCCCCTCCTTTTCACAGCCGCTGAATAGAGAGAGAGAGAGAGAGAGAGAGAAGAGAAGAAGAAGAAGAAGAAGAAGAAGAAGAAAAGGGGGAGAAGAAGGAGAACGATCTCGGGTCTGTGGTCTCGTGTGGAATCACGAAATGTCATTATTGTCGATTTCTTTGATCGAACGAGGTGAGTTAAATTTTGTGTATCCGAGTATATATATACACGTATGTATATATCTATACGGGAGTAAATTAAATTAGTACATGTTAAATTTAATTGTTAGGGTTAAATCTTTGTAATAGATCGATACACGTTGTTATGGTTGAAGTAATCTAGATATATTCTTTCCCCTTTGTGTGACCCTGTGATTATGACATTAGGATATTCGAACGGGTTAGGTGAATAGTTAGTTAGTTTGATAAAACTATAAATGAAATATTCATGGTTATTAAGAAATATATGGAAATTCGTTTTTTTTTATTCACACAGTTGTAGAAACATTAAAAAATTATTAAAAAAATTGTGACTTTGAATTTGAACATTTTGTCAGCATGTCTCATGTAAAACGTGATTCTGCACGTTTTTCGTCTAATGGTGTTTTTCCTGATTCTGCACCGTTTGGGCAGAAATTGAAGATTTCAGTAGCAGTTTTTTTTAGTATATTAAAATGTATGAAATTGGGGAAATATGATTCGTTTTTTTTTTTTTTTTTTAATATTTGTTTGTATGACTTAACGAAGATTACTTGGAGATACATGAATTCTCTTATAATGTTGAGTTATAAAAAAAAAGGTGATAGTCATTAACGTTGAGTCCGATTAAATTTTATAATTCCGAGAATGCAAAATGGTTTCAAGTTCCTTAGTGTTCACCGCTCCCAGTTGTGATATATTTTTTGGTAGCTCGACTTGCTGAGTGTACCTTTTTGCCAGTGGCTTCGTGATCAAGCTGGCCTAAGCCTTATGGCCGACATATTTTGTTAGACGTCTAGGCATATTGACTGGCCTTCTGTGTGTATACCTGGTTTGGTTGATACCCCAACCAAACTGGCACCAGAGTGGATGTTAGTAGTATGTCCGGGCACACATGGGATATATGTGTGGGTGTACCTTGGAGGGTAGCCAAGTGGTGAACCTAGGAAATTGAATAATAAATCGTTTATATAAGTTAGAGGATTATTGTCAATAAATTTCCCGACGAGTCAATGGATCTAAAATGTTGATCTCCGGGACTTCTGTTCTTTGCTTATATATTTATTTCGGCGTGTAGTGAGTAAATTATGAAGTTAATTATTGCGAGTTCTTAGTACTAGTAGTTCCGCATAATTTGTGGTATTTTGTTGTTATAAATCTTCGTGGTTGCATGATAGTGGATCCACTAACATTTTGTAGGTATTGACTCACAATGTGACAGAAGGTAAGGATTATTTTATTTAAATTCGAACGAGAACTGCATGGCCACCACATAGAGGAAAACTACTGCTTGTCCCGACATGTGAAGTGGAACTATCCTCTTGCCCGAATTACCTATTGGGTGTAGTAGTAAGAGTCACCGTGTGATTCCTAGCTTTGTGTGTGTGTGGCTTAACTCATACCAGTCACGTGACTGACCCGTTGAGTTTTTCACGCTGGTGCGTTCTTATTGGAGCGTAGCCGATCAAAATTTACAGGGCTAGTAGGGAGGTCGTGGCACTTGGCAGCAGGAGGCATGCGGAGTCTTGTGTTGTTTCCCTTATTTGTTTTTAATTTAATCCTAGTGAGTTTAGAAATAATTTCTGGCATTGTGGGCCATTTAGCAATTTAAGATATTGTTTTAGTGAAGTGTTCTTATTAGATATTTATTATGTTTTGGAGTCGGATTTAAAATCTTGGTTTGACTTTTTGGTTGGATGTTGACCGTTGCCTTAGCTCATGTGAGTAATGATTTATTTCTGTACAGATTGTGTGATGTTTTTTATATTACAAGCACCTTGATGATTGGACAACTGGATATTGGTTAAGGGTTCTCCCTTGATTAATAATTGGTTGTCTAAAAATTGGGGTGTGATAGTTTGGTATCAGAGCTCATGGTTGCCCTAGACTAGAAAGTGTCTAGGTGATCTTCGGAATGTGGTGAATTGGTTGTTAATTACAATGAACGAGTTTGTTTCAGATATTTATGTATGTGTGGTTGTCTTATGAAGGATATGGCTGGAGGCTACAATACCCGTCATGGAGCTCAAACTGGAGCTGGTGAGAGTTCTGGAGGAGCTGGGGCAAGAAATCCCAACTTAGTTCAGGTCGACGTGGGGGCTATGATGAACCAGATTCTCCAAGCTGTGCAGAACAATTAGCAAGGAAACCAGGGTCACCCGTTCGCTAAAAGGAACAAGGATTTTGTTTCTATTGGCGGCCGAACATTCGATGGGAAAAAGGGTCCGTTAGCAGGAGATGCTTGGATACGAAAGTATGAGTTCGTGTTCGAGAGGATGCATGTCACAGAGGTGCAGAAACAGGAGTTGGCATCTCAACAGGTTGAGGGTGGAGCTTTACTTTGGTGGGAATCATTGAGGGCTACTTATGACGTGGCAGAGATGACGTGGGAAGAGTTCAAAGTTTTATTTGAGGAGAATTTCATTCCCAGTGCAGTGAAGTCACAATTGGCTAGGGAATTCCAAGACCTCACTCAAGGTACCATGACTGTGTGGGAGTATGTGAAGAAGTTCAACGAGCTATCTTAGTATGCTCCTCATCTGATTGATACGGAGGAGAAGAAGAACGAAAAATTTATCGACGAATTGGGACATCACTTGTCCAAGGCAGTGCTATCTGCAGAGAGTGAACCTTTCAACAAAGTGGTGGATTTGGCTTTGAAGTTCGAGTAGAAGGAGCAGAAATTTCAGGCTGAGAGGTCAGCAAGGACGAAGATCAATGAGAATTCTAGAGACACTCGGCCTCAAACTCAGCAAAAAGATACAGGACATAGTGGGAACATATTTAAGCTTTATGATCAGGGGTGGAGAGGTCAGTAGTATCAAAGACAAGGATATGGCGGTCAGCGGTTCCCAGGAAATTAGGAGAACTTCAGGCAGCAGAACCAGCAGTGGAATGGTCAGGGTGGTCAGCATAATCAAGGTTTCCAGGGTCAACGTCAGCAGGCCCCGCAGCCACAGATTGGTTTCCATCCACCAGTGCCTCAGATTGGAGCACCACCGGTAAGGGGAGAGATAGTTTTAGCTCCTAGAGTGTGTTTCAATTGTCAATTACCAGGACATATTGCTAGGGAATGTCCCCACCCTTCTAGGAATAAGTAGGCCGCGAGACAGGGTCAAGCAGCACCAGCCAGGGCATTTGTAGTGATTCCAGGCAATGAGAATGTGCAAGGTAGCCTCAAACTTTTTCATTCCGATGTTCGTGTCTTATTTGATTCGGGTGCATCCCACTCTTTTATTTCTCGTCAGTTTGTTTTGAGAGAGAGTATTCTTGTTACGCCTTTACTTGTTCCTGTGAGCGTAGGAACACATCTAGGGGGTTCAGTTACTCTATTTGAGCATTGTAAAGATTTTGTGATAGACTTTGGGGATAGGACTTTCCTCGTTAATTTGATTGTATTGGGGTTTGAAGGGTTTTCCATTATTTTGGGGATGGATTGGCTTAGGGCGAACCATGTTGTCCTTGATTGTGCTAAGAGGACCATTCATATAGATACCCTAGGATTACCTCGTTTCTCTTATACGTATCTAGATAGTGGAGAATTGGTTATGTCTAGTTTTCTATATTCGGTGGAGATACCGAAGAAGAATATTAGTGATGTGGAAGTGGTATGCGACTTTGAGGATGTTTTTCAGGAGATCCCTGGACTGCCGCCTAAGAGAGAGGTGGAATTCTGGATTGATCTTGTACCAGGGTCCACAACAATTTCTAAGGCAACATATCGTATGGCGCCCAAGGAGTTGGCAGAGATGAAGAAACAATTGGATGAAATGCTTCAGAAAGGGTGCGTTAATTATTTCTATCTGGTAGATTCATTTTTCTTCTTAGTTGATCTTTATTTCAAGTAGAGTAATTCTTTTGAGGTGTGTATGAATCAGGTTCATACGTCCTAGTAACTCACCGTGGGGAGCTCCGGCAATATTTGTATCCAAGAAAGATGGTAGCCTTTGTATGTGTATAGACTACAGGGAGTTGAATAAGGTGAAAATCAAGAACAAGTATCCTTTGCCCAGGATTGACGACCTTCTTGACCAATTGAAGGGAGCGACGGTCTTTTCACAGCTTGATTTGAGGACCGGGTATCACCAGATGGGAGTGGTGGAAGAGAGCATTCCCCGTACAGCTTTTCGTACTCGGTATGGGTTATATGAATTTCCAGTGATGCCATTTGGTTTGACCAATGCTCCAGCACTCTTTATGGATTTGATGAATAGGGTGTTCAGGCCGTATTTGGACCGTTTTGTCATTGTCTTCATAGATGACATCTTGGTTTATTCGCGGACTCAGGAGGAGCATAGAGAGCATTTGAAGGTGGTATTACAGATACTTCGGGAACATAAGTTGTATACCAAGTTCAGTAAGTGCCATTTTTGGGAGACTGCAGTGAGATTTCTAGGTCATGTTATTTCAGCGGAAGGAATATCAGTAGATCCTGAAAAAGTTGCAGCGGTACAGGACTGGGCACAACCTTCTAATCCGACAGAGGTGAGGAGTTTCTTGGGATTAGCAGGTTATTACCGGAGGTTCATTGAGAAGTTTTCTCTCATAGCAGCTCTAATGACGAAGTTGACTTGTAAAAATGTGAAGTTTGTGTGGACAGATGAGTATGAGCAAGCATTTCAGGAGTTGAAGCAGCGGTTGACCACCGCGCAGTGTTGACTATCCCGACAGAAGGAAGGAAGCTTGTAGTGTTCACATATGCTAGTGGGATTGGTTTGGTTGTGTCTTGATGCAAGGAGGGAAGGTTGTTTCGTATGCTTCTAGACAGTTGAGGCCACATGGGAGGAGGTATCCCACTCATGACTTAGAGTTGGCAGCTGTAGTGTTTGCATTGAAAGTATGGAGGCATTATTTGTTTGGGGGAGAGATTTGAGTTGTATACAGATCATAAGAGTCTCAAGTACTTGTTTTCACAAAAGGAACTGAGTATGAGACAACAGAGATGGATTGAGTTCATCAGTAGTTATGACTTTGAGATTCTTTACCATCCGGGTAAGGTAAATATAGTGGCCGATGCCCTGAGTCGGAAACACAGTGTGATAGCTTCTTTGATGGTTAGGGAGTGGAAGTCTCTTGAAGTGTTAGCATCTCATGATATTCAGCTAGGGCATGAAGGTGAGAAAGCATATATTGGGAGTTTGGTTGTCCAACCGACTTTAATAGGGAAAGTTCGACAGATGCAAAGGTTAGATACAATTCTAGTTTACCGTCTCAATGACTTGGTTGTAGATTTGGTTGATGAGCGTCCGACGGATTGGTCCGTGGATACAGAGGGATGTTTATGTTTTCAAGGAAGACACTGTGTACCGGATAGTGAAGAGTTGAAGAGGGAAGTACTTGATGAGGCACATCGGTCTCGATACACTATACATCCTGGCGGGACTAAGATGTATCATGTCCTGAAACGAACCTTTTGGTGGGAAGGTATGAAGAGAGATGTTGGAGAATATGTTTCTAAGTGTATAGTGTGTCATCAGGTTAAGGCGGAACATCAGAGACCGTCTGGCTTGTTGAAACCTTTAGAAATACCTGTGTGGAAATGGGAGTGTATCTCTATGGATTTTGTGGATGGTTTCCCGAGATCCAAGAAGGGACATGGCTCAATTTGGGTGATTGTGGATAGGCTAACTAAGTCAGTGCACTTTATTCCAGTGAGTATGCATCGGACGGCAGACAAGTTGGCACAGTTGTATATTCGGGAAATAGTACGTTTGCATGGGACTCCGGTCTCGATTGTGTCGGATCGAGATTCGTTGTTTATGGCAGAGTTTTGGGAGAGTTTTCATAGGGCGATGGGGACCCGGTTAGACCTTAGTACTACTTATCACCCTCAGACCGATGGGCAGACTGAGAGGGTTAACCAGATTCTTAAGGATATGTTGCGGGCTTGTGTTCTCGATCTCGGTGGTAGTTGGGAAGAACACTTGTCATTGGCAGAGTTTGGTTACAATGACAGTTACCATTCTAGCATAGGAATGGCACCTTTCGGAGCGTTGTATGGGAGGCCGTGTAGATCTCCAGTGTGTTGGACAGAAGTGGGTGACATACCTATTTTGGGTCCAGAGATGGTTTGGGAAACTACTGAGAAGGTGAGTGTTATTAGAGAGAGGATTAAGACTGCTCAGAGTCGGCAAAAGAGTTATGATGATTGGAAGCGCAAGGGTGTAGAATTCAAAGTGGGAGATTTCGTGTTCTTGAAAGTATCTCCGATGAAGGGTGTGATACGATTTGGTAAGAAAGGGAAGCTTGCTCCGAGGTTTGTAGGACCTTATGAGATCATAGGAAAGGTTGGAGAGTTAGCCTTTAGAGTAATGCTGCTTCCGACGTTGGCGACAATCCATAACGTGTTTCATGTATCGATGTTGAGGAAGTGTGTGAAGGACCCTACACAGATTATTCATCCGACAGAGCTTGAGATTAACGATGACCTCACGTATGTTGTCCGACCTATCACTATCGTCGATCGAGATGTGAAGTATTTGCGGAAGAAAGTAGTGAATCTTGTGAAGGTGCAATGGAGTGAGAGAATTAATGATGTTACGTGGGAGCTCGAGGAGAAGATTCAGAAGTCGCATCCTGAACTGTTTGATTAGTGTTCGTGTGTGTTGCAAATCTCAGTATGAGATTTTCTTTGAGGTGTGTAGAATGTAACAACCTTATTTATTTAAAAAAAAAAAGATAATTTTTATTTATTTAATTCCCTTTTATTTATTTTATTGTTTAATATTTAATGTGGTTGGTATGTGAAAATTGGTGCGAGTGTCTTACACCCTAAAGAAACTTTTTTAACAACTTTTGAGTTGTTACCAATTTAGTGCACGTGTGTGTGTGTTTGATGTGTTTCGTGTGTGTGAGTAGTGTGTTATTATAATATATATATGTGATTGTTTCATATATGTATATAATATAATATTAGGTTAGATAGAGAGAAAACATAAAAAAAGGGAACCCCCCTCCTTTTCACAGCCGCCGAATAGAGAGAGAGAGAGAGAGAGAGAGAGAGAGAGAGAGAGAGAGAGAGAGAGAAGAGAAGAAGACGAAGAAGAAGAAGAAGAAGAAGAAGAAAGGGGGAGAAGAAGGAGAACGGTCTCGGGTCTGTGGTCTCGTGTGGAATCGCGAAACATCGTTATTGTCGATTTCTTTGATCGAACGAGGTGAGTTAAATTTTGTGTATCCGAGGATATATATATATACACGTATGTATATATGTATACGGGAGTAAATTAAATTAGTACATGTTAAATTTAATTGTTAGGGTTAAGTCTTTGTAATAGATCGATACACATTGTTATGGTTGAAGTAATCTAGACATATTCTTTCCCCTTTGTGTGACCTTGTGAATATGACATTAGGGTATTCGAAAGGGTTAGGTGAATAGTTAGTTAGTTTGATAAAACTATATGTGAAACATTCATGGTTATTAAGAAATATATGGAAATCCGTTTTTTTTTTCTTCACACAGTTGCAGAAACTTTAGAAACTTATTAAAAAATCGTGACGTTGAATTTGAACATTCTGTCTGCTTGGCTCATGTAAAACGTGATTTTGCACGTTTTTCGTCAAATGGTGTTTTTCCTAATTCTGCACCGTTTGGGCAGAAATTGAAGATTTCAGTAGCGGTTTTTTTTTAGTATATTAAAATGTACAAAATTGGGGAAATATGATTCGTT
Source organism: Hydrangea macrophylla (assembly GCA_033977485.1). Lineage (NCBI taxonomy): Eukaryota > Viridiplantae > Streptophyta > Magnoliopsida > Cornales > Hydrangeaceae > Hydrangea > Hydrangea macrophylla. The sequence goes on along the minus strand of CM066990.1, from coordinate 65,996,901 downwards.
TTATTTTTATTTTTTTTTATTTTTTTTTTATATTCGTTTGTATGACTTAACGAAGATTACTTGGAGATACATGAATTCTCTTATAATGTTGAGTTATAAAATAAAATAGGTGATAGTCATTAACGTTGAGTCGGGTTAAATTTTATAATTCCGAGAATGCAAAATGGTTTCAAGTTCCTTAGTGTTCACCGCTCCCAGTTGTGATATTTTTTTTGGTAGCTTGACTTGCTCAGTGTACCTTTTTGCCAGTGGCTTCGTGATCAAGCTGGCCTAAGCCTTATGCCCGGCTTATTTTGTTAGACGTCTAGGCATATTGACTGGCCTTCTGTGTGGATACCTGGTTTGGTTGATACCCCAACCAAACTGGCACCAGAGTGGATGTTGGTAGTATGTCCGGGTACACATGGGATATATGTGTGGGTGTACCATCGAGGGTAGCCAAGTGGTGAACCTAGGGAATTGAATAATAAATTGTTTATATAAGTAAGAGGATTATTGTCAATAAATTTCCCGACGAGTCAATGAATCTAAAATGTTGATCTCCTGGACTTCTGTTCTTTGCTTATATATTTATTTCGGATGTGTAGTGAGTAAATTATGAAGTTAATTCTTGCGAGTTCTTAGTACTAGTAGTTCCGTATAATTTGTGGTATTTTGTTGTTATAAATCTTCGTGGTTGCAGGATGGTGGGTCCACTAACATTTTGCAGGTATTGACTCACTATGTGATGGAAGGTAAGGATTATTTTATTTAAATTCGGGCGAGAACTGCATGACCACCACATAGAGGGAAACTACCGCTTGTCTCGACATGTGAAGTGGAACTATCCTCTTGCCCGAATTACCTATTGGGTGTGGTAGTAAGAGTCATAGTGTGATTCCTAGCTTTGTGTGTGTGTGGTTTAACTCATACCCGTCACGTGACTGACCCGCTGAGTTTTTCGCATAGGTGCATTCTTGTTGGAGCGTAGCCGATCAAAATGTGCAGGGCTAGTAGGGAGGTCGTGGCACCTGGCAGTAGGACGCATGCGGAGTCTTGTGTTGTTTCCCTTATTCGTTTTTAATTTAATCCTAGAGAGTTTAAAAATAATTTCTGGCATTGTGGGCCATTTAGCAATTTAAGATATTGTTTTAGTGAAGTGTTCTTATTAGATATTTATTATGTTTTGGAGTTGGATTTAAAATCTTTGTTTGACTTTTTGGTTGGATGTTGACCGTTGCCTTAGCTCATGTGAGTAATGATTTATTTCTGTACAGACTGTGTAATGTTTTTTATATTACAAGCTCCTTGATGATTGGACAGCTGGATATTGGTTGAGGGTTCTCCCTTGATTAATAATTGGTTGTCTAAAAATTGGGGTGTGACATCCATGTAAAAATGGAGTATGTTTTTATAGTAGTATTTGTTTTATGTTCTTTTTGCTTGAGGACTAGCAAAATGTAGATTTGGGGGTGTGATCAGGAGAGAACAAATCCTAATTACACGCCTTAATTAAAATTATTAGAACTTTTTATCCTATTTTTGTGTATTTTTACTTCATTTTCTATTTTCTGTCAGGATTTGGAGAAAAGTAAGGATTCCAGGCTAAATGGGGTGAAAAATCAGAAAGAAAGAAGCTAAAAAAGGCACTTTGCGCGACAGACCCGAAACTCGCTCGAGCGACCTCCCATAATCGCGCTCGCACGGCCTGCTCGCGCAACCTGTGTATAAACCAAAGTTGCGTATTTCAGTGTACTGAAGATCCGCTCGCGAATGAAACTGCCTAATAACGTCTAGACTATAAAATATAACAGTTTCAGTGCGAATAGGTTTAGGAAAGCTTCCAAACTTGCTCCAAATCTATATGTACTATATTTTAATTTAATTTCTAGGTTACACACCTTATACACATCCTTCCATAACCAAAACTTCAGCCATTGAAGAGAGGAAATCAAGGAGAAGAAGAAGAAGAAGAAGAAGACCAAGGTTTTCCATTGCCTCCTCCATCAACCTCTTGCCAATCCTCAATTCCATGGCCAACTAAACCTAGATCTAGGGTTTCAATGAAACTCTAGCCAAGTAATAGGGTATTATTTAAGTTTTTCTTTTAGATTTATTATGTATGGATGATGATTACATGTTTAGAGGATTTTTTTAATAATAAAATCATACTTCTATTGATTAAATCATTGCTTTCAAAGTTTATTCTTGTCTTAGATCTATTTTGAATGTGATGTGCTCAATGATCTATATTTGCTGCACTTGTATGGATTGTTTACATGTAATGATGCTTAATTGAATTGTGATATCAAGTAGCTAAATAGTTCATGCCTAGGAAAGACGTTTAGTGTGAGACAATCTGTGCCAGCTGAAGATGAATTATGTTGGTGTTTGAATTGTAGTTATCTTTTGACAGAGGAATTGGGCTTGTAGCTACAATTCCCCATTATCATCCAACTGAATAAGCTAATTCAATTTATAAATACCCTTATTATGAAGCTAGTGATGGATTTATAATCCTAGGTTCACTTTAATTATCGTTTAAAGCAACTTTTAATTACTTTCATAATTTAGATTTACTTTAATTGTTCTTAATTTAATTAAATTCAAATTTAAAACCCATTTTTCTTAATTAATTAGATCTAGGTTTTAAAATTAAAGTGCTTTAGTAATTCAATCTCTATGGGTTCGACCTTTACTTCCACACTACAAATCCTTAGAAAGTAAAGTATGCTTTTTTATCTTGATTTTGACGAGATCAGTGTCTTACTGCTTATGGTAATGACTTGGCGTTACACTCCGTCGCTGTACTTTCTTTTAGTAAGGTCACACGTTCAATTTCCCTATATGAAGAGATGAGAAGTTATGTTCCAAGAGGTTGGTTTTAGTACTGGCCCTAAGTGGGTGAGTGGGAGATGTAAGAAATATTATGGGCCATACGGGCACCCGCATATCATTAGACCGGGTCCAATGGGCTTTAGCTCTTGGAGCCCTAGTGTTTGGTGAATATGTGTGTATATATATGATATACACTTATACAAGAATCCTATGCAAATTTTGGCATCCTATCTCTCTCTCTCTCTCTCCTCTCTCTCACGTTTTCTCTCTCTAGGCCATCACCATCGAGCTATGGGATTTAGCACGTAATACTATCGGAGATTGCTCTAGTAGTGTCTCCTATGATCAACACGGAGAATGAGATAGTACATGGAAGCGAGGAAGGAGTAGCATTTCGTGGTTAAAGTTGCCAGGCTCGTAACAATGTCATAGACGATCAGAATCGGGTGTTTCGCTCAAGGTATGCCTTGAACCAGACCCTATGCTTGTGTGCATATTTTATCTACACTTATAGTTGAGGTATGCTTCATCAGCCTCTAGTAAAGATAGGAATTTTTTAACACAGGCTCTGAATATTTGTGAACTTAGGCATGACAGGATTCCCAATTCGAGTAAATTCCCAGATTTCTCCCTTCAAAAACAGCATATTCATTTCTATTGCTACCCATCTGTTGTAAACAAAACCATAAGAACGACAATAACACAACCATAATCATCATTAGCAGTAAAATATAACATGTCCCAACAAAAAAAAAGTTTCAACATCACCATAAACCTCACAAAATATAGTTTGAGCATCGCCAAAAGTAAGAACAATGTATTTCTCTATTATATAACTCATTTAAAAATGTTGTCCTTGAAGACTATTGAGTTTAATAAAAATAGTGTCTCAATTTGTTTCTTCTTTTTCAATTAATATTTAGGCTGTTTTGAACTCCTTATATTATGTATATATGTATATATTTAAATCCATGAATTAGTAGGTCATACATTAATTTTCATTCAGTGATACACCAACAATGAAATTTAACAATTCATAACCTAAATTTTGATCATTCAATGTCTTGGAAACTGTGTGATGTAAAATCAACTAATCAGAGAATAAAAAATACAATTTGAACACATCCAATTGACAATAGATCTAGCAAGTGAACTAATCCGCAAGTTCCTCCAAATCCCTTAAACCAGAGATCTAGCAAGTCATGAAAAAATCTTCACACGTAGGATTAAACATTGTTTCATTGGGAAAAACGGAGATCTAGAATGAGTAGATCTAAGAGGAAGAACTAAAAACATGTAGATCTAAGAAGTGAGGAACACTACAAAAAGCATATAGATATAACGAGTAGATCTGAGATTTCCAATGATTTAAACTAAAAAACATGTAGATCTAAGAAGAACTGTTCACAGACCTCAGATTAGCGACGGAGATGAAGCTTAATGATGGCGACGGTTTGATAATGGTGATGAAGGTGATAAAGCCTCGAGTCGCCTGATCACCCGAATCACCTCTGCGCTTTCTCTCTCTCTCTCTCTCTCTCTCTCTCTCTCTCTCTATAAATACCCTGTATTTTCATTGTAATTTTAAACTACTTTTGATATTAATAAGATTCACTATGTTGATATTTACATTTCCTTTAATTTCTCTTTCGATCAATGGAACGTCTTTTAAGCGATCGAACTTTTGTTTCTTCAATCGATCGAAACCTTTTCGAGCGATTGAAGGTTTGTCGACCTAAAATCCAAATGTGGACAACTGTCAATCGATCGACCCCACTTTGATTGATTGAACTTGATTAAACTTGAACGCCGAGTTTATTTGCATGTCTCTCATTCAGTCACCACCCTCTATATAGATGTAACCTATACACACACACATGCTTGCTAAAATCTAGAGAGTTTAGAGAGAGAGAGAATATATATACACCCTCATATACATATATACATACACACAAACACCCTCATATACACTCTCGGTTTGAAAAAGAAGAAGAAGAAGGAGCAAGAGAAGGAGAGAGAGGACAAAAAGACAAAGAAGGAAAAAGAGAAGAGAGAGAGAGAGAACTCACCTCGAAGACCCGCGGCAACCCTGAGCTCACCAGTGTCACCGACCTTAACGGTGAGTGCCGATACTCACTTATTAGAGTAGATACATATGTACATATATGTTTCAGCAAGAAATAATGGACCCTGAACGTATGAGAGAGGTCCAGTTCAGTTTGGAGAAGATACTCTCAATCGATTGAACTACTTTCGATCGATTGAACACAGACCGATCTCAATCAATCAAACTAATGTCAATCGATCGAACATTATTTTGTCAATCGATCGAAATGACTTCGATCGATCGAACGTTGCTTTACCTCAATTAATTGAAGTGAGTTCAATCGATCGAACTTGACAGAATGTTAAATGTTTAGTTTGTTTATATCTGATGGACTGTTAACTTGTTGAAAAGTTGTATTGGAATAATACACACGTGGAATAATGGACCTAATGTATTAAATAGTTGAACCAATTGTATAACAATAATATAATACTGTTAAGCAAACTGAGAAGCCGACGTGCATAGTAGTGGGTCTATCGACCACAGAGGTCGATACTATTTATGACCCATGCATGGGAAATTTGATCGTGAAGACCGTACAATATGGGTTGCGGTATGCTTATATTACCTTAGTCCACGAGAGAGACTAAGGGATATATTAGTAGGTATTGCCTTAGTCAACTAAAAAGATTAAGGGATATATTGGTGGTACATCGCCTTAGTCCATGAGAAAGACTAAGGGATACATGTTATTGAAATAGATGTGGTTTGTGGCGACCTATATCGCCTTAGTCCATAAGAGAGACTAAGGGATATCTAGGTAGTATCGGCTTAGTCCACGGGACAGACTATGGGATGCATAATTGTGGGAATGTAATATGGCTAGCACCCTAGTCCAATAGAGGCTAATTGAATGTCACTAGGGTCCAAGACCGAGACAAGAGAGATCTGACAGAGGCTAAGGGCATGGTCATGTTAGTCCAAGACTGAGACTGAGGGTTATGCCAGTGCTATCATCATAGTCCAATAGAGACTAAAGGAATATTATCTTAGTCCGAGACCGAGATGGGAGATCCGATGGGGGCTAATTAAGAAATATGTCTCTTTAGTCCAAGACCAAGACTAAGAGGGATACATCATGAACTTAGTTCAATATAGATTAAATAAATATCCCCTTAGTCTAAGAGCAAGACGGGAGATCCGATGAAGCTGGCTAAGGGATATGTTACTTTAATCTATGACCGAGATTAAGAGGTATACATTATGAAAGGAAATGTGAATTGGCATGTTGGCCGGAATGTGTCGGGGCATTTTGGCCAGAGTGTGTGACTTCGTGTTGAGGTTGCTAAAGGTAGTATGGTATGGATCGAAATGTGAGATGAGTAGTTATGGGATATGAAGCTACGTGCGAGATGTGGACCCAAGAGTCCATATTATGTTGGGAGCAATGGGAACGATGTCCATCGATGTTTAAGTTAGTGCATTCATGAACATGAACGACGCGATGTTCATTAATGATGATCTTGTTTTATATACTGCATATCTATAGATACGCTATTAGTGTTTGCATTCACTCAGCTTCCATAGCTGACGGTGTTTTATGCCACTAGATATCCTACATCCAGCTGGCCAGGGTTTTGAGTGCACAGGTGAAGCACATATGACTAGGGGCTGTGAGGAAGAGGCCTACGATGATGGAGGCTACGCCGAAGATGACTACTATGCGAGTTGAAGACCTGAAGCTTCGCCGTAGATTGTTTATGCTTATGCTTGTAGAGACTATTGTATAGTTAAGTTTTTAATCGACACATGTTGCTGTAATACTTTATTTATATTTCTGCAAACACTCATGGTTTTGTAATAGTTAGTATCGAACTCTAATTTTATGTATCAACATTAGAACATTCCAATGCGTGGTTTGAATCATTACTCTGATGATTAGACTTTGATTATGGACAACATGGTGACTTTCAACTGTCATGGACTATGGGTCTATAAAGGAATTTATTTTTTTCTATTTTTGCTACTGCGGGGCGTCTCTCTCTCTCTCTCTCTCTCTCTCTCTCTCTCTCTCTCTCTCTCTCTCCTTAGCTTTGTTTTTGTGGTGATTTATGAGCTTATAAGGGTTGGGTGGTTTAAATACAAAAGGTAGACTTGTCATTTAGCATTCACAATCCCACTTAACCTTATCCCCGTGTTTTCTAGTATCTCCTCCCCCCAGGTATTAGTTAATACCTCCTAGGAAGCATTGTTTTTTACCACACACAATATGATACCTTAAGTTAACTTATACCAATAAGGTCCAAATAAACACAATATTAACCTGGATTAGATTAAAATAGTCCAATCCCCCTTAGTTACTAGCCAAACAAACAAGGCCTAGTGTTTTCATTAGTTTCTTTCTATTCACTGTTGAAACTCAAGACAAAATTAGTGATTGGTAATTTAAAAACATATAGATTATTAAGAAAGGGGGTTTATACAATGTTTCGGTTTAATTAGTGATTGTTAATCAAAATTAGTGATTCTGTTAGACTCTTGATGCTGTCATTAGTTTCTTTCCATCTACTATTCACTGTTGAAACTCAAGACAAAATTAGTGATTGGCAATTAAAAAAAATTGTTAAAAAATAATTTTATACAGTTGAAAAAATTAAGAGTTTCCTTTCTAGGAAAAGTTCTTCATAAATATATACTCTAAAATGTATGTATATACTATAGGAATGGAAGAATAAACTCTTACTATGTGCTCAATAACGGAAATAACTAATGCAGAATATGGGAATGGAGTTGCGAATACAAACAATGTGGTTGGAGAGAAAGTAGAAGAGAAGGTTGAGGAGCTTAAGGTAGATATGATTTTTGGTAGTAATGATGAGTTGATTGAGTACTATAGGTGTTATGGTAACCAATTAGGCTTTGCCATGTCGAAAAGAACTTCAAAGAAAGACCTTGACAGGGTTTAAAAATATATTACAAGTGTGTGCAGTAGGAATGGTATAACGACTCTGGTGTTGTGGGCGAGCTGTTGTAGGTGCCTTTGTGGCTGCAGTAAGTACTGGCAGGCTACATACTATGGAAAGTTTGTCCCACATCGCCTGGGTGTGAAAAAGTAATGTACTCTATATGTGTGGTTCCAAGTATCCCTAGTAAGAGGCCTTTTGGTCAGTGGCCCAATCACAAAACTGTGAGGGCTTGGACCTAAAGCAGACAATATCTTACTGAGCGAGACTGGGTCGTAACAGAATGGTATCAGAGCCAGGTTCAGCCAAAAGTGTGTCAACGCGGACGTTGGGCTCTAAGGGGGGTGGAATGTAACGACCCTGGTGTTGTGGGCGGGCTGTTGTAGGTGTCTTTTTGGCTACAGTAAGTGCTGGCAGGCTACAAACTATGGAAAGTTTGTCCCGCATCGCCTGGGTGTGGAAAAGTAATGTGCTATATATGTGTGGTTCCAAGTCTCTCTAGTAGGAGGCCTTTTGGGCAATGGCCCAAGAACAAAACTGTGAGGGCTTGGACCCAAAGCAGACAATGACATGTCCAAAATTATCTAGCCATGGAGCCGGTCTGCCATGTCACCAAGAGGTACCGGTTATTTCGATAAAGGCACCAAGAGCCGAGCAATCCCGAGGTGTTTATCAGGACCGGGCAGTTCGTACCAACTGCCCGGGCATGAAGCTCGCGGGTCCCGTGGTCCTGTCCAATCCACCAGTTTCCTAAACCAACTACAAGTCTGAAAGATGGAAGGTGGCAGTTTCCTAAACCACTTAGGAAACCTTCCCTAAATTATGCCAATCAAATTGTAATCAGATTAGGCTTCCTGATCCTATTAACTTACCGTGTAAGGGTGGACTCTTGCATCTATAAAAGAGCCCACCTACCCTGTCAACAGGGATCCCGATCCGAACATAATTCTCTAAGCTCACAAGCATACACAGAGAACTCACCATCAATACGCATATACCCGGCCGGTATTACTGGTAGTGCCGCCCATCTTTGTTGGCTCACCAGGCCCGCCGGTGATCTGCTAGTGAGAGCGCACAGACGCAACCGTGGACGCAGGTCGCCTCGTTAACGGGACCGAACCACATACAAATTCTTGTCTTATTTTCTCTCTCAACCCTTCCTACCAGTTTTAGGCAGCATCAGTTTAGCACCGTCTGTGGGAAAGGATATAGTCTTCTCATCAACAAATCCTTGAGTGATCAACATGCCGCCAAAGACGGGTAAGAAAACTACTGCCCCGACCGGTCAGGAGAACCCGCAGCCTGAGCAGCAGGCTGCCACCATGACTACCGAGCAGAGAACGACGACACTGGCACAACTCTTGGAGGGTCAGCGCCAAGCACAAGAACAGATGGAGGTGCTTTTGGCCTGACAGGAGAAGCGTCCTGCCCCGGAAAATCAGCCCGAGAAGAGCTCCCCTATCCAAAGGCTCACTCAGGCATGCAGGCAAGCCCGTTCCGCCCCAGTGTCCCTACCAGATCGGGAACCCCTCGGTGATGGCGAGCACAGCCAGGCAACCAGGCGTTCACAAAGGTGAGCTCGGCCCGAACCTCGCCGAGTGGAGGATGCCAGGACCATTATCAACCGACGGCATCCGGCCAGAGGAGAAGAGTCAAGACGGAGAGCCTGCGAGTCAGCCGAGGACCCCCCGACCAGGAGCCAGGGGGACCTTCGGCACGCGATTACTCGAACCCAATGCCTGGCTCGATCCCAAAGGTTGACCCGTTTCGAGGACGAGGCCTTGTCATCCGATCCGACCTACCGCTCGGATACAGAGAGAAGGACCCGGCGGGGTGACGTCAAGGCCCAGGTCGAGCAACTGCAGCAGCAAATCGAGAGGTTAAACCACAAGTCCGGTCACAACCTCACCAACACGGAGACAGAATCACCCTATACCGCTCGGGTGATACAATTCCCTATTCCATGGAAGTTCAAACCCCCTCACCTCAGCTCCTACGACGGCACAGGGAGTCCGGTAGATCACATCAGCACTTACAAAGCTCATATGGCGCTGGTTACCACGGTGGATGAGCTAGTGTGCCTGGCCATTCCCAGTACTCTCAAGGGGCTGGCCGCACAGTGGTTCCATGCTCTAAGGCCCCGGACGGTCGACAACTTCAAAGCCCTCGGCAAACTCTTCATCAGCCAGTTCATTGGGATGCTCGACCGGTCGCATCCCGACACTAAGCTGCTAACCGTCAAGCAGCGCAAAGGGGAGTCCCTGAGGGAGTATGTAGACTGTTTCAACTAGCAAAGGCTCCTGATCCGTAATCTCAATGAAACGGCTACAATTATGGCCTTCTGTTCGGGAGTTCAACACACCAAGGTTACCACGTCGTTCCACCGTGACCGACCGACAACCCTGGTGGAGCTCTCGGAGAGGGTCAGAAAATACATAGATACTGAAGAATTCCTGAAGGTGAAGTGCGCCGGCCAGGCGGGAGACAAATCCCCAAAGGCCAAACGCAAGCGTGAAGGATTCGAGAAGGGCTCAGGAAAGAAGCCGAGGCAAGATCAGAAGGACGCCCGGGGTCAGCCCCCGATTGCTTTTACCCCCCTTTCTCAGCCCATACATGAAGTCATGGCCGCCGCCGAGGCGCAAAGATTGCTCCAGCAGCCTACAAAGCTCAGAGCCCCGCCTGGTAAGAGGAACCGGGACAAATTCTGCCGCTACCACAGGGGTCACGGCCATGAAATGGAGGATTGCTTTAAATTAAAGATAGCAATAGAGAAGCTGATCGAGCAGAGACACCTCGTGGAGTTCGTCACAGTAGATAGACGACCCCGGCAGGACGCCCGAGCTCCCGATTAGCCACTACCACTTGGCCACATCCACGTGATCTCTGGAGGAACATTAGGCGGAGGAGATTCACAGTCGGCATGGAAGAGGCATGCTCGGGCATCCCAGGCAGATGTCTAGCAGGTCCAATCCATCGGCTCCTCCCCAACCGATGTTCTAACATTCATGTCCGACGACTTTCAGGGCATCCACTGCCCCTATGATGACCCGCTAGTAGTGAGGCTTTCCATAGCCAATTATATGGTCCAAAGGGTGCTAGTGAACATAGGAAGCTCGTCCGACATTATGTTCACGTCGGTATTCGATCAACTCGGGATATCCAGGGAGCGGCTCTGGCCGGTCGCTACTCCCCTGGTTGGATTCAACGGCTCCAGCACACAACCGCTCGGTACAATCAAGCTCCCAGTTCTCATGGGGACCTACCCTCAGCAGGCCTCCGTATTAACCAATTTTGTGATCGTTGAAGACCCGTCGGCCTATAACGTCATCCTTGGCAGGCCAACCCTCAACAAGGCCAGGGCAGTCGTCTCCACCTACAGCTGAACAGTGAAGTTCCCAACTCCTCAGGGACCCGGATGCTTTCGTGGAGATCAGAGCACTGCCCGGAGTTGTTATGTCAGCTCGTTGCGCCAGGGGCAGTCACGAACACATTGAACGTTCAAGAGATGGACCCCCGGGACCAGAGCGACACGATAGGTCCGATGTAGGATCTAAAAAAATGACGCTGGACCCTGAGTACCCCGACCGCACGGTCAGCGTTGGTACCCTACTGGAGCCTGGCCTGAAGGAAAAACTGATTCAGTTCCTGAGACAAAATCAGGACGTTTTTGCTTGGAGTCATGAGGATTTGCCCGGGATTGACCCCCGGGTAATGTCCCATCGTCTCAATGTCAGCCCGGATTTCCACCCAGTCAAGCAGAAGAGAAGGGGCATGGCCCCCGAGAGACAGAAAGAAGTAAGTGAAGAGGTCGAGAAACTCCTAAAGGCAAAGTCCATCCGAGAGGTCCACTATCCCTACTGGTTAGCTAATGTGGTTCTTGTCAAGAAAAGCAACGGGAAGTAGAGAATGTGCGTGGACTTCACCGACCTCAACAAGGCCTGCCCCAAGGACTGCTATCCGCTGCCCAGGATAGACCTCCTTGTGGATTCCACAGCGGGTCACTCACTCCTCTCATTCATGGACGCCTACTCGGGGTATAACCAGATCAACATGTACCCCGGGGATGAAAGGAAGACAGCATTCATCACCGACCGATGGACGTATTGCTACAAGGTCATGCCATTCGGCCTCAAGAATGCCGGGGCAACCTACCAGCGCCTGGTCAACTACATGTTCAAAGACCTCATTGGAAAGTCTATGGAGGTGTATGTGGATGATCTACTGGTCAAGAGCCGGGACGAGCCCGACCAACTCGAGCATCTAGCCGGGGCCTTCAGTATTTTGAGAAAATTCAGGATGAGGTTGAACTCGGCCAAATGCACCTTTGGTGTCTTGTTCGGGAAATTTCTTGGCCATCTAGTCAGCAAACGGAGGATTAAGGCAAACCCCAAGAAGATCAAAGCTATCATCAACATGCGGTCGCCCAAATCAACGAAGGAAGTTCAAAGCCTAGCCGGACGAGTGGCCGCACTGAACATATTTGTCTCTCGAGCTACCGACCGGTGCCTGCCATTCTTCAAAATCCTCCGCAAAGCGTTCCAGTAGTCAGATGAGTGTGAAGAGGCATTCCAGGAACTCATGAAGTACCTGGCGTCCCCTTCTCTCCTCTCAACACCCTTACCGTGGGAAGAATTATTTTTATACCTGGCAGTATCACCATCGGCGATTAGCTCGGCACTTATTCGGGAAGAGCACGGGATACAGTTCCTAGTGTACTACACCAGCTGGGCGTGACAGGGCACAGAAAGTAGATACTCCCGCATCGAGAAACTGGCATTAGCCCTTATCACCTCGGCCCGAAGGCTCCGCCCATACTTTCAGGCCCATGCCATTGTAGTCCTTACAGATCAACCTTTTCGCAGAATCCTCAGTCGCCCAGACACGTCCGGGAGGCTCGTCAAGTGGGCATTGGAATTGGAAGAGTTTGAAGTGATCTACCGACCTCGGACAACCATCAAGGGACAAGCTGTAGCAGACTTTTTAGTCGAATTTACATATCACGAGGATCCAGTCGAAGAGTTTGAGCCCCCGGCCTTAGCACCCGGGTTACACTCTGGCATCCCTACATGGGTACTGTATGTGGACGATTCCTCCAATCAGCAAGGCAGTGGGGCAGGAATCATCCTGACTACTCCCGACGGTATCCAGCTCGAATATGCACTAAGGTTTGGGTTCCGTTCCTCCAACAACGAGGCCGAATACGAAGCCCTCTTGGTCGGGTTATAGTTGGCCATCTCCATGAGTGCACAACAGGTTCAGGGCTACAGTGACTCCCAGCTCGTGGTCAATCAGGTTAATCATGAGTACGAGGTGCGTGAAGACAGCATGGTAGCCTACTTGGCCCTTGTCCGACCGGTTTCCAAGTAGCTCTGGGGATTCTCCATCACGCAAATACCCAGAGAAGAAAATACTAGAGCCGACCGGTTGGCTCGCCTCGCCTCGTCTCGTCTTCTGAGTCAGACTTGCCCGGGATAAGGATACAATACCTCCCCGAGCCAAGTGTGATCAACTCAGAGGGCATGGAGGTAGACCCGGTCACTCTGGAACCCAGCTAGATGGACCCACTCGTGACATTCTTGACAACAGGGATGCTACCAGACGACAAAGAAGAAGCCCACCGGGTTAAATACCGGGCGGCACGATATCACCTTCTCGACGGCATCCTCTACAAGAGGGGATTCACTATCCCGTACCTCCGCTGTGTTCACCCTGCGCAATTCCAAACAATACTGTTCGAAATCCACGAAGGTGTGTGCGAGAACCACATCGGAGGCCGGGCACTCTCCAGAAAAGCCCTACTACAAGGTTACTATTGGCCAACCATGGCCCGGGATTCCCAAGAGTATGTCCGGAGGTGTGACAAGTGACAAAGATACTCTCCCATGATCAGCCGATCGAGAGAACTCTAGACAGCAATCCACAGCCCCTGGCCATTCGCCCAGTGGGGAATCGACATTGTTGGCCCCTTACCAATGGGAAAGGGACAGGTCAAATTTGCCGTGATAGCCGTTGACTACTTTACCAAATGGGCAGAGGCCAAGCCCTTGGCAATGATAACCGAACGGAAGATGGAGAGCTTTGTGGAAAATAATATTCTCAGTCGGTTCGGTATTCCTCGGGTCCTGGTCAGCGATAATGGCAGACAATTTGACACTCCTATCTTTAGGCAATTCTGCTCTGGCTACGGGATACTGAATCATTACTCCTCCCCCGAGCACCCACAAGCCAAAGGTCAAGCTGAGGTAACCAACCGGACAATCTTGCAGTCAATCAAAACAAGGCTTGAAGGTGCCAAAGGACTGTGGGCTGAATAGCTACCAACCCTCTTGTAGGCCTACCGCACTACACCCCGAGCGGCAACAAGCGAAATGGCGTTCTCTTTAACCTACGAGTTTGAGGCAGTAGTCCCCACAGAGCTCGGGATACCAAGATACCGGGTAGCTAACTTCAGTGCGCCGGATAACGAAGAAGCTCTCTGGTCCGAACTGGACTTGGTGGAGGAAAAAAGAGACCGGGCCTACCTAAAGGTAGCGGCCTATAAGCAGAGGGTCTCGCGATACTACAATAGTAAAATAAAGCATCGCAGTTTTCAAGTCGGAGACCTCGTCCTTAAAGCAGCGAACCAGTCTACCCGAATTCCAAACCATGGGAAATTGAGGCCAAACTGGGAAGGCCCATATAAAGTAACCCGGGTCAACCAACCGAAAACCTACAGGCTACAGAGCATGGACGGGCACGATCTCTCTCATCCTTGGAATGTGCAACACCTCCGCAAGTATTTTCAGTAGCATCTGACCGCGGGAATTTAGTATTGTAGAAAAATTTCTTTTTTGTAGCTCTGATTGAGAAACCATTAAATATTTTTATTTTTAAATAAAAGGGAATAGTTTACTTTGAAAATTTATTCCTGTAAGTACACCGTGCAATGCTCAAAAGACCACGGGCTTAACCCCGAGGAACCAAAGACCTTGGGCCTAACCCCAAGGTGCAAAAGACCTCGGACGATGAACCCAGGCACTAAAAAGACCTCGGGCTCCGAACCCAGGCACAAAAGGACCCTGCAACCACCCATATTCCAGGTCAGTTTCCTATGGTCGCCCCTCAACACGCCCCCGCCTTCACAGGATGCTCGAGGGCAAGGGGATACTAGACCTAAACAGGAGATTACTTAAAGTTTCGCCTAGGTCCAGTCGACGACGGGGCCAAACCCCTAGGTCGCCAACGATGGCAAGCTTCAAATGACCCTGTAACCACCCATGTTCCAGGTCGGTTCCCTACGACCATTCACTCCTGCACTCCCGCCTTAGAAAAATGCTTGGGGGGCAGGGGAATATTAGGCCAAAATAGGGAATCACACCGGTCACTACAAGAACTTGGAAGATATTCCTAAGTACTTACAGTGATCAGAAATATATCCCGGATGGTAAAACAGGATACACGTATTATACATCAGGACATCCCGGACAGTAATACAGGGTATTCCTATAATACACCGGGCGATCCCGGACGCTAAACAGGACCAGTTCCTACAGCACTGCTAAACAGGACCAGTTCCTACAGCACTCCGGGCAACTACCTTTTAAACAGGCCAGAAAGACTAGGTGTTCTGTTGGATACGGTCCTAAAACATTTACTAAGGTAGGTGTCAGGTTGGCCAAAAACCGAATGGGTACGGTCCTAAAACATTTGCTAAGGCAGGTGTTAGGTCGGCCAAAAACCGAACGGATACTAGCAATTATAAACAGGTATAGTGCAGAAAAAGAAAAATAAACAGTTAATGGAAGGGAAATTTGACCTCAGGGGCATTTTCATTAATAAAACAAAACTGTACAAAGCCTGGGGGGCTGTTGTAGTAGCCTCCCAAAAAAAAAACTACAATAAACAAAAACAAAAAAGACTAGTCAACCACCACTACTTCCTCTTCCTCAGCGGCCTGTTCATCAACGGAGGGGTCCCCAGCCGGTGCAACTTCAGCAGCGACCTCAGCTTCGGCGGCGACCTCTGCCTCAGCTGCGACCTCGAAGTCAGCCTGACCTTCCTTCCAGTAACTGGACTCGGCCCAAGAGTACCCGGACAGATCCCAGTCGGGATGGTCGGCAATAGCCCGCTTCGCCAAGTCAGCATAGCCCGTGAGGAACCCTGCTTCAAATTCCTCCTCAGCTTCTTTGGCTTCGGCCTCCCGAGCAGCAGAAAGCTTCGAGAGTGAGGCCGTCATAGCTTCGAGATCCTTCTCGGCAGAGATCTTCACGGACTTTGAGGTGTAACCTTGGCCTCAGTAATCCTCTCGGTGGTGACCCTCCCGGCCTCCGCAGCCGCAGCCTTAGCCTCTGCAACCTTCCAGGCAGCCCGCTCGGTTGACAAGGAGTCACGGACCTCCTCCAGCTCTAAGGCCATTGCCCAGGAACTCTCTTCCTCGACGGTCAGGCTGAACTCTGTGGACTCCCGAGCAGCCCTCTCTGCGGAAAGGTTAGCCTCAGCAGCGGCCAACCTCTCAGCCACGCCGGGAAGGGTGGTCTCGGCCCCGGCCGTGATATAGCCAACCTGCAAGAACAATACGATGTCAGTACAAGCATGGAGAAGAAAAAGTTAGTGTTCATGCTGCAAAGATACTCACCATGTGGCTGATGCTGTATAGCCAACCGATGATGGCCTCGGCGCTGAGCAGGATGGACTTGTCAACTTTGCTCTGCAGCAGCCTGGGACGTACCCTCCCGCGGACGTCGTCTGCTATCTCGACCTCCGGCCTGGCGGAGGGGCCCACGCGAGCTTCCTCCAAGGTCGAGAAGGAGACCCCGGTCGGTCTGGCAGCTGGAGGTTGTGGTGGTGGTGCAGCAATTGTTACCACGGGCGTGGAAGTAGCAGCAGCTTCCTTCCCAACCCGGATGGAGATCCCCCGGGAGATCCTCTTTAGTGGCTGGCCCTCAGCGGGGGCTGGTTTCTTCCTCTTCTGGCCAGCCTGGGCCATCAGAGCCGCCTCTTTCTCCTTTAATGCCGCCGCATTCTTGGGAGCCATCTCTGCAAAACTAGGAGCATGTCAGGATTTAGGAAATTGTAAAAAAATCGGGCGGTCAAGAATGGATATTACCAGGAATGATCGCCGGGAGAATGGGAGCTGTGAATCCCTGGGACTTGTAAGAAGTCTTCGGGCTCCCCGATCGGGTCAGCACCTTATTTATATCAGTCGGGTCCTCCACCAGAGATAAGACCCGCGCCTGAAGCTCGTCGGGAAGACTCGACGGGTCTACTGATCCCACTGCAAGACAAATGCACCAACGGGTTAGTCAAGGCAAAGTAAAGAAACTAAAAAAAATAAAAAATAAAAAATAAAAGCAAGGAAGGAAGGATGCTAGGGCTTACTCCTCAGCTTCCCCGCCCAGGAGGTCCTCAGCTAGATACCCGGCGCCTTCTCACACAAGCCCAGGGTGGACACTTGGAAGAACTTCTTCTTCCACCCTTTATTGTTGCTCGGGCAGTTCACGATTATCTTCCGCCCTTGCCTGGCCCTGAGTGAGAAGAAGCCGGCCTCCCCGTGGACTTGAAAAGGCCGGTGGGTCCAGAAGAACTCTTTAATTGTGAGTTCGTACCCGAGGACTTGGGGCCACAAGGAGATGCACCCCATCAGGTACCGCCAACCGTTCGGGGCAAGTTGCCCGGGGGAGATCCCGAGGAAGATGAGCGCATCCCGGGCAACTGGGTAAAGAGGCAAGTGAAGGCCCGCCATGAAAGCGTCCTCGTACAAGGTAACGAAGCCTGACTCATGGAAGTGAGCTCCACCATCGTGCACGACAAAAGAAAAGGGGGCGGGAAGCTCATATCTGTCCTTGATCCGTTCTAAGTCAAGACCCCTCAGGGTACTAATGATGGACTCACACGCGAAGACGACCCCGGAGCTGTTCGGCACAGACCCCTCATCGCATGACCCCCGAGACGTCGAGGCCACGGGAGGATCCCGGCGGGTTTCCTCGTGAAGCGTCCGAACGGGTATTATTCCCTCACTATGCTGGTCAGAGGGGGCCAGAGAAGGAGGGTCTAGGCTTGAGCTCATGGACCCTGACTGCACCTGCCCGTCCTCCGATCGGGACGACGAATTAAAGTATGAATGGCACATGGCTACACCTGTGGAAGACCTAAAGGGACGATGACCTAAGAATGGGTAAAGAACTCCTAACCTGATGTATAGAGGAGGTAGATCTAACAACCTAAAGGGCAGGTCGTACAAGACTCTAGAAGAAGAATAACTCTCTTCAAGACTGTCCCGGGAACTCGCGCTCGGTCAAGTTGCTCTAGCGTACCCCCAGACTGAAAGAAATGGCAAAACCTAAAAAAGAAGAAGTCCCAGGCTCGATCTAACCCAAGTGGGTTCGATCCCTCCAGCTTTGTTCAAGAAAGAAGAAGAGAATGAAGAATTGAAGACGAGAAGGAAGGACCTACAAAAATTTGCGCGAAAAAGGACTCGGGAATCTTGCTCGGGATCTCAGTTGCTCTCAAACCGCTCGGTAAACTCTCTCAGTTGACAGCAGGGACAGAAGAAATGAACAAGTGTTTCTTATATAGAAGTAGCGGACGGTCCAGATCAAATAGATCCAATGGCTCAGATGTTTTCCCGCCAAAAGTCGCCGACAGATGTCACCTCAGGCACGTGAAGGGTCGCCTCAAAAGACGCGAGCATTAAATGCGTGACATGACGGTCTGGTTACCACTCGACTTTTTGATTGCATCCGAACTGACTCCGCTGAACCCTGACCAGGCCAATTACTCCCTGACATGTGGCAACACCCACACCCGAGATCCTACCCGTACCAGTCGGTTACTCCACCGGATGACCTGGAGTGTGGGTCCCATCCCGAGCGGCGTTCCCGGAGGACATCCGTACGGTTTCCAAGGCAATACTGATTTCTAAATCCTTACTCGATGAAGCATCCAGTTAGTTCCAAAAATGTGGGGCAGTTGATATGTCCAAAATTATCTAGGCATGGAGCCGGTCTGCCACGTCACCAAGAGGTACCGGTTATTTCGGTAAAGACGCCAAGAGCCGAGCAATCTCGAGGTTTTTATCAGGACCGGGCAGTTTGTGCCAACTGCCCCGGCGTGAAGGTCGCGAGTTTCGTGGTCCCGTCCAATCCAGCAGTTTCCTAAACCAACTACAAGATGGAAGGTGGCAGTTTCCTAAACCACTTAGGAAACCTTCCCTAAATTATGCCAATCAAATTGTAATCAGATTAGGCTTCCTCATCCTATTAACTTACCATGTAAGGGTGGACTCTTGCATCTATAAAAGAGCCCACCTACCCTGTCAACAGGGATATTGATCCGAACATAACTCTCTAAGCTCACAAGCATACACAGAGAACTCACCATCAATAAGCATATACCCGGCTGGTATTACTGGTAGTGCCGCCCATTTTTGTTGGCTCACCAGGCCCGCCGATGATCTGCTAGTGAGAGCGCACAGACGCAACCGTGGACGTAGGTCACCTCGTTAATAGGACCGAACCACATACAAATTCTTGTCTTATTTTCTCTCTCAACCCTTCCTACCAGTTTTAGGCAGCATCAGACAATATCTTACTAAGCAAGATTGGGTCGTGACAAATGACATTTCAATGAACACGTAAAAGAATGTTTTGAAGCCATATCCGATTACAAAGACAAATTGTGAAACTAGGATCACCGCAATGCTAGTTGTGGATTTGTGTAAATGGATCGTGACAAAAGTTCTGCTTAAACGTAACTGGAGCGTAACGGAAGAAGGATGTCGCTACAATCAACTATGTACGGTTTTTTTTTTGACATTGCAGACATTGCATCTGAATTTTAAGAGAAGTGTGATTTTTTAATGGATAAGTTAGGTGACAAAATGATTTATGTAAATAAGAATGATGGTGTTTGTGGTAGTACTACTAGTACATTGTCTACACCAAGTAAGGGGTCCACGAAGTTGGAAAAGACCAAGTCACAAGGTAGTAAAAATATACTCACTCCATTAGTCGTACGTCGCAAAGGGTGTCCACCGTTTAAAAGGAAGTAATCTACCGTCAAAAGGAAATAAAGGAAAGGAGGGGGGGGGGGGGGGGGGGGGGGGGGGGGGGTGGGGTTGGGTGGCGGGGGGAGGTAAAACTATTTTGATATTCTGCAATTTTGTTGATATATTTTTGTGTATCGAAACAAATTCATTGAATATTGTGCAATTTATAATATTATAGAATTCTGAGCAACTAATGAATGTGATTGAGACACAAGAGAGTAATGTTCTGATTCATAATGTCGTGATTGGAGGTACTGATTTGATATATAGTTCTTTTATGTTTGTAAATTCCAATTCTGATTTGATATTGGTAATTTTGACTCAGAACCTACTGGAGATGGTGTTGGAACAACTGAAGTTCAATAGTCTGCGCCAATGCTGCAATATGATAGTTTTCATTTATGTGTTGATTTTTTCTTTGAATTCATGGGGGAGGGGGAAAGTTCGAACATAGGAAAACACTAAGTGACAGTCTTTTGCCACTTGGACTTTAGGTCCTTGTGTACGTGCTGGTTTTTTCTAATATAAAATGGATAGCATTTTGGTTTGTAATGGTAATGGTAATGTAAGGACATGGAGTTTTGTAATGCTTTAATGGTAACGTAAGGACATCGTCTGTTTTCTACCAAATCTGATTGTTTCGATCCAGCATATGTATATGGAGAGAAAATAAAATGTTATTTGCGTATAATATGACAAAACATTTCAAAATAAACACCATATGTTTCTGATCACAAATTCGTGAATGATATGACTAACGTTTTTTTTAATTAATTTTGTGCATGATAGGCAAAACCATTGTTTCAGATGAACTTGTTTGAATAATAACAGAAATTATTAACTCATTTATTAAATCCAATGTTACAATTGAATTAGTGATAATCATGATCTATTATTCAATTGTAGCATGTTTTTTCTTTAAAAAAAAAATTGCAGAACCTTATTCAAATTGAAGATAAAACAATTAACACAAACTAAGTTATAGACATATGTGGCGTAGTCGTATTCTTTTGTCATATTGCCAAGCAATGGAGCTAACCAAAAGAATTTAGGCTAAGACTCTTTGGCATACATTACAAAAAATGTATAGCATCCGTAGACATGCAGCAGGGACGTAGCCAGAAAATTTTCTCAGTTTTGTCATTCAATTACTTAATAGAATGTCCAAAGCTAATTTTACAATTAAATTGTATTCACCAACAAAATTAAAATAAAAATAAAAACTTGAAAATTGAAAACTTCAAATATAAGAAAAGAAATTTGAGTACTTACTATCATTACTTCAACATAAATAAAATAAAATAATGCTCCAAAGACTAAAATTGCTTTTGGTCATTTTCATATTTTGATAACGTTGGATGATTACTACGGTAGCCTAATCCCTTATGCCATCTAATGCATATTTCTCAAAATAGTTGGAACACATTATTTGAACACGTAAATTGAATTATGAAAGAGAATGAGGCTATATGAAACTTTGGAGATTACAAATAACACCCGTTTTTTAATTTGCCTTTATTTTAGTGGGGTCAAAATAGTAAAAAAAAAAAAAAAAGTTTCAATTATAAAATGCTACATGTAAAAAAAAATTCTCAAATTTCAGTAACTTTACTTGAGCCTACTATGACATACACAGGGGAAGATCTATGCAGGGGCAAGGGGGGCTAGCCCCCCCTAAGTTTTGTAAAATTCTTTATCTACCCTATAAAAGAAAGTTATTTTTAAGTTAAGCCCTCCTTAATTAAGCCCCCTATTCTGTCTGAAAAGCTGTTATGTTATCATGTGCTTGGAACGTGCCAGGATATAAGTTCTGGATAATAACTAAATTATTTCTTTTTAATACCAAAAATAATTGCAAATCCGAAAAAAACAAAGTACATGGAAAAAAACAAAACAGATCTGAGAATGAAAAAGAAAAAAAATGATATGAAAAAAAGAGCTCTAAAAAAAATATATTGTCCCAAGAAGTTATCGTAAACTTTTAATCCCACTTAACACTCTCCCTCCAATGGGTTAGAGTTATTCTACTCTCTATGAGATAAAAACCTAGTTCAAGACTATTTTTGTCTAATGACACCTCCAAACGCGCGGATAGAATAAAAGTTATGTCACGCCCGAGAACCGCACATACGATTCTAGAAATATAGCACGCCACCAAGGCACGTCCCATGTAATTAGAGTTCCATAAAACATATTAGTAAAAGTTTTGACTCATGAACTCAATTCATTATAAATATTTCTAAAGAGAATTTACAAATACATTTCCAAACACACCCTAAAGAAGCTCTTTTTCAAAAGTAACACTTTAATAGTTCAAAGGGGTCCCAAGGTGTCACACCCCAATTTTCAGACAACCAGTATTAATCAAGGTAGAACCCTCAACCAATATTCAGCTGTCCAATGATCAAAGGTGCTTGTAATATAAAAACATCACACCGTCTGTACCGAAATAACTCACTACTCACATGAGCTATAACAATGGTCAACATCCAACCATAAAAGTCAAACCCAGATTTAAATCCCACCCCAAAACAAAATAATTATCTAAAAAGAACACTTCACTAAAATAAAATCTTATATTGATAAATGGCCCACAATGCCAGAAATTATTACAAAACTCTCTAAAGTGAAATAAAACAAATAAGGAGAAACATCATAAAGATTCCACATGCCTCCAACTGCCAGGTGCTACGAACTCCGTACTAGCCTTGCAAATTATGATCGGCTACGATCCAACAAGAACGCACCTGTGAGAAAAACTCAAGGGGTCAGTCACATGCCTGGTATAAGTTAAACCACACACACAGCTCCGGGATCACACGTTGACCTTTTAACTACCACTCACAGCATTTACTCGGGCAAGAGAGTAGTTCTACTTCACATATCGGGACGAGCGGTAGTTTCCCTCTATGTGGTGGCCATGCAGTTATCGCCCGAATTTAAATAAAATAATTCTTACCTTCCGTCACATAGTGAGTCAATACCTGCATAATGTTAGTGGGCCCACCATCCTGTAACCATAAAGATTTATAATAACAAAATACCACAAGAATATGTGTAACTACTAGTACTAAGATATCGCAAGAATTAACATTATAATTTACTCACTACACGTCCAAAATAAATATATAAGAAAAGAACAAAAGTCGAGGAAATCAACATTTTAGATCTATTAACTCATCGAAAATTTTATTGATAATAATTCTCTTACTTATATAAACGATTCATTATTCAATTTCCTAGGTTCACCACTTGGCTACCCTCCATGGTACACCCACACATATATCCCATATGTGCCCGAACATACTACTAAATTCCACTCCGGTGCCAGTTTGGTTGGGGTATCAACCAAACCAGGTATACACAACGAAAGGCCGGTCAATATGCCTAGACGTCTAACTAATAAGCCGGGCATAAGGCTTAGGTCAGCTTGATCACAAAGCCACTGGAAAAAAGTACACTCAGCAAGTCGAGCTACCAAAAACAATATCACAATTGGGAGCGGTGAACACTAAGGAACTCGAAACTATTTTGCATTTTCAGAATTATAAAATTTAATCGGACTCAACGTTAATGACTATCACCTATTTTTTTCATAGCTCAACATTATATGAGAATTCATGTATCTCCAAGAAATTTTCTTTAAGTCATATGAACGAATAAAAAAAAACACAATGAATCGTATTTCCCCAATTTCGTACATTTTAATATACTAAAAACTGCTTCTGAAATCTTCAATTTCTGCCCAAACGGTGCAGAATCAGGAAAACTTAAAACACAAAAAGTGTGCAGAATCACATTTTACATAAGTCATGTGGACAGAGTATTCAAATTCAAAGGCACGATTTTCTAATAATTTTCTAAGGTTTCTACAACTGTGTGAATTACAAAAAAACGAATTTCACATTTATACATATTTCTTAATTACCATGAATATTTCACATATGGTTTTATCAAAATAACTATTCACCTAACCCTTTCGAATACCCTTATATCATAATTACAAAGTCACACAAAGGGGAAAGAAAATATCTAGATTACTTCAACAATCACGACGTGTATCCATTACAAAGACTTAACCCTAACAATTAAATTAAACATGTACTAATATAATTACTCCCGTATACATATATGCATACGTGTATATATAATTGGATACACAAAATTTATCTCACCAAGTTCGATCAAAATCGACAATAATGGATGCTCTACGATTCCACACGCGACCATGAACCCGGGACCCTTCTCCATTCTCCTCCCTTTTCTTCTTCTTCTTTTTCTTCTCTCTCTATCTCTCTCTCTCTCTCTCCCCCTCTCTCTCTCTCTCTTTGCGGCTGTGAAAGAAAAAGGGGTTGCCTAAACTCTATTATTTTATTATATATCTATATACATGAAGCACACCTAACATATTAGCATATTAACACACACACCCGCACATACTAACACACACACATCTACACACACACATACATGGCCCACACCCTACACAAATAACATATTAAACTAAAACAATAAAACAATCAATTAAATAAATAAATAACATATATAAAAATAAATAAAAAACTAAGGTTGTTACATTATACACACCTCAAAGAAAATCTCGTCCCGAGATTTGAGAAACGTATGAACGCTATTCGAATAGCTCAGGATGCAATTTTCGAATCTTCTCCTCAAGTTCCGACGTACATCGTTAATTCTCTCACTCCATTGCACCTTCACAAGATTAACTACTTTCTTCCGCAAATACTTTACATCTCGATCAACGATAGTGATAGGTCGAACAACATACATGAGGTCATCGTTAATCTCATGCTCTGTCGGACGAACAATAAGTTCAAGATCTTTCACACACTTTCTCAATATGGATACATAGAATACGTTATGGATTGTCGCCAATGCCCGTGGCAACAATATTCTATAGGCCAACTCTCCAACCTTTTCGACAATCTCATAAGGTCTTACAAACCTCGGAGCAAGCTTCCATTTCTTACCAAATCGCATCACACCCCTTATAGGAGATACCTTCAAGAACACAAAATCTTCAACTTCAAATTCTATACCCTTGCGCTTCCTATCCGCATAACTTTTTTGCCGACTCTAAGCAGTCTTTATCCTTTCTCGAATAACACTCACCTTCTCAGTAGTCTCCCGAGCCATCTCTGGACCCAAAATACGTACGTCACCCACTTCTGCCCAACACAACGGAGATCTACACGAGCTCCCATATAATGCTTTGAAAGGTGCCATTCCTATGCTAAAATGGTAACTGTTATTGTAAGCAAACTCTACCAATGACAAGTTTTTTTTCCCAACTACCACCGAGATCGAGAACACAAGTCCTCAACATATCCTCAAGGATCTGGTTAACCATCTCAGTATGCCCATCGGTCTGAGGGTGATAAGCAGTACTAAGATCTAATTGGGTCCCCAGAGCACGTTGAAAACTCTCCCAAAACTCTGCCACAAACAACGGATCATGGTCAGACACAATCAAGACCGGAGTCCCATGCAAAAGTACTATCTCCCGAATGTACAATTGTGCCAACTTGCTTGCCGTTGTATGCACACTCACTGGTATAAAGTGCACTGACTTAGTTAGTCTATCCACAATCACCCAAATTGACTCATTCCACTTCTTGGATCTTGGCAACCCATCCACAAAATCCATAGAGATACACTCCCATTTCCACACAGGTATTTCTAAAGGTTTCAACAAGCCAGGCGATTTTTGATGTTCCGCCTTAACCTGCTGACACACCATACACTTAGAAACATATTCTCCAACATCTCTCTTCATACCTTTCCACCTAAAGGTATGCTTCAAGTCATGATACATCTTGGTCCCACCAGGATGTATAGTGTATCGAGACCGATGTGCCTGATCAAGCACCTCCCTCTTCAACTCTTCACTATCCGGTACATAGAGTCTTCCTTGAAAACATAAACTTCCCTCTGTATCCACGGATCAATCCGTCGGACACTCATCAAGCAAATGCACAACCAAGTCATTAAGACGGTTAACTAGAACTTCATCTGACCTCTGCATCTGTCGAACCTTCCCTATCAGAGTCGGTTGGACAACCAAACTCCCAATATATGCTTTCTCACCATCATGCCCTGGTTGAATATCATGAGATACTAATACCTCAAGAGACTTCCACTCCCTAACCATCAAATAAGCCATCACATTGTGTTTCCGACTCAATGCATCGGCTACTACATTTTCCTTACCCGGATGGTAAAGAATCTCAACTTCGCACCTACTGATAAACTCAACCCATCTCTGTTGTCTCATATTTAGTTCCTTTTGTGAAAACAAGTACTTGAGACTCTTATGATCGGTATATAACTCAAATCTCTTCCCAAACAATTAGTGCCTCCACACTTTCAAGGTAAACAAGAGAACTGCCAATTCTAAGTCATGAGTGGGATAACTTCTCTCATATGGCCTCAACTATCTAGAAGCATACGAAACAACCTTCCCTTCTTGCATCAAGACACAACCCAAACCAATCCCACTGGCATTTGTTAACACTATAAGCTTCCCTCCTTCCGTCGGGATAGTCAACACTAGCGCGGTGGTCAACCGTTGCTTCAACTCCTGAAATGCTTGCTCACACTCATCTGTCCACACGAACTTCACATTTTTACGAGTCAACTTCATTATTGGAGCTGCTATGAGAGAAAACTTCTCAATGAACCTCCTGTAATAACCTGCTAATCCCAAGAAACTCCTTACCTCTGTCAGATTAGAACGTTGTGCCCAACCTTGCACTATTGTGACTTTTTCTGGATCTACTGTTATTCCCTCAGCTGAAATAACATGACCTAGAAATCTCACTACGGTCTCCCAAAAATGGCACTTACAGAACTTAGCATACAATTGATGCTCCCGGAGTATCTGCAATACCACTTTGAAATGCTGTCTATGCTCTTCCTGAGTCTGTGAATAAACCAAAATGTCATCTATGAAGACAATGACAAAATGGTCCAAATACGACCTGAACACCCTATTCATGAAATCCATAAAGAATGCTGGAGCGTTGGCCAAACCAAATGGCATCATTGGAAATTCATACAACCCATACCGAGTACGAAAAGTTGTACGCTAAATGCTCTCTTCCACCATTCCTATCTGATGATACCCGATCCTCATATCAAGCTGTGAAAAGACCGCCGCTCCCTTTAATTCGTCAAGAAGGTCGTCAATCTTGGGCAAAGGATACTTGTTCTTGATCGTCACTTTATTCAACTCCCTATAGTCTATACACATACGAAGACTACCGTCCTTCTTGGATACAAAGATCGTCGAAGCTCTCCACGGTGAGTTACTAGGACGTATGAACCTAATTCATACACACCTTAAAAGAATTACACTACTTACAAGAAAGATTAACTACGAAGAAAATGAATCTACCAGGAAGAAATAATTAACGCACCCTTTCTGAAGCATCTCATCCAATTGCTTCTTCATCTCTCCCAACTCCTTGGGCGCCATACGATATGCTACCTTAGAAATTGGTGCGGACCCCGGTACAAGATCAATCTGGAATTCCACCTCTCTCTTAGGCAGCAGTCCAGGGATCTCCTGAAAAACATCCTCAAAGTCGCATACCACTTCCACATCACTAATATCCTTTTTCAGTATCTCCACCGAATATAGGAAACTAGACATAACCAATTCTCCATTATCTGGATACGTATGAAAGAAATGAGGTAATCCTGGGGCATCTATATGAATGGTCCTCTTAGCATAATCAAGGACAACATAGTTCTCCCTAAGCTAATCCATTCCCAAAATAATGGAAAACCTTTCAAAAATACAATCAAATTAACAAGGAAAGTCCTATCCCCAAAGTCTATCACAAAGTCTTTACAATGCTCATATAGAGTAACTGAACCCCCTAGAGGTGTTCCTACACTTACAGGAACAAGTAAAGGCGTAACAGGAATACTCTCTCTCAAAACAAGCTGACGAGAAATAAAAGAGTGGGATGCACCCGAATCAAACAAAACATGAACATTGGAATGAAAAATTTTGAGGCTACCTTGCACATTCTCATTGCCTGGCATCACTGCAAATGCCCTGGTTGGAGCTACCTGACCCGTTCTCACGGCCTGATTATTCCTAGGAGGGTGGGGACATTCCCAAGCAATATGTCCTGGTAACTAACAATTAAAACACACTGTAGGAGCTACAACCATCTCTCCTCTTACCAGTGGTTCTCTAATCTGAGGCACTGGTGGACGGAAACCAATCTGTGGCTGCGGGGCCTGTTAACGTTGACCCTGGAAGCCCTGATTACGCTGAGCACCCTAACCATTCCACTACTGGTTTTGTTGCCTGAAGTTCCCCTAATTTCCTGGGAACCGCTGACCGCCATATCCTTGTCTTTGATGTTGCTTACCTCTCCACTCCTGATCATAAGGCTTAAATCTGTTCCCACTCCGTCCTGCATCTTTTTGCTGAGTTTGAGGCCTAGTGTCTCTAGAATTCTCAATAGTCTTCACCCTTGCTGACCTCTTAGCTTGGAATTTCTGCTCCTTCCACTCAAACTTCAAAGCCAAATCCACCACTTTGTTGAAAAGCTCACTCTCTGCAGATAACACTACCTTGGACAAGTAATGTCCAATCCATCAATAAATATATTGTTCTTCTTCTCCTCTGTATCAGTTAGATGAGGAGCATACTGAGATAGCTCGTTGAACTTCTTTACATACTCCTACAGAGTCATAATACCCTGAGTGAGGTCTTGGAATTCCCTAGCCAATTGTGACTTCACTGCACTGGGAATGAAATTCTCCTCAAATAAATCTTTGAACTCCTCCCATGTCATCTCCGCCATGTCATAAGTAGCCCTCAATGATTCCCACCAAAGCAAAGCTGCACCCTCAAGCTATTGAGATACCAACTCCTGTCTCTGCACCTCTATGACCTGCATCCTCTCGAACACGAACTCACACTTTCGTATCCAAGCATCTCCTGCTAACGGACCCTTTTCACCCATTGAATGTTTGGCCGCCAATAGAAATAAAATTCTTGTTGCTTTTAGCAAATGGGCCACCATGATTTTCCTACAGATTGTTCTACACAACTTGGAGAATCTGGTTCAGCATAGCCCCCACGTCAACTTGAACTAAGTTGGGATTTCCTACCCCAGCTCCTCCAGAACTCTCACCAGATACATCCTGAGCTCCATGACGGGTATTGTAGCCTCTAGCCATAACCTTCATAAGACAACCACACATACATAAATATCTGAAACAAACTCGTTCATTGTAATTAACAACCCATTCACAACATTCCGAAGATCACCTAGACACTCTCCAGTCTAGAGCAACCATGAGCTCTGATACCAAACTATCACACCCCAAGTTTCAGACAACCAGTAATAATCAAGGGAGAACCCTCAACCAATATCCAGCTATCCAATCATCAAAGGTGCTTATAATATAAAAACATCACACTGTCTGTACTAAAATAATTCATTACTCACATGAGCTATATCAACAGTCAACATCCAACCATAAAAGTCAAACCAAGATTTTAATCCAACACTAAAACAAAATAAATATATAAAAAAGAACACTTCACTAAAATAAAATCTTAAATTGTTAAATGGCCCACAATGCCAGAAATTATTTCTAAACTCTCTAAAGTGAAATAAAAACGAATAAGGAGAAACAAGATAAAGACTTCACATGCCTCCTGCTGCCAGGTGCTACGAACTCCCTACTAGACCTGCAAATTATGATCGGCTATACTCCAACAAGAACGCACCCGCGAGAAAAACTCAACGGGTCAGTCACATGACTGGTATGAGTTAAACCACACACACAGCTTCGGGATCACAAGTTGACCGTTTAACTACCACTCACAGCATTAACTAGGGCAAGAGAGCAGTTCCACTTCACATATTGGGACGAGCGGTAGTTTCCCTCTATGTGGTGACCATGCAGTTCTCGCTCGAATTTAACTAAAATAATTCTTACCTTCCATCACATGGTGAGTCAATACATGCATAATGTTAGTGGATCCACCATCCTGTAACCACAACGATTTATAATAAGAAAATGCCACAAGATTATGCGTAACTACTAAACTAAGATATTGCAAGAATTAACATCATAATTTACTCACTACACACCCAAAATAAATATATAAGAAAAGAACAGAAGTCGAGGAAATCAACATTTTAGATCTATTAACTCATCGAAAATTTTATTGATAATAATTCTATTACTTATATAAACGATTCATTATTCAAATTCCTAGGTTCACCACTTGGCTACCCTCCATGGTACACCCACACATATATCCCATATGTGCCCGAACATACTACTAAAATCCACTCCGGTGCCAGTTTGGTTGGGGTATCAACCAAACCAGGTATACACAACGGAAGGCCGGTCAATATGCCTAGACATCTAACAAATAAGTCGGGCATAAGGCTTAGGCCAGCTTGATCACAAAGCCACTGGAAAAAGTACACTCAGCAAGTCGAGCTACCAAAAACAATATCACAATTGGGAGCGGTGAACACTAAGGAACTCGAAACTATTTTGCATTTTCAGAATTATAAAATTTAATCGGACTCAACGTTAATGACTATCACCTATTTTTTTCATAGCTCAACATTATATGAGAATTCATGTATCTCCAAGAAATTTTCGTTAAGTCATACGAACAAAAAAAAATAACACAATGAATCGTATTTCCCCAATTTCGTACATTTTAATATACTAAAAACTGCTTCTGAAATCTTCAATTTCTGCCCAAACGGTGCAGAATTAGAAAAACTTAAAACACAAAAAGTGTGCAGAATCACATTTTACATAAGTCATGTGGACAGAGTATTCAAATTCAAAGGCACGATTTTCTAATAATTTTCTAAGGTTTCTACAACTGTGTGAATTACAAAAAAATGAATTTCACATATGTTTCTTAATTAGCATTAATGTTTCACATATAGTTTTATCAAACTAACTATTCACCTAACCCTTTCGAACACCCTAATGTCATAATCACAATGTCACACAAAGGGGAAAGAAAATATCTAGATTACTTCAACAAAAACACCGTTTATCCATTACAAAGGCTTAACCCTAACAATTAAATTAAACATGTACTAATACAATTACTACCGTATACATATAAACATACGTGTGTATATATACTCGTATACACAAAATTTAACTCACCAAGTTCGATCAAAATCGACAATAACGGATGCTCTGTGATTCCACACGCGACCCCGAACCCGGTGACACGACTAAAAAGTTGTGCGCTCTTGTGCAACACCCAAGTGTAGGTGATCGTGCAAGTAATACTGGATAAGTCCAGGTCGATCCCACAGGGAAGGAATAGGAAGAATATCTACTAAGTTACAACCTAAAGCAAAAGAAAAGAAAATAAGAATATGAAAGTGGAGGTTCTACGAATCCTAATGAATTAAATTAAACTAAATAATAAACTAAGCATATAGAAACATAACTAATTAAATAAATAAACTAAAGGTGTTGGAAACACGTGAATCCACATTAATCCTAACCATCTACCATGCATATTTATTAACGTTCGATGGAGTTCATTCCTCTTCAGTATTCCGTATTTTTCTAAAGATATAGAGTCAATAGCCCTTTCATGACCGGGACTATATCATCACATTTGATTCAAATACATGGAAGGCGGTTTAAAATAATGGTTATTACTTGCACTCTAAATGGTGTTAGCATTCAAAGTGGTTTTCAAAAGTTATTGAAGAAAAGGCCTTAAGGCTTTAAGTTCTAAAAACTGTTGTGACAAACTGAGCTATAGGGACAATTTGATGACAGATTTCTAAAAAAAAAAGTTATGGAACACTTAAAAGAATCATCTCAGGAATTAACATGTTCGATCAATCGAAGCACTCTCGATCGATCGGACAGCAATCCTTCAATTGATCGAAATGCCTTCGATCGCTTGACTATGGCCCTGGTTCGATCGATCGAAAAACCTTCGATCGATCGAACCCAAGGTTTCTAAAGATTGCATGGCAGAGGCTAAGAATCGATGTTTCATCACATATTTCCAATGTCTAAACTATGAAAACATAATAAAACTATTGCAGAAATAGTAAAACAAAGCAATCGTTAACATCTAAACTAATAAACAATCAAAGAACATAGATTGGAAAGAAAAAAACCTGTAATTAATCTGAATATAATCTGAATAAACTTGAAACAAACTTGAATCTTCAATCTACAATGGAAAAGGAGGAAGAAAAACATCAAACTAAACTAATCTACTCCTAAACTAACCCTAAAACTACCCTAAACTGCTGTTCTGTGCGTTCTGGAGCGTCCCCTCTTCGTCTGGCGTCAAAACGACGTATATATAGGGTTCCAGCAGAGTTCACGCAACTTTTGGGGGAAAATAAAGTTCGATCGATCGAGCTTAGTTCGATCGATCGAAGGTTCGATCGATTGAACTCTCTTCAATCGCTTGAACTCTCTGATTTTTGACAGCACTGCGTACCGATGGGAGAATGGCTATAACATTTTACTCGGACCTTGGATTGACCTCCCGTTTGCGGCCACGCGACCGTAACTCAAAGATCTACATTTTATGTCTCTGGGAAAATCTTCCAAATCTGAAGTCATCATTGTCAAAATTGGCATTTTCTCAGCTGCTTCTGTAGTTCTATCCACCAGAATCACTTTTCTTTAGCTCCACTTCATTGATTTGCATCCTAATACCTATAAAACAATGCAAAAAGATATATTTTAGCATTAACACAATAAAAGGAACAATGTTATTAGAATGCACCTAAATATAGGGACTTTGGGGATAAAAGTATGCATAAAGAACCATTAATACGCTATGAATATGCACTTTTCACCTCGAATCACACCCCCCAACTAGCTCGTTGCTAGTCCCTAGCAATGAAGCGAACTACAGCAGTGTTTATTTGAACTCTAAAAATTGAAAACAAAATAAAGAAAAAATCCTAAATCACTTACGCAGGAATCGCGATTGCATTTAGCGTATGCAACAAGCCTTTAAACCCCTAGGTTCCCCTAAGTGGACGAGTGTTGTCTCGTGAGGGTTTGCAGTGAATCTACCCACAAAATTCATGTTTATAGTAATAGTTCTAGTTTAAATGTTTTCAAGAAATTTTTCCTCTCATTTAGCAATATAGTTAAGCTCAACACTCTCATGAACTCTCTAGTATGCCATAGCAATGCAACATACACATTACAGTTAATCTACTATCAAAGTCATTAAGATTTTCCATACCTATTAATCTTCAAGTGTGTGTGTGAATGGACAACCAAAATACAAAACTTTAATTTCAAAGCTCGCATAACCTAAGATACTATCAAGACGTTCATTTCGACTCAACTCTCACCGGGATTACACTCTCAAGATGAAATCACTCCGAATTAGGTGTAATAATTATCACTCATGATATGGAAGCTATAAAGAGTTAATGTAAATGAAATCAAATGCTTATCATATCTAAATAGAAAAACGGACATTTTAGTACACAAAGTCTCATGAATGATACTTTTCACTAGAAGAGCGAGATACCGTGGATAACTCTCTCATTACCTTAACTTCAAATCCAATTTACTTAAAATCATCAGGACTTTGAAAAAGATGTGTTAGATTAAGAAGAAAAAGGCTCGTGATATTCAATTGGGTCAAAGGATGTGATTGGAATGTCTACTATAACTTTTCAAACTTCCCACATCTCCAATCTCTCTCTTCTTCTTTTCTTTTATTTATTTTTTTTCACATTCTTCTTTTCATTCCTTCCTTTTTTTTCTTTTATAACAACCATTGGCATTTTTTTTTTCTTTTTCTTCTCATGCTTTTCTTTTTTTCTTTCATTTTTTCTTTGCCAACTTTCCCTTATTCACACTAACATATTTCTTGTTAACGCAACACATCCCAATCACACCTAAATATTGAACTGATGATTGAACTCCTAATTTGGAGTTTGGTATAAACTTTAGAATTATGAAGACAAGACGATTATGATAAGCTCAAGAGGTGAAGTAAAGGAATAGCATAGAGGTAGGCCAAGGCTGTATTATCCATGTATGGTCAAAAGATGGCCTAAATCATCTTCTAAGTTAATAGGATAATTCATTTCAGTAAATTCAAGAGCTCTAAAGTTTGGTAAATCCTGAACGTTCTCTTCTAGTGATCAGTCAAAATGAAGAAGAAAAATGAGACTTTCAACGAATTAAAGTAAGAGTAATTTTATAAAAACCCTCAAAAACAAAGAATGACACAAAAGCTCACTTGGGTTATTAGTCTCCACTACAGTCTTTCAAGACACTTAAACTATGCTTACTAATCCATTTTAGCTAAGTACAAGGTTGTCACAACGTGCTTAAAGTTGTTTGAAGATTAAAAGGCATAAAACATGCTATAACTAAGATAGTAAGCAAACTACCATAGTGTATCACATACTAATAACATACAGAAAATAACACTAATGCATCATAACTAACTACATTAACTATGAGAGAAATACAAGAACCATGTTATTATAAAAAAAAAATTTAAAAATTTTAAAATTTTTTCAATTTTGAATTTACTGAGTCATGTTGCTAAGCAGGTCTATTGATATTGAAGCACCACAAAAAAAATATGAGGCATGCAATGACTCACTCCCCCCAACTAAAACTAAACATTGTCCCCAATGTTCTAAAATAAGCACATGGACATGTAAAGTAAAGCGAGAGAAGGAAGGATGTTACCTCGAAGCGTTAATATCCATTGTTTTCAAGCTACCTGCAAGATCATTAGTAGCAACAAGGAAGCATAGATACAACTACTCAGTAAATAAATTCGGTTAATCAAGATTTTTATCATAGATTAACAACCGAAATTTTTGAGGATCCTCCCAATGAAATAATTTAACAGTGAGAAGAATGTTGGGATCCTCATAAAAATGCAACTCCCCCCAACTAATGTCAGGCTCAAGGTCAGAGGAGATGATGCAAGACCTATGGCTTCCAAATTTTTTTGGGACAGTTATAAAAGGAATACCACACTTTTGAGGAATTACATGCAAGAAACGATCTTTGGTGTTGGTATTTCCTATAACAGCCTCTATTTTAATGCTAAAAACAGGGGGAGGCCATGGTTCAATAAAAGGGGCAGGGTCGAAGTGATGTTCTAATAAAGCTTCACCACCCTCCGCTTGTCCTAGAACAGAATCTATGGAGATATAATCATAGGAATTGAATTTCTGTTCTATGCACATGGTTTTGGACTGGACTTGGATAAAGCTATCTATTTGGGCCTCAATGTCATAATCACTCAAGAAGGTCAAGCAGTCTAGAAGATTGCTAGCTTCTTGTTGAATTTTAAGATCATCTAAAGTGGGCCCAATATTTTCCAAGTCTTCTCTCAAAGAATTTTAAAAGTTAAAATTTTGTGAAGAACATGTGCTAGTATCCTTAACATCCTCTTCCACAACACATTCTGTTTGTTCACGAATGGGGTACACATAACATTCAAGCTCAGGACGAGAGCTTTGATTGATAGCAAGGATAGGTGATGGGCAACTTGGTGACACCACCTCTTCGGTCGAAATAGGTGAGGGTTCAAGAATATCACAAGAATCTAAATCAAATTTAGAAATTCTAACATACCAAATGCTTGTTATCAAATGCTTGTTATCAAATTTAGAAATAGGTGATGGGCAACTTGGCTATCAAATGCTTGTTGATATCTAGCTCCTAATTTATCAATTGCACTCTCTAGCCTTTTCATTTCACTAAGCAGCAATTCTAACATACCATTATCCTCAACTTGGTTATTCTCCTCATTATAACTATATGAAGTTTCACCCCATTATTGTTGGTAATAGTCCCCTTCCCATTGTGTTTGTGTGCAAGACTCCCCAGAAGGAAAGTCTTGGTGCAGTTGGTAATCGTGGGAACTACTACTATATCCTACACTATCATTTTGGTTATATCCCCATTGCGATTGATAAAACTCTCCAGGTGGAGGTTCTTGATACGTTTGATAACATGGGGGACTAACACGAAGATTTTCCCATTGTGGTGATTGGTAGCACTCAGGTTGATAATGTGCATCATATGTGGGTGCTTGCCAACTCGGGGTATAGTTCTCATTACCTAATGTGTACCCATTCGTGGTATTTGTGTTGTATGGAGGGTAATATGCATAAGACATGTTTACCCAAAATATTTAAACAAAAGAAAATATTTTTTTTTTCTTGTGAGAGAAAAAGTCCAATGATTTCTTTTTTTTTTTTTAAGTAAAAGAAGAGAAATGGAAAAACTTAGTAAAATCCTAACCTAGTTGCCTTCCCCGGCAACGGCGCCAAAAACTTGACACGACTAAAAAGTTGTGCGCTCTTGTGCAACACCCAAGTGTAGGTGATCGTGCAAGTAATACTGGATAAGTCCAGGTCGATCCCACAGGGAAGGAATAGGAAGAATATCTACTAAGTTACAACCTAAAGCAAAAGAAAAGAAAATAAGAATATGAAAGTGGAGGTTCTACGAATCCTAATGAATTAAATTAAACTAAATAATAAACTAAGCATATAGAAACATAACTAATTAAATAAATAAACTAAAGGTGTTGGAAACACGTGAATCCACATTAATCCTAACCATCTACCATGCATATTCATTAACATTCGATGGAGTTCATTCCTCTTCAGTATTCCGTATTTTTCTAAAGATATAGAGTCAATAACCCTTTCATGACCGGGACTATATCATCAGATTTGATTCAAATACATGGATGGCGGTTTAAAACAATGGTTATTACTTGCACTCTAAATGGTGTTAGCATTCAAAGTGGTTTTCAAAAGTCATTGAAGAAAAGGCCTTAAGGCTTTAAGTTCTAAAAACTGTTGTGAAAAACTGAGCTTATAGGGACAATTTGATGACAGATTTCTAAAACAAAAAGTTATGGAATACTTAAAAGAATCATCTCAGGAATTAACATGTTCGATCGATCGAAGCACTCTCGATCGATCGGACAGCAATCCTTCAATTGATCGAAATGCCTTCGATCGCTTGACTATGGCCCTGGTTCGATCGATCGAAAAACCTTCGATCGATCGAACCCAAGGTTTCTAAAGATTGCATGGCAGAGGCTAAGAATCGATGTTTCATCACATATTTCCAACGTCTAAACTACGAAAACATAATAAAACTATTGCAGAAATAGTAAAACAAAGCAATCGTTAACATCTAAACTAATAAACAATCAAAGAACATAGATTGGAAAGAAAAAACCTGTAAATAATCTGAATATAATCTGAATAAACTTGAAACAAACTTGAATCTTCAATCTATAATGGAAAAGGAGGAAGAAAAACATCAAACTAAACTAATCTACTCCTAAACTAACCCTAAAACTACCCTAAACTGTTGTTCTGTGCGTTCTGGAGCGTCCCCTCTTCGTCTGGCGTCAAAACGACGTATATATAGGGTTCCAGCAGAGTTCACGCAACTTTTGGGGGAAAATAAAGTTCGATCGATCGAGCTTAGTTCGATCGATCGAAGGTTCGATCGATTGAACTCTCTTCAATCGCATGAACTCTCTGATTTTTGACAGCACTGCGCACCGATGGGAGAATGGCCATAACGTTTTACTCGGACCTCGGATTGACCTCCCATTTGCGGCCACGCGACCGTAACTCAAAGATCTACATTTTATGTCTCTGGAAAAATCTTCCAAATCTGAAGTCATCATTGTCAAAATTGGCATTTTCTCAGCTTCTTCTGTAGTTCTATCCACCAGATGCACTTTTCTTTAGCTCCACTTCATTGATTTGCATCCTAATACCTATAAAACAATGCAAAAAGATATATTTTAGCATTAACACAATAAAAAGAACAATGTTATTAGAATGCACCTAAATATAGGGACTTTGGGGATAAAAGTATGCATAAAGAACCATTAATAAGCTATGAATATGCACTTTTCACCTCGAATCACCCGGGACCCTTCTCCTTTCTCCTCCCTTTTCTTCTTCTTTTTTTTCTTCTCTCTCTCTCTCTCTCTTTCTCTCTCTCTCTCTTTGCGGCTGCGAAAAAAAAAGGGGTTACGTAAACCCTATTATTTTATTATATATCTATATACATGAACCACACCTAACTTATTAGTATATTAACACATACACACCCGCACATACTAATATATACACATCTACACATGCACACACACGACACACATCTACACACAGATACATGGCCCACACCCTACACAAATGACATATTAAATGAAAACAACAAAATAATAAAATAAATAAAAATATAATAAATAAATAACATATATAAAAAAAAAAGGTTGTTACAAAAGGTACCCTCATTCTTAATCAGGGGGTATTTTGACTGGTCGAACTTCCCCTTTTGACCGGTCGAATGACCCCTGGGCAGAATCCTTTCCCTGCAACAGTTTTTTGCCTAGAGCCATTCAACCACTTCAAAATTTACATAACTTTAAAACATTCAAAACATTAAGTTAACTACAAAAACATATAAAACACCATTACAACATAAATCCGGGCTTCTTGAGTTCATATAACCATTTAAACAACTTTGAATAAGAATAAACCAAAATCCAATTCATGTCAAGCTCTTTGAGTATAACTTTCGAGTTTGTCGTACCAATCTAAATATGCAAGGTACAGTGGGAAAATACAACCTCAATCCCCAATCAACCATTATAACACGTCCCCTATATTACAGGAATTTAAGCCGCTACACTTACTACACAATTCTGATTAAACAACCAATTACAATATTCAGCTATTTTTACTTATTAAACATAAGTCTATTAAATAAGGGTTTATTTACAATTTCACACAAATGCTCACCAATTCCATTTCTTTCCTTCTAAGCTCCACCTTGAACACCTGCGATGGCTATTCAATAGCCACTACAATATATAAGCTATATGCTTGTGAATAACACTAATTATGCACATGGATAATAAACATGTCCAATTTCATCTCAATACAACCAATTATAGTCTTCTGCAATTACTAGTTCATTTCCACCACTACCGACTAGCCTGTGGCTCCACTCCCTAAGCCCACGTGACTGCTAGTCATGACCCATACCTCTACACGTGCGGTCCAAGGCCTTTGGCGGCTGTGATCGTCATCACCTTTTACTCATGGTGGTCTAGAACCCAGTAATTCCATTGACCCAAATAAGCAACTCAACATTCTCATATAATTCATGACACCATGCATTCACAATCAAATTGGGCCTAATTTAATCACATGAATTTTTCCCATTAATAAACTAATAAGCTTTATTAAGCTAATTTAACATACTTTTACATCTCAAATGAACCCAAACATGGAACTATCCATATATCATAATTATGTCACTCACCTCTTAGTTTTCACTCCTATTCGCATAATTAAGATCCTAGTAAGTTCCAGGTATAATTCCTATACAAAATTTACAAATTATGAGCTAAACCCCCGAATTGGGTCACAGAAAAATTATCTCTAAAATCAATAAAAATGATACCTACACATTAGACTCACTTCCAGGAGTCTGAGTATGTAGCCTGTTTTAAAATGGAATGTCAAACGACACCTCATTTGGCGTCGAGAGCGTCGGCATAAACTCATCGAGATTTTCTCGTAAATCATTTCTCTTTAAATCTTAACCAAATTGAAGATGAAGATGATGAAGTTGGCATGTGTCACAATTGGCACATGTCGCACAACATGTAATTCCCAACTTGCATGATTTGCATTTACACCCTCCAAGATTTTGTAAGCTTGTAATTACACCCTGTTATTAATGAAACTTATTAAAACTATCCCAAACTTAAATGTGTGTTTGACTATGTCACGTGTGGATCTCATAAGTGGTCCCACATGATATTATGAAGTTATAAATTAACTACTTAATTATGCAACGTGTCCAATTCACTCTCACAAAGCTATCACCAACGGACCACATAAGTGGTCTCTAACAAATATCATATTATTAAAATAACATAATACTATAATCACATATGCCTTAGTAAATATTTAAGCACATTAGAACATATTTATCCCATCACATGGGGACCTCTCATAACTGTCCCAAATCGGGACTGCCACAATGGCCAATATTTGGGTTCCCAACTGGACACCCCTAATCATCTTAGTGAGCTAAAACTCACCTAGCACATATAATCACATTATTAATATAATGTTAATAATGCATGCTAAAGTAATTAAATACAGCCCGTGGGTGCAGGTGTTACAAGTTATCTGCCACTTATCTTGACCACCAAAAAGGTTTAGGGGTTGTGTTATGGTAATTAAATTAATGAAGTTCTCTCTGTTGGAAAAAGAAAAAAAAAAGTACTTAAGTAACTTTTACTGTGCTGTCGGTGGGTTTGCATAGACTTGTACAGAATGTTTGAAAAAGAAAAAAAAAAGTACTTACGTAACTTTTACTGTGCTCTAGGTGGTTTTGCATGGACTTGTACAGAATGTTCTGAACTCTCTAGACTCTAATGGAATCATTGAATAATCTAGAGTCTTTTAGAGACTTGTACAGAATATTATAAGTAGGGTGACCTTGTTGAAAGATTATTTATTTGGAGATCCAAAACTTCTAAAATATTATCATGAGTTTCTATTCACTTAGATGATCGTCCCTTATACAAATCCTGGTTATTAACTGTACTAATTTTTTTTTATAAGTAGGGTGGCCTTCATCAAAATTATTCAAGAATTATAGAGTTTCTCAAAAAAAAAAAACTATATTTCGAACAATTATGCAAAATCATTCATGATTGTTTAATAAAAGAAGAAAGCATGGACGTTTGCAAAACTTTGACTAGTGTCATTGCAAAGCGGGGGTATTTGTAAAATACAACCGCGCTAAAGGAAAGAATTGTATTAATTTTTATCACAACTTCCCATGTTATCCGCAATTTGCATTGCAAGGCTAATTTCTATACACTATGATTAATCTATGATAAGTTGTATTGTTTTAGCTGTTGTTTGTGCAGATTACTGCTGTGCGGACTAAACAGATGAACATCAGAATAAATGGAATGCTGGAATGCAAACAAAAGAAGTCAAAGCTAAAATGTGAAGTTCGATCGCTCTAAGAAGGTTCGATCGATCGAGCGTTCGATCGCTTGAAGAGTGTTGAAGCGCTTGAAGAGTAAGGGTTCGATCGATCGAGATCTGTTCGATCGATCGAACGGGGTATTTCCAGTAACATTTGCGTGCGCAGCAGAATGCGGGTTTTAACCCTAGTGTCTTAGGTTTTCTATATATATGCGTTTTGTACACGTCCATAAGGACGCCCACTTTTACATTTTAACAGTTTAGAAGGAGAGATAGAGAGTTTGCTTGGTTTTTGTAGGTTTTTCATTGAATGTTCGTATTGTGGATCGGATTTCTCGAAATTTATACAAGTATCTTTCATTCCAGGTTTTATATTGATTGCTTATTCATATTCTGCACGTGTTAGACGTAGTTAAATCGCTTGTTTTACAGTGTTGCATGCTAGATAGTTATAAAACTATAGATTTTATAGTTTTCATGAAAAACTCGCAACCAAACAGGGTATTAATGTTTTCTTACGTTAAAAATAATTTTGTGACACTCCAGACGATGTCTGAGTAGTCCCAGGTTGGGAGAGCACGATGAAACAGTGATCTCCAGCCTCTGCCATGCAGCAGAATAATCGCTGTGTTCGATCGATCGAAGTCAGTTCGATCGATCTAACCAGAGACAGTCAATCGATCGAAGTCAGTTCGATCGATTGAGGGATGAAGGTCTTCGATCGATCGAAGGCGCGTCGATCGATCGAACTCTCTGATTCTTGAGGATGTTCCCTGCAGTATTCCAGGACCTTTTCTTTTAAGATGTGTTATCATTCTGTCCCAAATAAATGCTCAGTTTGTCAAAACAGTTTTAAAACTAAGGCCCTAAGGCATTTTCTTTCAATACATTTTGCAAACCATCTTCAATGCTAACACCATTGAGGATGCGAGTCTTAACTATTGAATTAAACCGCTTTTGTGTATTTCAATTTAACTGTGATGATATGGTCCCGGTCATGAAAGGGCCATAGAATCTTTATCTTTTGAGGAATACGGAAAACTGTAGGTAATGTACTCTATTGTGCTTCAAGGTAAATGCATGGAAGATGGCTAGGTTACTGCGGATTCGTGTAATCCCAACACTTTCTTTTTAATTTTAAACTCCTTAATTCAAAGTACTGTTTTAATTAGTTAAGTTCGATTGTTTAGTTTATTTTAATCATTTTCATTAGTAATCCTTGTTTGTGGAACTTCGTGTTCCGCACCATCATTCAATCTTAGTTATTTTATTTTGTTTTCTTTAGAGGTTAGTCTAATTCGATAGGTCAACACCTTCCCTGTGGGATCGACCTGGTCTTACCAGATATTACTTGCACGTCTACCTACACTTGGGTATTGCACAAGAGCGCACAAGATTTTTCTCGTGTCAGTCATTAAAAAGTTATCAAATTTAAATCTATTTTTTTCCTTCTTCTATCACAA
This sequence comes from Hydrangea macrophylla, assembly GCA_033977485.1. NCBI lineage: Eukaryota > Viridiplantae > Streptophyta > Magnoliopsida > Cornales > Hydrangeaceae > Hydrangea > Hydrangea macrophylla. The sequence continues at coordinate 65,954,503 of CM066990.1, read as the reverse complement.
CAATTAAGATTTCTAAGTTAAATCCATTTATCTAGATTGGTTTACTACATGTATTCACGGAGTGCCTTGGTTCATCTATGGAGTGCCAATAGTAATTCCCTAAAATAAAAGGCGAATATTATTTAGTTATACTTGCTCAGTCTAATTCGTTAGTGCTATCTTAATTTTATGGTTAATAGCAAACTTTAATTGGCTATTAAAAATTGAAGAGTTACACAGCTAGTAGCAATAATTTAATTGTTTTGCACAATTGAAATATTAATTCAAGTGGTGTCAATTTAGTGGTTACAAAACCACGAACCCTTTAGCCTAGTGGTGTGATCTTGCTTTCTCGGTGGGGAGTGCAAGGGTTCGTGAGTATGGCTCTATTATTTTTCAATATGTTATGTGTTCATATCGGGCTTCTTTTGGGCCATTAGGGGACCATGGCCCTAGAACTAGCCACCAACTGCTCTTTCTTCTCCAACGAGCTCTGATCTTCTTCTCTTTCGGATTGTCTTCTCTTCTTTTTTTTCCGAGCTCAGCTATGGGAAAATCAAAAGATTGCAGACTCGTCAGACTCATTGAGTCCATATCAAAGGATAATCCGAATGTGCATGTGGCAAGAGCCCACAATGTGAAACCGGATAATATTCTTTATTTTATCCATACCCCTGTAAGAGTGTCTATTTATAATATTTTTGGTTTATTAGGCTTAGGTTTTTCTAATTTTACTTTAATTAGGTTTTGATGTATTCACTTTCAGGACATGTCCAATCTCACCCTGCCAAAAAGCGAAGGTCTCCAATGAATTCTATAAGAGAGGCATGCAGGTGAATGTGATGAAACGCACAGTTAACCTAATGAGCAGAGGAATTGAGCTCATGGAATACAATAATGAAAAACTAAAGAATGGGGGTAATGTGGATGGGAATTTTTCCTATGAGGACTTCGAACGTCTGAAGCAAATGATGAAGGTTTATGTTAACCGGAATGATGGCAAAAGCGGTTACAGTGGGAGCTTAGTCGAGTTTCTCCCTAAGGATCCATTTTCCAGACTATAGGTGACACTTTAATAAATCTTGATTTGTTAATTCAAGAGGTCATGTATTTTGTTTGTTCAAGATTGTTTGCCAGGCAATTGCCCTGGGGTAGATTGTTTTCATTGGGAAGGGGTCTTGCTAGGGGCAATTTGGGTGTTCTTAGCTATGGGTTTTCTTAATCTCAATAGATATGATTACAAAAAATATATATAGATCAACAATACAAGCTCAGGAGTTGATTGAACTTTTACAATAAGAACTCTTGAATTAGTTAATCCTCATCCGTGGCTACAAATCAATACAAAAAAATTCACATCCTTTTGAGCTAACCATTCATTCCATGAATAGATGAAACACTGACCAACCAATTAAAGAACTAGCCCTTCTTCACAATATCAATATTTTACGCAAAATACGATTCTTCGCCAAAAGGTTACATCCAAGTAAAAGAATTGAGTGTTGTATGGATAAGCTACATACATGTACATCGAAAGGCTACACTAGATACATGTACATGAAAAATTCTTATTACTTCTTCAGCACCATATGTCTAGAGTCATCTGTGTCAAATAAACTCTCTACAAACACATCCCAGCTCTCTCTTCTTGGATGATGCAAATGGGATGTCCCTACTTAGTGTGCCAGAAGAATCCTCTCCTACTTTTACATCGTGGAATGTTATATAAGAAGGTGGAGAGAGGGCATAAGGGACGTCCATAGCAATTGCCTTCTGAAACGCGGCTTTGTACTCCTCGGTGTGATCTCTGGCATGAGACTTACTGACACGACTAAACAGTTGTGCGCTCTTGTGCAACACCCAATTGTAGGTGATCGTGCAAGTAATACTGGATAAGTCCAGGTCGATCCCACAGGGAAGGAATAGGAAGAATATCTACTAAGTTTTAACCTAAAGCAAAAGAAAAGAAAATAAGAATATAGAAGTGGAGGTTCTACGAATCCTAATTAATTAACTTAAACTAAATATCAAACTAAATCATAAAGAAACATAACTAATTAAATAAATAAAATAAAGGTGCTGGAAACACGTGAATCCACATTGATCCTAACCATCTACCATGCACAGTCGTTAACGTTCTATGGAGTTCATTCCTTTTTAGCATTCCGTATTTTTCTAAAGATAAAGAATCAATAGCCCTTTCATGACCGGGACTACATCATCACAGTTGATTTAAAATACTAAGAAGACGGTTTAAAACAATGGTAATTACTTGCACTCTAAATGGTGTTAGCATTCAAAGTGGTTTTCAAAAAGTCATTGAAGAAAATAGCCTTAAGGCTTTAAGTTCTAAAAACTGTTGTAACAAACTGAGCTTATAGGGACAATTTGATGACAGATTTCTAAAACAGAAAGTCATGAAATACTTAAAAGAATCATCTCAAGATTTAACATGTTCGATCGATCGAAGCGCTCTCGATCGATCGGACATCATTATCCTTCAATCGATCGAAATGCCTTTGATCGCTTGACTATGGCTCTGGTTCGATCGATCGAAATACCTTCGATCGATCAAGCCTAGGTTTTCTAAAGATTGCATGGCAGAGGTTGAGAATCAATTGTTCATCACATATTCCCAACGTATAAACTACAGAAACATGAATAAACTAATACAGAAACAACAAAACATAGCAATCATTAACATCTAATGCAGTAAACAATCAAATAAAGAAAAGGGAGAAGAAAAACCTGAAGATAATATGAATATAACTCGTAATCAACATCAATCTTGAGTTTAACAATGGAAAAGGAGGAAGAAAAACAAGAATCTTGTCACGCCCCGACGTAGCATAAATAAGGAAAGCGTTTAATTTCCTTTATGGACCCGTAGGTCGCGACAGTTTGAAGGATCGATTCCGTCCCAAACGTTAAACAATAAAACATAATAATCAGAGTAAAGCAATCAAGGCTTACAAAAATTTTCTATCTTATTACATCTTATAAACCGGGGTCACTAAGGCACAAACCGCCTTGAAAATAAAATAATAGCTTAGTGTCTGTTACAGTCATCCTTAAAACAAAACGGTTTAAATCTCCAACAAATAAACTTAATGCATAAAATAAACAGTTTCTCTTATTCCAAAGCGGCCATTCTCAATTTGCATAGTCGTACGATTCCTCCTGATTGTAACCTGAAAAGCCTGAACACGAATGTCCAGGACGCATCAACGTCGTCAGCTTCGAGAAGCTGGTGAGTATTAAAAACATGACTTTGAATGTAAATCATACCCATTTACCTTTTTCCATTTTCAATTTACAAAATCAATAGTTTGATCATAAAAAGAATTCATTTTAGAGCACCACGAGGAATATATTAAAAGTTGTTCATTCATTAAAACACATGCTCGTGTATGAAATAATGCACCCCACTCATCTTACCGACTCTTTTCTCTCGACAGGTCCCACAACAACCCTCTATCTTACTCCTGTATCTTTGAAACACTAAGATAGCCACACTTTAGCGACGGGGCGCCAGGGAGTGTCCAATGCCTCACACTTTGAATACCCTAACCGCCATGCAAATACCGGGGCAACCCCTCTCACAGTATCCAGACTTGAGTTATCAGGGAGTGTCCGTAGGCCACACTTTAGCACTACCATGGGTGCCAGTGAGTGTCCATATTCGCCACCGTCGCATTTCAAAGATACCCATGCCTCTTTTTCAACTACAATCACCACCGCAATCTCAATCACAATCACAATCACAACCACAACCACAATCACAACCACAACCACAACCACATCTCATACTCTTTTCCACACTAACCATTACTCTTTTCCACACAGACTGACACCCCTATGCATGTACCACTGACTCACAGGAATGGTATGCTCTTAAACAAAAATGCAGAATTAAGAAACAACGCGCGTACGGGGATTAATGAGTTATACTACAATGTTTAAATCACTTAAACATAACCAATTAGAGTTCGGATCAACTAAATTCCCAAACAGAGCCTTAACAGTATACAAATTTCATCCAAACAGTCCCTTAACAGAAAAACAGACAAAAACAGAAACTGCACTACCTCGCGCGCGCGGGCCGCTCGCGCGAAAGGTCGCTCGCGCGGGCCGCTCGCGCGATAAGCCCATTTTTCCTTTATTAATAACCTTTTCTGTCTGCCTGAGGAAAGCAGGGTCGCGCGCGCGGATCGCTCGCGCGAAGGGGTTCTCGCGCGACCCTCGCTCGCGCGACCAGCCAATTTTCCATTATATATATATATGAACTCTTGCGTCTGCCTGGGGAAGGCTACCTCGCGCGCGCGGGTCGCTCGCGCGAGGGGTCGCTCGCGCGGGCCGCTCGCGCGATTCTCGCGCGCGCGATCGTGGCGCGAGATGAAGCTGAGGCTTCGTCTTCTTCCCCCAGACTTCCCTGTTTCAGCAAAACAGGGTCTAAAATGACCCATTTTCAGATTCAATACTCCCTAGGTCGTGTAATATATGGTTCTCTTCGGTTTTTCACAAGGATTAAGAATCTAAAGTCAATTTAACACCATTTGATTCATAGCTCTCCAATTTTAGGAAAAACTAAAACATGTCAAGATTAATTTTCTTATATACTTTCTTATGTGAACCAATTGAGCTCTAAAACTTTGGGTATAGTATATATGACATGAAATCTATCATATTCATCTAACAAAACGGGTTTTGGTTGAGTTTGGGAAATCTCCATTTTTCAAGCCATGAACTTCAACGTACAAATATCAATGGTGATATACAACCTTAACAATTACACAGCAAATAATTATGAAATTACAGTCTTAGTGAGTTTAGAATACTCACTGCACTAGAAGATGAAGTGTGTGTTGAGAAAGAAATAGAAATATGACAATCCAATTTGAAGCTTGGCTATGGTGATCTTCAAATTCTCTTTCTACAATGTACAAGATGAACTCTCTGCTTTTTCTTTTCTCTCTGTGTTTACAGCTTTGTGAGAACATCCAGAATTTGTGAAAGGTGAGTGTGATATATAGAAATCAACAGTAAAACTTGGGGACCAAGTCCCTTTACCCACACACTACAAAATGATTCAATTCCTAATTAACTAAACTCTCCATAAATCAATACGTATGCACAGCTCCTAAACTTACAATCTGTGGTTGAAAATGCTTAGGTGAAGGCTAAAATATTATAGGAGTCCAAATAGGTACATAGGGGGCAAAGTAGAAGTGTTTGGCAAAATAGACTTATGGCATAAGAATACACACACACACAAAGTATTCCCAAACAAGACTTATTCAATCATTACTTGCCATAAATGGCAATAAAGTAAGTGTCCAAATCGGTCACTTCCAATATCTGGGGAAATTTAGCACAGCGCGGACAGTTTTGGACACAAACTGGTATTTTCGGGGCGCGGTGGTCACCACAAAAATACAGAAAATTCATTTTAACTAAAGAATTGTTTTACTGGTTTTATAAAAATACTGATTGAGTCAAAAGAAGTTACTTTCACCGTTTTGAAATACAGATTCTGAAATCCCCACAGGTATTACTAACTTTTGTAAAATTGCAGTTTGGCCCCAATAGAATTTAAATGTGAATTAGATAAGAAATAAATATTCCAAACAAGTGACTGAAAATAAAATAAAAGCAGACAATGCTAATTGATTTTAGATATGCCAATGCAATTACAAATAAATTAAATAAAAATGCAGGTTATTACACCCTTCCTCCCTTAAACAGGATTTCGTCCCCGAAATCAAGACTAACTAGTCCTGAAACAACTCTGGGTACTTCTTCCTCATATCAGCTTCAACTTCCCACGAGGCTTCGTTCTCGTCATGGTGATTCCACTGAACCTTCACCAATAGAATTTCTTTATTCCTCAGCCTCTTGATACTTTGATCCAAAATCTTCACGGGCCTTTCTTTGTAAGAAACGTTATGACTTGTCTCAATGTCGTCATAACTAACCACATGTGAGGGGTCTCGTATGTATTTCCTCAACATACTCACGTGAAACACGTTGTGAACCCCAGACATCTTCGGTGGTAGTGCCAGTCGATAAGCTACTCTCCCGACACGTTCCAAAATCTCAAATGGTCCGATGAAACGCGGAGCTAACTTTCCTTTCTTGAGACCAAAACGTACCACTCCTCGGGTTGGTGAAACCTTAAGGAGTACGTGATCTCCAACACTAAACTCCAAATCCTTGCGCCGTCGATCAGCATAGCTCTTATACCGGCTCTGAGCGGTTCTCATCCTCTCCTTGACCAAAGTAATCTTCTCATTAGTTTCTCTTACCAAATCTGGTCCCAGCAACTCTGTATCCCCAACTTCAGCCCAACACAAAGGGGAACGACATGGTCGTCCATACAGTGCTTCGAACGGAGCCATACCGATACTCGTGTGATAACTGTTGTTATAGGCGAATTCTACCAATGGCAAGTGTGTCTCCCAAGATTCTTCAAAATCGATCACACAAGCCCTGAGCATATCTTCCATGATCTGATTAACACGTTCAGTCTGCCCATCTGTCTGAGGGTGAAAAGCAGTGCTCATCTTGAGCGAAGTTCCCATAGCTTCTTGCAGACTTTCCCAAAATCCAGAGGTAAAACGTGCGTCACGGTCTGACACAATCGACACCGGTGCACCGTGAAGTCGCACAACTTGTTGTATGTACATCCGGCTCATCTTCTCTACCGGGTATGTCATACTATAAGCGATGAAATGAGCTGACTTCGTCAATCGATCCACGATTACCCAAATAGCGTCATGATTCTGCTGCGATCGAGGTAATCCTACTACAAAATCCATCGTAATGTGCTCCCACTTCCAACCAGGAATAGGTAGCGGTTGCAATAATCCTGACGGTCTCTGATGTTCAGCTTTGACTTGCTGACACGTCAAACACTTGGATACAAATTCGGCCACGTCTTTCTTCATACCTTCCCACCAAAAATTTCTCTTCAGATCTTTGTACATCTTCGTTCCTCCCGGGTGAACTGTATATCTCGACTTATGTGCTTCTTCCAGGATATCCTTCCTTAACTCTTCATTACCTGGCACACATAATCTATTCCTGCACCGATATCCTCCATCGACTCCCACTTTCCATTCTGTCGGGTCTTTTTCTGACATTTTCACGAACCACGTCTGAAACTTCTCATCTTCTTTCTGAGCTCCAATAATGCGGTCGATAAGAACAGGCTGTAAGATAAGACATCCGAACAATTGTCCTTCTCCTTCTTCAGCACTCTGTACATCGAATTCCGCCAAAGTCTCCAAAGCTTGCCATTCTCTAACCATTAAGGAGGCGATCGTCTCACGAGTCTGTCGACTCAGGGCATCAGCAACCACATTAGCTTTACCCGGGTGGTATTCTAACGTGAAGTCATAATCTTTAATCAGCTCCATCCATCTGCGCTGCCTCATGTTCAACTCTTTCTGTGTGAACAAGTACTTTAGGCTCTTGTGATCAGAGAACAAATCAAACTTCTCACCGTAGAGATAGTGTCTCCAAATCTTGAGTGCGAAAACTACTGCCGCCAATTCCAAATCATGAATGGGATAGTTCAACTCATTCGGCTTCAGCTGTCTGGATCCATAGGCGATCACCCTGCCATCTTGCATAAGTACACACCCTAACCCTTGGTATGATGCGTCACTAAAGATAGTGAACTTCTCATCGGGCTTGGGTATTGCCAGTACCGGTGCGGTAGTGAGTCTCTCCTTCAACTCTAGAAAGGCTCGCTCATGCTTCTCTGTCCATTCAAACTTCAAATTCTTCTTCGTCAACCCAGTCAAAGGCGCTGCTATCTTTGAGAATCCCTCAACGAATCTCCTGTAATAGCCTGCGAGTCCAAGAAAACTCCGAACTTCTGTAGGGTTGCTCGGCCTAACCCAGTTTGATACAGCATCGGTCTTGGACGAATCTACTGAAATTCCTTGAGATGACACCTTGTGTCCCAGAAATTTCACTTCTTGCAACCAGAACTCACACTTACTGAACTTGGCATACAACTGATGGTCCTTGAGCGTCTGCATCGCAATCCGTAGATGTTGCTCGTGTTCTTCTCCTGACTTAGAATAAATCAAAATATCATCAATAAAGACGATGACAAACTGATCTAAATAGGGCTTGAACACTCTGTTCATCAAATCCATGAATACTGCCGGGGCATTCGTCATTCCAAACGGCATCACCAGAAATTCATAATGACCATATCGGGTTCTGAAAGCAGTCTTAGGTATGTCTTCTTTTCGTACCCTCAACTGATGATATCCCGACCTAAGGTCTATCTTAGAAAATGTCGTAGCTCCTTGTAGTTGATCAAACAAATCGTCAATCCGAGGCAAGGGATACTTGTTCTTGATAGTCACACGGTTCAGTTCTCTGTAGTCGATACACAATCTGAGTGTCCCGTCCTTCTTCTTTACAAATAACACCGGTGCTCCCCAAGGCGATGTACTTGGGCGTACAAAACCTAGGTTCTCGAGCTCTTGAACTTGTTCTTTCAATTCTAACAGTTCTGTGGGGGCCATTCTGTAGGGAACCTTGGTGATTGGTACGGTACCCGGTATAAGCTCGATACAGAACTCTATACTTCTCTCGGGCGGTAGACCAGAAACATCTTCAAACACTTCTTCGAAGTCCTTGACTACAGGTATAGATGACGCTGTCACCTCTGTACTGACGACTTCGATGTTGGCTAAGCATCTCGTGAGGAACATATCTCCCGTAGGGTTACATTGAAAATCAAAGGGTTGATTCTCATTGTCGGGGAATGTAATTCTCTTCCTCGCACAATCCAGCTTCACTTGATTCTGAGAGAGCCAATCCATTCCTAGGATTATGTCAAACTCCTTCATTGATAGGACAATCAATCTAGCAGGGATTTCACGGTCTCCTAACCGTAAGGGACAATCCTTGCACACGTGTCCTAATCTGACCGCAGCTCCTAATGGCAAAGTAGCCTTCAAAGCTTTCTCTAAGCGATGAGGTAAAATACCCAATCTTCGAATTGTATTAACAGATATGAACGAAAGAGCAGCACCCGTATCAAATAACACTTTAACATGGGAGTTAAACAGAGTTAATGTACCTTCCACTGCTTGCTGATCAGGTTGAGCTTTTCCATAATTTCCTTCTTCATACGCAGTTCCATCATATCCAGCGGCATCCGGGATAACAGCATTCAAGCGAGTCTGACCCTGTTGACCATAAGTCACCTGCTTAGGAGCAGTACAGAACCTGCTGATGTGACCTGGTTCACCACAGTTGAAGCAGACTATCCCTTGCTGAGTAGCACGCCTTGGTGCCTTACAATCACGAGCCACATGACCAGGGTTGCCACAGTTGAAACACTTTCCACTACTACTTCCTTCTCCTACTCGGGGTTGAGTTGGATAGGTAATAGCCTGGGTCTTCTTGCTTCCGTCGAAATTTCTCTTCTGCCCTTGGGTACGGTTCATTGGTGGTCTATTCCCAAAATTACCCCTTTGAGGCGGTCGGAATTCAAATTGTTTTCGGCTCACTCGAGCATCTTCTTCCAGATCCGTAGCTAAACCAACAAGTCCTTCAAACGATTTATCCAAGTGGCCGAGGGTCAAGCGGCGAATCTGCGGTGTCAGCCCTTGATTATACTTGCGGATCTTCTTCTCCTCGGTATCGACTAGGTGTGGAGCGAATCGAGACAGCCTTTCAAACTGTGTGGTGTACTCCTGCACCGACTTGGTTCCTTGCGTCAAGTCCATAAATTCCTTTTCTCTTCTGTGCCTTTCCGTAGCCGGGAAATACTTCTCCAAAAATCTCCCCTTAAATGCAGTCCACGTCATCCCCGTTGCAGCTCCATTCCCGATAGTAGCTATGACCAAATCCCACCAATCTGCGGCAGCATCGGTCAGCTGAAACGTAGCCAATCTTCTCTTGTCTATCTCGTTACATTGGACAGCTTCAAACATCCGGTCCATCTGTCTCAACCACTGTTCCGCTTTCCAGGGTTCCGCGGTACCCGCAAATTGTTCGGGCCTTAGAGCACGGAATCTTTCTAGCAACTTGTCTCCCGTTTGACGGTCTCTCCGATTGTCGTTCGTATTACCGATCCTTTCTAACCGTCTGATAAACACTTCAAACATCCCGGTAGGATCAGCAGCTTCGGGTGCTCCCTCGATCAGGTTCCTGTTTCTCCTGACTCCTCCAGCCATTCTATGCATGATAGTGGTAGTAGAATGAGAAACATGCATGCAACAGTGATATGAAGTAATTTAAATGACAACAACATTCAAAAGAGTATATCTTATATATATAACTTCTGTCAAGTAGATACAAAAAGCATGTATGGTCAGATCAATGCCTACCCTATCTGCATGGGTTAGGACGCATGCAAGAGTTAATGCTACAAAAATGGGGTCATTACCCTACACTCTAATGCATGTAATTACAGCTTGCAAAAAGAGATAGAGCTAATAGTCAAAACAGTCCATATGTACAAGGCGATATCTAAATAATCAGTCATCGCCGTAAGTAGCCATCAACAGGTCAAGCGAGTCGGCCTGATGCAGTCGCTGAACATGGGAGGGGCCTGCCCCAAAGTTACAGCTGTGAGAGGTCATCAGTGAAGCAGGTCCAGGGACATCTGCCTCAGGCAAGGCTGGCTCAATTGCAAGCGCCTCCTCAAGGTCGACCGCAAAGTCGTCCCATCCTAAGCCATCCTCCTCGGAAAAGGAAGCGAGCACAACGTCAACGTCATCATCATCCTCAATAGCAGGGACGACTGGTGGAGGTACCTCCAACTGTGCAAGGTGGGCCTGCACAATCTGAGCCTCCAAAGGAAAATAGAAGGTATCGCTGTTAACCAAGCGAACCATCTCAACGAGTACAAGGCGCTGAATCTCTATGAAGTAAAGAATCTCGAGGCGAGCACGAGATAGGTCGACCAGTCCTAATATATGAATCTGATGCCAAAGGTCTAGCTCGACAGTAGCAGCTGCACGCTGCTCCACAGCAGTGAAATAAAGGGTCGTCGAGGCCGGCACTATAGCTCCTACCGTGACCCAATGTCCTCCAAAAGGATCAGGTACAAACAGGGGCTGAGCTGGATCCATACCTGAAAAAGGTACTACTTAAGTCAGAACAGAATAATCTTAGGCGTTTGGGTTCTGAGTCTATCCTCCCTGTCGTATCATCGGGTGTGTAACACTTAAATGGAATGTGGAATCGGGTCTATACTGGTAAACCCTAACCTGGCTAAACTATCTTGGGATAAATAATAACCTGGCTCTGATACCACTAAATCCTGTCACGCCCCGACGTAGCATAAATAAGGAAAGCGTTTAATTTCCTTTATGGACCCGTAGGTCGCGACAGTTTGAAGGATCGATTCCGTCCCAAACGTTAAACAATAAAACATAATAATCAGAGTAAAGCAATCAAGGCTTACAAAAATTTTCTATCTTATTACATCTTATAAACCGGGGTCACTAAGGCACAAACCGCCTTGAAAATAAAATAATAGCTTAGTGTCTGTTACAGTCATCCTTAAAACAAAACGGTTTAAATCTCCAACAAATAAACTTAATGCATAAAATAAACAGTTTCTCTTATTCCAAAGCGGCCATTCTCAATTTGCATAGTCGTACGATTCCTCCTGATTGTAACCTGAAAAGCCTGAACACGAATGTCCAGGACGCATCAACGTCGTCAGCTTCGAGAAGCTGGTGAGTATTAAAAACATGACTTTGAATGTAAATCATACCCATTTACCTTTTTCCATTTTCAATTTACAAAATCAATAGTTTGATCATAAAAAGAATTCATTTTAGAGCACCACGAGGAATATATTAAAAGTTGTTCATTCATTAAAACACATGCTCGTGTATGAAATAATGCACCCCACTCATCTTACCGACTCTTTTCTCTCGACAGGTCCCACAACAACCCTCTATCTTACTCCTGTATCTTTGAAACACTAAGATAGCCACACTTTAGCGACGGGGCGCCAGGGAGTGTCCAATGCCTCACACTTTGAATACCCTAACCGCCATGCAAATACCGGGGCAACCCCTCTCACAGTATCCAGACTTGAGTTATCAGGGAGTGTCCGTAGGCCACACTTTAGCACTACCATGGGTGCCAGTGAGTGTCCATATTTGCCACCGTCGCATTTCAAAGATACCCACGCCTCTTTTTCAACTACAATCACCACCGCAATCTCAATCACAATCACAATCACAACCACAACCACAATCACAACCACAACCACAACCACATCTCATACTCTTTTCCACACTAACCATTACTCTTTTCCACACAGACTGACACCCCTATGCATGTACCACTGACTCACAGGAATGGTATGCTCTTAAACAAAAATGCAGAATTAAGAAACAACGCGCGTACGGGGATTAATGAGTTATACTACAATGTTTAAATCACTTAAACATAACCAATTAGAGTTCGGATCAACTAAATTCCCAAACAGAGCCTTAACAGTATACAAATTTCATCCAAATAGTCCCTTAACAGAAAAACAGACAAAAACAGAAACTGCACTACCTCGCGCGCGCGGGCCGCTCGCGCGAAAGGTCGCTCGCGCGGGCCGCTCGCGCGATAAGCCCATTTTTCCTTTATTAATAACCTTTTCTGTCTGCCTGAGGAAAGCAGGGTCGCGCGCGCGGATCGCTCGCGCGAAGGGGTTCTCGCGCGACCCTCGCTCGCGCGACCAGCCAATTTTCCATTATATATATATATGAACTCTTGCGTCTGCCTGGGGAAGGCTACCTCGCGCGCGCGGGTCGCTCGCGCGAGGGGTCGCTCGCGCGGGCCGCTCGCGCGATTCTCGCGCGCGCGATCGTGGCGCGAGATGAAGCTGAGGCTTCGTCTTCTTCCCCCAGACTTCCCTGTTTCAGCAAAACAGGGTCTAAAATGACCCATTTTCAGATTCAATACTCCCTAGGTCGTGTAATATATGGTTCTCTTCGGTTTTTCACAAGGATTAAGAATCTAAAGTCAATTTAACACCATTTGATTCATAGCTCTCCAATTTTAGGAAAAACTAAAACATGTCAAGATTAATTTTCTTATATACTTTCTTATGTGAACCAATTGAGCTCTAAAACTTTGGGTATAGTATATATGACATGAAATCTATCATATTCATCTAACAAAACGGGTTTTGGTTGAGTTTGGGAAATCTCCATTTTTCAAGCCATGAACTTCAACGTACAAATATCAATGGTGATATACAACCTTAACAATTACACAGCAAATAATTATGAAATTACAGTCTTAGTGAGTTTAGAATACTCACTGAACTAGAAGATGAAGTGTGTGTTGAGAAAGAAATAGAAATATGACAATCCAATTTGAAGCTTGGCTATGGTGATCTTCAAATTCTCTTTCTACAATGTACAAGATGAACTCTCTGCTTTTTCTTTTCTCTCTGTGTTTACAGCTTTGTGAGAACATCCAGAATTTGTGAAAGGTGAGTGTGATATATAGAAATCAACAGTAAAACTTGGGGACCAAGTCCCTTTACCCACACACTACAAAATGATTCAATTCCTAATTAACTAAACTCTCCATAAATCAATACGTATGCACAGCTCCTAAACTTACAATCTGTGGTTGAAAATGCTTAGGTGAAGGCTAAAATATTATAGGAGTCCAAATAGGTACATAGGGGGCAAAGTAGAAGTGTTTGGCAAAATAGACTTATGGCATAAGAATACACACACACACAAAGTATTCCCAAACAAGACTTATTCAATCATTACTTGCCATAAATGACAATAAAGTAAGTGTCCAAATCGGTCACTTCCAATATCTGGGGAAATTTAGCACAGCGCGGACAGTTTTGGACACAAACTGGTATTTTCGGGGCGCGGTGGTCACCACAAAAATACAGAAAATTCATTTTAACTAAAGAATTGTTTTACTGGTTTTATAAAAATACTGATTGAGTCAAAAGAAGTTACTTTCACCGTTTTGAAATACAGATTCTGAAATCCCCACAGGTATTACTAACTTTTGTAAAATTGCAGTTTGGCCCCAATAGAATTTAAATGTGAATTAGATAAGAAATAAATATTCCAAACAAGTGACTGAAAATAAAATAAAAGCAGACAATGCTAATTGATTTTAGATATGCCAATGCAATTACAAATAAATTAAATAAAAATGCAGGTTATTACAAATCTAACCTAATCTACTCCTAATCTAACCCTAAAACTACCCTAAACAGCTGTTTTCTGCATTCTGGAGCGTCCTTCCTGGTGTCAAAACGACTTATATATAGGGTTCCCGCAGAGTTTACGCAACTTTTGGGTGAATATAAAGTTCGATCGATCGAGCTTACTTCGATCGATCGAAGGTTCGATCGATTGAACTCTGCTCAATCGCTTGAACTTCTCTGATTTTGACAGCACTGTGCACCGATGGGAGAATGGCCATAACTTTTCACTCAGACCTCGGATTGACCTCCCGTTTGTGGCCATGTGACCGTAACTTAAAGCTCTACATTTTATATCTCTGGGACAATCCTCCAAATCTGAATTCTTCATTGTTAAAATTGGCGTTTTCTCAGCTGCTTCGGTTGTTCTATCCACCAGAATCACTTTTCTTTAGATCCACTTCATTGATTTACATCCTAATACCTATAAAATAATGCAAAAACATATATTTTAGCATTAACACAATAAAAAGAACATTGTTATTAGAATGCACCTAAATGTATGGACTTTTGTGATAAAAGTATGCATAAAAGACCATGTATTACGCTATAAACATGCACTTTTCACCTCGAATCACACCCCCAACTAGCTCGTTGCTAGTCCCTAGCAATGAAACGAACTAAAACAGTGTTTATTTAACTCTAAAAATTAAAAGCAAAAGAAAGTAAAAATCCTAAATCACTTTCGCAGGAATCGCGATTGCATTTAGCGTATGCAATAAGCCTTAAAACCCCTAGGTTCCCCCTAGTGGACGAGTGTTGTCTCGTGAGGGTTTGCAGTGAATCTACCCACAAAGTTCATATTTATGGTAATGGTTCTAGTTTAAATATTTTCAAGAAATTTTTCTCTCATTTAGCAATATAGTTAAGCTCAACAATCTCATAAAACTCTCTAGTATGCCATAGTCATGCAACACACATTACAGTTAATCTACTATCAAAGTCATTAGAATATTCCATACCTATTAATCTTCAAGTGTGTGTGTGAATGGACAACCAAAATACAAAACTTTAATTTCAAAACTTGCATAACCTAAGACACTATCAAGACATTCATTTTGACTCAACTCTTACCAGGATTACACTCTCAAGATGAAATCACTCCGAATTAGGTGTAATAATTAGCACTCATGATATGGAAGCTATAAAGAGTAAATGTAAATGGAAACAAAGGCTTCTCATATCTAAATAGAAGAGCGAGATACCGTGGAGAACCCTCTCATTACCTTAACTTCAAACCTAATTTACTTAAAATCATCAGGACTTTGAAAAAGAGGTGTTTAGTTAAGAAGAAAAAGGCTCGTGATATTCAATTGGGACAAAGGATATGATTGGAATGTCTACTACAACTGTTCAAACTTCCCCACATCTCCAATCTCTCTCTTCTTCTTCTTCTTTTCTTTTTTTTTTTTTATCCTTTCCCACACACTTCTTTTTATTCCTATTTTTTTTTCTTCTATAGCATCCATTGGCATTTCTTTCTTTTCATGGTTTTTTTTTTCTTTTTTTTTTTCTTTTTCTCTTTTCTTTTTCATCATTTTTTTTCTTTGCCAACTTTCCCTTATTCACACTAACAAATTTCTTGTCAAGATAACACATCCCAATCATTCCTAGGTAAAGAAAAGAAACTCAAACTCGTAATATGGATTTAAGTATAAACTTTAGGATTGTGAAGACAAGGCGAATATGATAAGCTCAAGAGGTGAGGTAAAGGAATATCATGGAGGTAGGCCAAAGCTGTATTATGCATGCAAGGTCAAAAGATAGCCTAAATCATCTTCTAAGTTCATAGGATTATTCATTTAAGTAAATTCAAGAGCTCTAAAGTTGGTAAATCCTGAACGTTCTCTTCTAGTAATCCGTCAAAGTGAAGAAGAAAAATGAGACTTTCAACGAATTAATACGTTTTTCAAAAAGTAAGAGTAATTTTCTAAAACCCTCAAAAACAAAAGAATGGCTCAAAAGCTCACTTGGGTTATTAGTCTCCACTACAGTCTCTCAAGACACCTAAGCTATGCTTACTAATCCATTTTAGCTAAGTACAAAGGTTGTCACAACGTGCTCAAAGTTATTTGAAGATTAAAAAGCATAAAATATACTATAACTAAGATAGTAAACAAACTATCATAGTGTATCACATAGTAATAACATACAGAAAATGACACTAATGCATCATAACTAACTACATTAACTAAGAGAGAAATACGAGAACCATTTTATTATCTTTAAAACAATTATAAATTTTGAAATTTTAATTTACTGAGTTTGAGTTGCATGTTGCTGAGCAGGTGTATTGACACGAAAGCATAAAAATCAAGAAACGAGGCATGCAATGACTCACTCCCCCCAACTAAAACTAAACATTTTCCCCAATGTTCTAAACTAAGCATGTGGACATGTAAAGTAAAGTGAGAGAAGGAAGGATGTTACCTCGAGGCGTTAATATCCATTTTTTTATTTTCTTTTGTTAAGTTACCTGCAAAATCATTAGAAGCAACAAGGGAAAATAGAGAATATACTACAACTACTCAGTAAATAACCTCGGTTAATCAAGATTTTTATCATAAAGTAATAACCGAAATTTTTGAGGATCTTCCCAGTGAAATAATATAACAGTGAAAAGAACATTGTGATCTTCATAAAAATGCAACTCCCCCCAACTAATGTCAGGCTCAAGGTCAGAGGAGATGATGCAAAACCAATGGCTTCCAAAGTTATTGGGGACAGTTATAAGAGGAATACCACACTTTTTAGGAATTATACTCAAGGAAAGATCTTTGGTGTTGGTATTTTCTATAACATCCTCTATTTTTATATTATCAAAAACAGGTGGAGGCCATGGTTCAATAAAAGGGGCAGGGTCTAAGTGATGTTCTAATGAAGCTTTACTACCCTCCTCTTGTCCTCGAATAGAATCTATAGATATATGATCATAGGAATTTAATTTCTGTTCTATGTATATGGTTTTGGACTGGACTTGGATGAAGTTATCTATTTTGGCCTCAATGTCAGTATTACTCAAGAAGGTTAAGCAGTCTAGAAGATTATTAGCTTCTTGTTGAAGTTTAAGATCATCTAAAGTGGGCCTAATATTTTCCAAGTCTTCTCTCAAAGAATTTTGAAATTTAAAATTTGGGGAAGTACATGTGCTAGCCCTTTCATGACCAGGACTACATCATCATAGTTGATTTAAAATACTTAGAAGATGGTTTAAAACAATGGTAATTACTTGCACTCTAAATGGTGTTAGCATTCAAAGTGGTTTCCAAAAGTCATTGAAGAAAATAGCCTTAAGGCTTTAAGTTCTAAAAACTGTTGTGACAAACTGAGCTTATAGCTTATAGGGACAATTTGATGACAGATTTCTATAACAGAAAGTCATGGAATACTTAAAAGAATCATCTCAAGATTTAACGTGTTCGATCGATCGAACATCATCATCCTTCAATCGATCGAAATGCCTTCGATCGCTTGACTATGGCTCTGGTTCGATCGATCGAAATACCTTCGATCGATCGAGCCTAGGTTTTCTAAAGATTGCATGGCAGAGGCTGGAAATCAATGTTTCATCACATATTCCCAACGTATAAACTACAGAAACATGAATAAACTAATACAGAAACAACAAAACATAGCAATCATTAACATCTAAAGCAGTAAACAATCAAATAAAGAAAAGGGAGAAGAAAAACCTGAAGATAATATGAATATAACTCGTAATCAACATCAATCTTGAGTTTAACAATGGAAAAGGAGGAAGAAAAACAAGAATCTAACCTAATCTACTCCTAATCTAACCCTAAAACTACCCTAAACAGTTATTTTCTGCGTTCTGGAGCGTCCTTCCTTCGTCTGGCGTCAAAACGACTTATATATAGGGTTCTCGCAGAGTTTACGCAACTTTTGGGTGAATATAAAGTTCCATCGATCGAGATTAGTTCGATCGATCAAAGGTTCGATCGATTGAACTCTGCTCAATCGCTTGAACTTCTCTGATTTTGACAGCACTGCGCACCGATGGGAGAATGGCCATAACTTTTCACTCAGACCTCGGATTGACCTCCCATTTGCGGCCACGTGACCGTAACTCAAAGCTCTACATTTTATATCTCTGAGACAGTCTTCCAAATCTGAAGTCTTCATTGTAAAAATTGGCATTTTCTCAGCTGCTTCGGTTGTTCTATCCACCAGAATCACTTTTCTTTAGCTCCACTTCATTGATTTACATCCTAATACCTATAAAATAATGCAAAAACATATATTTTAGCATTAACACAATAAAAAGAACATTGTTATTAGAATGCACCTAAATGTAGGGACTTTGGGGATAAAAGTATGCATAAAAGACCATGTATTACGCTATAAACATGCACTTTTCACCTCGAATCACTTACCGCTCCATCCTTTGCTTTACCGGGATCTCCATAATCTGATCCATTACCAACATCGACTGGAAATCAAGAAACATAATGTGTCAATTCAAAGGATAAAGAACAAGTACTAAAATGAGTTATCCATACTATTTTTAACATTGTGCCTAAAAATAAACGTGCATGAACCTTAAATCCTCACTTCAAAGAATCATCATTTGGAAAAAAAATTCATCGCCAACCCAAACCCCACAGGGTCCACCTCTAAAAAAAGGGTAGCTTCGGTCACAGCCCCCACAAATAAAAACCCTTCCAAGCTAAAATCTCATGCTACTTTTCTTTAACTCACTAGATCCTTCAAATTGGGGAAGCTGAAATGTTTTATTTCTTCCTGATTGTTTAATAAAAGAAGAAAGCATGGAGGTTTGCAAAACTTTGACTAGTGTCGTTAAGTTAAATCTTTTTTTTCTTCTTCTAATCACAATAATTAAGAGATCTAAGTTAAATCTATTTATCTAGATTGGTTTACTACATATATTAATGGAGTGCCTTGGTTCATCTATGGAGTGCCAATAGTTATTCCCTAAAATAAAAGGCGAATGTTATTCGATTATATTTTCTTAGTCTAATTCATTAGTGCTATCTTAATTTTATGGTTAATAGAAGACTTTTATTGGCTATAAAAAACTAAAATGTTACAGCTAGTAGTAGAAATTAAATTGTTTTGCAAAATTGAAATATTAACTCAAGTGTTGTCAATTTAGTGGTTACAAAACCACGGGCCCTTTAGCCAAGTGGTGTGATCTTGCTTTCCCAGTGGGGAGTGCAAGGGTTCGAGAGTCATTGCCCCCATTATTTTAAAGCATGTGATGTGTCCATATTGGGCTTATTTTGGGCAATAAGAGGACCATGGCCTATGGGGATGAGTTTAGTTGAGCTAGGGTGTGTGTGAATGTATAAATCCCTAATTTAGTGGTTACGTATAATACATTTATTTAATTTAAAACCCTAGAACAAGCCACCAACTGCTCTTTCTTCTCCAACGAGCTCTGCTATAACTCGTCTTCTCTTCCGAGCTCAACTATGGGAAAATCAAAAGTTTTCAGATTCATCAGACTCATTGAGTCCATATCAAAGGATAATTTGAATATGCATGTGGCAAGAGCCTACAATAAGAAACCAGATAATATTCTTATATGTATCCATGTCCCTTTAAGAATATCGATTATTGATTTTTTGGTTTGTTAGGCTTTGATTTTTTTTTATTTTACTTTAATTAGGTTTTGATGTTTTCACTTTCAAGACATGTCCAACCTCATCTTGCCGAAAGTGAAGGTCTCCAACGAATTCTATAAGAGAGGCATACAGGTGAATGTGATGAAAGGCACGGTTAACCTGATAAGCAGAGGAATTGAACTAATGGAAGACGAGATTGAAAAACTAAAGAATGGGTGTAATGCAGTTGGGAATGTGTCCTATTAGGACTTCGAACGTCTGAAGCAAATGATGAAGGTTTATGATAAACGGAATGATAGGGAAAGCGGTATTGACGAGTTTTTCCCCGAGGATCCATTTTTCAGACTAATGGTGACACTCTAATAAATCTTGCATAATTTGCATATTCAAGAGGTCAAGTATTTTGTTTGTTCGGGGTTTGTTTGCCAGGTGTTTGTAAATTGCCTCGGGGTAGTTTGTTTTCGTTGGGAAGGGGTCTTGCTAGGGGCTATTTGGGTGTTCTTAGTTATAGGTTTTCTTAATCTCAAAAGATATGATTACAGAGATATACATAGATATATGTAGATCAGCAATACAAGCTTGTGAGTTGGTTGAACTTTTACCATGAGAACTCTTTAAGCTGAAAATTTTGTTCCACAACTATTGGTCATCGACAAACCTTAAAAATGTGGAATAGAGTTTTAATCAGAATCCAATGAAAGATCTCAAATAAAATTGATCTTAACATTAAATTATTTCCTCAGCTCGAGTTACAAATCATTACCAAAAAAATGCACATCATTCTGAGCAATCCATTCACTCCATGAATAGATGAAACACTGAACAACCAATTAAAGAACTGGCCCTTCTTCCCAACATCAACATTTTATGCAATCTAGGCTGCACTAGAAACATGCACATGAAAAAGTCTTATTACTTCTTTAGCACCATATATCCAGAATCATCTATGTCAAATAAACTCTCTACAAACACGTCCCAACTCTCTCTCCTCTTGTCTGATGCAATTGGGATGTCCCTACTTAATGTGCCAGAAGAATCCTCTCCTTTTTCTATGTCGCAGAATGTTCCATAAGAAGTTGGAGAGAGTGCATGAAGGACGTCCATAGCAATAGTCCTTTATAACGCTGCTCTGTACTCCTCGGTGTGATCTCTGGCAAGAGACTTGCTGCTCCATCCTTTGTTTTACCGGGATATTCATAATCTGATCCATTTCCAACGTCGACTGAAAATCAAGAAACATAATGTGTCAATTCAAAGGATGAAGAACATGTACTAAAATGACTTATCCATATTGTTTGAACATTGTGTATAAAAATACTCTTGCATGAACCTTAAATCCTCACTTCAAATAATCATCATTTAGAAAAAATGTTCATCGCCAACCCAACCCCCATAAGGTTTGCCCCAGGAAAAAAGGGTAGTTTCAGTCTTAGAGCCTCAAATAAAAACCCTTCCAAGCTAAAACCTATGCTACTTTTCTTTAACTCATTAGGTCCTTTGAAATAGGGTAGCTGAAATGTTTTGTTTCTTCATGGTTTAATAAAACAGGAAATCCTGCAGTTCTGCAAAGCTTTGGCCAGTGTTGTTTAAAAGTTTCCTAAGCACAACAATTAAGAGATCTACGTGATATCTATTTATCTAGATTGGTTTACTACATGCATTCTTGGAGTGCCTTGGTTCATCTATGGAGTGCCAATAGGAATTCCCTAAAATAAAAGGCAAATGTTATTTGATTATAATTGCTTAGTCTAGTTCGTTAATGCTATCTTAATTTTATGGTAAATAGCAAACTTTAATTGGCTATTAAAAACTAAAATGTTACAAATAGTGGCAAAAATTAAATTTTTGTGCAAAATTGAAATATGAATTCAAGTGGTGTCAATTTAGTGGTTACAAAATCGCAGGCCCTTAAGCCTAGTAGTGTGATCTTTCTTTCCTAGTGGGGAGTGCAAGAGTTCAAGAGTCATTGCCCCTATTATTTTCAGTATGTGATGTGTCCATATTGGGCTTGTTTTGGGCCATTAGGGGACTATGGCCCATGGGGATGAGTTTAGTTGAGCTAGGGTGTGTGTGAGTTTGTAAATCCCTAATTTAGTGGCTACATATATCACATTAATCTAATTTAAAACTCTAGAACTAGCTGCCAACTGCTCTTTTTCCTCCAACGAGCTCTGATCTTCTTCTCTTCCAGCTCGTCTTCTCTTCGGAGCTCAACTATGGGAAAATCAAAAGTTGCAGACTCATCAGACTCATTGAGTCCATATCAAAGGATAATCCGAATGTGCATGTGGCAAGAGGCCATAATGTTAAACCGAAATAAAATTCTTATCTTTATCCATATCCCTTTAAGAGTGTCAATTTCTTGTTTTTTTTTGGTTTGTTAGGCTTAGATTTATTTTATTTTATTTTAATTAGGTTTTGATGTTTTCACTTTCAGGACATGTCCAACCTCATCCTGCCAAAAGTGAAGGTCTCCAATGAATTCTATAAGAGAGGCATACAGGTGAATGTGATGAAAGACACCATTTACCTGATGAGCAGAGGAATTGAACTGATGAAAGATGAGATTAAAAAATTGAAGAATAGATGTAATGTGGTTAGGAATGTGTCCTATGAAAACTTCAAATGTCTGAAGCAAATGATGAAGGTTTATGATAAACTGAATGATGGCGAAAGCGGTTACAGTGGGAGCTTTGACGAGTTTCTCCCTGAGGATTCATTTTCCGGACTAATGGTGACACTCTAATAAATCTTGCATAATTTGTATATTCAAGAGGTCATGTGTTTTCTTTGTTCGGGGTTTGTTTCCAGGTATTTGTAAATTGCCCTAGGTAGCTTGTTTTCGTTGGGAAGGGGTCTTGCTGGGGGCTATTTGGGTGTTCTTAATGGGTTTTCTTAATCTCAATAGATATGATTACAGAGGTATATATAGATATATATAGATCAGAAATACAAGCTCATGAGTTGGTTGAACTTTTACCATGAGAACTGTTTAAGCTAAAAATTTTGTTCCACAAACATTGGTCATCGACAAAACTTAAATATGTGCAGTAGAGTTTTAATCAAAATCCAGTGAAAGATCTCAAATAAAATTGATCTTTGTTTTAAATTAATTCCTTATCTCTGGTTACAAATCATTACCAAAAAAATTCACATCCTCCCGACCATACCATTCACTCCTTGAACAGATGAAACATTAACCAACCAATAATGAACTGGCCCTTCTTCACAACATCAACATTTCACACAATCTACGCTTTTGTGCCAATAGGTTACAAGTGAGTGAAAGAATTAAGTGTTTTATGGCTAAGCTACATACATGCACATGGAAATGCTACACTCGATACATGTCATGAAAAATTCTTATTACTTCTTCAGCACCATATGTCCATAATCATCTATGTCAAATAAACTCTCTACAAATATGTCACAGCTCTCTCTCCTCTTGGCTGTTGCAAATGGGATGTCCCTACTTAATGTGCCAAAAGAATCCTCTCCTTCTTCTATGTCGTGGAATGTTCCATAAGAAGTTAGAGAGAGTGCATGAAGAACGTCCATAGCAATAGTCCTTTGTAACACTGCTCTATACTCCTTGGTGTGATCTCTGGCAAGAGACTTGCTGCTCCATCCTTTGTTTTACCGGGATATCCATAATCTGATCCATTTCCAACATCGACTGGATATCAAGAAACATAATGTGTCAATTCAAAGGATGAAGAACATGTACTAAAATGACTTATCCATACTATTTGAACATTGGGTATAAAAATACTCGTGCATGAACCTTAAATCCTCACTTCAAAGAATCATCATTTGAAACAAAAAAATTCATCGCCAACCCAACCTCCATAGGGTTCGCCCAAAAAAAAAAAGGCTAGCTTCGGTCATAGCCCCCTCAAATAAAAGCCCTTCCAAGCTAAAACCCATGCTACTTTTCTTTAACTCATTAGGTCCTTCAAAATGGGGTAGATGACATGTTTTGTTTCTTCATGATTGTTTAATAAAAGAAGAAGTCATGGAGTTTTGTAAAACTTTGACTAGAGTCGTTTAAAAGTTGCCTAAGTTAAATCTTTTTTTTTCTTCTTCTGAACACAACAATTAAGATATCTACGTTAAATCTATTTATCAAGATTGGTTTACTACATGTATTCATGAAGTGCCTTGGTTCATCTATGGAGTGCCAATAGGAATTCCCTAAAATAAAAGTCGAACATTAGTTGATTATACTTCCTTGGTCTAATTCGTTAGTGCTATCTTAATTTTATGGTTAATAGAAAACTTTAATTGGCTATTAAAAACTGAAATGTTACATCTAGAAGCAAAAATTAAATTTTTTTACAAAATATGAAATATTAATTCAAGTGGTGTCATTTTAGTGGTTACTAAACAACGGGCCCTTTAGCCTAGTTGTGTGATCTTTCTTTCCTAGTGGGGAGTTGTGGACACGTGGCCTCCGGGAGCCCACCCCCGTTCTTTCCCGGGCTTTCGGAATTGGTTTTCCTTTTGAAATTGATTTGAAAAAGGTCTGTTGAAAACAGATACAAAGTTGTCACTTGGTCTTTAGGGAACCAAGAAACCCTATTTTGACTCACCCAAATGGATAAAGGGCATTGGCCCGTCATAACCAAAGTGCTTGGCTCGGGATTTAGGTACGAGAGAGGAATGAGCCTTTCCCACAACTAAAACTCCCTTAACTCACCCCGTCTCTCGACGGGCCTCAATTAGCATCCAAACAGTCATCTTATACTATGTTCATTTCGACAGTTAATACTATGATATGTAGACATCACATGAAAGACTTGAAATGGAAGATCAAAAAGTAAGATATCATTAATAAGATCTAAGCCAAATATCACACAATGTAAAAGTGAACGATCACACAAATAAACCTAGGAAAAATCGTCTAATCACATATCAAGTAATCAATTCTTCCTAATCTAAAGCGGACATGGATTGTTCTTCAAATAAATGATCAAAGAAATCAAAAATATGCTTAGCAAGCTAGTATGATGCATGTTTATTCTTGAAAAAGAAGATTTCTCAATCCCCAGGATGGATGAGGAAGGAAGATTAGATCGGGGGGAGCATGAACGTATGATCAAGTTCATTCCTTACAATCTTCTTAGATTGGGAGTCACAAAAACTCCAAATCTTGCATGGCAATGTGTGAACCTAGGATGTGCAAGGTAGTAGTGTGTCTGTGTTCATGAATTTGCTAAAGTGATTTAGAAGTCTAAAATATGCATGAATGCATGGAGAATGTTATTATAGTATATGTACAAATGTAGTATGAACTACTTCCTAAGACATGGGTTAATTTGGAATGCATGTGTACATCTAATCAAAGAATTAAAGTAAAATCATGCTTGCTGCGAATAGTGGACAGAACAGTGAGTTGATTTTGTAAAAATGGAAAAGTGAGGTTAGAAATGTTTTTAATTCATTATTTTACATGGAGATCATCCTTATTGTGTGTAGAACACATAACAAAAAGTCAAATCACTAGGACTCAGGACGCAATCTCATGCATTGCATATCATTCTCATAACATAGCATTCGCCTATCTTGTTATGTATGTGTGATTTGCTCCTTTGTGCCCCGAACTACGTCCTGGTCTGATTACCCTTGGGATACGTAGGCAGCTCATGAAGGGCACGACCAGCCCTGGCCCCAGCACCATGTTTTCTATCATTGCATCTTTACAACACTTTTTCCTAAATCTATAGCCTCCAAAAAGATCTGTCTCTTCAAAACTTTGGCACTCGCTTGCGACATGCGTTGCCTCGCAAGTTCATGCCAAAGAGGGGCAAACTGTAGACACCCCATTTTGTCGGCTATCAGACTTAGGAGACCCATAGCTTGGTAGTTTACAATGATCGTAAAAGACTCAAAAAGGGCTCCTGGAAATTAGTTCTATCTCTCAGAATGCTCAGAATGACCAAAATACCCCTAAAAGCCCGAACGCTCCCGGATTCGGACCAAATGTTCTGGAAACGCGCTACGTCATAAGAAAAATAATAAAATGAGTTCTAAAGCAAAACCGTACGAAATCGTTGGCTCCCAGAGGGCCCGAAAGTTCCCAGAAAGTCCCCATTGACCGGTTTGACCAAGTTTGATCAAGTTTGACCAAGGTTTGACCGAAATCGTCCAAATTTGCCGAAAAGTTCTGAGATCATTCTAGATCATGTGAAAAATATTCAAATGAGTTTTAAAAAAATATTGAACGAAAACGTCAGCTCCTAGGAGATCCCAAAAGTTTCCAGAACTTCCCGAGAATCCCAGGTTTGACCAGTTTGACCAAAATTTGACTTTGAAATCGGAGCGTCGTATCATTTTTCAAACATTTTTCATAGATACCAGAGGTCGATAGCTTTCCAATGGTATATAGCACATAATTTTTGGACTTCAAACGAATTTATTATGAATTTCCGAAGGCAAAAAAACAATCAAATCGGCTTTTATCGTGAATATCGCAAAACTTTTCAAAGTGACCTATCTCCAAAATATTTTTCATGCAAAATAGACTCCATTACCTTTCCAATGGTATATCACAACCTCAATTTGGAGTTCGTATGCATTTTTTGTGAATTTCGGACGAAATAGGGCCTTTCGCGAATACCGGAACCTCTGGGGGACTAAAAAGGATTATTTGGACGAATGAGGAGCAGTACCGCTGTGGCACAGGCCCAGTGCAGCCGCGGCACTCTCCTCCAGAATGGTATGTTTTTGTAATTTCTTTTGGGGGTTCATTTTGATTAATTGAAAACCAAAACGACGCAGTTCTATGTTCACAGATGTTTGGGACCAATGGGAGTACTTCTAAAACCCCAAAACCACCCCAAATTGGCCTATATAAACCCCCCATTGACTTCTCATTTTGGGGGTGTCAAATGCAAGCTTTAAAAAGTTTTAGAGAGAAAGTTGTAGAGATAAGGTTAGAATAGAGAGAAAAGAAGCTTCCTTCTTTGATTTTCAAACAAGAAAGTGAGTTCTAAACTTTATTTTTACTTCATTACTTCCATTCTACTTCATATTCAATATACCCAACCATCATTTTAGTGAGCATTTAAGAGAGAGGAAGTTATTCCCATGTCCAATGTCACCACATATGAGTGAAACACCAAGCTACAAGTCCAATACATCATTGAATATCATCTATTGATTGTTTATATACTTACTTGTTTATATTTGTTCATCTTCTCTTACCTCATTTCTCTTTTTGTTTTCTTTATTTACTTACTAGTCTATCATCATCTAGATGATGACATGAAGTTTGAGGTGAGTGAATCCTTATGGATAGTAGCTCTTGACCTCAAAAACATGTTTGATAGATGATGGTTTCAACTTCAATACATTCCTATGTATTCATGAAGTTGTCTTTAAAATGTAAATAATACTTTCCAACAATCTTGGAAGTTCTTGATGATGAGTTTGATGTTGATGTTTTAAGTGGTTATAATCTCATTAAGTATTGAAAATATATTTTCAAAACCCCCATTTCAAAACCCCCCTCTTAAACCCCTCATTTTGATTTCAAGAAATAAACCTTGTCTTCTCAAAACCATCAAAACAGTGAGTCATTTAACTTCAAAGAATTATTTTGAGTTCAATACTCAATATATGAATGCAAGACCACTTGGAAAGTCTTTCTAACTCATTATAGAACACCCATGATTTTTGGCTTGACATGGAAGCACTTGAAAGGGGTCTATTTTTGTCCAAACATTCCTTCCAAACATTCTGCCTCTGCTGTCGCAGCAGCTAGGTCGACTTTCAACTTGTTTTACAGAAAAATTTTCCAAAACGCGTGGTCCCAACTTATTTTTTCTTGGAACTTCAATGTCTTAGGGAACGTCCTGTATAATATGGGCCTCTAGATCTTTTGTTTTCATTTTGTAAGATTTTCTAACATTTCAGTCGACAGTACGGACTCTGTTTCTGAATAACCTCTATTGTTTATATGATTTCCCTCAATCTGTGATAGTTATTAAAGATTGGCTTTTTAGATTGTGTTCTAGACACAATAAATAAGATCTCCATAAAAACTCATGCATTGAAAACATTCCTAACCCCCCTTTTCAATTTCCAAAATATCATGTTACTGTTCTGACCACTATTCACACCCAGCATACTTTTACTTCCATCCTTTGATTTGATGCTTACATGTACTCCAAATTAGCTCATGTCTTAGGAAGTAGTTCATACTAAATTTGTACATATCCCATGATGATTTCATTCATTCATTCATACACATTTTAGACTTCTAATCTATGAACATAAAACACACTACAACCTTGGCACATTCTAGATACATACATTACATCCATGCAAAGATTTGGGTTTTTGTAACTCCTAATCTAAGAAGATTATAAGGAATGATCGTGATCACACGTTCATGCTTCCCCTCGATCTAATCCACCTTTCTCATCCGTCCCGGGGATTGAGAGATCTTCTTTTCTCAAAGATTGGCATGCATCATTCTAGCTTGCTAAGCATCCTTGTTTCGTTTGATTATTTGTTTCAAGAACAACTTATGTCCCCTTTAGATTAGGAAAACTTTATTACTTGATATATGATTTGACAATTTTTCCTAGGTTTGTTTTTGTGATCTTTCACTTTGCATTGTGTGATATTTGGCTTAGATCTTATGAATGATATCTTATCTTTTGATCTACCATTTCAATATTCTTATGTGATGTAATATACTTATCATAGTATTAATTGTCGAACCAAACATAGTAAAAGACGATTATTTGGATGATAATTGAGGCCCGTCGAGTGACGGGGCGAGTTGAGGGTGTTTTAGTCGCGACAAAGGCTCCTTCCTCTCTCGTACCAAAATCCCGAGCCAAGTTCTTTGGTTATGAAAGGCCGGTGCCCTTTATCCGTTTAGGTGAGTCAAATTTAGGTTTCTTAGTTCCTTAAAGACCAAGTGGCGACTCTGTATCTGTTTTCAACAGACCCTTTCTTTTCCCTTTTCAAAACAATTTAAAACAACAAGAAGTGGAGTTCCGCGTGTCCACAAGAGAAGGTCCAACTAAGACACGGTACCTGTTATGGAGGAAGGCCCAACTAGTGTATGGGATGCGTGGGAGAGGTGTGCCTTCCACGTCATCGGTTTCATTTACCGGATGAAAGCGTACCACTCACTTTAGAGACTATTTCTATGTGTTTTAGATGTTTAAGCCATGAATTATCATATAAGCATAAAATTAGAATTGTGTACTTAGCATATAGCTGAACAATTGAGCTTTACTCCATTGTAGGTGATAGGAAGCGAGGAAAGAAGAAGCGTGGGGAGTGAGGCCAAGGAACGCCGGGGAATCACACTTGTTTATATTTTTGTTTCCTTTGTAGTTAACTTGGTAAGGATTGGGAAATTTGTAATGATGTTGTACTAGAATCGTGAGTTAGTTTCGTAGTACTTTAACTTTGTATTCGAACACTGACAATTATGTTTTACAGGTTAAATTATAGTTGTCTTTTTTTTTTGGAATTGGATTGGAAAACCTTGGGTTGGATTTGCTGCAGAATTGGGAAATTCTGAGAGGGATCAGTCGACTGGTCCTTGGTACAATCGACTGGACCCCTGTTCTGCACTAAAAACCTTTCAGTTTCTATGGCCTTCAGTCGACTGAAAGAGGCATTAGTCGACTGGTTTCTACACAAAACATGGCATTCTGCATGCATACTGTCCAGTCGACCGGACAAGGTACCAGTCGACTGAAGATTCGAGGCTCTAGTCGACTTGGTCCCCGACACAGTCGATTGGACTGGGCTGGGACACTTTTCTTTCTTTCTGTTTTAGGTCTTCAGTCGACTGAGGAACCGCCACAGTCGACTGGACCTCTGTTTCTTTTTCAAATGGATTTGTTTTGAAAGTGTTTCAATCGGGCAAAACTTTTATAACTCTGATTTTAAAGGTTGTGCTTATATTTTTCGCTGCTATTTTACTTTAATGGAATTGGTTGAGCCTTGGTGGTGTGCTACGTATCCTATTTATGCATGTAGCAGAATGGGTCGTGACAATATTTTCCTCATTTTTTAGGAAAGTAATTTCTTTCCCTACCCCCTGAAAAATGAATGCCATATATGGAAAAGCTTTCTCGTAACAATTGAGAGTCACGATCACAATCACGATCTCTCTCGCCTCAGATCTCTCTCTCTCTCTCTCTCTCTCTCTCTCTCTCTCTCTCTCTCTCTCTCTCTCGCCATGGTCTGTATTCCAAGCTCACGAATCGCCATAGCCATCTCTAATTCGGTACTCTCTCTCTCTCTCTCTCTCTCTCTCTCTCTCACACACACACACACACACACACACACACACACAAATCGATATATATCAGCCAGGCTCTAAAGAGGGTTCCCTCTCTTTATTAAAGAGAGAGCCTCTGTTTTGGCCGTTAGATCCAGTTTTTAAATTTATTTTTTTGTTTTGTTTTGGTGTTGATTGCACGAAAGGGTAGTTTGGAAAACTAAGTAAAATTTGCATACTAATTTAGAAAGTGGACAACAATTTTGGGACATCCCAAAAAAGAAAGAGAGACACATAAAATGGGACGGAGGGAGTTATGATGAATGAGTTCCTTGATATGGGACATTCTGGTTGGTTTTGTATGTCTCCTTTAAAGCTGATTATAGGACTTAACTTGATTTTAATTCCCTTTTTATGGTATATTAGGATAAGCATGATGCAAGAAATTTGAAAGGAAAGTTATGCCCTCATTACTTTAATGACTCCGCAACGGGAGACCGGGAAATCACGATGATGAAAAAATTGGACGGTTAATTCTTCCTTGGGAATCATGATTATACTTTTGTGCGTGCTTGGGTCTATCGTAAGCTTGGAAAAGATCTGGCAAATTAATTTTTTGTTTTTAGTACATTAAAACAATCATGGAGACTTTTTACTTTGATGAGTACTTTTTAAAATTTATTTTATGAAACTTTGATGAGTACTTCTAATTTTACTTTGATGAGAATTTGGTGTTTAGTACATTAAAATAATCGTTTGTGAAATTGTCTATTAATATGAGTAGTTGTCTGAATTGCTTGAATTTGTATCATTTTCAAATAGTTTGTTTGTGATTCATAGGTTAATTGCTTGGAAAAAGGTATGTTTTCAATGGAAAATTTATATTTTCCATGAAAAATTATTACAATCAAACAACAAAAATGTATTTTTTTAATGGAAAATGACCATTTTAATTTCATCAGAAAATAGTGACAATCAAACAGCAAAACTGGATTTTCCATTGAAAATATTAGATTTTTCGGCCAGAAAATAATTACAATCAAATAGCCCCAAATTTTACTTTCATGGAAAAAAATTTCAAGTAAAATAATTTTAGGGAAAAAATTTATTTTCAACTCATTTTCTACCTTGCAATCAAATGCACCCTAATAGAAAAGCCATGAATATTCTTCATGGATACTCCGCCACAAATCTGCATTGGCAACTCCAAAATTACAAATTTAAGACTGTAATGATTGTCGTTTTTACTATATTTAAATCAACAATGCTAGGGGCACCAAAAGATACAAAAAACTTACACAAAATGAGTGGAAAGTCTATGTGGCACACTGGGACCCGCCAGTAATTAAACATTGTTTTCATTAATTGCTGGCAGGTCCCACTGTGCCACATAGACTTTCCACTCATTTTGTGGAAGTTTTTTGTATCCTTTTGTGCCCCAATCATTATTCTATTTAAATACAATTCTGAGTGACATGTTTCTAATTACTATTTTATTTTTTTAAAATTTTATCTTTTTAATTTTTTTTTTCTTTCCTAATTGCGGCTCTGTTTGTTTGGATGGAAAATGTGACTTTACCACTTTCCAAGGAATTACATCAGCTAAAAGAATCTAAAGTGTTTGTATAGCTAGTAAACCATTCAGGACAGGTAATTTTAAAGCATGGCTCCTAACAAGAATTCTTCTTAATTCAGGTGTCAGCAGAAAAATTGATACAAAGCGTTTTAAAAAGCGAAATTATGATTAATCAAGGCTTGTTTGGAAGACAAAAAATAGAACCAGGTTAGACAAAGACCCTAAGATACAATAAGACCACTACCAAATATGTAAACTTATTGAAGCAGTTCATTGTCCACCAAAGAAACGGTTATAAGTCTTCTCAAATAGCTTAAAAATTTATGCAAGGACCATTATTGAGGCTTCAAATGACTTTTCAGCAAGACATTCTTGGTTGGCAAACCATGGAAAACTTTGAATATATAAAGAATATTGAAATTCAAAAGTCTCCTGTGAAACTATTCATCCTTCCTAGTTCCAACCGAAAAATTCCGAGAATACTCAGCCCCTGCCCATAACTATCTGCGCAAAATGAAAAAGAAAAAGATATATATGCTAAAAAAGTATCAAAACTTCCTAATTGCATTTACCTAGAAAAGTTTAGCGCTTGGATGGTCATGTTTCATGTCTTCAATTTTCAGTATTTTAAAAACTAAAACTAGTTTCTATTTTTTTTCTAAAAAGTATATAAACAAAAAACTTGTTTGATAACATTGTGGATTTATTTTTAAATAAATGAAAACAAAAACAGGAAAAAAAAAAAAAAAATCCGCGGGATCTTTTAGACTTAAGAGCCAGTTTACTGGGTAAGTTCACTCGACCCATTTCACTTTAGAGCCTCTCCCTATATGTATATATATATATATATATTATATACACACACTGCAGCCACACAGGAATTAGCAAGGAGGAGGCTTGGTGAGATTTGATTGTTAAACTGTACAGATTACTTCAGGCATAACCAAAAGAGTCATTACGCAAAGTCTGATCACAAACGAATGAACAACCACGAGAGGCCGATGCCTAGTGTTTTCGCTATTCAAAATTACGAAAACCAAATTTTGTTGTTTTTTTTATTTTGTCCAAAATTTTAAAAATGTTTTTTGTATGAAAAAAACAAAATTCTTACCAATAGTATTTTCTAGTTTTTGTTTCTTAAAAAAATAAAAACAAAAACAACAACAAAAAATTGCAATGTTACCAAATGAGCCCTTAGTTTTCATTTTGAGATTGGTTACACAACAGCTTTAAAAACTTAAGTTCCGATTGGTTCATACATTTAATAAGGGAAAAGAATGTGAGATATGAAGGAAAACGCTTTCTTTTGTTTGGTTACCAAAGAAAATAAAACATAGTGGAGAATAAATTAAACAAAAATTAAGATTTTGTGAGTCACTTTTTTCCCTTATTTCTTTAGTTACTGTAATATTCTGAATATTTTTAACTTTAGTGTTATTTAAGCATCGAGAAAAACACAAGGTAAAACACAAGAGAAACTATTTAATTTCCTTTCCCCTTTCTTTTCCTTGCTCAAATCCGCAAACTAAACAAAGCCCTTAAGGTTCTCTTGAATTCATGGATTTAGAGAAGAAAAAAAAGAAAAAACAAGAAAAAGTAGCTCCCTTTTGCTTTCCTACACGCTTAAATAACATTAAAAACTGAAAAAACTTGTTATAAAATTAAATGTGACTTCATTAAAAAAAATAGAAATTTGGTATTAAATACCAAATTAGGAGAATTATTTGGTTATAAGACACAATAGAAAAATATTTGGGGACAAGGACATGTTTGGTGGAAGTTGTTAGGGATAAACTCAATTACTTCTAGTTGTGACCAAAATACCCATTTCATTCATTTTCAGTTAGAAAGAGAAAACACAATCAAAGACAGACAGAGAGAGAGAGACAGAGAGAGAGAACACGATTAGAGAGAGAGAGAACACGATCTGATCGGGCCACCAACCACCGCTGTCACTGACCACCGAGAACCAAAGGCGAGAGCACCAGTGACCACCATCATCTCCGGCGACAACCACCATTCTCTCTGTGCTCACCCAAAGAAAAGCCGTTGCAGCGTCTCCATCCACCGCCATCGCGGACAAGCACCACCGACTTCGTCCATCACCAACGAGCACTAGCCACGACCACCACGAATTCCAGACCCCCACCTCCGCGAGCAAATCCACCACCATCGTCATCTCTAAGGAATGGTGGTTTTTTTTTTAACACCTTTTGTTGAGAAATTTATCAAAAAAGGTTTGTGAAGTTACTCAACATTTTTTTCCAGATTTTGATATCAACTATGATACTTGTTTGATAGATCTCGTTGAGTGGGTTGTAAAAATCTAGATTTTATGCAAAAAAAACAATTTGCAGATCGATATGAATGCTCAAATTTGTAAAACGTTTTTGCAATGTTTGTTAGAACACTTTTTTTGTAAAATTTCACAAACTTTGTGAAATTTCACAACTTTTTTTTTTTTTAAAAGTTCACAACTTTTTCTGTATTGGTATGAGAAATTAAATTTCAAAAACTTGTTATGTGTTCATTTCATGTTGATGTGGTGGTTTGGTTTGAAGAGATCAATCAGGTGAGGTCGTGGTAGTGATCGGCAGATGTTTGGTGTGGCGGTGGTGGTTTCGTGGAATTTTCACGAACTCTGTGAAATTTCACAACTTTTTGTTGATAAATTTCACAATTTTTTTTTAAATTTCACAAGTTTTTTCGGTGGTGTGAGAAATTTACTTTCAGGATCTTGTTTTATGATCATTTCAAGTTAATGTGGTGGTTTGATTGTGAAGAGATTGATAGAGGTCTAGTGTGGCGTTGGTGGTGAACGACAGAGGTCTGGTGGTGGTGGTGGTAGTTGCTAGGGGGTCTAGTGTGGTGGTGTTCGCCGGAGGTCAGACAAGCTCAGGCGAAGTCGCCGGAGCTTAGGCGATGTCATGCCGGAGCTTAGGCGGAGCTTAGGCGAGGTCGCCGGAGATGATGGTGGTGTTGCTTATATTTTTGTCACTGTGGTGCAAAATCTTAAGGGTATTTGTGTCAAAGTACCAAGGTATAGACATAATACTACAACCTTTTTCTAACTGGACTAAAACCATAATATTTATCTTAATTTGGTTTAATTGCTAATTGCCCCAAAAAAAAAAAAAAAAAAACCAGAGAGTGACTTGAAAAAGTAAAATTTTTTGTTTTTTTTTTTTTTCAATATATATACTTTTCTTCGTATTTTATTCACTATTTTCCTTACTAACCAAACAAAACTTTAATATTTTTCTTTCCTTTTTCTCACAAAATCTGTTAATCAAGCAGAGCCTCAATAACAAAAAGATAGAAACAAAATGAAATTAACATTTTGTGGCCATGAATTCATAGCTCTCATTAATGGGATATTTATTCGCACTTCCAATTAAATGCTACATGACAATTAACCACCGTAGTAAAATTGTTTGAAACGTTTACACAGTACTGGGTAAAGAGACGAGTGTAGCGTAATATATAGCCTTGTTTCTCTCTCTCTTTTATATATATATATATATATATATGTATACCGTCCCTTTCTTGTGCGGACGTACGTAACTTAATAAGTTGTGAACTTCTGTTACAGCTATTGTATTCAGTTTTTATTAAGAGTATTGTAGTAATTTCACACATCGAGTAGCTGGAAATAGATCGAAATCCACAACTTAATAAGTTGAGGACGTCCGCACAAAAAGCGCTTTGTATATGTATATATATGTCTCTTTGTCATAT
Organism: Hydrangea macrophylla; assembly: GCA_033977485.1. Taxonomy (NCBI): domain Eukaryota; kingdom Viridiplantae; phylum Streptophyta; class Magnoliopsida; order Cornales; family Hydrangeaceae; genus Hydrangea; species Hydrangea macrophylla. The sequence goes on along the minus strand of CM066990.1, from coordinate 65,919,116 downwards.
ATGATACAAGCAAGGACGGATGCAAAACTTTTTAGATGGGGAGGCTTGGTAGGGGGCCAAATCAAGAAGTTGCACTTGGAGTAGCCGAGTTTGTAGGATTTTTTTATTTTTATTTTTATTTTTAGCCTATTTTCTTTTACCTATTTTTCATGTAGATAATATAATTGAACTAATGATATAAAAATTAACAGAAAACTCAAAAAAATTTCTCCAATTGTATGACACATACATAAAAGTTAAAATACTTTATAACTTTTTACTACCCATTATAAATTCAAATTCCAAATGACACACTAGAAAAGTTAATACTAATTGTCACCAACTAGATTACAAAATGACACATTGTTATTAAAAATTGAATGTCCACATTTCCTTTATTTGAATGTCTCAAAATAAGTATCTACTTTTGAAAGTGGACTGCAAAATTTAATAAACTTCCTATTATACCCTTACAATAAAAATAATGTAGCATTTATGTGTAGCCCCAAAATAAGTAGGAAGTCAAGCACCCATCATATCCAGTGATAAAATAGGAAATTGAATATGTAATGGACAAATAAAATTAACACAATACATGTTTCTTAAACAATGTGTAAACTTGAGGTGGACTCTTATTTTAGGAGGGAGGAAGTATATCATACTTGTTTATATTATAGAATATTTGGTTTGTGAGTTAAGTGTAAATATATATTTTTTAGGATTTTTTTTTTTTTTTTCTCAGCAACAAGCCTGATTTTATTAATGGGGGACAAAACCCAGTGATCATTACAAGATCTACACAAAGGGACACAATTCAAAAGCAACCATATCCCCACAAAACCATAGATTCCTATCAACCCAAAAAAAAATATATATATATATATATATATATATGTATAATAATTCTCATCCCATTCTAAAATCAGGGGACTTGACCGCTTGAGTCCCCCTTTGCCCCTTAATATCCTTGGATACAAGCAAAATACTTTCCTCTCAAGATTTATGCACTCGGTGTTCAAATGAAATCTATATTAACTTTGGTTTTCAGCTAATCACCAGCTTCAGTACGCTTGAATTATTCGTGTGAGAATATTAGACTCATTAGAATAGAATTTCGTTAACCCATGCGAAGGAAATAAGAAATTTGTAGTCAAATGAAATTAATGAATCTCTCGTAAGTCTAGATAATATGTTTGCACTTTGCATGCAATGACTGCATGACAAAATGACTGCATTAGAGTGAAAAGTCTGGTAAATGTAACCCAAAATAAATAAATAAATAAATAAAACAAAAAAAGGGAATGAAAAGAGAAGTCTTGTAATTTCAAGAGTCTGTCTTGGTGCGTGTATACTACGAGACAGATACAACTATTGTTCAGAATGTTGAGGTTGAATTGTTGTCCCATATAAACGTTTGAACAAGTCTTATTTGCTGCGTCTATAGTTTTGTAGTCTTGCCAAAGACTCTTCAAGTTCATGTTTGGGGAATACGTAAGAGAGTTTTAGGTCCATTCAACTTAATTGTTTATTTTGGTTATAATCTTTATGAAAAAGACAGTTTTGTTGATTTAACAAAAACATATTTTCCACGCTGTTTGAGTTATATGAGAATCGGTTATGTGGTATAAATAAAAAAGAGTTCTATAGTTTGGTGTTTGTGTTACTACTCCTTAGCTTCGTAGATCTGTAAGTGCATGACTCAACAATACTGTATGAACAAGTTCCTTAGCAAAATCAAATTTCCAAGGGCATGTTTGGGAATACCTAAAACGAGTCTAGGTTCAGCCCCTCTCTAATAAAAATATGGTCCTTATAATGAAAACTAATGTGGTGAAGTTTTGGTAAAGAACTAGCTTTTGAAATAATTTTAGGTTAAGCATGAACTGATGCAAACAAAAGAGCATATACCAAGTACTTGAATTTATAGAACCGATTCAGTTGTAAACCACCAAACCATTTCTGTCATTTCTCAAATCGATCACAATGTTCAACTTGAAAAAAAGGCTGAACTTGATCCTGTTTTGAGCATTTCCCAACAGACTTAAGAAAAAGTTTAACTCATACATATATTTTTATGTAATAAATTGTGTGCTTGGGACACTTGAATTCATAGAATCTGTATACTAATAGGTAATGAGCTTTCCCAAACAAGCCCTTAACTAATCAAAACAAAGATGAAGGTGGAGAGAGCTTTGGCTTATTGTGAATAGAGTAATGCTAGGCATACTTTAAAATTCACATTCAATTTGACACCCAATTTTAATTGTATGTACCATGTGCTATACAAGTGGTGCACAGAAAAGTGTAAAAAAAAAAAATTACACAGCACAAAATACGTGTATTTAAAGAATAAGATGTCAAATTCAATGAGAATTTCAAAGTGTAACTAGCATTACTCTCGTGAATAACCACAACCACAAATCATAAACCCATTTTGAGAAGATATCAAACAAACTTAATGTCAAAGTCAAGTATTCAATCAACGCGTCTGGTTGGTAAATGAGGCTTGCGTGGAATATCAGTGACGAGATGAACTTCAACTCACTACAATGGAATCCCAATTTCATGGACTTGGTATGCAGTCTAGAAACAAGGAAAGAAGGAACTATATACATATATATATATATAAATGTGTGTATGCATGTATGAGTGGCGGCTCTAGTTAGATATGAATGATTAGTTATTTACCAAAAAGGCAAAAAAAACAAAATGGGTACTTTTCGTTATGTGTTCCTCTATTTTATTGCCATGGCTTTGCTTTTTGAACAAAAAGCAAAAGCTAGTGGTGGGGACAAAAATGAGATTCAAAGAAATCATCATGTGAGGGGTACGCGTATCATAGGGGCCATTGTAGACAACACTTCTCGTGCTGGTAAAGAGGCAAGAGTCGCAATGGAGATGGCCATTGCTGATTTCAATCATGACCTTGCCAAACAGAAGTTTGTGCTGCACATAAGTGACTCTCATGGTGAACCTGTACAGGCAGCTCTTGCAGGTAATCACACACACATACACACATAGACACACACACATATATATATATATATATACACACACACAATTGGCAGATGCAGGAATGTGTGTTAGGGAGTCAGGACAAAAATGCCAATTTGTTTTCTTTTTCGTTTTTTTTTTTTTTTAGTTTTGCTCAAAATTGTTCATCTAACTCTCTCATTGACTAATGCAGTGGGACTCATAATTATTTTTCTATTAATTAATCATTATTTAATCTTGGATCCCACTACATTAACCAATGAAAGAGTTGGATGAGCAATGGATGAATAGCTTTGGAGTGAGCAAAAATGCATTTTTTTTTTTTATTCTATTTTATTGGGTGGGAGAGGAGAGGATAAGGGGGTGAACTTGTATCCATCACTGTATATACATACATACATATAAGTACATATATATACATATTATCTGTATCAATTATCTAATTTTCATTTTATTTTTTTTGTTAAGTACATAGCAACAAATTAACACAAAGGAAAATATTAAATTCACCAATCGACATACTTTGATTGAATTTGGTCATCAGATGATGTATTAGTGGAAAATTTTGGATTATATGTGAGATTATAGCTTTTAATTCTGTACCCCTAACAGCAATTTTACTTGGTCACGTCATACGGTTGCCTTTTATCTAAAACGTACACTCCGTACTCTTTAGCATTACTATAATTTTTTGGGTCCTCAAGGTTTTCTAATAGAAGGCCGGGATAAATACTTTACCCTCACTTGAGGTTTATTTATAATAGTTAACTCCAAAAGTTTGACATAAACATTCGGCTTCTTTTAAATTATCAACATTTTCTCATCTCTACATGCATACAGTCTCTATAATCTTTTTTTAAATGGTCAATTAATGAAACATATATACTAGCGTACTACAGCTAATTGTTCATTTTATTTAGCTTAATATCACCAAGATCAGTGCATTATCTCAAATTTTTGGGCTTAAACGTAAGTAGAGGTCGCTGATAATGGAATAACACACACCCCCACCCCCCCTCAAAAATATAATAATAATAATAATAATAATAATAATAATAATAATAATAATGTTAATAATAATAATAAAATAAATAAAATTCCAAATTATAACCTATTATTTTATGAATGCAGCCAGAGATCTTATATCCAGACAAGAAGTTGATGCCATTATGGGACCACACACATGGGAAGAAACATCCTTAATTTCTGAGATTGGTAGCCAAGCTCATGTCCCTATTGTTTCTCTTTCTGTCTCTACTCCACAATGGGCAACTAAGAAATGGCCATTCCTCATTCAAGCCTCACCAACCAAACACACCCAAATGAAAGCCATAGCCGCTATTGTACAATCTTGGGAATGGCATAGAATCACTGTAATATATGAGGACACAAGCTCTGCTTCTGATGGGGTCATTCCTCATCTCTCTGATGCCTTAAAACAAAATAACATCGAAATAAGTCATTTTCAAGCTCTCTCTTCTTCTTCTTCATTAGAAGAAGAGCTTGGGAGGCTTAAAAAGGACCAATGCAATGTCTTTGTGGTTCACACTTCTGTCGAATTGGCCACTAAATTGTTTGAAAGTGCGAGTAAAATGGAGATGATGGCAAAGGGTTATGTATGGATCATCACAGACACCGTTACAAGTCTTCTAGATTCTTTCAATGTTTCAACGATTTCCTCGATGCAAGGCGTTTTGGGAGTGAAGAGCTATTTTTCAGACTCCGAGTCTCGATTCCAAGATTTCAATAGAAGATTTGGTGTGAAGTTTAGAATGGATCATCCAGAGGAGGAAAGGCACGAACCGAGTCTTTTTGCGGTTCGTGCCTATGATGCCACGTGGGCGGTCTCTCAGGCCTTGAATGAAAGCCAAATTTGTGGCCAACCCTTGTTGGAGAAATTTTCACGAATTAATTTCGATGGCGTAAGTGGTAAAGTCAAGTTCATTGGAAGAAAAATAGCTGATCAGACTCATGATGTGTTTCAGATTGTGAATGTGATTGGAAAGAGTTATAGAGAGCTTGGGTTATGGTCAAATGAATTGGGTTTCTCAGAGACTATCAATGAAACAGCTATTCACAACTCTTCTATGCAGATTTTGGGGCCAGTGTTTTGGCCAGGAGGGCCTTCACCTATTCCTAGAGGATGGTCTGTTTCTGAAAGTGGCAAAAAATTGAAAATTGGGGTGCCCACAGAATCATCATTCAAACAATTTGTGAAAGTGGAAGTTAATGAGAAGTCTAACACTACTTCTTATACTGGATTTTCAATTGACATCTTCAAAGCAACCATAGCAGGCTTGCCATACGATTTTCCATACGAATTCACTTCTTTCAATGGCACATACAACGATTTGGTAGAGCAAGTTTATTTAAAGGTCAGTAGATATATATATATATATATACACTTCTTCTTCACGAGGTTCTTATTAGTAATTTGAAATAATGTTGTGTGATAGATCGAATTTCAATCGACAAATTTTGAAACAATCATCTTGGTTCGACCCGATTCATTTAACGGGGTTATAAACATTTATGATAGGGCTTCTGTTGCCCTATGAGTGATCTCAAAAGTGCACCTATAGTGAAAACTTATCACCTTAAAACATCATAGGCTTAAAGCGGAACCACATAAATCATTGTGTTCTTCAATGTTTTATGTTATTTTTATGTCATTCGAGTCTGATTTCAAACTGAGCAATGGTCTACTTCCCGAATTTTGTTATCACAATGCTATATGTTCATTCATATATTATTTATTAATTAATAGCATTTAGGTAGATTAACTCAGATTAAAAATTTCTGACTTTGAAAACTCTATGCATTTTGGAGTAGAAATTCGACGCAGTAGCTGGTGATGTGGCAATAGTATCTCAGCGATTTGAACATGCAGAGTTTACGCACCCCTACACCGAATCAGGATTGGTGATGATAGTCCCTGTAAAATCAGAAGTCTGCAATAAAGCTTTGTTATTCTTGAAGCCCTTCTCGAAAGCCATGTGGGTTCTGATTCCAATTATCAACATTTACAATGGCTTTGTGGTATGGCTAATAGAGAGAAATCATTGCCCTGAACTCAAAGGCTCTCCACTGAATCAAATAGGAACCCTTCTTTGGCTGGGTTTCACCACGCTATTCTCTTTACACGGTAAAATATATATATATATATATATAAACACTTCTATTTGACTGTGGAACTTAATATATGTATATATGACTGTGGAACTGAGAAATTTTTGGGTACCCCCAAGGTACCACGTGGCATGCCACTTGGTACCCCTTACCCAATAGATGCGCGCCACACGAACAATGAAACTCACCACAAAAAATTTAAATAACCCAACAATCCTGTGTGGCGCTATCTCATTGGGTGTGGGGCACCAAATTGACGCTACCTTCAAGGTACACAAAATCTTCTCCTGTGGAACTTAATATATATATATATATACACACATGAATAATGTTAGGTACATCTAAAACATATATTTAAAAATGACACAAGTTAATGTGGATATTTTAAGATATTCACATCAAACTTGTGTTCTTTTTAGGTGTACTTTTTAAGTATACATAACATTACTCATATATGTATATATGTCCCAAATTAAGACTCTCTGCCTATGTTAATAATAACCGGAAAGTCAGATGTAGTAAGTACACACTTTCCGAGTTTTCCTTCTATATTAAAATTGATCTCCCACGTTTCATTTGACCTAATAGTGAGATTTTGAGTTTAAAAGAAGGGTAATTACGGAAGTTGAAAATTTTTCAAAAAAAAAAAAAAATAGAGAGACCTTAAATAGTTGGAGTTTGGAAAATTTGGACAAGGGGGAGTACTAAGCTAGCTATAGTAAGTCTTTTCATTGTTGAATTGTTAATAAAGTGTTGTTTGGTTTTGGTTGAGTTTAGGAGGGAAACTTCATAGCAATTTGTCCCGGATGGCAATGGTTGTGTGGCTTTTTGTTGCGCTAGTGATCACACAAAGCTATACGGCTAGCCTAACCAGTATGCTTACGGTCCAACGGCTTGAACCTACAATTGCGGATATTGAGACATTGAAGAGTAGCAATGCTATGGTTGGAAACTGTAGGGGGTCCTTTGTTGCTAAATATTTGGAAGAAGTGTTAGGGTTCAAACATAGCAACATCAGGAATTTTACATCACCAGAAGCCTACGCCCAGGCACTCAAGGGTGGAGAAATAAAAGCTGCCTTTCTTGAAGTTCCTAATGCAAAACTATTCCTGGCCAAGTATTGTAAGAGCTTCATCATAGCTGGACCGACATATAAAATTGGAGGCTTCGGATTTGTAATTCCCTTCTTCTCTTTTTGTCCTTTCAAAGTTGGTTCTTTTCTTTTATTTTATTTTTTTTTTAAAAGCGCCTAAAGGGAAATATTTGAAAAAATAAAAGAAAATGACATATCCGCTCAAAATCTAAATGCAAAATGAAAATTATTAGAGACACTAATATGTCTTATTTTGGGGGAAACTAAGTATAATTTGTGGCTAAATACACAAAAATAATAATTCTAAGGGAATTTTAGTCAAAAGTCCTTTAAAATAGACTTTTTTTAGTATTAGGTCTAACACGTTTTTTTTTTTTTTTTTTTTTTTTTTTTTATTTTAGTAAAAAGTCCACATGTTATAAAAGTTATGTGAAATTTTATAAAACTTCGTAAAAAATTAAACTAGTTGTATAAAATTTCACACAACTTGTAAAACATAGGAATTTGTTATGATTTATTTTCACTAGTCATGGTGTTTTGACCAAAACAAAAAAAAATGGATTGTTTTTCAAACTTAATAAATCTACAATGAAGAACTTTGTACAAAAATTTAAATAATTCTAATCATGCATGCCTTCGGCAAAAAACTAATTTCACTTGAAAAATTTTCGTGCCTTCGACTCTTTCACTACACTAAGATGACCGATTTGTCATTGTTATTGGAGGTGACAAAGAACCTTTGTCACTGCTCTGTGACAAAGGGCCTTTTCGTGCTCGACAGCTTCACGATAATTTACGACAAGACAACCTTAATGCCAAAAGTGAAAAAGCTCTTAAGCCAAAAGCCAAAAAGCCCTTGGGCTAAATTAAACCCTTGAGCCAAAAGCTATTAAGCCTTATACCCCTCAAGACAAAAGCCCTTAATCCAAAAGGGCAAGCAACCCTTAAGCCATCAATTAGCCAAACAACTCTTAAGCTAAAAGCCATTAAATCAAACATCTATTAAACTAAAAGCCAACAACCTTTAAGCCCTTAAGCCAAATAACAAGCAACCATTAAGGCAAAAGCCAACAATGGGTAAACCAAACAGCCTTTAGGCAAAAGCCAAAAAAGCGCAAAAATAGGGGGATTTTTCTTACTTTCAAATAAATCAATTGTGGACCTTAAGGTTAAAGTCCAAAATTAACTCTAGCCCTTTATGTTTACCACTCACATACATTCTGAGTGGGTCCCTTATCGAGCTAATTTATTACGATAAATGTAGATTTTGAGACGTATAAAATAGAATCATTTTAATCTCATCCAGATTTTTTTTTTATCAGTTTTTGTGACAACAACATTGGGTTAGTTTAACAAAGAACATGTTCTCAAGACTTAACTAAAATCAGGCACTAATCTACTATGCAAGGAAATAACATCTCACAGACTCTTCAATTGATAAAAACCAATTCATTTAAGAACCATGCAAATACCATTGCTTTAGAAATTTATTCGAGGGCCAAACCACTCATTGATATTTAGTATACGAATTATGTTGGTATCAACGAAGCACAAACTCTTTTGAGAGATTGAAGAATCCATAGCTAATGCCCACCCGCATTGGCATGGATTCTTCTCAGATGTATCATGGTATTTTTTCTATTATTTTTTCAGAATGGGGCAAATCTAACATAATTTCAAAGAGTTTAATCTTTATTAAAAAAAAAAACCACCCCGTGCGGACACCCTTTATATTTGAAAATTTGAAGACTCCGCAGCCTGAATTCGTATCCCCAAACCCGCATTCGTGCTTCCTAGTTTGGTTTGTATAGCATTACTTTGACAGAAAAATGTGTAATAAGATTATAATTGTTTTTCGATCTGTCTCAGGTGTTTCCGAAGGGATCTCCAATGCTTGCTGACATAAACGAAGCCTTACTAAAAGTGTTCGAGAAAGGCAAGTTTAGAGACCTAGAGAACAGCATGATAGCATCTGAGAAGTGTGTGGGTTTGGAAGGGGACTATGAAAATGACGATAGTCTTAGCCTTGGCACCTTTTCAGTACTCTTTGTAATAACAGGAGGCACATCAACGGTTGCTCTCGCTATATATTTAATTATTGGCATGTGGAAAACAAAGACGTCTGCGCTTCAATACCAAAATATTTGGACACTGATATTTGCTGTTGTGAAAAATTGGGGGCAGCTAAAAAGACGATTCTCTAGGAGAGTTAGTGACACATCGGACTCATGGAACCAAGTTTAGTGACATTAGTCCTCTTTTTTTTTTTTTTTTTGCAGAAAAGAGACATTATTACTTACTTATGTTGCGACAAGAAGAGAGCGTGAACTGATAACACTCTACAAAGATAGGCATGGTCTGATAAAACCATCAAAATTTTATCTCATTGTCTAAATTAATGACTTCATTGATTTACTTTTTAAGTTTTCAATGTTTGAATTGTAAATGGTAGGGGGGGGTTTCAAAACCTAGTTGCATCTATTTTTAGCAAAAATATTAGATTTTTCTCTAGTTTTCTTCACTAAAGATTAGATTTATCTCCTACCATTATACACCTAACACCACCACCAGGGGACGGATGGAGGTGAAGACCAGGGTGGAGGCTCTGGAATTTTGAAAACTACACTTTTAGTTCAAGAATGTTATGAGTTTTAGAAATAGCATTCCTTGGAATTTTAAAAATTACACTTTTAGCTTACAAATTTTATGAGTCTTACAAATTGGCCTCCGATCCACTTGAAAACATCAAATAAACCTAGATCATATTTGCAAACATCACATTTCAAAAGTAAAAATCACATCTTTTATCCGAAATTGTGTCTAAAAACAATTCTACATCTTCTCTTGATCTTTAAAAAATTTTGGTCTCCTATATCAAGAGATTCAAGACCAAAAGAGTCTTGTTCCTCCCCCCTGAGAGGGGCTGATTAGGATTATTTGAGCAATTCACGTAAATGTTGATATATTTCCTATTGATTTTGAGTAGCTTTATCGAGATCAGAACCGAATTTTGGAAAGGCTTCTAATTCTGCGAATTATGCCAGTTCCAATTTTAATTTGCCGGCTCTCCCGTAACAATAAAAATATGGGTACTTTCTCTTTTTTGTTGAGACATAAAAGCAATTACAAACATAATAATAATAAAGTAGACCCAAAATAAATTGCCTCGGGAGCGCTGCTGCGAAACCCATACAACCTAGGCCCCCTGGCCAAAATTCCTGGCTCTGCGCCTGACCACCACCACCCCCACCACCACTTGAAAATGGCATGTGTCATAGGAAAAATGATATTTTTTAGGGATAATTAGGTTATAATAGTTGAGTTTTGTGTAAAATTTAAAAGTCAATCTACTACCTTTCGAAATAAAGAAAATATCAAATTTTGTGAAAGTAAAAAAGTTATCAAGTTTTACATAGTACTGTGAGCAATTTTCATAATGTCAAGAGCAACTCTTTAGAACATGAGTGCAACCCTTTAAAACGTAGGGGAGCAACTCTGCACAAAGTCAGTAGCAACTCATCACAATGCTAGGAGCAACGCATCACCATGTTAGGATTTTTTTTCCAACATTTTGGTGAAGTTCACAACGTGCAAACATAAAGTAGATTGAAATGTAAATCAAATCTTCAAAAGTTATAAATGTTCTTTTTTATAAAAAAATAAAAAAAAAATTTGTTAACGACTTTATTGGCTTTTTTCTCAACAAACCAGAGCTTCTCTCTCTACATTTATGCAACCCTTCCTCTATAGCCATACCTCCAATGAGCTTCAATAGTCCTCTTCAGCACAAAAATTGCTCCAAAAACTACTCCGACAACTTCCACGAGCAAGGCTAAGAAACAAAAGGCTTTGATAGACACTCTACTTCCACAGAGCCATTCATTGGAGGTTCGTCACCCTACAATGACACATGCCTCCACCATTTCTTTCTATACCTTCAACCCCTACTATAACAAAAATGAGTTTTTGCAACGAAACTTGGCAAGAAAAGAAAAATTTTCTTACTAAAAGTATAATATTAGCAAGAAAATTATATTATGTTGCCAAAGGGTTGAAATACATATACATTTGGCAATGAAAGTCATATTTCTTTGCTAAAAGTGAGTGTTTTGCAACGAAATAGCATTTTCCTTGCCTTTAATGAATTCTTTGACAACAAAATATCAAATTACTTGCTAGAAGGATTGTTTTGGCAAGGAAAGTTCATTTCATTGCTAAAAGTTTGTTTTAGCAAGGAAACTATTTCCTTGCTAAATTCTACTTTTAACCTAGAAAACTATTGCTCCTTTCTAAAGATAGGTTTTAGAAAGAAAATATTTTGTCATTGCCTAAAGTTATTCCAAAAATTAAAAAAATTAAGAAAAATATATTTTGCAAGGAAATAGTTTCCTTCCTAAACTTTGCCATAGGCAACACAAATTAAAAACACTTGCTAAAACAAATAATCCGTAATGAGTAATGCTATGCTTTCCAAAAAAAAATTTCAAAAAGTGTTTCCCAACACATGTGGCAATGGGCCCCTCTTCGTTAATGGTAGGACCACTTCAACATCTACCAATCAAAATCAACTGGGCTCACTGCTACATGTGTTGGGAAACACGTTTGGGAAAAAATTTTGGGAAGCATAGCATTACTCATCCGTAATACCCTCCTCAAATATTTTCTCTCCAAATTTCCCTCTTAAACATTTCCCACTAATTTTTGCCTGCGTTTTCAATTTCAATCAATCTCCTTAGAGGAGAGAGAGAGAGAGAGAGAGAGAGAGAGAGAGACGCCTCTGGCCACCCCCTCGCTGCCCTGTGCTGTCGCCTGAACTGTCTGCCGAAAAAGGTAGATATTTTCTTCTTCTTCTTCTTCTACTAATTGATAAAATAAATTCATAATTACATAAATTCAACCCTAGACCTAACTTCTCAGATTTTGTTTCATGGCTGATTTGGGGGTTGCAATTGTTTTTACTGATGTTTCTGTTGTTTTCCTTGGGCTGTTTTGTATTGCTCTGTGCTTTGACTTGGTTTCTAGTTTGGAGGCTTGATTTTTATATTAGCTTCATCTAGTTTATTTTATCTCTCTCACTACACTCGACTAAGCTACAGCTAGGCACTTGTGTGTCAGTACCTCGAAAAACATTTGACAAGTTGTAAATCTTGACTGTGAGGTTAAGTAGATGTTTATTTCTATTCAAATTGCTTGCTGTGAGGTTAAGCAGATGTTTATTTATTTACTTTGCAGCCACTTGGTTTAGTGAATATTGGTAAATGTTTTACATTGTAATCCAAATCATTATTGAATAGTATTCAAATTTTTTATTTGCCAATGTTTTGATATTTGTTGTCTCTTTGGGAATGTGATCAGTGATCACCAACAGAGTTCAACTTTTTTCCATACATTCTCAGCCTTTTGATTAGATGGGATGGGCTTATCTACATAGTAGTGAATTCCTTTGAATGATTAAACAGATTCATAATTTAATTTGATTAGATGTACGTAGTTTCTAATTTAGAATTTTGAGAACCAATTTGAAATAAAATCAAGCTAAGAGGAGGCTCACATGAGTTATTCAACCAAAGAATACTCCGTCTATAAATATTATACATACACTTCACAAATAAAGAAGAAAAATTCAGACAAGTCATGATTACAAGTTGAACGGATCTGATTCGGAATTAATATTTTCCACACCACAAATCAGTGGAAAATGGATCTGATTCAGAATATATTTTTGTCCCTTCATTTGGAGGCACTGTCCTTATTGGGAAGGAGGCGATCAGGTCATCTTGTAGAATCTAGCTCACCTAAATAAACATCTCTTATTTTATTGAAGGTGTTCCTGTTATCATATTTCAGATACACCTTTTAGGTTTAAAAAAGAAAAAAGAAGTTTCCCTTCCCTACAATTACAACCATGTTCTAATTTTCTATGAATAATCTTAATATCACTATATTTGCTAAGACAAACCAAGCCCAACTCTCTTTATGGTACTTTGGTTACATTTTTAGTTAATTTATACCATTGTCTCATTTATCAACTAGATTGTATAATAAATACTCAGAACTTGTTGGTCTTTACCAGATCTTTTTTCTTCTTTCTTTTGTAACCTATAGAATGAGGATAAATTACTTGGATTATTTAGCTAACTCTTTGATTACAAAATAAATTACTTGGACTGAGAAGAAAAATGACACAATTCAGAATGTGGTCCTAACGTAATATGCTATCTACTAGTTTCATGAATAGTAGGATACTCAAAGTTTATTGTTTTGAGATGTAATTGGTTACACTACAAGAAATGTGATTTTTAGTGGCAGTATTTATGGTTGCGACTAGTGTTTTGTCACTAAAATGTACATTTAGTGGTGCAAAAAGATGTTATTATAGTAGTGAGTAAAGTACTTCTTTTAGTCACAAAGACTAAGAAGTTGTGAGTAATTAGTTAGGCGGGAAAACTAATAACATTCACGTCGGATTTGGGGAATCTCTTGTGATGAGAAATAAGAAATATTGTGAGTGTATGTATTTTAGGATGTTGTGACGTGTTTGGTATCGCGACTTTTTGAGTGGTAATAAGGGTAAAAGCAAAACGCTGTCCCTTTAATCACAGACATTGAGACATCTGTGTGATGACCATCTTAATCTCTCAATATATCATTCTTTCTCTCTCTCTCTCTCTCTCTCTCTCTCTCTCTCTCTCTCTCTGTCTCTCTCTCTCTCTCTCTCCATCTCTCTAGACCACTTCATCGCTCCTTCGACGAACGGAATCTCCCCAGCAAGCAAATCTTCTAGGGTTCTTGAAGGATTTTCAGGTTTGTTTTCTTTCATATTTGCTGAACATTGTCTTGATTCTTTCTTTTTGTATTGTTCAAAAACTACCCCAATTGAGAAAATGTAGTTTGATCGAAGATTTGATTTTGGGGTATACATAAAAAAAAAACCTGCTAGTGGTTACCATCGCCGACTACTACGTCCCTAACGCCGCGATTCCAAGTCTCCAGCCCTAACTAGGTCCTCCCATATTTCAATGAACATCTCGTTGTAGTATCTACAACATTACAAACAACTGAACCACTTGGTGTCAGCGATTGTATTATAATATATATATATATACTCTCATATTCACCTTTTATATATGTATTTGTTTATTGTGTAGATCAATGATGCATTAGCCAGGAGGGTGTGGTTGTGGATGGATGCCTGGATGGGGGGCCTTTAGCTAGAAAGAGAAAAATTGGTAACTTTGTGTTTTTCTTCATGCTTAAACAAAATTAAAAGCTATGACTCACAACTATAGTTGTTACATAGGGAAAAAGGGATGAAAGTGATTCACAAACTTTAATATTTTAAATTTGTTTTCTACCTTTTTTTTTTTTTTTTTTTTTTTTTTTTTAACTTTCTTCCTATCTTTTCTGACTATTTACCTTAGAAACGAAACACAGTATTACATTTTTCTTAGTATTTTCCTTTCTATTCCTTTGCTACATCCATGTACCAAACATAGCCTTAGTTGGGTAGATATGAAAATTTTCATTTGGGCAATCACATTGTTCCCATCAGACAATTTGAAAACAATGGAATCTACTACTTCAATTCGGCTCACAAGAGTTAATTGTTCTTGATTTCTAATTTATTTATTTTATTTTATTTTAGCTATCAGTTTACTTTGGAAAAGCTAATTAGGCAATGTAGAGCTGTCACTTAAGTCATTAACTTATAGGAAATTTTCTGATACATCCGAATAATAGGATATATGATTCTAGTTGTTTGGGTCCCAAAATGTTGTAGCTTGATCCCATAGTGCTATATAACTAGTGCCAAAATATTTTAACTTTGAAATTACTTGAGTGGTTTTCAAATTACACCATTTTGGTACCTAACATTTTGGAACACAATTTGGTATGTAAGATACATCCATGTATCATAGAAGATCTCTTACTTGTAATCTATCTTGTCTGACTTGGGAAATTTCCATATATAGAGGTTTCCATATGGTATACTACTTGCTTTTAATTTTAGTTAGTAATCAAATTGAGTAATTTAGCAAATGAGCTATGTAGATGTACAATACTAACACAAAATCTTCCTTTTGTATTTTAGTGATCACGAAAGTATCTACAACACAGCAAATTTCTTTTTTAATTGCTTGAATCACTCTTTTTTTTTTTCATAATTTGTTTGTTGACATTCGATTTCAATTATTTACTTTGAAATTGGAGAGAAAGAAGGGGTCGCTTCTTGTAGAGAACTTTCTTTTGCCCCCTCCTCGATCATTTATCTACCATACACATCTATTCTTATTACTAATAGCGGAGACTTCAAGCAATACAATACCAGAGAACGACACATGGCAGTAGTTCTAATTGCACCAGTTTCTAACACTCTCTCTGGAAGAAATCTGACTTCTCTCTCTCTCTCTCTCTCTCTCTCTCTCTCTCTCTCTCTCTCTCTCTCTCTCCTTCCAACGTACTACTGCCTTCAAGGATAATCCCCATGAGGTATCCCTCTCTATATTCTCTCCCTCTGCCCACATCTATCTTTCTGTCTATAAAAATCTCTCTATATATAGTTTTTTATGTCTATGTATTTGTTGAGATAGATTGATTGGCTAATAGATGTGGTTGAAGAAATATGTAGAGTTCATGATTTTTTACATTTGCAAAATTTAATTTTGTGTGCAAAGTTATGAGATTGATGGCCTGGTTAATGAAACTAAGATGAACTTTGTGATGAAAATGCAGGAAAAATAGGGTATAGAGATTTAAAAAAAAAACAATCAGTTAAGTAGTGTTTTGAGTTTAAATTTTGTCAACAATTACTTTGAAAATAAATATGTTAAAATCTTCTGAACTCTCTTTCAGTTTACTTCCTAAACGAAATACGCTTGGGTGGCTATAGATTGTTGAAAGATTCTCAGGTTTGTTTCTTTCGTATTTTTTTTTAAATCTATCCCTATTCTTTCTTTTTTCTTGTTCATAATTTAGGATAAACAAAAAAATTATGATTTTGGCGTCTTTAGAAAAAAAAAAAATTACTTGGAGTGGAGGACGTGTATATATATTCACTTTGAGTGTACCCTTTATCCAATTTGTAAGCAATGGTGGAATATGCCCTCTACTCTTGTGGTTATGGGAGTTATTGTTCATGTTTCCTCCACACAGACCCACATTTCTCTAAAACATACTTGGGGTAGCCAAAGCATATTGAAGGGTTTTCAGGTTGTCTTATGCATTTCTCCAAATCTGTTCAACTGCGTTTATTAGGAGTTATTCAATATCTGTCCCTTATAAGGCTTTGTTTGGTTTGTTGATTCATTGAAGGAAAAAGAATTGGGAAAGTAAAAGAAGAGGAAAATTGGTTCTCTTGTGTTTCCTTGATGCTCAACAATATCAAAGCCAAATAGTTGCAATCGATAACCGTAACCTAAGAAAAAGGGATGAAAGTGACTCATATGTTTTAATATTCTAATTTGTTGCCCACCATATTTATTTTCCTTCCTATTTTCCTTAGTTACCAAACAAAGATAGACGTTTTCCTTAGGCTTTATTCAGTTCTTGGATTTAGTGAGGGGAAAGAAAGGAAAACAAAGGGAAAACCTTTTCCTATTTTTAGTTAATACAGAAAACAATGAGAAAATAAGGAAACAAAAGAGAATGAGTTGAAAAGTAAAGTTGAAAATCTGAATGTTGAGAGTGATTTCCTTTCCAGCATTATACATTACAATTATATTTTAAAAATTTTTAATAGTTATTGTTCTTTAGGCAGCAAGGAAAGCACAAGGGAAAACATGAGGAACTAGTTTTCCTTCTTGTTCACCTTTCCCTTTTCTTTCCCTAACAAAATCCATGAACCAAACAAAGCCTTAGTGTTTTCCTTTCTCCTCCGTAACTAAATTCATGAACCAAACATAGCCTTAGTTCTAGGTCGATATGAAATTCTCTGTTTGGGCAGTCTCATTGTTCCCATTTGACAATTTGTAAACAATGAAATTGACTCCTTCAGTTGTGCTTACCGAAGTTATTTGTTGCTATTTTTCTTATTGCCTCTTTTATGTTTGAGCTATCAATTTACTTTGGAATGTTGAACGCGTCAGTGGATCACATTTTGTAGATTTGTCACTTCATTCTTTTGTAATTTGTTTTGTTTGACTTGGGATAGTTTAATATACAAGTGTACAGGGGGTTGTTGGTTGTCCATGTGGTGGAGTAGTAGCTTTTTTCCATTTAGCTATGTGTGTATATATATATACATGTATGCTTACATTGTATACAAATGATCGGCTTGGACAATGGGAGGTACTTAATGCTATTTCCTTCAGTATCTATATTTCACTCTTAGGCCTAAGCATTTGTACCCTTTACCCATACTAAAATCATTTGGTCAAAACCCCAAAAAATCTTCTCCAGCCCTTAGAACCAAACCCTTAATAAATTGAGTTTAACCAAAATCCCAAACCAAATTGAAATAACACTATTCATATTTGGTTTAGGTTTGAGTAAGGGTCGTTGGAGATGCCTTTACTCAATTTTTAAGTTTTTTACTTAAATTTGATTTGATAGGGATTTGGGTAAGGGTTGGAGATGCTTTTACTCAAATTTCATATTCAAATAGGGAAAACAAATAATATTTCTACCAAATTTTTAGTCAAATTTGAGTTAAAATTTGAGTAAGGCTTGGAGATACTCTCTCCTTCCTCCATCCAGTAGTGTAATTGTTAGTAGCATTCTGTTTGCATTTCATATATTCAAGGAACTGTTTCAGATTTTTGACTTGATAGGTACTATTGTATGGCTGAATTTATAGTTGATGGCTGGAGAGTCAAGTCTGGTCATGTGATTGTCACTCATATTGAGAATTTTAAATATGTGTTTAAGTACTAAATCATGTATCACTTGTCACTGATTCACTAGACATGCTGAAAGACTTGGGCATGTTTTGGTTCATGGACTTAGTGATGGAAAGAAAAAGAGAAAACAATGACTCAATGAGAAAAAAGAAATTTGTTTGTTTGGTCAATAAGTAAGAAAGTGAGGAAATTAAATAGGAAATAAAATATTGATAATTGGAAAACAAATCAAAAGTTCCAAATTTTGTAGGTCACCTCCATGTATGTTGTTCAAACCGCTACTTCATTATGTTGTTCAAACCGCTACTTCATTTGCTTCCATGTCTCCTCACTCTCTTTAATTCATTTTTTTTTTAATTCTAGTTATTGGAAGGAGGTATACACTTTTAAATCCTTCCACTTCTAAACCTAAGTGCACTTAGTGATCACAAGAGTAACATCACTATGCTTGTTTTTACTTGTAAATTTTGATACTATTCTAAGTTAGGTTGATAGCATTAAAAAAATAGCTAATTTGCATGCTTTCATTTTATTTAATAATTGTTAGAAGTTGTTTTTGTTTTCATTTTCTCTTCTCCAGACTAGAGCTGAGTTTTCGACCTTAGTGAGGTTATATCTCTTCAAAAGGTAAGCTATGTGTAGACACCCCATTTTGTCGGCTATCAGATTTAGGAGACCCATAGCTTGGTGGTTCACATTGATCGAAAAAGACTCAAAAGGACTCTTGGAAGTTAGTTATATTTCTCAAATGGCTCAGAATGACCAAAATGCCCTTGAAAGCCCGAAAACTCCCAGATTTGGACCAAAAGTTCTGGAAACATGCTATGTTGTAAGAAAAGTAAGAAAATGAGTTTTTTAAGTAAAATCAGATGAAATCGTCAGCTCCCAGAGATCCCCAGAAGACCTGGAAGTTCCAAGAAAGTCCCCGTTGACCAAGTTTGACCAAGGTTTGACCAAGTTTGACCGAGTTTGACCAAAATCGTCCAAATTCGCTGGGATCATTCTAGATCATGTGGAAAGTATTAAAATGAGTTTTAAAAGAAAATCGAGCAAAAACGTCCGCTCTTAGGAGCTCCCAGAGGTTTCCAGAACTTCCCGGCAATCCCAAGTTTGACCAGTTTAACCAAAATTTGACTTTGAAATCGGAGCACCCTAACAATTTTCAAATATTTTTCATGGATTCTAGAGGTCAATAGCTTTCCAACGGTATGTCACACACAATTTTCGGATTTAAAACGAGTTTATTATGAATTTCTGAAGGCAAAAAAGGCGATCAAATCGACTTTTATCGCAAATACCGCAAAACTTTTCAAAGTGATCTTTCTCCAAACTATTTTTTATGTAAAATAGACTCCATTACCTTTCCAACGGTATATCACAACCTCAATTTGGAGTTCATATGCATTTTCTGTGAATTTCGGACGAAATAGGGCCTTTTCGCGAATACCGGAACCTCTGGGGGCCTAAACAGCAATATCTGGATGAAGGAGGAGAAGTACTGCCACGGCACTGGCCCACTGCCGCCGCGGCACAGGCCCAGTGCCGTCGCGACACTCTCCCCCAGAACAGTCCGTTTTTATAATTTTGATTGGGGGTCCAATTTGATTAATTAAAAACCAAAACGATATTGGGGCAAGTGTAAAGCTTGACAAAGTTGTAGAGAGAAAGAGAGATAGAGATAGATTTAGAAGTGAGAAAGGAGCTTCCTCCTACTATTTTTCTATAGAAAGTGAGTTCCAATCTTGTTTTCCTCCACCATTCTTCTATATGCTTCATCATCAATACACCCAATCACCATTTCTCTAAGCATTTTTGAGTTAGGAAGCTACTTCCATGTCCAAATGTCTATATCTATAAGTAAAACACCAAACTACAAGTCCAATATCACATTGATTATCATCTATTGATTTGTTCATTTGCTTGCTTATATACAATGGTCATCTCTTCTTACCTCATTTCTTTTTTATTTTCTTTATTTACTTACTAGTTCATCATCATCTAGATGATGACATGAAGTTTGAGGTGAGTGAATCCTTATGGATAGTAGCTCTTGATTTCAAAAACATGTTTGATAGATGATGATTATAACTTCAATACCTCTAAGGTATCCTTGAAGTTATGTTCAAATAAAAATGAATCTCTCTAATAATATTGGGGGTTCTTGATGATGAGTTTGATGTTGATGTTCCAAGAGGTTATAATCTCTATTTGATGTTGAAAGCATACTTTCAAAACCCCTCTTAAAACCCCTCATTTTGATCTCAAGAACGAAAACTCTAGTTTTCCCCAAAATCTTCAAAACAGTGAGTCAAAACAGTGAGTGATCTGAGTTCAAAGATTTCTCTAGAACTCAATACTCAATGTATGGATGCAAGACCACTTGGAAAGTCTTCCTAACTCATTATAGAACACCCATGATTTTTGGTTTGACTTGAAAATACTTGAAAATGGTCCATTTGGATCCAAACATTCCCTCCTGATATTCTGTTTTTGTTGTCACAGCAGCTTGGTCTACTTTCAACTTGTTTTACAAAACAACTTTTCCAAAAAGTATGGTCTCAACTTATTTTTCCCTTGAACTTCAATGTCTTAGGGGACTCTTTGTATAAAAGGATCCTCTAGATCTTTTGTTTTCATTTTCTAAGATTTTTCAACATTTCAGTCGATAGTACGGACTCTGTTTCTGAGTGACCTCTATTGTTTATATGATTTCTCTCAATCTGTAATAGTTATTGAAGATTGGCTTTTTGGGTTGTGTTCTATACACAATAAGAAAGATCCCCATAAAAAAATCATGCATTGAAAACATTCCTAACCCCTCTTTTCAATTTCCAAAAAATCATGTTACTGTTCTGTCCACTACTCACAGCCAGCACACTTTTACTTTCCCCCTTTGATTTGATGCTGAAATTCACTCCAAATTAGTTCTTGTCTTAGGAAGTAGTTCATACTACATTTGTAAATATCCCATGATGATTTCATTCATTCATTCATACACATCCTAGACTTCTAAGTCATTCTAGGAATCCATGAACACAAAGCACACTACAACCTTAGCACATTCTAGATACATACATTGCATCTATGCAAAGATTTGGGGCTTTTGTGACTCCTAATCTAAGAAGATTATAAGGAATGAACTTGATCACACGTTCATGTTTCCCTCGATCTAGTCTTCCTTTCTCATCCGTCCCGGGGATTGAGAAATCTTCTTTCCTCCAAGATTAACATGCATCATAATAGCTTGCTAAGCAATTTTTTTGATTTCTTTGATTACTTTCTTCAAGAACAATCCATGTCCCCTTTAGACTAGGGAAGCCTAATTACTTGATACATGATTAGACGATTTTTCCTAGGTTTATTTGTGTGATCTTTCACTTTACATTGTATGATATTTGATTTAGATCTTATGAATGATATCTTATCTTTTGATCTTCCATTTCAAAATTCTTATGTGATGTAATATTCTATCATAGTATTAACTGTCGAGCCATACATAGTATAAGATGATTGTTTGGATGCTAATTGAGGTCCGTCGAAAGACGGGGGAGTTGAGGGTGTTTTAGTCGCGACAAAGGCTCCTTCCTCTCTCGTTCCAAAACCCCGAGCCAAGTTCTTTGGTTATAAAGGGCCAGTGTCCTTTATCCATTTGGGTGAGTCAAAATTAGGTTTCTTGGTTCCTTAAAGTCCAAGTGGCAACTCTGTATCTATTTTCAACGGACCATTTTCTTTCTTTGATCTAAATCAAGTTTCAAATCAAACAAAAAGTGGTGGAATCCCGCGTGTCCACACTATCGATTTAGGTTCTTTTAAGTATCATTTTTCCTCTCCTTACCACAATTGTATTGCACTTGATTATACATATAGTGGTAAAAAAAAAATCTTGGTCACACAAGTTATTACTACATAGAAAGAAAATCGTTAACTTGTTTGATGTCATATACAAATGGGATTTGTCTGTGTTTAGTATTATTTCTAGAATACCATTAACTTATTTAATTTGATATAAATTTTGCAAACCCCAATGGTTTTCATTTTATTCCAAGGTTTTGAACTTTAGTCTCAAATAGGAAAATTTTACACTGTTGGGTGACAAAATTATTTTTTCTTGTACCGTATCAAGTTTGTTAGCATCATTATTTATCTACTACATATATGTTAATACATTGAATCAGTCATTTGTGAAAAGAGAAGGGTGCCTCAGCCTCGGAGTTATACTTAGGAGGAAAATGTTATTGTGAAGTCTCCTTGGATGTAAAAATCATAAGAAGTTTAATGCTATGTTGACAATGTTTATACATTAGTGGAGGTCACATCTAGTATTCTTTCTGACAATTGTTTGTTGTATGTGTATATAAATATATGTGTATATATATACATATATATATATATATATGAATTGTGCCGTTGTAGAGCTCCATCATTGGGTGTTCAACCTTAGCTAGACTTTTTTCTTTTAAGAAGCTCATGATTTTTGTTCCTCTTTACTAGTACTCCGTATTTTGTTACCAATTTTAATCTTGTTAATGTTGCTATAGTATTCTCGACCTTACAAATTTTAGTATGACACAAAATCTTGTTAGTATTAGCACCGTATTATATACAATAGTTCCATTGGTGTATTTAAATTATTTAAGGAAGTTATACTTCGTCTATTGTATTGTTTGCTAGTTATTACTTACTAGTCTTTGATTAAATTCCTCAAACTTCAAAGAAAACTAAGTGTTTAAGAACAATGAAATTTCTAAATTTTTAACTTGTTTTCTTTCGGTAATCTCTTAATTTATTCTTCTACTCACTTATTTTAGATAGTTCTTATTTCTAAATATAACTGTTAATATTTGTTATCAGTTTTGTTGGCTTTTTTCGACAACCCTCACTTTAACTAGAACTAATGAAGTTTCATAAAAAGTTGCTATCTGATATCTTAAACTGATATTTGAACTACGATTCTTTTATTTAGCTAGGAAGAGAGGTGCTAAATAAATATTGAATCATGTGTCTTGCATTAATTCATAATTTCATTTGCCCAAATTTGACAGATGGATAAGAGTTGAATGGAGATTGAGGATAGGCGACACCCTAAGTACAGAGATGGAGTTCAACAATTTTTAGAATTTGATTATGCTCATATTGAACCCACAAAAGAAATTAGGGGTCCGTGTGTCAAATGTAACAATGTCTATTCTCATAGTCGAGAAGACGTGGACGCTGATCTATATTATAATGGTATAGTTAAGGGTAACACTACGTGGATATTTCATGGAGAAGAGTTTGAGTCAAAGCACTGATGATGATGATTATCAGTCTGACGGGGAAGATCACAACCATGATGAAATGCACGAAATGATACATGACTACTACACTGCATCTACTACAAATTGTTGGCTAGGAGAGCAATCTAGTGCAGAAAGGAATGCAATTCCCGAAGGGGAAGCAGATAGATTTAAGAGATTGTTGAGAGATGCCGACAAAGAAGTGTATCCTGGTTGTGAGAAATTCTCAAAGTTATCCTTTATTGTTAGATTGCTACACCTAAAGATTCTTAATCGTTGGAGTTGTAAATCCTTCACCATGTTACTTGAGTTGTTAAAAGAGGCATTTTCTCAAGCTAAGATACTTCCTAGCTCTTACAATGAGGCTAAAAAAGTAATTTGAGACTTAGGCCTTGACTATGAGAGGATTCATGCTTGCAAAAATGATTGTGTACTTTTTAGGAAGGAATACAAAGATGAAAACGTGTGTTCACAGTGTAAGGAGTCTAGATATAAGGTTGGTGCTGCAAATGATGAAGGATGTGGGAACAGGAAAAAGATTCCTCAAAAGATTTTGGGGTACTTCCCTCTTAAACCAAGACTTCAAAGGCTTTTTATTTCAAAGAAGACAACATCAGATATGACGTGGCACAAAGGGAAGCGTGTTAATGAGGAAGGTGTGTTGAGGCATCCAGTTGATGGTGAAGAATGGAAAAACTTTGATGCAATGCATATGTTCTTTTCAGATGATCCTCGCAATGTAAGACTAGGGTTGGCAAGTGACGGATTCAATCCTTTGTTAAATATGAGCACTTCTCATAGCACATGGCCTGTTGTTCTTGTGCCATACAACTTACCGCCATGGAAATGTATAAAAGTTCCATTTTTCATCTTGTCAATGCTTATTCCTAGACCTAGGTCACCAAAAAATAACATTGATGTGTATCTGCAACCTCTGATAGATGAGTTGAAAGAGTTGTGGAAAGTCGGGGTTCATACTTATGATGCTTCTATGAACTCAAATTTTTGTTTGCGTGCAGCGGTGCTATGGACAATTAATGACTTCCCTGCTTATGGTTCCTTGTCAGGATGGAGCACTAAAGGCTTTTTGGCTTGTCCTGTTTGTAACAAGGAAACATCACATAAGTGGTTGAAGAACGGAAAGAAAACCTGTTACATGGGCCATCGTCGCTTCTTGACAGATAATCATAAATGGCAAGATGATGATAAATCTTTTGATGGTAACAAAGAATATAGAAGGAGTCCAAAATTATTGTCTGGTGATGATGTGCTTGAGCAACTAAGTCATGTCGATCCGGTGATATTCGGAAAGACACAACCGAAGAAAAGAAAGCATGATGAGGAGTTGAATTGGAAAAAAGCATAGCATTTTTTTCCAATTGCCTT
This sequence comes from Hydrangea macrophylla, assembly GCA_033977485.1. Lineage (NCBI taxonomy): Eukaryota > Viridiplantae > Streptophyta > Magnoliopsida > Cornales > Hydrangeaceae > Hydrangea > Hydrangea macrophylla. Next base: position 65,894,421 of record CM066990.1, on the reverse strand, counting down.
ATTAGAGAACCCTTAAACTACGTCACAATTTGGATGTCATGCACATAGAGAAAAATATTTGTGATAGTATTTTGGGGACACTGATGGATATTAATGGTAAAACAAAAGACAATATTAAGGCTCGTCTAGATTTGAAGGCTCTGGGTATAAGGCATCAATTGCACCCAACACAAGAGGGCAACTACTATGTGATACCTCCTGCATGTTATATAATGTAAGTAGCTGAGAAAAAGGATTTATGTGAGTATTTGAATTCCGTGAAGTCCAGATGGGTATGCCTCAAATATAGCCCGGCGTCTTAACTGCAAAGAATGCAAGATTTTAGGGTATGAAGAGTCATGATTCTCACGTATTCTTACAATGTTTGCTTCCTATTGCAATACACGGATCATTGGAGAATGATGTGCGTGATGCACTTATTGAGCTTAGCCACTTCTTTAGAGAATTGTGTTCCAAGACATTGAAGGTAGATATGTTGAAGCGACTTGAAAGCCAGATTGTCATAACACTTTGCATGCTAGAAAGGATATTTCCTATGGCTTTTTTATATTATGGTGTACTTGTCTGTTCATTTAGCATGGGAAGCTATTCTAGATGGGCCGGACCAATACCGTTGAATGTATCCCTTTGAAAGGTACTATTTAATCCCATGTTGTTTTATTGTGCATATATCAAGTTAAAGCATTTCTTACCTAAATTGGTTGCTTTTGTCAAACTTTGTCTCCTTAGGCATTTATATCGACTAAAATGTACTGTGACCAATAAAGGTTATCTGGAAGGATCAATTGCTGAAGAATGCTTGACATTTTGCTCAATGTACTTGGAAGGAATTGAGATAAGATTTACTAGAGAAGAAAGAAACTATGATGGAAATCACGAGCAAACGAATCAAGGCTTATCCATTTTTAGCCACAATTGCCAAGGGAGATTATCACTTTATGGACGATGTATCTTGCGAGCAAGCTCATATATACGTGCTGAAAAATTGTGATGAAGTTTTTCCATTTCTTGCGTATGCTTTTCATCGATTATACTAAGTTGATTTATTTTTTTGATTTCTTTATATATACCCCTTATATTACTTGGAAATCTTACTATAGATCTTTCTTTGTAGTCGTCACAAGGAAGAAATCTTATGAGAAAGTGCAAGGAATGTAGAAAAAAGACATGAAGAGAAGTTCCCAAAATGGTTTGAAAACCACGTATGTGTTGTCAAATATTTAACTTTTGCACCAAATTCATTACAATAGAGTTATAATTATGTACTTGATATGCGTGATTAGGTTACATGACTATACAATCAACAAAATGGAGGAGTTAGTGAAGAACTCATGGATTTAGTACGAGGTCTTGATAGAAGAATAACAAGTTATAAGGCGTGCATCACTAATGGTTTGCATTTTCGCACAAAAGATTCAGAAATGCATCGAAAAACTCAAAATAGTGGAATAGTTGTCAAGGGAGATAACGAAGCAGGGATTAAAGCTTACTATGGAGTCCTAACAGATGTTGTTCAATTAGATTATTCTGGAGACCATTGTGTTTTCTTGTTTAAGTGTGATTGGTGGGATATTGGAATGGAAGGTCGGGTTATCCAGACAGACAAACACAATTACACTAGTGTTAATGTCTCAAAGAAATGGAACACTAATGAACCCTTTGTGTTAGCATCCCAGGCTGAATAAGTGTTTTATGTCAACGACTCCAAGTTTGGAATGGAACACTAGTGTTAACTTGGAATGGAACACTAGTGTTAGGTAGCCTGGGATGCTAACACAATTACACTAGTGTTAATGTCTCAAAGAAATGGAACACTAATGAACCCTTTGTGTTAGCATCCTAGGCTGAACAAGTGTTTTATGTCAACGACTCCAAGTTAGGTAGTAATTGGGCAGTAGTAGTCAAGGCACAAGCTCGTGATTCGTATGATGTTCCTAACAATGAAGAAGATCTTGTTGGTAACAACGAGCCATACCAATAACAAGAGTCATTTTGTGTAATTCGCACTTCTGATTTTGGTAGTGAATTTGGAGTGTAGAGAAGGGATGGTATTCCCCAAAAAATATTGAGGTAGATTTTACAAGCTATGATGAAGATGCAGATGAGAATGACTCGACATTCATAAATGATGATAGTGATAATGATGATACCTTAATTAATTATGAGGATGAAGAAGATGAAATGAACAATGGTAGTGATGATGACAGTGAGACAGATATGGAGATATAATTTTATGGCATGTATGCCCTATTTTGTATTCTATGTTAACTAAAGTTTTTGTACTTAAGTGAAAAAGTCCTTTAGCCCTCCATTCTACATTTTCTTATGTATATAGTGTATTTTGGTGTATTCTGGATATTATTGTTTAAGGTAACTTGGATGGAATTGGAAGATTCGTTATCATGCCAATGTACTATATTTTATAAAACAACTTAATTTATTTTCTGCGTTTATACGTTTTCTTTCCATCTTGTGGGAACTAACAATTTACTCAATGCAAATGTTGCATGTATGTCTAAATGGCAAGTAGATTTTGAGCTGGAAGCGCCAATGCAGAGTAGTTAGAAGTTGCTGTATTTTCTTTGGCACATGGACATTGAAAAACAAAAAAATAGGTGGTTGAAACGTCGCACAAGATCTCTGTAAGTTTCTTATTCTGAGATTTTTGATAGACATCCCTTTTCCATTGGATTTGTGTGCTCTGTCCTACCGTACGATTCACCTTCTCCTTAAGCCATTCATAGTTGTGTTACTATCTTTTAAAGGAATTCGTAGCTCCATTCTCTATACTTAGCTTTGTAGTAAAATTGACCTTCAAATTGAGTATTTTTTTTGGGTCTTTTCTTTAACAAGAGTATGTTTTGTACTTTTTTTTCTTTTACATTTTCGTTGTTGTGTTTGACTTTTTGTTTTCACAATCTGTGTACTCTTTAACAAGAATCTGTCTTCAAGGTTAGTATTTCGGATCTGTATTTTGTTTCATTTCTGTTATGTGCATGTATTATGGAAGCATCTTTTCGTCACATGAACCCTCACCTTGGTTTTGTTTAAGCAACGACGTATGATATTTATATTTTATCTTCACTTTGTATTTCAATTTGGGTTTTGTTTGATTTTCATTTTTAATCAATCTGGGGTTTGAGAATTGTGTGTCTTAAATGAATGTTCTGGAACTTGAAATTGCAGAACGGGTGAATGCATTCTGAAATAATTCCAAACAAACTACTTAAGGTAACTCTGCAGCTATACTTAGACTCCTATTTGACATTACAAATGTGTTGTCTGCAGAATTTCACCATTTCTGTGCTTGAACACACACACACACACACACACACACACACACACATACACACACACACACACACTATAAATTTTGTGATTGATTATAGTTTTTCTGCTGCAGTTGTTAACTTTGAAGTTGAATGTCTCTTTTTGCTACTTCCAAAGAAAAAAGCTTTTTCATCAGGTATTAACAAATTTTATTTTATTTTTTGAATCTTCGTTTCTCAGTTTAGTGGGTATTAATTATATCAAATTGATTTTGAAACTGAACTATATGGTTTTGATTCATTTCAGATGGTTGAATAGGTGAAAAAGTAGATTTGAAGGTCCTTTTTTTTTTTTTTTTAATGTCTCTGTTTTATTTGCTCTGTGAAGGCAGTGGTACTTTCTTCTCCTTTTTTAAATATGAGCAACATGTGTTTCATACAAGATCTTTGAAGCACCCATAAATTAAGAAAAGAAAAATGCCAGTCTGGACAGTATGAAATGGCTTTGTTTGCAGAATTTGACTTTGTTTGCATTTACCTTTCTCTTTTTTGGCTCCATAAGACTGCTTTTGCTTCCTCAAAAAAAAAAAAAAAAAGACTGCTTTTGCTATTTTTTAAGCTCCTTCGACTAGAAAAACTTTTCCACCCATCAAGGTCATGTGGTTCATACAAGTGGGTACAAGCCTTGCTTATAAAAAAAAGAAAAAATAAAGGGGGGGGGGGGGGGGGGGGGGGTGGGTAATGCTATTAACTGAAGCTAACCCAACCTTCACTGTATTCATATCTTTACTTTTTCTTTGATTATGCTGGCAATGATCGTTTAGAAAATTGGAAGCCAATACTTTGTGTGGATAAAGGTTGTTTTTCCTAATCCTAATGAAACGATCAATAGTTGTAATCAGCTGCAGATATTTGTTGTAGGTTTGAACATAGCTCAAGTTTGGTCGTTACTTTGATAAGTTTAGTTTTTCCTCATTGTTGCTGGTTTTTCCTAATCCTCCTAATAAAATAAAAAATCTGCTTTCTTCCAGAATTTGATATGTTCAGATTCATTTGTTCACGTTCCTAGGTAAGTTTAACGGGTTAAGCTGCACATATCCTTGGTTCAATTTCTCATGAAGTTTCACACTAATTTGGTTGTTTACTGACTGGTCATGAAATCTGATGTGTAAGCATGTGTATGCATGTGTAAGCAAACCATGTTCAAATATTTTGAAAAGGTTTTAGTTAGAAGAAATCAAGTACCATTCTCTCAATCCCTTTGTTGAGCATCTCCAATTGTATGTGTGGAGATACACAGTCAGTTCATTTTCTTTGGATCTCTTTGCTTTTAGATGTCACTGAAATTAAGGGATTTATTTTATCCATCAGTGACTCCTGCAAAGAACTAACCGTTTCTTGCATGTTTTCACTTGAAAGTTGGAACTCAATTGTCTTAGACTACAATGTCAATTGGTTTAGACAATTTCTTAGACGACAATAAAAATCATGTTGGTGCACTAACATATTCTGTTGTGGCTGTTTAATTTGATGAGTAGGTTGAACAAAATCATGGATGAGCTAAAAGGATGTTTCTTGGTTAGGACAAGGTTCAGGAAATGGTCTTTAAGTAAAATAAAAGATCTTTACAACGATTGATATTGTAAGTAGGATTCTTTAGATTTCTTTTAATGTAATAATATTTTTATAGGGGTTAAATACATATTTTACTTCACATTTGAGTTTAGTCAAAACTATTTTTTGGCTTAGATCTAAATAGTTGAGATCCTTTTCATGTTTAGGTACTAAGGGTGTGTCTGTAATGAGATTTTGTTTAAGTAATGCTTCCTTCCTTATTTTTACCCGTGCCCTCGGGCACAGGCAATTACTAGTATATATATATATTGAAAGAATACGAACATGTCCTTCATTTTATTCGTTTACAGACTGGAGATGGTTGAAGATTAATTGTTCAAAGCGACAAATCATGAGTTTGGTCTTCTGGAAATTCTGAAGCCTTTCTTTTGGGTGATTGATGTAATGGGTGGTCTTGTAATATATACTTTGTATATGCACATCTTTGTATATTTTGGTGTTTGAATCATAGTAACTTGCTTACATGTTAAACAAGTTTTGGTGTTGTATAAAACTATTTTGTTGGTGATACAATTTTTAGACATTTGCTTTCATGTATGTGAACATCTTCAGGAAGAAGACCTATTAGTGGCCATTGCATTGATAAATAGTGACAATGTCAATTTGTATTGAACCACAATGGAAAATATTACTCTATTTATTAATCACACATTTGTTGTGACTAAAGGCAAACTTTAGTGTGAGCATGATTTGTGCCACAGAAAGTGTTATTTTAGTGGCAAAATTTAATGTGACTAAACGAAAACTTTAGTGTCAACATTATTTGTGCTACAGAAAGTGTGTTATTTTAGTGGCAATATTTAATGTGACTAAACGAAAACTTTAGTGTCAACATTATTTGTGCTACAAAAAGTGTGTTATTTTAGTGGCAATATTTATTGTGACTAAAGGAAAACTTGAGTGTCAACATGATTTTCGTGACAAAACGTTCACAATTTAGTGATGACATATTAGCTGACATTAAAAGTGTTTAAGTCACAATCCTTGGTTGCAACTAAAGCGAGTGTCTTTAGTGGCAACATTTTCATTATTGTTACAAAAACTTTTAGTCACGATACAATTAGTGACACCCTAGTGGCGACCATATTTCTTGTCACTATAGGTTTTAGTGACAATATTTGGGCCTTTAGTGGCAACATTTTTTGCCACTAAATGTCAATTTTCTTGTAGTGGGATTAACATGTTCAAGTGTGTACATACATGTATATATATTTTTTTGTGACACATACATAGACCAATAGGTTGTTTAGTCGTTTGCTTTGTCAAAAGAATACATCAGTCTAGCTAGTACATAGTTTGCTTACATTGGGCCTTGCACATTGATGTATACCCCATTAGATTAGATTTCTCAAAACAATCAGGTCTTCATTAGTAGTTATTAATAGTCCCTCTCTTTCATCTATATCCTAAAATTTACAATATTATAAATTTACATTTTCTGTCCTTGAATCATGAATACAGTTACAAATCAAAGGCTTTGGGTTTGGGATTTACTAATTTGGACTTCATTTATTCTTGGAATTTTAGAGAATCGATCTCAAGGTACTGATTACGGACCTTGTGAATTGTGAATTGTCAAACAGTACTGATATACAAACTCCTATAGAATTCGGCAACTGGGTTTCATGATTTGGGGGGGTAAAAGATGTGCTCTATTTTTGTAAATGTTGAAGTAATTAGACTTGACAGGGCTGATCATAGGAGGAAAATGTCATGCATGTGGGTTGATCTTAGCTAAAAGCTCAAAAAAGCAAAAGAAATTGTAGACCCAATCCTTACAAAAAGAAAAAAAAATAAAAATAAATTCATCCTTTGATTGGTGTGTGTTTAGAGTGATCATCAATGCTAGTTGTTTATTGTTGTTGATTTTTGTTAATTTTTGGTTGTTGAAACTCCTAGGAACCATGCATGTTGCTTGATCATCAATGGGAACAAATTTTTTTTTTAAAACCATGAGAAAACCACAATTGAAATAGGATAAAACCATGAAAAAATGATTGAAGTAGTCAGGTTGTGCCTAGGCTTCCTTTAAGGGTTGCTTTAGGTCTCGTTTGGCTAAGACTTGAGTAGGGAAATCATAGTAGCTTCTAGGGAGCACATGCATGTGCTTTAATTTTCCTTCAGGGATCGTTTCTCCAAGCAAGCACAAGAATCACCAGACAATGTCCTAATTGACGTATACAAGGTAGAGTATATCCTATTAGAGTTTGAGCATGAGCAAGTCCAGTTGGTAAAAGGGCGCTCTATCACACAACATCATGATCATTCATACCTTTCTCTCTAAGGTGACTATTGCTTTGTAATACTTGATTTTTTTTTATACAAAGCTAATGTAGTTATATAGCTAGTTGCTAAATCTGTTGAGACCTTCGTCTTCCTCTCATTCCACGGCCACATCTATTGAGGCTAGTGAGCATGTCAAGCATCTTGAGCAAAAGATAGAAGAGATGGATGCTCGGATGGCAAGCATGTATCAGTTGATTCAGAGACATGGTTATGACGGCCCTGGGGGCTCATCTGCTGCTGATGGAGCGCCTTGAAGTAGAAAATTGTAAAGTACTTAATATCTCTCCCTCTTCCTTCCCTCCCTCTCTCTCTCTCTCTCTCTCTCTCTCTCTCTCTCTCCCTCTTCCTTCCCTTCCTCTCTCCCTCTCTTTCTCTCACTCAGACTATCCCCCCCCCCTCTCTCTCTCTCTCTCTCTCTCTCTCTCTCTCTCTCTCTCTCTCCCTCCCTCCCTCCCTCCCTCCCTCCCCTCGTTTTGAATATCTCTAATTTTCTTTCTTTCTTTCTTTCTTTGTTTAACATCTTGAAGTTTCCTATTCATAGTTTATGTATAGAGAACTCAAATTGTAATTACCTAGATGCTGTCCTAAAAGTTAGGAGAAATATCTTTCTCAAGATGAGTTTGAAAATCTACATTTCTTCTAAAGCACACATTTATAGAGTCCTAGGTGCTTTGAAAATATGATGTCCTAGATACTTTGAAAATATACATTTCTTATAAGCATGATGAGCTTTCAGCCCTCTACGAAAAATTTTGTACAAAGTTTGCTATTGATCATCCAAACGAAGAAAAAGAGGAGCCTGGAATTTACATGTTGCGGGCCTACGATGCCACGTGGACATTGGCCTTAGCAATGGAGAATGGAAACCAATATGGTAAAAAAGTGTTACAAAAAATTTTGGCAAGTGATTTTGATGGACTGAGTGGTGAAATTAAATTCATTGGAAAAAAATTAGCTCCAAGCCATGTATTTCAAATAGTCAATGTGTATGGAAGGAGTTATAGTGAACTTGGGTTTTTGTCTTATGGATTGGGTTTTTCAAAGACTATTGATGAAAAAGCAATTTACAATTTTTCTATGGAGAGTTTGGGGCAAGTGTTATGGCCTGGTGGACCTTGGTATCTACCTAGAGGATGGACTCTTCCAACCATAATTCATCCTTTGAGAATTGGCGTGCCAAACGAGTCCTTAACTTACCGCTTTGTGAAAGTTGAATATGATCACTCTACGAAAAACTACTCAATTACTGGATTTTCCATTGATGTCTTCCAAGAGACTGTCAAACACTTGCCTTATCATTTGCCATATGTTTTTATTCCTTTTTGAGGGCACATATGATGACTTGGTACAGCAGGCCTTTTTTAAGGTAAATCAACGTTAACTACTTTTTTTTTCCCTTCTCCATTTGGTTTGACGCGAAATATTATTTGGAAATAGCTTTACTTGAAAAAATGTGATTTTTTTTAATGTAAATCATCAAAAATAACAATTAAAAGTTCAGTATCGTTACATAATTAGACAAATATGACAATTTTGAAAGGCAATAGAGACATTTTTATACATATATATATATGTTTTGAGCACGGCAATATTACTTTTATTATAAACAACACATTAATTTTGTTGTTCTTAAAATTTTCTCTTTTCTTTTCAACTTTTTGAAAAATGCAAAAGCGAGTAAAAAGTTGATCATCATACGGACTCAACTTTTGCAATAATATCAAGTAATCTGAAATTAAACGGGCACTAAGAAAAATTGGAATGTCGACTATGAATGAGAGCAGAAGTTCGAAGCAACAGTTGGTGCATCTATGATATTAAGCCGTTGTAAGTATGCAGAGTTCTCAATACCCCATGCAGAACAAGGGTTGGTGATGGTGGTTCAAGTTCAATCACAGTCAAGAAATAAAGCTTGGCTATTCATAAAGCCATTCACAAAAGCCATGTGGGTTGTTACATCATTTGTGAGTTTCTACAATGGCTTTGTCATTTGGATGATTGAGAGAAATCATTGCTCTGAACCCAAAGGCTCCTCTGTCAATCAAGTGGGAACCCTTCTTTGGCTAGCTTTCTCCACATTGTTCTCCTTAAATGGTAAGTTCAATGAAATCGTATTCTCATTCTGTCTATAAATAAGTGTCTACCTTTATCATTTTGGATGTCTCAAAATAAGTGTCAATTTTTTGAAAATCAACTACAAATTTTCCTTACACTTTATATAATACCCTTATAATAAAGACATCTACCACTAAGGTATCATCCAAATATGAGTAAAAGAGTCAAACACACATCGCTTCCAAGGGTAAAATATAGTAAATAGTTATACATTTTTCTTAAATTTTGTGCAAACTTGTAGTGGACAGTTCTCTTGGGACGAAGGGAGTATATAATATATATACATAAATATGTATAGGTTAATTTCGGAAACATCCCCTTTCACAAGGGTAATTTTTAGTTTGCCTATGTTTTTCAAATTTATCAACAATTCCTCCAACTGTTTGGACTAACGTGAGACTAAAATTACAGTCGCTAAATTTAACGAACATAAGCCTACAAAATGTGCAGACTGATAATGTTCCGGTAAATTTAATGGATTTAATAATAGTACTTGCACTATAATTCAAACTACATGGTATATAGTGACAAGTTGAAAAAACTATAGGGAACAAACTAGAAAAAGCTCGAACTTGTTGGGAATGGGCCCACAATCACAACAAGAAAAACCACACCCACACAACTAGAACAAGAACGACATAACCACGAAAGAAAATCAAGCAAACCAATACAACAAGATTTAATTGTGGTTCGGCCCAACAATGCCTACGTCCACGTGCAAAGGCTATCACCTCGATTAATATGAAGATTACAAGCGCTCAAGACCTCACGTGTATAACTCTCCATCCAAGTTATATGACACACACAATTGCTAGAAACTAATCTCTCCCTCACTAGTTTGCAGCCCTCTCTTGTGTATGTAGAAGATTTCCAACCAATCTTATCAATCCCTTGAGAAAGCCCTATATTTATAGAGATTGTATAGTCCTAATCCTAGTTGTAGTAGGATTTACCCCTATGGTAAGTCTTATACAACAATGAATACTCTTACACACATTCCTATATAAACTAGGAACTTCCACCATCAAAGGAATCCTTATTTGACAAGGAAACCACCAAATAAGGAATCCAATCATAATTAGGAAATCATTCCACTAATGGAATTTTAGGCACAATCCTAACAATCTTCACCTTGCCTCAAATTCCTTCCCATCAGTCCTCAGAGTCTTCATCTTGTAATCTTCAACTTCCACATCGATAGTGCATCACCTTTGCCATCCCCCAAGCTATTCAGCTACACCATTACTCAAGTTTACATCCCCCATGAACTTGAGATCGCCAACGTCGTCAAATACGAAACACACGAGCTCCACTTTGCTATTGTTGTCGTCTTTACCTTTAGTAGAAGCTGTCATCATCGAAGTTGTTGGCGCATCATCATCTATTCCCTCAATCGATTTACCCACTGGCTTCCATACCCTCTTATTCTTCATGATATCTCCAAAATATGTACTTCCCACCAAAACGTACAAATTTCTAACCTTCTTTCCCAAGAAAATTATACGAGAATCCCGCTTCACCTTCATGAAGCCTCTCTTCGCAACAAACGAGCATCCTTTGGAATCCAACATTCCCAAGGAAATTACGTGTTTCTTCAAACCCGGAACATGAAGCACATCTGTCAAAAGCCTTGTTAACCCATTTGAAGTCTTGATTCGAACGGTTCCAACACCCTTGATTTCTCCAACTGTGCTGTTCACCATATAGACTTTTCCCTCCATCGGTTTGTAGGACGAGAACCAATCTACATGAAGTGAGCAAAATAAGCTGAATCAAGAACCCAATCCGTGGTTTTTTTCTCCTCCTTTGTAATTGTCATGACTTCTACGACATCTTCATCCGAATGTTCCAACACGTTTGTAGCGATACCACTATTATCTTTCTTTGCTGGGCAATCTCGCATAAAGTGACCCTTCTCTCCACAATAGTAACACTCCTTATCCTTCATAGGAGTTCTATGTCGTGCTCCTCCACTACCGCCTCCACTAGAGTTCTTCTTCCCTTGCCTTGGCCTCCCTTGTGTAACAAGTGCTTGTGCATCTTCCAACTTTTTCTCTTTGTTATCCATCTTCTCGCTAGAGAATAGAGCTTTCTTCACCTATTCCACTGTTATGGTATCTCTCCCATACAACAATGTATTGAATAATTGATTATGGGTAGATTTTACCGACGTAAAGAGAATGATAGCTTTGTCCTCGTCATCTAGTTTGAAGCCAACGTTGGATAACTCGCACAATAACTTGTTAAACTTACCTATATGGGCTTGAAGATCAACTCCTTCTTCCGCCTAAAGGAGTACAACTCTTGCTTCAACATAAGACGATTGGTGAAGTTCTTCCCCAAATAGAGATCCTCAAGCTTTTCCCAAAAAGCTTTTGCGGAGGTCTCCCCCATGACGTCGTACACCACATCGTCCACCAAACTAAGCCGCATGGTGCTAACGGCTTTAGAGTTAATCCTCTTCCACATCTTGTCGGTCATCCCTTCCGGCTTGTTATCTTCACCGCACAATGCATCCTCTATACCTTGTTGCACCAAGGCGTCCTTCATACGCACTTACCACATGCTGAAATTCTTCTTGCCATCGAACTTTTCTATTGCCATTCGCATGTCCCCAAGCGAACTATCTCCAGCTGCCATGGATTCTCAACCGAGCTCTGATACCACTTGTTGGGAATGGGCCCACAATCACAACAAGAAAAATCACAACCACAAAGATGGAGATAACTAGAATAAGAACGACATAACCATGAAAGAAAATCAAGCAAACCAATACAACAAGATTTAATTGTGGTTCAGCCCAACAATGCCTACGTCCACGTGCAAAGGCTATCACCTCGATTAATATGAAGATTACAAGCGCTCAAGACCTCACGTGTATAACTCTCCAACCAAGTTATATGACACACACAATTGCTAGAAACTAATCTCCCCCTCACTAGTTTGCAGCCCTCTCTTGTGTATGTAGAAGATTTCCAACCAATCTTCTCAATCCCTTGAGTAAGTCCTATATTTATAGAGATTGTATAGTCCTAATCCTAATTGTAGTAGGATTTACCCCTATGGTAAGTCTTATACAACAAGGAATACTCTTACACACATTCCTATATAAACTAGGAACTTCCACCATCAAAGGAATCCTTATTTGATAAGGAAACCACCAAATAAGGAATCCAATCATAATTAGGAAATCATTCCATTAATGGAATTTTAGGCACAATCCTAACAGAACTGTGTATCTAGAATTACATAAATGATTTGTGCACAGAATATTTGCACAGAATTTGTGCACAGAATTGATCCGGACCACTCATTTCGATGGCCCCCACATATTTTGGTATGGGGCCCACTGAAATGAGTGGTCTGGATCAATTATGTGCACAAATTCTGTGCATTTTTTTGTGCTTGTAGCATTACTGCTAGAATTAACCCTATATAAACATATATATATATATATATCTATATATGTATGTATGTATGTATATATGTGTGTTGTGTGCGTGTGTTCAAGATGGGATCTTGTGTTATTCTATAACACGAAGGTATTAGAATATTATTGTGCTTATTCTTATATGTATTTAAAAAAAAATTTCTTCTTTAGTAAAATAAGACTAGTACCTAAGATAATTTTGAAACAAGGGTACTAGTGTAATTTTCATTGCTCACCTTCTTAGATACAAAGTAACTGTATCTGGTTAAATGATTTCTACACCCACCTAAACAATAAGTGTGTTTTCAAAATCGGACCATTCGTCGAACCGTAAAAATGATCGGGTCACGGGTTACTGGTTCAACCGTTGCGTCAACCGGAATTGAACCGTGATGTGATAATTATATAATAAATATTAATAATACTTGAAAATAAAAAATATGAAAAATTATTTTTTTAAAAATTCAAAATTTTCCAGATTTCTGGTTCAACTATCGGTTTTTCCGGTTCAACAGCAGTTCTTCCGATTTTCTGAAAATAGAGCGGTTTTAAAATTTTCCGATTAACCGGTTCAAACCGGACCGTTTCTTGAACTAGTCAATGGTTCAACCGGTTTTAGTGGCCGATCTGGTCCCATTTTTAAAACAATGTGTATTTAGTAGTTCCACTTTTCTATTAATTTTGCCTTACATGAAATTACTTTAATACTCTGAGATGGCAATGACTTACATAGGTGTTTAATATATATATATATACCTGAATACATTTGTATAATGCAACATATCACATTAGATATATACTTTTATTTGAGAACAGGGGAAAAGCTACATAACAACTTGTCACATATGACATCGGTGGTGTGGTTGTTTGTGGCACTAGTAATCACCCAGAGCTATACGGCTAGCCTCACCAGCATGCTCACTGTCCAAAGGCTTGAACCCAAAGTAACAAACATTGAGACACTAAAGAACAGCAATGCAATGATTGGGTACTCGAGAAAATCATTTGTGGTGGACTACTTGGTGGATGTCTTAGGCTTCAATCGTAACAACATTAGGAGTTTAACAACATTTGAAGGATGTGCTCAAGCCCTCAGAAAGAAAGAAATAGAAGCTGCCTTCCTTGAAGTGCCTGTGGCTAAAATATTTCTCGCCAAATACTGCAAAAGCTTTACTAAAGTTGGAACAACCTATAAAGTTGGAGGACTCGCATTTGTAACTCAACTCTCTCTCTCTCTCGCTCTCTCTGTCTCTCTCTCTCTCTCTCCATATAAATATATATATATATATATATAATTAAGGGAATATTGGCTAAAAGGTCATTAAGTTGTCCTTTATTGGGATCAAGGACAACTTAAAATACACATTGGGTATGAGTCCTCCCAATGTCCATAGACAAAAATACCATCACCTTCAACCTCTAACCCTAAACAAACCCTAGCCACCATTACCCCTACTCCACACCACCTCCGACCACAACCCCTGCCACCTCCGGCCACCACCCTCATTATCTCTGGCGACCACCACCCTCATCTCTGGCGACCACCACATGGCCATCTCCGGCGACCACCTCCATTGCACCTTTTGACCACCACAACGCCACTCCTAACCACTAGTGACCACTCCCTACTACTCGATTGACCTCCAGCCGCCACGCTCGCCATCTGCGGTGAACACCACCCTCTCAATCTCCGACGACCACTCAGTAAGTGAAATTTGACTTAGGATATATCCTAAGTGAAATTTGTCTTAGGATATATCCTAAGTGATATTTGTCTTAGAAATTTCTCTATTCAAATGGGACGGTGGTGATGGTGGTGGTGATGGCGGTGGAGACTGGTGGTGGTGGTGGATTAGGGACAGTGGCGGTAGAGACTAGTAGTGGTGGTAGTGGAGGTGGAAGTGTCGGTGGTGGAGGTGGACTGAGATTAGTCATCGTAAGAGAAATTTCTCTTAGGATGACTGAGATCAGTTTGGCCATGATTTTTGTGTGGCCGGCGGTGGTGGTGGTCGGCGATAGTGGTGGTGGCAATAGAGGGGGAAGAGAGAGAGATGGTGGTGGTGGCTATGGAGGGGGAGGAGAGAGAAAGTTAGAGAGAGAAGAGAGTTGGGGTAGTGGCGATGGCTTCGGCGACGGCTCCGGCAGTGACTCCGGCGACGACGAGGACTGCTCCGATAGTGGCTCCGGTGGTGGTGGCTATGGAGGGAGGAGGAGAGAAAGTTAGAGAGAGAAGAGAGATGGTGGTGGTGATGGCTATGGAGGGTGAGGAGAGAGAAAGTTAGAGAGAGAAGAGAGTTGGTGGTAGTGGCGACGGTGACGGCTCCAGCTCTGGCGACGACGGCGACAGCTCCGGTGGTGGCTCCGGTGGTGGTGGTTGTGATGGTGGTGGCTATGGAGGGAGGAGGAGAGAAGGCGGTGGTGGTGGCTCTAGGGGGGGAGGAGAGAGGAGATGGTGGAGGGAGGAGGAGAGAAGATGGTGGCTATGGTGGTGGTGGTTGTGATGGTGGCGGCTATCGAAATGGTGGAGAGAGAGATGTTGGTGGTGGTGGCTATGGAGAGGGAGGAGAGAGAGATGTTGGTGGTGGTGGCTATGGAGGAGAGAGAAAGTTAGAGAGAGAAGAGAGATGGTGGTGGTGGTCTCTTAGGACTAAGAGAGAGTTTAAATTTTAAAAGACTTTAGGAGGGAAAGTTTTTTTAGAGTGTGTCCTTGTATGGGTGTTTGATTATGACTTGTCCTTTAGTCCAACTTAGCCCAACCTTAGGGGCCTTACACCAAGTCTCCCAATTACTATAATTAATTACTAATGTACACATTTCATCAATATGCCCCTATAATGTCAAACGTTTCTCTAATACCCATGTGGTTTGGATTAGCGTGAAACCGTTAATCTAAAGTTGCTAAATTTAATGCAATAGGGATTGTTAAGGGTGTATCTGAAAAAAAGTGCTAATTATGGGGGTGGACATGCAATTAATTCCAGGATAAAATAACTATACAAACTTTTGTTCCTTTGAAAATAATAAATTTACTAACTATTGCAGATGAGTCCAAACTATAGTGGGTATTAGTGAGAAGTTTGAAACTATAGGGGTAAATTGAAAAACGCATTAACAAGGGGGTGAATCTACAATCACATTTGAGGTTCAAGACATTCTGATACCAAATCTTTTCAGGGTTAAAGCTGTTTTTAGCATTTTTAAGCAAGGGTAGGCTTAGGGGTAGGGTTAGTTGGGCAGTCCCTTGTAAATCACAAAGCCCATCTTATTTAGCTTTAACCCACAACCTAATCCTTTTGTTTAGCAAAAAAAAAAACCTAATCCTTTTTCTAGTACTTACTAATATTGACCAACCCCAACCCATACGTTCCCGGATTGTTTATAGGAACAAAAATTTTATGTGGTTCATTAGAAAACTGGGGTAATTAAGCTCCGTTTGATAAAATTAAAAATTAAGTACTGAAAATTAAGTGCTGAATATTGAGAACTAAAAATTTAAAGCGATTGAGCCAAAACTGAAAACAGTGTTTCAAGTAATGGAATAAACTGCATTCAGTGATTAATTTCAGTAGAAATTTTTCACTTAGTTTTTCAATGGTTTTTTGGCTGTTTTTTCAATTAAGTGGTACATTATCAAACGCATTGAAATAAAATAAGTACTGAAAGTTTTCATTTGTAGCACTTAATGGGGTTATCAAACACACCCTTAGTTATGTCCACGGAGTTGGTTAAGAGTTTTCAATTTTTTTAGATTTCTTTACTAAGGTTCTGTTTGGTTCATGGTTTTTCATGAGGGAAAAGAAAACATGAAAGAAAACTAGTTCTCACGTGTTTTCTTAATTTCATGCTTAAATAGCATTAAAAGTAAAAAAAATAATAATAATAAAATAGAGATATAATCTACGAATAAGGGTAGATAAATGAATATCACTCACTATATCCAAATGTTTAATGTATTTGTCTAACTTATTTTCTATTCTTTTCTTTTGTGTTCTACTTTCCTCATTGCTTTCTTTATTAACCAAACAAAGAAAAATATTTTTCTCTATTTTATTATTTCTTTTTGCTCTCTAAATCGAAGAACCAAACTGAGCCTAAGAGCATTACATCTACAACTGCCTTTACCTAACAAAGAGTTGGGGATACCAGCAACAAGTGTAAAACTATCATATTACCCTTTAAAAAATGTACACTACTATCTCACTCAATTAATACTAGTACAACCTATCAAATCCATATTTATGAATCCAATTAATGCATTTCAACTTAAATCTATTTGATTATGTACCCATTCATGATAAAAAAAAAAAGAGCAATGCTAGACACACAATGAATTGCACAACCAATTGCACAAACGTGCAGCACAAGGTCCAACCTTGTGCTGCACGTTTGTGCAATTGGTTGTATAATTCATTGTGCACCTAGCATTTTTGGATAAAAAAAATGTATGCAGGCTTTTCCAAAGGGATCTCCTATACTTCCTGACATAAACGAAGCATTATTGAAGGTGTTTGAAAATGGAAAGCTGCAAGAATTAGAGAAAGACTTGACAGCATCTGAGAAGTGTGTGGATGAGGGATCGAATAATGAACATGTTCGTCTAAGCCCAAACAACTTCTGGGTACTTTTTATATTCACAAGAGGCACTTCAACAACTGCTCTTGCGATCTACATTCTTCGTGGAAAGTGGAAGCATGGGAATTCCATGGTCGAACATAAAAGCGTTTGGATGCTGATATTGCTTGTATTAAAACACTGGGGCCATCAGAAGATAAGGTATACCAGGAAAGTGAGCAATGTTGAGAGACCTAGAAATCCACCAAACACAACGGAGTTGTGAACTTAATTAACTTTGTAAGAGTATAAAGTATATAATAAAAAACAGAGAAGTTTCTTCGATGGAAGGTCTACAGACTATGAATCTTGACCGTGCTTCTTGTACTTTTTGTTACTAAAATGGTTATCTAAATTCAAAACTAAAAGTTAGCATTGTCACACAATGTTGTAACAAACATGCTCGGTACTTTTCGATTCCACTATTGTTCAATAGGACATAAGATTAGGATTTGAAATAGATATGTACCAAAGAAAGAATGAATCACTAAAACATAACGAACAATGAAGTCAACAGTAGTAAAATAAAATGTATGGACATGCAAGCATTCAAATAACACAGAGATATATATGCAGCTCACCCAACAACCTAGGATACATGCACAGTAGGAGATAACAAAGCTCCCAAGATGATATCGAAGATTTACAATCACTCCGCTCTTTTCTCCCAGCGGCACTACCTCTTCTTGTCGAGAACAAATTTAGTTTGTCTCGCAAAAAACCTCACACACCAATCACATTCAAAGGATTACATGTCATTACCAAAAAGAATGACCAAAAGGGGCTTTTTATAGCAAGTACTCAATGTTGTATGGAAGCGCTTATTTCAAACCACAAGCAAAGACAATAATCCAAACGAGAGAAGAGAAGGTAAAACAAACACACACAAAGACACAAGATTTTCACTAGTGATTCGGCCAACTATACCTACGTCCATTTCCCAAAGCCAGGACCAATCCACTATCAAACGAATGGATGATTACAGTGCCAGCATGAGAAATCACTCTCTCACCAAAACAAAATAATTGATCTCTTCGAAACAAAACCTAACTAAAGGCTCAACAAATAAGAGATTCTAATAAACCAAGAGGTTCTACAAATTTGTGCTATCCTATCTCTCTCTCTCAAAAGATAGAAAGCCCCCAAAGCGAAACCCTAGATCTCTCTTTTGCAAAAGATCTAAGAATAAGGAACTGTAGGTCTCCCTTTTTCAGAATCCTTAAAGTTACCCAATGAACAATGCACTCTCTCCCTTTGATAATATGTAAAGTTCCTCCAAGAATAATAAGCCCTAAATTCAATAACTTAAAGTTGCCTCCAATTGACCCAAAGAGACTGTATATAGGAATACATATTCCGTAATCCAATATGCTTAGGATTTGCTGCCATAACCGAATTAGGAATCCAAAACCAATTAGAAAAGCAAATTTCCTTCCAAAAGCCAAATTGCCTGAAATTCGCGTGTCTGCCCGGGCGAGATTCCTGTCGAATGAGATTCTGCCCGGGCAAGGTTCCTGGTAGGAGACATTTCGGAACTTTGTACAAATTATCCTCGCACAAAGCTCACACTCTAGCTCGCTTGGGCGAACCGCTCGGGCGGTAAAGCCAATTTTTGAATTCCTTCTTATTTTTCTAAATTAAGCCACAATTCGAACACTCAACTTGTTCCACAAACACACTATTGTTGAAGAAGGACACTAACTCAAAAAGACAATAGAAAATACTCTGAGAAAAGAAGACATCTTATTGATTTTTTTGGAACAAATAACTCAAAAATAAATTTTACAAACTAAGAATAATAGAGCTTTGCTACTAATCGAATGGAAGAAAACAGAAACTAAGTTAAGAGTGTTGGGATTGTGACCTCAAACCTATAATGTTATGCATTTGACTTTATGACATTTATATTTATGGATATCGGTTTACATTTTGGAAGATATGTTTCATGAAATGAATGTTTAATTGTTTATAATCCTTAAACGTTGTTGTAAGTAATTCATTTGTATGTATGAGATGCATAAAAAGGAGATACAAATTACTATTCCTTGATGTTTACAATTGTCACAGTGGATGATGAGATTGTATATCTCATCAGGTTTACACTGTAGCATGATTAACTACCATAGGATGGAGTGACATATCTCATTCACTAGAGTTTGTAACTCTTATTTAATATGCAGATGCTTGAAGTGCATTTATGGAACATGCGGTATCCTATTGACAATAATCACTGTCAACAGTTAATAGGAACTCATAACTTGTATTAAATACGTGTTCCTAATCTCGAGTCGATTACGAACACAATTCACGTGTATGGTTTCTTTGACTTACCAATCAGTGAGGTCTTCAAGATCAACACTTGGGTATCTTGGGTAACTGTACTACGTGATATTGTGAACATAAATCGTCAAGATAGAATCTACCCTCTATAAAGGAGTAAGTGTTCCCTTGAGAATGTCACCAAGTTAAGTACTAAGAACTACCGTCTTGTTGATAAGTAGTTATCGATATATTTGGTAATCATAAGAGGTGAATAAGACTTAAGGAATGAAAGACGTGTTCACAGTTCAGGTTGATAGTATTGGTTATCCGACTACCTGAATGAGAATACAAATCTGAAGAAAGAGGGACATAAGTATCACCGTACGAGTCTAGTTACCGCTTTGGGTATGTTCTTATGAATCAGAGTGCAGTTATCGTTATTTAGTGGTAATAACGTTAACTGGTCATTTAGTTAATCCTCTAATTAAGGAGTATAATCTGGGAGGATTAATAATTGATCAAAGCTGATAATTAAGAAGCTAGGAGGTCCCATTCTTAGCTTCATAAAGAATACAAGCAAGGCAACAAAAGGGATCCAATCGATTGGGATTTCTTCAAATCGATTGGAGTGTAATCGATTGCCACTTTTGGCAATCAATTGGGATGGAAATTGATTGGACTTTTGTCCAATCGATTGGGCTCTAAGGTCGGTTAGAAAACTTATAAATAGGGAACTTGCGAAACAGAACATAGATTTTCGTCATTCTCAGCTCCCAGAAAGTCCAGACCTCTTTATAAGCATTCTAGACCTTCTTTCTTTCTCTTCTAGGATTCCCACAAGCCCAAGTCTTTCTAGTTCGTATTCGAGAAGATATATGAGTGAAGATTTGCTAGAGTAAGCTGTTGGACATCGTTGGACATTCAAGAGAAGAATTAGGTTCAAGACCATAAGGGTACGTTATCATTTTTACGCATCAATAGGCAACAATAAGAAGTAGATCTCAAATAGTAACAAGTTTTGAACTTTACCTTCTGCTGCTAATTTAATTTTTTTTGAAACACAAATCCTACAATTGGTATCAGAGACACGCTTATTCGAGTCTACTGATGCTTTATGGTATCCAAATTGGATCTACATACTTGTTTTTGCACTTTTCTAAACCTGTTCTTGCACAGATCTATTTCTGCAATAGTTTTGCAGTAGAAAATGGTTGTGGGGAAAGTACTGTGAGAAAAGGGTTCAATCGATTGGACTTTGCATTCAATTGGTTGGGGCCTAATCAATTGCCACTTTTGGCAATCAATTATGTGGTTTTCTCTATGTTATGTTCTCTGTGTTTTGTAAAATTAGTTAAATTAACCTTTTTTTACATCTTCTGGAAAATTCTACAACTTTTTGTAAGCTTTTTATGCCAATCGATTTGGTTACCTTCCAATCGATTGGGATGGAAATCGATTGAACTTTTTGTCGAATCGATTGGCCTCTGGTAGAAAAAATATGTTTTGCTTTAAGTGTTGAAACAGTTTCATAATGAGTTTATGGATAATATAAATCAACTAGGGGTTCCACATGATGCTATATGGTATTATGTGCTTGGATATTTGTTTGTATATCTCTTGCAGGTATGCCTTATCTCTCATGGCAATGTATGATTGCTAGTTTTTAAATTTTATTTAAAGTTTTGGTTTGTTTAAAGGCAATGTAAAGGGGCATTGCATCTTCAGTCCTGTGCATAGAAAAGTTGCAATGGTTTCTCTCGCCTATATTTTATTCAATTTCTTATATCAATTGTAAACATCGAAAGGTCTTGGAAATTGATGAAACCAAGAAGATTGATCTATGAAATATAGAACCATGAGAGATAAAGGCACAATTATCTATCATATTTTCTTTTGTTTTAGTTTTTCATGGTGTTTGTTTATATTATATTTGATATAATGGCTGCATGGATATGAAAATTGTTTTCAAAATAAAAGGAAAAACCTATTTTGACACATTAGTGAATATTTGATATTTATGGGTAATATGGAAAAGCAAATTTCAAAAATCAAAATCATTGTTTTCAAAAATCTAGTGGGAGAGGGATTTATATTTATATAACTCCCATGGTCTTCCATTAACAAGTTCATTGTAAGGTGATGTAATACCCTGTATTTTTGGATGGTATAATAATAAATAAGACTCTACATACTTACCTTGTCCATATTTGAAGTTTTACTTTCAAGCGATTGAACATGTTTTAAGCGATTGAGAATTTCTTTCTTCAATCAATCGAACAAGCGATCGAAACCCTACTGACCTGAATTTATGAGATGGTCCCCACTTCAATTGATGAAACATAGCTGAATCACCTTTAAGCGATCGAAGTCGTATCGATCGATCGAGAATGTCAGAATATATTATCTTCGGTTCACGCAAATATTGCCACTTGCCCCTTTCCTTTCCCTATATATACATATATTTTCGTGTGGGGGGGTTTTTGGAGAAAGAGAGGGTTAGAGAGAGTGTGTGCTTATGTTTATATATATACACACATCCATATATGTATATATATTTATATATATACACACATACACTCTATATATATCATGTGCAAGAGAGAGGAAGACAGAAGCAAAGGAAGGAGAAGAAGAAGAAGATAAGAAAAAAGAGAAAGAAAGGAGACAAAGATAGGGAGAGAGAGAGAGAGAGAGAGAGAGAGAGAGAGGGAGAGAGGAAGAGGCCATTGGAGGAAAGCTTAAAGCTTATGCTTTGCCAAACACTCCCTTGACAATGTTCGATGAGTTCGAAACTCACTCGGTGGCATTGGTACATGTTTTTATAAGTTTTAGGCGTAAATGAATGCACCCAAACACCCCCTAACCAGTCTGGACATTCACTGTCCAGTCTTCAATTGATCGAAGATTCTTCAATCGATCCAACTTTACTTTCTTCAATTGATCGAACATTTCAGTACATGATTGTTTCTTGTTTGTTATAATCCAAACTGTTTAACTGTTCATATGACAATACATGCTTCCATTTTACGATACGGTTGAATAAAGAGATAATGGGACACGGTGGTAAGTGTACTTGCGAGTTACGTATTTGGGGTCAGACGTTAGTAATAAGTACTTCTAATCTAGTTTGATAATCCATTCATTTCAATCAGAGTAGTCAGGCCACACAGGACTATCCATGTATCAGTAGCAGTACAACGACACATAGGTTTGATAAGTTTTGAGATGGTTACGGGAGGCATATATTGTCACAACCTATCCCGCTACGCACGAAAATAGGACACATGGCACGCCATCAAGGCTCATCCAATTCCTTTAAAGTAAAATAGTAGCGAAAATATAAGTTAAATTCATTAAAATTAGAGTTATAAAAAGTTTGTTGCAATTGAAAACTCTAAGAAAAAAACCTTTTGATTGAAAAACAGTGATCCAGTCGACTGACCCGAGACCCAGTCCATTGGAAAGGCAAGACACAAAGACTCTAGAATCTCAGACCTCAATCCATTCGACTGTGTCGGGAGCCCAGTTGACTGTGGTCTCAGAATCCCAGTCGACTAATCCTGTTTGGTCGACTGGTACCCTATTCAAGCTGAACCTCCTATCCTAAAACATAGTCCAGTCGACTGTTTTCTCAACCCAGTCGACTGTCCCTCAACATATTAAAGAAGTGGTTAGTTCAAAACAATGATCCAGTCGACTGTATCAAAAACCAGTCAACTGACCTGTATCATACACTAAGTATTCTGCAGAATTCCATACCATGGTTCTCTAACCCAAATCCAAACCATTCACAACTATAAAACAATGATCCAAAACATGATTGTAAAAGTTTACTACCAATTACAATACTATGAATTTACTCCAAGTTTGACAATTTAAACATATACGAATCCGTATTACATCATTTGGAATAGAATCACAAAAATATAAACAAGTGGTGATTCCCCGGCTTTCCTTGGCCTCACTCTTCTCGCTTCTGCTTTCCCTTTTTTCCTTTCACCTGCAATGGAGTAAGTCTCCACTGCTCAGCTATATGCTGAGTGTACAATCTAAGCAAATGCATATGAGGCAATTTATGCTTTAAATATCTAAATCACATAATTTAGTCTCTGTGGAGAGAGATACGCATTCACCTGGTATTTCGGCAAGTCTTAAATCTTAAACTGCGATGCCAATAGCTAACCAAAGATCACTTAACCATTGCATCCATCTGCTCTGGATGGCCATTTTCCACACCAAACAAGTAGTCATCACTACTATAAACTCTCAAACATGGAGAGGTGTTTCCCGGCATAAAATTAAACCTAACTCCCCTTTGACCCACATAAGCAGTTAGCATGCTCACATAACCATATCACTGTTTATCATCAGAAAGGTTGTGGCAACTAAATCCCCTTCTCTCTCTCTCTCTCTCTCTCTCTCTCTCTCTCTCTCTCTCAAGATATTTGAAGTTTGAGATATTTATGAAATATCTCATCCACTACTATTTATAGGTACAACTCTTGGGAATTACATTTAACTCCCCACGAGTTCTCAAAACATCTAATTAATCCTTGAAACGTCGCGCACGTCCATTTTATTACTTCACGAGTGAAAACTAAAAATTATAAAATTTTTTGTCTAAGTTTCATTTGGGTCCAAAATAAGGGTCCAAAAACTAATCTCTGTGGAATCTCTATACCACCTAATTTTATGCTACGTGTCACTCACGTTCTTACCACAATATTCAAAATTGTCTAAGACTAGATCAAAACTACTGGAACTTATACTACACAGGTATAATTACTATTCATGAAAATAAGGTAAAGTTAAATAATATTTAAATCATATAAATGTCATTTCCTCATGCCAATGCATCATGATTTTATAGATTAATGTGTCCTCACTTGACATTTTCCGTTGACCTCCAGTCAACATCATTACAATTATCAAATAAAATTGATAATTCACAAAATTTCATTTATGCATTTTAGACAAATGATTTTCCCCGGGACGGGTGTGATAACTCACCCCTCCAAAAAGGAAGTTTGTCCCCAAACTTATACCTCATGCATCGAAAAAGGTGCGGATATTCGTTCTTCATCTCTTTCTCATTCTCCCACGTAGCTTCCTCGATCGTGTGAGTACGCCACAATAACTTCACCATTGGAATTGTCTTCGTTCTCAACACATGATCTTTCCGACCTAAAATTTCTACTGGATGCTCTATTAATGTTAAGTCCTCTTGGATTTGCAATGGTTCTGGTATGATGATCTTGCTCGTCTCTGTCATACACCATCTCAACATAGACACATGAAAAACATTATGCACGTACACTAACTCAGATGATAGAGCCAATCGATAAGCCATTGGTCCTACCCTTTCTAGGATCTCAAATGGTCCTATGAATCTTGGGTTAGGCTTTCCTCGATTTCCAAATCAGACTATGCCTTTTGAAGGTGATACTCTCAAGTATACAAAGTCTCCTACTTCAAATGTCATCGGCCGTCGCTTCGAGTTCGCATAGCTCTTAGAACAACTCTGAGCTACCTTAAGTCGCTCTTGGATAAACTTTACCTTCTCAGGGGTCAATTGTATTATCTCAAGTCCTACCAGTCTTCTTTCTCCAAATTCGGTCCAACAAATTGCTAATCGACACTCATGCCCATACAAAGCCTCATGCGGTGCCATTCTAATATTCAATTAGAACCCGTTGTTGCACGCAAACTCAATTATCGGTAAGTGTTTCTCCCAATCACTCCCAAAGTCTAGAACACACAATCTCAACATGTCTTCCAATATCTGAATCATTCACTATGACTGTCTGTCAATCTGAGGATGAAAAGCAGTACTGAAACTTAGCTTTGTACCCATAGATTTGTGCAAACTTTCCCAAAACCTCGACGTAAAACTACTATCACGATCCGATATAATCACGACTGGAACCCCGTATAGTCTTTCAATCTCTTTCACATACAATTCTGCTAACCTTGAAGGATTAGTCGTCTTGATCGGTAGAAAATGAGCTGACTTTGTCAATCTATCAACTATCACCCAAATCTTGTCGGCGATTGTGGAAATCCGGATATAAAATCCATCATAATCTCATCCCATTTCCACTGTGACACTGGTAATGGTTGTAGCAGTCATGTAGGTACTTGTCTTTCTGCCTTAACTTGTTGACATGTTGAATACTCTGAAACATACTTGGCAACTTCCTGCTTCATACCTCTCCACCAAAAGCTCTCGCGTAAGTTTCAGTACATCTTATTCCTTCTCGGATGAACTGAATATCGAGTACTATGTGCTTCCTCTAGGATTCGCTCCTTCAAGTTTTTCACATTCAGTACACATAACCGATTCCCAAGCTTTAGAGTTTCGTGTTCCAATATAAAATTGGATAGCTTTCTCAAAGGTATCTCGTCTCTCATTTTACACAAGGAGTGGTCGTTGAATTGTTCTATCTTGATCTCATCATTAATATTCGGGTGAGTTATGATTACCATCATCAAACTACTATTCGTCTCAGGAATCACATCTAGTTCCAAGCGTTCCATTTCTTTGACTAATTCCTTCTGCTTGGTTAGCTCGTCGGCTAAGTTCCTTGTCGTCTTTCGGCTTAATGTATCGGCTACTACATTAGCCTTTCTCGGATGACACTCTATCGAAAGGTCGTAATCCTTCATCAACTCTAACCATCTTCTCTGTCTCATATTCAAATCTCTTTACGTAAATACGTACTTCAGACTCTTGTGGTTCGTAAAGATCTCACACCTTTTCCCATACAAGCAGTGTCTCTAGATTTTCATAGCATGGATTACCGTGACGAATTCAAGATCATGAGTCAGATAGTTAACCTCATGTATTTTCAACTGTCTCAAAGCGTCCTTGCCACCTTGCATAAGTACACATTCTAAACCCTGATGCGTTGCATCACTATAAATCACAAATCCTTCAGTTTCAGATGGTATTGTCAGCATTGGTGCTCTGGTCAACCGTGACTTCAACTCTTGGAAACTATCTTTACATTCTGAACACCACTCAAAATTAACACCCTTTCTCATCAACTTTGTCATAGGCAGTGAAATCTTAGAGAAATTCTCAATCAAACGGCGGTAATATCCCGCTAATCCTAAGAAACTTCAAATTTTGTGAGGATCAACTGAAATGCCGTTCTTTTCTATTACGTGGCCAAGAAAGGTAACGCTAGACAACTAGAATTCACACTTTTTAAATTTCTTGAATAGTTGTTTCTCTCGCAATCTTTGGAGTATAAGTATCAAATGCTTCTCGTGTTCTACCTCACTTTATCTAAGTAGTCTTTGAAGACTCAATTCATAAGCTCCATGAATGCAGCTAGTGCATTTGTAACTCCAAATGGCATGACTAGGAACTCATAGTATCCGTAGCGCGTTCTGAAAGCTATCTTCTTTACATCTTCCGCTTTTACTTTCAACTGATGATAGCTCGATCTCAAATCTATCATTGAAAACACTTGTGCTCCACAAAGTTGGTCGATTAAGTCATCGATTCTCGACAACGGATACTTATTCTTTATTGTTAACTGATTAATCCTCGATAGTCCACACACATTCTCATTGAATCATCCTTCTTCTTCACAAGCAATACTGGAGCTCCCCACAGCGATATGCTAGGTCGAATGAAACCTTTGTCCAGTGATTCTTGTAGTTGGATTTTCAACTCTTTCAATTCCACAGGTGCCATTCTATACAGTGCTTTCGATACAGGTCTTGAGTCTGGCATTGTCTCAATGGTGAACTCAATCTCTCTTTCAATGAGAACATCTAGCAAGTTGTCGGGAAACACATCTGGGTATTCTCATACTATTCGAATATCTTTTACTTTCAATTCGATCGCCGAAGTATCAATTGCCGAACATAAAATTCCCTGACATCCTTTCCTCAACAATCTACTCGCTCGGATAGTCGAAATCAAATACAGTGGCGGTGTAACCCCACTCCCTTGCAGACAAAAGTTCTCGTACAGCGGTGATCAAAAATTAACTTTTTTCCGTTCACAATCTATCGTAGCTTGGTTAAGAGATAACCAATCCATTCCAAGTATCACATCAAAATGATTCACTACCAATGGTATAAGGTCTATGGTCATTAACTCCTCACCTAGTTTGATCTCATAGTCCTTATACCGTAGACATTACCTTTGGCTTATTAAGGGGTACATCAACGGATAATTCATAACCTAACGGTGCCAATCTAATATTCAAATGTTGAACAAAATCATGCAATACAAATGAATATGTAGATCCTGAATAAGTATGCGTGCTAAGTGTGAAGATACAGGCACCATACCTAAGACCACTGTCTCCTAAGCAACTATATCTCCTAGGATAATCTGAAAGGACCTTCCCTGACGTTTCTCCGTCATTTGTCCCCCATCATTGGTCTGTCTAGGCTTTGAACCACTCGAAGACATAGAATAGCTCCTGGCTGTGGACGCTTCCGCGGGCACTCCATGGATTGGTGTCCAAACATCCCACAATTGTAGCATTTTCCCCTCATATCAGGTGTAGCACTTGCACTGTTAACCCCTTGAGTTTTGTTCTGAAAATTTGTCATAAAACATCGACCATAGCTCCAGCACTTGCACTCCATGTGGTCGGTTGCAAAGTAGACACAATGGTATATTACCTGCCGGCTTTCTAAACCCACTAAAACTAGAATTAGAGCCCCTTACAAACGGCATCTTGAAAGATCCACCATAGCTCCAGTCATTACTCTCGTGGTTCCTCTTCCCTTGTTGACCTTACTGATTTTGTCTCGATCTCTCCCTCCCACTTTCGGCTACGAGTGACGTTTATTGTACTACGGCAACAGTTGAATGTTCATAGGTATCCACCCTTAGGCAGATATTATATCTCAATCCATCCTCGTACTTTCTTGCTCTTTCTTCCTCTGTCAACATAGACCCTTTTTCCAAACCTCAATAAGGCATTGTACTTTGAAGTGTACTCCGTTACAGTCATATCCCCTTATCGAAGATTATCGAATTCTCTCTTCTTCGCATTAAGAGTAGCCCATGGAAAGAATCGATGATTAAACTCCGCTTTGAATCCCTCCCAAGTTATCGGTGCTCCCTGGTCACGATGTTCACCAACCAATTCTGGGCCTCACCCCTGAGTATATTACTAGCGTTCTCAATCTTCAATGCATCGAACATCGGAATAGATCAAAAAATTCTCTCCGTATCCATAATCCAATGCTCTGCGAGCGTTGTGTCAGACGTCCCATGAAATTTTGTTGTCTTTTTTCTTGTAAATTGTTCAGACACAAATCTTACACCCCTATTCTCAGGTAGTGGCAGCACAGCTAGGTACTGGTTCAAATGGAGGCAATGGAGGCAATCGTTCCCTTATATTTCGTATCATATCTCCCATGTTTCCAATCAGTTCTGTCATTTGATTCATTCGTCGAGTATATGGCGATAGATCTTAGTCATCGTCACTCATGATTGTACAATCCTGTAATTCTCAATGCATAAACACTATACCATGTATGATAATCAACAATTCATGTATGTAGAACAACATACATATACATCAAACATCTCTATAATGTATAGATGCATTCTAGAATATATACCACAAACACTTAACACTCCACTCGTCATCGAACGTTCCCAAAGTTTCTTTATCTATAGCTCGGATACCAATAAATGTCATGACCCATCCCGCTACATGCAGAAATAGGACACATGGCATGCCATCAAGGCTCGCCCAATTCCTTTAAAGTAAAATAGCAGCGGAAACATAAGTAAAATTCTTTAAAATTAGAGTTATAAAACGTTTGTTGCAATTGAAAACTCTAAAAAAAATCCTTCTAATTGAAAAATAGTGATCCAGTCGACTAACCAGAGACGCGGTCGATTGGAAAGGCAAGACACAAAGGCTCTACAATCTCAGACCTCAATCCAGTCGACTGTGTTGGGAGCCCAGTCGACTACAGTCTCAGAATCCGAGTCAACTGATGTTCTGATTGACTGGTACCCTATTCAAGCAGAACATCTTATCCCAGAACATAGTTCAGTCGACTGTTTTCTCGACCCACTCAAATGTCCCTCACCATATTAAAGCAGTGGTTAGTTCAAAACAGTGATCTAGTCGACTGTATCAAAAACCAGTAGACTGATCTGTATCAGTACACTAAGTAATCTGCAGAATTCCATACTATGGTTCTCTAATCCAAATCCAAACCACTCACAACTATAACACAATGATCCAAAACATGATTGTAAAAGTTTACTACCGATTACAATACTATGAATCTACTCCAAGTTTATATACAAATCCGTATTACATCATTTAAAATAGAATCACAAAAATATAAACAAGTGGTGATTCCCCGGCTTTCCTTGGCCTCACTCTTCTCGCTTCTTATTTCCCTTTTTCCTTTCACCTGTAATGGATCTCCACTACTCAACTGTATACTGAGTGTACAATTCTAAGCAAATGCATATGAGGCAATTCATGCTTTAAACATCTAAATCACATAATTTAGTCTCTGGGGAGAGAGATACGCATTCACCCGCACTACAAGGAAAAGTGCTTTTTATGTCACTTTTAAAATTGCATTTATGTCACTTTTATTTCGAGTGACATAATTATTTGTCACCCGAGCTTTTTATGTCACTTTTTAATTTTTTATGTCAGTTTTTAAAAAAAAGTGACATAAATATTAAAGTATTCATGTCAATTTTTTTAAAGTGACATAAATACTACAATTTTTATGTCAATTTTTTAAAAAGAGACATAAATAATGGTATTTTTTAGGTCATTTTTGACAAAAACCGATATAAATATGTTCATATTAAAAAAGTGACATAAATAAATATACGATGGCAATTTTATAAATAAAATGAGGAGTTTATTTCAAACCCTAGCCTCCATCCTCACTATTTTTTACATTCGTTGTTTCAGAGACGTAGGAGATGGCGACTCTTGATTGCTACCATCAGCATCAACATCAACAAGGCGGCCACCACCATCATCAACAACACCACGCCACCACCATCATCGTTGCAGAACCGATACCACCACCATCATGTCACTCAACTTTTATATGTGGGTAAATCTCTCTCTTTCTGTCAAGTTCTTTCTTTCTCTCTCTCTCTCTCTCTATAGATCAAAGCCCTAATTTGCAGATGGAAGCTCTTTGCGTCTTTGGTCGAAGCTCTAATCTGCAGATCGAAGCACCGCCGCCGCCGCCTTAAACTACCACCCCACATAGCGCCTCCTACCACCACCACCATTGTACCACTATCGCCTCCTACCACCACCACTACAACGCCGTCTCCTCTTACCAGTGCTCTCTCTCTCTCTCTCTCTTGCTCTCTCTACATACACACACATATACATATATAGAACTATATCAATTAATTATTCTGACAATGATATTCTTATGCAAGTATATTGTGGTTTTTTAAGTTATTTTATTGATATTATTCGGTAATGCTATAGTATATTGGTTCATTTCTTCTTGGTGCTCATTTGTTGTAAACAAAAAGCGATATACTAATTTTTTATGACTGCATATACTATTGTGACATGATTTCAACAACTTACAATCATTGCAGATTTGTTGTAGATTCAAACTAGAATGCTTAAGATTTGATTCTTGTTATGATTTTTTTTAATTTGTTTTTTATACCCAACAACTGGGAAAAGTACACCACTTTATCAACTAAAATTCTACTCATCCATTGGGGTTGAGGGAACATCTGTAGCAACCTGTATTTTCGCGCCCCTAATATTAAATAAGAAATATCAATTTTTATTTATTTACTATATGTTAATTGTAGTTGTGGTATAATATAAATAAGTTAATATAAATGCTATGTTGTGAAATGTAAATGCAATGCCATTTTATTTTACTATTGTGTATTTTAATTAGCTATGAGATTATTTCCATAAATGATTAACACATATGCTGATTAATTCTAATTACATGGCTTTAATTGTGTGATCCCTTAGTAATTTTAATTGGAATAATATTATTTAGACTGCGCCCCTAAGTTACCCTATAACTTCGGATTAAAATCATTAATAAAATATTAATCACGTTAATTATATTTTTGGTCCCTAATATTTATTTGGGGTATTTTCCTAGACTACCCGGGCCAACCTAGCTGGACTAACTGAACCAAACTAATTAACGAACTAATTGTATTATTCTGATTTGATGACATCAGTCATACACTTGTGTTATCTTCATTCACTCAATTCGTTTTGCAACTTGCTAAATGACTCAAACACTAATTACTTCTCCTATATGTATGTTCACACTTTGTAAACTAACACACACACATTTTGCAAGCATAAGCATTACTCTCAGCACATATCTCACAAAGCTATACACACATAACAGTCTTGTACTTCCAAGAAATTCAAACTCTCAATCTCCATTTGTTCCCTCTCTCTCTCTCTCTCTCTCTCTCTCTCTCTCTCTCTCTCTCGGATACACACACACACACACACACACACATATAGCTTCCATTGATTTCATAAGTTTCCATTACTCTCTCTCAAATCACAAGCACCCAATCACATATACATTCTGGAAACTAGATGAAAAGAAAGAAAAATAGAAAGAGAAGTCTCACAGTAAGCTTTCAAAGCTTCAAAGAGGCCATAACTTATATTACGGAAATTCCGTCTTTCTTTGGCAAGTCACGCCACTCAATCTAAAGACTGGTGAGTCTCTCAAACTCACTTATAATGTAATATTAGTCATTGCGTACAAGCCTGGGGTATCAATTTTTTAGATACTAGTATATATATATATATATAGTTTTGAAGGTACAAAAATGGTGGTCTCACCAAACTCAAACAAAATGATTTATGTAAATTGGAAATGGAAGATTATAACTCCAATAAGCTCTGTTTTGAATATTAGACCTTAATTTGTAACAGTTGCGACGTACGGTCAAAATGAAGTTTTGACGGCTCTCGGATTTGCATCAATAAGTAGAGATACATTAGGAATTGGAAAACAAGACTTATATATTCATAATCTACGTTGAAAAACAAAGAGGATGGTATATTACACATGCTGTATCATTTCATTTCATAAAACTCGTATATGCTCTGCACTGTACGGTCCTGGAGAAGAGGACGACCCGTGACCGGTCGCGAAACATACCCAGGACTGGTCCCGACCATGACCGGTCCCGCATAAGTATCAGGACCAGTTGCGACCATGACCGGTCCTAGTAAAAGACTAGGACCAGTCCCGCGCCTCTGTGACAGAATGATCTATTTCACTAGGCAGTTTTCCAGTTTCACTAAATAGTGCTTTCACTGCATGTTAATTCCATTCATGACATTTAAGTAAATCATTTCTCCCTTCCATTTATTATTTTATTTAAGTCATTAATGTAATTAATGTAATAAACGAAATACCCCCCATTTGGATTCAATAAAAATACTTTCAAAAATCAATTCCTTATAGATAAAAAGTTAACTTTCCCTTCAAAGGCAAAATTACCAAATTTTGCACAGTTTATGATATTGGAGCATTATTTTTACCATTCCCTTCCTTTTAAAAATTCTTAAAAATCATATTTGATATATGGGGATATAGATGACCTATTTGCGGGACTTTTAAACTCTTGAATCGAAAATCTTATTTCGACTATACTTGGCCGTTTTGGCCATTCTTGGTCAGCGGTTGACTTTTCTAGACTAAGTTGTTTAGTTTGTAAAATTAATATTTTTATTAGCTCTGATACTTTATATATAGGAATCCATCACTCTGATTTCCATTTGCAGTAATCAAGATATAAATAGATCTACTGCCATATTAAAGAAAAATAGAAATCGCTCTGATACCTTCTATAAAGAAAATGCAAAAAGAAAGATTTAAGTCATATCGCTCTGATACCGTTATAGAAAAATATATAAAGAGAGAACGAGTCATGCGCCCGCTCTGATACCTTTATATAATGAGAAAATGAATGAGTTACACATTTGCATAGTCGAGTTGGCATGTTTGAAAGGGGTCGTCTGGTCAGCATATATGTTGTGACATGTGTGTAAAGGGAAAATGTCTTGGGACGAGTAACCTTAATTATCCCAGGCCGCTTTTGATATGGTCGATTAATTAAGAAGGATTGAGCCCAGGCCGCTTCAGATACGGTAGGCCAGTAAGAGTCTTGTGATAGCCTTAATTATTCCAGACCACTGTAGCTATGGTAGATTAATTAAGAGGGGTGAGCCCAAGCCGCTTTTGATAAGGTAGGTCAGTCATGTGGTAGCCTTAATTATTCCAGGCCGTTTCAGATACGGTATATTAATGAAAGTATTCCACCAATTATTATTTTAACCTTAAATGTCTAGGTACGTCCAGGCCACCCTAAATACGGCAGACATATTGACAGACCTTCTAAATTAACGGCATTGCGCCGGATGGTTCTAGGTGGACCGGATGAGTCAAGAGATTGTGATCGAGATAAAAGAGTATGTAAGATGAGATGTTTTCATTGTTCATGCACGGTCTTAAATATTCATTACTCACACTATTATTAATGAATATCATGCGATGACTGGAATAATGGATTGACTGTACTCTAAGGTATTGAACAATAATCATAACTACTAATGTACTTTTATATACATTGATTGTTTGTTCATTATACTCACTCAGCTTTCATTAGCTGATGACTTTATTTTGTCGTGGACATTCAAAATGTTCAGGAAATAGTTATGCAGGATAATATGATTATGCCAGCTAGAGAAGCATGCAGCGTTACTTTTATAATTTAATAAAGTTGTAGGTGGACCGAATGAGTCAAGAGATTGTGATCAAGATAAAAGAGTCAGTAAGATGAGATGGTTTCATTGTTCATGCACGGTCTTAAATATTCATTACTCACACTATTATTAATGAATATCATGCGATGACTGGAATAATGGATTAACTGTACTCTAAGGTACTAAACAATAATCATAACTGCTAATGTACTTTTATATACATTGATTGTTTGTTCGTTATACTCACTCAACTTTCATTAGCTGATGACTTTATTTTGTCGTGGACATTCAAAATGTTCAGGAAATAGTTATGCAGGATAATATGATTATGCCAGCTAGAGAAGCCTGCAGTGTTACTTTTATAATTTAATAAAGTCGTAATAAGGATATGGATAATGTTTTTAATTTGAATAAGGTAGTTCTGCCTTAAGGATATTTTATTTAAGGACAATCTAATATTGTTT
This sequence comes from Hydrangea macrophylla, assembly GCA_033977485.1. NCBI lineage: Eukaryota > Viridiplantae > Streptophyta > Magnoliopsida > Cornales > Hydrangeaceae > Hydrangea > Hydrangea macrophylla. Next base: position 65,859,584 of record CM066990.1, on the reverse strand, counting down.
GATGTTGTAATATGTTTATTATTATCTTCCTTGTTGCTTTATATACTTTGTTTTCTGGTACATGTTAAGCTAAGTACAGAACAAGCGATCCATCACCTGTCATGACCTACGAGTCCAAAACGGAAATGAAATGTTTTCCTTAATTTGCTACGCTGGGGTGTGACAACATCTGCACTTGTTTGGGATGAATATCACTTTGGAATCAAAGAAAGAATAATAAAAATTATAGCAGTGTAAACTACCAGGTAGCCCTTTTGTGGTATGCAAAATGTACAGTTATATACTTTTTGGAACCAGGGGTTCACTAGAAAATGAAGTACCCATGCTTCATAGCCTCCTGCAGCAGTTGGCATTTCTCTCTTAGCAAACACTATATAGGACAGCACGAACTCTGCAGATCTACTTGTTCTAGACAAAGTTAGGAGAAAATTGAAAATGTTTAGGACGAGTCTACCATTTAAGTTTGAGGACTTACATAGTTAGATTTAATTTTTGACATTTATAGTTCTCATGGATGTATTAAGATCCATATTGGTAAGCATAATTATAATTTTCAATTTTTTTGTGTATAAACTATAAAGATAGGACATGCTTATTTTGTTGGAAGGAGCAGATGTTTAGTTGTAAGCTTAGTACTTATTTTTTTTCTATAAAATTTAATTTTCATGAATATCGACAACAATCATGGATCTTTTTATTTGGGTTTTAATTTACCCATAGACATGATTAGCGCCAGTCCGTGTAAGTTACACTCACCTATTCTTTGCTCTTAGCTTCATATTCATGGTATGTCTATCCTACACATGTTGGCTGCTTAATTACTTAAATAATCACTGGGCCTTAGGGCACAGTACTATACTTATTGGTCTTGTTCAAGCATAGTTGAGAGAATGCTGCTAGTGATCACATTACTTTACTTATTGGTCAGAAGAAATTTCATTGGATAGTACACTCACAAATCTCCAGAATGCTTAATCATAGTCATAGCTAGGTTGGCTTGGGAATTCAAGGCAAATTGTTTGACTTTATTCCCTAAATAAATTTCTTTCTGATTATAATGTAAGTCCTCTAAATATAGGAACATTTTTAAAATGTCAAGTTAATTTAACAGTTTAACTGAACTTGATAGTTCATATAGACAAATTTTTGCAAGCTACTTTTTGTTGAAGAAAGGGTTTCAGTACGTACTATCAGTCGTTGATACATATTTAACTTCTGGGAGTCAATATGCTATGCTGCATTTGATTGATGACTAAAACAAGTGACAGAGTAGTATTATAAAGGGTAATCCCAGTGCATGAGTTTCCCAACTTGCGGAGTCAATCCATTAATGAATTATATGCCAGGTTTAGTTCATTATTTTTGATAGCACTAATAGAAATTTGGAATTCGGAGAAAAACAGTTGCAACTTTTATCATACATGAAGGACAAACTTGATTTATGATGCACAACAATTCTATAAAAAAAAAAAACCAAAATTTTCTTATGTTTCCTTTGTATTATTCTTATACTTACAATCTTCTCTGCAAGTGTGCATCATTCATAGTTTCATCTGGAAAACAACATTGATGCAATAAATATAAATTAGCTGCTAATATCTAATGATTGGCCATTGTTTGACTTGTTATATTTTTTCTTTGTTTGCAGATGACTGTTTATAGCTAAGGCACACTATACATCAATATTTAGAGAGAGAGAGATGATATCTTTAGAGATATGAGAGAGGAACAATAACATCAAGAAGATGATTACCCAAAAGAAAATGGAGTGTACTTGGGGGGGCTGGACTCTATGGGCACTCCTAATGAGGTAAGCAGCTCATGATTTTTTTTTTGGATAATGAGGACAGATTTGAGCATCACTGCCAAATCAAATTCTAGTTTCATATATACTTTCATCATGAGAGAGAAAATAGAACCCATTTAATTGCATGATAAGAAAAGGAAAATCTCATGATGGTAGTGTCAAAATCAAACAAATAAAGAGTATCCATAGCTTTTTCCTTTTCTAATGGCCATTTTTTTTGGTTAAAGTGAAATCCAATCACTTCAAAGAGCTTTCTTCAGTATGGTATAACTATTATTTCCTTATGACGGGTCCTAAATGTTGGTTGATCTTCGTAGAGTAGAGAAAGTATTGAGCCTTTTATTTCCTTATGACACTATTTGCTGGGCAAGTAATTCACCAAATCAGGGAATTGATGAACTTCCATGGGTTTTCAGATTCTAAGATTGCTAGCGGTGAAGTTTCTAAAGGTAGGTCTAAGTCAATTCCTCCAAACTTCAATGTTTTTGTGGATTATTTCAAGTTAAATTCTTTAATCTATGTAGGGTATGATATGGGAAACAAGAATTGCAGAGACATATGTGATGACACATGGTTTGATTTGGTACTTCAAGGAATGGAGTTCAACACACGGAATGTTTGCAATTAATATATATTGATATTTTATTTTTATGACTTAGAGAATTATACCAAACAATTTTGTAGATTAAATTAAATTATTCTTCTTTTAAATTCCAATTCAATGATTTTATAGTTTCTTCTCAATGCGTGTTCATATATTTGTGGTAACTTGTCAATATATTTTCCCCAACCTGCGTATGATATCCTTGAAATTATAATTGTTGTGATTGATTCATAATTAGATGGCTAATTTCCTTTGTTGCTTCACCAATGGTAAATGTATGACAAGACAAAAATTGTTGGAAAAGTGCGAGAGAATAATGAAGAGAAGGAAGATGCTATTTCATGCTGTTCTTCAGGGCTTGTCTTGAGGCTGCACTGGTAGATAACACACAGCAAGAAATCTTTTTAATGTGTAGATGCTGACAAAATAAATACCTGCAGCCAGCAGCATGCCCTGCTGAAGCTAGCTTTGAAGGTGCTGTTGCACTTAATTTTTAGTTAGGTAAAAACCTTAGTCCGTTACGTATACAATATATGGTTTTATAATTTGTTAATGAGACATACTTACCTGGCTGTGAGTGGAGTATAAACCTATAAAAAGACATCTTTTGTTGGCGTAGCCTTCTTTAAGAGATAAATCAAGTGATAAGTTTTAATAGTGGATTGACATTGGACAACAATAGTGAGATATGAAACTTTTCCCCGTTGAACTAACCTTAAATGGCTACTTTTGCAGCATGCATATAATCTGAACATTATGCTGCAATTGTAATCCTTTTTAATACTTCACTGTCTAATGGTTTCTATAATTTATTTAATAGGACATGGAGGCTGACAGAATGACGAATTAGACGAGAGTGCATTCGTGGAACAAATTTACATAGGTGAGCGAACAAGTATAAAAATTATTAGCTTCCAACCGCAGAGCAGATACCAAATGGACTAGCCTGAAATGGGTCATTAGGAGTACTGCTCTGCTTTTTTTCTTTTTCATTAATGTGTTAATAAATGGTATTTAAGCAAGATGCCTTGCTGCTGGAAATATTTTGGGAGGTACGCAACTTTAAAAAATGGAAAATGGTGCACAGCCATTTTCTGGACAAGAGATAAATTTATGTACATGTAGTATATAACAATTAGAGAAAATGGTAGTGGTTTATAGGATGTTGCCAATTGTTCAGCGAATACACTGGTCATGTTGGTTGTGTTGCCAAGATCAACCTTCTTCTCCTTTAGACAAAGTTTGTGTTCTTCGTTGTGGAATTCCTACAGGTTAGGGGAAATAGCTATTAATTCGGTTCCTATACACTTATATGAATTAGTGTCATTTGTATTAATGAGAACTTAGTTTCGTCACGAGGTTCTTGGCGCCACCTTGAATGTTGCAAAACCAAAGAAGGGTTCGACAGTGACAACTTTTGGATTGGGAGCTATTGGCCTTGCTGTGAGTTTCTCTTTATTAAATATAGTTAGTAGTTTGAGTATTAATTCACTGATTATGCTGCCAATGAAAATTAAATTGTGGTGGATTTTCTTGACTAGGTCGCTGAAGGGGCTAGAATTGTTGTTTTTGCAGCATGTTGCTTCAATTTGAACAGGGACTCAAAGAGAGGTAATCTCTCAGTTTTTAAACTAATAACAGATGGAATAGCTTAATTATCAAATCCTAAGAGTAAATAAACTCTAAAAATAAAAAAACAGTCTAGAGGGGCTTACTTTCAAAAGTCAATGGGTTAGTTTTATTAATGATTGGGTTCGTTTGACTTTGGTTTCATGGGTTAGAATTAATTTATATTTTTTTTTCTTTGCTCAGTTTCAAGTAAGTGGTTTTAATTGTTTGATGTTTGGACTTTGGAGATACATTTTTTGTATGATGTGAAGTTTTATCAGATGCATTCCCTCCCTTTCCAAAATCCCTTGGTTGCTATTTACCATTTTGGTTAGCTTACTGGTTGATACTCATACTGCTAGACTTGGAATACTTCTTTCTCTTTTCTGCACTTTTTTTCCCCTGTTCTTCTTATGGTTACAAAAACTAAGTGGTTACTTTTCTGTTTTCAGAGCTTGGCAACTGTAGAATTCTGCAATACTTCTTTAGTTAGTCTTTCCCTTACTGATTGCCGAGCTGTTACTTCACTTGAACTCACATGCCCTTATCTTGAGCAAAGTTTCTTTGGATGGCTGTGATCATCTTGAAAAGGCATCAATTTCTCTTGTAAGTGAAACAATCCAGCCTTTTAAATTTTAGGCTTTGTTTGGTTCATGGATTTAGCGAGGGAAAAGTAAAGAAAACATAGAGTAAACCATTTTTCTTTGTTTGGTTAATAAGGAAAATGATAAGGAACATAGTAAGGAAAAGAAAATAAGTTGAGAAAAAAATTGAACAATTTGAATTTTGTGAGTCGTTTTCGTTCCTTTTTTCTACTTTATAATTATAATTTGAAATTAAATGTTGTTTAAGCATGGATGAAGATATAAGGAAAGACTCCAGGGAATTAGTTTTCCTTTCCCTACAATGAATCCACATATCAAACAAAGCCTTACTAGTATTGCTGAAGCATGTTTAATTCTTCCTAATTGATTTGAATCCAATAGTTAATGGTAAAGAGTAATGCTATGCTTCTATGGTATGGCTCCAAAATTTGTATCACAATCCCAACACATGGCAGTGGGACGACGGACCACTTTAACATCCTTGACTAAAAATAAAGTGGCCCCACTGTTACATACGTTGAGAATCACATTTGGGCAGTACAACACTACTCTTTGGTTATTTTTTAGATTGGCAGGCTCAATATGTAGGTTTTTTTCCCCCCTCTCTCTCTCTCTCTCAAGTAACAAATTCATCTTGAAATGGCAGTGAGAGCATTTTTGCTCATCCAACATTTGCTCACACATTGCTCACTCAAGCACCCCATTGGGATACTTTGGTATTAGAAGATGTTTGCAAAAGAACTTTGCATAAGATTAGGCAAACACTTATATTTTCATATTCTTTGAAAAGGCACGATTTGTGCATTATCAAACTTGGATCTAACAGATGATGATGGTACCACTTAAATTTCATGGTCCTATTCGCACATCATATTTGTTGCACTATTCATTTTTTATCCACGAATATCCTGGCCTTTCCAAGTAGGTGTTTTTCAATATTTCTCAGTCTACTAGGAGCTGAGTTTATTTCTAAAGTGCAGTGCTTACTAGCTTTGCTTTTGCTTGCATTGGTGATTGTTAAGGTTGTGTTTGATTGAGAGTAATTGGTTGTATTAAACTATTATTTGCTTTTGAAATTTTGAAAATACAAAATTAGAAATTACTTTAGTAGGTGGAAGCAATCTAGCAGATGTTGTTATAGTTTTTTCTTATGTGGTCAATGGTAGGTTTTAAATAGTTTTAACATTGAATAATATTACGATTCTTAGATTTGATCCCCAAGTTTGTTTTTCAAATATTGTAACAGTTGAATGTATATTGTGTATATAAGGCTGACTTGCAATACCAACATTCTGTTACCCTTAATAACTTTTTTTCATACTCGTATTTACTTCACTCAACAGGAACTCCTTAAACACCTCTACAATGAATAATAACATATTCCAATAATTTTGCAATGGTAGTTTACGAATATTTCACGTGCACGTGCTTTCCACTAGTATATGTATATGCTCATAAATTTTAAATGCTATGTTTACTACACGTAGATAGAAAATTGTTCAGCTTTATTTATTTTTTATTTTCATATTCTGAAATTTTAAACTCTTTGTCAATAGCCTGTATCATGGTGATTGGTCACTGAGTTTTTTATATGCAAAATTTTATATTCTCTTTTATAAGTTCTACCACATTGAGACATAGTTTGTGAGTCCTGAGGTAGATAGACTCAATTTTATTGTACGACTTTAACTGATTTGCTCTTTTTCCCTGCAGCACTGGGAAGGCTTAATTGAATTGATAGGTTCTGAATCTAGGACTGCTGGGGGTCTTGAGTTTCTGCACAAATATACTCTCATTTGTTCTTTAGTTCTGCGAAATTTATGAAATACTGGTCGTCGATTTCTACTTTTTTCTTTATTTTGATCTCAATTGTTCGTATTGGGTGTTGCTCAGGTATAGAGATTTCAAAAGATCTCTTCAGCTGGTTCATGTAGCAATTGCTATCGATGCTGCTTGGGAAGCTGATGAATCTCTATTATTTCTTTCTTTGTTGCTTTCATAGTTTTGTTAGTACTTTTTGATGAATATAGCATGTATATATGTTATTAGCTTAGCACTAGTACGTGGATCGATTGTATACATGTTTTGTTCATTCCAATTAATTGGTTAATATTGAGATGAATCGATGAAATTTAGTGGTTGAGATAGATTATTGAGTTGGATTTAATTTTGTATAGGGTGGTATTATTTTTACAGGGACGTATTGAATCAGTATTAGTTAAACCATTTATGTCGTTTTTAAGAAAATTGGCATAACTAATTACACATTTATGTCACTTTTATCAAGTATTTATGTCACTTTAAAAGTTTTTATGTCACTTTTAAAATATTTATGTCACTTTTAAGACTTAGATGTAATAATTTGGTTGGTATTTATGCCACTTTTCTACTTTTATGTCATTTTAGGTTAAAAGTGACAAATAAAATGGTATTTATGTCACTTTTTGTTAACATATGTTTTGGTTTTATGAACATTTATTTCACTTTTAAAATCATTTATGTCACCCCCATTTATGTCACTTTCTACTGGAAAAAAAAGTGACATTAATACCTGTTTATGTCACTTTTTAAGTGACATAAAAAGCCTTTTTCCTTGAAGTGCCGGTATATAGGCAAGTCTAAAATCTTAAACCGCAATGCCAATGGCTAGCCAAAGATCACTCAACCATTGCATCCATCTGCTCTAGCTGGCCACTTCCCACACCAAGCATGTAGTTGCCACTACTATAAACTCTCAAACACCAAGAGGCATACCCCAGCATGAAATTATACCAAACTCCCCTTTGACCGACATAAGCAGTTAGCATGCTCACATAACTATATTACCATGCTTTTCAATACGTATTCGTTAAATTTAATGAGCCTACTTTAACACATGAGTTTTGCCCAGATCACAATTCATACACAATATTTAAAATATCCAAAATTCCCTATATTACATAGGTTAAGAGTTCATACCTTGCGAGATTGTCTAAAACTTCAGGGAAAATACCAGGGGACCAATTAATCGTCGGATCTCCGATCTCAACTGTTTCCTACAAGTATTTACCTAAAATTAACTTTTTTGAAAAAATTTTGCCAAACGAGGCCTAAGAGGTATCAAAATGAAGCTCTTACCTTGCGGAATCCAAATAAGAAATTTGGTGAAAAACTGACGGACGAACGGTCGCCGTTTGTCATCGGAAAGGTCGTGGCACCTAAATCCCCTTCTCTCTCTCTCTCTCTCAAGATATTTGAAGTTTGAGATATTTATGAAATATCTCATCCACTACTATTTATAGGCACAACTCTCAGGAATTACATTTAACTCCCCAAGAGTTCCCAAAACTTTTAATTAATCCTTGTAACGTCGCACACGTACATTTTATTACTTCACGGGTGAAAACTATAAAGTATAAAAGTTTTCGTCTAAGTTTCATTTGGGTTCGAAATAAGGGTCCAAAAACTAATCTCTGTGGAATCTCTATACCACCTACTTTTTATGCAACGTGTCACACACATTCTTACCACAATATTCAAAATAATCTAAGACTAGATCAAAACTGCTAGAAATTATACTACATAGGATTAATTACTATTCATGAAAATTAGGTAAAGTCAAATAACATTTAAATCATATAAATGTCATTTCCTCATGCCAATACATCATGATTTTACAGATTACCGTATCCTCACTTGACACTTTCTGTTGACCTCCAGTCAACCTCATCACAATTATCAAATAACATTAATAATTCACAAAATTTCATTTATCCATTTTAGACAAATGATTTTCCCCAGGACGAGTATGACATATATTCTCTAACGCGGTAGACAAACGAATATGTCTATGACATGTGATGGCTGAGCTGAGAATATATCAATATCGATAAGTCGTGACTATAGAATTGATGTGTCTTTGCGTAGAGTGTTAAATCCCTGACATGCAGTGGACTATGCATATGTCCTTAAAAGCGAGGGATGGACTGGCGTGGTGTCTATGACTTGCGATACACGCGGTAGATTGCCTCTATAACTTGCGGTGTTACATAGAAGATGGTATCTATGAGTTGCAATGATACGGTTGATCAAGCATTGGTGCATCCAGGAATATTACAATCAAGTCTTTCATTGATGAGTCTGATATTCTAAGTTCGGGTATAAAGACGTAAGTAAACCGATTAATGGGATTGGGAATGAAAGAGATAAAGATATTACTAGTAGAACTATATATTATGACCTTCATAACTGGTAACTACATTATACCTATGATACAGTGCTAGTTTCTATTCCCTCAGCTTTCATTAAGCTGATGGCATTTCTGCCTTGACATCACTGTCCAGACTACCCTGTTCCTAACCACGCAGGTGATGATCACTACCAGAATGATTACTACATGGATAAGGGCTATGTTGAGGATGGACCAAAAGTAGAAGGTGATGTTGGGCAAGACTACTACGCTAACAACTACCCCTACGCCAACTAGAGTTGAAGATTGATGATTAGTTTTATATTCCTGTTGAACTTATATATAATTGGTACATGGGCATATGTTGCTTCCAGACCTTGTATATTCATGTAGCGCACTCTGATGATGTTGTAATAATTAGAATGGTTGTAACATTTTCAATTTACATATAATATTATTCTCTTATCTTGTCGGACTAGTACTGTGTGGTGTGGAAAATTTAGTGACTTTCATCCGTCATTCCCTATGGACAAAAAAAGAAATTTAGTTTTCTCAATTTTTGCTATTCCGGGGGGGTGATAGGATTTTTGGTATTAGAGCTTTAGGTTGATAATTTCTGTCACTAATGGTTCCACACCATCTTGTCCTAGCATGTTAAGATCCCTGAGATGAGATATTCTAAGATAAGTTCATCCTTCTAACAATAGATAGTTTCTTTGTAGGTTAGTATAGATCCAAAGTTCTATAAGTTTGTGGCTGATGCTTATGGAGGGCATGTGATCCATGGGCATACCGTGGAACCAGCTAACCTGGAGTTTTACCATGGGTGCATACACCAGATAGCTGGTCAGTGTCTAGAAGAGGCTATATGGAAGGCTCTTTATGTGACCAGGAAGACTCACCCTACAGAGATGTGTATGGATGCTTACCATTCAGCGAGGATTGGTAGGGATATTTATTAGGAGATTACTTGGTTGATCCAGAGTAAGTTGAAGATGGATGCGATCGAGTTGTGAACTATTTTGACAGGACACATTTTGCCAGCACCTACAGTACAGCATCATCGATACCCAATGTACCAGTCCTAAAGCTGCATGATCGGCCTGATGATCTAAATCAAGATCCAGTGCCACAGCCAGAGCTGATTCCAGATGACGAGAAGCCAAAGGATGAGCCTAAGGAGCCAGAGTATGCACTAGTAAATGACCCAGAGGATGATCTAGAGGATCCCGAGCTAGCCAATATGGATGACACAACTGAGGAGGATGTGGTAGTTCTGGAGGATGATATAGTGATAGGAGATGATGAGGTGGTTGAGGTAACCGAGAAGGATGATCCTGGTGAGGAGATCGTTGCACCTGAGATACCTGTGGTACTTGTATTACTAGCAGGACCCATAGTGCATATGGTAGCCATTACCAATATGGCAGCAGAGTGGGTAGCAAAGATAGTTACATAGCCAGAGGGATTTATTGTGGGATAGGCTGAGCTAGTAGAGGCTATGGTCATTGTTTGGGGATTTACATAGATTATCGCTGATATCGCTGAGCCAATATTCGGTATTGAGGATATGGACGTTGATGAGGTGATGGTGGAGGATTGGGACATAGGAGTGTTAGTTAGAGGTCTCGCTGCTCTAGCAGAGGATGATCCACCTATAGAGATGGACATTGCATCCGAGGATAAGGCACCACTAGCAGGATCAGATGCTGATGACTTTTGAGTCAGGATCTGCAGGGTTTAGATTTTTGTTAGTTTTATCAGGACATGTTGTCCACATGATTTTTAGGAGCTTGAGAGATAGCTATTTGACCATAGCTTTGTATGATACTTACCACTAGTAATAGTGTTGCATAGCTGATCTTAGTACTATAATAGTTATGTCCCATGTGGTTCATAGTTTGTCTAGTGTGTACTATGCAGTACATCTTTTGATATATATATATGAGCAGTACTTTTGATATATTGACGGTATGATTGAGTTGATATATGCTGATCGGTTAAACTGTTAGTTCTTACTGCTTATCTCTCTATCTTGATTTTGTTTCTTCGAGAAGACTTTAAGCTAATCGATAGGTCCCTTGTAGGTACACTTTACACAAGATCACTATGGTTTTACCTAGAAGGAATCCACCGTGACTTGGAGCACCTATTCCTGAGGGAATGAATCCAACAGGTGTTTTTGAGGCATTTATACAGAGGATGGAGCATGTAGGTGACACCTATAACCATGCTAACAATCAACGACATGTCCAACCACTGGTTGCACCATTTCTGCCAAGAAAGACCATAGATAAACTACTTAAACATTTTCGTGGATTACATCCAGAGAAGTTTGATGGGTAAATCGAGCCATGGAGAGCTGAGCAATCGACAAGGGAGATGGAACTGATATTCGAAGCTTTGGAGTGTAACGAGCAGGATATGCGCCGTTATGGATATCGCAATTTTTCCTACCCACAGCTTTTTAAATTTCTTCAAAATTCAAATCACGAGTCGCCACTTAATTTTTAAAAGGAAAAATAAGAAACCATTTGAAGCAAACCGATCTTTTAGGAAACCAGAGATTTCTAGTTCTGGGGATTATGGAATGAGAGGGGAAGGAGTCCGGCAGACTAAAACACCCCCTCTCATCCTATCTCACGATAGGCCTCTACTCAATATCCTTTTAATCGAATTATTAATCTAAATGTGCTCTCAACTAATACATATGTATAAATATACATTACAAAAGCATGTCTAAAGGGTACAAGATTGCAAATGATAAATATCATTCAAAACCACATAATTCAATTAGCAAGCAATATGATATGCAATAAGGAACAAAAGAACTTATCCGGGATCCGGCCGCGAATATTAAACGTGCAATGCATGCAAATAAATAAAACCTAGGAAAAGAGTCTCTAATCCATATATACAAGTAAAGCAAGTCCTAATTCTAAGGTGTCGCGCCTGGAGTCGAAAAATCAATTAAAATCAAAGAATACAACTAGAAAGGGGTTGATAAATCGTACCTCAATAGCGCTACAAAATAGAGGGTTAATCCACGTACCTTAATCAAGATAGAGTATGCAATTCCAAATGACAATCTCAAACTTCTAGCTTAAATCTATCAAGTATGAGAGAATGGACGTAATCATGGATTCCTTCTAATTAGTTGGAAATGCATCACTTCTATAGATATACAAGTCTCAACTAGGAGCCAATGTAATGTCCATATAGAAGTGGTGTAGTCCCAACATGGTCATAAGGAACCCACAATTAGGTTTTACTAAATTCAGTCCTAACACAAAATGAATTCTAATTACAAGTATTAACCTACGTGGATGAATGCATATAGATATATAAACATGATCAAGGATAAGCTATGAATTATTCATTAATTTGGATCACTTAACCTTTGTATTTAAGTTTAATTGATCATTATTAAAACGTGGTTTGAGCCCTTGGTCATAGAAAAGTCATTTGGACCATTATTTACAAAGTTGGTCAAATCTGTCATAAAATTCTGAAAATTACAGAGAGCAGACCAGAAATTAAAGGAAAGAAAAAGCATGCTTCCCATGGTTTGATGTTGGTGAATTTTGGACACAAGATGCCTCTGTATGTTTAGTTTCCATCCCAAAAAGAAACTCAAAGTTTTAACGGTTAGATCTCTGGAAAACGGACAAAAACCAGACATCACTCAGAGATTTACAAATCTGTGTCTAAAGATTTTGTACGATTTTTTTAAAAATAGTAAGAAAATCAAAAATGCTTTGATCTTTTTAGGGTATCCTCCTAACACATTGAACTACCCATAGAAATTTATTTCGAGTCAAGAATGCATGATTAAGGCTCTGATTTACTCATTTCAAAAATGTGTTACTGTTCTGAAAGTCTGGACAGATTGTAGTTATCTCTCAAACTCATGACCAAACACTTTAAACATGAAATCTCCTTAAAACAAAAATTACAGTGGTAAAACTTCGTGTTACGAACACTCTCTAGTTGGTTTCATTCAATTCCAATGGTCCATTATTTAACTAAAAATCCTTGATCAAAAACATTTTATGAACCCACTGTTTCATTGTCAAGTTCAACTTTTATTTGTTAACTCCAACTACTAAGCCATGAAGTTAGGCTTGAACCAAACTACTTTTCCTACCATTTGATGGTCATTGGAGACTAGAGACATGGTTAGTACTCATGAGTTTGCAAAGAATATAAAGGAGATTCTATGAAAACTCCATGTTAGAGAACCCAAACCATGGTAGGGGATTGGATTCATCTACTTGTTCTTAATAAAATGATGATCAACTTTAAATCTCATGTGAATCATAAGCTTACATGAGACTAGAAGATCAAACTCATGAGATTCAAGTGAGATATGGAAGATCCCCAAGAGTCTCAAGAGAAAAGCATAAACAAGAAAAAGAAAAGAAGAATCAAAGAACTAGCTCATGAACTTCAAGAGGATATAGAGAAGATCCCATGAAATTCCAAGTTAGAGAATCCAAGTCATGAGAATGGACTTGGATCCATCTATTTGTTTATAAATGATGATCAAACTTTGGCTTCCATATGAAGCATAAGCTTACATGGAATCAAAAGATCAAACTCAAGAGTTTTCAAGAGAGATATTGAAGATCCCCAAGAACCTCAAGAGAAAAGCAAAAACAATAAGAAGGAATGAAATAAAGAAAACTAAGAGAGCAAGTGCTCTAAATCCATAAAAGAAGACTAACAAGAGTAGAGTATCACCTCCAACTATCCTCAAACTTCTATAGTTTTAAGATCTTCCAAGCTCTTCTTCAAGCCCTCAAAAACTCTCTTTTCCCAAACAAAATTTTGTTTTCTCCTTGAAATTCCTCCTTCCCAAAAATGTGTAGTAGTCCCCCCCCCCCCAAAAAAAAAACAAAAGATCCCTTGTAATGGAGTACTCACCCTTTACTTGTAGGCAAATTTTAGAGGGTTATTTTGGTATTTTCAAGCTAAAAACCCTAATTTCGGATGTGCTTTTGAGGGTACAAAACGTGTTGTATTACAACTGGCAGCTAAAAATGCGGCACTCAATGGAGATGGAAGCGGCATTCAGTGAATGCTGCTGCGGCACTCAATGAATGCTGCTGACAACTCCATGGACTGCCGTCTTTTTTGAAACTCTGATTTTCGCAGCACTTGATGTGTTTTTGCGGCAGTTACGAACTGTCGGTCCAGCAAACCAGAGTGCCGCTGCGGCACTGTGTGCTTGCCGCAGCCTACACCATGTGACGTTCTATTCCTTTATCTTTTCTTTTTCTTTTCTTTCTTTTTTTTGTTTCAATTGAAAAGTCTTTTGAAGAGCTTGAATCACCTTGGAACCCTTAGTTTTGTTCAGACATTGTCATCATCGGACTTGGAAGTAACACTCCCCTTAATTTGACGTTTGGTCAAAATTCGGGTGTCTAAAACTGTCTTGCTACATTGCAGCTTTCTTATGCTACAGCGAATTAGTGGGAAGCCAAACGAGCCACCATAGGTGTTGAAGCTGCAAGGAGGATGCCTTGGGGAACTTTCAAAGGAAGATTTTATTGGAGAAGTACTTTTTGAAAGATGAAAAGGATCAACAGGAGAAGAATTTTATAAGCTTGGTCCAAGGAGGATGAACTGTACGGGAATATACAACACAATTTGAGCGATTGTCTCGATTCGCTCTACACATGATCGATACCCCATAGAAGAAGGTGAAAAGGTTTCATCAAGGACTGAACCCCCACCTGCGGCACATGATGATTCGGCACCTAAACCAGAGTTTTAAAGGATTGGTAAAACTTGTTATGAGTCTAGTGCAGGATGCATATCCAGTACAGCGACAACAGATGAACTGACCCCAATCGTCGAGAAATTTTCAGCAATAGAGGAATTTCCAGAACCCGCCACCAAGGAATACCTAAGGGTGGAGAACTCAAGGTAACTTTCAATAGAACAAGCACAACTGGGATAGAGCCAGGAAGTCTTAGTAGGATTATCCTCGACCCCAATAATATCTCCAGCAGGGACCGCAACCTTAGGCATTGCTTACTGCCCCGCCACTAGGCGACAAGGGATGTTTCTACTGTGGGATGCTCGAACATATTGCATGGAATTGCACTACTCCTAAAATCCACCGCCGTAGCAATCAGTTCTGTCGTAACTTCCATAAGGCTGGTCATTTAAGTAGAGATTGTCGTGCACCTCGCAGAGGGTATTATGGGGCACCTGTCAAAGGAGTGTAAGGACCCCCAGATCAGGCATGGATGAATGGTATCATTCCAATGGAAGCAGGCTTTAATGCTGATGAGCAGCAACATCTAGAAGGTACACTTACACTTTTTTATAATCAAGTTAAATCTTTATTCGATACCGGTGCTTCACGTTCATTTATTACTGTTAAGATTGTGCGTCAGTTAGGTTTAGAACCCCAGACACTTGAGCCAGCACTTAATGTTGTGTCACTATTAGGAGTGACTGTTAAGTTAGGTAAAGTGTGCAAAGATTGCCCATTGACCGTAGAAGATAGGAATCTTCTGGCAGACTTGGTAGTTCTATCAATGCCTGAGTTTGACATTATTCTAGGGATGAATTGGCTTACCAAGTACGGTGCCAACTTGAATTTTCCTACCAAGACAATCGCCTTTCTAGTACCAGGATGACTGACGAACAAATTTTAGTGTCAACTGACGAGCGACCTGTTTCTCATAAGTCATTTGGCTACGATCGAAGGTACGAGTACAAAACCTACAATGGATCAGATTCCTACCATATAGATTTCGAAGATGTATTTCAGGATATTAAATGACTTCCACCAAAAAGAGAAATAGACTTTTGCGTGGAATTAGTACTTGGAACATTACCAATATCTAAGATCCATATCGGAAGGCGCCAATTGAGATATTGGAGTTGAAGAAACAAGTTCAGGAACTTGAAGATTTGGGATTTGTTCGCCCAAGTATGTCACCTTGGGGAGTACCAGTGCTATTCTTAAAGAAGAAGGATGGTGCGTTGTGGACACGCGGCCTCCGGGAGTCTACCCTCGTTTTTCATCCGGGGTTTCAGAATTGATTTTTCTTGTTTTGAAGAAAAAAAAGAAAGGTCTGTTGAAAACAGATACAGAGTTGCCACCTGGTCTTTAAGGAACCAAGAAATCTAATTGTGACTCACCCAAATGGATAAAGGGCACCGGCCCTTCATAACCAAAGAACTTGGCTCAGGATTTTGGTACGAGAGTGGAAGGAGCCTTTGTCACGATTGAAACACCCTCAACTTGCCCCGTCTTTCGACGGGCCTCAATTAGCATCCAAATAATCATCTTATACTATGTTTAGCTAGAAAAATAATACTATTATAGTATATTATATCTCATAAGAATATTGAAATGGAAGATCAAAAGATAAGATATCATTCATAAGATCTAGCCAAGTATCACACAGTGTAAAGTGAAAGATCACACCGACAAACCTAGGAAAAATTGTTTAATCACATATCAAGGAATCAAATTTTCCTAATCTAAAGGGCGACATGAATTGTTCTTGAAACAAATAAATCAAAGAAAACAAAGATGCTTAGCAAGCTAATGCATGTTAATCTTTGAGAAAAGAAGATCTCTCAATCCCCGGGACGGATGAAGAAGGATTATTAGATCGGGGAGCATGAACGTGTGATCAAGTTCATTCATTATAATCTTCTTAGATTAGGAGTCACAAAAATCACAAATCTTGCATAGATGCAATGTATGTCCCTAGACTGTGCAAAGGTTGTAGTGTATTTGTGTACATAAACTTTCTAAAGTGACTTAGAAGTCTGAAATATGCATGAATGTATGAAGAATATCATTATAGGATATGTAAAAATGTAGTATAAACTTCTTCCTAAGAGATGGGCTAATTTGGAATGCATGTAAACATCTAATCAAAGAATAAAAGTTGAAACATGCTTGCTGTGAATAGTGGACAGAACAGTGAGCTGATCTTGTAAAAATGAAAAAGTGAGGTTAGGAATGTTTTTAATTCATAAGTTTTTATGGAGATCATCCTTATTGGTCTAGAAAACATGTCAAAAAGCCAAATCACTATTGAAGTTACAGATTGAGAGAAATCATATAAAAAAGAGAGGTTACTTAGAAATAGAGTTTGTATAGTCGACTGAAATGTAGAAAAATCTTAGAAAATGAAAATAAAACATTTGGAGGCCCGTATTATACAGAAAGTTCCCTAAGACACTAAAGTTCAAAGAAAAAATTGAGTTGGGACCACTCTTTTTGTAAAAGTTTTCTAAAAATCAAGTTAAAAGTCAACCAAGCTGCTGCGATAGAGAAAACATAATGTCTGGATGGAATGTTTGGGTCAAAATGGGACACTTTCACGTGTTTTTAAATCAAATCAAAAATCATGGGTGTTCTATAATGAGTTAGGAAGACTTTCCAAGTGGCCTCATAATCATTTTTTGAGTATTGAATTCAGAATGTCATTTTAAAGCTAGATGACTCACTATTTTTGGGGATTTTGAGGAAACAAGTGTTTTATTTCTTGGAATCCAAATGCTAGGGTTTTTAAAGGGGTTTTGAAATGGAGGTTTTGAAATAACATTTTCAGCTCTTGGATAAAGAATCTAACCACTTGGAACATCTATTCCAAACTCATTTCAAGAACTTCCCAAGTATAGATTTGAAAAACATTATTTTATTTGGAAACCAAAATCAAGAATTCTTAGAAGTATGATACATGAGATGATGGATGATGCACATGGTACATATGAGAGCATAAGATGTTACTAATCATGAAAAAAGATGTTCTTTGTATGCATGACATATGAGGCATGAGAATATCATATCAAGACATAAGAATCAAAATCAACAATCTGTGAATAGTGTCCAGAACAGTGAAATGATTTTGTAAAATCTATCACAAATACTTAAAAAGCTTTGGTAAAAGTGGGGAAAATCATGGATAACCCTTAATGTGTCTACTAAATCATGCAAAAAGCCAAACTACAATAACTGTTTGATATTAAGAGAGATAACGATGTATGTACAGTGATGAAAATGTCCAGAATAAGTGCAAGAAGTCACGTAAACATCCTGTGAGAACAGAGGCGGATTCTGAATATGAACTTCTAAAATATAGAAAACACAATTTCACATTTCCTAAATTAATGAGGTAAAATGGGGGTAAACGATAATGTGTTAGGAAGATTTTCCAAGTGGTCTTGCCTCAATACCTCAAGTATTTAATTCTAGAAAAATCTTTGATCTCAGATCATTCACTGTTTTGCATCACTGTTAAGAAAATCCATTTAGTTTTTGGAAAAGAGTTTAAGTTTTTGAATGGGGTTTGAAATAAATGTTCAAAGCATGAACTTAAGCACTTGAGATGACTATGTGACCACTTAGAACATCCTCTTAACACTTGAAACCTCAAGGACTTGGAAGAAGAAGAAATCAAAATAGAAGTGAGGTTGAGGGAGAGATGATTCAAATGACAAAGAAATCAAAATAGAAATGAGATAAGGGATAGATTATGCAAGTGAAAGGGAACCAAAATAGAATTGGAGATTGAGAAGAGATTATGCAAGAATGCAAAAAAAAAAAAAAAAAAAATCAAAATGAAAATGAGGTTAAGAAGGGAATGCAAGTATGATAAAGAAAAACAAAAATAAATGGGATTAGGAAAGAAAAACAAGCATATAATCAATAGTTTATCAATGATGGAACCACATGCATTGAACCTCTCATATATGTGTATATAGGTGTGTTCATCACTCTCTAACTCGTTGAAAACTCAAAGAATGTAAATAAAATGGATTGAAAGCTTGAAAACACAAGTTTAGTTTTGAGAAAACTAATGTTTTAAGAAAACTAATTGAAACTCACATTTCGATTGGATTTTGAAGAAGAAAATCTCTATTCCTCTCTCTATTTAACTCTCTATATCTCTCTCTAATGGCTTCCAAGTCCTCCCCCAAATAGAAGCAAATGGGTCTCATTTATAGGCCAATTTGGGGAGGTAATTTGGGTTTTAAAAAGTCTCTAATTGGTCCAAAATCCCGGAATAATCAAAACTATGTTGTTTTGTTTGTTGGAAATTTGATTTAGAACCTAAAAATTAAATAAAAATTACAAAAAAAATTTGAAAAATGACTTAGAGTGCCGCCGCGGTAATGGGCCAGTGCTGCCCGCAGCAGTCAACCCCCCATTTATTGGAATTTGCATTTTGCCCCCCCCCCCCCCAGAACTCTCAAAATTTGCGAAATAGCCCTATTTCGTTCGAAATTCACAGAAAATTCATACGAAATCCAAATTGAGATTGTGGTATACCGTTGGAAAGGTATTGAGGTCTACGTTTCATGAAAAATAGTTTAAAGTTGGGTCACTTTGGAATGTTTTGCGGTATTCGTGATAAAAGCTAATTTGATCGCGTTTTTCACCTTTAAAAATTCATAAAAATCCATTTTTAAATCCAGAAATTATGTACGATATACTGTTGGAAAGTTATTGACCTCTAGTATTTGATAAAAATATTTCAACGTCGAAAAGGTGACTTTTACTTTTAGTCAAACTTGCAGTCAAATCGGTCAAACACTGCACTTCCAAGAAATTCTGGTAAGTTCTAGGAGCCTCCGAAGCCTGACATTTCCGTCTGATTTTCTTTTAAAACATATTTTAATACTTTTCACATGATTTAGGATGATCTCAGAACTTTTGGACAAATTCGGATGATTTTTGTCAAACTCTGGTCAAACTTGGTCAAACCCTGGTCAAACCGGTAAACGGGGAACTTCTGGGACTTCCAAGGGTCTCTGCGAGCTGACGATTTCAAATATTTATCTTTTAAAATACTTTTTTTTTATTTTTAATGACATCGAATGATTTTTGAGATTCTGGGCCAATCCGTAGTGTTTTGGGCTTTTCGGGACATTTTGGTCATTTCTTTGACTTCTTGAGATTTAGAGGCAATCTCTGAAAATCTGATCTTTCTAATCATCGAGGTTTAACATGCTTGTGGCCTCCTAAATTTGTTAGCCGAAAAAATGGGGTGTCTACAAGCGCTTTGACTCTGTATAGACTACAGAGAGTTGAATAAAGTTATGATCAAGAATAAATATCCACTACCTCGGATAGATGATCTAATCGATTAGTTACAAGGATCAAGGATCTTTTCAAAGATCAATCTACGTTTAGGATATCACCAATTGTTAGTTCGACCAAATGGTGTGTCGAAAACTGCTTTCTGGACAATATTTGGGCATTATGAGTTTCTAGTTATGCCTTTCGAATTAACGAATGCTTTAGCAGTATTTATGGACTTAATGAATCGAGTATTCAGACCATATCTAGATTAATTCATCATAGTGCTCATCAACAACATCTTGATCTACTCCAAGATAGAAGAAGATCACAAAGAGTACTTATAGATTGCCATGCAGACACTCAAAGATGGCAAGTTGTATGTGAAGTTCAACAAGTGCGAATTTGGCTACAGGAAGTCAAATGTTTGGGACATTTTATATCCGAGGTTGGTATCTCTGTGGACTCATCTAAGATTGATGCAGTCTCAAACTAGAATAGACCAACTAATGTGATAGAGGTCAGAAGTTTTCTTGGTCTAGCAGAATATTATCGAAGATTCGTAGAAGGATTCTCTAAGATAGCGGGCCCATTGATGAATTTGACAAGGAAACAAACTACGAATGGATAGACAAGTATGAGGGTGCATTTCAGGAGTTAAAGAAAAGGTTGACTTCTGCACTAGTACTTGCGATACCTAAGAGTGGAGAAAGATTTATCATCTTCAGTGATGCATCGCACCAGGGACTTGGTTGTGTACTTCTGCAACATGGAAATGTCATTGCATATGGATCCAGACAATTGAAGACACATTAGAAGAATTACCCTACACATGATCTGGAATTAGCAACGATAGTGTTTGCATTAAAGACATAGAGACACTATGTCTATAGAGAGAAGTTTGATTTGTTTTCCAATCATAAGAGCTTGAAGAATTTATTCTCTCAAAGGGAGTTGAACATGCAACAAAGATGGATGGAGTTACTCAAGGACTATGACTTCTCATTACAATACCATTTGGATAAAGCAGATATCATAGTAGATGCTTTTCATTGACCTCGACTAGTAATCGATGCGTTACTAATTCAAGAATGGCAAGCATTAGAGGTTATAGCTGAATTCGATCTTCAGCTAGTGGAATCAACGGAAGGACAACATCTTGGATGTCTTACGATACAACCAACTTTGATCAGCCATATCATAGAGGCACAGTAAACAACAGAGGATTTGAAGCTATGGTTCTCCAAGATGTCGGCAAAGGAACTAGAGGTTTGGAGTATTGGTACAGACAGAGCCTTATAATGTAAAGGTAGACTCTGTGCTCCTGACAAAGAAATCTCTGGAAAAAAAATTAGATGAAGCACACAAGTCATGGATGGCTGTTCATCCTACAGGTACAAAAATGTAATAGGAATTGAAGAGGAATTTCTGGTAGGAAGGAATGAAGAGAGAAGTAGCTGAGTATGTAGCTTAAAGTCTTACTTGTAAGCAAGTGAAGGTGAAATATCATTAACCACCTGGTCTACTACAGCCGTCATCGATTCCCTAATGGAAATGGAAACATTCAACCATGGATTTCATGGTAAGTTTGCCGAGTTCTCAGCAAAACCACGATGCTATTTGGGTAATAGTGGATCAACTTACGAAGACAGCACATTTTATTACCTACAGTATAACTTATCCAGACAAACATTTGAGCGGATGTATATTCAACACGTTGTACGACTACACGGTGTACCTATTTTTATAGCGTCAGATCGAGATTTACGCTTTATTGTAGAATTCTAGAAAAGTCTCCAAATAGCGATGGTAACGACAATGAACTTGAATTCAGCTTTTCATCCGCAAACTGATGGCCAGACTGAACGAGACAATCAAGTAATGGAAGATATGCTACACATTGCATCATTGATTTTGAGAGTTCTTGGGAGACACACCTGCCATTGGTAGAGTTCACCTACAATAATAGCTACCATACGAGCATAGGAATGGTGTCGTTCAAAGCTTTATATGGAAGATCTTACCAATCGCCGATATGTTGGTCTAAAGTCAGAGATACTCAACTTCTTGGGCCAGAAATGGCACAAGAAACCAGTGAGAAAATTCAAATCATACGTGAGAAGATGAAGACAGCTCAGACCTGACACAAGAGTTATGCTAATAAGTGACGCAAAGATTTGGAGTTCGCAGTTGGAAATCATGTGTTACCTAAAGTTTTACCTGTTCGAGGCATTGTCAGATTTGGTTAGAAGAGAAACAAGCTATCGCCGCGATTCATCGAACCATTCGAGATTCTAGAATGCATTGGAAAGGTTTCCTATCGACTCGCGTTGGCACCGAAGATGTCAGGAGTGCACAACATCTTCCACATCAGTATACTGAGGAAGTGTGCCCACAACCCAGTGCATGAGATCAACTTCGAAGACATTGAATTCAACAATAATGTTACGTCCAACGATGGGCCAGTGTGGATTCTAGATCGAGGAATCAAGAAGCTCAAAAATAAGGAAATTCCCTTGGTAAAGATTCATTGGAAGCATCATGATGAAGGAGAAGCTTCGTGGGAGCTAGAGTCAGAGATGCGAGAGAAGTTTTCATTTTTGTTTTAACTCCACTACTTTCAATTTTGAGGACGAAATCTTTTATCATGTGGTAGATGATATAATACCCTATACTTTTGGATGGTATAATAATAAATAAGATTCTGTATACTTACCTTGTCCATACTTGAAGTTTTACTTTGAAGCGATCGAACATGTTTCAAGCGATCGAGAATTTCTTTCTTCAATTGATCGAACCCTGTTCAAGTGATCGAAACCCTACCAACTTGAATTTATGATGTGGTCCCTACTTTAATCGATTGAATCAGTCTCAATTGATCAAACCTGGCCGAATCACCTTCAAGCGATCGAAGTCACTTCGATCGATCGAGAATGTCAGAATATCTTATCTTCAGTTCACGTAAATATTGCCACTTGCCGCTTCCCTTTCCCTGTATATACATGTATTTTTGTGTGTGTGGAGGTTTTTGGAGAAAGAGAGAGTTAGAGAGAGTATTTGTTCTTGTGTTTATATATACACACATCCTTGTACATATTTATACATACATACACCCACACTCTATATATATTCTATTCAAGAGAGAGATGAAAATAGAAGCATAGGAAGGAGAAGAAGAAGAAGATCAGAAAGCAGAGTAAGAAAGTAGGCAGAGACAAAGAGAGGAGGAGGCCATTGGAGGATAGATTTAAGCTCACGCTTTTCCAAACACACCCTTAACGACATTCGATGAGTTCTAAACTCACTCGGTGGCATTGGTATATGTTTTTACAAGTTTTAGATGTAAATGAATGCACCCAAACACCCCCTAACCAGTCTAGACATTCATTGTCCAGTCTTATGAAGAAAACGACGTTTCGATCGAACCGAGTTCAATGGATCGAAACTGCCTTACCTTCAATCGATCGAACTTTACTTTCTTCAATCGATTAAGATGACTTCAATCAACCGAACATTTCAGTACATGATTGTTTCTTGCTTGTTATAATCCAAAATGTTTAACTGTTCATATCACAATACATACTTCCATTTTGCGATACGGTTGAATAAAGAGATAATGAGACACGGTGGTAAGTGTACTAGCGAATGACATATTCGGGGTCAAACGTTAGTAATGAGTACTTCAAATCGAGTTTTTTAATTTGTTCATTTCAATTAAAGTAGTCAGGCCACATGGGATTGTCATGTATCAGTAGAAGTACAACGATAAGTAGGTTTGATAAGTTTTGAGATGGTTACGGGAGGCATGTATTCTCAAACGCGGTAGATAGACGAATATGTCTATGACATGTGGTGGCTGAGAATATATCGATATCGATAAGTTGTGGCTATAGAATTGTTGTGTCTTTGCTCAGAGCGTTAAATTCCTGACATGCGGTGGATTGTGCATATGTCCTTAAAAGTAGGGGGATAGAGTGGCGTAGTGTCTATGACTTGTGGTGTACACGGTGTTTGCCTCTATGACTTGTGGTGTTACGCGGTAGATGGTATTTATGACTTGCAGTGACACGATAGATAGAGCGTTGGTGTATCCATGAGTATTATAATCAAGTCTTTCATTGATGAGTCTGATGTTCTAAGTTCGAGTATACAGACGTGAGTAGACCGATTAATGGGATTGGGAATAAAAGAGAGAAAGATATTACTAGTTGAACTATATATTATAACCTTCATAACTGATAACTACATTATACCTATGATACAGTGTTAGTTTCAATTTATTAAGCTTTCATTAAGCTGATGACGTTTATGCCTGGACACCCGTTGTCCAGACTACCCTGTTCCTAACCTCGTAGCTGACGATCACTACCAGAATGATTACTACATGGATGAGGCGATGCTGGGCAAGACTACTATGTTAACAACTACCCCTATGCCAGCTAGAGATGAAGATAGGTGCTTAGGTTTATATTCCTGTTGAACTTCTATATACTTGGTACTTGGGCATATGTTGCTTCCAGAACTTGTACATTCTTGTAGCGCACTCTGATGATGGTGTAATAATTAGAATGGTTGTAACATTTTCAGTTTATGTATACTATTCTGTTGTCTTGTCGAACTAGTACTGTGTGGTGTGGACAACTTTGTAACTTTCACCTGTCATTTCCTATGGACCCATAAATGAAATTTATTTTTCTCTGTTTTGGCCATTCCAGGGCATGACAGGTGAATAGCATACTATGTGTCATTTATTTATCAATGCTCACTCGATACAAATGGTATACTATTCATTGGTTACTAGATATAACTTCATATGGATAAAATCAATAAACGTGTTAGAGGGTGACCGACACACGGAGGCACTACTTGAGACAGTTGTCATTGGATTCTAGTTAATGGTGAACACTAGCTAATCTATGGGTAAGGGACTTCACATGAAGCATAATCCAGAAATTTAGAGACCAAATTGTCAGGAGTCATAACTTGTTTTGCAAGAGTCACATAGCGTATAAGTCATGATTGGATTCCCAATCAAAAGATAATTGCACTACACCAAATGGGTACATTTTTAACAGACATTTATCGTTAGTAAAATTATTACTAACAGACTATTACCGTTAGGAATAAAGCATGGCCAATATTTCTAATGGATTTTCTAACGGTAAATGTCCATTAGAAAATTATTTTTACTAACGGTAAATTACCATTAGTAATATGTTTCCTAATGGTTATTCTCCGTTAGTAATATATTATTCCTAACGGAATTAATCTATTAGAAATATTATTCTAACAGTTTATTTTCTAACAGTTTTGTATGCAAAATACTAACGGATTTTTATAATGGACATTGTCCGTTATTAGATATTACTAACGGTTTACAATATAGAAAATTTCCAACACTTTCAAGACAATTACTAACGGATATAAACCGTTAGTAATTTCTGTTTCAAACAGTTTGTTTTCTAACATGTGTAAGAATACTAACGAAAATTATCCGTTAGTAATTATCTTAAATATGAAAAACATAAATACTAAAAAATACTCCCCAATTTTATTTGCACCTAATTTACATCAAAGCCACATCGCATTTGCTATAAACATATAACAAGCTCAAATCCAAACCATAATAAATACAAACTCAATATATATTAAATACAATAAATGTAATCCAAAACAAGCATAATTATAAAGAAAGGAAAATTAATTAAAAGTCCCTCCATTGAAGGCTTTCCTACCAACAATACATTGCGTCATTTTTTAGCTTAGTAAGGATTGAAAGTTTTTTTTAAAAACAAATCAATGATAAGTCCTTATTTAAATATTTAAAAAACTTATTGACAAACATGCCCTCCATTAACACATTTAAAGTGGGTTGCAACTTCCAACACATTCATATTCGCTGATCTTTCTGTCTCTCTCTCTCTCTCTCTCTCTCTCTCTCTCACTCACCACCGTCTAACACACCATCACCGCCTCTACCTCTTCCAACCTCTCTAGCCAAGGCACCTCATCTCTATTCATCCACCATCACCAACATCCACACTACCAGCCACTGTTGCCAACACATTGCTGACCACCACTGTCGCTCCACGCCGCCACCCGCCATTACCATCTCACTACCAACCACCACCATCACTTTGTGCTGCCAGGAACCATCGCCATTGCACTGCCAACTACCACCTGCATGTTGACTACCACCGTTGTCGATCTCTTTGCCCCCACCTCCGTCACCAACTGATCTCTAATTGAGAGAGTGTGGGAGAACAAGTCACCGAAAAATTGAATTCAAATAAGGTAGTAAGCCTATCTAAACAATCCAAATGGCTGAAGAAAAGCTTTAATCTACTTCTCTAATTACCATTTTGCTTTGTTTTCTTTGATTTCAAATTGTATTCAGTTGCATAGTATGCCTTTGTTGGCTTAAGGTAGAGTATGTCACGGCCTAATTTATGGCATATTTATGGCACTATCTCCTTGACACAATGTCATGTTACTGTATTAGCTATCATGAATCAAATTAACATCTCCTTGAGACAGTGCCATGTTACTGTATTAGCTATCATGCATCAAATTAACATCTCCTTGAGACAGTGTTAGTTACTATATTAGCCATGATTTCATGTTATTGTATTCCATATGATTGTCATGTTACTATCTTACATTTTATTGCGATATCGATCACAAATCAAATTAATTAACTTTTTTTCTCCCTTGAGATAGTGTAATGTTACTGTATTAGCTATAATTTCATGTTTTTGGTTTCCATATGATTGTCATGTTGCTGTCTTACATTTTTTTGAGATATCGATCACAAATCAAATTAATTAACTTTTTTGCCCTTTAAGACAGTGTCATGTTACTGTTTTTATATGGTTAAAGACAGTAACATCTACAAAATGGGTATTTTTTTGGGATTTGAAAGGCAGTAGCATCTACAAAGACAATAACATTTATTATCATGTCACTATCTTTCACTTGGACAAATTTTTTAATTTTTAATTTGAAGAATTTTATAGTCAATATGCATCTTGTTTTGTAGATCTTGTTTTATAGATCACGGATATATAAATTACATCGAAAACTGATTTGTAGTTTGAAAGTTATGGTTTCTTATAGATTGAAAAAAAAATTGTTTTGGGGAAGCACGCACTGTAGTTGCTAAAAAAAAGGGAGAGTGGGAAATTTTATCCACAGAAATTACAGGGACCTGTGGCACTAAAAAAAATAAGCAGGGATTGATTGCCTATTACTGTTCAATATAGGGACCTTTGGCCAATCGCCCCTATAAAGAAAAACATAGATAGTGCCATTAATATTGAATCATTTGTTTGTATTTGTTTCTAAGCCTACATAGTCTTCAATGCAAAGGAAATTTATCATTCTTAACACCCATTTTGTCCAAGTAAAATGCAATTTTTTTTCAAGGTCTCAGGAATCTCTTCGCTCTCCTAGCCCAACTCACTCTTTTGAATGCTAAAAATACTCTTGAGCAACTCTAGTAACTTACCATCATCCTTGCCCAATCTGGTCTAAATGGACACTAAGCATTCAAGAGCATCCCCTGCACTGCAATACACTAAAAATAATTCCATCACATTTATAGTAATAAAAATGGATAAATTGGATTCTTTAACAAAAGGACTTGCTTGTGTACCCAAAATCAAGAAGCGTACTATAACAATCTTATCAAATAAAAGTTTGGTCCAAATTAGCATCAGATTCAGTCATTCAAACAATAACTAACAAACATACATAGGAAAAGAAAAGAGCAAGACGTAGAATTGAAAGTTATATGTGGAGGGACGAGGTTCTTCAAAGAATTAGGAAAAGGTGCATTCAAAACAGGAATATAAGACATTATAAAACATTGTCAAACATCTCGTAAAGCACATCTAATTCTACACAATTCAAGCATGTTTAGCCTCATCAATTATGCAAGTCATTGAGACAGTTCCCAATCCATTGCGCCAACAACAACAATAATATCAGACACTACTTGGAGTATAAAACAGTTAAGATCCTTGCTAAATTCTAATACTGAAACAAACAATAACTTCAAAAAATAAACTAAGTGGATTAGGTCGCTAACATAGACAATATAGGGGCAAATCTAACTTTTCAAAATATTTGGCAGAGTAAATGGATATGCCACCTTGAATCAATAAGCCCACAATATTCTTAGTCTTTTTAAGTTTGTGTCATACAAGTATATGGATAAGAAAGAGTGCCAGCCATTATAGAGTCCTCGTTAAAGCCAAAACCAATCTACCATTTCAATATTTCACGAATGGTCTAGCTTTACAGAAAAACAACAGTCATAGTCACAGTCACGTGCAAATACTTTGCCACCCCCCTCAAAATGATGGTGAAGATGGTCATTAGCACCGATGTTTAGAAGGAAATGCCAACAAGTGGATGTCCCAACATGGAATCAAATTTCTGAAAACTTTAGAGCTGATTTTGCTAATTCCGAAAACTTTGGGGCTGTCATGTAGTTTTTGTAAAAGGTGGCTAATGGGAGACAAATATCGGTCACCACCTTGTCACATTGTCCCAACGTTTGAAAATGAGAAAGAGCTTTTGAAAGACTAGAAAATTCTTTTAAAGACTACAAAATTCTTTTCCCTAAAAAAAACCAACCCACACCATTTCTTTTTCCCTTTTTTTCTGTTTTTTTTTTCCTCTTCGGTCTCTCTAATGAACACAGCCCTTTTTTCTCTCTACTTCCTCTGCATTTTCTCTCATCTGACCTTTTATTTCTCTTTCCCTCCCCCCCCCCTCTCTCTCTCTCTCTCTCTCTCTCTCTCTCTCTCTAAAAAATTATCATCTCACGCCCTCTCATGGAAGGATGGAAGGAAGTTTAAGAGAAAAAAATTAGTCCACAGTAGCACCTCCCTAACCTTGCCAAACTAGTCATGACCTCTCGTGGACAAATCAAAGTTTTTTTTTGTGTATGAAAACTTTCACAAATTCCATCCCAATATTCCATTTTCCAGCATATCCCATGTTACTAATTAACTCAAAAACAAGAAAAGCTGCACATCCACTGTGACATTAAATCGGAAGCCGTAAGCCTGTAGATAACCGACCTTGCTTAGCTTTGATTAAAGGTCACTTAGTTTTGAATTCATCTTCTCTATTTCTTTGGCCAACTTAAGCTCCTCCACATCCCTTGTTGCCTTTAACTCGATATCCTTTGCTGGGTCTAACTCCTCGTCATTTTTAATTTTTGATTTCTGTACACCCTTAGTAACCTGTCAATATTTGAAAAATACAAAGCAGGCATAATCACATTTGAAAGATTTGAAAAACACCCTGACACTCTCTTAATTAGCACAAAGTGTAGAAAACAATACCAAGTAATGACCTCAGTCTTTCTACTATTCGCATTTTTCTTAGAGCATCTAAAGCACAATCTAGAATTCTGATGCTATTTAAATCATTAGCGTAAAATAACTATGTCTCAGATCAAAATTTAGCTGACGTGGAGTAAAAGAAAAACTTTAATGAAAAATAAACTCAACAATAAGAAAATGAAGACAAAGTGGGAGGTAACCACAATGACCAGCCATGACTTATAGCACTAGACTAAATAAGTATTGTAACATAATTAAAAAAAATGGTGTTATGTTTCTGTTATTTACAAAGTGGTGATTTCAATCAACATGATTTCATGGCATGATGACAGAATACACACATGTAATTTACTAAGAGAGCAAGAGAGAGAGAGAGTGTAATTTATTGAGAGTGAGAGAGAGAGAGAGAGAGGAATAATTTACCAAGAGTGAGTGAGAGCTGCACCAGCAATGCCGATGTCGATGTCTCCACTGCCGCTCTTTAATTCGTTAATCGCGGTGGTGGGTATGTACCAAAGTTTAGACTATTCGCATTTTGGACTGCTAAGTACAATCCAACATCCTACAACAAGTACCAATGGGTGCCGATACATTTGCCTGATTTGACTAAATCAAATCTTTTGGCAAACAAGAACTGAGAGCTCTCTCTTTCACTACAACAATATTGTGCTTTAGCAACAAAACATGGCAAGGAAAATAAAATATCATTGCCAAAAGTATAGTTTTGGCAAGGAAATTAATTTTTGTAGCGAAAAAGGCTGAAAAATACATGTTTAGCAACGAAAATATATTTTTCTTGCCGAAAGTATTAGATTTGGCAACGAAAATGTATTTTCCTTGCCGAAAGTATTCGATTTGGCAACGAAAATGTATTTTCCTTGCCGAAAGTATTGAATTTGGCAACGAAATTTTTTTTCCTTGCCGAAAGTATTGGTTTTGGCAACGAAAATTTATTTTCCTTGCTGAAAGTATTCGATTTGGCAACGAAAATGTATTTTCCTTGCCGAAAGTATTGAATTTGGCAACGAAATGTTTTTTCCTTGCCGAAAGTATTGGTTTTGCCAACAAAAATATATTTTCCTTGCCGAAAGTATTGAATTTGGCAACGAAATGTTTTTTCCTTGCCGAAAGTATTGGTTTTGCCAACGAAAATTTATTTTCCTTGCCGAAAGTATTTGTTGTAGTGTTTCAAGTACCATTTTGAGGATAAACTCAGATTATGAAGATATAGACACAGTATATCGATTGGCAAAATACCTTCTTAAGCAGCAACCGCAAGTTTGCAACCTTTTCTGACTCCTTAACATTTGCTTTCTTTGTCTTTCCATCTGCTATTTCCTCAGGCTTTTCTACTCCTTGAATGCCGATTATTCTTAGCTTAGTCAGTTCCCATATTAGACAATCATATCGTCAAAAATAATGAAGCAACAAAATCCTTTA
This sequence comes from Hydrangea macrophylla, assembly GCA_033977485.1. Taxonomy (NCBI): domain Eukaryota; kingdom Viridiplantae; phylum Streptophyta; class Magnoliopsida; order Cornales; family Hydrangeaceae; genus Hydrangea; species Hydrangea macrophylla. Next base: position 65,828,934 of record CM066990.1, on the reverse strand, counting down.
GTTTCAACTTCTTTTATTGGAAGGTAGGGATAGAATTATTCATTTAACTTACATGTCGATGCCATTTAGTTCAGCGATAGTTCTTTCTTCTCTTCTTCTTGAAAATAATCACTTTTGTATCTAATGCCTGGACAATGAAAAAAGAAATGAATGCTCTAATGGGCAAATGAAAGGTACAAAGCAAACCATGGTTACTGCATCGCAACTGAATGAAACTATAGTACATAATATGATCCTCAAGAACCCCATTCTGTCAATCCAATTTCATTTATAATTGAAGTTTTTTATGTATGGAGATCTAAAGGGTGGATTTCAAAATAATGTAAGGAAAAAGGACAAGTCATTAGATTTTGCGACAGCAGGTAAAATAGACATCAATAATAAAGACCATGGTAGTTATCCCTCTTACATACTCCTCAACAACTACATGAACCGCTACATCAGGCAATATGGGCATACCAATGATGGTCTATGTCTTAGATCCCACCATGAGAACGTTGTTTAAAACTAGCTGCAATAAAGCACAATAGAGAATCGTCACTTGAAATGTAAACATTTTGATATTGAAGTGTAGCAGAAAAAAACACATTTGTTATGACATTAGTAAGACTGGGGGAAAAAATATGCACAAATGCTATCATATAGTGAGCTAGTTTTGACAAATTCGAACAAGATAAGGGAAACTCAGAATGCACTTTACAGCATGCAGCTAACTATTAAAAAAAAATAACAAAGCAACAAAAAAAGATAGCATACCTAGTGGGGGGGGGGGGGGTGTGTTAGGGGGTGAACAAATACACTTGATTTAGAAAATTTAAGATGTTCACTTCTTGAAATAATGGTTTTGATAGTGAAGTGTAGTGCAAAGTTATATAAGATGGGCTAATGATAGCTAATTCTACTTAAGTAAATACACTCTAAATTAAATCCAAGCTACTGTTTATCACTCTCTCCTCTGAAATGCCACCTAATATTCACTATGAGCGATGGACTTAGGAGGTTGATTGAAACCCTATAAACTGTAATAAGTGGTTTGTCGGAGGGGAACAGGGATGAATTAAACAGGATTCAGCTCAATGCATCTTTATGTCACGACCAATCCTACTATGCGTGGAGATAGGACAGGTGGCATGCCACCAAGGCTCAACCAACTCATTAAAATATTACAGCAGCAGAAAAGGACACTTAAAACAACCTTGAGTATTTAAGACTTTCGGAAATGACGTCTTCCGAGTTGTAAAATTCGTATAAAATTGAAAACGTAATTATATTTCAAACCTGATAAATATATCTTAAAAGGGGTCCCAAAGGTACCCTAAGAACAAATCAAAACATTTAAATAATTTCTGGAAGGGGTTGAAAAGTATTTCATGCAGGAGTCATTTCGACCGGTCGAATGATCCTTAAGCAGGAATCCTTTAAGGCAAAGGGTATTTCGATCGGTCAAATGACCCCCTGACAGAACCCTTCCCTAGAAGTCACCCAACCCTCACACCTTAACAATCCTTAAACCATACTTACCTAATTCCAAACTTCTTAGCTATACTAAGGATACAAGAATATATAACATTCTTATTAATTCTTGAAATAAAAACGGAAATAAAATAAAGGCTCGCTTGGATCAAAACATAGAAGTACTAATCCATACTTCCAAAATTTGAATTCGATAGGTAAAACATACAAAATGCGAATCCACGAGTTCGGATGCATTAAAACTTAACCAAAAGAAGTTTTAATACCGACTACAACATTACAAAACCATTCCGAACCTTCTAAGTCCATTACATGGTTCTACTACTCGAAAAGCTCAACGATGATTGGAAAGGTAAGCAAAAACATATATAAGAGGATCCCCAACATTCCTATTGGCCTCACTCTTTTCGCTTCTTTTTCCCTTTCTTCCTTTCACTTGCAATAGAGTAAATCTCCACTGCTTAGCTATATGCTAAGTGTACAATTCTAAACATATGCTTATATAACAATTCATGTTTTGAAACATCAAAACACATCAAAATAGTCTATAGGGAGAGTGGTACGTTTCCATCCGGTAAATGAAACTGATGCCATGGAAGGCTTCCTCTTCCACACACCCCGTACACTAGTTGGGCCTTCCTCTATACCAAGTACCATGTCCTGGTTGGGCCTTCCTCCATACTAGACACAACCACTATCAATGTCACAATCCTCAAACAACGAGGAGCTTACCCCTGGATGGAATTACACCAAACCCCCCTTTGACCCAAGTAGACATATAGCATGCTCGCATAAACAATTATACGTGCTTTTATCATATTTTCACGTGCATAAATAGCTGGACTAATTAATACATTAATTTCATCAGGATCCAAAATGTCACCTCGAATATCTAAAACATGTAATTTCCTATAATTCATAGACTTAGAATTCATACCTCGTGCAAACGTCCTATAACTTTGAAGTATTAACTAGAGGCCCGATTAAACGTCGGATCTCTGATCTCAAGCGATTCCTACGAGTTTACATACATTTCCCCAAAATTCCAACATTAGAATTTTATAAAAACTAAGCCAAACAGGGCCTAACAACAATCAAAACGAAGCCCATACCTTGAGTAGAGGTGTCAATCGGGTCGGGTTGGCCCGGCCCGGCCCTAGACCGGCCTGATTTTTTCGGGCTAAAAGCCCGGCCCGCTAGGCCCGAGCACTTTTGTCCGGTCCGGGGTGGACACCCCTAGTCCCGTCCACGGCCCGGCCTGGTCCTTTGCCGGAAACCCGGCCCGGCCCGCTAGCCCGGCCCAAAAGCCCGGATAAACTAGCCGTTGTGGCCCGGCCCGGCCCGGTAGGCCCGCCCGAGCCCATAACGGCTAGTTTGGCTCTTTTTCAAATATTTTTCCACTTTTTACCCCTCTAACGGCTATAAAACGGCTAGTTTTGGGGGGTAAAAATGTAAATGTACTTTTTGACTTCCCAAAATGCCCCTTAGCCCATTTTCTATAAATACCAAACCTCCCACAACATATTTTCTCATACAAAAATCAATTATCTCTCTCTATTCTCTACTTTCTCTATACTACTCCATAAACTATAAGTCTACAAGCATTTCTACTCTACAAGTTGGTGATTCAATTATCAAAGCTCTAATTTGTAAAGGCGCTTTTAGTCTTCTACAACTTGAACAGTTGAACTTACAAGCTCTCAAGTCTCAAGTCTTATTATAATTTATAGTTGTTCACTTCTTCTTCTACTACTATAAGTTGAGGTAAATTTATTTATTGTTTCACTTCTTGCTTTATTATTTGCTAATTTAATTGTTAGTATTTTTAATCTTTTATATTTCTTTCCCCTCTTTTTTTTTATTTAAAAAAAAAATGGCATCTCATTCAAGATCTTCAAAAACTAGGGAAGGCCCAACTTATGACTTTGAAAATTTAGATTATGGGGAAAGAAATGAGATTAATGATTTGGAATTGGAGGATGATGACGACGTTGAAATTATGGGGTATAAACCATCTGAACCATCTCCTTCAAATCCTAATGATCCCAGTCCCACCACTGAAAGAAAATTAAAATCACCTGTTTGGTTATTTTTTAAATTAAATGATGAAAAAATGGAGCCATTTGTAAAATATGCGGACTCAAATTTTCTTACAAATGTGGAGGAAATAATACACTTAAAAGGCACATCATAAACAAACATAAAGGTGCATGGGAAGCAGGTACCGCTCAAGCGGACGGCCTAGTACAATCCCAAATTTCTACTTCTATTGGCACAAGTGTTGGAAATTTTCTTTATAATAAAAAAAAAATGAGGGAAGGCTTGGCAAAATTTGTTTGTTCATCCGATATGCCTTTTACTTTAGTTGAAGAAGAGTGCTTTACACGTTTTATTCAAACTTTTTTACAACCCGCCTACCAACCTATTACTAGAAATACTCTTAGAAGTGATATACAAACTGTTTTTCAACAAACCAAAAAAAAAATAATTGAGGATTTTTTTTACTTTTAATTGTACAATTGCATGCACTTCTGATTTGTGGGTTGGTTGTAATAAAACGGGATATATATGTATAACGGCGCATTTTGTAGATGAAAATTGGAATATGAATAAAAATATCATTGCTTTTCGTGCATTAGACTATCCTCATACTAGTGAAAAAATATATATAACTATATAATCAATGTTTTTAATGAGTATGATATTATGAAAAAAATTATAAGCATTACTTTTGACAATGCTAGTGCTAATACAAATGCTATTAATATGTTTAAAGATCTTATGCGCCCAATGTTGAATGGAAAATTATTTCATGGTCGTTGTGTATGTCATATCATTAATTTGATTATTCAAGATGGATTAACAAAAATTAATGATCACATACTTAAAATTAGAGAGGCAGTGGTCTTTTGTTGTTCAACGCCTAACCGTCTACAAGCATTTTATGGTGTTTGTAATCAAAATCGTCTTAATCCAAAGAAATTGCAAACTGATATTAAAACTCGTTGGAATTCTACTTATCTTATGATAGATTCTTGTAAAAAGTATAGTAATATTATTACTCAATTTGTTAATGTTAATTATCCATCACTAAACTTGACTTCAAACGATTGGGATATGGCATTTGACTTTCATGGATTTTTAGAAGTATTTTACAATGCTACAAATAAACTTTCCGGTGTTTACTATTCTACTTCTTGTTTAGTTCTTATGGAATTATATAATATGGCTCATACATTTCATAATTATAAACAAAAAAATGACATTTTTATTGATATTTGCGAGAAAATGGAAAAAAAGTTTAAAAAATATTGGTCTAACATTCCACCTGTATTTTACTTATCTGCAATCTTGGATCCTAGAATCAATTTTGATGGTGTTTGTGAAATGGTTAAACAAATATCTGAATTGATGCAAGGACCAGATGGTGAGCCTGGTCTAGAAATAACTACTTTTGAAATGGAAAATACTTTGGAATCTTTATTTCGTATTTACTATGAAAAATATACAAATAAAGAAAGTGCTACTTCTTCTTCTACTTGTAATATTGAGTTAAGTTCGGGAGCGTCAGGTGGTTCTTGGGCGAGCCAGTTTCTCAGTCGAAAGAAACAAAAGGGTGTCAGTCAATCATTTGTAAGTAGCTCTAACATTCTTGGTGAATTAAATAAGTATCGAGAAACCGAGTGGGAAAGCCGATTTACCAACGAGGAAATGGTCGATTTAAATCTTTTGACATGGTGGAAAGAACATGTAAGAGCTTTCCCTGTTCTTTCCATCATGGCTCGTGATCTACTAACTCCTCCGGCTTCCACAGTTGCATCGGAGTCTGCTTTTAGTGTAGGTGGAAGGGTGCTAGAGGAAAGGAGGAACATATTATCTCCTAATATGCTTGACTGCTTGATGTGCTTGAAGGATTGGGACCGTGCACAATATCGAACTCAAAACCGCCAAGATCCTATTCTTGAAGACTTCGCAAATTTGGAAGTCACGGAAGAAAATTGAAGAATGAAGAATTGAAGAATGAATATGAGAGTTGAAGATCATTTAGTTCCAAACAAATCAATTGTAATACTCTGGCTTGCATGAGTATAAACTGTGAACAGCTTTTAAAAAAAAAAAAATCCAATTCTGTAAAATGTAATCTTTACTTTTTATTATACAAATTAATGATAAGTAATCTTTATTTTTTATTAGACTATAAATTTAAATATCAAATACTAGTAATCTCTTTAATTTTTATTGAATAATAAAAATTCTTTACTATTTTTTTTAATGAACTTTTTTTAGACTTTTAGTAATCACTAACTATTAATGAATAAATCTTTACTTTTTATTATACAAATTATTGAAATTAATGATAATAATCTTTATTTTTTATTAGACTACAATTTTTAAATATCAAATACTAGTAATCTCTTTAATTTTTATTGAATAATAAATATTCTTTACTTTTTTTTTTGAATGAACTTTTTTTTACTAATCACTAATCATTAATGAATAAATCTTTACTTTTTATTATACAATTTATGATAAGTAATCTTCATTTTTTATAGACTATAATTTTTAAATATCAAATAATAGTAATCTCATTAATTTTTATTGAATAATAAATATTATTTACTTTTTTTTTTTTGTTAAACAAACTTTTTTTTAGTAATCACTAATCATTAATGCATAAACTAAACAAATAATAAAAAAAAAAAGAGTAAAGGTAAAAACTCCCCCCAATTCCCAAACATTAAACTTTAAAAGTTAAAACTTTTCCCCCCAAAACTCCGGCCCGGCTCGTCTGTGCACCTGTCCATGAGCCCGTCCATGAGCCCGTCCACTAGCCCGGCCCGGCCCGGCCCTAAGCCCGGCTCCACCGGTCCGGGGCGGACATCCCCCCTCCCTTCCCAAGCCCGGCCCGGCCCAATTTTAGATGAGGCCCGACCCTCTAGCCCGGTTAGGCCCGCTTTGATCGAGCCCGGCCCGGCCCGTTTGACACCACTAACCTTGAGGAGTTCAAATATGAAATTTGAGAGAAAATAAACGAGCAGAACTCCGTCGATTTGTGCCTTGAAACTTTAAGCAATAATCCCCCTCTTGATTTGAGGTTTCGAGAAAAACTTAAAATAAAAATTTCTTGGGCTTGCTATATATAGACATAAGTCTCGAAAATTACGTTTACCTCTCCACGAGTTTTCAAAACTGCTAATTATTCCTGGAAATTTCTTACACGTTCAATCTATTACTCCACGAGTGAAAACTATAATTTATAAATGTTTCCGACTAGGTTCCGTTTGTCGTTGTAATTACGTTCTAAAAACTAATTTCGTGAAATTTCTAGATAACCTACCTTTTATGCAACGTATCCTATTGTTTATCATCAAAACCATCAATTTGATCCTAAACAGGATTAAAACTGTCAAAAATTACGCTACACAGGTAATGTCACTATTCACATATACCAGATAAAATCAAATAACATTTAAATCATATAAATGTCATTTAGTCAAATCAATGCCTTGCGATTCTTGGATTTCCATTTTCTCAATGGACACCTCACCGTTGACCCACATCAACTCCACCTCAATATTAACTAACATTAATAATTCCAAAAATTCACTTATGCCTTTTAAAACAATATGATTTTCCCAGGATGGGTGTGATACTTTATCTCCAAACTAAGGATACAAACACAACATATGTGAACATAAACACACATGCATACATAGGTTTAAAGAGGTGTAAATTCACGTTCATCCTTCCATATAAAATGAACCATTAGTGAGAATAATGATGGGCTTTCTTTATTACTCCCATGTCCCATTTTATATGACTATCTTTGTTCACCAAACTCTTAAAGAAAAACATTACTTAATGCATTGTTTGACATTATACTTTAGCTCTCTATGAAGCACGACTGACACATGACATAGTCTAATTTCTAAAAGTGAAGTAATATCTCAATTTTTTTCCTATATCCTCAATATGGAAGACATAAATCAACAAAATCTCGTAATAGTCAGCCTTGATAATTGCTTCTGCTCTATATTAATCTATTATCATTCTGGCGCTATGATGAGCATGTAGTTCTAATTATTAACAACAAGGTGGAATCTGATATCATGCAAGGGAAAACAACATTGAAAAGTTAATACAGAATCTAAAAGCATTACCACTTGGTAAATATTTTAACTACCAAATGAGGCAGATAGAGACAGGAAGAAAGCAAAGACTGTATATTTTTCAATGATAGAGGTTATTTAATTTTTTATTTTTTGCTTGGAAATTCAGTGATAGAGGTTCACTAGCTCGTTACCCAATATCCTCAACCCCAATTCCTTCATGCACATAGTAGGGACGAGTCATCAACTAAATTGTATGTAAAGTATGCTCAAAAGTAAGAAATGATCGATAACTACTTTAATATCAACCTTTTTTTCTAAGCATAGCATCTCCTTTGCACTAATTCAAGCTTAAAGTAACTAAATAAGTATCAAATGAATAAGAAAGTAAAACTATGAATTTACAAAGAAGCAGAACATAAATCTCAACACAGCTAGGCAATATAAATTGAAGAAATCAATATAATTGCAACTGCAAATTAACATTTGAATGAACCCATTGACTGATTTGTGCATTGTACTGCCAAAATTGGACAAATTGGAAGAGAGAGATGAGAGAAAACCACCACTTTACTTCTGATCCTTAGAATCCATCTCGGAAACCCTAATTCCAATTCAAATCTCAAACCAAAATAAATGGATGATTCTAGTATTGTTGGTCAAATCTAAAGAGAGAGAGAGAGAGAGAGAGAGAGAGGGAGAGAGAAACACCTCATCATTTTTCACTTTTTACTGTGCCAATATTCGTTCTAGATCTAAAAAGCCGTAAAAAGGAAAAAAAATGGATTTAAGGGAGAAGATGGAAGGGAGAGAAGAAAATGGAAGATAGATAGAGATAGGGGCCAAACCTGTGTCATGGAAAGTATGAAGTGACTAAGACAGCTATGGTGGAGGCTGAGGCGGTGGTGGTGGATGGCGCTGGCTGTGGAGTAGCGGCGGATGGCAGCGGTGGATGGATTCCCCATCTATCTTCTTCTTGTTTCCCTCTCTATTCTCTTATCTTCTCTTTTCATTTCGTGTTGTGTTTATTTACAAAATTGTCATTATATTTTTAATTTTTTGAATTTTATTTACAAAAATGCCACCGAATTTCATTTTTATGGAAACTTTTCACTTTAATCAATAATACTAATGGATTTTGGATATTTCTAATGGACTTTTACCGTTACAAATTTGTAACGGTAGAAGTCCGTTAGAATGTCAAAACACGCGCATTAGAAAATGAGGCTTTAGATGTAGTGTAAAATGATGACCTTCAGAAGAAGGCTTTATTTTATTATTTTGATATTCTGATGACTTTGTTTATAACCGAAAATTTTTTAAGATTTTTTCTATTTTATGCATTGTCAAATCTTTGATATCCATATTTGTCATTGCCTTTATTTATTCTTCAAATTAAACATGTATGCATTTAGTCCACTTGCCACCATTCTCACTCAGAACAAACGAACTGGAAATAATTTCACTGAATGGAAAAGAAACCTGGACATTGTCATAACTGCAAAAGATCACATATATGTTCCTATGAACCATGTCCTGAGGAGCCGCTAAAAAATGTTGTTACGACTGCCAGACGAGCCTATGACAAGTGGAAAAAGTCGAATAGATCAATGGCTCATTGCTACATGCTTGTCTCTACGACTGGCGTGCTGCAATATCGAACAATTTCACTGGTGCTATCATAGCAAGCCTCAAAGAGATGTTTAGGGAGCATGGTTGACTTACTAGCTAGGTAGATCGCCATGCAGCATATCATGAGACTCAGGTTGATATGATCCTCAAATCCTTGCCTACATCGTGTTCTCAATTCAAACATAATTTAAATATAAACCGAATAGATTTTTCTATGAGCAAACTGATGACCTCTCTACAGTTAGCTGAGGGGGTGATCAAACCTGGGGATAATGTAATGAGCGTTGCAAATGCTTCCTCTTTCAGATCTGCCCAAAAGGGTAAGAAAGGAAAGAAGAAGAAGTCTGGTGCCAAAGGTCTAAGGTTGGACTTGTCCCAAAGATTGGGAAGTCTAAGGCAAAAGGAAAGCTAAGGTAGGTGGCAAAGGCAAAGGAAAGTGTTTCCAATGAGGGGAACTGGGCCATTAGAAGAGGAACTGTTCATAATACTTAGCTAATAATGTTGTAGGTATGATTGAATCACAATTTATTGAAGTAAGTTTTATAACGAATACTTTCAATACTTGGTGCATTGATTTTGGTACGACTTACCATGTTTGTAATTCGTTGCAGGGGTTCAGATCAACCAGGACGTGCAGTGATGGGGAGATCAAGCTGACTTTAGGTTCTTGACAACTATTTCAGCAGTTGTAGTAGGAGTAGTATTATAATTCTGGAATTAAATGTCTTTAGTTTTTCCAGATATACTTCACATTCCAAGTATGGGACATAATTTAATTTCAGTTTCAAAGTTATCATAGAATGGTTATTCTGTATCATTTGGAGCTAAAGTGTTTATTAAAAGAAATAGCCATTTTATATGTGTAATGGTGTGATATTAAATGACTTGCATGTAATTACTCCCATTATTTTTAAAGAATCTATAATGGAACTAAATAACTCAATGGTTAATTTTTCATCTAAAAGAAAGGAAGGTTCTTCTAATCTAACAAGATTTTGGCATATGAGGCTAGGTTATATCAACCTAAATAGGAGTAATAGACTTGTCAAAGATTGGATCTTAGACACTTTGGCTCTCGAACCGATGTCGATCTGTGAATGTTGTACAGAAGGCAAAATGACCAAGAGGCCCTTTCCCGCAAAGGACAATAGGTCAAAAGAATTATTTGAATTAGTACATACGGACGTATGTGGAAATGTAAACATTAGAGCACGAGATGGTTATGAGTATTTCATCATATTTATTGATGGCCACTCTAGATATGGATATATTTATCTAATGCACCACAAGTATGAAGCCTTTGAAAAGCTCAAAGAGTATGGTGGATATCTCTCTAATAAGTTTATTGATCATCTAATACAAGATGAATTTCTATCACGGTTGATTGCACAATTCATGCTTTCACATAATGGTGTAGCAGAACGAAGGAACCGGACTCTTTTAGACATAACTAACTCGATGATGAGTTATTCAGAGTTGCCATTATTCCTATGGTGGTATGTTTTAGAAATCGCATTGTATATGCTAAATCTTGTTCCAAAAAAATCTGTCCCTAGCTAAGACACCTCGAGAGTTGTGGAGTGGGCACAAGCCCTTTTTATTACATCTTCGGATGTAGAGATGTCCGGCACATGTGCTGAAGGGAAATATGAGCAAGTTGGAAACATAATCAGAAGTATGTTACTTCGTGGGTTATATAAAGGGCACCTACAAATGGTATTTTTATGATCTGAGAGAACAGAAAGTGTTCGTTAGCACGAATGCAATTTCCTTGGAAGATGATTATATCATGAACCATAAACCTAGAGGAATGATAGTTTTGGAAGAAGTAACGAGAGAGCCCTCTATTTCCCAAATAGTTAATGCTAGACATGAATAAGAAAACACTACATCTTCACATGTTTCTTCATCGGCACCTCATCGTAGTGGGAGGATAGTCAGCTAGCCTGATAAATACATTTTCTTTGAAGAAGTTTTTGAAGCTGTCTCTGTGGACTCTGAATCTGATCCTATCACATATAAGGAGGCAATGGCCGATAGTGACTCAGGTCATTAGATAAAAGCAATGAAGGCTAAGATGGAGTCTATGGACTCCAATTAGGTCTGGCAACTTGTAGATACACCAACTAATATATAGCCCACTAGCTGTAAGTGGGGTCTATAAGAGAAAAACATGATCAAATGGAAAGCTAGAGACCTTTAAAGCTAGGCTTATAGCAAAGGGTTGTTCTCAAAAAGAGGGCATCGATTATGAGGAAACCTTCTTGCCTGTAGGCATGCTTAAATCCATAAGGATTCTCTTATCCATTGTTGCATGTCTCAATTACGAGATTTGGAAAATGGATGTCAAGGCTACTTTCTTGAATGGAAATCTTGATGAGGACATCTATATGTAGCAACTAGAGGGCTTCATAGATAACGGTAAGGATAACTTTGTATGCAAGTAGCAAAGGTCCATTTACTAACTTAAGAAGGCATCCAGGAGTTGGAACATTCATTTTGATCAAGCAGTCAAGTCATTTAGTTTTACTTAGAATCTAGACAAACCTTATGTATACAAGAAGTATGAAGAGAATGCAGTGGCTACTGTATGTTGATGATATGCTACTCATTAGGAATGATGTAGGAATGTTATCAATAGTTAATGATGATGGCTTTTTTTAGGATAAGTTGGGTTCGGTATGCTAGATGAGTTAGAACAGATGAGAGAGAGAGAAAGAGAGAGAGAGAGAGAGAGAGAGAGAGAGAGAGAGAGAGAGAGAAAAAAGAAAGATTTTGTATATGGTTCAACCCTATTAATGAAGGAACCTACGTCCATGTGTGTGTTAGAGCACTCCACTAAGTATAAGAAACTACCGTCAGGACCTTGGTAATCTAACAATGGGGACTGGAACTACCAAGGGTCGGCTAGTAGGAATGGTACTAGGGTTTCTTGGGAGGTGCTCGACAATGTAATATGTTGGTTCAATTGAACTCGAATCCCCCTAAGGGATATGGAAGGACCCTTTTATAGGAGAAATATTCCTCACTTATGTGGTATTTTAATTCGATTAGATAACTATTAATAGCCTGTAATGACTGCTACATATCCGGAATGTTTCCTAATTTGATTAGGAAACTATTGATATAACTCTGTAAGGTTTCGTAACGGGTTTAGGATACTGCTAGTGTCCGAGCAGTGCGAGATGCACCTCTGAGTAAGATGAGCAAATTAAAGATGTATCATAACTAAACGGTGCATCCCAACCTGTAGGTCCGGGTTTTCCTCTATTGGGTCCCCGAGCGGAGAGCTAGGAAGTCCTGGTCATCTTGGGTTGCTCGGGACAAGGGACCATTAAGACGGCCTTAAATATCCTGGCCTGGATGAAGTTCTGTCATTTTGTAAAACTTCTCGATTAAACATGGTAGCGTCTCTTTTTTGTGCATCAGTTGTTTGGATTATACCCTCAAACCCGTTCTGAATGTATGAGACGTTGACATTTTTTATATGGATATCAGTTTGTATTTCATTATGTATGTATCATGAGATGATTATTGTAATACATAAGTATCAAAGTAGGTCATTCGTGTGTGTAAGAGATACATATATATGAAATACAGATTACTATTATTTGATACTTAGAACTTGTCACAATGGATAATGAGGCTGGATATCTCATCAGGTATACACTATAGCATGATTAACTACCATTGGATGGAGTGATGAATCTCATTCACTAGAGTATGACTCTTAAATAATATGCTAGTACTTATAGTGCATTGACAGACCATGAGCTTTCCTATCGACAATTAAAATTGTCATCAGTCGATAGGAACTCATAACTTGTACAAGGTACGTGTTCTTAATCTTGAGACAATTATGGACACAAACTGTGGTTATGACTGCTTTGACTTACCAATCAGTGAAGCTTTAAAGATCAATGCCTAGGTATCTTAGGTATGTCGTATTCATAGGGTTGTGAATGTATATTGTCAAGATAGAATCTACCCTTTTATAAAGAGTAAGCATTCCCTTGAGGATGTCACCAAGTTGGTTACTGAGAACTGAAGTCTTGTTGATAAGCAGTTATCAACATGTTTGGTAATCATGAGAGGTAAATGGAACTCAAGGTATGAAAGAGGTAATCATCATTCAGGTTAACAGTAATAGTTTATCTTACAACCTGAATATGATTACGAATTCTGACGGTATAGGGACATTAGTACAACTGTACAAGTCTAGTTATCGCTTCAGATATGTTCTTTAGTGTTGGGGTGCAGTTATCGTTTTACCGTGAAGTAAACGTTAACTGATTAGTTAGTCAATTTGCTAATCCAAGAATTTGGTCATGGGAATTAATAGCTAATGTGAGCCAATAATTAAGAACCTAGGAGGTCCCACTCTTAGCTCCAAAGGGTGTAAGAGGATTTGAGAAAAAGAGGAGCCAATCGATTGGCATGATAAGTACTTGATTACTTTGGCAATCCATTGGTATTATTAGCAATCGATTAGGATGGCAATCAATTTCCATCCTTGGTAATCGATTGGGCCAAAGGTCGGATGGAAAACCTATAAATAGGAGAGCTACATCCAAAATTAAATAGAACGTCGTTTTTCTATTCCAGCTCTCTAATAATTAGTTTATGGTTTTTAATTGACCTTTCCTGTCTCTAGTAGGATTCCCACAAGTCCTATTCCTCTTGCAAGCATCTACCAGAGTCATAGAAGTTAAGGAAACCTATTAGAGGCTGCTGGAAGCTAGAAAGAAGAAACATCAATCGAGGGTTCATCGATTCTGAATTGGGTTTAAGACCTATAGGTATTCTTTTTCTTTACATGCCACTAGATTCACATGAGTAGTAGTTTCTGATTATCAAATTTTTTGAAACTTATTTTTTTGTTGTGTAAATCTGACATTCATAATTCAAATCCTACAATTGGTATCAGAGCCTCGCTCAAACGAATTTAGTAACATGTTTTGGAAGTCTAGATGTGAATGCATATGTAGTTTTAGTTGCTTTATAAAATTGTAACTGCAGAAACGTGTTTTTATGATCGTTTTGATTATAAAATAGATCTGTAAGATTGTGGATCAAGAAGGTGCCAATCGATTGCCTTCTGTTGGCAATTAATTGGGGTCCAAAAAATTGATTGGGAGTTTATCCAATCGATTGGCATAGATCTGCATATGGCAATCGATTACTATTTAATGCAATCGGTTGGCATTGATCTGGGGATGCAATCGATTGGTGTATAGATCCAATCAATTACCACCTCTTTATTCAGAAAAGTGTTCTCTGAAATTTTCTTGAAAATCAGATGATTAATTTTGACAGTTTCTAAAAATTTCAAAGTTTTTCTTTATTGTCTTATCCAATCGATTGGTATTAATAACCAATCGATTGGGAATCGATTGGCATTAATGCAATCAATTGGACCAAACAGAGAACATAGTTTACTATTTTATGAGACTAAAATGTTCATGATTCCAGTTTATGATATATGCATGTCATCTAGGACTTCCACTTGTTATATTCTTATGTATATATATGCGTGGTTGTTTGTACAACTAACCTTCTATAACTAAGATTAGTCCGCTATCTCCCATGGCACCAAGATCAGTTTTCAATTTTGTATTCAATATTTGTGATTTGTGTTTTTTTAATGGTTTGGTTTTAAGGCATGTGCAAAGGGCGCTGCGACTTCATTCCTATGAAAAGAAGAGTCACACTAGTTTTTCTAGCCTTTTATTTATTGTTTTTCTATTTCTAGATAAATTTTAAGCCTCAAAAGAGGTATAGGACAAATGTAATCTCTAGGATAGTCCATGAAGATGGAGTGAAAAGCCATTGTCCATGAAGATGGAGCCGGAGGCGACCAAACCAACGAGATTAATCTATGAAGATAGAACCATGGAAGGTATAGGCATTTGTGAATGTCTTTATTTCATTTTAGTTTTTCGTTTTTATATGCTTGTTTGTGATTGGCCTTTTAAATTTTGTTACCACATGTATGCAAAAATGAGTTTTCTAAAATAAAAATCAAAAGCTTTTTCAACACATTAGTAAACATTGGATGTTTATGGGCAATGTGAAGAAATGTTTCTAAAACAAAATCTAACTATTAAATCTAGTAGGAGATGGTCTTATCTAAAACACCCACGATCTTCCATTAATGATTCAGTGTAAGATGGGTAATGTATTCTGTGTGACTCAGCCATGGGTGATCATTCCATACGGAGGATGCATTACTCATTGGTTTCTAGATGTGAACTTCTTACAAATAGGATCAATCAGACGTGTTAGAGGGTGACCACCATACGGAGACACTACTTGAGGTGGTTGATATTGGATCCTAGTTAATGGTGTACACTAGCTAAGCTGTGAATAAGGGATCCCACATGGGGCATTATTCAAAAACTTAGAGATCAAAATGGTTCAGGAGTCGTGACCTATTTTAAAAGAATTGCATAGTGGACAAGTCATGATTAATCGAGAGATAGAAAGTTGGCCACCACATGGGAGGCTTTATACTTTCGTCTTGATATTCCGGTGACTTTATCATTGAATAAGAGTTTTGAGGATTCTTTTATTTCATGTTGTCTAAATTTTGATATCCATATTTATTATGTCTATTTTGTTTTTCAGTATTCATCATGTCTTCTACATTCAGTCCACTTGCTACTGTACTCACTCAAAATAAGTTAACCGGAAACAACTTTGTTGAATGGAAACAAAATTTAGACATTGCTCTTACTGCGGAGGAACACATATATGTCCTCACTACCCCATGTCCTGATGAACCCGCGACAAATGCTTCGGCAGCTACTAGACATGAGTTCGATAAGTCATGAAAGAATTCGAATGGGATGGCTCGTTGCTACATATTGGCCCCTATGGTGGGTGTGCTGCAACACCAGTTCCAATTGAACGATTTCACTAGTGCCATCATAACTTTCCTAAAAGAAATGTTTAGGGAGCATGGCAGACCTGCCAGGTAGATTGCCATACGGATGATCATGAGTGCAAAAATGTTGGAAGGAACTCTAGTCAGAGAGCACGTTTTAAAAATGATTGGTTATTTCAATGAACTGGAGACTCTGGGTGCCAACATTGACCTCATAGACCCAAGTTGACATGATCCTTAATTCGTTGTCACCATCTTTCACTCAATTCAAACTTAATTACAATATAAATCAAATGAATTTCTCCATGAGCAAACCGATGAGCTCTCTTCAGGAAGCGGAGGGGGTGATTAAACCTTGGGGCAACGTCTTGAACGTTGAAAAAGATTATTCTTTTTATTTTGGAATTGAGGTTGTGATCAAAAGAAATGATTCTTTTGTCTATTCTGGTATTAAGTCAAATCGTTTATATGTGATTACTCCGAACATTTCTAAGGACTCTAACATAGAACTTAACAACTTAGTGGTAACTCTACCATCTAAAAGAAAGGAGCCTTCCACTAATCTAACAAGGCTTTGGCATATGAGGCTAGGTCATATAGATCTAAACAAGATTGGCAGACTAGTCAAAGAAGGGATCTTAGGCGAATTGGTTCTTGAACCAATGGAAATCTGTGAATCATGTTTAGAGGATAAAATGACCAAAAGGCCCTTTTCTGCAAAGGGCAACATGACCAATGCATTGTTACAATTAGTTAACTGATGTGTATGGATCAATAAATATTAGAGCAAGGGGTGGTTATGAGTATTTCATTACATTTACTAATGGCCACTCTAGGTATGGATGTGTGTACCTAATATAGCACATGTCTGAAGCCTTTGACAAGTTCAAAGAGTTTAGGGTTGAAGTGGAGAAGCAATTGGGCATACATATTAAGGCCATTCAATTTGATCAAGGTGGCGAGTACCACTCTAATGATTTTATTGATCACTTCTACGATTCTATCATAGTTGATTGCACCTAGTATGAACGGTGCAACGGAGAGAAGGAAACAGACTCTTTTAGACATGACTAGGTTAATGATGAGTTATTCTGAGTTGCCATTATTCCATATGGGGATATGCTTTGGAAACCATTATATATACTAAATCTTGATCCAAGCACATCTGTTCCTAAGACACCACGAGAGATGTGGATTTGGCATAAGCCTTCTTTGCAACTTCTCCGTATATGGGGGTGTCCAACACATGTACTGAACAGAAAGATGAGCAAATTGGAGACAAGATCGGAAGTATGTTACTTTATAGGGTATCCAAAGGGTACTTATGGTTGGTGTTTTTATGATCCAAGAGAACAGACAGTATTTGTTAGTACAAATGTTGTTTTCTTGGAGGATGATTATATCATGAACTATAAATCTAAGGGAAGGATAGATCTGAAGGAGATAGAAGGAGAGCCATCGGTCCCACTCGTAGTGGAAAATGATGACAGACAGGAAAATACTACATCTTCACCCATTTCTACACCAGTACCTCATCGTAATGGGAGCATAATTAGTCAGTCTGACAAATACATATTCTTAGGAGAAGTTTATGAAGATGTCTCCATAGAATCTGAATCTGAATCTAATCCGCCCATGTACGAAGAGGCAATGACTGATGTTGATTCAACTCATTGGGTTAAAGCTATGAAAGCTGATATGGAGTCTATGGACTCTAATCAGGTCTGGCATCTTGTAGAAGCACCTGGCAATATTAAACCCATTGGCTGCAAATGGGTCTATAAGAAGAAAAGAGGATTTGATGGTAAGGTTGAGACCTTAAGGAAAGGGTTGTGGCAAAAGGTTATACTCAGAGGAAGAGCATTAACTATGATGAGTCATTCTCGCTGGTGGCCATGCTCAAATCCATTAGTATACTCTTATCCGTTGCTACATGCCTTAATTATGAGATTTGGCAGATGAACGTCAAGACTGCATTCTTGAATGGCAATCTTGAGGAGGACATCTGTATGCAACAACGAGAAGGGTTCATAGCTGGTGAAAAAGGTAAATTGGTATGGAAGCTACAAAAGTCCATTTATGGACTTAAGCGGGCATCCAGGAGTTGGAACATTCAATTTGACCAATCAGTCAAGTCGTTTGGTTTCATACAAAATCTAGATGAACCTTGTGTATACAAGAAGCGTGAAGGGAAGCAGTTTAACTAGCTAGTACTTTTGATATGAAGGATCTAGGAGAGGCAAGCTATGTCCTTGGGATAAAGCTCTTTCGTCCTAAGTGAAAGATAATGGGATTATCTCAAGCTGATCATATTGATAAAGTGCTAACTAGGTTTTTCATGGATAATTCGAAGAAAGGCTTGTTACCTTTCAGGCATGGTATTGTGTTCTCCACGGAGCAATGTCCCAAGACACAGGAGGAGAAGAATCGCATGGCAGGAATTCCCTATGCCTCGACAGTAAGGAGTCTCATGTATGCAATGTTATGCACTAGACCAGATATCTGGTTTGCCATTGACATGGTCAATAGGTATCAGTCGAATCCTGGTCCAAAGCACTGGATAGTTGTCAAGCACATTCTTAAGCACTTGAGAAGGACAAAAGAATACATGCTTATGTATGGTGGCGATGAGTTCATTCCAATAGGATACACTGACTGGAACTTTATGTCAGATAAAGATTCGAGAAAGTCAACGTCCGGACATTTCTTTACCTTGGGAGGTGGTGCTATTAATTAGAGGAGCCTTAGGTAGAAATGCATTGTAGACTCAACTACAGAAGCTGAGTATGTGGATGTTTGTGAATCCATAAAGGAAGTTGCTTGGCTCAAAAAGTTCCTCATGGAACTCGGGGTGGTACCAGCATCATTGTTACCTATTACACTATACTGTGACAATAATGGGGGCAGTGGCTTAGTCCAAGGAGCCAAGGAACCGCGGAAAGGGAAACATGTAGAGATCTAGTATCATATCATTCGAGATATATATAGTCCAGCGTGGAGATGTGACTGTCACCTACATTGCCACTACTAACAATCTTGCATATCCATTTAGAAAGGCTTTTCCACAAAAAGTCTTTGATCGTCATCTAGATTGTTTAGGTCTCAAATGTAGTTCTGATTGGTTATGAGTGCAAGTGGCCAGGAGTTTGTTGGGATTATGCCCTTAAACCAATTCTGCATGTATAAGACATTGAAATTTTAGATATGGATATCAGTTTGCATTTCATTTTGTATGTATTATGAGATGATTGTTGTAATCCATAAGTATCAAAGTAGGCAATTCGTGTGTGTATGAGACACATATATATATGAGATACGGATTATTATTATTTTATACTGAAAACTTGTCATAGTGGATAATGAGACGAGATATCTCATTAGGTATACACTGTAGCATGATTAACTACCATTGGATGGAGTGATAAATCTCAATCACTAGAGTATGACTCTTAGTTAATATGCTAGTGCTTATAGTGAATTGACGAACCATGAGCTTTCCTATCGACAATTAAAACAGTCATCGGTCGATTGGAACTCATAACTTGAACAAGGTACGTGTTCTTAATCTTGAGATGATTATGGACACAGACTGTGGGTATGACTGTTTTGATTTACCAATCGATGCTTCTTCCTTCTAGCTTCCAACAGCCTCCGATAGGTTTTCTTCACTCCTATGACTCTAGTGGATGCTCGCAAGAGGAATAGGACTTGTGGGAGTCCTGCTAGAGAGAAGAAAGTTAATAGAAAACCTAAAACTAATTTCTAGAGAGTTGGAGCAGAAAATTGACATTCTATTTAATTCTGGACGTAGCTCTCCTATTTATAGGTTTTCTAATTGATTGTTGGCCCAATCAATTTCCAAGGATGGCAATCGATTGCTTATCATGCCAATCGATTGGCTCGTTTCTTTTTTAAATCTTGTTACACCCTTTGGAGCTAAAAGTAGGACCTCCTAGGTTCTTTATTGTTGGCCCAGATTAGTTATTAATTCCCATGACCGACTCTTAGATCAGTAAATTAATTAACTAATCAAATAATGTTTACTCCACTATAAAATGATAATTGTACTCCAACATAAAAGAACATATCCGAAGTGATAACTATATTTGTACAGTTGTACTAATATCCCTCTACCGTTAGCATTCGTAATCATATTCAGGTAGTCGGATAAACTGTTACTATCAACCTGAATGATGAATACCTCTTCCATTCCTTGAGTTTCATTCACCTCTTATGATTACTAAACATGTTGATAACTACTTATCAACAAGACTGCAGTTCTTAGTAACCAACTTGGTGACATTCTCAAGGGAATGCTTGCTCTTTATCAGAGAGTAAATTCTATCTTGACAATATATGTTAGCACCCTATGATGCGATATACCCAAGATACCCAGGTATTGATCTTTAAGACCTCATTGATTGGTAAATCAAAGCTGTTATACCCACAGTCTGTGTCCATAATCGTCTCAAGATTAAGAACACGTATCTTGTACAAGTTATAAGTTCCTACCGAATAATGATTGTTTTAATTGTCAACAGGAAAGCTCATGATCCGTCAATGCACTATAAGCACTAGCATATTAACTAAGAGTCATAATCTAGTGATTGAGATTCATCACTCCATCCAATGGTAGCAATGACATCATTCTCTAGTGATTGGCTCAGATTAGTTATTAAATCCAATGATCAAACTCTTTGATTAGCAAATTAACTAACTAATCAGTTAACGTTTACTCTGCTATAAAACGATAACTTCACTCTAATGCAAAAGAACATATCCGAAGTGATAACTAGACTTGTACACTTGTACTAATGTCCCTCTACTATCAGCATTCGTACTCATATTCAGGTAGTCGGATAAACTATTACTATCAACCTGAATGATGATTACCTCTCTATACATTAAGTTTTATTCACCTCTCATGATTACCAAACATGTTGATAACTAATTATCAACAAGACTAACAGTTCTCAGTAACCAACTTGGTGACATTCTCAAGGGAATGCTTATTCTTTATTAGAGGGTAGATTCTATCTTGATAACATATGTTAACACCCTATGAATGTGACATACTCAAGATACCTAGGTGTTGTTCTTTAAGACCTCACACCCTATGGATTGAACGCAAGCCCTCTTTCCAACATCTCCGGATATGGGGGTGTCCAGCACATATGTTGAGATTCCTATTGACGTATATAAAACTGTCAACAGTTGATTGAAAATCATAACTTGTATAAGGTACGTGTTCTT
Source organism: Hydrangea macrophylla (assembly GCA_033977485.1). NCBI lineage: Eukaryota > Viridiplantae > Streptophyta > Magnoliopsida > Cornales > Hydrangeaceae > Hydrangea > Hydrangea macrophylla. Next base: position 65,807,580 of record CM066990.1, on the reverse strand, counting down.
AATCTTGAGACAATTATGAACACAGACTATGGATATGATTACTTTGACTTACCAATCAGTGAGGTCTTCAAGATCAATTCCTGGGGATCTTGGGTAAGTCTTGTTCATAGGGTTGTGAACATATATTGTCAAGATAGAATCTACCCTCTAATAAAGAGTATGCAATCACTTGATAATGTTACCAAGTTGATTATTGAGAACTGCAATCTTGTTGATAAGTAGTTATGAACATATTTGGTAATCATATGAGGTGAATGAAAACCAAGGAATAGAAGATGTAATCATCATTCAGGTGACAGTACCAGTTGACCAACTACCTGAATATGATTATGAATGTTGATGGTAGAGGGACATTAGTACACCATACAAGTCTAGTTATCACTTCGGATTTTTTCTTTTGCATTGGAGTGCAGTTATCATTTTATAGTGGAGTAAACGTTAACTGATCAATTAGTTAATTCGTTGATCAAAGAGTTTGATCATGGGAATTAATAACTAATCTAAGGCAACAATAAAGAGCCTATGAGATCCCACTCTTAGCTCCGTGAGAATGCTTGGAAAGGCATATGAGGATGATGGTTCAATCGATTGAATAAGATTCGATCGATTGAAGGCAAGTTCAGTTCGATTGAACTTTAAAGTCGGTTTGGAAATCTACAAATAGGGCAGCTATATGCAGAATTAAGTTGGATGTCGAATTTAATATCAGAAAGCTGCAAAAACTTTTTTCGGATTTCCCATGCCTTCTTATCTTCTCTATTAGGGCTCCCACCAACCCTAGTCTATGTGGGAGCATTCAAGGAGACAAAAGGGTAGATATTTCATGGAGAAAGTTGCTACACACTAAAGGAAGAAGTGAATGTCAGAATTGGGTTCAAGACTATGAGGTAATACTCTTGCCACCTCTTCCCACGCATCTATGGAATTGATAAGTAGTAGATCTGGGCTACCAATAATGTTTTTGAAACTATTTTTTTGCCGTGCATATATTTAAGTTTTTTGATACCTAAATTCCATCTAGTGCTGCACTTGTGACCCTAGTACTTTGGGTACGAGCTGATGAGAAAGAAGCTTCCTGGGAGATGGAATCAAAAATACGAGAAAGTGTCTAGAGTTATTCCAGGATTAGCTTACTCAGATTTTGGGAAGAAAACTTTTGATTGGTGGTGGAAAGATGTAGCACTTGTAATTTCCTATCTATTTTCCCGAATATCTATGTAATTTTCTTTATCATACATATATGAGATCAATTTCTTTTCTCTCTTTGATGTTTGTGATGATGCTTTTACGTTGGGAGAGGAGTGGATGACCTTGGAGAAGCTTTGTATGAAAAGCTGACCCGAGCTCTCAAGACCCCGGAGCACTCGAGCCCCGAATGCTCGAGCTGTTAAAAGGAATGAAATGGCTATTTTTCCCCTGGGCTTCCAAAATTCTATATATACCCGTCCATTTAAGCATTTTTCCTGTATTAAGACAGCCAAAGACTGAGAGTGAGCTTCTTAGAGAGAGAGTTTGAGAAATCCTTAAGCATTCCTCATAGATTCACTCATCCACACACATGCATTCATGGATTCTTCATCCACATAACACTTTCAACACCACCATGGCTTCACATTACTAGTTTCAAGAGAGAGAACTTTAAGATTAAGGTCTAGAAGCTGATCTTTTACAATCAAGATGAATATTTGAAGTTCTCTAACTCCATATCAAGTTTTCTCAACATATACTTACATATTATCATCATCCAAACAACATCTAAGCACTTGTGAGTATAGATTCTCAGTTAGATATCTTTAGAAACTTAACATTTTTATGTACATGCAAGAAGATCTAACTTAGTTTTCATACATGCATGTGACTTTAGCTTAGGATCTGATTTTTGCAGATCCCGAGTGCTCGCGTCAGGTGGAGCGCTCGAGCTCCTTGAGCGCTCGACTGTACCAGTTTTGCTATAAACTCTGTCTTGTCATGTTTTGATTCATAAATTGTTGATATACATATATGATATTTTCATGTTTAGATGTTGCATGTCCACTTAAACACACATGAACCTAAGTTACTTGATGAAGCATTGATCCATGCTCAAGATTTACATTTTATATATGTGTTTTGGTAGCTGTACATAAATTGTGATATGACAACGACTTCTGTGATGCGACAACTCTGATAATGGGAATATTATACGCGTCATATGGTTGAAATTCATAAAATAACCGTACGTTGTGTTCGTTGTGCCATACACATCATGCTTTGTTCAATTGTTTTGATTTTAGTCAAAGCATTCAATTGTGAGTCTTAAGATTGTCTTTCAAGTTTAACGAGAATCATTCCTGTCTGATTGAGTGTTGTCGGGTTAATTGATGTCGATGTCTCTTCATGCGAGTCAATATTGGGATCGGCGAACAAAGGGTTGTTAGATGATTGGTATTATTATATGGCTATAAAGTAAGTTAACGACTGTAAAGTGAAATATTATTATGATGGCTGTAAAGTGAGATATTATTATTAATAGCTATACTGTAAAGTGAGATATTACTATTAATGGGTGTAAAGTGAATTAATGTCTGTAGAGTAAGATATTATTATTATGGCTGTAAAGTGAGTTAACGACTGCAAAGTGAGGTTCTCTACGGCTTATGCCGAATTTGTAGGAGAAGTGGTGATTGCTGGATGGGGGATTTTGAAATGGTTACCGTTCAAATCTTTTTTTTTTCAATTGTAGGACGTGGAGAAGATCACTACACCATATGGCCCGATTTGTAACGGGAATATCTGTTACAAAAATTACTTGTAACGGATATACCCGTTACAAATAGGGCGTTGCAAATTTGTAACGGATATTTGTAACGGATATATCCGTTACTAATTAGTAATGGATTTTGTAACGAATATACCCGTTACTAATTGTTTTTTTGTAACGGATATATTTGTTACAAATTATATTAGGAACGGATAAATATCCAACTTTTTTATTTTTTTTAAAAAAAATACTAATGGTTTGTAACGAATTAGTAACGGTTATATTCGTTACTAATTTCCAAAATGCATAAACTTAGTAACGGATTTTGTAACGGATATTCCCGTTACAAATTTTAATTAAAAATAAAAAAAATTTATTTATTTGAAATGTTTCCCAATTTGTTTCCCACCTAATTAAGAAACATAATAATCCACATGAAACAAAAAAATAATAAGCTCAATCTATATCAAACAACAAACATAATCCATAATCCATACCAACACAACAAACATAATCCATACTAATCATAACAAGCAAAGAGTTCATTCGACCATATCTAACCAAGAAGCTCATTCTAACCATCTCTAATATTTAACGAGTTCATCCACCAAACTTAACTAACTATAACAAACCATGTTCGAAATTTAAAGACTCAAGCTATATCACAAATCTGCCATGAACAAAGCTCGCCAAAGTATCATGGACACCTTAAAGAGGGTCCCACAAGCGAGTATTGACCATGAAATGTTAACTGAGAAATCATCCTTGTGTTAACCATGAAAAATCAAATCTGAATAAGAAAAAAAATGCACATCAAAATCATAAATGTAAACATTAAGAAACTAAATGGAATTTGCCCTTTAAACTAAACATAAAAATCTAAGATTGAGAGGGAAGCTATTTGAAACAAATGCTTTAAATTGGAGCAGTTCTATAAGGCACATTAATCCAACACATGGTACAGACCCAAGTGAAAGCGTGTTATCACATTCTACATGTTCAAAACAATGTTAATTTTTCAAGATTCATTTTTTCAATCCAAAAGCACACCAAACCAATCCTGATTTATCAAGCAAAGAGACAAAATTAACAAAGCCATACCATATCAACATCAATTTCCATCAATTCACTCTAAGCATACTACCAAAGGATCTATATGGGTGGTTCAACACTTGTTTTGACTTTCAGAATTCGAGAGACCTCAGAATATGAGGACAATCATCACTAATTAAGATTCAAAATTATGAAGTTACCTATGAAATTAATTGTAGTCCCATACAATCAATGAATCAAGAAGATTAGTTACCTTTTCTGAATGCTCTTGCATACATATCGCCCCCATATCATACTTTCTAGCCAGTGGAGGACCCTGCACGCAGATTAGATAAACATTAAATATAAGTACTTGCAGACCTGAATGCTTTTGAGTTTCAAGTCTATAGCATGTACCCTATATCAAGTGAAACAAGTTAGTGAATAGTTCTCTGTGAATCAGATGTACCCTACTTCACTATTAATCTCAATAAAAGCCAAAGTCTTTTTTTTTTTTGCATTATTTGTTAGCCGTGATTCCGTTGTTCTTTTTGTTAGTTCCTATAAGTTTCTTTAGCCATGTTTGAGGTGTGAGTAAGGTTTCATAGCATTCGGATACACGCTTTACCGTTTCACTACTCAAAACTAAGTTTTTTTTCAAGTCTAAGAGATGAAAAAGGCATTTTTGGCATTATTTGTTAACCGTGATTCCGTTATGCATTCCGTTAGTTCCCACAAGTTTCTTTAGGCATGTTTGAGGATCGAGTAAGGTTTTGTGGCATTCGGATAAGTGGTTTACAGTTTCACTACTCAAAACCTCTAAATTAAGGTTTTACAAGTCTAAGTGATGAAAAAGTCATTTTTTCGCATTATTTGAGATTCGTGATTCCGTTATGCATTCCGTTAGTTTCCACAAGTTTTTTCAGGCATGGTTGAGGTACGAGTAAGGTTTCGTGGCGGTAGGATAAGCGATTTATAATTTCACTACTCGAAACCTCAAAACTAAGGTTTTTCAAGCCTAAGTGATGAAAAAGTCTTCTTTTTCGCATTATTTTGAGATCCGTGATTCCGTTATACATTCCGTTAGTTGTCACAAGTTTTTCCAGGCATGGTTGAGGTACTAGTAAGGTTTCATGGCGATTGGATAATTGATTTATAATTTCACTACTCAAAACCTCAAAAACTAAGGTTTTTCAAGCCTAAGTGATGAAAAAGTCTTCTTTTTCGCATTATTGTGATCCGTGATTTTGTTATGCATTTCATTAGTTCCCACAAGTTTCTTTAAACAAAAATGATACATACACACACTATTTGACACACTAAATGACCCCAGCGAGAGACCCACAGTGCCCCCGCCCCTTGCCGACCCCGACTCCGACCCGTCATCAGAGCTGTCGCCTGCCCTCGCCGAAGCCGTCGCTCCCCTTCTTCTTCTTCCTCTCTCTCTCTCTCTCTATATATATATATCCTTTCTTCTTCTTCTTCTAACTTATATCATATGTTGGGCATTTTTATTCTTGACCATTATTTTTTGTGTTGATTGCTTCTCATTTTTTTTCTTGGGAATTATTGGAAGCAACATCCAAGGAAAATGAACTTTAAAGCACCATTTGACTGATTATATTAACCTCATTTTTGGGTATCTCTTTTTTGTGCATTAGTTCAGACAATTAGACAGATGCAGTGTTCAGAAAATAGGCGAAGGATCATGAACAATCTACTTTAATAGAAGAATTTAAGGCTAATATAGAGGACATTATTTGAAGTTCCTCATCACTTCACTTTTACAATAGGACATAATTAAGAGTTCTTGATTAAAAGATATTCATCTTTGGAGTGATCAAGCAAACTAGCTAGCATCTTTGGAGAGAGAGAGAGAGAGAGAGAGAGAGAGAGAGAGAGAGACGAACATGTGTACAAATTCAATAGAGAAATAATTTATCTCATCTCCTATTTTTGAAGAGAGAGAGAGAGAGAGAGAGAGAGAGAGAGCTACTAAGGACCCAATGTATGAAGGTAAGCCCATCTTTCCCTCTCTCTCCTATTTTTGTCTCTCTTCTTCTTAGATCTAGTTTCATTATTCACGCTCAATCTATTTCTAGCAGCAGAAACCCTCCTGATTTGTGAGGAATTAAACATAGATTAGGCTCATATTTGTGAGAAATAAACACAGATTCATTAGATTGGACCATAGATCTGCGTGATTTTTTGTTGGATTCAGTTCATTGAATGTTCAAAACTGGCTGTAAAACCGTAACCGACCAGTCTACTATTGAACGGTTATACACCAGTTGAGTTTAGTGTCGAGTCGGTCGAAATCAGTTCCATGAGAAGAAAAACTGACTTGGTTGGCTTGGTTAGTATTCCAATGTCAAATGGACCAAACCGACTGATGTTCAACCCTAAACATCTTACCGTAGTTATTACTTATCATTTAAGGTTTTAGTTATCAGTTCGACAATAGGTCATCCAAGTGGCAGCAATAACTAACATGAATTTTAATAGCATACAAACGAACGTAATATCCAAATTTTGTTACTACTTAGCTACAGTTCCAAACTTGTAAACTGCAACAAAAGTAAATATTCAACAAAGTCATCTAGAAGCACACCTTGTGCTTTGGAACAAATAGCTTGGCCAGCAAATTGTCTAGCAAACGAAGTTTAAAACACTGCTCAACTATTTGTTTACAGGTGGGTACAAATCTATCCAGAACACAAGCAAGAAAAAAATGTAAAGCACCAAATTACTTTTTAAAAAAAATGGATCTTGTTGCTAGTTAAATATATTAGAGGTTAAAATTGTAAAGCACAAATCTGTCCAAGTTTCTCTTCTATCTTTTCCCCCTTCAAATCTCCCAAGCAAGTCAAGCATAAATATTCAACAAACTCAAATTTCCAACTTAGATCTAAAACTGACCTTCCAAAACATGAAGTACTAAATTACAAAGGGAAGGTTAATATATGTGGATTTTTCATCAAAAAGGAAAACTAAAATTCTAAACTAATGAGACAACAAAGAGAGAGAGAGAGAGAGAGAGAGAGAGAGAGAGAGAGAGAGAGAGAGAGAACCCCAAAAACTTTCATTAGGAATATTCATTAGGAAACTACCAAGTCAAGTAAACCTTCATCTTCACCTTTTCTACTACAACATTAATCTCAGTAATAGATTATTGGTGTTGCCAATCCTACTGCCATCACTGTAGCTACTTTTGTCCCCACAACTACCAACAACACAACCATTACTACTAGTCTACTACAGCCACTGCTATAGCAGCCACTTGTGGGGTTATGTATGATGAGTGTTGCCCCGTCCCTAAAACGAACTGTAGTATAACCCAAAATTAGTGGGTTCAAATCTAAGACGTGTGTTTTTTTTTTTTTTGAGCATGCATTCTATCACAATACTTCTATATGTACCCTTTTTCTGAAAGTTTGATGGCAGAACAACTAACAAGAACTAAAAAAAATAAAAAATCTAACTTCCTCACCAAGGCATGAAAGCAAGCTCGATAGGGGGCTAGTTGGGGGATGATACAGAGGCAGAGTGGGGACTATTTAGAGGCTGATTGGGAGCTGGTATTGCCTGATTTGGGAGGTGTTTATGGGGAAATGCAACAAAGTAGAAATGCAAATTAAATTTTACTAGGGGTATAAAACAAAATAAAAAGCACGGAAACATAAACCAAATCTTTAATTACCTTTGGCTCAAGATTCAAAAAGGTGGCCTTGTAAAAAGCACCTCAAAACCAGTGAAAATTGTCGGCTCACTAGATAAAAGTGTCGGCTCACTAGATAAAATTGTCGGCTCAAACCCAGCAGTAGAAATTACCTGAATGCAATTACAAAATAAAATTAAAAAATACCTTCCAGAAAAGGGTGCAGAGATGTGCAGTTAACAATAAATGTAAATTACAAGTATAAACCAACACAATCAATTAACTATCAATAAGCAAGATTCATACTCTCATAGTATCCATTTAAATACCATTCTATGAGCTGGATACTGGGTGGAAATGTAATCTTGGATATATTTTTCTGTAATGGCCTTGATGTTGTCAATAGGTCTAAGAATGGTTCTACCCAACGGGAACAATGTGAGTGCCCAAACAGAAAATTTCATATCTACCTAGAACTACGGCTGTGTTTGGTTCGTGAATTTATTGAAGGAGTAGAAAGGAAAACACTAAAGGTTTGTTTGGTTCACGAATTTTGTGAGGAAAAGAAAAGGGAATGAAAACGAGAAGAAAATCAGTAATTCCCACATGTTTTCTTTTGTGTTTTCCAGAATTAAAATTTTTGAATATGTAATTATAATATATGAATAATTGAAGGAAAATGACTCACAACGTTCAAAATGTTTAATTTACTTCTCAACTTTTGACTCTGTTTAATACGTTGGAAAATTTGAAGCACACTAACAATGACTGTTTGCAATTTGCACACTTACACACTGACAATGTTTGCACTTTGCACAGGTAATAACTTACATACTAAAAATTTATAGAAGAGTAAATTACATTTTACCCCCTTGTGGTTAAGCCCATTTTTACTTTACCCCCCTTGTGGTTCAAAAGTGGTCACCTAACCCCCTTGTGCCTTTGGACTAAAGTGGTACCTACCGCAATTCAATATGAGTGTGGAAACTGAAACCATAAAATGAGTTGTTAGAATGGAGTGAGTTAAAAAGCCGAATGGTGCTGGGATGTTTGGAGAGAGAGAGAGAGAGAGAGAGAAGACACAGGAGAGAAAGGTCAGGTTTGTTAGCACATGGAAATACAACCTATAATTAAACTAACTTTGTACACACTCATACCTATAGCTCATCACTATTGGTCCCACTATCATGTATTAGGAACAAAATTTGGGAACTACATAACAAATATACTCGAAATCCCCCCATTAATATAAATGTAGTTTCAATGTGACTAAGTCAAGAAACGACCATTGAACTCCGACAACCTCTCTGCCTTGAAATACTAATGTTTAAGACATAAAATAGAGAGAGATGATTCCCCTAATAGGTAATAGAGTAAATGCAACTATGCAAGTTACTTCACAGAAGCTATGGCTAAAGCAACTATTTAAAAACCTTACTTACTATTGAAGTGCCAATTGAACAAAATTATGAACTACTGCTCCTTATGACTGCATGAATGTTTCTGAATCATTATTGGTGATGTTACCCATTTGTGTATAGTAGAACGTAGAATTAGTGGTGTCAAACGGGCCGGGTCGGGCCGGGCCGGGCTCGGTCAAAGCGGGCTTAACCGGGCTTCGGGCCGGGCCGGGCCGGGCTTCACCTAAAATCGGGCCGGGCCGGACCGGGCTTGGGAAGGGAGGGGGGGTGTCCGCCCCGGACAGGTGGCCCGGGCCTAGCGGGCCGGACATCGGGCCGGGCCGGACGGGCTAGTGGGCTTCCTTCGACTTTTGGCCGTAATCGTGGTGGGCTTCGGGCCGGGCCGGGCATTTTCTTCATTTCGGGCCGGGCCGGGCCAGGCCATGGACGGAAGAATGTGTGTCCACCCCGGCCCGGGGTATGTGAACCAGGCCTAGCGGGCCGGGCCTTGTGGCGGGCCGGGCCGGGCCGGACTTTTAGCCCGAAAAAAGCGGGCCGGGCCAACCCGGCCCGTTTGACACCTCTACGTAGAATGTATTTACCTGGTAACCAAGAACGCAGAAGAAAAGCTATTTGCAAAGCTAGTTGTTGTTCAAGCAATTCAGGAGTGTCAAGATCTTTAGTCCCTCTGCACAACAATTTGCAAACTAAGAAATTTCTTGATACATACCTCTACTATAAATAGATAATAAAGCTTTAAGAGTAAGATACCAAGTGTATGGTGCAAAAGGAAGTCTAAATTTCTTTTTATCATAGCATCCCTTATTTAGAGGATATATAGCTGAAGTGTTTGGAGAGTTTATTTTGCCCTTTCTTGCTTCCAACAGACATCTAACACTAGCCTGTCAACCCCATTTCCAGATATAGAACAAGTTCAAGTAAAAATGAGGTTCATACAAAAATAATAACCCAAATCAGAATCAATAATAAACTCTCTTTGGCTACTAAAAATGCCTCTGGGAGAGAAAAAAAAAAAAACAAAACAAAAAAAAATAAAAATCAAACCCACAATTAAGGACAATCCTCATAGTTTTCATTTCTTTTACCAGCAACCAATCAGAATAACACCACCACACCCATAATTTACCTTTATCGGCGAAGTGCATAAACGAATTAACCTTCAAAGTCATGGGACTCCTGCAATTAGTTGTACTCTTGCTTCCCTATCTAAGAATCTCATCAATGTCCTAGGGTTCATGGATTTGGGTTTGATTGGCCTTCTATGGTTTGAATCTAATCTAGAAGAAGAAGAAGAAGAAGAACCACGTAAGAAGAAGAAGATGCAGAAAAAGGGTACCGCAAGGAGGTCGGCGGCGGCGGCTTTGGTTGGTTGGCGGCAGGAGGTGGGCGTCGTAGATCTAGGGTTTTCCCTTTTTCCTCTCTCTCTCTCTCTCATTTCTCTCTCCTTTCTCAGTTTTATGAAAAGTGAAAATCAAAGATAGAGCCCGATGGTTTCTATTGTAAACATTATTTTATTATTAATTTTTTTTTTCGATCAATTTTGTAACGGATATAAACGTTACAAATATAAATACATCTATTACAAAAATTAAGTAACTAAAATAATGGAAATTAGTAACGGTTTTTCTAAATTTGTAACGGATATATCCGTTACAAATTAGTAACGGGTATACCCGTTACAAATCATAAAACCTGCCCGTTACAAATTTGCCCATATGGTGTTGTGATCGACATAAGAAATGTTTCAAATTCCTTATCTTAATCCAGCCAGTCAATCTAATTGAAAGATTGATTGGATAACGCCGGCTTCATCCCTGAAATCTCGGTGGCCGACTATGGATATCTAGGTATATATGATGAGCACAGACTTGGAAAGAAACCTTCACATTGTTGACTCTCCACACAAGATCTTTACTTAGGCCGAACTGCCTTCTTATAGCCTTTGGCCTATCCGATGAGGTTGGCATGGTTGGGTGAACATCTGGCATCCGATCAGTCTGGTCTTCCATCATGGAGTATCACCTTAGTTAGCCCGAACACATTTCAAATACCATGCTATAGCCCAAAGAGTTAAACCTTGTTCTATGCCTTAGCATTTTTACCATTGATTAGTGAGTCAGACTGACAACATGAGATGCTAGATCAGGCTATCAATGATTATTCCAGTATGCCTTAGGCCCTAACTATTTAGACTATACTTTGCTAAAACACCCTTTAGGCTGGGCATATCCACTCCAGATCGAAGATACTCTGACCACAAAGCTGCTCATCATTCAGACCCATTTGTCCGAACAACAATAGCCCCGAAACCCATGTCTTCAACCACACTCCTAGTCTGAATACCATGCCTTCGGCCTCAATCTTACTGCCACATCGCCCTACCCAAAATTTGCAATTTTTGGGTGCAAACACTAACGCCTCTTATTGGATTTATTTATTTATTTTTATTAATTCCTTTTTTTTTGCTTTTCTATTGAAGGTCTAAAGCTTATGTGACTTTTTGAAATTGTTCCAGGAAACGAAAAATGAAGTAATTCTTTTGTCAAAATAAGTGCTCCAGAGTATAGTTGTACCGAATGCTTCAAATTTTGTACATTGCTTGCCAGTAATTAACATGACTTTAACATTACTAATAGCCAAAAAATATCCAAAAGAAAGTACAAGTACAATTTCTCTTCTTGTAGCACAGTCAAGGATAGGGCTTATAAACAATAGTAATTTTTTTTTTTTTTTTTTTTTGACCATCCAGTAAATTTCATTATAAAGCCAAAGAAAGATACAAACTACAAGCTACCCAAAGCATCTCCTTATAAGTCACCCCGTGAAAACACCTTCTGAAATACACCCCAAAAAACAATAGTAATCAAGTCAGTCAATTATATATTCATTTTTTATTTTTTTTGCTAACAAGTCAATTATATATTCATAGTTTTAAGTAAAGATGACTAAGGACTGACCATTCGCTTCCAAATAATGAGTTCAAATCTAGACCTCGTCAACTAATAAAGACAATTAATCAGTTGTTTTTGTTCAAATGAAAGTAAAATAAACCTTAGAAATTAAGCATATCCAAATCAGAATTCAAATACAACAAACTGGTAAAATACTTAAACAATGACTCTTAATGTCAAGAATTTTAAACAAACTTTGATGCTTGTGGCTGATTCTAAACATTGCTTTCACACCAGGTTGGCTTAGTCCTAGCTCTTAATTACGTGGATGGTGCATGAAAGCTGCTTGAACATCCGCCTTAGTATTCAACAGTATATCTGATTATTATATATATATATATAGTAGAGAAAATGTCTAGTGTGGAACAAAGATGGGATTGGTAATGGCTAGATATACATACTGGGGTCTTTCTACCTAATAGCTTAAGATTTTAGGTTGGATTCAAAAGTGATGCACCAAATGTGACTTTGGCGTTCTATGAGAGTTGGATTAAAGAGAAAAGGCTTCTTCTGACCCTTCCCCACTAAAATAGTCATAACTTTCGCTACGAGTGTCAGAATCGCTATTATCATACCAATCCGGAAAGCTAATTCAAAGCACGTCGATGCACTAAACCACTACATCGTTTAGGTCCAGTTTTACTTACGATGCTTGAATAAATTTCGGGCCACTTTTATGTTTATTCAACCCTTTTGGATATTTTCGTCTTTTTATTTTGCTGTGCATTTTAGGGTTTTGTTAGACTATAAATTGTCAAGATGTTTTACATCTCACTAGCTTTTGATAATAAAATAACATTTTGAGTTTTCTCTCATATTTCCGATTGTTCTTGGTATTCATGCAAATCAACAAGGCGATAGAGCCCTGATTTCTGGTATTATTATTCGATAATCAACAGGTTTTAGGTAGGTTGCGTTTTCACTCATTTTTTTCTCGCAATTTCAACGTTTCGCTACATCACAGAGCTAAGATCATTCCTAACCTTTAAAAAAAATAATAATAATAACTCACACCTCGATGACAGACCCAAAAAAGGCTTCACATAATTAAGACCAAAAGTAGCGCAAGTGACAGGCCCAATATAATAATAACAATTCCTCTCTCTAAAACTTTCTCCTCCTCTATAAACCCCTTCGCCCTAGCCTACCCCTTCCTGGGGCTCTTCCTCCATGGGAGAGTCCTAGGTCCTCTCATTTTCTTCTTTTTGTCCCAAATCTGTACTAGATATGTGGTCCCCTCCTTTTTTCCCCTTCCTTCGAAAAAGTTCTTCCTTTCATTTTTTTGTTTTGTTATTTTTTTTTTTTGCTAAATTTCTGAAGGTACGTTGTTCCTGTGTGATCCCTATGGGTTCTAGAAGTCAGATTTTGGTTATACATCACTCTTGAAATAGTAGATTGGTTTTGTCAACGTATTCCAGATCTGTAGATGTTTTCTTGCAAATCTGGTGATGTCCTTTTCAGAGATGGGGTTGTTCGCACGCCAGATCCAACTCGTCTAAGTCTTCTTCTCAAGGAAAGCGGCAACCACGACCTCCTAGCTATCTCAAGTGGTACTCTGGTATTCCAATAGACGGAGGTTCTCATAGCTTACAAGCATGTGATTATACTCTCCTTAGTTGTCTCTCTTAGGTGTACAGGGACATATTCCTATATTTTTCTTTAGTTATCCGCATAAGGAGTGAGTCATTGTCCTTCCCTTGTATTTTTGTTATTTTTGTCAAAAGGATATCCATGTTTTATTGGATAGTCTTTTTTTGTTCCTGGTCTTATGTTGTAATGAAATGATGTTTAGCAAAACAAAACAAAAAATAAATAAATAAAGACCTAAAAAGAGACTACACGTGAGAGCGGGTATTAGAGAAAATGATCGTTGTTAACATAATTCTACCGGATTTGCACAAAAGTAATTTAACTTTATAATGCCATTTATAAAATAATTTTAGTATACTTTTTTAATGAGATGTCAAAGGTATTTTTGTCGATTTAACAGTAAATGCATATAGAAATGTTGTCATGTATATATATATAGGACCTTAAAAGTTTGTAATTTTTAAGGGACAAAAAAGGCCATGTCACCTTGTGTCCCGATTTCAATAAATTGGTATTGTGATAATTACTTTTTCTTGTTTATTTAAAATTAAGCAAAATACTGTTCTACTATGAGCGCGCATATATGTAAACAACTAATATATTACACGAATCTTTTTTGTCCACTAGCAATTGCCATGTTGCATGCATACGAAGAAATGTGATTCCAATTAGTGCGCTTGGAGAGCAATTAACGTTACATATTTAACCATATATACTTATTCAAATAATGTGTTGGATTATAGTGAAATATATGTATATATATATATATATGTGTATGTATATATTTGTGTGTATATATATAGGGAACACTAGCTTCTCTTGCTAGGTGCTAATTAAAAGATGGATACATCTAGCCATCTCTACTCATTCTATGTTATGGCATTGTCTTTGTTAGTAGTTTCGCCAAAAGTGGCCGTCCATGGAGGCATAGATATGGCACAAGCAAATGAAGCCAAGGGTAGTGTAATAGGTGCAATTGTTGATTACAGTTCTCGCATAGGTAAAGAAGAGAAATTGGCAATGGAGATGGCAACTGATGATTTTTTCAACTACACCAATCATTGGTTAGCTCTTCAAATAAAGGATTCTGAAGGGGTACCCATCCAGGCAGCTCTTGCAGGTACATACATAGTACATACACACATACATGCATATATATATATATATATATGTCTTTTCGGGGGAGTCAGGATTTGATCTCAGGGACACGCGCTTATATGGGATTCAGGGCTACAGCCCTGACTCAAATTTTTATTTATTTTTTTAAGAATTCAATATTTTTGGGCTTTAAAATTTTTTTTTGAACGGCAAGAAAAATTTATTAAAGAGCCAAAAACGGCCAACAGAAAACAACCACCAGACAAGGCATCCAAACACAACTGAGAAAACAAAAGCCAGCCCCAACAAGACACAAAAAACAAACCCAGAACAAAACAAAACAAAAAAACCAGCAGCCCAACACCACAAACCAGCAGCAGCCCCCAAACAAGCCAAACCAAAAAGCCACAATAACCTGCTACACCAAAAAAACAACAGCAAATACAAAGCAGCAAAAGCAAGCTGAAACAACAAACACCAGCTCCACCATGACTGCCAGCTGCAGAAAAGACTGGCAGCAACGCGCCCAGCAAAACAGAAACCAGCAGCAACACCCCCTATCTCAAACTCGAAAAGCACAGCCACAAAAGAAAAGGCATCAGCAGCAAAGAAAAACCCAGGGACAAGACAAACCAGAGCCTTGAAAACGAGACAAGCAACCAGAGAAGCCCCAGAAAAAACAACAGACCAAGCACCCTTCAAACTCAAGAAAAAAGCAAAAGAGCACACAAACTGAGGACCATCAACATGCCACTAACAGCTCAAAACAAGACAACACAAGCAGCCCCTAGAAGCTACAGCCAAGACGAAAAACAAACAGCGCCACAGACCACCCGCCGCAACAAACAGCCTAAGAACCCACATGACATTTTTCATATTCGTCCCAATCTCTATATTCCAAATCCGCCAGCCTGGAGGTAATCTCCCCTTCATTACCACTAAAAGTCAGACCCAGAGCTTTCCCCACCTTCCATGTCTCAAGAGCCTCCTCAAGGATCACATCTTTACGATTCCTCCTACCTTCTTCAGGAAATGCGCCCACAGTTCCCGCCTCTAACAAAGAGCATGCCTCCTCCATTGACAAAATGACTTTTCTCTTGATGTTACGTTTAACCGGATTGGTCTCTTTAGAGTTGCACTGCTTAGACCAACGAATACCCTCCCCACAGCTATCAAGGATCAAATCCATAGCTTTTCTTCTCCCGGCCTTTTTCTTGAGCCTCGCCTCCTCAATCCGAGTCTTCATGACAGCAAGGGTAACATCCTCCGACTCAATATCCGTTTCCCACTCTGACTTTTCACAATCAGAAAGATCTTCCTCCCCAACAATATCCCCCAAGGCCTCCCTATCATGATCACTAGACTCAGACACATCCTTAACCCCTTGAAGCACAGACGTAGGAGTTTCAGGCACAATAGCGATTAACGGTTCAACTGAATCATTAACATTGACCCTCACCTCCTTAACATCTGAATTACAACACAACTTCAATGCACCTCCCTGAATTTGGGAGGTTGATTTAGGAGGAGAGCCCACATCATCTTCCGGTTGGGCACTACCATCAACATGATCACCCACAGCCTTATCCAAAACACTCTCACTCACCTGCTCGATTTCCTCCATGCTATAAGCCACACATTGACGAGATTGGACTGCGTTATTGGTACCATAGAAGAAGGAATTCTGCGATTCCATCTGATTCGTGTGTTCTTTTTCTGCCACCAAGACCCCATCACAATCAAGAGGCTCATTTGAGAAGCCCCCTTCTACTGAAACCTTATTGCCTCCAACAATATCTTCATTTCTCGGCTCCGAAGCCACCTCATCGTCTCTCAACGAATCCCCCATTACCAGCTTATAATCATTTTCTTCGCCGTACTTGGTTGTTGACTCATTAGCCTTAGGCTTCGAAGCAAAATCATCCAAAGCGCATATAGGGTCCCCTTCCAATTCCTTAACTTTGACTCTGCAAGCACACCCATTTACAACAACTTCAATTACTTCATCCACTCTTTCCTTCTCATCGATGGCCACAAGAGCAAAGCCAAACTGAAATTGATTGCACTTCTTTGTCTCCATAGCAGTACAGATCAGTCTACCCCAAAGCTCACCAATACTATTAAAGGTATCCTCTGACCATCCTAACACAGGAACACCAGAGCACTGTAGCCATGAAACTCTCGGTGGACTTAAGCATTTATCGTTCCAACGTTCAATACTAGTGAACCAAGTTCGAAGCCATATCCATCCGTCTTCTTCCATAGTTTTAAGAACCCCACAGTCTTCAAACGTCAACAAGAAAACCCTCTCAGATATTGGCCTGACCTCAATGTCAAAAACCCCTTCTCTAATGAAGCATTCTCTAAGAAAATAGCCGTCCACCCTCTTCATGGAAATTCCCACCACGCTATTCTTAAGCAACTCATAAATTTCTCCATTAACAGTGCCCAAGCAAGATTTGAAAGAATCCTTCGATTGCATCTCCACCCTCTTCGCATAATTAGATTGTGAGCCAATTAAAGCCTCAGAATAGGAGCGTCCTGAGACCCGACCTATTTTGACACCGTCCAAAGACTGAGAGCCGGCTGTAGTACTACCAAAAACCTGATAACCTCTCTCTTTACTCTCAACTTCCTTGACAGGGACCAACTCCCTATCAAATCTCGCCATGTTGACCCCCAATCGATGATGCATAAACCACACCTTATTAAAAGTTTTTATGGCTTCATCGGCTGATTTCTTCTCGGGAAATCGTACAAAGCCATACCTTCTCCCACCCTTGTTCTTACAGTTTGGGATGAACACCTCCGACACCTTACCACATATCTCAAAAATCTCGAATAACCATTTGGAATCAACAACATCAGGAATGTTATTTACGAAGACCGAAAATTGTTTTTGTACACCCATCAAGTTCTCTTACAACTGCAACAGAGAAACCCTGTAACTCTCTCTGTAAGAATGCTCTGTTTGTTTGAGAGTTGGTTTGATATTCAAGATTGCAGCTTCCCCTTGAGATCAGAGACAATACCCAAATGGCAGAGAGGTTCATAAAAATACCTGTGGACCAAAGACACTCTCACAGCATATTGAACGTTCTTGATGTTTTTTTGGGCTTTAAAATTTGTGTTGTTATTCCACGAGTTTCACACGTGTAATTGGTTAAGGGTTAATATCTAATAATTCAAAGACAAACAAATCTCTCCATAATTAACTCTTGTTTTTTCTCATATTAAAAAAATTCACATATATAAATATATATATATATACACATTCATATCATCTGGTATACCAAAAAGAAGAATCAAAAAACCCCAAAAATCACCTTCGTAGGTTCCCAATTTGAACCATTCACATATATATGCGTTATTATTTTCCTTACTTTATAGCTTCACCTATAAATAAAGAACCCTTAATGGAAGGTGTGTTCTGCTATAATGCCAAGGCAATTGATGTTTGTTGGTTTTTTGGCTCATTTGTTTGGGGTACGTCTGGTGTAATGTTCAAGATTAATTGATTATGAGGGTGTTTGTTATTGCTTTGACTTGAGTTCGGGTGATGGTCGACTCTGATTTTATAACGGCTGAGTTTGTATTGTGGCTTGGTTTTACTTTGCTTTGGCTTTTTTTTGTTGGGGTCCCCGTTGGGGAGCTTCTCTTAAGAGTTGGGGTTTCTTTGTATTTTTTTTTGGCTTTTTGGCCTTTGCAATATAGTAAATCTTATGCTGTTCAATATATATATATATATATATATGTATCTATATAGTATAAAAACGAAGAAACAAGCACGTCAAAAAATATGAACTTCCTCTTTTGCCCTTCACTACACCATAATTACTCATATATCTATCTATACATCGTAAGGATATATTGCTTTGTATGAGGGTAAATCTGTCATTTTGAATAAATAATTACATTCAAGTCAGCTTTTACAATTTTATTTAATATAATAATGAGGTTTTAATCAACAATCTTGTGTTTAATTACATTTGGGTCAACAATTTTTTGGATATTTATTATTGACTTCAAAAAAAGTCAACAAAAGTGGCTATTTTGGTGGCTATTTAGGAATTGGTCACTAATATTTACAATTTGGTCAACTTCTTCTCTCAAATGAGGTTTCAATCAACAATTTGTGTCTAATTACATTTGGGTCAATAATTTTTGGGATATTTATTATTCACTTCATAAAAAGTTTTAAAAAAATGGCTATTTTAGTGGCTATTTAGGAATTGGTCACTAATATTTACAATTTGCTCAACTTCTCTCAAAGTTAGGATTCATATATTGTTATGTGTAATTGCATTAGGTCAGCAAGTTTTGGGATATTTATTATTCACTTTAAACAAGTTTTAAAAAGTGGCTATTTTAGTGACTATTTAGAAATTGGTCACTAATTTCACATTTTGGTCAACTTCTTCTCTCAAATTTAAGCTCTGGTATATTTAAATTGTCAATTTAAGTGGCTATTTTAGTAGCTATTATTAATTGGTCACTAATATTTACATTTTAGTCAACTTCTTCCCTCAAATTCTGGATTTATAGATTGTATTTGAATATCAATTAAGGCCTACAAACACATTCATGCCCTTTTTTAGAGGAAATACCCTACTTGTGTCATATATTTTTAGTGGCGCTTTATTAAGTACCTTTACTACTCATTTATAAGATAGTCAGAATTATCAACTTCTTCCGTAAGAATAGTTTTATATTAAATAGTTACATTTATAATTTTCTATGTTTTAACATCTTATGTTGATTTTTACAAGTGGATTTTATTTGAAATATCACAAAAAAAAAAAAAAGGAAACGTGACACTTATTTTAAAAATATCAAAAAAAAATGAAACCTTGGCTCTTATTTTAGAATGGAATGAGTAATTATACCTCTCTAAAGACCTCTAATGTCAAGATTAACACACAATATATCTAAGAATACAATTATCCGACGGGCACGTGCCTTGCACGTGCACCCTCACTAGTATATATATAAAAAAGAACCCTTAACATGTTCAGAACGGATTGGATCAAAGAGCTTAAATATTTTGGGCTAAGTGAGCAAACAAAATGATAATTTAGTTTTTTCAAAAAAAAAAAAAGTTCTAAGGATCAAACTAAAATTTTTGAGCTTAAACTATGTAAATTAAAAAAATTCAAGAGGGGCACAATACAAATACATATGATATAAAATATGTAAAGAAGAACAAATTTCAAAAGTTGAAGGTGGCACAAATACATATATACGATATCAAATACATGGGATAGATTGAAAAGTTGAGACACTTGTTTCCACGTGGCTTTGTCCTCGTATCTTTCACACGTTAAGAGTGATATTGTACTTTCACGCATGTATTAGCTAATATAACACAGAGATAAAGTAAAGTTCTTAATGAATAAATTAATTCCAAAGATTGCACCCTCTTTCTAAAAACTTTAACCTTTTAGAACTGATGTTGTTAGTAGCACTTAACAAAATAATTTCAAATGAAGAAATTCTAAGATTGTCTATGGTGGTATTTATTTCTATTCTAGATGCAGATGTAATCACACAAATGGACTT
Source organism: Hydrangea macrophylla (assembly GCA_033977485.1). NCBI lineage: Eukaryota > Viridiplantae > Streptophyta > Magnoliopsida > Cornales > Hydrangeaceae > Hydrangea > Hydrangea macrophylla. Next base: position 65,787,531 of record CM066990.1, on the reverse strand, counting down.
AGCGGCAAATGGTTTCTAAATTTTTTTAATTTTCTATACTTCTTTTGGTTCATGAATTTGGTTGTAAAAGAAAAAGAGAAGTACGTTCTCTATTACAGGAACAAATCTAGAATTTTTAATTATAAAAAAAAAAATTCAAAAAATTTTGAGAAAGTGAAAGGAAATGACTAGTGTAAGGGAAATTAAACATTTTGGTAAATTCAAGGCATCCCTCTTGGTATAAAAATTATAAAAACTTCCCTTGAGGTTTGGAATTTAGTAGCACTTTCTGGTAGTCAACTATATTGAACGTTTATTTTTACTTTTTGGATTAATTTTTTTGTAACGACCAATTCACCTTGCAATAAAATCTCATGTAATGTCATTTTTTTTCATGTTAAGTAAGCATAATCATTTTCTAGTGATAATTTGTCTTTTCATCATGCCATGATTAATCTTTAAATTAATAAATTATATTTCATGTTAGGGTTATATCTGTAACTTTGTTAGAGTTCCATCTCTAATACGAGAGATGTCTAATTTTGTATAACATAAGGGATAAGTTTAATTATCCCAAAAATAAAAATAAAAAATTCTTTTGACCTCCATTTTTTTATTCAATTTTTCTTACTTTTAGTCTCGGTGCGAAACCAAAAGATCAATCAAACTATATTTGTATATTTTATTTCTCTTTTCCTCTTCTAAATAGGCAAACAAAACTCAGTATGAAAATGTCGTTTACAGCTACACAACTCATTGAAACCGAACGTGTGGAAGCCATTTTGGGACCCCAAAAATGGGAAGAAGCATCACTAGTTGCAGAGATTGGTACCAAGTCGAAAATCCCAGTTCTTTCTCTTTCTGATTCTACACCACAATGGGCAACAAAGCACTGGCCCTTCCTCATTCAAGCATCACCAAGCCAACATGTCCAAATGGAAGCTGTGGCTGCCATAGTTGAGTCTTGGGGATTTCATAGAGTCACCGTAGTATATGAAGACGTAGATCACATTATCAAAGAGGTCACTCCGCATCTCTCAAACGCCTTAAAAGAAGTCAGGGCAGAGATAAACCATTACGTACCACTCCCACCTTTTATTTCTTCTTCCTCTTTGTCCGAAGAGCTTGAAAAGCTTAAGAGCGAAGAATGTAGAGTCTTCGTGGTTCATTCGTCATTGGAATTTGCTCTTCGTTTGTTTACAAAGGTCAAGGAAACTGAGATGATGGAAAAGGGTTATGTTTGGATCACCACAAACACCATTACAAGCCTTGTTCATTCCATTAAAGCTTCATCCATTTCTTCTATGCAAGGTGTTCTAGGTGTCAAGAGCTATTTCCAAGAAAGTAGGCCAATTTTTCAAGATTTTTACTCGAGATTTCGTAGAAAATTTAGTGTGGATAATCCTGAAGAAGAAAATCATGAGCCCGGGATCTTCGCGTTGCGTGCCTATGATGCCACGTGGGCAGTGGCCTTAGCAATGGAGAATAAATACCAAGATGGTGAAATCTTGTTACAAAAAATTTTGGCAAGTGATTTTGATGGACTGAGTGGTAAAGTTCAATATATTGGACAAAAATTAGCCCCAAGCCATGTATTTCAAGTAGTCAATGTGATTGGAAAGAGTTATAGAGAACTTGGGTTTTGGTCACATGGATTAGGTTTCTCAGAGACTATTGATGGAAAATCTATTTACAGTGCTTCCATGGAAAGTTTGGGGCAAGTGTTTTGGCCTGGGGGGACTTCGTCTACACCTAGTGGATGGACTCTTCCAACTATAACCAACCCTTTGAGAGTTGGTGTGCCAACCGAGTCCCTAACTGGCCGCTTTGTGAAAGTGAAATACGATTCAAAAACAAATAACTATTCAGTCACTGGGTTTTCCATTGATGTCTTCAAAGAAACTCTCAACCACTTGCCATATAATGTAGCCTATGAGTTCATTCCATTTGATGGTACATCTGATGATTTAGTGGATCAAATCCATTTGAAGGTAATATGATTCATTCTAATTTCCTGTTTTTGTGTCTCTCTTTTATTCTTTGGTTATAGAAAATATATAGTTGGGTAACGTGCATTTTCACAGCCATTGATTTGCAGTTTGATCTAATCTTGCAATTTGACCAATTTGGTACCTTCACTTGAAAAATGCTATGGTTCCCAAACATGATCCCAAATTTGATTCTCAAATATTTTGACAGTTACACCATATGGTGTGACAGTGGTCGTAGTACCACAAGCCTACCACTGCATGTGGTGCCACTCCCATCGCATTTGGGGTATCCCAATTTTGGGAACTACAACATTCTTCCGGTTAAGTTTCAAGTCCATTTCTATATCAACCTTCCATTAACTTTCGTTCGCAGAGGTGATGGAAACACGTTACGGGTAAGGTTGACTTCCCATAACTTTTTTAACGGAAGCTAACAGAAAATTGACTTTGCTATTGGAATAAAAGTTAAAGGGACGAAGTTGTTAATTGGTATACATGCAGTTCAGGGGTAAAAAAAAATTTACATTTTCCCCAAAGTAATTATATACATACAAAGCTTGTGTTTATACATATTGGAATTTTGTGTGGATGTGCAGAAATTTGATGCCACAGTTGGTGCAGCAATGCTAGCCAAACGTTGTAAGTATGCAGAATTCTCACAACCCCATACTGAATCAGGATTGGTGATGGTAGTGCCAGTTCAATCACAATTGAGCAATAAAACTTGGCTATTCATTAAGCCTTTCACAAAAGCCATGTGGATTCTAACAGCATCCATAAATGTCTACAATGGTTTTGTTATTTGGATGATTGAGAAAAATCACTGCTCTGAACTTAAAGGCTCTGCACTGAATCAAATTGGAACCCTTCTTTGGCTAGCTTTCTCCACATTGTTCTCTTTAAATGGTAACAAAAATTTGAACACTTTCTTGTTATATTACCGTCTTGCTATCCTAGTACATGAAAATAGATAAATAGTACTGAGTTCAATTTTAAATGGACAAAAAAGTCCATGTCATCTCATTAATTGAAACGGTGCTTTAAAGTAATTGTAATCCCTTTACAAAATTACTTTATTGCTCTCGTGGTAATGACATGGCATAGACTTTTTTGACCAGTTAAGAATGGGCACCTTTAGACATATAGAAGGTTAGCATTTCCTATATGCAAATATACAAAGTTCATGACATCAATTTGGGAATTGAAAAAAACCATTTGAGCGCAGGGGAAAAGCTACATAGCAATTTGTCGCGGTTGGCGACGGTGGTGTGGTTGTTTGTGGCACTAGTGATAACCCAGAGCTATACAGCTAGCCTCTCCAGCATGCTCACCGTCCAACGGCTTGAACCCAAAGTAGCAGACATTGAGACATTGAAGAATAGCAATGCTATGATTGGATATGCTAGGAAATCTTTCGTGATGGATTACGTAGAAAATGTCTTAGGATTCAAAGACAACAACATCAGGAATCTTACAACAATGGAAGATTGCGCCGAGGCCCTCAAAAATGGAGAAATAGCAGCAGCCTTTCTTGAATCCCCGGTGGCAAAATTATTCATACTCAAGTACTGCAAGAGCTTTACCATAGCTGGACCAACATACAAAGTTGGAGGACTTGCATTTGTAATTCTACTCCTCTATCCTTTTTCTTTAGTTTTTTTATTTCGGCATCTCTCTTTCTTACTTTATGATTAAGAAAAAAGGGGATACAATCATCTTCTTATTACCCAAGAGAAACTTATCACTAGTAAGGTTGGATTCTTATCAACGCAAACCCAACATGTTATAAACCTCCACGATAGCCCGGTTGGAGTAGGGTTTTCTTGGGACGATCTGTAAACCCAGACATCCCGATTATGACTCATCCTGGTGGGGGTGGGGGTTAGTGTGTGTTTTGTTTTATCCTACAGTAATCACTTTCAAGTGGCTCCTACTATCCGGGGAATTAGCCTCGAGGTTAGTCCTTTGACTCGGTCTTCAACAACAAGAAAAGAACAACAAACAGAAAACAACTTCAATGCTAGAAAAGCAAAATTTAGAACCCCAAATATATATATATATTATATATATATATATAAATCGCATCCCAACTTATAAAATACATGTTAGTTTAAGCTTTTGGAGGAACTGTCAATTTAATGAGGTTGTTTTTAGGCATTTCCAAAGGGATCCCCTATGCTTGCTGATGTAAATGAAGCACTATTAAAAGTGTTTGAAAACGGAAAGCTTCAAGAATTCGAGAATAGCTTGACTGCATCTGAGACGTGTGTGGATGTGGGATCGGATTATGAAAACATCAGTCTAAGCCCCGGTAGCTTTTGGGTACTTTTTATATTCACAGGAGGCACTTCAACAACCGCTCTTATGATCTACGTCGCTTGTGGCAAGTGGAAACAAGGGAACTCTATGCTTGAACACAAAAGCATTTGGATGCTAATATTGATTGTACTCAAACGTTGGGAGCATCAAAAAAGAAGATTTTCTGGGAGAGTCAGCAATGCAGAAAGTCTGAGAGACTCCCCGAACACAGTGGAGTTCTCTACTCAAGTATAGACATTCTCTAGAAGATTGATTGTTGAAACCCTACAACTTCTATGGGAGGTATTAAGTAGCATTGTAGATATTAAAAATTTCAGTCAAGTTGAATTGGTATAGTAAACTGAAAAATGTTTTAGAAAAATAAGTAAAAAAGTTTAATAGCTTTTGATCTCACAAACCTTATCAGGTATACTTATGTTGAGTGGCTAGTAAAATAACTTTCAATAATGATAAGTGCACAACGAATTGTCCAACGAAATACACAAACGTGTAGTACAGGGTTGAACTTTGTGCTGAAAAACTTATACACACAAAAAAGTGTGTGCAGACTTTCAAATACATATTTTTGTTTTTGATCCGCAAAAGGGTGTATATTAATATAGACAATCCATGTACAGATGTAAATGGATACCCCATTTAACCATTTGCTCAGTAGAGCATGGGCCAAAGAGGGCCCAATCAAAAGACATCTCAGAACAAAAAACAGAGGCCAATAGGGAAATTGGAACCCCCCTAAAAAAAAGCAAGCCAAAAATAAACTCTCGAGCTCCTTACTTAGGCTTGTTCGGCTACTTTCTCCTTTTTTAAACTACAATTTTATGTTAATTTATTTAGTAATTAGTTTATAAACTTTACAAAAAATGAACGTAGGGCTTTTTTTGGAAGGAGCTTTTAAAAGATCTAGAATGGAGCTTTTAAAAGCTCTAAGGCTTTGGCCCCCATGTGGTGCTTCTCCTTTTTTTAAGCACAATTTCATGTTAATTCATTTAATAACTAGTTTATGAGCTTTGCAAAAATTCAATTTAGGGTTTTTTTGGAGGGGGCTTTTAAAAGCTCTAGAATGGAGGTTTTAAAAGCTCAAGGTTGCTTTTTGATTTCATGATGTCTTTTTGAAGAGTAGTGTGTCACTTGTATTAAAATTATCAAAGAACTTAGTAATAAATTTCATAAGCTCCTTTTAAAAAGCCACATAGGGGTCAAACTAAGCCTAAGTGTGTCATTTGCATAAAATTATTAAACAACTTAGTAATAAATTTCATAAACTCCTTTTAAAAAGCCACGTAAGGCCAAACTAAGCCTTAGAACCAAGCTGCAAAAGACACACGGCCTTGGCCAAATTGTCGGCGAGGTTCATATATGATCAACCCGCACCAGTGACTGCCCTCTTAACAGGGCGAGGTTCATATACGATCAACACGATCGATTTGGAGTCACTTTCCATCTACATTCAATTTCAGGAAGCCCGGTGGTGGAGGGGACCAAACTACCGCTCTCTTTGCCTTCGACTCAATTGAATTGCAGCAAACTTCTTTGATGTTGAGCAACATATCAGAGATGATCAAATCAGCAAAGTCTGTTCTAGATTTAAACCACCAAGCTTAGCCTTAGTTCGAATGAGGTTAAGAGAGTTTCTTCAAAAACCTCTCCGACTTTAAAAACTAACTGGTTTCGTTCTAGCCGTAATAGTTAATGACCACAACAGTAGAAAGGAAAATAGGCATCCATACCGCAGCCCAGGGCAGGGTTAGGAATTTTGGTAAGGGCCTAAACTATACGGGGTTTGGGGACAGTGTCCTTGAGGCGTTTTTTTGGAGTCTATTTATACATAATTGACGATTTTTTTTAGGGTCTATTTTGTACACAATTGGCGATTTTTTAGAATCTATTAATAATATGAGTTTATTTGGTGACGTGTAAATATTGTATGGTGAGTTTCAAAATTTTAGGGGGACTTACTTCTAAAACTCAAAAAATTATTACATTAAAAGTGTAATTTTCAAAATTCTAAAAGGTTTTGCTTTTGAGTTGTATACATTTATATTAATATATATGTAGTTGATGGCACAAATTGAGCCTTAAAAGAGCCAAACATAAATTAAGGGAGGGCCTAAACATAGAATATTAAAAAGTTTTAAGGAAAATTTTATTTTTAAAAATCTTAAAAGAGGCCTAGACCCACCCTGGCCTTAGGCTGACTCTGCCCCTGCCGCAACAAATCTTTTTTCGGATCACAAAGTCAATCACATATTCCACCAAGAGTATATTGATTGAGGCGAATCCAAGGTTCAGTAGAGGAAATGATACAAATGGTGGCACTACATCATAGGAAAGCACCACAGAGCTTAAAGTCAAAGAACTAGAAAAGGCTATAAGTATGGATGAAGGGGATGTTATTATGGAGGAATCCCACGAATTGGGAAGTAAGACAAGCCTTAGAGAATCTCAATGGAAACATAGAAGAAAGGGAAAGAAGAGAAATTCCATATAAAGAAAACCACCAAGTGGTTGATGATGACAAGGAGGATAAAGTCTCAAAGGAGAATGGTCCTGAGGTCAAATACCTGAATTTACTGTTTTAAATGAACAGTCAGGCTATAAAGAAGGCGCCATCTTTTTATTAAAGAGATGACATCTTTTTTGGCCGTGTAAAAAGTGAGAATTTCTTATAAAAAAGTGAGAATTTCTCATATAATTTAATTTAAGATGTGAGAAATTCTCACTTTTTACACGGCCAAAAAAAGGTCCTCTCTTTAATAAAAAGAGGGCGCCCTCTTTATAGAATCTCTGTTTAAATGAATGTGATCTCATATATGCTTTCGAAGAACCTTCGAAGCAGATGATTAAGCACATTAAACCTCTATATATTAAGCCATGCCTTAATGAATTGGACCTGAATAGGATATTGGTTGATAATGATACTTCAGTTAATATCATTCTGCTTGCAAACCTAAAAAAAGATGAATAAATTTAGGTCTAAATTAACCCAGACACATGTTATCATATCTGGATTTACTGGTGATAAGAAAGACACCAAAGGAGTTTTGCTAATCGAAACTATAATTTGTTCAAGGAAATCAAAACTTTTTTCTTAATTTGTTGTAGAAGCTAATCCAAGTTATAATGCCTTACTAGGTAGAGACTGGATTCATGTTAACAAATGTATTCTTTCTTCTATGCATCAGAACCTTTTACTTTTAAAGGAGCATGGAAACATCGAAACAGTTGAGGCTGATACTAAGTCTTTTCATACAAGCTGATCGAATTGTGTGGAAACACAACTTTATCATGAAAATGTTGATCACTGGACATCAAAGACTCATCTAAAGATACCCTTAATAAGATTTGGACTTTGGTCTATTTGGACCATTGGAGGGAAGTGGTGTTTAATGGACCAAGTCCCATATAATATAGAAGAGGTAGATGAGACCATCCAGCTGGTCTTACAAAAAATAGTAGGAAAATACAACGAGTCTAAAATCACTAAAGATTCGACCATTAGTTGGGTGGATTACTTCTTTGAACATGCAAGATACATATGACAAAGAGTTCATGAGTACTAAAGATGGATTCTCAAGATTGTCAGCAAGTTCTAGCGAATTGGAAGTAAATCTCAAGATTCATTGGTAGAAGTCAACCTGGGCTGTGAAGAAAACAAAAGAGTAACTTATAATTATGACAAAATAGCATAAGACTAACAAAGTATGACCAAGATAGACTGGTCGAATTATTGAAAGAGTACAAAGACTGCTTCGTATGGCATTATGACAAACTTCCAGGATTGGAAAGAGAGTTAGTGGAAAATAAATTACCAATCAAATCAGGGTACAAGTCAATGAAACAACTGCCTTGAAGAAGGACCCCGGAGGTCCCAGTGATTACGAAAAATGGTAAGTTAAGAGTCTATGTTGATTACAGAAATCTTAATTCAGCGACACCAAAAGATGAGTATCCTATGCTAGTAAAGACCTTCTAGTTGATAGGTCTGCTAGTCATTCAATCATGTCAATGACGGATGGACATTCAGGCTACAATCAGATTTGTATTGTTGAAAATGATGTTCATAAAACAGGCAATATGGAAACTTGAAATGGGTTCGAATGCCTTTTGGACTACAAAATGCTGGAGCAACCTACCAAAGGGTTATCAATGCTATTTTTCATTATATGATTGGAACATTTTTAAAATGTTACAATGATGATATCATAGTTAAATCAGAAGCATTCAATGATCATTACACACACTTGAAAAAGACATTCGAAAGAGTGCGAGAGTTTTTAAGATAAAGATAAATCCTATCAAATGTGCCTTTGGAGTTTTAGCTAGAAATTTTCTAGGATATTTAGTGCATAAAAAAGGGATTCAAGTAGATAAGAATAAAGCAATGTCTATTATTCAGAGTAAACCTCCTTCGAATAAGAAGGAATTACAAAAATTCTTGGACTATGTTAATTTCATTTGAAGTTTATTTCTAATACTACTGGAAGAACTAAAGTTTTTCTCCTTTTTTGATTTAGTGTTCATTGGTAGTGATGAAAAGACAATTCAAGAATTTAAAAGAGACGTGATGAAGCATTATGAAATGAGTGATTTGGGATTGTTGCATTACTTCTTAGGCATTGAAATTTACCATGAGAATAATTGTGTTTTCATTTTCCAAAAGAAATATGCAAAAACTCTTCTTGATAGATTATATGGGAAATTACAAATCGGTGACCACACCTTGAGTTGTAAATGAAAAAATTGCTGAAAGAAGACGGAAGAAATGAAATTGATGTATCTCATTATAGAAGCTTGGTTAGAAGCTAATTGTACTTGACGGCTACGAGGCCGGACATCATGTATGCTATAAGTTTATTGTCTCGGTTTATGACCAGTTCAAACTCACTTTGGGCGGCAAAAAGAGTCTTGAGATACATTCAAGGTACTCTTTATCACTTTGGTATTGTGTATGAGAGAATTGTTGAAACAAAAATGATTGGATTTTGTGATAGTGATTGGGCCAGATGTAGTGATGATATGAGAAGCACCTCGGGATATTCATTCTCTTGGTTCCGGAATATTTTCTTGGGCATCCGAAGCAACAAACCGTGGCACAATCTACTGTCGAGGCCGAGTATGTGTCTAATCGATTTATGTTTCAAAATAATATTAAATCAATGCGCAGCGGAAAAACAAGTTTCAAAAACTTATTGGTACGCCCGAATCTACTACTTATCAATTCTATAGATGCATGAACAAGAGAGGATAGAATGCAATACCTCAGGTCTTGAACCCAATTATGATTTCTTTGACTTCTAGCAGCCTCCACTAGATGGTCTTCACTCTTATGACTCAGATGCTCCCTGAAAGACTAGGGTTGGTGCGTACCAAATAGAGAGGATATAGATGGTTTAAATCGGTTTCTGTAGCTTTCTGGAATTAAAACGACGTTCTTATTTTTTTTCATGTACGCAGCTGCCCTATTTATAGATATCCAAACCGACTTTAGAGTTCAATTGATCGAAACACTTTCTATCGATTAAACTGAACCTCCGTCAATCGATCGAATCGAAACATCAATTGATAGAATGTCACGCCCCGACGTAGCATAATTCAGGAAAGCATTTAATTTCCTTTATGGACTCGTAGGTCGTGACAAGTGAGTATGACCAATTGTCCCTGCAACAAATAACTTAACAACATTTCTAAGAGAAAGGATACTAATAAACATAAGCTCCGAAATTTAAAACTTACTAAACTATTACATAAGTCAATGTTTTAGGCACAAAACGCCCTTATTCAAAAGCTATTCTCCAGTCTATTACAACTTCAGAAAATGAAAGACATAGGAAATAATAAGCAGCCTCCTGGAAAGTTCCCTGCCTCTAACTAGCGTAGTCGAAGTACCCTGGCTGCTCCTGCCCCTGAAAATCTGGACATACAGTCCAGGACGCATCAACGCCGTCAGCTTATGAAAGCTGGTGAGTAAAATAAACAAGTGCTCGCAATGTATATATAAGCAATTAAACAACGGTACCATTTAACTTTAACAGTAATATATTCAAGGTTCCAATTCCAACATAATTCACGGGGGAATATAGTAAGAATTAAAATACGAAATTGTACATGAATTGTGAAACATCTTATTTTACCAATTCTTTCCTTTAGAACAATCCAATTCAATCAACACATCATTTCAGCTACCAGGAGTAATAAGTATTCAGTCATCCAATTCATACGCTACACTATCGCCTCCAATACCAGGAATACTATCCGATCGGTATTGAAGTCACACACCACACTACTGTCTCAGATACCAGGAATACTATCCGATCGATATCTAGACCAAACACAACCAACCATCGCTCCGGATATCAGGAATACTATCCGATCAATATCCGAAACGCGCGCCTTAGATACCAGGAATACTATCCGATCGATATCTAAGTCGTACACAACACTATTACCATCGCTTCGGATATCAGGAATACTATCCGATCAATATCCGAAACACGCGCCTTAGATACCAGGAATACTATCCGATCGATATCTAAGTCGTACACAACACTATCACCATCGCTTCGGATATCAGGAATACTATCCGATCAATATCCGAAACACGCGCCTTAGATACCAGGAATACTATCCGATCGATATCTAAGTCGTACACAACACTGTCGCCTCCAATACCAGGAATACTATCCGATCGATATTGAGGTCGAACACCAAAACGCCACCCTTTACTATTTTCACGCTTAATTCCACACATGCATGTTGACACAACCTCGACCCAAATATGTATGTCAATGTTCCATGAGTAACACCATTACTTAATCACAAAGCCGGATAATCGTACGAGCATAAATTTCGGCCTTAGTTGTTCTTGTTCGTACAATTCTTAAAACATAGACCTTTAAAACAATATTTTTGCCAAAATGTTCTTTAAAAACTTTTAAAACATTTTCCAAACAGTCCCTAATAAGAAAACATAGAAACTGCTCAAACTGCCAGGTCGCGCGAGTGGGTCGCGCGAACGGGGGAAAAGTGATGTCGCGCGCGCGGGTCGCGCGAGCGAAATGGAAGGCCGGATCGCGCGAGCGGGTCGCGCGAGCGGAAGGGCAGAACAGGTCGCGCGAGCGGATCGCGCGCACGAAGGGGGGAAATGGTCCGCGCGAGCGGGCCGCTCGAGCGAGCCTCGCGCGAGCGGGTCGCGCGCGCGAGTTCTTGCAGAATGCCATCTTCTTCGTTTTCTCCCCTGTTTTCAATTTCTGGACTGAAATTACCCATTTTCAGATTCTGTTCGTACTAGGACATGTGATATATGGTTCTCTTCAGTTTTCCGCGTAGATTAAGAATACGCGATCAATTTTAACTAATACGGATTATATCTCTAGATATTCGCGATTAAAGTGAGGGTGTCAAAACTTAAAATCAACGGTTCGTCGCGATACGGATAAATTAAGTCGTAGGATTCGAACCGTAGCCTATTGGCATCGATATCTTTCATTTCCAATTTACAGAATCGATTTTGGTTACGATTTCTAAAACTTCAATTTCCAAGCTTTAATGGTGTATTGATATATATACACATATACACACCTATATATACTGAAATTTACATATATAGACATTGAGAGTGAGTTTAAATTACTCGCTGAGGTGCTAGTACAAAGAAATTGAGATCGAGAATTCCGCCGTAATATCCGCCGAGAATTCCGTCGTTGTGAGAATTTACCTCCGTCTTCCTCTCTTGATATATATATATATATATATATGTCTGTGTATGTGACTGAATATATATGTATATAATCTGTATGTGTGTGTGTTATGTGTGTTCTTGAGAGAGTTGAGGGATATTGAGAGAAAATGAGAGAAGCAGAGAGTTTGAGAGTGAGAGAGAGAGACTCTGTGATTGAGAGAGAGAGCAACGTATATACATATATACTGTGCTCAAAATTGGGCACCAAGCAATTCCCAGGAATTGCACGGTGTGGTTGAGCTCACGTGCTCCCACACCCAAGACGCGGCATAGACGCAGATTTAAAACAAAACTGGTATTTTACGGTTGATATAAAAATACTGAAAATTATATTTTTGCGTAGGAATAAATTCCCGGTTTGTACAAAATATAGATATCGTTTTTGAAACCATATAAAATATTTTGGAAATTACAGTTTGACCCCAGATAATTATTACAAAGAGAAATTAAATTAAAATACTCATGGAAATGAAACGAAATATTTATTTATTAATGATAATAAAATACAGGGCGTTACACCCTACCCACCTTAACAGAGATTTCGCCCCGAAATCTGAGCTAACTAATCCTGAAACAACTCAGGGTATCTAATCCTCATGTCTGACTCTAACTCCCACGACGCTTCTCCTTCGTCATGATGCCTCCACTGAACCTTAACCAAAGGAACGTCTCTTCTTCTCAGCCTCTTGATACTCTGGTCAAGAATCCTCACAGGTCTATCCTTGTAGACAACATTCTGACTCGTCTCAATATCATCAAAATTAACCACATGTGAAGGATCCCGTATGTATTTCCTTAACATACTGACATGGAACACATTATGAACACCAGACATCTTTGGTGGCAACGCGAGCCGATAAGCCACTTTCCCAACACGCTCCAAAACCTCGAACGGTCCGATGAAACGAGGTGCCAGCTTTCCTCTCTTCTGACCAAAACGTACTATTCCACGAACAGGTGAAACCTTAAGGAGTACGTGATCACCGATACTGAACTCCAAGTCCTTTCGTCGTCGATCCGCATAACTCTTGTGTCTACTCTGTGCAGTTGTCATCCTTTCCTTGACCAGTGAAATCTTCTCATTGGTCTCTCTCACCAAATCTGGTCCCAAAAGTTCCGTGTCTCCCACTTCAGCCCAACACAACGGAGATCGACAAGGTCGTCCGTACAAAGCTTCGAACGGCGCCATTCCAATACTCGAGTGATAACTGTTGTTATAAGCAAATTCAACCAAAGGTAAGTGCGTCTCCCAAGACTCTTCAAAGTCAATTGCACAAGCTCTCAGCATATCTTCCATAATCTGATTAACACGCTCGGTCTGCCCATCGGTCTGAGGATGAAAAGCAGTACTCATCTTGAGCGAAGTTCCCATAGCCTTCTGCAAACTTTCCCAAAATCCCGAGGTAAAACGTGCATCACGATCTGATACAATCGACACAGGCGCACCGTGTAGTCGCACCACTTGCTGTAGGTACATTCGACTCATCCTTTCTACTGGGTAAGTCATATTGTACGCGATAAAGTGTGCAGACTTCGTCAAACGATCCACAATTACCCAAATCGCGTCATGATTCTGTTGTGACCGGGGTAATCCAACCACGAAATCCATAGTTATGTGCTCCCACTTCCATCCTGGAACAGGTAAGGGTTGCAACAATCCTGAGGGTCTCTGATGTTCGGCCTTCACTTATTGACAAGTCAAACATTTAGACACAAACTCGGCTACTTCTCGCTTCATCCCTTCCCACCAGAAGTTTCTCTTCAAATCCTTATACATCTTTGTTCCTCCTGGGTGTACTGTCAGTCTCGATTTATGTGCTTCTTCGAGAATATCTTTTCTCAAACCTCCTGAATCTGGCACACACAATCTGTCTCGACATCTGTACCCTCCATCGGCCCCAACCTTCCATTCTGTCGGGTCCTTTTCTGACATCTTGGCGAACCATACTTGAAACTTCTCATCTTCCTTCTGGGCTTCGATAATTCGACTCACAAGTGTTGGTTGTACTACGAGGCATCCAAAGTGTTGCCCGACACTTTCCTCAAAAATCTGCATATCAAATTCTGCGATTGTCCCTAAAGCTTTCCATTCCCTCAACATCAATGAAGCAATCATTCCTCGAGGCTTCCGACTTAGGGCGTCAACGACTACGTTAGCCTTACCGGGGTGGTACTCTAATGTGAAGTCATAGTCCTTGATCAGTTCCATCCACCGACGTTGCCTCATGTTCAACTCCTTCTGAGTAAACAAATACTTAAGGCTTTTGTGGTCTGAGAACAAATCAAATTTCTCCCCATAGAGGTAGTGTCTCCAGATCTTGAGCGCAAACACAACGGCTGCCAGCTCTAAATCATGAGTTGGGTAATTCAATTCATTCGGCTTCAACTGTCGTGAACCATAGGCAATAACCTTTCCGTCTTGCATAAGGACACATCCCAATCCTTGATACGAGGCGTCACTAAAAATAGTGAACTTCTCACCATCCCTTGGTATCGCAAGCACTGGCGCTGTTGTCAATCTCTCTTTCAATTTTAGAAAAGCGCGTTCATGCTTATCAGTCCATTCAAACTTCAAATCTTTCTTAGTCAAACCAGTTAACGGGGCTGCTATCTTGGAGAAACCTTCTACAAATCTCCGATAGTAACCAGCTAGTCCCAGAAAACTTCTGACTTCTGTAGCATTGGTCGGCCGAGTCCAATTCGCCACTGCATCGGTCTTTGATGAGTCAACCGCGATTCCTTGTTGAGAGATCACATGCCCGAGAAACTTAACTTCCTGAAGCCAGAATTCACACTTGCTGAATTTAGCATACAGGTGGTGATCCTTGAGAGTCTGCAACGCGATCCTCAGGTGTTGTTCATGCTCTTCCTCTGACTTGGAATAGATCAAAATATCATCAATAAAGACAATAACGAATTGATCCAAATAGGGCTTGAATACTCTGTTCATCAAGTCCATAAACACAGCCGGAGCATTCGTCATCCCAAACGGCATCACTAAAAACTCATAGTGTCCGTATCTCGTCCTGAAAGCAGTCTTAGGTATGTCTTCCTTCCGCACCCTCAACTGGTGATACCCTGACCGTAGATCAATCTTAGAAAAGGTCGTGGCTCCTTGCAACTGATCAAACAGATCGTCTATCCGAGGTAAGGGATACTTATTCTTGATAGTAACCTTATTCAGTTCTCGGTAGTTAATACACAACCGCATCGTCCCATCCTTCTTCTTCACAAACAACACTGGTGCTCCCCAGGGTGAAGTACTTGGACGAACAAAACCCAACTTCTCAAGTTCTTGAACTTGTTCCTTCAGCTCCAACAACTCTGTAGGGGCCATCCTGTAGGAAAACTTGGTTATAGGTCGAGTACCTGGCACCAATTCCACACAGAATTCTATGTCCCTTTCCGGCGGTAATCCTGAAATATCTCGGAATACTTCCTCGAACTCTTTGATTACCGGTATAGATGATACTGTCACCTCTGCACCGACAACCTCAATGTTTGCTAGGCATCTAGTGAGGAACATATCACCCGAAGGGTTACATTGGAAATCGAAGAGTTGATTCCCCTTGTCCGCAAATGTGATCCTCTTCCTTGCACAATCCAACTTCGCATCATTCTTCTCGAGCCAATCCATTCCCAGGATTATATCAAACTCCTTCATCGACAGAACCACCAAACTTGCCAAAAGTTCACGGTCTCCCAACCGTAGAGGACAATCCTTACACACATGTAATAACTTGACGGTGGTCCCTAAGGGTGAGACAGCACTCAAAGCTTCCTCTAAACGTTGCGGTATTATACCCAACTTCTGAACAATCTTAACAGATATAAAAGAATGTGTAGCACCCGTGTCAAATAAAACTTTAACATGAGAGTTAAACAAGGTTAGAGTACCTTCCACTGCTCGTTGCTCGGGCGGCCCCTCCTCATTGGTACCTTCTTCATACCCTGTCTCCTCATAGCCAGCAGCCTCAGGAATGACAGCATTCAGACGGGCTTGTCCTTGCTGACCATAGTTACCTTTCCTAGGAGCCTTGCATTCTGGACTTATGTGACCTGGCATGCCACAATTATAGCACACAACTCTTGGACGATCCGTACGCCTAGGTGCTCTGCAATCTTTAGCTCGATGACCGGGAACTCCACAATTGAAGCAGTTATTGTTTTTGGCCCCTTCTATTGCTAGAGGCTGATACTGCTGAACTGCTTGTGTCTGCTGTGGTTTCTTTCCTCCATCCCAGGTCCTTTTCTGTCCTTGAGGGTACCCAGGTTTCTGTCCTGAATATCCCTTCTGCGGAGGTCGATTTCCAAACGGCTTCGAGTTCTGACAACCATCATTTTCTAACCCCGTAGCCAATCTCACTAGGGCTTCAAATGATTGGCCCAGATACCCCATAGTCAGATGTCGAAGAGACAGGTTGAGACCCCGGTGATACTTCTTGATTTTCTTCTGGGGTGTGTCCACCATATGTGGAGCAAAGCGAGATATACTCTCGGACAGTCAGATTCCCTTGAGTCAACTCCATAAACTCTTTCTCCCTCTTGTCCTTCTCTTCTTCGGGGAAATACTTCTCAAGAAACCTTTCCTTGAACACCACCCATGGCATTCTCCTTGCAGCTTCTTCCCCTATGGTCGCCTTTTCTGCATCCCACCAATCAGCCGCTGCATAAGACAGCTGAAAGATAGCTAGACGCTTCTTCTCCAGATCAGTGCACTCTATGGTCTCAAAGATACGCTCCATCTGACGTAGCCACTGTTCCGCTTGCCAGGGTTCATCAGTCCCCGCAAAATACTCAGGTCGCAGGGCGCGAAACTCTTTGAGAAGCTTGTCTCCAGTCTGGTGGG
The DNA here is from genome assembly GCA_033977485.1 of Hydrangea macrophylla. NCBI lineage: Eukaryota > Viridiplantae > Streptophyta > Magnoliopsida > Cornales > Hydrangeaceae > Hydrangea > Hydrangea macrophylla. The sequence continues at coordinate 65,770,655 of CM066990.1, read as the reverse complement.
CTTGCCTTCCATTCCCGTTGTAATTCCCATTCTGATTATTGTTCCTCGCATTTTGATCACTAACCCTCTCCAATCTTCTTACAAAAGCTTCGAACATTCCGGTTGGATCTATTACCGGGGGTGCATCTTCAATAGCGGGGCGATTCCTGAGATTTCTTCCAGCCATCTGATCGAGAGAACGGTACCTATCCATCAATCACGGAATACGGTCAAACTCTCGGAAAGAAAGAAAATTCTAAACGATAGACAGCGACTAAACACGGAACGAAGTCGAATTATCTTATCTCAATTCTATCTTAACGGCAGATCCTATGTGTCTGGACAATTGGTCGAGCCATAACCTGGCTCTGATACCAAAAAGCCTGTCACGCCCCGACGTAGCATAATTCAGGAAAGCATTTAATTTCCTTTATGGACTCGTAGGTCGTGACAAGTGAGTATGACCAATTGTCCCTGCAACAAATAACTTAACAACATTTCTAAGAGAAAGGATACTAATAAACATAAGCTCCGAAATTTAAAACTTACTAAACTATTACATAAGTCAATGTTTTAGGCACAAAACGCCCTTATTCAAAAGCTATTCTCCAGTCTATTACAACTTCAGAAAATGAAAGACATAGGAAATAATAAGCAGCCTCCTGGAAAGTTCCCTGCCTCTAACTAGCGTAGTCGAAGTACCCTGGCTGCTCCTGCCCCTAAAAATCTGGACATACAGTCCAGGACGCATCAACGCCGTCAGCTTATGAAAGCTGGTGAGTAAAATAAACAAGTGCTCGCAATGTATATATAAGCAATTAAACAACGGTACCATTTAACTTTAACAGTAATATATTCAAGGTTCCAATTCCAACATAATTCACGGGGGCATATAGTAAGAATTAAAATACGAAATTGTACATGAATTGTGAAACATCTTATTTTACCAATTCTTTCCTTTAGAACAATCCAATTCAATCAACACATCATTTCAGCTACCAGGAGTAATAAGTATTCAGTCATCCAATTCATACGCTACACTATCGCCTCCAATACCAGGAATACTATCCGATCGGTATTGAAGTCACACACCACACTACTGTCTCAGATACCAGGAATACTATCCGATCGATATCTAGACCAAACACAACCAACCATCGCTCCGGATATCAGGAATACTATCCGATCAATATCCGAAATGCGTGCCTTAGATACCAGGAATACTATCCGATCGATATCTAAGTCGTACACAACACTATTACCATCGCTTCGGATATCAGGAATACTATCCGATCAATATCCGAAACACGCGCCTTAGATACCAGGAATACTATCCGATCGATATCTAAGTCGTACACAACACTATCACCATCGCTTCGGATATCAGGAATACTATCCGATCAATATCCGAAACACGCGCCTTAGATACCAGGAATACTATCCGATCGATATCTAAGTCGTACACAACACTGTCGCCTCCAATACCAGGAATACTATCCGATCGATATTGAGGTCGCACACCAGAACGCCACCCTTTACTATTTTCACGCTTAATTCCACACATGCATGTTGACACAACCTCGACCCAAATATGTATGTCAATGTTCCATGAGTAACACCATTACTTAATCACAAAGCCGGATAATCGTACGAGCATAAATTTCGGCCTTAGTTGTTCTTGTTCGTACAATTCTTAAAACATAGACCTTTAAAACAATATTTTTGCCAAACTGTTCTTTAAAAACTTTTAAAACATTTTCCAAACAGTCCCTAATAAGAAAACATAGAAACTGCTCAAACTGCCAGGTCGCGCGAGCGGGGGAAAAGTGATGTCGCGCGCGCGGGTCGCGCGAGCGAAATGGAAGGCCGGATCGCGCGAGCGGAAGGGCAGAACAGGTCGCGCGAGCGGATCGCGCGCGCGAAGGGGGGAAATGGTCCGCGCGAGCGGGCCGCGCGAGCGAGCCTCGCGCGAGCGGGTCGCGCGCGCGAGTTCTTGCAGAATGCCATCTTCTTCGTTTTCTCCCCTGTTTTCAATTTCTGGACTGAAATTACCCATTTTCAGATTCTGTTCGTACTAGGACATGTGATATATGGTTCTCTTCAGTTTTCCGCGTAGATTAAGAATACGCGATCAATTTTAACTAATACGGATTATATCTCTAGATATTCGCGATTAAAGTGAGGGTGTCAAAACTTAAAATCAACGGTTCGTCGCGATACGGATAAATTAAGTCGTAGGATTCGAACCGTAGCCTATTGGCATCGATATCTTTCATTTCCAATTTACAGAATCGATTTTGGCTACGATTTCTAAAACTTCAATTTCCAAGCTTTAATGGTGTATTGATATATATACACATATACACACCTATATATACTGAAATTTACATATATAGACATTGAGAGTGAGTTTAAATTACTCACTGAGGTGCTAGTACAAAGAAATTGAGATCGAGAATTCCGCCGTAATATCCGCCGAGAATTCCGTCGTTGTGAGAATTTACCTCCGTCTTCCTCTCTTGATATATATATATATATGTGTCTGTGTATGTGACTGAATATATATGTATATAATCTGTATGTGTGTGTGTTATGTGTGTTCTTGAGAGAGTTGAGGGATATTGAGAGAAAATGAGAGAAGCAGAGAGTTTGAGAGTGAGAGAGAGAGACTCTGTGATTGAGAGAGAGAGCAATGTATATACATATATACTGTGCTCAAAATTGGGCACCAAGCAATTCCCAGGAATTGCACGGTGTGGTTGAGCTCACGTGCTTCCACACCCAAGACGCGGCATAGACGCAGATTTAAAACAAAACTGGTATTTTACGGTTGATATAAAAATACTGAAAATTTTATTTTTGCGTAGGAATAAATTCCCGGTTTGTACAAAATATAGATATCGTTTTTGAAACCATATAAAATATTTTGGAAATTACAGTTTGACCCCAGATAATTATTACAAAGAGAAATTAAATTAAAATACTCATGGAAATGAAACGAAATATTTATTTATTAATGATAATAAAATACAGGGCGTTACATAGAAACTCATCCAATCAATTGGTTCAATCCCCCTACGTCTTTCCAAGCATTCTGGAGGAGCTAATAGTGGGACCTCCTAAGTTCTTTATTGTTGGCTCAGACCAGTTGTTAATTCCCATGATCAAATCCTTTGATCAGCGAATTAACCAACTAATCTGTTAACGTTAACTCCACTATAAAACGATAACTACACTCGAACGCAAAAGAACAAATCTGAAGTGATAACTAGACTTGTATGGTGTACTAATATCCCTCTACCGTCAGCATTCATAATTATATTTAGGTAGTCGGATAACTGTTACTGTCAACCTGAATGATGATTACATCTTTCATTCCTTGAGTCTCATTCGCCTCTCATGATTACCAAACATGTTGATAACTACTTATCAATATGACTGCAGTTCTCAGTAATCAACTTGGTGACATTCTTAAGGGAATGCTTACTCTTTATCAAAGGATAGATTCTATCGCGACAATATATGTTCACAACCCTATGGATATGACATACCCAAGATATCCAAGTGTTGATCTTGAAAGAGCTCACTATGGCAAGTTAAAACAGTCACATCCATAGTCTATGTCCATAATCGTCTCAAGATTGAGAACACATACCTTATACAAGTTATGAGTTCCTATCGCCTATTGACAGTTTTATATGTCAATAGGAATCTCATGGTCCGTCAATGCACTAGCATATTAACTAAGAGTCACACTCTAGTGATTGAGATTCATCACTCCATGCAATGGTAGTTAATAATGCTATAGTGTATACCTAATAAGATATCTAGTCTCATCATCCACTGTGACAAGTTCTAAGTATTAAAGAATAGTAATTTGTATCTCACTTGTATGCATCTCATACATACACGAATTACCTACTATGATACTTAAGGATCACAAACATTCATCTCATGAAACATACACAATAGAATGCATACATGATATCCATAAACAAAATGTCAAATGTCTCATACATAAATATCTAGTTTGAGGGCAGAATCCTAATAAACTCCCATTTGCACTCATAACCCAGTAAATGTAAGACCTAAACTATCTAGATGATGATCAAAGACTTTCTGTGGCAGAGCCTTTGTAACTGGATCTGCAAGATTGTTAGCGGTGGTAATCTTGGTAACAGTCACATCTCTACGTTGGACTATATCTTGAATGAGATGATACTTCTTCTCTATGTGCTTTCCCTTTTTGTGGTTCCTTGGCTCCTTGGACTGAGCCAATGCCCCATTATTATCGCAGTATAACGTAACAAGTGACAGCAATGCAAGTACCACCTCAAGTTCCATAAGGAACTTCTTGAGCTAAACAGCTTCCTTTGTGGCTTCACAAGAAGCCACATACTCAGCTTCTGTAGTTGAGTCTGTAATACATTTCTGCTTAATGCTCCTCCAACTAACAGTACCACCTCCAAGGGTAAAGAGATGTTCGGATGTCGACTTCCTTGAATCTTTATCTGACATAAAGTCTGAGTCAGTGTATCGTACTGGAATCAACTCATCGCCGCCATACATAAGGTTGTAATCTTTAGTCCTTCTCAAGTACTAAAGAATGTGCTTAACAACTGTCCAATGCTCTTGACCAGGATTCGATTGATACATGCTAACAATGCCAATGGCAAAGCAGCTATCCAATCTAGTGCATAACATCTACCGAAGCATAAGGAACTCCTGCCATGCGATTCCTCTTCTCGTGTGTCCTAGGACACTGGTCCATGGAAAATGCTAAACCACGCCTGAAAGGTAACAAACCTTTCTTCGAATTATCTATGAAAAACCTAGTTAGTACCTTCTTGATATAACCAGCTTGAGATAATCCCATAATCTTTCGCTTTCGATCTTGAAAGAGCTTTATCTCAAGGATATAGCTTGCCTCTCCTAGATCCTTCATATCGAAAGTACTAGCTACTCAAACCTTGATTGATGACAATGCCCCTACATCATTCCCAAATAGTAGAATGTCATCAACATAAAGCATAAGAAAAGCCACCACCTTACCTTCACATTTCTTGTATACACAAGGTTTATCCAGATTTTATATGAAGCCAAATGACTTGACCGCTTGGTCAAATCGAATGTTCCAACTCCTCGATGCCTGCTTAAGTCCATAAATGGACTTTTGCAACTTGTACCAAGTTACCTTTCCCGCCAGCTATGAACCCTTCTGGTTGCTACATATAGATGTCCTCCTCAAGATTGTCATTTAAGAATGCAATCTTGACGTCCATCTGCCAGATCTCATAATCTAGACATGTCGCAATGGATAAGAGTATCATGATGGATTTGACTATGGCTACCTATGAAGAGGTTTCCTCATAGTCAATGCCCACTCTTTGAGTATAACCTTTCACTACAAGCTTTGCCTTAAAGGTCTCAACATTTCCATCAGATCCTCTTTTACTCTTATAGACCCATGACAAACATTGACTAGTGCACATTCATGTGCCAATATAATAGATATAGTGCTCATTTAATCCCCTAAATTCCTAGTTTTACATGCATATTTTAATTAATATGATTTAATGGTGATGTCACTCAAATGAGTGTAATTATTTGCTTTTACATATTTTATATGTCTATGTGAAAATGAAGTAAAATAAAGGAAAATAAAGAAGTACCAACCACACCATAGTATATCTTGTTAGTCAAAAATGAATAGTAAGTTCCTGTAAACAATTCAACAAAAAAAAAAAAAAAAAAAAAAACACGAAAGAGACATTCAAGCACTCCAAACTGTGCTTAGATGTTGATACTTGGAATATAGTAACTTTCTTTTGTTATGCAGGTTTTGTTTGTCAACGAAGCCGTCAGAGGAGGGGAAACAAATTGAGACCGCAAAGAAAGAAATGGCAAATCTTGCGCCAAAGTGACGAAGTGAATGACGAAATTGCATAAAAAGTCCGTCTATAAAAGGCAAGCAGCAGCTTCAACAAATAACACACAACCAACAGAGAAATCTTCACACACACTGTTAGGGAGAGAATAGTTTAGGGAGGTTATCATGTGAGCACTTCATATTGTTCCTAGAAGTAGAAAACTTTAGTTTTTCTTTGCCTTTTCTAGTTCTAGTAGTTGTAAAAATTTACTTTTATGTAATTGATGATTTCATGTTCAAAAATATGTAGCAAAACTTTGTGTACTGTATTTCTCAAATTTAAAATATTTGTTTTCTTGTACAACCTTTATCACTTTGTAGCAGTAAAATGTTTCTATTAAAGATTTAGATTTAATATTTTTAGTCTAGTAGTACTTGTAGTTGTCCCCTAAAATAGTTTGATTTCTAGTTTATATAGCAATTTTTTCATTCACTAGAAGACAGATTTTGCAAGTAAATGCCAAATTTCTTAGCCACGTAGTTGTTATAATCACCTATCAAAGCCCCAAGCACACCATACCCATATCTCACTCCCAAATTAGATTAGGATTTGGTTTGGCCTTGCTTGTGTTCTTGAAGTTCAACCATTGTGACCCTACAAAAATTCAAAGTCAAAGGTTAGTATTTTATTATTGATTTAGTATTTCCATTTACTTATATTGTATTAGCCTAGTTGTACTAAATTTTGTTATTTTACAGATTCCACAAATTCAACCCCAACTCATGTTAAGTGAGAAAAAAATGTATTAATATTATATTTCACCCTTACCATAGTTTTATAACTTTAATTTTAATTGGACGGTGATTGTGTGCATCTATTTAATTTATCTTTAAATTTGATTTGGAAGACAGTTTCAATTCCAAAATGTAGGCTAAAACTTTAATTGGGGATATGCAATAAAAACTTAGAAACCACAACTTATGTGCACTAATCTTAAATGAGCAAATTTATCTCGATGGGTTGTTTTTCCAATTATGACCAAAAATATCTATGTATCTATAGTTTATGACCATTTAACATGTTTATATACTATGTCTATATTGGACATCAAAAGATTACATATTTGAAATAAGAATCTAATTATGTGGATTGTCAAACTATGCCTTTTGTCATAAAAAAAACACCTAACATACTCAAGCAATTCATATGACAAAGTTTATATTTCAAATATGTGTTTTTATAAATTTCTATCCATTAATGGACAGGCAGTTGTGTAGTGGTAGAATGGTGAGGACTGGGCGCCGAATAACCCACGTCTGCGGTGGGTCACGGTTCGAACCTGGCTACTGCCCAATTGCCTTTTTATTTTACTTTAAAGCAAATGACATCGTTTCATATCAAACCTGACACACTTGATATGACCCCGACTAGTGAAAGTTTGTTTTCAAATAAAGAATGACTCTGCGGTCTTAAATGCCAAATTCTTTTCAAATGCACAAAAGTTGTGGGATCTAGTGTTGGTTTTGCATATTTCCAATTCCTTTAAATCATTTCTCTTAAGTTAATTAAGATTTCTTGTTTTTAATAGTTTTGCTTAAATATTTGTATTATTTCTATCTTTCGCTATAATAATATCTATAAAGTCATGTGATGTAAATTTAGCTTTTATTTCTTTTCTTCCTTTTCTTACTAGTATCTTAGTTAATTTATTTTGTACTGTTAAAATCTTTACGTTAAACTACTTAGGAAAAAATAGATTTTAATTAGTTTTATTTCAAAATTTTAAAAACTAATAGTTTAGTAAAACCCTACAAAAATCCATCATCTTTTATTTTCTGTTCCCTGAGGGTTCAACCTGGATTTCCAGAACTTTATTACTTGTACGATCACCTATACTTGGGTGTCGATAAGAAAATACGTCAATAGGATGTCGCCAACCCACTTATAGCCAATGGGTTTAATATTGGATGGAAATTCTACAAGATCCCAGACCTAATTGGAATCTATAGATTCCAATTCAGCCTTCATAGCTTTAATCCAATGAGTTGAATCAACATCAACCATTGCCTTTTCATATGTGGCAGGATCAGATTCAATTCTATGGAGACAGCTTCAAAAACTTCTCCTAAGAATATGTATCTGTCAGGCTGGCTTACCATAATCCCAGTACGACGAGGTACCAGTGTGAAAATGGGTGAAGAAGTGGTATTTTCCTGTCTTATATCAGTTTCAACTATTGGAGGAATAGAGGGCTCTCCATCTATTTCTCTCAGATCTATCATTCCTTTAGATTTACGATTCATGATATAATCATCCTCCAATAAAATATTATTTGTACTAACAAACACTTTCTATTCTCTTGGATCATAAAAATGCCATCTATAAGTACCCTTTGGATACCCTAGAAAGTAACATACTTCTGCTTTAGATTCCAATTTGCTCATCTTTCCTTTCAGCACATGTGCTGGACACCCTCATATGCGGAGATGTTGCAAAGAGGGCATGTGTCCAATCTACATATCCCATGTTGTCCTAGGAACAGACTTGCTTGGAACTAGATTTAGTATGTACATAGGGGTTTCCAAAGCATAACCCCTAAGAAATAATGGCAACTCGGAATAACTCACCATCGACCTAGTCATGTCTAAAAGAGTCTGATTCCTTCTCTCCGCTACACCATTCTGCTGAGGCGTACTAGGTGCAGTTAACTATGACAGAATTCCATTTGGTATGAGGTGATCAATAAACTCATAAGAGAGGTACTCACCACCTCAATCAGATCGAATGGCCGCTCAATTGCTTCTCCACTTTAGACCTAAACTCTGAGAAATTTTTAAAGGCTTCAGACTTGTGCTACATTAGGTACACATATCCATACCTAGAGTGGTCATCAGTAAATGTAATGAAATACTCATAACCAACCCTAGCTCAAATGTTTATATGTCCACACACAGTAGTATGAACTAATTCTAACAATGCATTGATCCTATTGCCCTTTGCAGGAAAGGGCATTTTGGTTATTTTACCCTCTAAACACGATTATCAGACTTTCATTGGTTCGAGAACCAAATCGCCTAAGATCTCTTCTTTGACCAGTCTGCCAATCTTGTTTAGATTAATATGACCTAGCCTCATATGCCAAAGCCTTGTTAGATTAGTGGAAGGTTCTTTTCTTTTAGATGATACAGTTACCATTGAGTTATTAAATTCCATGTTAGAATCTCTAGAAACATTTGGAGAGTTCACATACAAACCATTTGACTTAATACCAGAACACAGAAAAGAACCACTTCTCTTTATTACAACTTCAGTTCCAAAAGAAAAAGAATAATTTTTATTTGAAAGTTCTGAAACTGAAATTAAACTACGTCTCATTAAAGGGACGTAAAGTACATATGATAATACTAAAGTCTTACTGTCTGGAAATTCTAAAACTATCATTCCCAAAGCAACTGCAGAAACGGTTGCATTAGAACCTAGAGTAAGCACAATATGTCCATCACTGTATCTCCTAGTTGATCTGAAGCCCTGCAATGAATTACAGATATGATTAGTCGCACCAGAATCAATGCACCAAGTGTTTGAAGTATCCATTATAAAACTTACTTCAATCACATGTGATTCGATCATATCTTGAACATTTGTAGCTAAGAATTCTGAACAGTTCCTCTTCCAGCGGCCCTTCTCACCACAATAGAAACACTTTCCTTTGCCCTTTCCTTTGTCCTTTCCTTTACCCTTTCCTTTTCCCTTATATTTTGCAATCTTCAGGACCGGTCCACCACTTGGACCACTATTGCCAGTCTTGCTCTTTACTTTCTTTCCTTTCGGAGCAGAACGAGAAGAGGAAGTGTTTTTCTCAACGTTCAGAACGCTGCCCCCAGGTTTGATCACCCCCTCCGCTGCCTGAATAGAGCTCATCAATTCGCTCATTGAGAAATTTATTTGATTCATATTGTAATTAAGTTTGAATTGAGCGAACAATGATGATAGTAAGTTGAGGATGATATCAACTTGGGTATGTGTGTCAATGTTGGCACCCACAGTCTCCAATTCATTTAAGTAACTAATCATTTTTAAAACGTGTTCTCTAACTTGAGTTCCATCCAACATTTTTGCACTCATTATCTTTTGCATGGCGATCTGCCTAACATGTCTGCCATGTTCCCCAAACATTTCTTTTAGAGAAGTGATAATGGCACTGGCAGAATCGTTCGATTGGAATTGTAATACAACACACTAGTCATGGAAGCTAGAATGTAGAAATGAGCCATTCCATTCGACTTCTTCCATTTATCAAACTCGTGTCTGGCAGCTGCTGAAGCATTTGTCGCGGGTTCGTCATGGCATAGGGTAGTGAAGACATATATATGATCATCCATAGTTAAAATGTTATCCACGTTACGTTTCCATTCAATGTAGTTGTTTCCATTTAGCTTGTTTTGTGTGAGTATTGTGGCAAGTGGGCTAAATGGAGATCCAGACATTTTAATATGGATATCAAAATTAGACAGTATAAAATAAAAGAATCCTTCAAAACTCTTATTTTATAATAAAGTCATCGGAATATCGAAACGAAAGAACAAAGTCTCCGTGTGGCGGTCATTATTCGATCTTTCAATTAATCATGACTTGTTCGCTATGCGACTCTTGCAAAACGGGTCATGACTCTCGAAGCTATTTGATCTCTAAGTTTATGAACAATGCCCCGTGTAAGATCCCTTATTCATAGCTTAGCTAGTGTGCACCATTAACTAGGATCCAATCACAACCGCCTCGGTACTACCTCCGTGTAGTGGTCACCCTCTAACACGTCTGATTGATCCTATCTATAGGAAATTCACATCTAGAACCAATGAGTAGGGTACCCTCCATATGGAATGATAATCCTTGGTGAGGTAGCACAGAATGGACTACTCATCTTACAGTGAACCGTTCATGGAAGATCGTGGGAGTTATAAATAAGTCCCTCTCCCACTAGATTTGTTAGTTAAGGATTTTGCTTTTAGAAAAGTATTTCATCACATTGCCCATAAACATCTAATGTTTAGTAAAGTGTTGAAAAGGTTTTTGAATTTTATTTTAGAAAACTCGTTTTTGGATGCATGTAGTAACAATATTCAAAATGCTTATAAAAAACAAGCATATAAAAACTAAAAACTAAAATGAAATAGAGATATTCACAAATGCCTCTATCTCCCATGGCTCTATCTTCATAGATCCATCTTCTTGGCTTGGTCACCTACGGCTCCATCTTCATGGACTACAGTTTGCCGCTTCATCTTTATGGACTTCCTATTCTATTACAAAATTCTATGCTTCTTTCAAAACTTACAATTTTTCTAGAAAAGGAAAATAGCAACAAGTAATAAATAAATAAATAGGCTAGGAAAACTGTTGTGACTCTCCTATTCGCAGAAATGGAGTCGCAGTGCCCTTTACATATGCCTTTAAAACCAAACCAAAATTAAATTACACCAAACACAAACATTAAATACAAAGCTAGAATTTGATTTTGGTGCCATGGGAGACAGTGGTCTTAGTTGCTGCAAAAGGGTTAGATACACAAATATCCACGCATATATAATAGAATATATGTCTATTGAAACTCCTAATTAATTCACATATTCCATAAACTCTTTATTGAAGAATTCAAACATAAAAATAGCACCACTGGTTCTCTGTCACCTTCGATCGATCGAAGAAGGTTCGAGCGGATTGAACATAGTTCCATCGATCGAACTAAAAAATCCACTTTACTGATTTAAAATTTTCCAGAACAGTGTAAAAATTAAAATAAATAATTTCTAAAAACTTTACAAACTGTGAAAAACATCTGGAAAGAGAATCACATTCGATTGATCGAACTGAGATCAATCGATCAAACAGAACAACGTTCGATCGATCGAAACTTATTCGATCGCTTGAACTCCGCATTGATTCGATCGATTAAAACTCTTTAAATCGATCGAACACAGACAGTTTTGTTTTCTGCTGCAAAACTGCTGCAGAAACAGATTTCTGACGATGCAGTTTCAAAAAAACAGTCCTAAAACAACATGGAAATCAAAACTAGTGTTCAAAAAATGCATCTATAGATCCAAATAAGCGTGGCTCGGATACCAATTGATGTATTTATGTTTAAAAAAAAACATTAAATCAATGCGCAACGGAAAAACAAGTTTCAAAAACTTATTGGTATACCCGGATCTACTACTTATCAATTTTGTAAATGCGTAAGCAAGAGAGGATAGAATGCAATACCTTAGGTCTTGAATTCCATTTTGATTTCTTTGACTTCCAGCAGCTTCCACTAGATGGTCTTCAATCTTATGACTCCTATGGATGCTCCTAAAAAGACTATTGTTGGTAGGAACCCAAATAGAGAGGATATAGAAGGTTTGGGAGTCCTACACAGGTTTTTAAAGCTTTCTGGAATTAAAACGACGTTCTTATTTTTTCTTGTGCGCAGCTGCACTATTTAAATATTTTCATCCAACTTTAGTGTTCAATCGATCAAGACACTTTCGATCGATCGATCGAACTGAACCTCCTTCAATCGATCGAACCAAGTTCAATCGATCGAAACATCAATTGATTGAAACTCTTCCAATCAATTAGTTCAATACCCTTACATCTCTCCAAGCATTCTGGCGGAGCTAAGAATGGGACCTCCTAGGTTCTTTATTGTTGGCTCAGACCAGTTGTTAATTTATATTATCAAACTCTTTGATCAGTGAATTAACCACCTAATCAATTAACATTCACTCCACTATAAAACGATAATTGCACTTCAACGCAAAAGAACAAATCCGAAGTGATAACTAGACTTGTATGGTGTACTAATGCCCTTCTACCATCAGCATTCATAATCATATTCAGGTAGTCAGATAACTGTTACTGTCAACCTGAATGATTATTACATCTTTAATTTCTCACTACAACAAAATTGGGTTTTTGCAAGGAAAAAATTCCTTACTAAAGGCCACAATTTCGTTGCAAAACCCTTTAGCAAGGAAAATTATTTGTTGCTCAATTTTTTGTAGAAGCTTCCTCTCTAAAGCTTCTAGCAGCGAAAACAATTTTCCTTTTAAATTCTTAATATTTGGCAAGAAAATTTTTCCTTGCTAGTGCTGAATTGTTTCGTTGCTAAATGACTAATTTCCTTCCCAAAAACCTGTCTTTGTATTGTAATAAGGACAATTGGCAAGGAAAAAATTTCGTTGCTAAATATTCACGTCTAAGGCAAGGAAATATGTTCCTTGCTAATAATCGATTTTAGCAAGGAAATTTGTTTCCTTGCAAATAATATTAACATAAGGCAACGAAATAATTTCCTTGCTAAATGAGGCTTTTAGCAAGGAAAAATTAGTTCCTTGCCAATTATATACATCTAAGGCAAGAAAATTATTTCCTTGCTAAAGGTTGTTTTTAGCAACGAAAATATGGTTCCTTGCCCACTTTGTTCTCTTAAAAGTAACCCCAACAATATTTGTCCAATCCAATATTTATTTTTAATCCTGTAATATTTCAAACATGTTCAATTTACGAATATAGAATGATAAAACATGTCCAACATACCATAATATTAAATATCACATCCAACATTACATAAGTTTCATATATCCAAAATGTACATAATAGGTCACAAAAAATATTTAAAAAATAAAAAAATCCAACTTAACATAATAACATAAGTTTTTAAATATATCCGACATCTTACTAAATAAGTCCCACATTACACGTTTAGCAAAAAAAAAAGTCCCACAACATAAAATCAACAATGAATTACTAACACTCTAATGAACAATCCACCAACTCTGCCCCCATCTGCATCAAAAATTAAAGAATGACATCAATATCTTATAAATTAAGAAAACAAGAGGAAAAAACTACACGGGAGTGCGAATTGCCACTTAAAATCTCAATCTTAGGTTTATGGGTGTTTTTCGACATTTTTGGGGGAAAAACATTCGCTTATAATGATTATTTACAAAGTTATGACCGTTTGAATTTAGCTTTTTCACAACTTTTAAAAAATCTGATTTTTCTAAAGCTAAAAAATAGCTTTAGGAAAAGAAAATGGGAAAAGAAGGAACTCCCATTTGTATCTTTTTAAAAAATCTCTAATTCCCAAAAGTGTTATGAATTATGACATTGTTTTACTAATGCAACTTCGAAATGTTGAGGAACTTAGAGTTAAAAAGGTAAAACATGGCATAATATTGATAACCATGAAAATGATTTAGCAACTAGCTATATAACTACATTAGTTTAATATAAAAAAAATTCAAGTATACAAAGTAATTGTCACCTTAGGGAGAAAGGGATGAATGATCATACTTTTAGCAAGTATGATGATAAACTCTAAACAAGAACCAAGTAGTAGATTATAAATCTGACCTCGATAAATGTGCTTCCCAAAATCACATTAGACTGAATCAAATCATCATCTGCAATCAGTGCATGATCACCCTTACTATTTGAGGCGACGACGTAGCTAGTGTGGTCAATACCCATGGCTGAGAGATCCTGCAGCATGAAATGAACTACATAACCTGTTGATAACTACTTATTAATTAACAAGACTGCAGTTCTCAGTAATCAACTTAGTGACATTCTCAAGGGAATGCTTACTCTTTATCAGAGGGTAGATTCTATCTCGACAATTCATGTTCAAAGTGATGGAAAAACCAGTTTAAGTTAAAAGTTTATACGCGCAGCGGAAAAGTCAAGTTATAAAACTTATTTGGTAGCCCAAGATCTAGTACTCGCCAATTCCATAGATGCGTACAAGATGGGGACAAGAGTTATACATTAGTGTCTTGAACCCTATTCTGATTTTCTTCCTCCTTGATGATGCAGCACCCTCTACTAGGTTGTCTTCACCCTTATGTCTCCTACGGATACTTCCCGGAGAGGCTAGAGATGGTGGGATCTCTAATAGAGAGGAAGGAGAAGATTTTGGGACCCTAAAACAGTTTCTGCAGCTTCTGACGTTCAAAAACGACGAACTACTTTTCCAGAACGCAGTTGCCCTATTTATAGATTCCCAGAACCGACCTAGCCTTCAATCATTCGAATGACTTCGATCGATCGAACATTCGATCGATCGAACATTCGATCGATCGAACCATTCTCGATCGATCTAGCCTGCCATGACTTCGATCGATCGAACTAGCTTCAATCGATCGAACCTGTCTTGACAGCTTCCTCAAGTGTCTTTCCAAGTATCCTGGCGGAGCTAAGAGTGGGACCTCCTAGGCTCTTTATTGTTGGCTCAGACCAATTTGTTAATTACCATGACCAAACTCTTTGATCAGCAAACTAATCAACTGGTCAGTTAACGTTCACTCCACTATAAAACGATAACTGAACTCCAACGCAAAAGAACATATCCAAAATGATAACTAGACTTGTATGGTGTACTAATGTCCCTCTACCGTCAGGATTCATAATCATATTCAGGTAGTCGGATAACTGTTACTATCAACCTGAATCATGATTACTTCTTGTATTCCTTGAGTCCCATTCACCTCTCATGATTACCAAACATGCTGATAACTCTTATCAACAAGACTGCAGTACTCAGTAATCGACTTGGTGACATTCTCAAGGGAATGCTTACTCTGAAACAAAGGGTAGATTCTGTCTTGACAATTTATGTTCACAACCCTATGAATATGACATACCCAAGATACCCAGGTGTTGATCTTCTATAGACCTCACTGATTGGTAAGTCAAAGCAGCCATATCCACAGTCTGTGTTCATAATCGTCTCAAGATTAAGAACACGTACCTTATACAAGTTATGAGTTCCTATCGACTGATTGACAGTCTTGAGTGTCAATAGGAAAGCTCAGGTCCGTCAATGCACTATAAGCATTAGCATGTTAACTAAAAGTTAAACTCTAGTGATTGAGATTAATCACTCCATCCAATGGTAGTTAATCATGCTACAGTATAAACCTGATGAGATATCCAGTTTCATCATCCACTGTGACACATTATAAGTAACAAAGAATAGTAATTCGTATCTCACTTGTATGTATCTCATACATACACAAATTACTTACTATGATACTTAAGGATAAACAATCATCTCATGAAAGAAACATACATAATGAAATGTAAAGCTGATATCCATATATTAAAAAGTCAATGTCTCATACATAAAGTAATGGTTTGAGGGCACAAACCCAACACACAGCCTTATGGATATGACATACCCAAAATACCCATGTGTTGATCTTACAAGACCTCACTGATTGGTAAGTCAAAGCAGTTACATTCATAGTCTGTGCCCTTAATCGTCTCAAGATTGAGAACACGTATCTTATACAAGTTTTGAGTTCCTATCGACTATGGACAGTTTTATATGTCAATAGGAATCTATTGGTTTGTCAATATAGTATAAGCACTAGCATATTGACTACGAGTCATACTTTAATAATTGAGATTCATCACTCCATGCAATGGTAGTTAATAATGCTACAGTGTATACCTGGTGAGATATCCAGTCTCATCATCTACTATGACAAGTTCTAAGTATCAAAGAACAGTAATTTTTATCTCACTTGTATGCATATCATACATACACGAATAACCTACTTTGATACTTAAGGATTACAAACATTCATCTCACGAAACATATGCAATAAAATATATAAATGATATCCAAATATAAAATGTCAAATGTCTCATACATAAGACTGAATTTGAAGGCACAATCCCAACAGTGTTGGCATCATTTGCAACCTCACAAGTAATTTGGCTTAGAAGGATATTGGAAGATGGTGGTGAAAAGCAAGGAGAATCAACTACAATTCTATATGACAACAAATCCGCAATTGCAATGACAAAGAATCTCGTCCACCATAACCGAACAAAGTACATAGCCATCAAGCATCACTTCGTTCGAGAAGCCGTGGAAGATGATGAGATTGAAATCAAGTATTGTAATACCGAAGACCAAGTGGCAGACATATTCACCAAGGCTCTTCCAAGAGATAAGTTTGAATATTTTAGAGAAATGTTGTTTGTCACAACACAGCATTGTGGATACCGGCATTTGGGCCCACTTTTGTTTTTAAAATATTTTTTCAAATTCAAAGAGTCGCCACTTAATTTTTAAAAGGAAAAATTAAGAAACCATTTAAAAGGAAACTGATCTTTTGCGAAACCAAAGATAAACTGGGTCCGGGGATTATGGAATGAAAGGGGAAGGAGCCCGGCGGACTAAAACACCCCCTTTCATCCTATCTAGCGATAGGCCTCTACTCAACATCCTTTTTAATCGAATTATTAATCTAAGCATGCCCTCAACTAATACATATATAGGTATACGTTACACAAGCATATTGGAAATGGTGTAAAATTGCTAACGGTAAAATATCATTCATAAGTCACGTAATTCAACTAGCAAACATCATGATATGCAATAGAGAACTAGAAAACATACCCGGGATCCGGCCGCGAATATTAAACGTGCAATGCATGCAAGAACAAAATAAGCCTAAGAAAGGTCTCTAACACATATATACACATAAGGCAAAACCTAGGCTAAGGTGTCGCACATGGAGTCGAAAATCAATAAAATCAACAAATGGAGTAAACTAGAGAAGAGGAGAAATTGTACCTCAAATGCGCTACAAAACAAGGATTAGTCCACATGCTTCACATAATAATATGATATCAAATAATCAATCCACGATCATAAGGAATCCATGGTTATGTTCAATTAAGTTCAACTAAGTCCAACTTTATTCAATGTACTAGTTCTAATCATAAGCATCAATGTACATGAATGAATGAATGATTATGAACAAGAATAAGATATGAATTTATTCACTAATTTGGATCACTTAGCCTCTGGATTTAAGCCAAATTATTATTATTCAAAACATGATTTGGGTTCCAAGGCATTTGGGAACCATTTGAGTTGAAATAATTAAGATTAGACAAAAATAGTAGCAGTTTTTTATGAATTACAGAGAGCAGACCAGATGTTCAAAAATAGGAATAAAATACTTCTAAGAGTTGGATCTCTAGCAAGATGTAAGAGATGTAATCACATAATCAAGATTCGGCTTATTCTTAAATGTCATAGGACATGAAAAGGAATTACCCAAAAGTGATTAAGAGGTTACTTATCTTTTATCAAGTAAGCATCGTCATCATCTCAAGTAATCCCTTTCGGGCATACAAAACTCCCTAGCACATAACCCTAATCAAGAATTGACTCCCTAATTTTGAAAGGTTCTATTGAAACTACTATGCAAAGGCCGGGTTTTGGTCAAATACAGGACCCTTGACACACACCCGATAGGATGCTTCATATACCAAAACATGGTACGAGATCAATGGTGATCACACGGCCCCATGATGGCTTGACCGACCGGGTTGCCCCGAGCCTCCAAGGTCATAGTTCCATGCAATCGACTGGCGAAACATGCAAGTGCAATGCAACGGGCACACAAAAATTAATTAATTCGATTAAAAGGATGCTTTCAAGTCTAATCCTCGAGTGAACCCAAAATCCGAAATTCTGGTCTGCGAAACCAGAGATTCTGGGTTCGATCCCCAGCAGAGTCGCCAGATTGTGGATATCGCAGGTTTTCAAATTTTACCCACTTTTAAAACAAATATTTTCAAATTCAAAGAGTCGCCACTTAATTTTTAAAAGGAAAAAATTAAGAAACCATTTTAAAAGCAAACTGATCTTTTGCGAAACCAAAGATAAACTGGGTCCGGGGATTATGGAATGAAAGGGGAAGGAGCCCGGCGGACTAAAACACCCCCTTTCATCCTATCTCACGATAGGCCTCTACTCAACATCCTTTTTAATCAAATTAATAATCTAAGCATGCCCTCAATTAATACATATATGTAGGTATACATAACACAAGCATGTTGAAAGGGTGCAAAATTGCTAACGGTAAAATATCATTCATAAGTCACATAATTCAACTAGCAAACATCATGATATGCAATAGAGAACTAGAAAACATACCCGGGATCCGGCCGCGAATATCAAACGTGCAATGCATGCAAAAATAAACCTAAGAAAGGTCTCTAATACATATATACACATAAGGCAAAACCTAAGCTAAGGTGTCGCACATGGGGTCGAAAAATCAATTAAAATCAATAAAATAGATTAAACTAGAGAAGGGTTGAGAAATTGTACCTCAAAGCGCTACAAAACAAAGGTTAGTACACATGCCTTAGACAAGATATAATATCAAAAGGTAATTAATCATAGGTCATGTTCAATTAAATTCAACTAAGTCCAACTTCATCCAAGAACTAGTTCTAACTATAAGCATCAATGTACATGAATGAATGAATGATTATGAACAAGGATGAGACATGAATTTATTCACTAATTTGGATCCCTAAGCCTCTGGGTTTAATCTAAATTATCATTATTCAAAACATGGTTTGAGTCCCAAGACATTAAGAGACCATTTGAGTTGAAACAAATAAGATTAGACAAAAACAGTAGCAGTTTTTTGTGATTTACAGAGAGCAGACCCGACGTTCAAAAATGGATATAAAATACTTTCAACGGTTGGATCTTACTGATTTTTGGATATGTTATGCCTCTGTGAGTCTAGTTTCTAACCAAAAAAGAAAATCGAGGTTTCAACGGTTAGATCTCCGGGAATACGGAAAATACTAGACCTCACTCAGGATTCTGCAACTCTCTGTCCAGAGATCTTGTATGATTTTCTAAAAATAGTAAAAAAATGAGAAACACTTAGATCTTTTTAGGGTACCTTCCTAACACATTAAGGTACTTATAAAAAATTATTTGAGACCCCGAAAACTTTATTAGGGTTCTGATTTATTAATTTCAAAACAGACTTATTATTCTGAAAGCATTTTAGAACTCTGGACAGATTGTGATTAGCTCACAAAAATCATGATCAAACCTCTCTAATCACAAAATCTTGCTAAAACAAAAATCACAGTGGTAAAACAATGTGTTACTGATATTTTCCCGTTGGTTTCACTTGATTTCAACGGTTAGATCTTAAACTAAAAATCTTTGATCAAAAACAGTTTGTGAACCCACTGTTTTTGTCTTGCTAGTTCAAGTTTGTTGATTGGCCTCAACTATTAAAACATGAAGTTGGGGCTCAAACCAAACTACTTCTTCTACCATTTGATGGTCATTGAAGACTACGAGGCACACCACACTTATGGATCTTGATGAAGTATTGAAATGAACTTCACAAAATCCTCAAATAAAGAACTCAAACCTATGGACCAAAACTTGAGTTCAAAATATTACCCCTACCACTTGGTGGTCATTGGAGGATAAAGACACACATACATGTAAGTTTTGGATGAAGTATGAAGAACTTCCCAAAACCCAAGGAAGGAATTAGTCTAAGCCATAGAGATAGACTCAAACTAAAGTACTTCTCCTACCATTTGATGGTCATTGGAGACTAAAAAAAACAACTCTACTCTAATCTTCCATGGAATATAGTAGGAATTCCATATGATTCATAGTAAAGAGATCCTAGTCATGAGTTGATACTAGTATCTCACCAACTATGTGTAGATTATGACCAATCTCCATATGGATCATAAGATCATAGGAAACTAAGGAATCAAAACTTAAAGAGTTTCAATGAGATATGGAAGATCTCATGAACCTCATGAATGAAATAGAAATAAAGGAAATCAAAGTTTTATTTAGGAACACAAATACTTCAAAACTAATTTATCTCAAACCCAAGGCATTAATTAAATCCAAATTAATGAGATGTCATGAGATTCAATCACAAGTTCTTGGTGGTGTGTGATGAAATGGGGTAAGAAGAGAGGTTTTGAAAATGTGTAAAGTTCCTAGATCTAAGAACTTGTGATTGAATTATTATTATATATATATTTGAAGGCTTTACCTCTAGATCTTCTCAAAACTTGTAGAGATGTTGAATTCCTCAAGCTTTTCCTCTTCTTCTTCCTCAAGCTTCAAGCTCCTTCAATGGTGATTTGATGGTTGGGTAGAGTTTTGGTGGGATTTGGGTAAAATAATTGGTAGAGTTTCTCTCTCTATATTTCTTTCCTCTAAAGCTTTCCCAATATTTCTCTATACAATTCAAGTGTCTCTCCCAAAATGAGAGAAATGAGTTTTTTTTATAGACTTTCATTATCTTGGGGGCCAAGATAAGGGTAGATAGGTCAATTTGGGGTGGGTTAGGAATATTCTATGGCATCTCTAACTCTCCATGGCACTTCTATGTAATTCCAAGAAACTTGAAGGGCATTTAAGTTGGCTAGAATAAAGGAACATTCTAGAGCATCTTTAAAGCACATGGGAGATTAGTGCCCAACAAAGGGCTTTTTGGGTATTTACTTTGGATTAGGAATATGCCAAGGAATCTCTAACTCTCCAAATCACATGGGATACTTTCTTTTATTATTTTCCTTTTCTTATATATATATATATATATGTATAGACACATTTTTCATTTTAAATCTAAATTAATCATATGAGTCACCAAATAGTATCTTTTTCTTTTTTTTTTTTCTTTTTGAATCTAAAAATATGAGAAACAATGTTATTTTTATAAAATATCATTATTATTATTATTTAATCTATTCTATTTTTTTTAGAAAGTAACCCATGATCTAGTGAGCTCGAGACAGATGGTCAGTGATTGGCCAAATCTAGGGGTATTAGGAGCAAGTTTTGGGAGCTTGAAGCTTTTCAGAAGTCGAAGCGATGAACTTGAAGAAAATCGTCGGGACATTATTCATCATTGATTTCTAGAGGTAAATCCCCCCTAAGTTTAATAGTTTGGTCAAAATTGGGGTGTCTACAAGCATTAAGGGGAGTGTTAACATATTAATGCCATGTTTTGGGTCTTTTGTAATTATGTTAATGTTCATAGCCATTTTGGTAATTTGTCTATCATATAAGTGTATGATTGTTATGTGAGCCTTCTAGGGTAAGCTTTGCATCTAGATATATCTTATCCTTGTAAAAATTCTGCAGCAAGAGAGCAATACAAAACAACCCTTGTTTTTTTTCTTCTTCACGATATTTTCATCATTTTCAACTTCCTCTTTTTTGTTGCTCACTAAATTGCTTTAAAAAAATATTCTTGGTGTTAGAATCAAACCGAACAAAAGAATCATAGATGTTGGGAAACAATGTATGACGACTACCACCATACTATATTAAGTTACCTAAAAATTTCTCCCCAAGCACATCATATTTAATTTAGGGGCTTTGAGATATTTTTGGGGCACTCCTTGAGTACCATTAGGGATGCTGACGTGATACCCTCTGTCATGACCCATCCCGCTAACGTGCGGAAATAGGACACGTGGCACACCATCAAGGCTTATCCAGTTCATTTCATAACCATTGTGGATACCGGGAATGGGACCACTTCTCTTGTTTGAGATTGTTTTGAAATTGATTTGAATCAAAGAAAGAAAAAAGGTCTGTTGAAAACAGATACAGAGTCGCCACTTGGTCTTTAGGGAACCAAGAAACCCAAATTTGACTCACCCAAATGGATAAAGGGCACCGGCCCTTCATAACCAAAGAACTTGGTTCGGGGTTTTGGTACGAGAGAGGAAGGAGCCTTTGTCGCGACTAAAACACCCTCTACTCGCCCCATCTTTCGACGGGCCTCAATTAGCATCCAAATAATCATCTTATACTATGTATGGTTCGACAATTAATACTATGGTAGTATGTTACATTGCATAAGAAACTTAAAAATGGAAGATCTAAAGATAAAATATCATTCATAAGATCTAAGTCAAATATCATACAATGTAAAGTGAAAGATCACACAAATAAACCTAGGAAAAATCGTCTAGTCATGTATCAAATAATCAAGACTTCCTAATCTAAAGGGGGACATGAATTGTTCTTGAAACAAATAAACAAAGAAATCAAAATATGCTTAGCAAGCTAGTATGATGCATGTTAATCTTTGATAAAAGAAGACTTCTCAATCCCCGGGACGGATGAGAAAGGATGATCAGATCAAGGGGAAGCATGAACGGGTGATCGAGTTCATTCCTTATAAATTCCTTAGATTAAGAGTTACAAAAACCCCAAATCTTGCATGAATGCAATGTATGTATCTAGAATGTGCCAAGGTTGTAGTGTGCTTTGTGTTTATGGATTCCTAGAATGACTTAGAAGTCTAAAATGTGTATGAATGGATGGATGAAATCAATATGGGACATGTAAAAATGTAGTATGAACTACTTCCTAAGATATGAACTAATTTGGAATGCATATGAGCATCAAATCAAATAATGAAAGTTGAAATGTACTTGCTGTGAATAGTGGACAGAACAGTAGCATGATCTTTTGAAATTTGAAAAGAGGGGTTAGGAATGTTATCAATGCATGATTTTTTATGGAGATGTTTCTTATTGTGTCTAGAACACAACCCAAAAGGCCAATCTTGAATAGCTATCACAGATTGAGAGAAATTATATAAACAATAGAGGTCACTCAGAAACAGAGTTCGTACTGTCGACTGAAATGTTAGAAAATCTTAGAAAATGAAAACGAATGATCTAGAGGCCCATTTTATACAGAAAGTTTCCTAAGACATTGAATTTTAAGGTAAAAATAAGTTAGGACCACCCTCTTTGGAAAAGTTTTCTGGAAAAGAGGTCGTAAGTTGACCTAGCTGCTGTGACAGCAAAGGCAGAATGTTTGGAAGGAATGTTTGGGTCCAAATGGACCATTTCCAAGTACTTCCAAGTCAAACCAAAAATCATGGGTGTTCTCCAATGAGTTAGGAAGACTTTCCAAGTGGCCTTGCATCCATATGTTGAGTATTGAGTCCTAGGGAAATCTTTGAACTCAGCTCACTCACTGTTTTGACTCATTGTTTTGAAGATTTTGGTGAAAACAAAGTTTTGTTTCTTGAAGCCAACATAAGAGGGATTGAGAGGGGTTTTGAAATAGATGTTTTGAAAGCATGTTTTCAATACTCAATAAGGATTATAGCCACTCAAAATGTCAACATCAAACTTATCATCAAGAACCTCCAAGATTGTTGGAGAGATTTATTTTATTTTGAACATAACTTCAATACATTTCAAGAATACCTTGGAAGTATTGAGGTTATGATCATCATCTATCAAACATGTTTTTGAGGTCAAGAGCTACTATCCATAAGGATTCACTCACCCCAAACTTCATGTCATCACTTAGATGATGATGAACTAGTAAGTAAATAAAGAAAATAAAAAAAGAAATGAGATAAGAAGAGATGAACAATAAATAAACAAGCAAGTAAATAGCAATCAATAGATGATAATCAATGTGATTTTGGACTTGTAGCTTGGTGTTTCACTCATAGATTTTGACATTTGGACATGGAAGTAGCTTCCTAACTCAAGAATGCTCAAGAATGGTGATTGGGGGTGTTTGGAATGTGAAGTATAAGAGAGGTAATGGAAGAAAACAAGAATAAAACTCACTTTCTTATGGAAAATCAATGGGAGAAGCTCCCTTTCTCTCTTCTAAACCTATCTCTATCTCTCTTCTTCTCTACAACTTTTTAAGCTTTGCACTTGGCCCCCCCAAAATGAAGAGCAATGGGGGGTTTAAATAGGCCAATTTGGGGTGGTTTTGGGGTTTTAGAAGTACTCCCATTGGTCCCAAACAACTGTGAACATAAAACTATGTCGTTTTGGCTTTCAATTAATCAAATTGGACCCCCAAAAAAATTACAAAAATGGACTCTGCGAGGGATGAGTGCCGCGGCGGCAGTGCTCCTCTGAAGCCCAGAAAATTACGTTTAGGCCCCCAGAGGTTCCGGTATTCGCGAAAAGGCCCTATTTCGTCCGAAATTCACAGAAAATGCATACGAACTCCAAATTAAGGTTGTGATATACCGTTGGAAAGGTAATGGAGTCTACTCTACATAAAAAATAGTTCGGGGATAGGTCACTTTGAAAAGTTTTGCGGTATTCGCGATAAATGCTGATTTGATCGCCTTTTTCGCCTTCGGAAATTCAAAATAAATTCGTTTTAAATCCAGGAATTATGTGCGATATACCGTTGGAAAGCTATTGACCTCTAGTATCCATGAAAAATATTTGAAAATTGTTTCAGTGCCCCGATTCCAAAGTCAAATCTTGGTCAAACTGGTCAAACCTGGGATTCCCGGGAAGTTCTGGGAACCTCCGGGAGTTCCCGGGAGCTGATGTTTTCGCTCGATTTTCTTTTGGAACTTGTTTTAATACTTTTCTCATGATTTAGAATGATTCTGGTGAATTCGGACGATTTCGGTCAAACTTGGTCAAACTTGGTCAAACCTGGTCAAACCTTGGTCAAACCTTGGTCAAACCGGTCAACAGGGACTTTCCGGGAGCTTCCAGGACTTCCGGGGGTCTCTGGGAGCTGAGGATTTCACCCGATTTTCTCTTAAAAACTCATTTTATCGCTTTTCTTACAACGTAGCATGTTTCCAGAACTTTTGGTCCAAATCTGGGAGCTTTCGGGCTTTCAGGGGCATTTTGGTCAATCTGAGCATTCTGAGAGATAGAGCTGACTTCCAGGAGTCCTTTTGAGTCTTTTACGATCATTGTGAACCACCAAGCTATGGGTCTCCTAAATATGATAGCCGACAAAATGGGGTGTCTACAGTTTGCCCCTCTTTGGCAGGAACTTGCGAGGCAACGCATGTCGCAAGCGAGTGCCAAAGTTTTGAAGAGACAGGTCTTTTGGAGGCTATAGATTTAGGATAAAAAGCATTGCAAATGATGCTGAGGCTAGTGCTGGTCGTGCTCTGCGTGAGCTGCCTACGTATCCCAAGGGGAATCAGACCAGGACGTAGTTCAGGGCACAAAGGAATAAATCACACATGCACATACACAACAATCAGGCGGATGCTATGCTATAAGAGTGATATGCTATGCATGGATGTGATATGAATTTTGTCCTAAGTCCTATCATGTCTAGTGTTCTGATCCTAGCATGACTTGGTGCTGTGGGGTGTACCACTCCGAGTGGACTTGTGTCGTGCCTGTATTGTGTTCTAAAACGCTTGTGGTCCTAGTACATGTGTTCAGTGTATTTGCCACTCTCAGTGGGCTTGGTGATCTATGCTTCACTATGACTAATAGACTTGTGAGGGAGCTCGACCTGGAGGTCTTACTCAAGGAAGAGCGTGGTGCTCAAAGTGATACTGTGGTGCTCAAAAGAATGCTTATGGTGTGTTTGCCACTCCAGTGGGCTTTGTGATTTGTGTGTGCCGCAACCGATGGGCTATGTGTCATGTTGGGTGAAGTGATTCTTGACTCGTGCTCCTCTTAGTCGTGACACTATGGACTCGGTGACTCCCAAAGTCTCAACGGTGCTTCTCAATCCTCAGTTCTCAATGGCGCTTACGTTGTTCCTCGAATCTTTGACGGTGCTTTCTCAAGGCTTCTTGATTGTCAACGGTGTTCTTCAAATCTTAACGATGCTTCTCGATTTTTCCATGATGCTTCTCAACAAATCTGATGTTCCTCAACCCATCTGATATTCCTCAACTCTTCAACGACGCTTCTCAACAAATCTGATGTTCCTCAACCCATCCGATATTCCTCAACTCTTCAACGACGCTTCTCAACAAATCTGATGTTCCTCAACTCATCCGATATTCCTCAACTCTTCAACGACACTTCTCAACAAATCTGATGTTCCTCAACCCATCCGATATTCCTCAACTCTTCAACGACGCTTCTCAACAAATCTGATGTTCCTCAACTCATCCGATATTCCTCAACTCTTCAACGACGCTTCTCAACAAATCTGATGTTCCTCAACTCATCCGATATTCCTCAACTCTTCAACGACGCTTCTCAACAAATCTGATGTTCCTCAACACATCCGATGTTCTCTTCAACAATACTCTCTTCTGATGTTCCTCGACACATCTGATGCTCTTCCTCAACAACACACTTGGACTTTGGGCACTAAAACACATCTTATCAACACTCCTCATCAACACATCTAGACTTTGGGCCCTAAAACACCTCAACAACACGTCTCATCGACACACCTTATCAGCAATAGTTTCTCGGTGTTGGCGATATTTCCTCCGATCGGCCGTCTTGAGAAAGAACTGTCGGTTTGTAGTTTGCAACCACTTACGAGTTTATGCCACTCGTACCTGGGACATTCTCATGTTGCGACCTTGACTGGTGTAGTAATAATGTGTGGCACTTCTGCTTATATCCAAAGTTTTTTTTTTATGATTGGGAATCACCTTTAACCCACACATTTGAGACCATCAGGACAAATGAACTTAACAGGAACGACAAGGAAAGTTGGGTTAGTTTCTATGAAACCTTGGTCTCTGACACACTTGTGATCAGATTACTACTGACTCAAATAAAGAAGGATTGACTTGGACATGAAATTCTTAAATTGCCACGATCCAAAGTGCCTTTACCATGAATGATGTACCGCTCATCTTTTATGTTCACTCCTCATCTTGATATGTCAGCACTTTGCTAATAAATCTGGTTTTTTGAAAATCCCTCCCTACTGATCTAATCAATTTCATTGCTTCTCCCAAGATGTGCTTTAAATTAGTGCCTTAGCTTATAGAATAAAAGATGCTCCATTTCCATCTGTTCAAGACAATGTTTGTGACTTGAAGGCTTACCATTGGTGTATAGGGATCAGGTGGCAAACGAAGTTTGCCCTTAATTTGAAGGGCATGAAGTGGGATCGGTAGACAAACGAGGTAAATGACCAAAGTTTGCCCCTAGTTTGGAGGAAGGTTCATTGGAGGTTTTGGGCAAACGAGGTAGGTGACCGAAGTTTGCCCCTTGTGTGAAGGGTAGATAGTAAAAGTCAGGCAAACGAGGCGGGTAGCCGAAGTTTGCCCCTAGTGTGGAAGGTGATTTTCTGGTTTGAGGCATGGACCGTGACTTCAATCTCTCAAATGCTCATAACTTTTTGCCTAGGCACCAGTGAGGTAACCTAGCGAGCTCTTTTCTCTCTTTTGTTATTGCTCACCTTAGATTTAGCTCTAACTTTTGCCTAGGCGTCCTTT
Organism: Hydrangea macrophylla; assembly: GCA_033977485.1. Classification (NCBI taxonomy): domain Eukaryota; kingdom Viridiplantae; phylum Streptophyta; class Magnoliopsida; order Cornales; family Hydrangeaceae; genus Hydrangea; species Hydrangea macrophylla. The sequence goes on along the minus strand of CM066990.1, from coordinate 65,742,751 downwards.
CGGATTTTCGACCTAGCGAGCCATCCTTCTTTTCTTTTTGAAAGTCTGGCTACGTACCCGCAAGTGGGGATCAGGTCCAACGTAGTTCGGGCCATGGTTGAAAAGAAGCGGGTTGATTTTTAGGTAGGTGGGATGACCGAACCGTTGTGGTTGCCTACGTATCCCCAAGTGGGAATCAGGTCGAGCGTAGTTCAAGGCAAGGCTTGAAATAAGGGGTTTGAGGTATGAGGGTTTTTCAACCCAATCGTCAAAGAAGTTCAGACTTGAGCCACTTGTGGTAGTCTTAGAATAAAAGGATTCAGTTTTAATTTCCCTTTCTTTTCTTTTTCCTTTTTCTTTTTGTTTTGAGGATTGATCCTTTTCACTTTCGCCTAGCCAGTTAATTTTGCTTTTCATGTAATTGATTCTTCCAAGATCTTTCAATCACAATCTAAGAATTCTGAAACGTGCATGTCAGCTCTCGGAATTTTGTGGTTGTTCCGTGCCTTTGGAAATGTGATCCAGGCACGTTCTTATGTTGTACCTTGAAGCGTACTATTCTCTCATTTGTAAAATTATTTTGACTGGCTAGGGTCGGATCTTGGAAACCAATACCTTTTCAGCTCTAACTTTTGCCTAGGTGCCCTTTCGGGTTTTCAACCTAGCGAGCTTTTCTTTTCTTTTCTTTTTTTTTTTTTTTCTTTTTTTTCTGTTGTTATTTTTTTGAAAGTGGAGATGAAACTCACTGAAATGTTTGGCTACCATCAAGGACCAACTCCGCACAGGTTTGCATGGTTATCAATTGGGTTGGGCCCAAGGCTTTGAAATGGTAGAAATGGTGGAAAGGGTGTTGGGCAAGCCCCAAATCAGTCTCAAGTATGTCTTTTCGAGATTTGAGCAAAAGCATCTTTAAATTCTTAAAGTAAGACTATTCAATTCTCAGCTCTTCTTTGGGGTCGGCGCGAAATCGACTTTGGCCTGTTAGGGATTCTCTTTTTTTTTTTTTTTTTGATGCAAAAATTTATTAGCAGAGTAATGTCCATGGTAATTTGAAAAGTGACATTTTTAGTTCAGCGATTCATGCACTTATGAATATACACATCAGATTAGGCAAAATGAGACTTCATTCCATTAGAAGAGAACGATTACATTACTCGATACAGACTCACAACAACTCGGTGATAGACAGACTCAACCACAAGATCAAACTTGAAATAGACTCAAAACATAGAGCAGACTCGACTTGGTCTCAAATGGTGTGTCTTTGTGACCCATTTATTATCATTGTTTTTTTTTTTTTTTTTTTTTAAGCAGAAGTTCCAAACACTATCGCTCCACTGCACGGATTCAACATTCATGGGTGTCAATAAAAGGGACCATTTGAAAGGATAGGCCATGGGCTTAGGTGAGATGGGGTTGAATGGGTGGTGGCTCGATAATTCCTCGATCAATGAGGTCTTGGATATCATGGCGGAGACGTATGCACCGGTCGGTGTCATGGCATGGGCCTTGGTGGTAGGCACATCGTTTGGACACGTCACAGTTAGGTGGTGGGGGATCGGCACGAGGCTGAAGGAGTTGGAGGTGTCCCTTTCTTAGCAGGCGGCCCAAGGCCACAGAGGGAGAGATATCTAGCTTGGAAAATTCACGGGGTACCCTATTTTGGTAAGGGCGGCTAGGCGAGCTGGTTTGGTTTGTGAGCTGGTATGATTGGGGAGAATAGGCCATGGGTTGGTTACTAAGGGCGTTGACATCCGAAGAGTTTCGGGAGTAGTCTGGCCTCTTGGACTGGCTTTGTGATCCTTCATTCTTGATTTTCCCTTCCCTGATTGCATCCTCAATTCTAGTCCCAATCTCAAACAGTTCTTCAAATGTTGAGATGGACTGGTAGAATAGTTTCTCATGGTACAGCGGCTGTAGATTCTTGATCAACATCCGGACTTGTTCCTTTTCGACTGGTCGGTGGGTCATTTGGGCCACTTTGTTCCTCCATCTGCTCAAGAATGCAGCGAATGACTCATTGAAGTTCTGCCGGGTAGTCTCCAGATCCCGAATGGTGACATCGAGCTCTTGGTTGTAGGAGTAATGATCAACGAAGACCTGGAATATATCTTCCCAAGTCCGCGTCTTAGAAACCTCCAAGGTCAGAAACCAAGATAGAGCAGCCTTGGCGAGGGTTTGAGGGAACAACATTGCGATGTGCTCATGGCTGCAGCCCATTGATTGGAAAACACTCATGCAGAACTTTACATGGCTCTTCGGATTCCCAGTTCCATCAAAACGATCAATTTCAGGCATCTTGAAGTTTTCCGGCAGTTTCAGCTTAACAGGCTCAAAAAGGCCTTCCAGATCTAGCATGTAGTCATCGATCCCTTTACTCTTCCTTAGTATGTTCTCGAGCTTGTCGACCTTATCCATTTTCTCTTGAAGCTTTTTCTCATATGCAGGCGGCGGGACCCCTTGAAACCATACTTCTTCTCCGCCGTTCTCATGTAGGGGTGGTTCAAATCCAGGTGGTGGTTGCGGCCGCTGTTGCTTCAATTCTTCCATGAAGGATAAAACTTGGGCCAACCGTTCAGACTGTTGGTTGATCATTTCTGTCATTCTTGCTTCCAAACCTTCTGGATCCATAAAGCTGACTTTCGGCTGAGTGATTCTGACAAGGTGACTCCTTAATCCCCTGACTCACAAATGCAGATCCTGGGTGCTCAAAACTTGTACTGACATATAGGTGTGAAAAGACTGTGTTAGACTTGTAACAGTGATGATTGAGATGACAACTATAGTGATGTTAACAGACGTGGACTGACTCGTGTACAGCCTGACTGAAACAGTGCGTGCAGACCGATAGGAATGGTGTATGCATATGGGACAAGCATGCGGATGCAAGCCCTAATCTATATGATGCCCCTACTTCTAACAGATATCAATCAAACAAATAAGGTCCTAGCCATACAGAGTGTGCTAACCTTACTTTCCAGTATGATCACCAAGGGATAACAGGGATTTCCGGGATACTTCGGGAGTTTTGGATAGAGTTTCTGGGAGAAACATGGATTTGGAAAATTCAGAGAAATTTCTAGAAGTCATTTGAGTTTCTAGGAGAAATAAGGATTTCTGGTTGATTTGGACTGAGCTTCTAGGAGAAACTGGTATTTTGGGCATTTATGAGAAATATGGATAGAGTTTCTAGGAGACACGAGTATATCCGGGCATTTCTAGGTGATTTGGGCAGAGCTGCTGGAATTTTTGAAGAATCTGGGAGGTTTGGGCAGAGCTCCTGAGAAAACAAGTACTTTGGGTATTTCTAGGAAATTTGGATAGAGTTTCTGGGAGAAACTGGTATATCTGGGAAATCAGAGTTTCTGGGAAAAACGGGTATATCTGGGAAATCAGGGAGATTTAGACAAGGTTTCTTGGAAAAACGGGTTAGCATGGTTATATCTGGGATATCTGGACAGAGTTTCTGGGGGAAACAGGTTATGATGATAATCATACTGTCTAGCTAGTTTTCATACTCCTATGTCCTAGGACCAACAAACAAGGTTTGCGGTGTATATCTTTGTGAATATGGAGCAGACATCCTTGTCATGGTGCCTAGGCAAGTCAACTCAATGTGATCACATGTGAGTGATTGCCTTGGGAATCATAAGAAAGAGGTTATGTTCTATGCCACATAAGCGTCTACACCGCGCAGGTAATCCCGCTAGGGCATACAGCAGTTATATCACATTGTCCTATCTGAAAAGATAAATGAACAGTCCTATGAAAGGTGCTACAGGAATCTATATGCAAAGGCAGGGTTTAGTCAAAGAGGGTCCGTTGACGAGAGTTCCAATATACCGTCAGGGAGACAGTACGGAGGTTTTTACTCTTTTTGATATACCTTGGAAGGTACAGTATCAACGGTGACTTGTGCCCTGGCACAGCAAGACCTGAACAATGTCAGCGCCGCGTTTCAGACACAGTCGGAGGGGAAATGCAGAAGTGCAATGCAGTGAACCATACACAGTAAAAAGATGATTTTAAGGATGCTTCTTATGAGTCAAACCTCTGTATTATTTTGTTTTGAAAATAAAAATCCCCAGCAGAGTCGCCAGATTGTGGATACCGGGAATGGGACCACTTCTCTTGTTTGAGATTGTTTTGAAATTGATTTGAATCAAAGAAAGAAAATAGGTCTGTTGAAAACAGATACAGAGTCGCCACTTGGTCTTTAGGGAACCAAGAAACCCAAATTTGACTCACCCAAATGGATAAAGGGCACCGGCCCTTCATAACCAAAGAACTTGGTTCGGGGTTTTGGTACGAGAGAGGAAGGAGCCTTTGTCGCGACTAAAACACCCTCTACTCGTCCCATCTTTCGACGGGCCTCAATTAGCATCCAAATAATCATCTTATACTATGTATGGTTCGACAATTAATACTATGGTAGTATGTTACATCGCATAAGAAACTTAAAAATGGAAGATCTAAAGATAAAATATCATTCATAAGATCTAAGTCAAATATCATACAATGTAAAGTGAAAGATCACACAAATAAACCTAGGAAAAATCGTCTAGTCATGTATCAAATAATCAAGACTTCCTAATCTAAAGGGGGACATGAATTGTTCTTGAAACAAATAAACAAAGAAATCAAAATATGCTTAGCAAGCTAGTATGATGCATGTTAATCTTTGATAAAAGAAGACTTCTCAATCCCCGGGACGGATGAGAAAGGATGATTAGATCAAGGGGAAGCATGAACGGGTGATCGAGTTCATTCCTTATAATCTCCTTAGATTAAGAGTTACAAAAACCCCAAATCTTGCATGAATGCAATGTATGTATCTAGAATGTGCCAAGGTTGTAGTGTGCTTTGTGTTTATGGATTCCTAGAATGACTTAGAAGTCTAAAATGTGTATGAATGGATAGATGAAATCAATATGGGACATGTACAAATGTAGTATGAACTACTTCCTAAGATATGAACTAATTTGGAATGCATATGAGCATCAAATCAAATAATGAAAGTTGAAATGTACTTGCTGTGAATAGTGGACAAAACAGTAGCATGATCTTTTGGAATTTGAAAAGAGGGGTTAGGAATGTTATCAATGCATGAAATTATATAAACAATAGAGGTCACTCAGAAACAGAGTTCGTACTGTCGACTGAAATGTTAGAAAATCTTACAAAATGAAAAAGAATGATCTAGAGGCCCATTTTATACAGAAAGCTTCCTAAGACATTGAATTTTAAGGGAAAAATAAGTTAGGACCACCCTTTTTGGAAAAGTTTTCTGGAAAAGAGGTCGTAAGTTGACCTAGCTGCTGTGACAGCAAAGGCAGAATGTTTGGAAGGAATGTTTGGGTCCAAATGGACCATTTCCAAGTACTTCCAAGTCAAACCAAAAATCATGGGTGTTCTCCAATGAGTTAGGAAGACTTTCCAAGTGGCCTTGCATCCATATGTTGAGTATTGAGTCCTAGGGAAATCTTTGAACTCAGCTCACTCACTGTTTTGACTCATTGTTTTGAAGATTTTGGTGAAAACAAAGTTTTGTTTCTTGAAGCCAACATAAGAGGGATTGAGAGGGGTTTTGAAATAGATGTTTTGAAAGCATGTTTTCAATACTCAATAAGGATTATAGCCACTCAAAATGTCAACATCAAACTTATCATCAAGAACCTCCAAGATTGTTGGAGAGATTTATTTTATTTTGAACATAACTTCAATACATTTCAAGAATACCTTGGAAGTATTGAGGTTATGATCATCATCTATCAAACATGTTTTTGAGGTCAAGAGCTACTATCCATAAGGATTCACTCACCCCAAACTTCATGTCATCACTTAGATGATGATGAACTAGTAAGTAAATAAAGAAAATAAAAAAAGAAATGAGATAAGAAGAGATGAACAATAAATAAACAAGCAAGTAAATAGCAATCAATAGATGATAATCAATGTGATTTTGGACTTGTAGCTTGGTGTTTCACTCATAGATTTTGACATTTGGACATGGAAGTAGCTTCCTAACTCAAGAATGCTCAAGAATGGTGATTGGGGGTGTTTGGAATGTGAAGTATAAGAGAGGTAATGGAAGAAAACAAGAATAAAACTCACTTTCTTATGGAAAATCAATGGGAGAAGCTCCCTTTCTCTCTTCTAAACCTATCTCTATCTCTCTTCTTCTCTACAACTTTTTAAGCTTTGCACTTGGCCCCCCCAAAATGAAGAGCAATGGGGGGTTTAAATAGGCCAATTTGGGGTGGTTTTGGGGTTTTAGAAGTACTCCCATTGGTCCCAAACAACTGTGAACATAAAACTATGTCGTTTTGGCTTTCAATTAATCAAATTGGACCCCCAAAAAAATTACAAAAATGGACTCTGCGAGGGATGAGTGCCGCGGCGGCACTGGGCCAGTGCCGCGGCGGCAGTGCTCCTCTGAAGCCCAGAAAATTACGTTTAGGCCCCCAGAGGTTCCGGTATTCGCGAAAAGGCCCTATTTCGTCCGAAATTCACAGAAAATGCATACGAACTCGAAATTGAGGTTGTGATATACCGTTGGAAAGGTAATGGAGTCTACTCTACATAAAAAATAGTTCGGGGATAGGTCACTTTGAAAAGTTTTGCGGTATTCGCGATAAATGCTGATTTGATCGCCTTTTTCGCCTTCGGAAATTCAAAATAAATTCGTTTTAAATCCAGGAATTATATGCGATATACCGTTAGAAAGCTATTGACCTCTAGTATCCATGAAAAATATTTGAAAATTGTTTCGGTGCCCCGATTCCAAAGTCAAATCTTGGTCAAACTGGTCAAACCTGGGATTCCCGGGAAGTTCTGGGAACCTCCGGGAGTTCCCGGGAGCTGATGTTTTCGCTCGATTTTCTTTTGGAACTTGTTTTAATACTTTTCTCATGATTTAGAATGATTCTGGTGAATTCGGACGATTTCGGTCAAACTTGGTCAAACTTGGTCAAACCTGGTCAAACCTTGGTCAAACCTTGGTCAAACCGGTCAACAGGGACTTTCCGGGAGCTTCCAGGACTTCCGGGGGTCTCTGGGAGCTGACGATTTCACCCGATTTTCTCTTAAAAACTCATTTTATCGCTTTTCTTACAACGTAGCATGTTTCCAGAACTTTTGGTCAAAATCTGGGAGCTTTCGGGCTTTCAGGGGCATTTTGGTCAATCTGAGCATTCTGAGAGATAGAGCTGACTTCCAGGAGTCCTTTTGAGTCTTTTACGATCATTGTGAACCACCAAGCTATGGGTCTCCTAAATATGATAGCCGACAAAATGGGGTGTCTACAACCATACACAGCGGAAAAGACTTTAAAATAACCTTGAGTGTATAAAACTTTTGGAAGCATTACCCACCGAGTTGTAACATCTGTGTAAAATTGAAAACGCAATTATATTTCGAATCGAATGATTTTATGTTAAAGGGGGTCCCAAAGGTACCCTAAGAAACAATCAAAAGCTTTTGAAAATTTTCGGAAAGTAAAGAAAAAAAATTTTGGTAGGGGGCATTTCGACCGGTCGAACGACCCCATTCGACCGGTCGAATGACCTTTAGCAGAATCCTACACAAGCTGCAGAATTTTGCCTAAGGCATCACCCAACCTTTCTCCTTTCATTCTTCTACACAAGTTTACCTTATTTTAAACTTAAGAAGTTATTGCATGTTATCAAAACCAAAGTTTAGACTTATTAATCCATTGATAGAAACAATAACACAACAAGTTAAGGCTCGTTTGGCTTTAAAACATAAAAGCTCCATAGCATGACTCCAAACTACGAATTTGACAAGTTAAACATTCAAGGCATGAATCCACGAGTTCGGTTCCATTACAACATAACTAAAAAGAGTTTTAAGACTCATTACAACATCAACAATACCAGACTACTCCTTCCAAGCCAAATACAAAGCGCTCGCTAATTGAAACACTTATTATTACAAGACTTAGAAAGGAAAGCAAAAGCATATACAAAGGATCCCCGGCATCCGTCGGCCTCACTCCTCACGCTTCTTTTTCCCTTTTTTCTTTTCACATGCAATGGAGTAAATCTCCACTGCTCAGCTATATGCTGATTGTACAATTTCTAACATATGCATATATGACAGAACATGCTTTATTTTCATAAATCACATCAATAGTCGCTAGAGAGAAAAATACGCCTTCATCCGGTAGCGGCAAGTCCAAGCCTTAAACCGCGACGTCAATGGCTAGTCCAAGCCTACAACCATTACGTCCCTAAGTGCCCTGGCAAGTCCAAGCCTTAAACCATGCACAGTAGCCGTCGCTCCTAGAATTTTCAAACATCGAGAAACTTACTCCGGCATGAATTTGTATAAGACCCCTCTTTGACCCATATAGGCAACTCAACGTGCTCGCATAAATTTAGACATGCTTTATACATTTAAGTGCGTGCATAATTAACGGGCCTACTATTAATACATGAATTTTGCCCGGATCACAATTTCGTCGTCGAAATATAAAACATGTATTTCACATATATAACATAGGTTAGAAATTCATACCTCGAGCTATCGTCGTAAAACTTTGAGGGAATGACTAGAAGCCCGGATACACGCCAAATCTCCGATCCTATGCAAAACCTACAAGTCTACACGTGTTTTCCCCAATTTCTAAGATTTAGAAATTTATAAAATCTTAGCCAAACGTGGCCTAAAGACTATCAATACGTAGCCCTTACCTTGGGGAGTTCGAATATGCAATTTGGTGAAATTCAGACAAACGAAGGGTCGCCGTTTGTCGTCGCAAAGTCCGCAGGATCAATCTCCCTTTTCTCTCTCCTCTCTCAAGATATTATATGAAGTTTTCAAGAAATGACAATTTCATCCACCACTATTTATAGACAAACTCTTCGGGAATCGCGTTTACTTCCCCGCGAGTTTCTCAAACACCTAGTTAATTCTTGAAACTTCGCACACGTTCATTTTATTGATTTATGAGTGAAAACTACTAATTACAAAAGTTTTCAACTAAGTCTCGTTTGGGTCCAAAATCACATCCGACAACTAAATTTCGTGGAATCTCTACACAACCTACCTTTTATATAACATGACACTCACGTTCTCACCACAGTTCTCAAAAGATATCTAACGATACCAAAATTACCATAAAGTATACTATACAGGTATAATTCACTATTCATAAAATACCAGATAAGTCAAATAACATTTAAATCACATAAATGTCATTTACTTGTGCCAAAACAAAATGAACTATCATGTTCTCGTGTCCTTACTGACACCTTACCGTTGACTCACAGTCAACCTCAACTTCATTTATCAACTAACATTGATAAATTCATAAATTCAATTATGCAAGATAAAACTTATAAATTTTTGGTACGGGTGTGACATCCTCCCACCAATATAAATGGATTTTTTTAGAGGGGCCCAAATGAGATGCTGCACTGATCCGATCCTCCAGTATCGGAAGGGATGACAGCCATAGTTGTACCTGGAGTTGTACCTACAAAAAGCATAGTTCTGTGGACCAAAGTTCCTCCGAGGCCTAAGTTACAATCGCCAGAGAGTGTATATCATTGAAAACGAAAGTTTTCTCCTTCCTTGCCTTCTTGTGTAATGCCCTTTGTACAATAGGATTTGAATGACAACTGTTTTGGCTAAAAATTAATTATGTGATCGGACGTGCCAGGGGCTTTGTACGAAGACCCAAGCGTGTAACTAAAACGATCCCTAAATGTGGTTTGAGAGGGATCAAGCAATCGTTGGGAAGTAGGGATGACCCTTCCCTTGAGGTACAATCACTCTGATGCAAGTGATTTGGTTTAGTGATGAAAATGAAGTAAAACACACAGACAAAAATATAATCAAACAGATTATGAACTAGAGCCACAATTCTTGAACCGTAAACACATTTGAACAAAACAATAGTATAATACTAAACTAAATATAGTCTTGAAAAGGAAGAAATTGTTGACAAGGAAGAGAAAAAAACACTAGGTGCTCACGGCTAGAAGGAAAAACTAAGAAAAAGCAAATTGAAGTGGCCCAATGAACATTAACAAGCATTGAATTCTTGAACAGGAGCATAATTAAGGTGCAGCCGCAGGGGCTGTTTGGCCGTGTGTGAACCTTCTTCTCATGTTGCTTGGCATTGTGTATAAATAGAGGTGCTGAAAATAACTCCCCAAGTTGGCTACTTTCCCACTAAGTTGGTGTCACGACCCCAGAATTCGACTTCAAATTTCTGGGCTCGAGACCGGCCTCTAGGCCTTTTCGTAATTAAACAGAGCTCTAGCGGAAGCAATCATATCTTAATTCTGTTTATATATCGAAGTCTACATAAATCTTGAAAATTACTATTACATTTGAAGGCATAACTCTTCTACATATCTAACAATCATCTACTCCTCAATTGCATCAAGAAGATAATCTTTATCTTCTATCAAATGTTCTGTTCTTCTAAGGGTTCTGTAATAGCCTATCATCGTCACTTCGTCACCTGAAAAGGGTTTTAAAAATATTTGGAGAGTGTGAGCTGAAGGCTCAGTGAATGAACATAACCTTTGAAATACTCATTTAAAAGGTTTGCCTTTTTAGAATAGATCGATAAGATAATAACATTAAAATTTCATGCAATAAAATGAAAATATACTGACATGTTCTATTTGCATAGAAAATAGCATCTTTACATACATGTCAAATTACCATCCACCCACTCACGCACACGTTCCTTTCATTACATCGCACAGTGATCAAAGGCAACCCTGCAGTCGGGCTCATTTCATCGGTCCAAAGGACCAGCCACTTGGACTTCATTACATCGCATACATAGGCTATACTTTATAATTTGTTGTGGTGGTAATTGACACTTTAAATAAATGAAGAATTTAAATGATGGCATTTCAGAAGATACATGACATTGAAATAAATTGGCACTTTTGAGAATAATAAGTTTTGAATGCTAAAACCCTTCCAGGAACCAAGAAAAATGTTCCGAAAATAACTTTAGTAATTTTGATACTTTACGTAGTATAGTAAAATTTACTCATTATATATTGAGTTAATATAGAGTTTGAGAAAATGTAATAAACACTCACATATAGAGTTGAATTAAATACATGATACGAACACTCACCTTGGTGACTTAGGAATTGACGATGAAGTGGTTCCTACATTAATACAGGTAAAGGAAACTAGACATTTAATCATAGGTTGTAAGCATAAGGGTATAACTGCAATTAAGGCTTTTCTAGGGTATTTCTGTAAATATGCTAAAACTATGTCAAACCTTCACTATAATGTTCCTTACACTATGCTAAGTTCAACCTCACTAACTGGACTCAATTTGGAGTCCGTAGCAGGTCCTATATCAAAACTACATAAACGTGGATTTTACAAATAAGCTGTATTTTAGACAATGTTGGATTGTCTCCATAAGGGTGAGAATTTATTTGTTAAACTATTCTTTATAAAATCATAATATTAATAGCGTATTACTTTTCTTTTACCAATTTTATTACCAAAGGATATAAAGGAATTAATAATTATTCGCACTTAGTACCCCAATATTTCTAATTGTAATATTTATTTGTTATATTCTAATGACACAAAATAATACTGAAATATAAGGGATTTCATTCATTTAATTTATAATTTAACAAGGCCTAATTTATTTACTAACACTATTTTTAAAATAGTTGTAACTGAATCGTAATTCCATTTTTTTTTACCCAAATACAATAATTTATGTGTGGAATTATATTTAATGGTCATAAAATGCCACAAGAACATTTTTGTATTTTTTCCATAGTTTAAGGAATATAATAGCTATGATAAAATAATCAACCTCTATTTAAATCAATTGATAAGTAGTAAAATAATATTATTCTATAGTTTTATAATTATTAAAATTATAAAACAGTATATATTATCATAATATCATTATAGAATATATATATGATTTATAATGAGTTTACAAAATCCCAGAATGACTAAAAATACCCTTTTTAAAAGTTTAGGGGTCATTCTGTAAATACACCAAAATACAGGGATCATGTAAAAATATTCAAAAATTGTAAATTTACTATATCAGATTGTAGTTAACAGAATTATAAGTTCTACGCTTGAAACCGTGATCAAATCTGATGTCGGTAGACCTTTATATGTTCGTTTAAAGTTTTCAGGGGTGTAAATGTAATTTTCAGAAATAAACTGGGCAGAATGCCCTGTTTGGGCAGATTGTAATTCCAAACTTCTAATGGTCATAACTCACTCATTTCTTAACATTTTTAAGTGAAATCAGTGTCTATCTTGAGTGAAATTTCGTGGAGAATCCAAATCTACAGTTGGTTTTAGCAAATTCGAATCACAGAATGTGAAATGACCAATTTACCCTTTAAGACGAATTCTAAATAAAACTCAAACGGTACAAACAAATCAAAAATTGTTTTAAGGGTAGTTTCATGGGTATTTTAAGAGTCTACTCTTAAAATTTGAGAGCTATAGCTGGTAGGAGTAAGAAGTTACACTAATATGAAGAAATCGAGTTTTCTGTGACAGTTTTTCTGCTCGCTGTTTTTAGACCCTTAACGATATATATACATATATAAAATCTAAATATATGTATATATATATACAGATACTAACAGTTTAAACAAAATGAAATTAACATCACAATTGAAAACTTACCCAACTGATTTTCAAGAAGGTAATAAAAGAGTCCTTAATCCAAGTTTTGACTGAGTCTCCTTGATTTACTATGTGTTTGTGTATGTGTAAGTAATATATGTGTGTATGTGTGTACTGCCGAGAGGGAAAGGCAGAGAGTTGTGTTATGAGAGTTTTGAGAGCCTTTGGTGTGTATATATAATCCTAAAGTGCTTGAGCACTAAATATATAAATACATATAGTGCACATTATGGGAGATTGAAAGGTTAGTGCATGTATATATAACTATATAGTGCTTGGGCCACTAATCATAATGCATAATACACATACACCCACCGGCATTAAGATGCTTGAATGGTTTCTTAGTTGTACATGAGATACTCTTGTGTGTGTTGAGCTCACGCAATGATACACACACACAGGTAAATATTAATACTCTGAAAATTCTCAAACTGGTATTTTTCAATAAAAATGCGATTTTTTTTTTTTTAATATTTTTTTATTTATTTTTTATTTATTTTTTTTATTTTTTTAAAAATACGGGTTATTACAGTCTCTCCTACTTAAAGAAGTTTGGTCCCCAAACTTATCTTATTAGGTGCTTGAAAAAAAAGCAATCCTAATTTTAGGATAATTTCCAAATTTATAAACTCGAAATACGTTACTATAGTAAAATATCAAAATATTCTAACATGTTAGAAAACGAAATTATTGCACTAATTAAATAATTAGAATAGTCAATAATACCTAAAAAATTTCTCAAACAGAACAATTCGGGTTCTTATATAGTACATATCTTATGTTTATATGTCCTATGTCTAGAGATTGCCAGGAGATACAGATAAACTAACTCTTGAAAATTAATTATATATCAGTCACTGTTTTGTAAAGTTATTGTAAGTTGCTCCATTGTCCTAAAATTTAATGGTTCAAAGCTTTAGGATTATAATTTTATAATAGTCTGAATACTTATCAGAATACATATATATATATATATATATAAATTCTAAGAGTTTCCTTACACAATCCTTGACATTCTCTTTTTATTGATGATATTTTTGATACATATAAGAGCGAAAAGAGAACAACAAGAAAACCCTTACATTTCATAAAGTGCATTTATGTTATTAACAAGAGGTAGTATTTCCACATCTGATTCTTGAACTGATGGTCCAACGTGAGAGTACATTACATAAGAAACGAAGATAGTGCGAAGGAGGATTTTTTTTTTTGGAATATGAAAAGTTACAATGATACAAATGTACATTTGGATTTTGATGAGTGGGAACAGAGTTCTGCCAACGTGAGGTTTCCTTTCAGATGTTGAATGCTAACGACATCCTACGCGCTTTTCAGCAACCATATAGATCCTATAGTCCGTTCCACAGAACCCTGGGTTAACGTTCTTCAGGACTTACTTCTGAGGACAATACCGTCCTGAGATGCTTACCCTCCCAGTTGCCCTATAAAACAATACCCAAAGGTCCAAACTACATTAAGCTGGTGGAGGGACACGCGTAGTAAGACATGTGGGCTCAATCCCACGCACACTCAACGTACAGGGACTACCTCGAAACCGGACCATGGTGTTCATTCCATTTTTTTTTTTTTTTTAGTCTTAGTTCTCAGGCTCAAGCCACCTCGTGACTTTCTTCCTTTTAAAGACATGTTGACTCTCCATTTCTTTAATTAAACCCAAGAAAGAGTTTTGAGCTAAGTTATTAACAGTGAAGAAAGAGTAAGGATCAGTGGATGGAGTAGGTGTTCTTGATGAACTTGCTTGAAGATTTGGGGGGAGATTTGGATATTTTGGGACCTCCATTTTCTTCGTTTGATCCAAAAGAATCTGGGACTTTTTAGATTGTGAGTGTTGGACTAAATGAGACCAGCAGGAACAAGTTGGAGTAATAGAGGTGGTGTGGATAGGACGAGAGACTGGAGAAATTATGTTGGGAGTAGTGAGATCCAACGGACTTGGAGAAGTTTGGTGGTTGTTGCTAGACTGTGAAGACCGGACCAGATTAGGCCAAGGAGAGGTTGTACAAATTTGAGTGACAGGGGGAATATGGGTAGGGCTAGAGATTTCAGAAGAGATTGGAGTAGTTGTGGTGGGAGAAATGAGATTGGAACACTCTCGAGGGCTTTCTATGTTGTGGTCCAGATCTTCTATGTCATAGTTGAGCCAAGGATCTAGATCGGGCTTTATGGATTGTTTGGGTGACTCTTCTTTTGATTGAGCTTGAAGTTGTGAGACTTGTTCCTTCAGTTCTAGAACTTGTTGTTCGAGGAAAAGGACGTAGGAAACACAACCCAAAATGGGGTCCTGAAGCCTAGCTGTGGCTTCATATACAAGGGATTTGATAGTTTGTTGATGGTCTGCCTCAGAGACCCTTTCAATAAGGCGCAGAAAATTCCTAAATCCAAAAAATTCGTGAATTATTCCATAATCCTTCATACTCCCTGCGTACTGAAAGTAGGGAGCCAAGGAACAGTCACTTCTGCACCGTCTTCTGGTATACTCGCATGCACCACAACGACCATCAGTCTTCTTAAAAACCATTTTTGACTTGTTTTAACCTTTCTCTTATTCAGATCTGGGTTTTTTTTTTTTTTTTTTTTTTTTTTGTGGGGAGATGAGTTTCTGCCAAGAGGCAGAAGGAAGAAGAAGAGAAAAAGAAAGAGAGGGGGAGGGTCAGATGGAGAAAGGTTCGTCAAAGAGAGAGAGAGAGAGAGAATGGTGAGAGGGACAGATAGAGAAAGGGAGGAATGGAGTGACTTTAAAGGGGAGGGAAAAGAGGGGGGAGGTAGATCCGTGGGGGTAGGTGGAAAAATAAAGAAGAGAGAGAGAGAGCGGTTTAGTGAGAGTGATAGAGACAGAGAGACAGAGAGCACGTGGAGAAAGAGAGAGAAAGGTATCGGTGAGAGTGACAGAAAGAGAGAGAGAGAGAGAGAGAGAGAGAGAGAGAGAGAGAGAGAGAGAAGCGTCGGTAACGTCGCAGTACACGTGGCATGACACGTGTCAGTTGACGTGGCTTGTATGCCACGTGTCAGATGATGATAGGTCAGTCAACTGCTGAGTCAGCGCTGACTGTTACTTGCGCGTGGGGAGAGTGATACACGTGTAGAGAGTGAGAGCATGTGGAGAGGCTGATGTCTAATGCAAACCTAAATCAGGTCTGGTCCCCTACTCTTCCTATTACTCCGTGTATGTGTGTTTCAACTATTACCATATTTTTACTGATATTTCATGGTTGTGCTCTCTAATCATTTTTTTTTTTTTCTTTCTACTTATTTAAATTTATATATTTAAGACACTAGTTTGTACCACACCTAGTAGTTGTTGTTATTAAACACTCTATAACTCTTAATAGATTTACAATGAGTTATGAAACGTCACCTCAGGAGTTATTAATAAAATAGAGTTCATTTTCGTTATAGCATCGTTGCGTGCTAATACTATTTCTATTGGTAAATCAAGTTAACATTTCATATCATATATGTAAGACTTCTAACTACAATTAAATTCTAGACTCGCAGATATTCAAATAAGATATTTTGGACTAAAAAATTCTATATAGGTTCTAGCTAGATATCATATCTCTCTTCCTTTTGTTCTTTCAATACAAAAGGAGTCCTACTTCTAAACTTCTGAACAAGATGATTTCTGATCCTAAACTGTAACTCAAACTTTCTAATAGATCCTTATGTGTCTATCTCTTAACCTTGGATTTCCTAATCATAATTGCTCTATGCTCTTCTAGTGGTCCGGGAACTATTGCTCTGATACCAACTGTCATGACCCCAGAATTCGACTTCAAATTTCTGGGCTCGAGACCGGCCTCTAGGCCTTTTCGTAATTAAACAGAGCTCTAGCGGAAGCAATCATATCTTAATTCTGTTTATATATCGAAGTCTACATAAATCTTGAAAATTACTATTACATTTGAAGGCATAACTCTTCTACATATCTAACAATCATCTACTCCTCAATTGCATCAAGAAGATAATCTTTATCTTCTATCAAATGTTCTGTTCTTCTAAGGGTTCTGTAATAGCCTATCATCGTCACTTCGTCACCTGAAAAGGGTTTTAAAAATATTTGGAGAGTGTGAGCTGAAGGCTCAGTGAATGAACATAATCTTTGAAATACTCATTTAAAAGGTTTGCCTTTTTAGAATAGATCGATAAGATAATAACATTAAAATTTCATGCAATAAAATGAAAATATACTGACATGTTCTATTTGCATAGAAAATAGCATCTTTACATACATGTCAAATTACCATCCACCCACTCACGCACACGTTCCTTTCATTACATCGCACAGTGATCAAAGGCAACCCTGCAGTCGGGCTCATTTCATCGGTCCAAAGGACCAGCCACTTGGACTTCATTACATCGCATACATAGGCTATACTTTATAATTTGTTGTGGTGGTAATTGACACTTTAAATAAATGAAGAATTTAAATGATGGCATTTCAGAAGATACATGACATTGAAATAAATTGGCACTTTTGAGAATAATAAGTTTTGAATGCTAAAACCCTTCCAGGAACCAAGAAAAATGTTCCGAAAATAACTTTAGTAATTTTGATACTTTACGTAGTATAGTAAAATTTACTCATTATATATTGAGTTAATATAGAGTTTGAGAAAATGTAATAAACACTCACATATAGAGTTGAATTAAATACAGGATACGAACACTCACCTTGGTGACTTAGGAATTGACGATGAAGTGGTTCCTACATTAATACAGGTAAAGGAAACTAGACATTTAATCATAGGTTGTAAGCATAAGGGTATAACTGCAATTAAGGCTTTTCTAGGGTATTTCTGTAAATATGCTAAAACTATGTCAAACCTTCACTATAATGTTCCTTACACTATGCTAAGTTCAACCTCACTAACTGGACTCAATTTGGAGTCCGTAGCAGGTCCTATATCAAAACTACATAAACGTGGATTTTACAAATAAGCTGTATTTTAGACAATGTTGGATTGTCTCCATAAGGGTGAGAATTTATTTGTTAAACTATTCTTTATAAAATCATAATATTAATAGCGTATTACTTTTCTTTTACCAATTTTATTACCAAAGGATATAAAGGAATTAATAATTATTCGCACTTAGTACCCCAATATTTCTAATTGTAATATTTATTTGTTATATTCTAATGACACAAAATAATACTGAAATATAAGGGATTTCATTCATTTAATTTATAATTTAACAAGGCCTAACTTATTTACTAACACTATTTTTAAAATAGTTGTAACTGAATCGTAATTCCATTTTTTTTACCCAAATACAATAATTTATGTGTGGAATTATATTTAATGGTCATAAAATGCCACAAGAACATTTTTGTATTTTTTCCATAGTTTAAGGAATATAATAGCTATGATAAAATAATCAACCTCTATTTAAATCAATTGATAAGTAGTAAAATAATATTATTCTATAGTTTTATAATTATTAAAATTATAAAACAGTATATATTATCATAATATCATTATAGAATATATATATGATTTATAATGAGTTTACAAAATCCCAGAATGACTAAAAATACCCTTTTTAAAAGTTTAGGGGTCATTCTGTAAATAAACCAAAATACAGGGATCATGTAAAAATATTCAAAAATTGTAAATTTACTATATCAGATTGTAATTAACAGAATTATAAGTTCTACGCTTGAAACCGTGATCAAATCTGATGTCGGTAGACCTTTATATGTTCGTTTAAAGTTTTCAGGGGTGTAAATGTAATTTTCGGAAATAAACTGGGCAGAATGTCCTGTTTGGGCAGATTGTAATTCCAAACTTCTAATGGTCATAACTCACTCATTTCTTAACATTTTTAAGTGAAATCAGTGTCTATCTTGAGTGAAATTTCGTGGAGAATCCAAATCTACAGTTGGTTTTAGCAAATTCGAATCACAGAATGTGAAATGACCAATTTACCCTTTAAGACGAATTCTAAATAAAACTCAAACGGTACAAACAAATCAAAAACTGTTTTAAGGGTAGTTTCATGGGTATTTTAAGAGTCTACTCTTAAAATTTGAGAGCTATAGCTGGTAGGAGTAAGAAGTTACACTAATATGAAGAAATCGAGTTTTCTGTGACAGTTTTTCTGTTCGCTGTTTTTAGACCCTTAACGATATATATACATATATAAAATCTAAATATATGTATTTATATATATATACAGATACTAACAGTTTAAACAAAATGAAATTAACATCACAATTGAAAACTTACCCAACTGATTTTCAAGAAGGTAATAGAAGAGTCCTTAATCCAAGTTTTGACTGAGTCTCCTTGATTTACTATGTGTTTGTGTATGTGTAAGTAATATATGTGTGTATGTGTGTACTGCCGAGAGGGAAAGGCAGAGAGTTGTGTTATGAGAGTTTTGAGAGCCTTTGGTGTGTATATATAATCCTAAAGTGCTTGAGCACTAAATATATAAATACATATAGTGCACATTATGGGAGATTGAA
Source organism: Hydrangea macrophylla (assembly GCA_033977485.1). NCBI lineage: Eukaryota > Viridiplantae > Streptophyta > Magnoliopsida > Cornales > Hydrangeaceae > Hydrangea > Hydrangea macrophylla. The sequence goes on along the minus strand of CM066990.1, from coordinate 65,723,598 downwards.
AGGTTAGTGCATGTATATATATAACTATATAGTGCTTGGGCCACTAATCATAATGCATAATACACATACACCCACCGGCATTAAGATGCTTGAATGGTTTCTTAGTTGTACATGAGATACTCTTGTGTGTGTTGAGCTCACGCAATGATACACACACACAGGTAAATATTAATACTCTGAAAATTCTCAAACTGGTATTTTTCAATAAAAATGCGATTTTTTTTTTTTTTTTTAATATTTTTTTATTTTTTAAAAAATACGGGTTATTACAGTTGGCCACTTCCAATGGATATACCACCAACTATTGATAACCTCCCACTTACATAAAATATAACTGGTCATAAAATAAAAATATAATTTTATATTTAGGGTATAAACAACACCACCTTGTTGCGTAATGCCTTTATTACAACTGAATTTGAATGACAAACGGTTGCCCTAGGACGTCACTGTAGACTTTGAGATCAGTTGGCACGATATTTCCTCGAACCAGGAAAATGTTTTTCTTTCTTTAAAACCAAGAAATTATTAAAGGTAAAATATTCACTTAGTCCCATGTGTCACTAGTGTTAGTGATCCGTATCATTGGTCATAGTTATGTTGTGTTATAATCGCTGTTAAATATTTAAAATATATAAAATAAGGTGCCCAAGTCTTTTTCTAGGTGGAGGACATCTAATAAATACTCAAACATAGAGAGTACGAAAACACACCATTCCATTTACACAAGTCCTCTCGTGAAACTCACCTTTCACCAATATGCATTGTCTTAAATATCAATTAATTTAAATCATTCAATAAAGCACAAATCTAGTGAAAATGTCACCTAATTAAGTTATATAACAAAAGTTATACAGGTTATCACCACTAAAATCCAAACATAATACATCTATTAATCGAGTTAAACTAGTTGACTCGCTTATGACCCAAACTTTGTATAAACTATATACATTCATACCCGTCGATTTCATGCTAGATTCGAGTCGTATTACAGCGTCGTCTCATAAATTTTCACCGCTAACTACAAGTATTAAAATTAAAGTTACCATCATATATGAATATGACAGCCAATTGATATAATATACATGTATATACAAATATGGTGGGATTAAAACACATTTATATGAAGATAAAGTAAGATTTTATGTCAGAATAAATCAACCACAATTACAGATCTTCTTCAAAAAAATTTCCTCCGTTTTTTTACTCATATTCTGTGAGGAATAAATAGATCCCAAATAGAAAAGAACAGAGGAAAAGATAAACAATCAGACCTTACCAAAACACTCACTCACCCCTGACAAACCCTCCTTTTATGCATTCCAATGCAAAGCCCACATCTAATGACCCACCATCACTCGTATTCCCCTCCACCATTCAAAAAAAAAAAATTAAATTAAAATTAAAATTTAAGAAATTAAATTATAATCACAATAAATACAAATTTTGAGAGAGAATTTTTATTTACTCAAAATTTACTCACTCATTGTTCACACAAGTACCCTAATAAATGAGTGTGTGGGACTCACTATTTTTCAATTTTTGTTTTTTCTCATGTTCACCCAATAAAATACTTAAGTGAGCAATAATGCAATAAATCGACGAAAAATTTTTGAGTGAACAAAAATATTCTCGATTTTTAAAATCACCCCTAGCCAATCAGTAAAGCACTGTAAAAACAATGTTATCACATACCCATATGCCAACTGTCCACGTGTCTTTTTCAGACACTTTAATCTTGCAACTTGTCATGAGACCCACCTAAAACATATTAAGGGGGAACACATCACGTGAATGCGCAGGTTAGCAGAATGCGCAACCTGTCTCTCTCTCTCTCTCAATTAGGTATTTGTACTTGATCATTGTCCGTACAACCAGTGTTATCTGAGTTTAATGGCGGAGCTGGTGGTGGACCGGCGGCGGCGGCGGCGGTGGTAGTGGTAGTGTTATTGCCCATCTTCTTTAGGCTTTGTTGATGGTATACTTGTCTTAATCTCTCTATTTCCTTCTTTAAAGCCTCTTGATGAGCTGGCATTTCATACAAATAAAAAGTTACAAAAAAATACTATAAAGTATGAATTTATCCAAGTAGAATAACAATCAATTTCTAAATTTGTACTAAATTGTACACTCTGTTAATCTACTTAACAATATTATCACTTCTGGTTCTACACTTCCCTCCCAAAGACGTAAAATTGAACTTTAATGATGTACCTTTTTTTAGGAACCTCGACTGAATGAGAAGAATTTATTAAAGAGAGATACACCTAATCAGGGAGACTTAATATCGAAATCCTTCAAAAAAATAAAAGTCAGCTATTCGACACAAGCTTATAAGGAATGAGGCTCTTCGTTTGGGTCCAAACACATTAGAAGACTCGAAGGCAGTACCAAATTCAAACAAAAACAAACCTGAAGTCATAATTTTTTTGCACAACTTTTATTTTGTGTCTATCTTTCTCTTGATGGGTCCCACAGTGTCAGTGACCCCACAGTGCCCACTAGGAGAGAGATAGACACAAAATGGAGGTTGTGCAAAAAAAGTTGTGGCTTTGATTGTGCTCCAAATATTACCCAAAGTTTAATGATGAACCTTTGTTGAGATAACAAAGTACAAATAAAGTTTTAGCAAATCAAGTATAAGAAAGTTTGATAGTGTTATGGGCATAACCAAGTTCAAAATTAAAATTACTTTTACACAACCTTCTTAAAAGATGTGTCTATAGTGACATATGAGAGACATAAACATATCTTTTAGATTGTGTAAATACAATTGTGTGAAAATTGTATCTCAAGTATTACTCATAAAATTATTCATCACGGAGTATAGGTGAAGTACTAATCACATGGTAAGAGGGGAGAGAGACCTAGTTCGTAAGGCCAGAACATACCTTTTTTTTTTTTTTTTTTTTTTTTTTAAACGGCAAATTTCATCGATTAATAAGACAAGGATACAAATATACGCCTTCTAACGGGGCCAAAACATACTACTCCCTCCGTTCCCTTTTTTTGAGTTCTATATTCCATTTTGGGATGTTCCAAAATTAGTATCTATTTTCCTAAATTGGTATACAATTTTTACTTACTTTTCAAAACTCCATTTTCTTGAAATCTACACCAAGACAAAACTAAAAAAATGATTGTGATTATTAGGGGCAATTGTGAAAAGTAGTTGTAGATTCTTTTTGTCCCCTTAATAAGTTGAGTTCCCAAAGATGGACTCAAACAAATGGACGGAGGGAATACATTGTGTTACAATACTATTCATAATTACTCGTTGATCACTTAAAATTTACTGCACTAATAGAAAATTTTATGGTGTCAAGTGGTAGTACTCATAATGTTGATCAATTAAAGTTAATTCAATAATTAGCTAGAGTTTAAATTATAAAATTAATCTCTTACCATCTTTGAAAATTTTATCTTGAGCCAATGCAGCGATCCTTTGCTTCAAAGCACTATTGTCAACGTTAAGAATCAATCGTTGATGATCTAAAAATGCAACCCTTGGTGACAATGTCGATACTTCGGTCTTCATTTTGCAATACATATATGCAATACATAAAATGACGAATATTAAGTCAATGAAAAGCTTAGGATAAAATTAACTTCTAAACAGAATTGAATGTGTATAGAATTATATATATATATATATATATATATAACCTATAGATGTTGCACAAGAATGGTAATCATAAATAAATAAATAGATAAATGTACCTGTAATGTTGATACGCTGCGTTCAAGCTCAGAAATGTATTGTAGCTTCCTCACTCTGGACCTCTGAGCGGATTGCCGATTCGCCAAAATTCTTAAATATTTACAATGATCGAATTAATTTTGTAAATAATACATTAAGTTTGAAATCTTAGTTTACGTTAATTAAGATGTCATATAATCACCTAGAATATCAAAACTATAACTGGTTTCTTACTATCTTAGATATAGAGAGTTAGTAGTGGCACTCCATGAAGTGCAGAGAATGCAAGGTACCACATATTCAAAGAGTGGCATCATGAAGTGCGTTAATATATATAGATATATGGCTATACGAAAATTCTATGGAGAGGGAGTCCTTTCTTTAATAAAGAGAGGACCTCTGTTTTGGTCGTCGGATCGTGTTTAAAAACTGTGAAGTGACAAAACTGTCCTTAATGAAAACACGATCTGACGACCAAAATATGTACATGTATGGCGTGTAATCAGCATTAATTAGCCATGCAGATTTAAGATAATGACCAAATATTGAGGTTAACATTAAGACAGATGATCTGTACTCAAAGAGTTTGCCAGCACCCAATAGTTTTAAAACACGTCATTTTTTTTCCTTCAAAACTTGGGAAATTTGCAAAGTAAGGGTGTGTTTGATAACCCAATTAAGTGCTGAAAATGAAAAGTTTCAGCACTTATTTTGTTTCAATACCACTTAATTGAAACAATAGCGAAAAATCCAATGAAAACTTTAAGTGAAATTTTTCTACTGAAAATAATCACTGAATGCAGTCTATTTCAGTATTTAAAACACTGTTTTTTGTATTGCAAATTCAATTACATAAATTTTTCAGCACTTAAAATTCAACACTTAATTTTCAGCACTTAATTTTTCAGTTTTATCAAACGGACCCTAAGTTTTCAAAACGAGATTTTTCAATTTTATCAAACGGATCCTAAGTTTTCAAAACGAGATTTTTCAATTTTATCAAACGGATCCTAAGTTTTCAAAACGAGATTGACTAGTGGGTCTTGTGTTTAGAGTCATCTAATGGAGAAATTATTTAGTGAGCCTGATATCACATTGAATTGTTGTGACCAATCAATCTTAATTATACACATGCCCCTATTTCTAGAGGATCCTGACAATTATTTAGCAACATTCCAAACTAATGACCGCCAATCACTTGTCATGACTTCCCTAAAAATAAGAGATATATATAGTTAAGATTGAGTAATTATACCACGTCAGAGTGATGAGGTGGTGTGACAGACTCACTTAATAATTTCTCCATTGATGCTTGTTTAAAATACATTAAGTATGGATCATCCCTCTCAAATTTAATCTCCAAAATAATTAGCAAAGAAATACGAAATTTTAGGGTGTTGTCTACGTGGGTCAGGGTCTAGATCATGAATGTAATTACCTCTTTACCCTTTTGGGATCAACGATGATGTCGCCGGAAGTGGCGTTGGAAGGTGGCCCCGCCGGTTTTCGTGTGTCGGATTTACACGAGCTGTCCACCTCTCCTGGCTCACTCTTCGGCTCTTTCTGATCACCACCATCATTACTGTTTTGATCGGACGGCGACGAAGATGGATTAGACGACGACATCGTGGGGCCCACCGTCGCCTGAGTTCCGTCGTCCGGGAACATATTCATGAGCTGCTCGTCGTCGAGCCTCTCGAACCCACTATTAGAATGAGAATTCCGGCAATCCTCACCCATCGGAATGAAGGCAATCGAGTCGCTTACCGACCTCCGGTGAGCATTCCGTCTCACCGACGAGAAGTCGAGGAATTCGTCCACCCAAGACGGGTGTCGTGCAGTGGCGGCACCGGCGGGAGCGGCCGCAGAGGACATGGGCGTCATTTGGTAATGAAAAGATGGCCAATTTTGGGTCATATGAGGGACTTTGGGTGGTAATTGTGCCATGCAATGTGCACACAATTATGCATATATATATATAGAGAGAGAGAGAGAGAGAGGTGAGTTTATAACAAGAAACTAACTAGCAATCTTTAGTAAATCTTAGCTACACGTTATAACTATAACTATAACTATATAGCAAAAACAGCATCATCATCATCATATATACCCAACCATTATATCAATTTTTCTCTCTCTAAAAATTCACTTTAATTTTTGCGCTATGTTTGGTGGGTGGGGGGAGTCTCATTTTTAGATTTAAAGGCCCAGAAGTTTTGGAGGGGGGGGGGGGGGGGGGGGGGGGTGGGTCACATGGGGAAGGATTAAGACAGCTAGCAACAGCTGTGGGAGGGGGCTGGTCTCAACGGTTTCACTGGAAAGTCGCAGTAGTTTAATAACTAAAGGAATCAGCCACCACGTGCCAATGTGACCCTATCCCTCCATTTCACTCTCCCTTCTTCTAATTTAATCGAATTTATTCCGCTTAGAAAAGAACCAGTTCTAAGAGACTGTATTTATATTATAATCAATGTCTGGTTTAGAATTGATGCAACCGGTTCTTCGTCACATCTATACATCACTAATTTTTATGTAAAATAATAAAAGTAAAACTTGATTTCAATTTGATTTTTTTTTTCATGGTTCCTAAATATGTAAGTTCCCTATTGTACACGTATATATAGATAGATAGATAGATAGATATATGTGTATGGGGACATTCACCATTTTCCTTTTAGTTTTGTTTGCATCCAAAATCGCCAAAAGTTTTTAAGCTCAAATGAAGTGTTGAAATGGGTTTAAGGGTGGCCAGCCTATAGTAGATATGGAGGGGCCGGCCCAGAAATTGCAAAGGCCCATCGGGGTTCAAGAGGGTGAACATCACATGGTTTAGAAAGACAAGGCTGTTGTCTTAAGTTTGGCAGAGTCTGATAGGTGAAGAAGGTAGTGCACTGACCAATCGGGCATTATAGCAAGTACGGGAGCCCGATTGGGAGGCTAGGTATAGATAAAGCTCATCGGGCATGTGGGAGAGTGTAAGCTGGTGTCAGGGTCAGCCCGATGGATGATAGTAGCAGCACACAGGGCAATCGGACACCATACTGGAAGGAGATGGTGAAACTGGTAGCAAGAGCCCAATTAATTGTAAGTATGCATAAGATGGTCATCGAGCATAGAATTATAAAATATACATATGAAAGCTGCGAGCCCGATCTGACTAAAGATGTGATTATGTGAGCCCAATGAGCCAAATGGTGTAGGTGGCTCCACTCCTAGCTGTCATGATAACATCATCTTTGTCTTGAGGAAGTAGAGTCCGTTTGGGAAAGGAATCTATTCACGCCTTTCTAGATATGGAAGGCTAATCCCTAAAATATTGGGATTGATTCAATAAGGATTTAGATAAGGCAAGAATTGGAGATTAGGAAGGATTCTACAATCAATCAATCTATTTGGAGTGTAAGTCAAGGAGTCCTTGCCTTATCAAGATTGTTTATGGTCACTATAAATCAGCAGGCTGGCCAAGCTATCAAATCACTCCGCGTCATCTCGAAAACAGCACTCAACAACATTCATACACTGCATTCAAGGCAACCAAACCTTTGAGTTCTTGTTATTTCGCATCTACATCATTCATAGCAAATAGGTCTGCCTCTTTGTTATTTTCTTTAATGCTTTTTCATTCTTCTGAACAATCAGAGCATGTTATGGTCTTGTTCTTTGGTTGTATGTTTTATTCTTCCAAACACTTAATAAAATATCCGTTGATGATGCCGAAATTTGGATAAGAAGAAATATACAAAAGATTCAGACACAATGAAGTTTGTATGTGGTTCGGCCCCGTTAATGAGGTAGCCTACGTCCACGGGTGCGTCGATGTGCTTTACTAGCAGATCACTGGCGGGCTCGGTGAGCCAACAGTTGGGCGGCACTACTAGTAAAACCAACCGGGTGTATGTGTCTTAATGAAAATAATATGCTACTCTTTAGGTTTAGAATGTGACCCCTTTCAATGGGGGCGGATGGCCTCTTTTATAGCTGCAAGAGACCACCCGTACAAGGTAAGTTTATAGATTAGGAAGCCTAATCTATTTATAGCTTAATTTACATGAATTTAGGGGTGTTTCCTAAGTGGTTTAGGAAAGTTCCTGCTCCTTCCATTTAGTCTTCTATCTGGGATAGGAAACTGCCTGGAGACTTGCTGACCAAGCAATCACGCCTACTGGGGGCGCGCCCATGTGTGGTCCATCTGGAAAGAACTCCCCGACTTACGACCAAACCGGGCAGTTTTGCGTAACAGCTTGGGATGGCTATGTAGTCAGTCCAAATTCAAGATGACTTGGCTTCTCTTTTCTGAGGTGGCGAGGCTTGACTTTGACTTGATATTTTTGTGCATATCAGCTGCCCTCCATTTTCGAAACTAATGGGATGCTCTATCGGATGAGGTTTGAAAATTAAGACTACTTCTAAAAAATCGTTCGAGAAATGGCCCCCGGTTACTACCCGGGCCGTGACCGATCGAGCGGGTCATCCGGGGTCAGGACCGAGCGGTGGCTATCTGGGCCGGAGACCAACTTTTGCCACGTGTCACCAGGTCACTGGCCTGGTCAGGATTCAACAAGGCTGGTATGAACATAACCAAACAGTCATGTCGTAACCGGACCGTCACGTCTGGCATTAATTGGACGCGTCTTTTGAGGCGACGTTCTGCGTGCCCAAGATGACAATTGTCGACAGGTTTAAGCGGGAAATTTCCTGGTCGTTAGATCTAGCTTGATCTGGACTGTCCATACTCCCTATATAAAGAACACTTGTTCATTTTTAGGATTCCTGCTGTTAATTGATAGAGATACCGAGCGGTTTGATGAGAGCATAAAAAGTGTCCGGTAAAGCTTCCCGAGCTCTTCTTCTACTCTAATCCTTGTAAGTGTTCCCTTTTCAATTTCAGTTCATCATTCTCTTCCTCTTCTTCTACCTTTTTCTCTTCTATTCTGAGCGAGGCTGGAGAGGACGAACCCCCTTAGGTTAGAACGGAAGTGGGACTTCTTTTTTCTCAGGTTCTGTTCCTTCTTCAAGTCGTGAGGTACCTTAGGAAAGTTGAACCGAGCGGGTGCCCCCGGGGTAGTTTTGACTGAGTGTTATCTTGACTTAAAGACCATCTACTTTTTGCCTTTCAGGTTGGTAACCTTGCCTCCTTTGTATGCTCGTCTCGGGGTCCCTAACCCATGCCTTAGATGTAGCCTGCTCCCCCACCCCCCGGTAAGAGTACCAGAGATGGGACATTCCGATTTTGACTCTGCGTCTAGGTCAGAGAACGAGCAATCTCGGTCGGGAACTCCCGACACAAGTTTAATTCTGCCTTCCGCTACCCCATTAGACCATCAGAGTAAGGGTAGAATCCTATCCGTGTGTTCGATAGTGAGTCGAACCAGGAGGTCCCCATTGCCTCCGTCTCCCGGGGCAGGGACAATGTGGCATCAGGGGAGCCTGACCCTGGGTTGGTGTTCGCCTGTGAGTTTACCCCTTCTACTCTACGTTCCCAGGGCCTCGTCCGGATTAAGGATATGTATGCTCTTCTTAACGGTTGCTCCTTAGCCATAAACCCCGGCGGAGCTCATCTCTACCAACCTGGCTTCGTCACCCTGTTCGAGGATGCACTTATGGCTGGCCTTCGTCTCCCACTGCATCCTGTCACCCGGGACATCCTGATATACCTCGGGATTGCTCCCGAGCAGTTAGCTCCTAATGGGTGGAGATTCCTGATGGGGTCTATCTCTCTGTGGCCTTAGGCCTTCAAATACGAACTCACCCTCCAGGAGTTTTTATGGGCCCACTGACCATTCCCCGTGCACCAAGAGGTCCGGTTTTTTTTTTCTTTCTCTGTCAGGAAAGGTAGGAAGATCATTTGTCAACTGCCCAAGTAACAACAAAGGGTGGAAGAACAAGTTCTTCCATGTATCCACCCTTCGTCTCTGCGACCGGGCCCGAGGGACCCAGCTGAGGACTTCGTGGGCGGGGGAGTTGAGGGGTAAGGCCGCCTGGTATGCTTCTTTTTGTTTATCTTTACTTTAGGATGTCATCAATCTACTAACTGTTTTTATGTTTTACTTACAGCTGGATCGACTAACCTCCCAAGATCCCAGAGGTGTGCCAGGCCAGGATCTTGGGTTTGGCAAAACTGCCAACCAACATCTGGAACGTGCTGTCCCGGACGGGTGATTTTGTCCAGTCCTACTCCCCGGAAGAGCCCATTCAAGCTTCCACTTTCTCTCCCATCATCCCTGGTGAGTGCTTGGGTTAACTACCCTTCTTGTTGTGCTTTCGATGTTTTCACGGCTACTGACCATATACTTTTCTTAACAGAAATGGCTCCAAAGAGGAATTTGGAGCAGTTGAGGGAGAGGCAGGCCGCTACTGCTACTGCTACTGCTACTTCCACCTAGTTAGCGGTGGCACAAGGAAAAAAGCCTGTTACCGAAGCCTCGGGGGATGAACGCCCCCTGAGGCGGATCCGTCACGAGACGACAAACCGTCCGGAACCTGTGGGGATGTCAACTCCCCACGTGGTAGCCGTGGAAGAAATGATTCCCCGGACGAACGTGTCGTCTAGGTTACCAATTGGGTGACCTGTTGAAGTCAGGGAGAGGGTGAAATCTGCCCTCATCCCTAGCCAGGTAGAGGCATGCACCAGTCTGTCTCCCGAGGACTTTCAAGGGTGGCTCTACAGCCTCTCTCACCTGGTAAGCTCTTCTGCATTGTGCTCATCCGCTACATATTTATTTATTATCTTTTGTACTGTTGACTGACCAGTCTCCTACCCTTTACTGCAGGTTGGCTGTATGGCCGCCGGATCTGAGTCCCTTCTCTCTTCTTTTGCTGGGAGGGCAAGCACTGCTGAAGCTGCCTTAACAAAGGAGCAAGCAGAGTTACAGGCCAGGAAGGCTTCCCTGGCAATGGAGCAGGACAAGACCAGGGCCCTAGCCTTGAGTCTTGGTGTTGCCCAGCCAGAGTTGGAGGTGGCTTTGGTAGACCTGGAGGCTTACCGAGCCCTTGCGGTGGAAGGGGAAGCTCGAACGAAGGCCGCAGCCGAGGTGATGGCGGCAGGATTCACAGAGGACGCATTTGACGATGGCTTCTTCCAAGGGTATGAAGATCTGAAGCGGCGACTTGTCCAGGATCACCTTGAATGGGACATCTCGTTCTACAAGGGGATTGATTCAGATTACTAGGACGTTTGTCCCCCTACTGCCGGAGGCTCCCCTACCTTGGCTGGAACTACTGAGGAGCCTGCTTCGAGCGGTAGCATGGGATCGGGACGAGTAGCTGCCCGGGAAGGAGAGACCGGGGAGACCGAAGATGTGGTCGAGGTGGACGACTAGGGTTCCCGGCCTGTCTTATTCCTTTTTGTTGTTGTTCTTTTTTTTTGGGAGGCTACTACAACTACCCCCCAGGCTGTATAAACTATTTTTTAATTAATGAAAAGGTCCTTGAGACCAATCTTTCCATCAATTATTTTTGCACTTGAATGCCTGTTTGTGATTGCCTGTGACCGACCGGTTGTAAATCCCGTAGGGAACCTTGCCTTAGCAAAACTTTAGGACTGTAACCGGTAGAGAACACTTGGTCTTTCAAGGACCTGATATGGAGGTCCCGCTCAGGTATAGTATAGGTTTGTGACTGTTTACTACCCGGGCAGTTTCTCTAGGTATTGTAGGTACTTAGTAATGTTAAAAATGTTCTAGGATTCCAAGTCCTGTTAGTATCCGGAGTGATTTCTTGTTTAGTCTGCCCTGCCCTCCCAAGTTTTTGCTAAAGCAAGCGTATAGAAGGGATGACCATAGGAAACCGACTTGGAATGTGGGTGGTTGCAGGGTCTTTTGGGACTTGCCATCATTGGCCACCTAGGGGGCATTACTCCCCATTGTAGGTTGGACCTAAGCGAAGCCTGTGCCTTGGGTTTTGGACCCGAGGTCTTTTAAGTGACTGGGGTCTGACCTCGAGGTCTTTTAAGTGCCTGGGGTCTGACCCCGAGGTCTTTTAAGTGAGCAAACACGGAGAAGAATCGTTTGGCGAAAAGGGAAAATTTTATTATTATATGAGTAAATTTGCTCGATCGGAACTACATTCTTCCTAGCCAACATTATTTTCACGTTTTACTGGAAATACTTGCGGAGGTGCTGCACATTCCAAGGATGAGATAGGTCGTGCCTGTCTAGAGTTTGTAACCAATAGGTTCCCGGGCGGTTGACTCGGATAACTAGGTATGGGCCTTCCCAGTTTTGCCCCAACTTTCCGTGGGCCGGGACCCTAGTAGACTGGTTTATAGCCTTAAGGACCAAGTCTACCACCTGGAAACCGCGGTGCTTGACTCTGCTATTGAAGTACTGGGAGACTCTCTGCTTGTATGTCGCCACTTTTAGGTAAACTCGATCTCTTTTCTCTTCTACCAGGTCTAGCTCTCCCCTAAGTGCTTCCTCGTTTCCCCGTTCACTAAAATTTTCCACTCGGTAAGTAAGAAACCCAAGCTCTATGGGGACTATAGCCTCGAACCTATAGGTAAGTGAGAATAGAGTCTCACCTATTGCCGCTCGGGGAGTTGTATGGTAGGCCCACAGGAGGGTTGGAAGTTTTTCCGCCCAAAGGCCTTTGGTGCCTTCGAGCCTAGTTTTGATTGACTGTAGAATAGTTCAGTTGGTCACCTCTGCCTGGCCATTGACTTGAGGGTGTTCGAGGGAGGAGTAATGATTCGATATCCCGTACCCCGAACAGAACTACCGGAACACCGGGGAGTCAAATTGTCCACTATTGTAACTAATCAGGACCTGGGGGATGCCGAACCTGCTTTAGATATTCTTTTCAACAAAGCTTTCCATTTTCTTTTCAGTGATTAGACAAGGGTTCGACTTCTGCCCACTTGGTGAAATAGTCCACAGCAATAACAACGAACTTGACTTGCCCTTTTCCTATCGGGAGGGGATTGACGATGTCGATGCCCCACTGAGCGAACGGCCATGGACTGAGAATTGGTGTCTGAAGCTCTCCCGAGAAGTTGATCATTGGGGAGTATCTCTGGCACTTGTCGCACCTTTTTACGTACTCCTGGGAGTCCCGGGCTATAGTCGGCCAGTAATATCCCTGTAGTAGGGCATTTTTGGAGAGTGCCCGACCTCCGATGTGATTCCCGCACACCCCCTCGTGGATTTCGTATAATACCGCTTGGACTTGTGCAGGATGGACACAACGGAAATATGGGATTGAGAATCCTCTCTTGTAGAGGATTCCATCAACGATGTGGGTATCTAGCTGCCCGATATCTGACCCGGCGGGCTTTCTCTTTTGCCTCTGGTAATGCCCCAGTTGTTAGAAATGTCATGATTGGATCCATCCAACTGGGTCCTAGGGCTACCGGTTCGACCTTCATGCATTTTGAATAGGCCACACTTAGCTCAGGCGCAGGTATTCAATCCTAATCTTGGGCAATTATGACTCAGAAGACGAAGCCAGGCGGGCTAACCGATCGGCCCTAGTATTTTTTCCCCTTTGTATTTGCGTGACGGAGAACCCTGCAGCTTCTTTGAAACCGTTCGGACAAGAGCCAAATAGGCCACCATGTTGTCGTCCCGAGATTCATATTCTTGATTGACTTGGTTTACCACGAGTTGGGAGTCGATGTACCTCTGAATCTGTTGTGCACCCATTGAGGTAGCCAGTTGCAGTCCAACCAACAGGGCTTCATATTCGGCCTCATTGTTCGAGGCTCAGAATCCGAACCTAAGTGCGTACTCGAGCTGGATCCCATCCAGCATAGTCAGGATGATCCCTGCCCCACTGCCCTATTTATTGGAAGATCCATCCACGTAAGGTATCCAGGTTGGGACATCTGGCTGTAGCCCGGGCGATGGAACTGACGGGTTGAGCTCTTCCACCGAATCCTCCGGGTATGTGAACTCAACAAAAAAGTTTGCTACGACTTGTCCTTTGATCGCCGTCCAGAGTCGGTAGATCACTTCAAACTCTTCTAATTCCAAGACCCATTTAACAAGCCTTCTAGATGTCTCGGGCCTGCTCAAGACCCTGCGAAGAGGTTGATCCGTAAGGACCACGATGATATGGGCCTGAAAGTACGAGCGATGCCTCTGGGCGGAGGTAATGAGGACGAATGCAAGCTTCTCTATGCGATAATATCTGCCTTCTGTACCTTGAAGTGCCCTGATGGTGTAGTAGATCGGGAATCGTATCCCATGTTCTTCTTGGATGAGAGCTGAACTAACCGCTGAAGGTGATACTACCAAATATAAGAACAAATCCTCATTTGGCACGGGTATTGAGAGTAAAAGGGGCGATGCCATGTACTTCTTGAGCTCCTGGAATGCCTCTTCACACTCTTCTGACCACTGAAAGGCCTTGCGGAGGATTCTGAAAAATGGCAGGCACCGGTCGGTAGCTCGGGAGACGAACTTGTTCAATACGGCGACCCGCCCGGCCAAGCTCTGAACTTCTTTGGTTGACTTGGGTGACCGCATGTTTATAATGGCCTGGATTTTGTCAGGGTTTGCTTCAATACCCCGTTTGCTAACTAGGTGTCCCAAAAACTTTTCGGACGAGACGCCAAATGTGCATTTGGCCGGGTTCAACCTCATCCCGAACTTCCTCAAAATACTAAAGGCCCAGGCCAGATGTTCAAGATGGTCTAACTCGTCTTGGCTTTTGACTAAAAGATCGTCAACATAGACTTCCATGGATTTCCCGATCAGATCCTTGAACATGTGATTGACCATACGTTGTTAGGTTGCCCTGGCGTTCTTGAGGCCGAAGGGCATTACCTTGTAGCAGCACGTTCCTTGGTCCATGATGAAAGAGGTCTTCTCTTCATCCCCGGGGTACATGCTGATCTGGTTGTACCCCGAGTAAGTGTCCATGAATGAGAGGAGCGCATGACCGGCTGTGGAGTCCACAAGGAGGTCTATCCTGGGCAATGGGTAGCAGTCCTTGAGACATGACTTGTTCAGATCAGTGAAATCCATACACATTCTCCACTTCCCATTGATTTTCTTGACTAGTACCACATTTGCTAACCAATCGGGATAGTGGACCTCTCGGATGGAATTGGCTTTCAGAAGCTTCTTGACTTCCTCACATACTGCCGCTTGTCTCTCGGGTGCCATACCTCGCCTCTTCTATTTAGCCGGACGGGAATCTGGGTTGGTATTGAGATGGTAAAACATGACCTGGGGATCTATCCTAGGCATGTCCTCATGGCTCCAGGCGAAGACATCCTGGCTTTGCCGCAAAAACTGAACCAGCTCCTCCTTGAGGCCTAGCTCTAAGAGAGTGCCAATGCTGACAGTCCGGTCAGGAAATCGAGGATCCAACACCACCTGTTCTAGCTCTTCCATTGGAGCCACTCCATCACTTTTGTCTCTAGGATCCATCTCCTGAATGTTTAGCATTTCTGTAATGGCTTCTCAGCGTAAGGAACTGACATAGAAACATCGAGTAACAGCTTGGTTTCCTCGCAGGCTCCCGGGTCCTTGAGGGGTTGGGAATTTAACCACCAGACTGTATGTTGACACTACCGCCTTGGCCTTTTTGAGGGTTGGCCTCCCAAGGATGATATTGTACGCAGATGGAGCTTCCACGACTACAAAGCTCGCTAGTACAGATGCCTGCTGAGGGTAGGCTCCTATGAGGACCGGGAGCTCGATGGTACCGAGAGGTTAGGTGCTGGACCCGTTGAAACCTACCAGGGGAGTGGCCACTGGTCGGAGTAGATCCCTGGATATCCCGAGCTGATCGAATGCTGAGACAAACATGATGTTGGAGGAGCTGCCCATATCTACCAACACCCTTTTGATCATGTAGTTTGCTACGGAGAGCGTCACCACCAGCGGATCATCATGAGAGAAGTGCAGATCTAGCATGTCCTCAGACGATAACGTCAACACGTTAGTTAGGGGAGAGCGGGTGGATTGGACATGCCAGACATCCGTTCGAGATGCCCGGTGTCACGGGCTTAGAATTTTCAAACACTTTCCCGTGCGGCACTTCAACTTACACCTTACTATTGTAAGCTAAGTAAGCCTTGCTAACACTTAAAGTAGAGAAGAAGTAGAGAGGATTGGGAGAAAGAGTATTTGTATTGCTCTTCAAATGTTTTACAACACTTGGATGGTTTGGCCAAATGAGGGCCTCACCTATTTATAGGCTACAACAAATGTTGGAGAAGCTTCTAGGATTTTCTCTAGAACCTTCCCAACTCTTCTACAAGAATTCTCTAGATCTCTATATCTAGAACTATCTATATACAAGCATCTTAGATATTTACATACTTCACTACATTCTAGAATATTCTACCATACTCTATAATGTACAAGGCATCTTCTAAAATACTCCAAAGGATTCTAGATGCTTCCACATATATCTTCAATGCTCTAGGGTCTTCTAGAATCTTCTATAAGCCTCCAGAGACTTCCATATGTTTCCAGAATGCTTGAGAAAATGCCAAGCCGTGACATTCTCCCCCACCTAATTCGGCGACGCCCTCGTCGTACCTTTCTCCTTGAAGCGTTCGATGTGATCCTTGAATTGCCACAAGGATTCTTCTATTTCCCAAGTTGCTTCAGTGTTCGGCATCCCCTTCCATTTCACAAAATACTCTATGTATCTCGGAATCCCCGACTTTCGTACTTCTCTTTCGGCAAGGATATCCTCTACATCTTTGTCGAAAGAAGTCAAGACAAGGGGTGGCGCCCTTTGAGATTCTCCTCGACTTGGGTCTTCCATATCCGCATGATAAGGTTTCAAGTTGCTTACATGGAAGACCGGGTGTATCCTCATTTTTGGCGGAAGTTCCACACGATAAGAGGCTTTACCGATCTTACTTAGTATCGGGAATGGTCCTTCGTACTTTCGGAGTAAGCCCTTATGTAGTGGTCTTGTAGACTTGTGTTGCACCGGTAGGAGCTTTACAAACACAAGGTCTCCCGCTTGAAATTCCACTTTCCGCCTCTTCTTGTCGGCCCATTTTTTCATCTTCTTTGCCGCTTTCTCAAGATAGGCGCGAGCTAAGTCCCTCTGTTCTTGCCAACCCTTGGCCAATTTGAACGCCCCAGGACTACTCCCCGCGTAGCTTGATGCCAAAGTGTTGGGCGTCAAAGGTTGTTGTCCCGTGGCAAGCTCGAAAGGACTTTTACTTGTAGCTTCTGAGCGTTGCAAGTTGTAGGAGAATTGAGCTATGTCCAACAACTTAGCCCAATCCTTTTGGTTAGCACCCACATAGTGCCTCAAGTAAACCTCCAACAAAGCATTCACCCTCTCGGTTTGGCCATCAGTTTGAGGGTGAAAGCTAGTAGAGAAGTTGAGTTCCGACCCCAGGAGCTTGAAGAGTTCCGTCCAAAACTTCCCTGTAAAGCGTAGGTCTCTATCACTCACGATAGTCCTAGGAACTCCCCAATATTTCACCACATGTTTTAGGAAGAGTCTCGCCGTTTCTTCTGCCGTGCAATTTGGCGAGGCCGGTATGAAAGTGGCATACTTGGTGAATCGATCAACCACCAAGACAATAGTCCCAAACCCCTCGGACTTGGGTAGACATGTGATGAAGTCCATGGAAATGCTTTCCCATGGTCCCTCGGGTATAGGAAGTGGTTCCAATAATCCTCCCGGGTGCTTTTGCTCGAGCTTGTCTTGTTGGCATACTAGACAAGTTCGCACATAAGATTCCACATCATCCCATAGTTGGGGCCAATAATAAGTATCACCCACCAAAGCGAGTGTCCTATGAGTGCCCGGATGTCCAGCCCACCTCGAGTCATGACACTCCTTCAATAGTTCTTTCCTTAAGTTTCCCCACTTAGGCACGTACATCCGCCTCCCTTTAGTGTAGAGCAAGCCATCCTCAAGCCAAAAGCTCCGAGTCCTACCTTCCTCCACGAGCTTAATGATGTTCTTAGCCATAGGATCATGTTGCAATCCTTCTTTTACTCTATCAAGAAGAGTGCTATCCGGTCGAGTCATAGCCGCAAACTCCGCCTTGCGACTAAGAGCATCCGCCACAAGATTTGCTCTGCCGGGCTTGTACTCCAATTTGTAGTCGAACTCCGCTAGAAAGTCTTGCCATCTAGCTTGTTTAGGTGAGAGCTTCTTCTGTGATTGGAAGTAGCTAGTGGCAATGTTATCCGTCTTGACCACAAACTTGGAGCCAAGCAAGTAGTGCCTCCATGTCCGCAAGCAATGGATGATAGCCGTCATCTCCTTCTCTTGCACGGTGTACCTTCTCTCCGTATCATTGAGCTTGCAGCTCTCGTATGCTATTGGATGACCATCTTGCATCAAGACCCCTCCAATGGCAAAGTCTGAGGCATCCGTTTGCACCTCGAACTGTTGGCTAATGTTCGGTAGACTTAGCACTGGTTCCTCCATAATGGCCTTCTTGAGTCGCTCAAAGGCCTCTTGGCACCGAGCGTCCCACTCCCATGCCTTATTCTTCTTTAGGAGATCTGTCAAGGGAGTCGCCTTTGCCGAATAGCCCTTGATGAACCGCCTATAATAGTTGACAAGCCCCAAGAAGGATCGTAACTCTGGTACCTTCGTAGGGGGCTCCCACTCTTGAATAGCCCGCACCTTCGCCTCGTCCATCATAAGCTTGCCACCTTCGATCTTGTGCCCTAGAAAAGATACCTCCACTTGTGCAAAGGAACATTTCTCCTTCTTCACATAAAGCTCATTTTCCTTTAGCACTTGGAAGACCTTCCTTAGGTGTTCAGTGTGCTCCTCCAAGGAATTACTATATACGACAATGTCATCAAGGTAGACGACCACAAACTTGTCGAGGTAAGGGTGGAATACCTTATTCATGAGAGTGCAAAATGTAGCCGGTGCATTTGTGAGACCGAAGGGCATGACTAAAAACTCATAAGCTCCATACCTCGTGACGCAAGTGGTCTTCGCTTCATCACCTTCCGCTATACGTACTTGGTAATAACCGGAGCGTAGATCAAGCTTGGTGAAGTACCTTGCTCCTCCCAATTGATCAAACAAGTCTGCTATTAGAGGAATGGGGTATTTGTTTTTCACCGTTACCTTGTTGAGTGCCCTATAGTCGATGCATAACCGTAGGGATCCGTCCTTCTTCCTTTGGAATAGCACGGGTGCTCCATAAGGTGCTTTGGATGGTTGGATGAAACCGGCATCAAGTAGCTCCTTGAGTTGCTTCTTCAACTCCTCCAGTTCGGGCGGTGACATCCGGTAGGGCGCCTTAGCGGGCGGTTTGGTGCCAGGCTCCAATTCGATTGCATGGTCCACCTCTCTCCTAGGTGGTAATCTCTTCGGTAGCTCATTAGGCATCACATCCTTGAATTCCTCCAAGACTTCTCGTACCCCTCTTGGCACTTCTTGGCGAGGAACATAGGAGCCTTCATTCATCCTCATGGTAGCAAGATAGGTTGCCTCGCCCTTCTTGAAACCTTTGGAGAGTTGCATTGCTGATAATGCCTTGGACTTGATCTTTGCTTGTCTCACCACCGGTATCATGCAAGAAGATCCTCCCTCCGCTATGCACATTGCATCAAAAAGGGGCATGGGGAAGGCCTTGACCTTATCCATGAAGTCCATGCCGAGCACCATAGAGTAGTCATCCATGGGAATGACTGAGAAGTCCACCATCCCACTCCACTCACCTAGATAAAGCTTGACTCCATGAGCTACTCCTTCGATTGGCTTGGCAGCAGAGTTGACGGCCTTGATACTTCCTCCTTCAGGGGAAATCTTGAGTCCAACCCTCTTGGCCTCTTCGGTTGATATAAAGTTGTGTGTTGCACCCGTATCTACAAGTGCACGAGAAGACTTCCCATTCACTTGAGCATCCACGAACATGAGCCCTCTAGCTTGTCCCTTGGGTGCCTCCTTGGTTCTGACAGTATTGAGAAGTTGGAGGGAACTCATTGTCTCTTCTTTCCCCTTCTCACGTTCCTCCATCTCGGTGGCAATGGAGTTGATTGCCTTCCTCTTCGGGCAATCTCTCATGAAGTGATCCCCATCACAAAAGTAACAAGTTTTTGTAGGTTTGGATGTGGCTTCACGCTTGTCCTTCCCCTTTGGTGGCTTCCCTGTATCGAACTTGGCTTTTCCTTTGTCTTCCCCACTTTTAATGGGTTGGCTCTTCTGTCCCTTGTTCGGCTTCGTGTCATTCCTTCGGAATTCTATAAGAGACTCGGCGGCGGCAATAGCAGCAGACAAGTTTTGCACTCCACGACGTTGCAACTCTTGCCTAGCCCATTGTTGAAGCCCACTCATGAAGTAGAACAATTTATCTTCCTCCGATATATTCGAGACCTCGAAGAGAAGATTAGTGTACTCTGTGACATAGTCTCGAATAGAACCCGAGTGTTTGAGCCATCTCAACTTTTCCTTGGCTTCAAACCTTGCATTCTCGGGATAGAAGTGCATCTTGATATCCTTCTTAAAATCATCCCAAGTGTCAAGGGAGAACGTACCTTGCTCAATTTCACCACTCCGTCGGCGCCACCATAAGAGAGCATTGTCGGTGAGGTACATTGTTGCCGTTGAAATCATCGTAGCATCGTCCTCCACTCGAAGATGCTTAAGATACCTTTCCACATTCCACAAGAAGGTATCTAACTCCTTAGCATCCCGCTTCCCATTATAGGATTTAGGTTTAGGAGCATCCACCACTCTAGGCATGTCGCGAGCCACCACAGCTTTGCTCACGACCGCCTCTTTACAAAGGGCCCAATCTCCTTTAATCTCCTTCATTTCATCACGAACGGAGGTGAGTTCCGCCACCACTTGGTCAAGTTGAACTTGGACCTCTCGCCGGACCACATCCATCATTGAGTTCAAGGCTCCCTGAAATTCACCCTTAAGCTCCTCCAATGTGGCTTCAAGGGCATCATTGCTAGGGACTTCCTCCTCGAGCCGACCCGCAATGTCGGCCACGGCCTTCTCCATCCGAACAAGCCGTACCTCCAATGTAGACATGACGTCCTTTGACTTACTCCTTGTGGACTTGCCAGTGTTACGGCCATCTTCTCCGCGCTCCATAGTGATATTAGAAAGATCCGGGTTCTTCTCAAAGTTAGCCATGCTTGAAGTAACCTGGCTCTGATACCAACTGTCACGGGCTTAGAATTTTCAAACACTTTCCCGTGCGGCACTTCAACTTACACCTTACTATTGTAAGCTAAGTAAGCCTTGCTAACACTTAAAGTAGAGAAGAAGTAGAGAGGATTGGGAGAAAGAGTATTTGTATTGCTCTTCAAATGTTTTACAACACTTGGATGGTTTGGCCAAATGAGGGCCTCACCTATTTATAGGCTACAACAAATGTTGGAGAAGCTTCTAGGATTTTCTCTAGAACCTTCCCAACTCTTCTACAAGAATTCTCTAGATCTCTATATCTAGAACTATCTATATACAAGCATCTTAGATATTTACATACTTCACTACATTCTAGAATATTCTACCATACTCTATAATGTACAAGGCATCTTCTAAAATACTCCAAAGGATTCTAGATGCTTCCACATATATCTTCAATGCTCTAGGGTCTTCTAGAATCTTCTATAAGCCTCCAGAGACTTCCATATGTTTCAAGAATGCTTGAGAAAATGCCAAGCCGTGACACCGGGCATGCCTCTTCCTGGCCGACTGTCAATCCCCTCCGCTCGAACTGCCTTCGGAGATTACATTGATTTGCTTGAGGGGTCTCGGCTGCTCGGGAGCCTGGGTTTCTTACCGAGGTCGCCTTTCTACTACCACAAATTCAACTAGGTGGCCCTGCTCGATCAGCTTCTCAATGCCAATCTTAAGCTTAAAGCAATCCTCTGTGTCATGCCCGTGGTCTTTATGGAAGCGGTAAAATTTGTCCCGGTTCGTCTTACCGGGCTGGCTTTTCAACTTGGCGGGCTCCTGGAGTAGCCTCTAGATCTCTGCGGTGGCCATAACTTCGTGGATTGGCCAGGAAAGTGGGGTGAAGATAATCGGGGCCTGATCCCGACTGCCTCTCTGCTAATCGTGTCTGGGCTTCTGTCTCTGACCTTTCTCGGAGCCCTCACGTTTTCGTTTAGATTTTGGGGACTCTTCTCCCGTAAAGCTAGCGCACTTGGACTTCAGAAACTCCTCCGTGTCGATGTACTTTCTGAACCTCTCTGAGTTCCACTAGGGTTGTCGGTCGATCATGGTGGAATGACGTAGCAACTTTGGTGTGTTGAGCCCTTGAGCAGAAAGCCATGATTGCGGTCATTTCGTTCAGGTTGCAGATCTGGAGCCTCTGCTGATTGAAACGGTTCACTTACTCCCTCAGGGACTCTCCCTTTCGCTGCTTGATGGTAAGCAGCTGGCTGTCTAGTTGTGACCGGTCGAGCATCCTCACAAACTGGCTGATAAAGAGCTTGCTCAATGTCTTGAAGTCATCAACCGTTCAGGGTTTCAGAGCGTGAAACAACTACGCGGCTGGGCCTTTAAGGGTACTAGGGAAGGCCAGGCACAGTAACTCGTCGACCGTGGTGACTAGCATCATCTGAGCCTTATAAGTGCAGACATGATCCACTGGGTTCCCTGAACCGTCATAAGAGCTAAGATGTGGCAGTTTGAATTTCTGCGGGATGGGGAATGCAGTGACCCGAGCGGTGTAGGGCGACTCGGTCTCTATATTGGTATGATCGTGGAGCTGCTTGCGGTTCAGTTTTTCGATTTGCTGCTGTAAGTCCTCAATCTGGGCCTTTACATCTCGACCGGTTCTCCTTTCCATATCCGAGCGGTATGTCAGGTCTGATGATGAGGCCTTCTCCTCGAAGTGCGTCATCCTCGGGGATAAAACTGTTAGGAAACTGCATTCCCAGAATCCGTTGATAGCGCGTGTAAGTTGTTACTGCATAAATTACGTAAAAACTATAATAACCCTATAAAGGCGGAACTAGGGTCACCTTAAACTGCTAAAATAGATTGCTGTAGTAGATGAATCGAGAACACGCGCTCGATAACAGCTCACGATCTTCTACCGTATTCCTTTGCTGCCAAAATATCAAACTGAGTGTGGGCTCCTTCGAAATCCTTTATGTTTCTGCTCTCCCTTTTATGCTCTCTTTTCTATTCCGAGTTATAATACTCTTGATGGAAAAATGCAAACTGAGAAGAGAGCCAAAGCAGCATATATATAGGCTACGATAGGGACCATAAGAAGTCAATAAGGGATAGACTTCCTTATGGAATTAGGAAACCCTAATTCGAACTGAATCCGATTCCTATATCCATAAATTATAATTCCTGCCACCAAAGAATTATAATTGTACTCCTGCTAAAAAATATATTTTGAGTTCCATGTTATTAAATGCTTATTATCTCCCCATGTTAAGATTACAGATATCCATTAATTAAATATAATTACTGACAATCATATTTAATTAATCTCTTAAAATTCCTTGAGATCCTTCGCTTAACTTATTTGATATGTCGGATACAAAATCCACCTGCAGGGTTTGAAATAATCAAAACTTATAAGCTTTCTTAAGGGGATATCATCAATCCCAAAATTGAGACATGGATTCTATCATTAATTAATATCCACCACACAATTAACATTGTCACCCAATCTAATGAGATATTGACCCATTTAAGGTTCTCACCCGTTTAGGGATCAAAGTGTAAATATCAAATGTACGTGTCTATAAATTAACTTAGGATTTAAAGCATAAGCACTCATAATAGTCATAAGGTATTAATTATCTTATAAGTCAGTATAAAGATAATTACCCCAAGTCGGTCCCGTTTAGTACACAAAGTGTACCAACATGGTGTGTTGAAACTATACCATTTCCCGTAGTCAAGACAAACCTACTACAACACCATACCGCAGTCCTACCGATGGTGTGTCCAATCCATCTAAGACTGTAAACAAAAATCTTACATTCTACAAGATCTGATGGTCTAATCTTCCGTGTGTAAGCCGAACTCTACACACCAAATCACCTACTATGTAGAATGAAAGGCACACATGCATAATATTAAATAAATAATATAATACAAATATTGCCCACACAGATTCTCATAAAATGGATTAATTGATTTTATTAAATGAATAATAATTCAACTACATAAAGCATGGATTTTAGTATATATCCCTAACAAGAACCCAGCTCTAGCTCCGGGTAATCGTTTGCCCAAGATCTCCCTGGCTCCGGACCGGAGGATCTTTGGCCGATTCCCGGGCCTTTGGTCCTGATTCCTCCTTCCTAGTGGCGTGTCGTCTGTTGATGATATTTCTAGCATCTTCCACCCGGTGAGGATTGGTCCGAGCTTGCCGCCTGGTATGCCTGGGCGCTCTACTACGGTCACCATCCCGGACATGTTCCCAATTCGACGGGGACATTGACGCAGAGTGGGTATGGTTTCGGACTCGTGCGGGCTCCTGATCGGGGACACTTTTCTCGGGCTGGTTCTCGGATTGAGAACGTTTTTCCTGCAAGGCCAACAGCACTTCGATTTGCTGCTGTGTTTGCCGCTGGCCCTCCAAAAGTTGCACAAGCGCCACTGTCACTTGCTTGGAGGTCATGGAGGCGGCCTGCTGCTCGAGCTACAAGTTCTCCTGACTAGCCTGGGCAGTATTTTTCTTACCCGTCTTCGATGGCATGTTGATTAGTCAATAAATTTGTTGGTGAAAAATTTATCGTTCCCACAAACGGCGCCAAACTGATGATGCCAAAATTTCGATAAGAAGAAATATACAAAAAAGTTGGACATAATGAAGTTTGTATGTGGTTCGGCCACGTTAATGAGGTAGCCTACGTCCACGGGTGCGTCGATGCACTTCACTAACAGATCACTGGCGCGCCCAGTGAGCCAACAGTTGGGCGGCACTACCAGTAAAACCAACTGGGTGTAGGCGTCTTAGTGAAAATAATATGCTATTCTTTAGGTTCAGAATGCGACCCCTTTCAATGGGGATGGGTGACCTCTTTTATAGGTACAAGAGACCACCCGTACAAGGGGTCAAGGGTGGTAGGATATTATCACAGCCCGATCCCACAATAACGGAACCAAAGCCCGTGGCATGCCACCGAGGCTAAACCAATTCATTAACGTTCCCAAAAGATTTGTTTGAAGAACACACGCAGCGGAAAAACAAAACACATTTTAAAACCAGAGGTTCAGTTGACTGGGTCGGGACCTCAGTCGACTGAAGCAAGCAGAAACAAAATGAACACATTAACCTTCAGAGGTCCAGTCGACTGAGGCATGGCCCAGTCGACTGCTTTTGCCATAATAAGAAGCAGTAGCTAAACTGCACTGTCCCGTCGACTTCCCCGTCGACTGCTCCGTCAACTGCCCCGTCGACTACTTTTACCATATTAAGAAGCAGTAGCTACACTGCACTGCCCCGTCGACTGCTTCCCTGGCAGCAGCCCAATCTGTAGAATTTTAAGTTTTAAAAGCTTCCTAACTTTCACCAAGGATCAACCACTCAAACCAAACTCAATCTAAAGTAATCCTAGCTGTATTAAAACATTTCTAAAGCAGGATTACAACATGTCACTAACTATTACAACGGTTTAAAATCCATTCTATCATACGAAGTTAAACATAAGTTAAAACGATAAAAATTCTTATTACAACATCCTATTGTCCCAAAACTACAAAGTTAACATTCAAGTTGCCTTCTCAAAGAACTCCCAACCCACGTACTCACTTCTCCGATTCCTCGCCAGCATTAACACCTGAAATGGTTATTTGAATAACCACATATATTCGATTTGTTTAAGCTAAAGCTTAGTGAATAAATCAACATATGTACATGAATGATAAACATGTCCGCATTCACATCTCTACATTTCATACTAGTCGCCGGAGACTCACGTGCCCGTCCATACTCCCAATCCGCGACTCCTCGCCAATAAGTCCACGCGAAAGGGTAAGACCCACGATTCTTCTCTTCAATCGTGCGACCTTAATGCCTATATTGGCTCCACAAAATGGCACGGTGACCACGTGCTCGTTCTGACCCACATAAGCAACTTAACATGCTCAAATACATATCACCATATGGGCGGAAATCAAAACATATCACCGTGCTATTGAGCCTACTTATCAATATAAATGCCCAATATGAACTACATAATATATCTCTAAGAATTAATACATGTTATTCACACAAAACATGAATACATGTCAAGAAATCATTCCAAAAACATAGTTGAATCACTCACCTCCGATTTACGCTCTTATACTTCGATCCAAAGAAAACCCGTGTACAAAGAACGTGTAGAAGTCCGTCTAGTACAATTCCTATGGATCAAAATTCCATTTATCAACTTTTATGAAAAATTCTATAAAACAACTTTTCGGAAAACTTAGCCAAACACATCACATTATCATGAATGACAATATGATACAAATGCAATAACATGAATGCGAGTGTTATAATACTCTCCCCCTTAAAAGAAGTTTGTCCCCAAACTTGCGCCGTCTACCAGCATGACTTCTCCCACATGCTTCCCAACACTTGCAGCTTTGTTCACAATTACCATCTCTCCACTACGATGTCACGACTCACAAGGAAAATAAATCTTCAAGTTCGTAAGGAAAATAACTCTTCCGAACTTTGTCTGTATCCACTTAAAGTGTCAATTTGAACACATACAACCAATCAGCATTTCTTCCGAGTAAGAATATAAGGATTTAAATAGAACACGTTCATTCCTTTCGGATAACCGATTACACCCAAAATTTCTCATACGCATTCAATCGTACCCTTTTCTGAAACCACAAACTTCCATATGCAACCCAAGAAAATGAGTCATCTCTCTTCACTTCTCCCTCTCTGACCTACACAGTCACTTACAAATCGTCTCGAACCGCCTAGCAATTTCTTCCGATTCCATATCCCGAACGAAACCAAAATCGAGCACGAACATCCGTACATATGCCATTAATGCGTTGATTCTTCAACCAATTGTTGATACCTTCAAATTGCAATCTCTTATCTTTTTTTCCAACCATGAAACCCTTTGGGTAATACTTACACGCCCAATCTTTCTTCTATTTCTCATCATGTGTCAACGCTTTTCTTCTAAGCCATTCCACAACGATAATCCTCGATATCTATACCCATCATTGTGTCGTCTCTTTCCCTTCTGACTTCATCAATCAACTCATCAATATATCCCCATTCATTCAATACCTCTGAATTCCAACTGCTAATCTTTGCTATAATCAAACTTCCACAACTAACACCCTATTTACTCGAGCAAAGTCAAAATGTCGTAATATCTTATCCTCCAATTATCCTTCCACTTGAACAAGCCGTTGATTTACAAACCAAGGAAACGATAAGAATGTTAATCTAAACCTTTCACTAAACTAAGTACGTTTTCTTATTTTGTTTTAAAGCAACTTCTTAAATTTCTCGTAAGCTTTTCTTCGATATCTCCTCACTACCATTCCAACAACGTCAATCGTAACAACCACTACTGTTAACAGAACTTGATCCACCTGTTACGCAACACTCCCCGCAACTCCTTCAACCCATGTTCTTCCTTGTAACATATTCAAGATTAAAATACGATTTCTGATATTCTGTCTCTCTTATCGGTGACAATTCGAATTCGTCCTAGTCGTGTCCAAGCTATATATCTTTCTATCAAAGACCGTCACATCAATCTCAACACATCAGTTCACTTTCATCCCATAACTCATGGAAATCATCCTCACTAATCTTAACACATCTTTTACCTTCATCAATCTAAATTAAATACCGATTTATCTATAATAGTCTCACAATCTCCAGTCTTTCCCTCTACTGAAATCAACATCAAACACTACTCTTGTTCTTCTAATTTCTTTGTAAGTATCTCATAACTCATTCGTTTGTATTTAAAAAAAAAAACAAAACCTTTATTTCAAATCCACTTCTAGTAGCGATTTTGATCATTACAAAAAAAAAAAATTTTAAAAGTCCGAAACCTGTGTCCTTTGGATAACAGATCTGTATTCCAGCTAACCATTTCATTCGCCATTTCCTCCTGCACTATCTCCTCACATAAGCCAACATCCATCCTTGAGATTCCAATAGTCACTTCCCAGTCTCTTTTTTTTTTCATCATTCTCAATACCACTTCGATCATTTGCTAATAGTAACCCCAATATTCCGTCGGTAACTTCCTAACAAGACATTACCCTCGCTCAAGCCCATTGCAGTCTTCCTTCTGATTTGACAACTTTCCTTCACATCCATTCTTGTTCTGCATCTTTCTTCCAATTATTACCTTCATGACATCATCCAAAATAAAGTTTTCATACATTTTTTTTTTGTAAAACAAATTCATTTAACCATAGTCGAGATCGTAATTAAGTTCACATACCACTAGTGTCCATCATACTCATACCGTTCATTTACTCATCAAGTACCATCTTCCCAATCTATATCTTCACGTCCTAATAACCCGACTTCTTCGTCCCCCTCCCCACAGAACTCGTTAAACACGTCATCGCTCAACATCGTCTACTTAATACTCCGCCCTCCACTTTCTGAAATGTATTCTCAATTCAATATCCACTTACCACCTCAACGCCTCCAGTGACAACGCGAGAATTTTCCTGCTACGCACCACTCGTCTCACCTCTTAACCAATCTCGTAAATTGTTAAACTCCTCATCTTACATATTGTTTCCTTTGCTCTCTTCATAGTGTTTACATACACTTCTCTCAATCTCATTCATTGTTACCCACCAATATTCAATCTACGTTTCATGTGAACCTCAGATCTACTTGGGAACATCACAAGAGTCAAGTCCGTACCGCACCCATCACAAGTCATACTTGGATTGAGCTGTTGGTTCTTGGTATGAGCTCAATGTCCATGCACCCAATAGTTCTATTAATTCCACGTTCAATCTAAATCTTGAAAGTCACACCAAAATTTCCGTACTCAAACCTCAACCCTCCTTTCTTCCCGATCACTCTGACATCATCTTTCTTCCAAACTAATTAACGTCGCATAACTCATCAAATCTTCGATCGCATTCTCATTGCGGGTATTCTCAAACCCGTATTGACCATTGATAGAAAAAAAATCATCTCGCAAACCAGAGATAATAGATTCAGTTGAGAGATTCCTCAACATCCCACAATACTGACCATAAGATAGGTTGAGAGATTCCTCAACCGTCCACTATCCCAATATTGTATTCAATTCTCAATAATTACCGTAATATAGGTTGAGAGATTCCTCAACCATCTGATATTCACCGTAAGATAGGTTGAGAGATTCCTCAACCATCCCCTATTTCAATACCGTAAGGTAAGTTGAGAGATTCCTCAACTATACACCATACACAAAAATATCTATATATATATTTCTTGATGCTTGCTATCCCATCAATTCTGTCGTCGTCCCCGATATACTCATGTCACACACTCTCATATACTTACGTCACAATCATTAAACAAGTCCCGAAATGATAACTTTCAACAACCACTCGCACTACCTGTATGCGGAAAGTACTTCTCTCAACATGTGAACCACCATCGAACTTCTTCTATTGTTGACCATCCGAATTCCATCTCCACCTCGTGCCCAAAGAAAACTCGTTCCCATTAATTTTAAAAATTTTTACGATTTAAGATTTTGAAAATCCAATGGTTACCAAGATGATATCATCTATCACCTTCGACAACTCCACAGTGTCTATAGTATACATAGAAGTCTTACCATCATCCAATCCCACTTCATCCCATCATATCTCATATCATTTATGGACTGTGCTATAATCGTTTGGTACCGATAGTGTATTGATATTTCAAACTTCGACCGGTGGAGCCTGAACATTCACCTAATCTCGTTCACTTACGACTTGAATGAAATTTTCCCACCTTATCCACTATCTGATCCATTCTCGAATATGGTGATAACTCTCTTATCGGGTCAACCATAACTTTTCAAATTTTCATCCTGATAAGTACAAATGCATAATAACTATGCATGCTATGCCACAAGATATATATATATGTGCACAGATCATCAACACAATCAACAAATGCAACACATGAAGCATTTTAACAATGATAACAATTATCTTCACAATTACACACTCCACTCGACGTCACTCAGCATATATAACGTCACTCGTTCCCAAGGCTCTAAACTTATGCTTTGATACCACTAAATGTCATAGCCCGGTCCCACAATAGCGGAACCGAAGCCCGTGGCACGCCACCGAGGCTAAACCAATTCATTAACATTCCCAAAAGATTTGTTTGAAGAACACATGCAGCGGAAAAACAAAACACATTTTAAAACCAGAGGTTCAGTCGACTGGGTCGGGACCTCAGTCGACTGAAGCAAGCAGAAACAAAATGAACACATTAACCTTCAAAGGTCCAGTCAACTGAGGCATGGCCCAGTCGACTGCTTTTGCCATAATAAGAAGCAGTAGCTAAACTGCACTGTCCCGTCAACTACCCAGTCGACTGCTCCGTCGACTGCCCCGTCGACTGCTTTTACCATATTAAGAAGAAGTAGCTACACTGCACTGCCCCGTCGACTGCTTCCCTGGCAGCAGCCCAATCTGTAGAATTTCAAGTTTTAAAAGCTTCCTAACTTTCACCAAGGATCAACCACTCAAACCAAACTCAATCTAAAGTAATCCTAGTTGTATTACAACATTTCTAAAGTAGGATTACAACATGTCACTAACCATTACAACGGTTTAAAATCCATTCTATCATACGAAGTTAAACATAAGTTAAAACGATAAAAATTCCTATTACAACATCCTATTGTCCCAAAACTACAAAGTTAACATTCAAGTTGCCTTCTCAAAGAACTCCCAACCCACGTACTCACTTCTCCGATTCCTCGCCAGCATTAACACCTGAAATGGTTATTCGAATAACCACATATATTCGATTTGTTTAAGCTAAAGCTTAGTGAATAAATCAACATATGTACATGAATGATAAACATGTCCGCATTCACATCTTTACATTTTATACTAGTCGTCGGAGACTCACGTGCCCGTCCATACTCCCAATCCGCGACTCCTCGCCAATAAGTCTACGCGAAAGGGTAAGATCCATGATTCTTCTCTTCAATCGTGCGACCTTAATGCCTATATCGGCTCCACAAAATGGCACGGTGACCACGTGCTCCTTTCGACCCACATAAGCAACTTAACATGCTCAAATACATATCACCATACTCGCGGAAATCAAAACATATCACCGTACTATTGAGCCTACTTATCAATATAAATGCCCAATATGAACTACACAATATATCTCTAAGAATTAATACATGCTATTCACACAAAACATGAATACATGTCAAGAAATCATTCCAAAAACATAGTTGAATCACTCACCTCCGATTTACGCTCTTATACTTCGATCCAAAGAAAACCCGTGTACAAAGAACGTGTAGAAGTCCGTCTAGTACAATTCCTATGGATCAAAATTCCATTTATCAACTTTTATAAAAAATTCTATAAAATAACTTTTCGAAAAACTTAGCCAAACAAGCCCTAATAGGTATCAAAACGAAGCTCTTATCTCGAGGAGTTCAAATATGAAATCTGGGAGAAAACAAATTGACGGAAGGTTGTCGTTTGGCGTCGCAAAGCTCTAAGCTCCAAAATCTCCCTCTAGCCCCCTTTTTGGAATTTTAGGTTAAGAACTTATGAAAATATCTCAACCATCTCTATCTATATATAGGCAAAACTCTCAGGAATTACGTTTACCACCCCACGAGTTTTCAAAACTCCCAATTAGTCTCTGAAACTTTCTATACAGCTTATTCATAGCTTTATAAGTGAAACCTCAAAATTATACAAGTTTTCGACTAAGTTTCGGTTGGTCGCTAAAACGCAAATTTCTACATGACGTTTCCGAAGTTGCTAATTAGCCTACCAAATTAATAGCGTGTTAATTCGTTCTCACCAGGATACTAAAACTAGCAACATGTATAAATTCTAAAACAGAAATTAATACAGATATTGAAATACACAAGTAAACATTTTATTTTTAGATAAACATTTAAAGTATTCCACAGTGACCGTCTCACATTCGGAGAGACGTCGCAACAACAAACGCTCAATCAACACAGTCTCAGAGGGTTCTCTAACACAGACACCCAAATCGACTCGTGAGTCAAAAACTCACTCCAACATGTGCCAAGATGCACAACACATCACATTATCATGAATGACAATATGATACAAATGCAATAACACAAATGCGAGTGTTATAGATATAAATAGGCATAACCTTCACTGCAATGTGCTCAAAGTAGGCCGCCGCCTAAGTAGGAGAGGATGGGAGATTGGCTGGAAGGATGGAGGAAGGAACTATTTGTGCCTGTGGGCCCTACTCGGTCAGGTCCTCCCCCGAATCCTCGTCCACAAGCTGAAATAAAGAAAAGGGGGATTAGAAGTGTGATGGATTTAGTCAGGTTGCAAAGCAAGGAAAAATATAGAGTATCTAAGTTGGGGTTGGTGCTTGTTTTTGTTTCTTCTTTGGTCCTTGCCCCAGTGCCTACTTACGAGCTGGCCTCTTGGCTACTTGTTTTCGTTGGACAGGCACCGGTGTAACTATTGGTACATCGACCTCAGTGGCCGATGACACTATAAATTGAAGAAGGGCCTCAGCAACAGTGCCCTTGAATATCTGGGATGCCCGATCAGACCACCACTTGGTAAACTCCTCCGACATAATTGATCAGGCTAAGAACGGAGCAAACTTAAAGGTAACTTTTAGCTTGTCCGAGCATTCCTTAATCTTTTTCACCTGCCCGTCGTTTACAATAAGGCTGCATTCCACCCAGTCAACGTTTACAGTTATAGCTGGTGCAACGGGCACCAGTTGAGAAAGCCCGAACTGACGGGCATAAAGTAGAGCAAAGTAGTACTTTGCCCCACATTTATTGTTAGCAGAAGGGCTGCTCGGGCTAAAGATTATGTCCCTAGCTACCAAGTAACTAGAGAAGATTTCATTGTAGGAAGATTGGGTGCCCGACCCCCAGTTATTAGGAAGTTGTAGAAAAATGGGAAAATGAAGAGAAGAAATAGGAGTAAAGAGCGGGGTAGCCCGATCGGCTCACCCCTCATAAAAGAACGAAAAACACTCTTCGAAGGAGTGAAAAGTAGGGGTAGCGTCCATGAAGTAGACAGCGAAAATGGGAATGTGGTCTAGTTAGCGGGCGACTGGTCGAAATTGTGGAAAGTATTAATGGAACCAAAGTTGGAGTATCCATATCAGGTTTCCTCCAATACTGAAGCCCGATTGGATAAAATCAGTCACTCTACGAACCAAGTGAGCCCAGACCAGATGGCCACAGAGAGAGGTTTCCCGAAAGCTAGGGCCAAAGCCAGAGTGGTATACTCCTTAGTTATGGCTTGGCTGGCTGAGTAGAAGAGAAACCTATTCAACAAGTAGATGAGAAAAGCAGTGTGCTCTGCGTCGGTCACATCCGTCCCATCTTGGCCCATGGAGGCGTTCAAAAAGCCTCCAAAGGCTGTGATCGGCCTATAAGACACGACCCCATCTCTATAGACTCTTGTTGGGGGTAGGTGAAGCTGGTCATTCCGACGTCCAGGATAGGCATAATTTCCTACCCATGAGGATGCGGCCCAAGTAAATAACTGATGTCTTTGACCGTTGGGCCCATTGAACCATAGCGAAAGAGAAACCCGTTACAAGAAGAGGACCAGAACAGGAGAGAAGAGAAGAGGAACAGTAGGTCTATTTCCAATCTAGACCGACTAAGCAGGATGGCATCATGGATACCCGATTGTTTCCAGACATCGGCCTTAGAGGCCGATATCTTAACCACCCATTTGTCCCAGTCTGCAGCAGGGGTGGGCCAACCCCTAATTGGGTGTGTAGCAGTCCAGACCTTGCTCCAGTTAGTAGGTAATTGGAGGAATGGTAACTGGAGCAAGGGTTCGTTCTCCACGGGCGGAAAGTAAGAGTTAAAGGCTGCAGGAGGATCACTGCGAAATGTCGTACTAAGGCCAGGCGCCACCGGGGTACCATCGGAAGTGCTATGTGGGATGAAGCTTTTAGTAGATATCTCTGAAGCATTGGCTTTAAGTGCCCTCACCTCTTTGCATCGGTTTTGGGGAGGAGGAGCATCTAGAAATGTCTTCTTGCCCTTGGAAGCGGTTATTGGAGCAGTTTTGGGGACCATTTCTGTAGTGGAGATGGAGGTTTTCTTCGCAAGAAAGAATGGAGTTTAGAGAGAGAAGTGTTGGGTGTTTAGAGAGAGACGTGAAGAAGATGAAGAAGGTGAAGAGATTTTTGAAAATCTCTTTACTTTATACGCTTAGCATTTAATGTGGAGTGACTGGTGGGATTCTCAATGATCTGACAAGCCCTACATAGTGGACATGTGACAGGTTTAAAATTCAAAATGTCACATCGATCAAGGGCGGGAAGTTTGATATGACCTTTTGGGGGGCAATTGTTTGCACCCAAAAATCGTAAAAGGTTTTTGAGCCCGAATGATGTGTTGAAATGGGTTTAAGGAAAGTGGCCGGCCTATAGCAGATATGGTGGAGCCGGCCCAGGAATTGCAAAGGCCCATCAGGTTTAAGAGGTGAACATCACGTGGTTCAAAAATATAAGGCTGCTGTCTTAAGTTTGGCAGAGTCCGATAGGTAAAGAAGGTAGTGCACTGACCAATCAAGCATAATAGCAAGCATGGGAGCCCGATTGGGAAGCTAAGTATGGATAAAGCTCATTAGGCATGTGGGGAGTATAAGCTGGTGTCAGGGTCAGCCCGATGGATGATAGTAGCAGCACACAGGGTGATTGGACCCCATACTGGAAGGAGATGGTGAAAACTGGTAGCAAGAGCTCGATTGATTATAAGTGTGCACAAGACGGTCATCGGGCATGGAATCATAAAATATATAGATGAAAGTTGCGAGCCTGATCTGACTAAAGATGTGATTATGTGAGCCCGATGAGCCAAACGGTGAAGGCGGCTGCACTCCTAGCTGTCATGATAACGTCATCTTGGTCTAGAGGAAGTAGAGTCCGTTTGGGAAAGGAATCTAATCACGCCCTTCTAGATATGGAAGGCTAACCCCTAAAATATTAGTATTGATTCAATCAGGATTGAGATAAGGCAAGAATTGGAGATTAGGAAGGATTCTACAATCAATCAATTTGTTTGGAGCGTAAGTCAAGGAGTCCTTGCCTGATCAAGATTGTTCATGGCCACTATAAATCAGCAGGCTGGCCAAGCTATCAAATCACTCTGCGTCATCTCGAAAACAGCACTCAATAGCATTCATACACTGCATTCAAGGCAACCAAACCTTTGAGTTCTTGTTATTTCGCATCTACAGCATTCATAGCAAATAGGTCTGCCTCTTTGTTATTTTCTTTAATGCTTTTTCGTTCTTCTGAACAATCAGAGCATGTTCTGGTCTTGTTCTTTGGTCGTATGTTTTATTCCTCCAAACAATTAATAAAATATCCGTATTTTATTATTATTCGTTTCTGATTGTTTACCTAGTAAACTCGCACTATTTGGCTTGTACGCGCTCTGTCAAGGGATTTTTGGTGAGGGTACTTTCCTACTCATCACACATAATCATCCGTTAGAAGTTAGATCATAAAAGTCTTGTGTTTCACTCACACAAGCGGATAGAAAATTAGTTTGCACATACACAACGAACCCGTTTGACTCTGGCACGCCCACACAAACTACTAACAAACAAATTTGTACATTAATTCTTGACCCTTGGATGAGTATATCACTTTGATGATCACTTGGGTCAGTGATTCTATTATTGATTTTACTACAAGCCAAATGAGGTACTCCAGTATTGGTTCCCAACTGATGTGATATTAATATCATCAAATTTGGCTCTCAAATGAGTGATACTACTGACCAAGGAATGCTTTCTCACTTGGTCTGATTTTTATGCATACTAGTTTTGTCTTGGTTTGGAAAAAATCCGTTTTTGGAGAACTTTTAAAATCAATTCTTTTTCGAACAATTGAATTAGTTGTTGTACCACGCAAATTCCCAGTATATGAAAAGTAAAATGGGTTCTCATCCTTTATGCTATGCATATCCATTTCACCTCTCTATACCTAATTTTGAAGTTCACTTAATTGAAAAGTCATTTTGGTGTTGCAAGATGTTGATGTGTACAAGAATTTAGGTGTGGTGGAGTTACATGGGAGAGAATCCCAAGATGGTATATATTTATTTGTTTATTTATACAGGAAAGTGGGATAGTGGGAAGATAAATGATTTAGAGAGCATGAGCTGTGAAAGAAAGGGAGCCTCTTAGTATCATATCATGTCCTCCTCTCCCCCCCATGTGAACTGTTTGTTAGCCCCCCACCTCCCTTTGCTTTGTCCCCAAATCAGACTCACATGGAGGAGGGTATGTGTCCCTTTTTCCTCTCTCTCTCTCTATATATCTCTCTCACATAAAGTTTCTAGGTAACTTCCATATTCTCATATTGTCATATATGTTGTGTTTTTTTAATGAAAGTACTTAGGGGACACTAATAATGATTAGTGAAAAGTTAAAAGGCCTGTTTAAGGCGAAATTATCCCATGTAATGATTTTGGTATGACGGATTATCATAGATCGTTGATTTTGTATGTCTCATATTGATTTAACGGTTCACAATGATCCGTCACACTAAAACCCATCACAGGGAATAATTTTACCTCTTTCATGACAAATTCTATAATACACATCTGAGTGGTTTTAAATGTACCATACATGTATCTTAGTAACTTTGGTCCCTAGATATTGTAATTAGGTCCCAAAGAGTAATGCTATACTTCCCAAATTTTATATTTCAAATGCTTCCCAAATACATGTGCCAATGACCCCATTGAATTTTGATTGGAGAATGTTGATTAAGTAACCCACCAATATTGAAAATGATCTCACTGTCACACGTGTTTAGAAAGCATTTGAAATGAAAAAAATATGGGAAGCTTAGCATTACTCAGTCTTGCCCCAAATATTGTAACTTGAACCACTTTGCTTTTAAAAACTAAATTGGTTTTCAAAACTTACACCATTTTGAGACCTGAATACGACATTTTGGAACTAAAGTTACAATCTTTGAATGCCTAACCGAAATGTATGATCTAAATTAACCAGCTAGGATGTATCATAGAAGATGTCAAGATACCCACGCAAGACCTTGTTGATTATAGTACTACTCCGTATTATTTTGATTCCCTCTAATTCGTTTAATAGCCTCCCTAGTTTTGTTTTTTGTATTTTTGTATTTTTTAAACAAACACCTCCCTATTTGATTACATCACCTCGGACGTAGGGTCACACTTCTCATTTTCTTGGTCAATAATAGAGCATCTTCACTGCATGTTTGCAAGGCAATGACATTATGCTAATATAACCGAAGTTAAGAAGCCTTTACTAATACTCTAGCAGCATATTATCCATTCAACATCATTCGAATACTCTCAATTCAGTGTTATTCCATTCATGAACGCGGTAAAAGTAGGATCAACTTCAAATTAAATGTCACTTTTATTAGTTCTTATGAAGGAAAAAAAAAAACAAATGTTTTATTTGTTTGATGAAGAACCTGTTCTTAAATCAATTTAAGCGATACAGAATCCTACGCACCTAAACAATTGACAACACAAATACACACACATATATATATATATATATATATTTGGAATTACTTTTTTTTCTGAACCACAAAATCAGTTCCTCTATTACTCAACCAGCCTCTAATGCTTTTTTTTTTTTTTTTTTCCATTTGAGTTTACAATTGCGCAATTGACATTAGAATAAATGTTGGAAACCAAATAATCACTCTCTCCCCCCTATATATACATACATATATAAATCATATTTTTTTATATCAAAGTCGAGATATTATCGATAAGAACTGCGACGAGGTAATAGGTAAAACAAAGATTGAATGTAACCATTTACCATGGTGTATTAATGGGTACTCTGGACAATTGAGAGAGAAGTTTGTTAATCCCAAACTTAAATAATTATACATTAGCATGAAAATTGAAAAAATAGTCAAAAAATAAAAAAAAAAAAAAAAAAACAAAACAAAATCAAAAGAGTGTAATGTCCATTTTCAATTTTTCATGTACAAATATCTCTCTTCCATTGATTCACACCACTATGTCACCTGGATGACAAAGTGGTCACGATCTACACATTAACTACATTAACTTTTCGTCCAAGTATTAAATTTTTTTTTTTTTTTTTTTGAAGAAAATAAAATTTTGGAATCCCAAAAAGTTCTGAAGGACCGTACATGAGAAAGGATGCATGGCAGGACTGTTGCTGAAGTGAATGCAAAAGCAGCATTATTGCACGTGGGAGGAGGAAATAAGGACCCTACTTGTGTTTTTCTTTTTTCCGTTTTTCAGTTAATAAAAGGATCAAAAAGAGGTATGACGATAGGCATTAAGCAAGGTAGGGTCCAAATTTCACCCAAATTTCATCCATTTGTAGGCAGTAGCAGACCTTGTGACCAGTGTACTCCTAGCACTTATTGAAGACTGCCCTGACCTGCCCTTAATTTGTGAGTTCAATTGAACTTATGGAGCCTAATTTCATTCGGAAAAGTACTTCCCAAACAAAGGAGAAAGGAAAAAGGAAAAGGAAGATTATCCCGTTGTTCGCGGGTGTTATCCCGTTGTTCGCGCAATGAATATTAGGTCATACTGGTTTAGAAAATGAGTATAAGTTTATATGTTCGGGTCTTTCTTTGTATTGAAAGTGTGGTGCCCCTCTTGTAACCCTAGACCTTAATAATACTCTGCAAAGTTCGGGACGTAGCCCAATTTGGAGTGAACCACATAAAAATTTGTGTTTTTGTTCTTGATTATGTTTTCTTTGTTTACTTTTATTTGTTCACATCTCACGAGATCTCGATAGGGGGATTTGATTGCTCCGCATTGTGATCAAATTTTTGTTTGAGAATATGATAACCCATAAATTTATAAAAAGAACTAGTTCCAAATAGTTTGATTTTGCATAAGAACTTTTAAATATCCGATTGACAAGTTGGTTTTGTATACACGCATTCTAAGCCCTATTGACAAGTTGGTTTGCATAAAAAGCAATTTCAGGGGGAGTTGAATATTGTTGTAGCCACCCACATGTTTCTCTCTTTCATAAATGCACTTCGGCTCTAATAGCTAAATTAAAAACTATGTATTTTAGTAGTTTAAATATTTTGGGGGTACTTGAAGTGTGTTGATGCAATTTTGATGTCAATTTTTAGTTTTCATTTTTTGCTTTCATTCTTCTGAAACTGAAAATTCAAAACAAGTTTGGTAATTTTTTATTTTTCTCTTTTAAAACGAAAACTGAAAATACGGTTGGTACGAAATCGTTTTTGTTTTTCATTTTTTGAAAACAACCACCAAATTGGGCCAAAAAATAAAAACCAAAAAAAACTTTGGTATTTCGTTTTCAAATTTTGTTTTCATAAAAAAAAAATTAAAAATAAAAATTGGTTTTCATTTTTAAATGGGACAATCAACTAACAGACCTACAACCACACACGACTTGCATAACGTCCAGTGTGTTTGTTTGTTTGTTTGTTTTTTTGTTTTTTTTTTTTTTTTTGTGAGATTAAGTTTTAGACGGTTCATCCGTATAGGGTAGCTTTTATGGAATCCATTGAAAAGCGGCCACATCACTCCTTTATCAATAGAGGTTGACAAAATAGTGTACGTGCATGCATATTTTTTTTTCCTTAGCAAAACAAGTTGTTATTAAATGGACAAAGTCCATAGAAATTATAGTAAGAGACAAGCCATAAAGTTGCCAAGGCCAAAGCTAAAACTCCCTAAAAACATAATAAACAAATAAAGACTCAAGAAAAACTCAAAACATGCACCTCAAATTCTGCAGAACTAAGCAAACAGAAGCCCCATAAGCTGTTGCACAAAAATAATCACTATCTAGCAAAACACAAAGACCCACTTAAAGACATCGGACTAACCAACCCATAAACAAGACACATACGAGAACCAAGTTGTCGACTGCATACCACAAAAATTATCCTACCATAATTTGCTCCAAATGCATAGCCCAAATTTGTTTCCAATCACCTCCCAACAACATTTTTGCTCAATATGAAACCACATAATCCATCCGCAATGAATATATTCAGCAGTAATAGGCCCCTCAAGAATTGAGCAATCAAACTGATCAAAACCCTCTCCCCAAGACACACTACTGCCAAAACACCAAACCATCAACCCAGAAGCTTCAGCATTAATGATCGCACAATGAGACCCCAGAACTATAATTCAAGACAGAAATCCAAATAGAGAAAAATAATAATAACCATTCAGCAGCGAAAGCCCTCTTTTCTGGCGTAATTCTGATCAAAACTTGTGCAATCCATGAAAAAATGGACGAAAAGAAAGATGATGTGATCCTCAGCAAGGATGTCCAAAACTCTTAATACTTCAAAACCCATAGCTCAGCATAAAAACTTTATTTTTTCTCAGCAATAATATTATTTAAATGGAAACCACCCAGTTGAGGCACCCAAGTAATACACACCCGTATGCAAGTAAATTCACACAAGACCATATCTTTTAGAACCAAAGACGCACACACACACACACACACACACACACACACATACCAAAACAAACGCAAAAACCTCGACCATAACAAATGTACCTTTATGAAGACTCCTAACCCAAAACCACCCTTGTACAGTTAAGGAAACAAAATAGACTCTAATACCCAAGAGGGACACATGAACCCCAAAAATGGATAGCACCTCCAAAACACTCTAAA
The DNA here is from genome assembly GCA_033977485.1 of Hydrangea macrophylla. Lineage (NCBI taxonomy): Eukaryota > Viridiplantae > Streptophyta > Magnoliopsida > Cornales > Hydrangeaceae > Hydrangea > Hydrangea macrophylla. Next base: position 65,683,142 of record CM066990.1, on the reverse strand, counting down.
CGAACTCACGAGTCCAAGCAAAAGGGAAAAATCGAGACTAAAACCCCTACCAATCACGAAACACACAAAGGAAAGAAAATCTGATAGTATTTTTTGAGAGGACACCAAAATTTCGACATGAGAACCTCTAGACGGCCATACCCAAAAAACCCAAAACCAGGTGCTGACTTTAAAGCCTACACTAACATGCTAAAAAAAGACATCAAAATAGATAATACACGTCAGAGACTTGAACTAGGACACACATTGAAAACTCAAAAAATACACCAAAATAGAGCTTACACCTCAGATACTTGAATCAAGACACAAAGTAGATCTATGTTAATACACTGTTGAGACTCACACCCAAATTACCACCATGCCTTGAAAAAATTGGATGAGTTACTCCTTTCTTTGCCAACGAACGAGCAAAATTGTTAAATTCTCTGAACACATTAACCATAGACATATTGCCAATATTCTTTAAACTCTCTAAACCAATACCATAACTTCCATGGTCTCAGCTTATGATTCATTACCCAGGAAACAACAATATTGGAATCAGATTCAACAATAAGATCCTTTTTACTAGCCCATCCTGCTTTGACATAACAGAGGAGTGCATGCTTAATGGCTTCAAGCTCAACCACATTAGAGTCGAGTATACTCAAAGGGCCAAAGAAAAGGCATATAACTTCTCCTTTCTCATTGGAAAGAACACCACCACATCCTACTAAACCTGGTTTTCCTCATGCCGATCCATCAATGTTAAACTTCAGTGAGCCAGACTAAGCGGCCTCCCATTTAGACCAAGCTCTAGGACCCAATATCTCGCCCGACCTCGAATTTATAAGTTTACGAGGGTCATCACACCAGTCATGTACAGAATATGAGAAGTTTCACTCCAGTGCTTGAACCCAATGGAAGGATCTTAGTTTCACAATATTGACAGCTTACTCTATTTTCCAAACTTTTTTTTATACAAACCTCATTTCGAGCCAACCAAATTGACCATAAACAGGCGCTACACACTAGTAGCCACCAATTATACACATCATTTTTAAAACAGGTCCTAGCCCATTAAGTCACAAAAGCTTCAATATGTTGAGCACAACACCATTGAAGACCCCACCACTCCCTGTAGACAACATATTTTTGTTCGTCCGTTCGACAGAAGGAACCCCGCCTCAAAAATAACCTGATGACTAGAATTAGGATTTATTGATTGTATGAAGTAGAACTCCATGAAGCACCGTGATCTCTTAGATACATTAGATCAACCTCTAGAAAGACTTAGGTACATTATAAATTCAATTTAGAGACAAAAACCCAAGTTAGGATAGTTGTTTCACATAAAATGACAAAAATTGCCTTTACCGAGCGAATTTCGGACCTCGGGGTGGGATCCCGAGAACTCCCTTTATGAAATATTCCTAAATTAGATTAAATGATTCCCCAAGCCTTCACTTTGGCCAAAATCCACTTAGGAGAATTTTCGTGCCAAAATAGCCCTTTTACGCATCTTCGTTTAGCTCCTTTCCGGAGTCAGCCTCACCTTTTTCATCATAACTCAAAATCCAATTTTTTTTTTAAATGAGACCAAAATCATCTTAAACTAGACTTCTATATCTTTCCAACGGTATATCACAAACCTAAAAATGGTAATCGAGGTGAGAGAACGAAGTCCGGGAACATAGGGTAGAAAACACAACTTCCGTGGCTGAGTGCCACAGTAGCACTTCGAGAGGGCCACGCGGCTTTCAAAGAGGTACACTGTGGCACTCAACCCCAGATCAAATTTTAGCCATTGATTAGGTCCCAATTTATATAAACTAGCATAAATTCGACCAATCAGGGTTAAGTATGACCAAAACCTCTTAAGTACACCTCAAATAGCCTAGGTAAAAGTCTTTATAGCTTGTACCTCCATCCCACATCGCTTAAACATATTAAACACAGCCCAAAATTGAAGGATCGAAATGAGAAAATGTCTTATGCCTTATCGACTGAGTCATTTCTCGAGGGACATGGGCCCAAAAACCTGAAACCTTCCCAAACTATAAATAGGGGCATTCCCCTCTGACACGGCTGAAAATGTGTTCTCCTAAGAGTACATCCAATTGTAGACGATCACATCGAGTAATAACCGGTAAGACTGGGTCGTATCCCAAGGGACAAAAATTGAGGATAAAATGTTCTAGATTGAGACCTAAAGGAAATAAAAGATGATTTCTTTTAGAGTGGAGGTTCTAACGATCCTACTGTATTCGAGATTAAACTAAACAAATTAAGGTTAAATAATAATAGAATTAATCAGAATAGGATTTTAATTTTAAAACTATTTATAAGAGGGTGTTGGGAACATGTGAATCTGCCTTATACCAACCACTACCACAACTTAGCGATAACGTACAACCGGGGTTTCATCCTTCTCGTATTCCTTATTTAAAAAATGATTAAGTTAAGTAATCCTAGACACTAAGTATATAACACCCGTATTTTGTGTTATTGCTTTTGCATTATATTGTCATGCATGATAATGTGATGTGGCATGTCTTTTGGCACATGGTTGAGTGAGTTTTGACTCACGAGTTATTTTGGGGTGTCTGTGTTAGAGGACCCTCTGAGAAATTGTTAGTGAGTGTTTTGTGACTGTGAAGTCTCTCCGAGTATAAGACGGTCACTGAGGAACATTTTAATTGTTTATCTGGAAATAAATATTTACCTGTGTATTTCAATATCTGTATTATTTTCTGGCTTAGAATATATTTCTGTTGTTAGATTTAGTATCCTGGTGAGGACGAATGAACACGCTATTACTTTGGTAGGCTAATTAGCAACTTCGGAAACGTCATGTAGAAATTCGCGTTTTAGCGACCAAACGAAACTTAGTCGAAAACTTTTATAATTTTGAGGTTTCACTTGTAAAGCTATGAATAAGCTGTATAGAAAGTTTCAGAGACTGATTAGGAGTTTTGAAAACTAGTGGAGAGGTAAACGTAATTTTTAAAGGTTTTACCTATATATACATAGAGATGGATGAGATATTTTTACAAAGCTTTCTTCATAAGTTTCAAAGGAGGCCATAAGGGAGATTTAGTTGCTTCAAGCTTTGCGACGCCAAACGACGACCTTCCGTCAGTCTGTTTTCTCCCATATTTCATATTCGAGCTCCTCGAGGTAAGAGCTTCGTTTTGATATATGTTAGGGCTTGTTTGGCCAAGTTTTCCGAAAAGTTGTTTCCTAGAATTTTTCATAAAAGTTGATAAATGGAATTTTGATCCATAGGAATTGTACTAGACAGACATTTGCACGTTCTTTGTACACGGGTCTTCTTTGGATCGAAGTTTAAGAGCGTAAATCGGAGGTGAGTGATTCAACTATGTTTTTGGAATGGTTTCTTGATATGTATTCATGTTATGTTGGAATTGCATGTATTAATACTTAGAGATATCTTGTGTAGTTCATATTGGGCATTTATATTGATAAGCAGGCCCAATAGCACGATGAAATGCTTTGATTACCGCGAGCATGGTGATATGTATTTGAGTATGTTAAGTTGCTTATTTGGGTCAGAAAGAGCACGTGGTCATCGTGCCATTTTGTGGAGTCGATATAGGCATTAAGGTCGCACGATTAAAGAGAAGAATCGTGGGTCTTACCCTTTCGCGTGGACTTATTGGCGAGGAGTCGCGGATTGGGAGTATGGACGGGCACGTGAGTCTCCAGCGACTAGAATGAAATGTAGAGATGTGAATGCGAACATGTTTATCATTCATGTGCATATGTTGATTTATTCACTAAGCATTAGCTTAAACAAATCGAATATGTGTGGTTATTCAAATAACCATTGCAGGTATAAATACTGGCGAGGAATCGCAGAAGTGAGCACGTGAGTTGAGAGTTCTTTTAGAAGGCAACTTGAACGTTAATCTTGTAGTTTTGGGACAATAGGATTGTTGTAACATGTTGTAACTGTGCTTCGGTAATATGTTAATACAGTTAGGATTGCTTTGGAGTACTTTTGGAAGTGTGTGTTTGATCCCCGTTTGAATTCAAAAGCTTTTAAACTTGAAAATGCTGCAGAATGTGCTGTTGTTAGGGGATCAATCGACTGGTTTGTTGAACAGTCGACTGGAGCCACCTTTTCAGTAACTCTCTACATCATTTCATGGAGGATCAGTCGACTGGGTCCCCGACATAGTTGACTGGATCATGGTTTTCAAAACTAATATTTTTGGCCAGGCTGGACTTTAGTCGACCGGACTTTACCAGTCGACTGGATGTAGAAAGCAGTCGACTGGATGGTGTTTTTAAACCCAACTTTCTGCTGGACCAGGATCAGCCAACTGGATCCGAGGATCAGTCGACTAGACGGATGGTTTTCAAAATGACTTGTTTTATTTCGCTGCGTGTGTTCTTCAAACTAATTTTTGGGAATGTTAATGAATTGGTTTAGCCTCGGTGGAGTGCCACGGGCTCCGGTTCCACTATTGTGGGACTGGGCTGTGACACTTAGTGGTATCAGAGCATAAGTTAGAGTCTTGGGAACGAGTGACGTTATATATATATGCTGAGTGACGTCGAGTAGAGTGTGAAACCATAAAGATAAATTTGTTATCATTATAGAAATGCTTCATGTGTTAGCATTTGTTGATGTGATGATGAACTGTGTGCATATATCTATATTGTGGCGTAGCATGCATGGTCATTACGCATTGCACTTAACAGGGAAATATTTGAAACATTATGACTGATCTGCCGAGAGAATTGTCACCGCATTCGCGGATGGACCAAATAGTGAATATGGTGGAAAATTTCATACAAGCGGTAAGTAAAAGAGAACAGATGAACGTTCAGCCTCCACTAGTGGAAATTCGTTACATCAATGCACCACCGGTACCGTGACCTCAACACACAATCGTGGAACAGTTTCATAAGCAGAAACCGACCTTCTATTATGGACAAGTTGACATAGACTTGGCCGATCATTGGATGATGGACATGGAAAGACATTTCCGTCAGGTAATATGTACTGATGAGGAGAAAATTTTATGCGCATCCGATACGTTGATGGGCGAAGTATTGGATTGGTGGAACAACGTACTTGAACAAGGGAAGCCGACCACATGGGAAGCATTTAAAGAAGAATTCAACAAACGTTTCTTTTCGCAATCTGCTTATACTCAGAAATGCCAAGAGTTTGCAAGTCTGGTTCAGGGAGATATGACTGTGAGTGAGTATGTATCCCGTTACAATGCCTTGTTACAATTTGGAAAAACTACTGTTCCGACTGATAGGGATAAAGCTCGTAAGTTTGAGGAAGGACTTAAGTAGAAAATCCGTGGCCGTGTGGATATGTTACAACACCCAACCATTTCTTTCGTTGAGGAAGCTGCTTGTATTGCTAAGAAAAGTGTCGACAGATATCGACAGGGACAACAAAGGAAGAGAGCAAATGACAGTTGGGCTAAGAGTCAAGGGAATACGAAGAAACCGTTTACGCAAGGTTCGGGATCATATGTGAGTAGCCAAGGAGGGAGTACGTTCATGGGGGACTCGAGACCGTTGTGTCCAACATGTAACCTGCGACACAAAGGAACTTGCTACCAATTGAGCACCTGTTAATTTTGCAAGCAGTTAGGACACATATCCCGAAATTGTCCTTTGAATGCAAACTCGACCACACCAAATACCTTTCTGAATACGAAGAGCTACAACCCAGAAACGAGAGGAAAATGTTTTGAGTGTGGACAACCGGGAAATATAGCAAAGAACTGTTCGAGTAAGAGACAACCGGGAATGAGTACCGGGGCATGCCAAGCGGATCAAGGGTAGAACCTCGAGTGGATAAAGGGAAAGGAGTCGCGCAACAACAAGGACGATACTTCCAGCTCAGGCCGGGGAATACGGATGATACCGTCGTATCAGGTATTCTTCTTATTTGTTCCTATCCTGCACGTATACTTATGGATTCTGGTTTAACGCATTCATTTATATCACGTGATTTTGTTAAGCATTTAACTGTTAAGTCAGAATCGTTAGGATATGACTTGTATGTATCATTTCCTAGTAGTGAACCGCTAGTTACTTCTTCGATATTCAAGTCATGTGAGATCAAGATAGGTAATAATGTCTTGAGCGTTGATTTGATTCCGTTGATGGTGAACTACTTTGATGTTATCTTGGGTATGGATTGGTTGTCGGTTAATCAAGCCAGAATCGATTGTGAACAGAAACGGGTTAGTTTCTATCCGTCAGGGCGAGAAGAGTTTACTTTTTAGGGTAAGGAAGTGATCGTACCGCCGTACTTGATATCGGCGATTCAAGCGAGTAAGATGTTGAAGAAGGGTTGTTCGGGTTTCTTATGTTCAATTGTCGACACGCGAGTTTTTGGACCACTAATAGAAGACATTTCAGTAGTTCGAGAATCTCCAGATGTTTTTCCCGATGAGTTGCCCGACGTATTGATTGAAAGAGAACTTGAGTTCACAATAGAAATAGTACCAGGGTCACAACCGATATCTAAAGCGCCGTACCGAATGGCACTGATAGAGTTGAAAGAATTGAAGGTTCATTTACAAGAATTACTTGAGAAGGGTTTTATCCGACCGAGTGTTTCACCGTGGGGAGCTCCAGTCTTGTTTGTGAAGAAGAAAGATGGAACGATGCGTATGTGCATCGACTACCGAGAATTGAATAAGTTGACCGTCAAGATCAAGTATCCGTTGCCGCGAATAGATGACTTGTTTGATCAGTTACAAGGGGCTCAGGTATTTTTGAAGATCGACTTAAGAACTGGTTACCATCAGTTGAAAGTCAAAGAGGAAGATGTTGAGAAGACAGCTTTCAGGACTCGATATGGTCACTTTGAATTTCTGGTTATGCCGTTTGGAGTGACTAACGCACCAGTTGCTTTCATGGACTTGATGAACCGTGTTTTCAAGGATTACTTATATGAGTTTGTCATTGTGTTCATAGATGACATCCTAATCTACTCCAAAAGCTTTGAAGATCACGACCATCATTTGCGATTAGCTTTATAACTATTGTGTGAAAAGAGATTATTCGGCAAATTGAAGAAGTGTGAGTTTTGGTTGACAGAGATTGCTTTTCTTAGACATATTGTATCAGTTAAAGGAATTTCTGTAGAACCTCAGAAGATAGAAGCAGTTACCAACTAGGTGAGACCAACGAATGTGACAGACATCCAAAGTTTCCTAGGATTAGCTGGGTATTATCGGAGATTTGTAAAAGACTTTTCGCGTATAGCAATGCCGATGACACAGTTAATGAGGAAAGATATTGCTTTTGTTTGGAGTTCAGAATGTGAAGAAAGTTTTCAAGAGTTGAAGAGCCGACTAGTGAAAGCACCAATTTTAGCCTTTCCGTCAGGGACTGAAGGGTTTATTATCTACAGTGATGCTTTATATAGAGGTTTAGGCTGCGTTCTTATACAAAGTGATAAGGTTATTGCATATGCGTCAAGATAACTTAAACCGCACGAGAAGAATTATCCAACACATGATCTAGAATTGGCCGTTGTGATTCCGTCGTGATTTTTGCATTAAAGATTTGGCATCGTTACCTATACGGGGATAAATGTGGGATCTATACAGATCACAAGAGCTTGAAGTACATGTTTACACAATGAGATTTGAACATGAGGCAAAGGAGATGGTTAGAGTTGATGAAGGACTATGACTTGTCAATTCAGTATCATCCGGACAAGGCGAATGTCATCGCCGATGCTCTTAGTCGCAAGGTACCAACCAATACCGCATCAGATTTGACTTCTCAGAAAGAACTGATACAAGATATGGAGAATTTGGAGCTTGAAGTGATACCGAGGATTGAAAGTGGCTTGATGTCGAAGATGGTGGCACAACCACTCTTGATTCACGAGATCGTAGAGAAACAACTTCAAGATGTGGCTTTGAAGAAGATTTGTGATGAGATTCCGATGGGCAAACAACCGAGATTTACTTTTGAGAATGATGTTTTGAGATTGAGAGGTAGAATTTGTGTGCCTAACGAGAACGAGTTGAAACGGAACATCCTAGAGGAAGCATACAATACGAATTATACCATTCATCCGGGAAGTACCAAGATGTATAGAGATTTGAGACATGTTTATTGGTGGCCGGGAATGAAGAGAGAAATAGCACATTATGTTTCGCGTTGTACTAGTTGTCAACAAGTAAAAGCCGAACGCACCCTCGGGATGGTTACAACCGTTACCGATAGCCGAGTGGAAATGGGAGCACATAACAATGGATTTTGTTAGTGGGTTTCCGAGATCGAAGAGATCGAACACTATTATTTAGGTGATCGTTGATCGTTTGACGAAGTCGTCGCACTTCCTACCAATCCGAACAACTAAGCCAATGACGTTAGCTAAGTTGTATATTCGCGAAATTGTGAGACTACATGGTATCCCAGTTTCTATCATTTCGAAAAGGGATAGTAGTTTTACATCGAAGTTTTGGAGAGCCTTGCATGAAGCAATGGGTACCAAATTACACTTTAGTACCGGTTTTCATCCTCAGGCTGATGGTCAATCAGAGAGAGTAATCCAGATTTTGGAAGACATGCTTCGGTTATGTGTACTTGATTTCTAGGGTGATTGGGAAGACCACCTGCCGTTAATTGAGTTCGCATATAACAACATTTTTTAGTCAAGTATTGGAATGGCTCCTTATGAAGCTTTATATGGTCATGTATGTCGTTCACCGATTAGTTGGACAGAGGTAGGAGAAAGAAAGATTGAAGGGCCGAAAATTGTACAAGAAACAACGGATAAGATAAAGGTAATTAGACAACGGTTACTGACAGCCCAGAGTAGGTATAAGAGTTATGCCGACAAGCGCAGACGGCCGTTGGAATTCAATGTAGGAGACTTGGTGTTTTTGAAGGTGTCACCTTCAAAGGGAATAACCAAATTTGGTAGATACGTGAAACTCAATCCGAGGTATGTAGGACCTTTTGAGATTATTGGGAGAGTTGGACCCCTAGCTTATCGTTTGAAATTGCCGAGTGAGTATGCTCAAGTGCATAACGTGTTTCACATGTCATTGTTACGTAAACACTTAGTGGAGGATAGAGATCAAGTTATGACTCCGATATCAAATGAGATTCAGAGTAATTTAAAATATGTTGCATATCCGGTAGAGATCTTGGATCGGAAGGATCAAGTCTTACGGAACAAAGTAATATCGAAAGTGAAAGTGTTATGGCGTAGCCAAACTACGGAAGAGATAACGTGGGAAATAGAAGATGAGATGCGTACTCACTATCCGCACCTTTTTGAGACATGAGGTATAAGTTTGGGGACAAACTTCTTTTAAGGGGGAGAGTATTATAACACCCTAATTCAGTGTTATTGCTTTTGCATTATATTGTCATGCATGATAATGTGATGTGGCGTGTCTTTTGGCACATGGTTGAGTGAGTTTTGACTCACGAGTCGTTTTGGGGTGTCTGTGTTAGAGAACCCTCTGAGAAATTGTTAGTGAGTGTTTTGTGGTTGTGAAGTCTCTCCGAGTATGAGACGGTCACTGAGGAACATTTTAATTGTTTATCTGGAAATAAATATTTACCTGTGTATTTCAACATCTGTATTATTTTCTGGCTTAGAATATATTTCTGTTATTAGATTTAGTATCCTGGTGAGGACAAATGAACACGCTATTAATTTGGTAGGCTAATTAGCAACTTCGGAAACGTCATGTAGAAATTCGCGTTTTAGCGACCAAACAAAACTTAGTCGAAAACTTTTATAATTTTGAGGTTTCACTTGTAAAGCTATGAATAAGCTGTATAGAAAGTTTCAGAGACTGATTAGGAGTTTTGAAAACTAGTGGGGAGATAAACTTAATTTTCAAAGGTTTTGCCTATATATAGATAGAGATGGATGAGATATTTTTACAAAGCTTTCTTCATAAGTTTCAAAGGAGGCCATAAGGGAGATTTAGTTGCTTCAAGCTTTGCAACGCCAAACGACGACCTTCCGTCAGTCTGTTTTCTCCCATATTTCATATTCGAGCTCCTCGAGGTAAGAGCTTCGTTTTGATATATGTTAGGGCTTGTTTGGCCAAGTTTTCTGAAAAGTTGTTTCCTAGAATTTTTCATAAAAGTTGATAAATGGAATTTTGATCCATAGGAATTGTACTAGACAGACAATTGCACGTTCTTTGTACACGGGTTTTCTTTGGATCGAAGTTTAAGAGCGTAAATCGGAGGTGAGTGATTCAACTATGTTTTTGGAATGGTTTCTTGATATGTATTCATGTTATGTTTGAATTGCATGTATTAATACTTAGAGATATCTTGTGTAGTTCATATTGGGCATTTATATTGATAAGTAGGCCCAATAGCACGATGAAATGCTTTGATTACCGCGAGCATGGTGATATGAATTTGAGCATGTTAAGTTGCTTATTTGGGTCAGAAAGAGCACGTGGTCACCGTGCCATTTTGTGGAGTCGATATAGGCATTAAGGTCGCACGATTAAGGAGAAGAATCGTGGGTCTTACCCTTTCGCGTGGACTTATTGGCGAGGAGTCGCGGATTGGGAGTATGGACGGGCACGTGAGTCTCCAGCGACTAGTATGAAATGTAGAGATGTGAATGCGAACATGTTTATCATTCATGTGCATATGTTGATTTATTCACTAAGCATTAGCTTAAACAAATCGAATATGTGTGGTTATTCAAATAACTATTGCAGGTATAAATGCTGGCGAGGAATTGCAGAAGTGAGCACGTGGGTTGGGAGTTCTTTTAGAAGGCAACTTGAATGTTAATCTTGTAGTCTTGGGACAATAGGAATGTTGTAATAAGAATTCTTATGAGATTTAGTTATGTTAACTTGGTATGTTAGAACGAATCTAAAATGTTGTAATAGTTAGTAACATGTTGTAACTGTGCTTCGGTAATATGTTAATACAGTTAGGATTGCTTTGGAGTACTTTTGGACGTGTGTGCTTGATCCCTGTTTAAATTCAAAAGCTTTTAAACTTGAAAATGCTGCAGAATGTGCTGCTGTCAGGGGATCAGTCGACTGGCTTGTTGAATAGTCGACTGGAGCCTCCTTTTCAGTAACTCTCTGCATCGTTTCATGGAGGATCAGTCGACTGGGTCCCCGACACAGTCGACTGGATCATGGTTTTCAAAACTGATATTTTTGCCCAGGCTGGACTTCAGTCTACCGGACTTTACCAGTCGACTGAAATTTTGGAGCCCTAGTCGACTGGATGTAGAAAGCAGTCGACTGGATGGTGTTTTAAAACCCAACTTGCTGCTGGACCAGGATCAGTCAACTGGACGGATGGTTTTCAAAATGACTTGTTTTATTCCGCTGCGTGTGTTCTTTAAACTAATTTTTGGGAACATTAATGAATTGGTTTAGCCTCGGTAGCGTGCCACGGGCTTCGGTTCTGCTATTGTGGGACCGGGCTGTGGCAAAGTATGTGAATTTTACATAACTAGTGGTTGAATTACCTTACTATGATGAACTGAAATAATGACCAATTGAAACCATGAACTATAACAAACAAATCAAGTATGAGATATTCGATGTGTTCATCATGCTTGTTCATTGAGTAAATTGGCCTAAAGAGCTTACATTTCAAATTCTATTAGCAATTTGAACTTTAAAAGATCAATTTGGGTTTAGTTTCTGAAATAGAAGTTGGAATACTATAAAGATTCTTCCCTAGACATAAGCATACCAATCGATTGCTATAATTGGCAGTCGATTGGCATGGAATGACTTCTAATCGATTGGCATAAAGACCAATCGATTGGCTTAGGATCCATAGAAATCGATTGGAACCTGTGTCCAATCGATTGCCACGAGATTTCAAACAGATTCATGGCAGTGGATGGGGAACAATGTTTCATCACATTGTTCCCAACCAGGACTCTAAGCTAGCATGTTTAGTCTTGTAGAAACATAGAAATCTGAGGGTGCATTGAAAGAATCAAATGTAGACATAGATTGAATTTTGAATTTACAAAGGAATTTCCAAATTAAAACTAGAGTAAACTATGACAGAATGGAATATAGAATAAATTAACAAAGTAAAAAGAACCTGAATTGTAAAACAAAATTGAAAATACAGAACTTCAACACTTATAATTGTTCTTGGAAAACCAAAGTGAAACACCTACAAAAACAAACCAAAATGAAGCCAACCCTTGACTCCTCTCACTCCCCTCTACTTATACGGTGACATTCACAAGCTTAAGGTGTCCAGGTTCGCAATGTAATGGCTGGTTTTCATCATAAATTTGATTTGTTGAGATTCTGCTCCATTAAAGAGGTTTGACTGTCAGTTCTTACTGATCGGCGACGAACAGTTCCCTTTTATAGTCCTGAAGATACGCTTTGTTAGCCCATTTTATTTAGTTATTAGTTTTTTTAATAAGTATTCTATATTTTATAGGTTTCAGAGCTTTAACTTGAAAATGCACTAAAATCCAATGATTAGTGGCTTTGGAAGACATTCTGGCTCAAAAGTTGATTCCGGTGAAAGCTGAATGCAGTAGCAGCCTCATAAAATTGCATTTTTGACCATGAAGACTTTGGATTTGAGAAATTTCTCCAGAGATATAAAATATAGATCTTCGAGTTATGGACACGTGACCGGAAAGGGTGAGTCAATATGAGGTTCGAGTCAAACGTTATCGTAATTCTACGATCAGTGCGCGAAGTTGAGAAAATCTCTCGCTAGAGCGACCCGTGCGAGCGACCTGTTGAAAAAGTCAAAAACACGTATTTTGAGGTACTAAAGAGCCCTGTTCGATCCGAATTGGCTGAATACGTCCAGAAACGTAAATAGTAGTTTTAGTGCGATTAGGTTTAGAAAAAGCCTCATTATCCCTCCAAAATCTATATAAATCATATTCTAAATCAATTTTGGGGTTACACAACATTGGATTATTTACATGTAATAGTGCTTATTTGAATTGTGATGTCAAGTAGTCGAATAGTTCATGTCTAGGGAAGATGGAATGTGCCGCAACCCAAGTTTAGTGTGAGACACTTCGTGCCAACTGAAGATGAATTATGTTTATGTTTGAATCATAGTTATCTTCTTGACGGAGGAATTGGGCTTGTAGCTACAATACCCCATTTTCATCCAATGTAACAAGCTAATTGAATGCATAAATACCCTTATTATGAAGCTAGTGGTGGATTTGCTATCCTAGGTTCAATACATATATTCATCAAAACAACTTTTAATCCCTTTCATAGTTTAGATTTATTTTCACTATTCTTAGTTTAATTAAAATCAAAATCAAAATTCTGTTCTCTTAATTTACTAGATTTAGGTTTTAAAATTAAAGTGCTTTAGTATTTCAATCTCTGTGGGTTCGACCTCTACTTCCACACTACAAATCTTTTAAAGTAGAGTATACTTTTTTATCTTGATTTTAACAAGACCAATTTTTGGCGCTGTTGCCGGGGATTGCAAATTACTACCTTTAATTTTAGAATCTTAGTTTAGTTAATTCGTAAATATTAGATTAGGTTTTCTGTTTATTACTTTCCGTTTTTGCTTTAAGTCACTAACTTTTCTTTTTGTTTTGTAGTTCTCGTGTCATGAAATTCTAGCGTTTCGGAGTGGAAGAGCTTAGCACATCAAAGGAGCTTACGCGAAAAAAAAAACAAAACAAAAAATCAAGTAAATCACTTCATTTAAAATTCACTTCAAACCACTGTAAATCAGGGCACTGAGACGCACCATTTGCATTAGTTTAGGGGTGATTTACACGTACATTAGCTAGGAAACCTGGGGTGCTGGGCTTTGACGCGAATCACTGCATTACAGGATGACTTTCATGCATCATAATAGTTGTGTGCTTGTTGTCTTATTTGCGTGATTGTCTTTCGTATTTGTTTGAGTCAGTTTTTATCTTAGTGTTGATTTTTTTTTTAGTTTATATTTGGTACGCGTTCGAGTAAACCCGCTTTATATTCTTTTAACACTGAACTTGAACGTACCCTGAGAGTCCTTAGGTCATCAACCCAAGCTTCTAGAGCTCGGTTGCTAGACGACAAATCAACTCCGAAACAGTCGTCGTTATTTTAGGTCGAAATTCAAAGTACCCTTAAATATTTAAGAAAAACTCGAACTATTAACATCGAACCTATTCCAATGGCCGACTTTGGAAACAACGGGAACAACCAAAATAATGGAAATAACCCTAATGTACCTCTGCCTCCTCCGCTTAAAGATTATTTGATTCCTACGGCCTATACGCCACAAGCAAGTATTGAATTACTGGAGGTGACAACATCTAACTTTGAGATAAAGTCATCTATCATCGCGCTTTTCCCTTCATTCCATGGCTATATTAAAGAAGATCTTTATCATCACTTAAGAGAGTTCCAAGACATATACTCTACATTGAAAATCCAAAATCTAACTGATGATGAATTAAAATTGCATCTCTTTCTATTCTCCTTAAAAGATAAAGCTAAGTATTGGCCCCAATCCCTTGAGCCAAACACTATTAAAACATGGTAAGCATTACATACCGCATTTTTACAAAAGTTTTTTCCATCACAAGAACTAATCAAACAAGAAAGCTGTCGCGCCCGCTCCGTTTGGATTCTGGAGCTCTTTCCTCGATTAGAGTGCCTGGTGGGCCCCCTGCGACAGTTATTTCTTTTTTTGACAGGTCAAAATGGGGTGTCTACAAAAATCTATAATGAACTTTGTGATGTAAGATGGGGAAACACTCTATGACACTTGGGAACAATTTAAAGAATTATTGTGCTCATGCCCACATTATCAAATTCCCAAGTGGCAATTGGTACAGATCTTCTACGAGGGACTTGTTCCCTCACTTCGTAATACTGTCGATGCCGTTTGTGCGGGTACCTTCCTACACAAAAGCGCTGATGAGGCATTGAAAATTTTTAAAACATTAAATGAGAATTCGATGCATCAAGCCGTGTTGGTACGTCCTGAGGGGTGTCTTTCACATAAACCCAAGCGAGAGGAGCGATTCAAGTCAAGTCATTCAATCAAAATACAAGAACTATCTACAAAACTTGACCGATTTATGACAATGAATCAAATGTCGAGCTCACCCATTAATGAAATTTGTCAAATATGTTCAGATCCTTCGCATTCTACACTTGTATGCCCATCCGCGTCTCAATTTTCAGAATTCGTGGAGCAACACATACACTCTATTCAACAATTCCCACGAAATAGTTATAATCCTATGACAACAAATTTTCCTAATACTTATCGACCCCAATTTCAACAAAGTCAATACCAACACCCTCCTCCTAATACTAACCCTCCAAGGGATAACGCTTT
The DNA here is from genome assembly GCA_033977485.1 of Hydrangea macrophylla. Taxonomy (NCBI): domain Eukaryota; kingdom Viridiplantae; phylum Streptophyta; class Magnoliopsida; order Cornales; family Hydrangeaceae; genus Hydrangea; species Hydrangea macrophylla. Next base: position 65,667,821 of record CM066990.1, on the reverse strand, counting down.
TGAGATGAAGGCATTGGCGTCCCTTAAGACTATCAAAATGTAAGTGCAAGCACAAGCACAAATAGTGCACTCTTACACATAATCCATTGTGAAGCTTGAGTCCCAAATGGGACAGCTAGCTAATCCGGTGAGTCGTCAAAATGAGAGTAAGTTGCCTAGTTAGACTATTCAAAATCATAAGGGACAATATGAGATTGAGGGTACAAGTGAGCAAGTAAGTGCTGTCTCGACTAGGATGACTACTCAAGAGGAAGAAGTTGAAATTTCGAGGGAGAGGAGGAGAGATGCAAACATTAATTCGAAAATCAAGAGAAGGGTGAGGACAAGTCGAATTAGGAAAGAAAATGAACCGATCCCAACTAATTATGTTCCGAAAATGCCTTTCTCACCAAACATTGAGGAAGTGTCATAGTTTTCAAACAAAGGGTCAAAAATCGAACATATTCATTCTCGAGGTGTTTAAACAAGTAAAAATCAATATTCTATTCCTCGACGCTATAAAGCAAATTCCCACTTACGCTAAATGTCTAAAAGACCTGTCACTCAAAGGCACAAGTTGCGTAGTCATACTCTGAAAAAGGTCTTTCTCATCGAAAAAGTAAGTTCAATCTTCCAACATGCTCCTCTAAAGTATAAGGATAATGATTTCATGTGTTATATGTGACACTATAATTCATCGGGCTCTCCTTGACTTAGGTGCGAGTGTGAATCGCCTACCTTACTCGGTTTATAAACAACTAGGTCTAGGTGAACTTAAACCCACTGCCATTACCATACAATAAGCGAATCATTCTATTGAAATCCCTAGAGGAATCATTGAGGACATCTTGGTAAAAGTGGATAAATGTTATTATCTTGTCGATTTCATGGTCCTTGACACTATACCGTGCTAGATGCTAGGAAATACACTCCTATCAATCTTGGTCGTCCATTCTTAGCCACGGCCAACGCTCGTGTCAACTGTCGAACGGGGGTAATGAAAGTGTCGTTTGGCATCATGAATCTAAAATTAAATGTATTCAATGCTGTCGATCAACCTCCTAATCATGACGATTGCCCTTGTGTGGCAGAGAGTGTGGTTAAACAAGCTAATGGACCCAATAATGTAATAAACATGAATAAAGGGAAGGAGATTATGCATAATGAACAGAAAAATCCTACTAACCTAGATCCGAATGATGAATTTACTCAGAAGGTGAGAAATCCATTTGAACATGATTAGGGAGAGTCGCTGATCGAGTTAACAAATAATGACATTATTTCTGTTTTCCATCGAAGTCTCCCTAATGCCTTTAACGGTACAAAGTCCTAGTTATAGCCTCCATAAGTCTTGAGCTAGAATGGTCTAGCTAAAGACGTAAAAGACAATGCTTCTTGGGAGGCAACCCAAGCTTTTATCGTTTTGTTTTCTCGTTTTTGTACACTTTTTGGGTCATTTTGAGTCAGTTTTGGTCATTCTGGACAGGGTTGGGGGTCGGGGTCAATTTATTTTGAACTTATTTACATTGAATGGAAGAGAAAAGAGAAAAAAGACGTCGCACGCGAGCCCCGCTCGCGCGAGATTTTACCTTCGAGAAAATTTTTCTAAACTTTTTATATATACCCTCAGATTCTAGTCGCGCCACAAGTCGCGCGCGCGAGGGGTATTCGTCTGAGTGGCCTGCTCACACGATCCTTTGCCTTAATTTTTTTTTTATTAACCTTGAAAACAGCCTCAGAATTGCCTCGCAGAAGGACTCCCGCGCGCGAAGGTCGTTCGCACGAGGGGGTTTTTTTTTTTTTTTCTTTTTTTTTTTCTGTTCTCTTACCTTCTTTATCCCGAACCTAATCAGTTGTTTTTTTTTTTATCTTTTCTGTTTGCTCTCTTAGGCTCCTTTTAGATTGAGTACTTTTTGTTTGTTACTTTTGTTTATTTCATTTCTTTTTGTTTGTTTTGTTTCGTTTTGACTATATTAAGTTTTGTTTATTTTTCTTTTTGTGTTTGATCTTTTGCATTGCATATTCAGTCTTACATTAGCTAGTGTTATTTGCATAGTTTTTGTTTTTCTTGTTTTTATATGTGTTGACAGGTGAATTAGTGGCTCCATTTGGAGCAATTGAACTTTATCGCCATATTCATATATGTTGACCTAGTTTGTGATTACTGAGATCGAGGTAATGTCGTTCCTTCCTTACGTACTCTCCTTTCTTTTGTTTCATTGTTTCATTGGGGACAATGAAACATTTAGGTTTAAGGGTATGCACTCACATGCACATTATTATGCACCAATTTTTCAAAAAAAAATTGATACTTGTGCTTAAATAAACAATGATACGCCCAAAATTATGGGCAGTTTCCTACTCAAGCTAGAAGACTAATGGAAAGTGCATCTATTTCCTAATCCAATTGGGAAACCCCCACAATTAATGTCAATCAATCCTAATACGATTAGGAAACTTACTTGATTGGTGTCAATCACACCCCAATAGGATTATATTTCCTTATCCATGTATGAGTAGGTCTCTTACATCTATAAAAGAGACCTCTCACCCCCCATTGAGGGGGCGACCAACTTCTCTAGTCTACACAGCACCTCTATAATTCACCATTGTACGCATACACCCGGCCGGTATTATTGGTAGTGCCGCCCCTCTTTGTTGGCTCACCAGGCCCGCCGGTGATCTGCTAGTGAACGTGCTCAGACACACCCGTGGACGTAGGTACCTTCATTAACAGGGCCGAACCACATACAAAAAATAGTCTCTCACTCTCTTTCTCCTTAAACTGCTTTACTTTACTCTTACCAATTTTTGGCATCATCAGCTTGGCACCGTCTGTGGGAAACAACAAGTCTTCTCATCAACAAATCTCTTGACTGATCATCATGCCACCGAAGAAGGGTAAGAAGGCTGATCAGCAGTCCGACCGGGATGTTCCTTCGGCCCCGGTATCGGCTGCGGTAGCCATAACATCTGAGCAGATCACCGCGACCCTCACACAACTCTTGGAGGGCCAGCGTCAAATCCAGCGACAAATCGAAGCCCTGCTAGCCCAGCAAAGCCGTCCTCCAGGGGCCGGGAACGTTGCGTACGGTCGGGAACCAATCTGGACCAGACAACGTGCCCGAGCCGACCCGTCCCGTGTTGAGGATGCCAGAGACATCAACAGTGGGCGTGCTGCCCGAGAGGAAAGACGGGAGCATATGGCCCAGGAATCAGTCCAGGGTCACTCGGTCAAGAGCCGAGTTATCCCTAGGCGAACGGTTACCTGGAGTCATAGCCGAGCCCGATCCCAGAGGACAGCAACCCGCCATGAAGAAACATCTTCCACCAACCCGACTAGTTCTTCAGATTCCGGTCGGGAAGAAGTGGAAGCCCGAATCAAAGACTTACAGAAGCAGATCGATGAAGTGGCCAAAAAGCTTGGTCAAAACCGTGTTCCGAATCAAGCCAATACCGAGACAGAGTTACCATTCTCCAGCCAGATCGTGAGGTTTTCCATCCCGCGCAAATTCAAGCAGCCTCGGCTAGATTCATACAACGGCTCGGGAAGCCCGATCGACCACGTCCGAACTTATAAGGCTCAGATGGCCCTAGCCACCAACTCCGATGAGCTACACTGCCTAGCCTTCCCCAGCACTTTGAAAGGCCCGGCCATGCAGTGGTTTTACTCCTTGGAGCCCCGATCGGTTTGCAGTTTCAAACAACTCAGCAAGCAGTTCATCAACCAGTTCGCCGGTATACACGAGCGGCCAAAGCCAGACATGCAGCTACTGGCAGTCAGACAACGGAGTAATGAGTCCCTCAAGGAGTTCACCGACCAGTTCAACCAACAGAAGCTTCAAATTCGCGATCTGAACGAAACAATCGCCATTATAGCCTTCTGCTCAGGAGTTCAACACACCAAGTGTGCCGCATCGTTCCACAGAAATCGACCGGTAACCTTGGTCGACCTCGCAGAGAGGGTTGAAAAATACATCGACACTGAAGAATTTCTAAAGATCAAAGACTCCGGGCAAGAAAGCAACGAGTCGTCAAGAAATAAGCGAAAGCGAGATCAGCCCGGGGGTTCTGACAGTTCCTTCAGCTCACAACAGGCAGGGTCCGGCAGCCCCGACCCGACCTCCAGTTCGCAGCGGTTTGAGCCCGGCAGCCCCGACCCGACCTGACCTCCAGTTCGCAGCGGTCTGAGTCTGGCAGCCCCGGCCCGATCTCCAGTTCACATCGGTCAGGATCAAACAGTTCCGACTTTGCCTCCAGCACAGAGAAGTCAAAAGCACAATGATCCTGATCCGACCTCCTGTCTCCATCGGTCTAGAAGAGCCCGACTACAGTGGTACTTGCTTGATCACCACATGAGGCTCCACCGATTGTCAGAGAACTCATACAAAGACCTCGGGCCTAACGTCGAGGCATACAAAGACCTCGGGCCTAACCCCGAGGCATCCAAAGACCTCGGGCCTAACCCCGAGGCACGAAGAAGACCTCGAGCTCCGAACTCAGGCACTAAAAAGACCTCGAGCTCTGAACTCAGGCATTAAAAAAACCTCGAGCTCCGAACCCAGGCACCAAAGACCTCGGGGTCACGCCCGAGGCACCGGCTTCGCTTAGGTCCAACCGACGATGGGGGCAAACCCCCTAGGTGGCCAACGATGGCAAGCTTCAAAAGACCCTTCAACCACCATGTTCCAGGTCGGTTACCTATAGATCATAGCCTCTGTAACACCCTCGTCTTAGCGAAAGCTTGGGGGGCAAGACGGCGTAGTGAACTAAACAGGTAATCACACCGGGTATTTACAGGCCTCGCGGATAGCCAAGTCAAAATCTTGGACAACCCGAGCACCTACAGTACTCAGAGACATTAACTCCACTTAGGTCCAGACCGACGATAGAGGTGACTAAAATCTCTTAGGTTGGCCGACGATAGAGGAATAAAAGGACCCTAAAGCAACGTGATTTAGGTCGGCTCCACCAACATGGTCAAGCTCTTCTCCCAACAGTCTTGACGAAGGCTGGCCGGGCGGAAGACAACCCTCCTGGGGAGTTAACAGTAAAAAGGACCCTAGAGCAATACGCTTTAGGTCGGCTTGTCCAACATGGTAAAATCCTTCTACCCACAGCCTTGACGAAGGTTTACGGGCAGAAGATAACCATCCTGGGAGCTAACTCAAGCAAAAAGACTCCGAAGTAGGCCGAGTCTCAACTCTCGGTCACTTCCCGAGCATTCAAAGACTCCGAATTAGGCCGGGTCTCAACTCCCGGTCAGTTCCCGAGCACCTAAAAGTCCCGAGCTAGGTAGGGTATCAACTCTCAGCCAGTTCCCGCGGGCTCACCAGGCTCAGAAGCCCCGAGGCAGCTTCCTCAAGCACTCAGACAGTGGCAAGTGGCATCAACTAATTTTCAAACTTGCCCCGATATAGCATCTGGCCAATCTTGGAAATGGGGGGCAGCTGATACGCCCAAAATTATGGGCAGTTTCCTACTCAAGCTTGAAGACTAATGGAAAGTGCATCTATTTCCTAATCCAATTGGGAAACCCCCACAATTAATGTCAATCAATCCTAATACGATTAGGAAACTTACTTTATTGGTGTCAATCACACCCCAATAGGATTATATTTCTTTATCCATGTATGAGTAGGTCTCTTACATCTATAAAAGAGACCTCTCACCCCCATTGAGAGGGCGACCAACTTCTCTAGTCTACACAGCACCTCTATAATTCACCATTGTACGTATACACTCGGCCGGTATTGCTGGTAGTGCCGCCCCTCTTTGTTGGCTCATCAGGCCCGCCGGTGATCTGCTAGTGAACGTGCTCAGACACACCCGTGGACGTAGGTCCCTGTAGACACCCCATTTTGTCGGCTATCAGATTTAGGAGACCCATAGCTTGGTGGTTCACAATGATCGTAAAAGACTCAAAAGGACTCTCGGAAGTCAGCTCTATCTCTCAGAATGACCAAAATGCCCCTGAAAGCCCGAAAACTCCCAGATTTGGTCCCAAAGTTCTGAAAACATACTACGTCGTAAGAAAAGTGATAAAATAAGTTTTTAAATAAAACCGGAAGAAATCGTCAGCTCCCAGAGACCCCCGGAAGTCCCGGAAGTTCCCGGGAATCCCAAGTTTGACCAGTTTGACCAAGATTTGACTTCGGAATCGGGGCACCGAAACAATTTTCAAATATTTTTCATGGATACTAGAGGTCAATAGCTTTCCAACGGTATATCGCACATAATTCCTGGATTTAAAACGAATTTATTTTGAATTTCCGAAGGTGGAAAAGGCGATCAAATCAGCTTTTATCGCGAATACCGCAAAACTTTTCAAAGTGACCTATCCCCGAACTTTTTTTTTATGTAAAGTAGACTCCATTACCTTTCCAACGGTATATCACAACCTCAATTTGGAGTTCGTATGCATTTTCTGTGAATTTCGGACGAAATAGGGCCTTTTCGCGAATACCGGAACCTCTGGGGGCCTAAACGTAATTTTCTGGGCTTCTGAGGAGCAGTGCCGCCGCGGCACTGGCCCACTGCCGCCGCGGCACTCAAACCTCGCAGAGTCCATTTTTGTAATTTTTTTGGGGGTCCAATTTGATTAATTGAAAGCCAAAACGACATAGTTTTATGTTCACAGTTGTTTGGGACCAATGGGAGTACTTCTAAAACCCCAAAACCACCCCAAATTGGCCTATTTAAACCCCCCATTGCTCTTCATTTTGGGGGGGCCAAGTGCAAAGCTTAAAAAGTTGTAGAGAAGAAGAGAGATAGAGATAGGTTTAGAAGAGAGAAAGGGAGCTTCTCCCATTGATTTTCCATAAGAAAGTGAGTTTAATTCTTGTTTTCTTCCATCATCCTTCTATATACTTCACATTCAAAGTCCACTCCAACCCTCATTCTTGAGCATTCATGAGATAGGAAGCTACTTCCATGTCCAAATGTCAAAATCTATGAGTGAAACACCAAGCTACAAGTCCAAAATCACATTGATTATCATCTATTGATTGCTATTTACTTGCTTTGATTATATATATGTTCATCTCTCCTTATCTCATTTCTTTTTCTTTTCTTTATTTACTTACTAGTTCATCATCATCTAAGTGATGACATGAAGTTTGGGGTGAGTGAATCCTTATGGATAGTAGCTCTTGACCTCAAAAACATGTTTGATAGATGATGATCATAACCTCAACACTTCCAAGGTATTCTTGGAATGTATTGAAGTTATGCCCAAAAATAAAATAAATCTCTCCAACAATCTTGGAGGTTCTTGATGATGAGTTTAATGTTGACATTTTAAGTGGCTATAATCCTTATTGAGTATTGAAAATATGCTTTCAAAACATCTATTTCAAAACCCCTCTCAATCCCTCTCATTTGGTTTCAAGAAACAAAACTTTGTTTTCTCCAAAATCTTCAAAATAATGAGTCAAAACAGTGAGTGAGTTGAGTTCAAAGATTTCTCTAGAACTCAATACTCAACATATGGATGCAAGGCCACTTGGAAAGTCTTCCTAACTCATTGGAGAACACCCATGATTTTTGGTTTGACTTGGAAGTACTTGGAAATGGTCCATTTGGGGCCCCAACATTCCTTCCAAACATTCTGTTTTTGCTGTCACAGCAGCTAGGTCAACTTACGACCTCTTTTCCAGAAAACCTTTCCAAACGGGGTGGTCCTAACTTATTTTTACCTTAAAATTCAATGTCTTAGGGAACTTTCTGTATAAATTGGGCCTCTAGATCATTCTTTTTCATTTTCTAAGATTTTCTAACATTTCAGTCGACAGTACAAACTCTGTTTCTGAGTGACCCCTATTGTTTATATAATTTCTCTCAATATGTGATAGCTATTCAAGATTGGCCTTTTGGGTTGTGTTATAGACACAATAAGGAACATCTCCATAAAAAATCATGCATTGAAAACATTCCTAACCCCTCTTTTCAAATTCCAAAAGATCATGCTACTGTTCTGTCCACTATTCACAGCAAGTATACTTTAACTTTCATTCTTTGATTTAAGGCTTATATGCATTCCAAATTAGTTCATATCCTAGGAAGTGGTTCATACTACATTTGTATATATCCCATGTTGATTTCATTCATTCATTCTTGCCCATTTTAGACTTCTAAGCCATTCTAGAAATCCATGTACACAAAACACACTACAACCTTTGCACATTTTTAGATACATACATTGCATTCATGCAAGATTTGGGGTTTTTGTAACTCTTAATCCAAGAAGATTATAAGGAATGAACTTGATCACATATTCATGCTTCCCCTTTGATCTAATCATCCTTTCTCATCCGTCCCGGGGATTGAGAGATCTTCTTTTCTCAAAGATTAACATGCATCATTCTAGCCTTGCTAAGCATATTTTGATTTCTTTGCTTATTTGTTTCAATAACAATTCATGTCCCCCTTTAGATTAGGAAGTCTTGATTATTTGATACATGATTAGACGATCTTTCCTAGGTTTATTTGTGTGATCTTTCACTTTACATTGCATGATATTTGGCCTAGATCTTATGAATGATATCTTATATTTTGATCTTCCAATTTCAAATCTCCTTATGTGATGTAATATACTATCATAGTATTATTTGTCGAACCATACATAGTATAAGATGATTATTTGGATGCTAATTGAGGCCCGACGAAAGACGGGGCGAGTTGAGGGTGTTTTAGTCGCGACAAAGGCTCCTTCCTCTCTCGTACCAAAACCCCGAACCAAGTTCTTTGGTTATGAAGGGCCGGTGCCCTTATCCGCTTGGGTGAGTCAAAATTAGGTTTCTTGGTTCCTTAAAGACCAAGTGGCGACTCTGTATCTGTTTTCAACAGACCTATTTTCTTTTCTTTGATCCAAGTCAAAATCAATTTCAAAGCAATCTCGAACAAGAGAAGTGGTCCACTTCCGGTATCCACAATCTGGCGACTCTGCTGGGAAATTTTATTTTCAAAACAAAATAATACAGAGGTTTGACTCATAAGAAGCATCCTTAAAATCATCTTTTTACTGTGTCTGGTTCACTGCATTGCATTCTTGCATTTCCCCCCTCCGACTGTGTCTGAAACGCGGCGCTGACATTGTTCAGGTCTTGCTGTGTGAGGGCACAAGTCACCGTTGATATTGTACCTTCCAAGGTATATCAAAAAGAGTAAAAAACCTCCGTACTGTCTCTCCGACGGTATATTGGAACTCTCGTCAACGGACCCTCTTTGACTAAACCCAGCCTTTGCATATAGATTCCTGTAGAACCTTTCATAGGACTGTTCATTTATCTTTTCAGATAGGACAATGTGATATAACTGTTGTATGCCCTGATGGGATTACCTGAGCAGTGTAGACGCTTATGTGGCATAGAACAGAACCTCTTTCTTATGATTCCCAAGGCAATCACTCACATGTGATTACATTGAGTTGACCTGCCTAGGCACCATGACAAGGATGTCTGCTCCATGCTCACAAAGATATACACCGCAAACCTTGTTTATCGGTCCTAAGACATAGGAGTATGAAAACCTGCTAGACAGTATGATCACTATCACCACATATTAACCAGTTTCTCCCAGAAACTCTGTCCAGATATCCCAGATATAACCGTACTTACCGGTTTCTCCCAGAAACTCTGTCCAAATATCCCAGATATAACCGTACTTACCGGTTTCTCCCAGAAACTCTGTCCAAATATCCCAGATATAACCGTACTTACCGGTTTCTCCCAGAAACTCTGTCCAGATATCCCAGATATAACCGTACTTACCGGTTTCTCCCAGAAACTCTGTCCACATATCCCAGATATAACCGTACTTACCGGTTTCTCCCAGAAACTCTGTTAAGATATCCCAGATATAACCGTACTTACCGGTTTCTCCCAGAAACTCTGTCTAAATATCCCAGATATAACCGTACTTACCAGTTTCTCCCAGAAACTCTGTCCCAGTCAATCAGAAATATCTGAAAACCCCTGTTATCCCTTGGTGATCATACTAGAAAGTAAGGTTAGCACACTCTGTATGGCTAGGACCTTATTTGTTTAACTTCTATCTGTTAGAAGTAGGGGCATCATATAGATTAGGGCTTGCATCCGCATGCTTGTCTCGTGTGCATGCACCACTCTCATCAGTCTGCGCACACTATCTCAGTCAGTCTGTACACAAGTCAGTACATCTTCCTTAACATCACTATCATTGTCTATCTAAAGTCACCACTGTCAAGATCTAATCTAGTCCTCTCAAAATCTGTCAGGTCAGTATAGATCCCCAAGGTCAGCAGTCAGGGTCCTCTTCGTGGGTCAGGAGTTCGGATAATCAATTGATCAGAATCAGTCCGACATCTTACTTCAGCATGAATCAAGAAGAATTGGAAAATAAAGTCACTATATTGGGAACAACCATAAGCCAGCAATCTGATCGCCTGGCCCAAGTTTTGAGTTTTATGGAAGAATTGAAGCAGCAGCGGCCGCAACCTCCGCCCGGGTTTCCACCACCGGGGTTTGAACCACCCCCACCTGAGAATAATGGGGAGGAAGACTGGTTTCAAGGAGTCCCGCCGCTTACATATGAGAAGAAGCTCCAGGAGAAAATGGACAAAGTTGACAAGCTTGAAAGTGTGTTGAGGAAGAGCAAAGGGGTTGATGATTACATGTTAGACCTGGAAGGCCTCTTTGAGCCCATCAAGCTAAGGCTGCCCGAGAACTTCAAAATGCCTGAAATTGACCGTTTTGATGGAACAGGGAATCCAAAAAGTCACATCAAGCTGTGCATGAGCATCTTCCAATCGATGGGCTGCACTCATGAGCACATTGCGATGTTGTTCCCGCAAACCCTTAAGAATGCCGCACTATCCTGGTTCCTAACCCTCGAAGCCTCCAAGACCCGAGTTTGGGAAGACATTGCTAGAACTTTTATTGATCACTACTCTTACAACCAAGAGTTTGATATCACCATCCGGGATCTAGAGACTACCAGGCAGAACTTTAATGAGTCCTTCACTGCGTTCTTGAGCAGATGGAGGAATAAAGTGGCTCAACTGATCCACAGACCTGTTGAGAAAGAGCAAGTACGTATGCTGGTCAAGAACATGCAACCAGTATATCATGACAAGCTATTCTACCAATCCATCTCCACATTCGAAGAGCTATTTGAAATAGGCACCAGAATAGAGGATGCCATCAGAGAAGGAAAGTTCAAAAAGGATGAACCCCAACACCAGTCCAAGAGACCTAACTACTCCCTGGACTCCCCGGATATCAATGCACTTAGCAACCAATCAATGGCCTGCGCCCTTCGTCCATACCAGTCCATTCCGCCAAATCGCCCAAAAGGCCCTCGCGAATTCTCCAAACTTGATGTTCCTCTTTCCACAGCCTTGGACCACTTACTCAGAAAGGGCCACCTACAGCTCCTCCCTCACAAACCGCTACCGGATCCCATACCCTCCCACTACAACATGAGCCTACGATGTGCTTACCATCAAAATCTAGGCCATGCCACCGATCAATGCATCCGCCTCCGCCATGACATTCAGAACCTCATAGAGGATGTATCCCATCCTAATCCAATCCATTATCTTGGCTTGGACCAACCGATCGAATGATCCCTTCCGTCGATGCTAATGAATGTTGAAGCTACGCAGTAAAGTGATGGTGTTTGGAACTTCTGCTAAAAAATTTAATAAATGGGTCGCAAAGACACTCCATTTGAGACCGGGTCGAATCAATTTGAGTCTGTTCTATGTTCCGAGTCCATTTCAATTCTAGTCTTGTGATCGAGTCTGTCTGTCATCGAGTTGTTAATAAGTCTGTAAACCTTCTCTATTGATGGAATGAAATCTCATTTTGCTTGATCTGATGTGCCTAGTCATAAATGCATGAATCACTAAACTGAAGTGTCACTTTTCAAATTACCATGGATATTACTCTGCTAATAATTTTTCTACAACAAAACAAAAAAGAATCCTAAAAGGTTAAAGTCGATTTCACGCTGACACTGATGAAGAGCTAAGAATTGATAGTCTTACTTTAAGAATTTAAAGATGCTCTTACCTCAATCTTGAAAAGACATACTTGAAACTGACTTAGGGCTTGCCCAACACCCTTTCCACCATTTCTACCATTTCAAAGCCTTGGGCCCAACCCAATTGATAGCCATGCGAACCTGTGCAGACTTGGTCCTTGATGGTAGCCAAACATTTCAATGAGTTTCATCTCCACTTTCAAAAAAAAAAAAAAAAAAGGGCTCGCTAGGTTGAAAACCCGAAAGGGCACCCAGGCAAAAGTTAGAGCTGAAAAAGGTATTGATTTCCAAAATCTGACCCTAGCCAGTCAAAATGTTGGAGAAAATTTTGATGAAACAAATAAGAGAATCATACGCTTCAAGATACATCTTAAGAACGTGCCAAGATCACATTTCAAAAGGCACGGAATGACCACAAATAAATTCCGAGAGCTGACATGCACATTCTGGAATTCTGAGATTGCGATTGAAGGATCTTGCAAGAATCAACTACATGAAAAGCAAGAATTGACTGGCTAGGCAAAAGTGAAAAGGATTAATCCTCAAAACAAAAGAAAAAGAAAAAGAAAAAGAAAAGAAAAGAAATGGAGATTGAAACTGAATCTTTTTTATTCAAAGCTACCACAAGTGGCTCAAGTTTGAATTTCTTTGACGATTGGTTTGAAAAACCCTCATACCTCAAACCCCTTATTTCAAGCCTTGCCTTGAACTACGCTCGACCTGATTCCCGCTCGGGGATACGTAGGCAACCACAACGGTTCGGTCAACCCACCAACCTAAAAATCAACCCGCTTCTTTCCGACCATGGCCCGAACTACGTTGGACCTGATCCCCACTTGGGGGTACGTAGGCAGACTTTCGAAAAAGAAAAAAAGAAGGATGGCTCGCTAGGTCGAAAATCCGAAAGGACGCCTAGGCAAAAATTAGAGTTAAATCCAAGGTGAGCAATAACAAAAGAGAGAAAAGAGCTTGCTAGGTCACCTCACTGGTGCCTAGGCAAAAGGTATGAGCATTTGAGAGATTAAAGTCACGGTCCATGCCTCAAACTAGAAAATCACCTTCCACACTAGGGGCAAACTTCGGCTACCCGCCTCGTTTGCCTGACTTTTACTATCTACCCTTCACACAAGGGGCAAACTTCGGTCACCTACCTCGTTTGCCCAAAACCTCCAGTGAACCTTCCTCCAAACTAGGGGCAAACTTCGGTCATTTTCCTCGTTTGCCTACCGATCCCACTTCATGCCCTTCAAACTAGGGGCAAACTTCGTTTGCCACCTGATCCCTATACACCAATGGTAAGCCTTCAAGAACATTGTCTTGAACAGATGGAAATGGAGCGTCTTTCATTCCATAAGCTAAGGCACTAATTCAAAGCACATCTTGAGAGAAGCAAAGAAATTGATTAGATCAGTAGGGAGGAATTTTCAAAAATAAGATTCACCATCAAAGTGATGCCACGTTAAGGAGAGAAGTAAACACAAAAGAGAAATGGTACATCATTTATGACAAAAGCACATTAAGTTTTGGCAAGTCGACCTTGTTTCATTTTGGTGTCAAATGTGTCGTCCTCGTGCGTCAATGTCTGTCAAGTTTTTGAGTCTGTTGTAGTCTCAAATGTGTAAATCAAAAGTGACTAATAAAATTTTCAAATCAAGTTATAAAGAGCATGCCAATACAAGCAGGAGTACCAAACACCATTACTGCACTGGTCAAGGCGTCAGCGTAAGAAGCGTCAAAACTTGGGGAAGATTTCATCCCTTTCCAAACTGCCAAAAGTTAACCATTATCTTCTAGCAACATAAGTCCATGAGTGGCTGTTGATCTTTCATATTTCTTCATACAACATAAGTCCATGAGTGGCTGTTGATGATCTTCATTTCTCCAAGCAACATAAGTCCATGAGTGGCTGTTGATCTTATTTCTTCATGCAACATAAGTCCATGAGTGGCTGTTGATGATCTTCATTTCTCCAAGCAACATAAGTCCATGAGTGGCTGTTGATCTTTCATCTTTCATGCAACATAAGTCCATGAGTGGCTGTTGATGATCTTCTTTCATCCGAGCAACATAAGTCCATGAGTGGCTGTTGATCTTTCATCTTTCATGCAACATAAGTCCATGAGCGGCTGTTGATGATCTTCCTTTCTCCTAGCAACATAAGTCCATGAGTGGCTGTTGATCTTTCGTCTTTCTTCATGCAACATAAGTCCATGAGTGGCTGTTGATCTTTTGTCTTTCTTCATGCAACATAAGTCCATAACTGGCTGTTGATGATCTTCCTTTCTCCTAGCAACATAAAGTGGCTGTTGACTGTCTTCCTTCGCTCATGCAACATAAGTCCATGAGTGGCTGTTGATGATCTTCTTTCATTTATCCAACATAAGTCCATGAGTGGTAGTTGATCACCCTCCTCCTTCAAAATCAAAACCTTAACTGCCGCAGACCATCTCCGTATCCCTCATCACAAATAGAATGATACCTTGACTCCCATTCAACGGGCGTATTTCCTTCTTCCTAGTAGAGTGCATTATCCATTCCAGTGGCCCATCTCAGCCAAGACCACAAAAGAAACCACATTCATCCCTAGCAGAGTCACTTCACCCCCTCAAGTAGATGCAATCCCCAGCAAGCATATCAATTCAACAGTTCTTCTAATCAAGGTTAGTCCAACCATTGATTCAATCCACGACAGTCACAGTAGTTCACTGTCGACTCGTCATATCGATTCGTACATCGTCAGTTCAATCTAGGATAGTCACAGTAGTTCACTGTCGACTCGCCTTCTCGATTAGTACATCGTCAGTTCAATCTAGGATAGTCACAGTAGTTCACTGTCGACTCGTCATATCGATTCGTACATCGTCAGTGCAATCCATGACAGTCATAATATCGACTCGTCATCACGATTTGTTCATTCACCCGCCCTCTAGATTGAGGCAAATCCTTCTTCATCAGCCCTCTAGATTGAGGCAAACCCTTCACCATCCGCCCTCTAGATTGAGGCAAACCCTTCATCGCCAGCCCTCTAAATTGAGGCAAATCCTTCATCACCAGCCCTCTAGATTGAGGCAAATCCTTCATCATCAGCCCTCTAGATTGAGGCAAATCCTTCATCACCAGCCCTCTAGATTGAGGCAAATCCTTCTTCATCAGCCCTCTAGATTGAGGCAAACCCTTCACCATCCGCCCTCTAGATTGAGGCAAATCCTTCATCACCAGCCCTCAAGATTGAGGCAAATCTTTCATCACCAGCCCTCTAGATTGAGGCAAACCCTTCGTCATCAGCCCTCTAGATTGAGGCAAATTCTTCATCATCAGCCCTCTAGATTGAGGCAAATTCTTCATCACCAGCCCTTTAGATTGAGGCAAACCCTTCATCATCCGCCCTCTAGATTGAGGCAAATCCTCCATCACCAGCCCTCTAGATTGAGGCAAATCCTTCATCACCAGCCCTCAAGATTGAGGCAAATCTTTCATTATAAACCCTTTAGGTTCGGGTAGAACTTCCACATCTATCAATCATTTTAGAGAGATTCTCAGAGAGTCCCCTACCATCTTCAGCAGAAGATAACAGAAGTCCGAACCAATTCTTCGAACTTTGTAATCATATGGATCGGCCAGCGATTAAAAAAATCACTCGCAGTCAAATCACCCCGATTCCCAGGGCAAGCACTGTCTATTCGCAATTCAAGGACCCGTGTCCAAACAAATATCATGAACTTCCTCACCAACTCAATTATCGTGAGCTTCCTCACTCCTTCGTCTAAAATTATAAGCTTCCTCACTTGTCGTGAGCTTCCTAACTCCTCTGTCCAAAATCATGAGCTTCCTCACCGCTCAATTCTTGTGAGCTTCCTCACTCATCGTGAGCTTTCTCACATCGTGAGCTCCTTACTTATTGTGAGCTTCATCACTCATTTGTCCAAAATCATGAGTCCCCCTCACCTACCTATTGATTATTGTGAGCTTCCTTGCCTGTCACTTATCGTGAGCTTTCTCACTTATCGTGAGCTTCCTCACTCCTTTATCCAAGATCACGAGCTTCTTCACTTATTATGAGCTTTCTCACTTGTCGCTCTTGAGCTTTCTCACTCTGGTTTCCTCAAACTGTCAGGACTCCGCGTCTGATCCGTTTTGCTTACAAAGCACACTTCCTAAAGTCCAGAAGTTTGCCCCTAGACCCAGAGTCTTCTAAACCTTGATGTCCTTATCCGAGTCATCACAGTCACAAACACTAGCATAACACCAGCCCACTCGGGGTGGCACACCCCACAGCACTTGCTCATACTAGGGTCATAACACTAGACATGATAGGACTCATGACACAATTCATATCACATCCATGCATTGCATATCACTCTTATTGCATAGCATCCGCCTGATTGTTGTGTATGTGCATGTGTGATTTATTCCTTTGAGCTCCGAACTACGTCCTGGTCTGATTCCTCTCGGGATACGTAGGCAGCTCACGCAGAGCACGACCAGCACTAGCCTCAGCATCATTGCATCTTTTGCAACGCTTTTATCCTAAATCTATAGCCTCCAAAAGTCCTGTCTCTTCAAAACTTTGGCACTCGCTTGCGACATGCGTTGCCTCGCAAGTTCATGCCAAAAAGGGGCAAACTGTAGACACCCCATTTTGTCGGCTATCAGATTTAGGAGACCCATAGCTTGGTGGTTCACAATGATCGTAAAAGACTCAAAAGGACTCTCGGAAGTCAGCTCTATCTCTCAGAATGACCAAAATGCCCCTGAAAGCCCGAAAACTCCCAGATTTGGTCCCAAAGTTCTGAAAACATACTACGTCGTAAGAAAAGTGATAAAATAAGTTTTTAAATAAAACCGGAAGAAATCGTCAGCTCCCAGAGACCCCCGGAAGTCCCGGAAGTTCTCGGGAATCCCAAGTTTGACCAAGATTTGACTTCGGAATCGGGGCACCGAAACAATTTTCAAATATTTTTCATGGATACTAGAGGTCAATAGCTTTCCAACGGTATATCGCACATAATTCCTGGATTTAAAACGAATTTATTTTGAATTTTCGAAGGTGGAAAAGGCGATCAAATCAGCTTTTATCGCGAATACCGCAAAACTTTTCAAAGTGACCTATCCCCGAACTTTTTTTTATGTAAAGTAGACTCCATTACCTTTCCAACGGTATATCACAACCTCAATTTGGAGTTCGTATGCATTTTCTGTGAATTTCGGACGAAATAGGGCCTTTTCGCGAATACCGGAACCTCTGGGGGCCTAAACGTAATTTTCTGGGCTTCTGAGGAGCAGTGCCGCCGCGGCACTGGCCCAGTGCCGCCGCGGCACTCAAACCTCGCAGAGTCCATTTTTGTAATTTTTTTGGGGGTCCAATTTGATTAATTGAAAGCCAAAACGACATAGTTTTATGTTCACAGTTGTTTGGGACCAATGAGAGTACTTCTAAAACCCCAAAACCACCCCAAATTGGCCTATTTAAACCCCCCATTGCTCTTCATTTTGGGGGGGCCAAGTGCAAAGCTTAAAAAGTTGTAGAGAAGAAGAGAGATAGAGATAGGTTTAGAAGAGAGAAAGGGAGCTTCTCCCATTGATTTTCCATAAGAAAGTGAGTTTTATTCTTGTTTTCTTCCATCATCCTTCTATATACTTCACATTCAAAGTCCACTCCAACCCTCATTCTTGAGCATTCATGAGATAGGAAGCTACTTCCATGTCCAAATGTCAAAATCTATGAGTGAAACACCAAGCTACAAGTCCAAAATCACATTGATTATCATCTATTGATTGCTATTTACTTGCTTTGATTATATATATGTTCATCTCTCCTTATCTCATTTCTTTTTCTTTTCTTTATTTACTTACTAGTTCATCATCATCTAAGTGATGACATGAAGTTTGGGGTGAGTGAATCCTTATGGATAGTAGCTCTTGACCTCAAAAACATGTTTGATAGATGATGATCATAACCTCAATACTTCCAAGGTATTCTTGGAATGTATTGAAGTTATGCCCAAAAATAAAATAAATCTCTCCAACAATCTTGGAGGTTCTTGATGATGAGTTTAATGTTGACATTTTAAGTGGCTATAATCCTTATTGAGTATTGAAAATATGCTTTCAAAACATCTATTTCAAAACCCCTCTCAATCCCTCTCATTTGGTTTCAAGAAACAAAACTTTGTTTTCTCCAAAATCTTCAAAACAATGAGTCAAAACAGTGAGTGAGTTGAGTTCAAAGATTTCTCTAGAACTCAATACTCAACATATGGATGCAAGGCCACTTGGAAAGTCTTCCTAACTCATTGGAGAACACCCATGATTTTTGGTTTGACTTGGAAGTACTTGGAAATGGTCCATTTGGGGCCCCAACATTCCTTCCAAACATTCTGTTTTTGCTGTCACAGCAGCTAGGTCAACTTACGACCTCTTTTCCAGAAAACCTTTCCAAAAGGGGTGGTCCTAACTTATTTTTACCTTAAAATTCAATGTCTTAGGGAACTTTCTGTATAAATTGGGCCTCTAGATCATTCTTTTTCATTTTCTAAGATTTTCTAACATTTCAGTCGACAGTACAAACTCTGTTTCTGAGTGACCCCTATTGTTTATATAATTTCTCTCAATATGTGATAGCTATTCAAGATTGGCCTTTTGGGTTGTGTTCTAGACACAATAAGGAACATCTCCATAAAAAATCATGCATTGAAAACATTCCTAACCCCTCTTTTCAAATTCCAAAAGATCATGCTACTGTTCTGTCCACTATTCACAGCAAGTATACTTTAACTTTCATTCTTTGATTTAAGGCTTATATGCATTCCAAATTAGTTCATATCTTAGGAAGTGGTTCATACTACATTTGTATATATCCCATGTTGATTTCATTCATTCATTCTTGCCCATTTTAGACTTCTAAGCCATTCTAGAAATCCATGTACACAAAACACACTACAACCTTTGCACATTTTTAGATACATACATTGCATTCATGCAAGATTTGGGGTTTTTGTAACTCTTAATCCAAGAAGATTATAAGGAATGAACTTGATCACATATTCATGCTTCCCCTTTGATCTAATCATCCTTTCTCATCCGTCCCGGGGATTGAGAGATCTTCTTTTCTCAAAGATTAACATGCATCATTCTAGCCTTGCTAAGCATATTTTGATTTCTTTGCTTATTTGTTTCAATAACAATTCATGTCCCCCTTTAGATTAGGAAGTCTTGATTATTTGATACATGATTAGACGATCTTTCCTAGGTTTATTTGTGTGATCTTTCACTTTACATTGCATGATATTTGGCCTAGATCTTATGAATGATATCTTATATTTTGATCTTCCAATTTCAAATCTCCTTATGTGATGTAATATACTATCATAGTATTATTTGTCGAACCATACATAGTATAAGATGATTATTTGGATGCTAATTGAGGCCCGTCGAAAGACGGGGCGAGTTGAGGGTGTTTTAGTCGCGACAAAGGCTCCTTCCTCTCTCGTACCAAAACCCCGAACCAAGTTCTTTGGTTATGAAGGGCCGGTGCCCTTATCCGCTTGGATGAGTCAAAATTAGGTTTCTTGGTTCCTTAAAGACCAAGTGGCGACTCTGTATCTGTTTTCAACAGACCTATTTTCTTTTCTTTGATCCAAGTCAAAATCAATTTCAAAGCAATCTCGAACAAGAGAAGTGGTCCACTTCCGGTATCCACAGTACCTTCATTAACAGGGCCGAACCACATACAAAAAATAGTCTCTCACTCTCTCTCTCCTTAAACTGCTTTACTTTACTCTTACCAATTTTTGGCATCATCAAACAATGTTACTGACGTTTTTGCAATCTCGAGTCGATACTTCTTATTATGTAACTTGGATTGTTATAGAATGGTAAACATGAAAAGATGTGATTAAATATTTGCTAAAGTCATGATGCGACGTTTAGGATATGTATCATTCGAATCGTAGTTTTATATCATAGATTTTCATACGAACCTATTCACTGCACGTAGTCGCTTAAATACATGTTTTATGTGAACTATAATATGATTTGAATTTCTAGATAACACATGGTGGAGACTAAACCCGGTGAGCTTTTGAGCCTATCTTTTCTTTATAGAGGGTTATAAGTACATTTTGTGTTTGTCGAATTTCATTGAAATAGCGCATCTACTCGTTGTTTAGTCTCATTATTCTTGTCTTGGTTGATAGTCAAGTTAAAATACTAGCTACCATGCTAAATAATCTTCCGTCATAAATGTTAAAGAATCGTATCACCCTAGGATGTGATTTTAGGCCCTCTTTATTTTTCATCATTTTTACCATTTGACCTATCCATAAAATGACGAAATTTCCTTAGTTCACCCCTTTGAGCCATTAAAATGCCCTTTTTCTTTAATCACCATTAAACTTTTTATTTGCTCCAACTTTATTTGCTCCAACTTGGAGTTTACCACCGAAAGATTGATCACCTTTTGTGGTGATAAGGCAGTGTATCGATTGAGAAGAAGAAGAAAAAGAAAAAAAAAAGAAGAAAAGAAAAAAAAGAGAGGAAAAGAACATATGAAAAGAAGAGAATGAAAAGATGAAAGTTAGTAGAAGAATGAATGAAATATATTGAATACGCCTTACAATGCCATTATGAAGATTAATTGATGAATCCGTTCTATTCTTTTTTATTGCCTGAGCCATGCTACAACCTTTGAAAAGTCCTATTTGATCCTAGAAAACATGGCTTGGATATGTAAATGATTGGAGGGGGACTAAAACATGGTAATGATTAGTTTTTCTTGACTGTTGGTGTCCTATCCATAAGACTACTTTTCTTTCGTGTCATGCGTCTTTTTCAAGTCATATGTGAGCATTTCTCGTTTTGAAAACATATTTTCTTTGCTCCCATATATTAGAGAGATTACACATGTTCTGAATATTTCACTTGAGAGTGTAATTAACATTGTGAGATTTGTAGTTGAAGTATAGTTGGATGGTTATCCGAGTTATATTCCAAGTTCATGACATGCGCGTGTTCTTGACTACCACATCACACACGTGCAATTTATGAGAAACTCTATTGATCTATACGATGCATGTGCTTGGGATTGTTTTTTATGACATAGGTAGAAGTTTGATTCCGTTTTTTTTCTTGTTCATTATTCTATTCAAATCATTCTTTTATGATAAGAAGTATTGAATGTTAAGTTTTATTTTTTTTTAATAAAACTTTTTAAATATAGAATGAAATAAAGATGATTGTGGGTGTCTTATTTGATGAGAACCCTCACGAGTCACTCGTCCTACTAGGGACACCTAGTTGTTTAAAAGGTTTGTTGCATGTGCTAAATGCAATCGCGATGCCTGAGATAGTGAGTTATGATATCTAATTTTACTTTAGTTTTTTTTTTTTTTAACATGTTTTTCTTTGCTTGAGGACTAGCAAAGTGTAAGTTTGGGGGTGTGATCGGCGACGAATAGTTCCCGTTTATGGTCCTGAAGATACACTTTGTTAGCCCATTTCATTTAGTTATTGGTTGTTTTTTTAATGAGTATTCTATATTTTGTAGGTTTTGGAACTTTAACTTAAAAAAGTACTAAAATCCAATGATTAGTGGCTTTGGAAGACATTCGGGGCTCAAAAGTTGATTCCAGTAAAAGCTGAATGCAGTAGCAGCCTCGAAAAATTGCATTTTTGACTATGAAGACTTTGGATTTGAGAAATTTCTCCTCAAATATAAAATATAGATCTTCTAGTTACGGACGCATGGCCGTAAACGGTGAGTCAAAACGAGGTCCAAGTCAAAAGTTATCGCAATTCTACGATCGGTACGCGAAGTTGAGAAAATTTGAGAAAAGCTATAAAAAGGACATCTCGTGCGAGCGACCCGTTAAAAAAGTCAAAAACACGTATTTCGAGGTCCTAAAGAGCCCTGTGTGATCCAAATTGGCTGAATACGTCCAGATACATAAAATCAGTAGTTTTAGTGCGATTAGGTTTAGAAAAAGCCTCATAATCCTTCCAAAATCTACATAAATCCTATTCTAGAACAATTTTGGGGTTACACAACATTAGATACATCCATATACAAAAAAAAGAACTTCAACCATTGAAGAAGGAGAAGAAGAAGAAGACCAAGGATTTCCATGGCCTCCTCCAACAACCTCTTGCCAATCCTTGATTCCATGGCCACTTAAACCAAGATCCAGGGTTTCAATGAAACCCTAGCCATGTAATAGAGTGTTATTTATGTTTTTCTTTTAGATTTATTATGTATGGATGATGACTACATGTTTAGAGCATTTTTTATAATAAAATCAAACTTTATTGATTAAATCATTGCTTTCAAAGTTTATTCTTGTCTTAAATCTATTTTGAATGTGATGTGCTCAATGATCTATATTTGTTGTGCTTGTATGAATTATTTACATGTAATAGTGCTTATCTGAATTGTGATATCAAGTTATCGAATATTTCATGCCTAGGGAAGATGGAGTGTGCCACAACCCTAGTTTAGTGTGAGACACTTCGTGCCAACCGAAGATGAATTATGTTGATGCTTGAATCATAGTTATCTTCTTGACGGAGGAATTAGGCTTATAGCTACAATTCCCCATTATCATCCAATGTAATAAGCTAATTGAATGCATAAATACCCTTACTATGAAGTTAGTGGTGGATTTGCTATCCTAGTTCAATACACATATTCATCAAAAAACAACTTTTAATCGCTTTCATAGTTTAGATTTATTTTCACTGTTCTTAGTTTAATTAAAATCAAAATGAAAATTCTGTTTTCTTAATTAACTAGTTTTAGATTTTAATATTAAAGTGCTTTAGTATTTCAATCTCTGTAGGTTTGACCTCTACTTCTACACTATAAATCTTTTAAAGTAGAGAATACTTTTTTATCTTGATTTTGACAAGATCACTCACCAATCGATTGGTTTTAGTACCCAATCGATTGGTATTCCTACCAATCAATTGCTCACATTGGCAATCGATTGGGTTAAAAAATATGTCAATTGATTACCAAATGCTGGCAATCGATTGGGTCTTGAATTTCATCCTTGACATCTCCTATTTGCTTTCTGAGCTATCCCTTTTCAACTTTTTGTTCATTCCAATTTTTGAAACCTGCATAAAACACAACTAAACACGACAACATACCCGTGAAATATATCATTGTGTAAATAGATAGATTAAAACACAAGTGCATGTGACACTAGAGATATCAGGCTAAGATTGACCAATTCCATTTTTTTTCGGGCCAATATCTTACAAATATCAGCCCTCATCAAGACCCCCAACTAGCGTATTTCTAGTCTCTAGCGATGAAGCATAATTACAATAAGCTAAGAAGAGCGGCAACCAGCGTTACAATTTTATTAAACTAAAATGACAAGAAAATCTTAACTCACTTTCACAGGAATCGCAGTTGTATTTAGCCTGTGCAACAAGCCTTTGAACCCTTATGTTTACCCTAGTGGACGCCTAGTGGACGAGTTGTGTCTTGTGAGAGTTTTCAGAGAATATACCCACAAAATCAAATGTCAAGCTTGCTAAACTCATCATAGAATCTCAATCTCCCCTATACGCTAAGAATCATGCTCAATAAGGACATAGATTTCTTTATCATACCATGGAAATATGCAACATGTTACAAAGTAACTATTCTAGTCAAAACTACATCCATAGCCTTCATATATCCTTGTGTGTGTGTGTGGAGTCAA
The DNA here is from genome assembly GCA_033977485.1 of Hydrangea macrophylla. Classification (NCBI taxonomy): domain Eukaryota; kingdom Viridiplantae; phylum Streptophyta; class Magnoliopsida; order Cornales; family Hydrangeaceae; genus Hydrangea; species Hydrangea macrophylla. Next base: position 65,644,110 of record CM066990.1, on the reverse strand, counting down.
CTACAATCAAAATCTTTGTTTCAGAGTTATTTAGATTGAACATGTTCAAGATTTCATAGTTTCAACTCAATTCTCACACGATTTACGCTCAAAATAGAATCACTCTAAAACCGGCATAAAAGTTGTGCACTCATAGTATGAAGCTCAAATGAGTAAATGTAAAGCCAATCAAACATGCTTTCATACTAGACACTGAAAAATGCTTATTTTGATGTGTATGAGTCTCATGAACGGAATACCATTTACTACAGGAGTGATCTACCATGGAAAACTTATTCCATACTTGAAATTTATTAAAGTTATTTATAATCCTTTGGACTTGTGAAAGAAAAAGGGCAAGATAGTTGAGATAGTGAGATGTGACTATGAGTTCAAGCATGTAGTTGGGTATTTTCGTATTCTGCTTCATACTTTTCATTCACCCAAACTCCAAAAATTTTTAATTTCTTCGTTTCCACAGATTCTATTCTTTTCATTTCTTTTCTTTTGCTGTTTTCTTTTCAATATGGCTCTTTTTTTTTAACATCACACAAACCAATCACATGCTTGAACTTTACATAAATAGACGATTCAGGTAGAAGCATTGATTGATAAGTAAGTGGAATTTGAACTTGCTCGAGTAATGAGGTGAGCTATCGATGTCCTAAATCATTTTCTAGACACTTTAACTTATCTCGAGTATTTCCTGAATTTTTTACTGGTAGATCCTGAACGTTCTCCTTAAGCAACTAGCTAAGTGAAACAAGAATGAAACTCTCGACGAGATATTAGCGTGTTTCAAGGAATGACACGAGTTTTGTGATTAACCCTCAGAATAAAAGATTGGCTCAAAACTCACTAGGGTTTAAAGTTTTCACTATTAATTCAATCACATGACGGTCATTTTTCACTCTAATCAAAGATTCCTATTGTAGCTGTCAACTCGTGCAAATGTTTTCAGGATATATTCGAGCTATGGATATGCAACCAGATTAGCGACAAAGTAACATGTAATCGAAATCCATAACATGTCAATAAAGAAAATGAATGCGTCATTGCACAATGATATTAACTAGGAGAAATGAGATTTTTGAAAGTCAGAAGCTTAACAACCGTTTTTTTTTTAAATTAAAAAAACCAAAAACAAATCAAACAACAAATATGGAAATTATAATACTTAAAAGGTGTTCATTTTTTATTCAAGAATGAATAGGTATATATCTACCCTCTACCCCCAACTGAAATTAACATTGTCCCCAATGGAAGTATTTCAAGAAAATAAAGGTAGATATCACCTGTTATATGCATTGCTGTTCACAATGGAGAATTCACCTGTTTAAATACAATAACTTCCAAAGAAAGCCAAGATCGAGCATTTCATGGATAACAATAGATAATATGGATAATTAAACACAATCCATGAGCAAAAGTATTATCTGTATAATAATGTCCAAAAATAAAAGTCATATAAAGTCCATATACAGATATAAACCAAAAGTATCCATCTAACCAAATTATCCACCAATCTAAAAATAGAAACAAAAGAGAGAGGTAACAAAACACAATATAACCAAAACGCTCTCTCGTTCCCCAACCTCGATCCTAGGGCTCAATAGATGGAGGGTCACCAGAGGTCGTAAGCGCACTATCGGGAATAGGATCTGCGACTTCACTGCCACCCTTAACAGCTGCCTCAGTCTGGACAATAGCTGCCGGGTCACTCTCAGCCGGCGTGTGAGCAGCAGCTGGATGTAGTGGCGGTGGTGGTTGCGTCTTTGAAATAAAGACCTCTGAAGGCGTGGAAGTAGATGTCGGATCAACAGATGGGATTGTCGGTGGAGGTGCCATGGATGTGGAATCTAGAGATTGCTCCACCCTCAACATCATCAGAATCTGGTCAATCTGACTGCTCAACTGCTCAAGTCATATATGAACAAAGTCACAATTGGAGGCCAGCTGGGTGGCCATCAACTCTTGCTGAGTCGTCAACTTCGGATCATCCCATCTAGTCGCAATCGCACCTCTCTCTCCTCTAATAAAATATCATAAACAGATTGGAGAGTCGTGGGAGCAGCTGTCTCCCGGGCCCTAAACTCAAATCCCTCGGCCTTAGCGGGCATCCCTGAGAGTACAACTATAGGTGCGATAACAGGGTCCTCAGCACCCCTTCCTCGTCTTGACACTCCGCCTCTGGCGTCCCTGGGTCCTCGTCCTCCTCTGATGACTCATCTTATCTCTTTCTCCTTTTCTTCTCACTCCTCTTCCTGCCACGTCCCTCTCCCACCTTTTCTTTTCCCTTACTGAGGGCCTTAAACTGGCCATCTGACCGTCTTGTTGTGGCCTCATAGAATACAGCAATCTTTAAGCTCTGAAGAAAAAGGTCGGCAGGGAGTTGCGGGATGTTTGCCTCTGCACATACGCGATGAATGACCCATGCACCTTTGAGGTGCTGGGTACGCTCTGCGTGTCTGGTGCAGTCAAAGAGGAAATTTAAGTAAAGGCAGGAGAGATAAACAGATTTACCAGTGCCAACCGCAAACAAGAGCTGCGTATACCACCTGGCTAGCTCTTTCTTCTAGGTGGTTAGAAGAATGCATCTAACTATGGCTAGGTGGAGCAAATGATAGGTTGAGGTGAGGTTATGGTCCCAGAAGGTTCCCTCTCTACTCCACTTTTTACTTTTCCTCCTAAAATTTCTGTAGCGACGACATCAAAGTATAGGAACGGGCGATCAATGTGTACTGGAAATAAATAATTAGGAATCTCGGCAATCGCTCCTAGACTATCGCCGGGCTAAAAATAACTTCTTTCCCTTGAATGTAGGATGAGAAAGTATAAGGGGCCCCCGAGACCCTGATCATACTTGCTATAGCCGCCCGGATCCAAGAAGCATTCACCTTCTTAGCGATTATGAGAATAGGCATCCAATCCGGATAGGCGCGGAGCTGAGTAAGGTAGAATGGAGTCTTGGTATCGCTCCAAAGATTTTTAAATTGGCACTCCACCATCACTTCCTAGGTGCGGAAATATTTGGAGAACCAGGTGTTCTCCTTGTCTGTACATAACCCGTGAGCGAGAGGTGGGTCTGGAATGACCAATGAAGTGGACTTGTCGGGGTGGAGACTGTTGTCCTTAGCTTTGGGAGCCATTCCAACTGAAAATGATAAGTACAGAGAGTTTAGATGAGAGAAAGGAACAAACTGCCTCTCTGTTAATGCTAATCGATTGGCAAAAATTGGCAATTGATTGCCATCCAATTCCAATCGATTGGGCAAAAATTGGCAATCGATTGGGCCCTAATGACAATCGATTGGAATTGGATGGGGTGATGGCGAAAAATGGAGGGGTCTCTCACTCTCTTGCAAATCGCCTCCTTTTTCTCACTCTCGTTGATTTTGAAAGTTATGTGAGAGAGAGGGAGATAAATAGACTTTTACGTCTGGCAGAATGACAATTGATTTCCATACGTTGGCAATCGATTGGGATCGAAAAGAAATCAATTGGTGACAAATTCCAATCGATTGGGATTAAAACTTCATGGGAGGTTAAGGAATGAAATGTGTTACCACCCCCAACTGTTCACGAATGCACTTCCACTATATGAAACAAGAATTCATGCATCCAAATAGCAAAAACACCCACCGAACACAAAAGTTTGAAAGAATTGATTTAGAAATCATCAATTTTATTGCTCAATCATGGACTCTAACAATCCAGAATTACAAGATCTTGAATAAAAATCAAGGACAACAAACAAAAAGAAAAACATAATGAAATTCTGTCTTACTTAGTGGTTACAAAAATTAGATAACTCAATTAAGCTTAGGTTCTGGAACAGAAAAGTCTTCCCCTTTAGCATAATCCACAAAGTATTCTACCACTTCTCTGTCTGAGTTTATCTAGAGATCTTCCAGAATCTCACGAACCGTACACAGCAAATCCAAAGTGCTCATATTGGCGATTGCTTTAATAGGGGAATCTAGGCACGAGCTGGACAGCGGAGTGAATACTAGCCTTTCTTGTTCTACCTGTTCCGGAGTTCCGAGATAGTGAACCCCATGGTAAAGAAAATGTGGCAGGAACTATTGTGGATTCATCCTATATCCAAGAAATAGACAGAATTAAGAGATAAAAAAGAACAGAAAGAAAGAAAGACACCAAGAGAAAGAAAACTACTATACAACAACAGAGTTCTCAAAGATTTCAAGCAGAATAATCAGGATCATCTAGTTAGATGGCCTCTGATTCTAGTTCAAACCTCTCCAAAAATGGCTTTAAGCATTGCCTATTTACCTTGAATGCATTCCCATTTTTGGGGTTTACTACTTCCACTGCCCCGTAAGGAAACACCTCCTTAACAATAAACGGTCCGATCCACCTTGACCTTAGCTTCCCAGGAAAAAGATGAAGCTTTGAATCATAGAGTAATACCTTTTGTCCTGGTTCAAGCTTCTTTCTCAAGATTGATTGATCATGCTTTGCCTTCAATTTTGATTTATACGTTCGGGCACGATCGTATGCATCATTCTTGATCTCTTCCAACTCATTCAGCTGGAGCTTCTGCAGTGTACCACTCTCATGGATATCAAAGTTTGGCAATCATGTGGCCCAGTATGCCTTATGCTCTAATTCCATAGGCAAATGGCAGGCCTTTCCATAAATCATCCTATAGGGAGATATTCTGAGGTTCATTTTATACGCCATCCTGTATGTCCACAAAGCATCAGTTTGATGTGATGACCAATCCTTTTTATTGATATTAACAGTCTTTTCTAGGATATGTTTAATCTCCCTATTAGCCAACTCTGCCTGACTATTGGATTGTGGGTGATATGATAAGGCAATCTTATGGTTTACCCCATATATTTTCATCAATGCCTCGAAAGGCCTATTGCAGAAATGGGATCCACAATCGCTAATCATGGCCTTCAGTGTTCTAAATCTTGAAAGAATGTTCTCCTTTAAGAATGAGATCACAGTTCTGTGATCATTTTTCATTGTCGGAATGGCTTCAACCCACTTAGACACGTACTCAATCGCCAGTAGAATATATTCATAATGAGAGGATGGCGAGAATGGTCCCATGAAATTAATGCCCCAGCAATCGAAGATTTCAATTGCGATGATGGGGGTCATCGGCATTTCATTTCTCCTGGACATGCTTCCTAGCATTTGGCACCTGGCACATGCTCTACAAAAAGCATTAGAGTCTTTGAAAATTGTTGGCCAGTAAAATCTACTGCTAAACACCTTTTGGAATGAGAAATGACCGCCACATGCTTTTGAGTGACATGAGAAAAGAACATAAAAGATATCTTCTTCTAGAACACATCGCCTTATAACTTGATCCGCACAGTACTTAAACAAGTACGGACCATCGAAATAACCATCGAGCGAAGGACAAAATCCTTTTACTATCAGGGGTGGACCAATGGGATGGGGTCTCCCCTGTTGCCAAATAATTAACAATGTCTGCATACCAGGGAAGGGCAGTTGCAGCAAACAATTGTTCATCCAAAAATAATTCACGAATCAGAGTAGATTATGAGGAGTTGTCCTCGAAGGTCAACCAGGAAAGATGATCGGCCATGACATTCTCTTCCCCCTTTTTATCCTTAATAATCAAATCAAATTCTTGGAGTAGCAAAATCTAGCATATTAATTGCTACTTTGTATCCTTCTTTGATAGAAGATACTTCAACGCGACATAATCTGTAAAGCAAATAATCTGGGAGCCAATGAGATATTGTCTGAACTTCTCCAATACGAATACAATAGACAGTAATTCTTTTTCGGTAGTGGAGTAGTTTCGTAGAGCTCCGTCATGAGTTTTGCTAGAATAGTAGATTATAGACGGCTTCTTGTCCCTCCTCTGCCCCAACATAGCCTCGATCGTGGTGTCATTGGCATCACACATCAGCTTAAATGGAAGGCTCTAATATGGAGATTGCATTATCAGAGCTGTAGTGAGATGATGCTTGAGTTTATCAAAGGACTCCTAACATTTGCTGGTCCATTCAAATGGTATATCTTATGCTAGGAGTTGACACAGTGGCCTAGACACGGCACTGAAGTCCTTAATAAACCTCCTGTAAAAATCGGTGTGACCTAGAAATGATCGTATATCCTTTACCGTGGTAGGGGTAGGGAGATTAGATATTATATCAATCTTCACCTTATCTACCTGTATTCCCTCAGCAGAAACAATACGCCCTAGGACAATTCCTTTTATCACCAAAAAAAAGTGACATTTTTCCCAATTGAGGACCAAATTCTTATCCTCACATCTTTGTAAAACTTTCTGGAGATTTTCGAGACAGTCATCGAGGCTATCGCCAAATAGGGAGAAATCATCCATGAGTACTTCCATAATTTTCTCAACCATATCGCTGAAAATGCTCAACATACACCTCTGGAAAGTAGCTGGTGCATTGCATACGCCAAATGGCATCCGGCGATATACGAATGTTCCAAACGGACAGGTGAAAGTGATTTTTTCTTGGTTAGCTAGGTCAATTTCAATCTGGTTATAACCACTATAACCGTCCAAGAAACAATAAAACTGGTGACCTGCCACTCTTTCAAGCATTTGGTCCATGAAAGGTAGTAGGAAGTGGTCCTTTCAGGTCATTGCATTCAATCTTCTGTAATCAATACACATGCGCCAACTTATGGTCACATGTGTAGGTACCAATTCTCCTTCCTTATTCTCCATCACTATAATGCCAGCTTTTTTCGGCACAACTTGAGTCGGACTTACCCAAGGACTATCCAAGATTGGATAAATCACCCCAACATCAAGCAATTTTAGAACTTCTTTCTTAACCATTTCTTGCATGTTCGGGTTTAGACGCCTCTGAATTTGTCGACACGATTTGGCATCTTCCTCTAGGTAAATCCTGTGGCTGCATATGGATAGACCTATTCCTCTTAAATCTGCGACGGTCCATCCCAATGCACTCCTGTGTTGCTTGAGCAACTTAATTAATTTACCTTCCTGTTCTTGATTTAATAGAGAGGAAATTATCACAGGGAAGGTCTTTTCTTCTCCCAGAAACATATATTTCAATTCCTTCGGGAGCTCTTTCAATTTCAACTCTAGAAATTGCAAGTTTGATGGGACTGCCAACTTTGTCTTTGGCGGTAATTGTTCATATTGGGTCGTCCACATTGCCCTCACAACTTCTTCCTCCACAACCTCTAATAGTGCACATATTTGACTCTTCTCCTCATCTTGCGAAGTGTATCTATCCAATTCATAACATGAGTTAGTGATAATAGATTCCATGGGATCAGAGGGAGCAGTCGAGTCAAACAATCCTAGATTACCGACTCAACCCAATTTACCTCCTCTTCATCATCAAAATCTTCAATTTTGGGATTTGAAAAGATTTTGATATTTAACGTCATGTTCCAAAAAACTACGGTCATTACTCCACTCTTTACCTTGGTTGTTGTATCAATCGTTGCAAGGAAAGGACGTCCAAAGATCAGGAATCTAGGATTTTTGCATTATATACCGGCTCGGTGTCTAAAACGACAAAGTCAACAGGAAAGACAAAAGTGTCAATCTAGACTAAGACATCCTCTAGAAGTCCTCGTGGATATTTGATTGATCGAACTACGAGTTGGAGAATAATTCGAGTGGGTTTAAGCTCTCCCAACCCTAGCTGTTGTAGACAGTGTAAGGTAATAGATTTACACTCAATCTTAAGTCGAGTAGAGCATTGTTCACTTTTTTCTGACCGATTATGCAAGAAACTATTGGTGTCCCTAGATCCTTGTATTTAGGAGGCAAATCGTGCTTGAGAATTGCACTTGCTTGGTAGGCTAGGTAAGCCCTCTTCTTAATACTTTGCTACCTCTTAACAGCACACAAGTCTTTCAAGAACTTGGCATAGGAAGGCACTTGTTTAATCACGTCTAGGAGTAGGAGGTTGATTTTCACTTGCTTGAATAACTCCAGAAACTCCTGACTTTTGGTTTCTTGTTAAGGTTTCTTTAACCTCTGAGGAAATGGTACTGGAAAAGGGCATTTGGGCACCTTTTTGAGAAGAAGTTCTTTTCCAAGCCTTCTCTTTGTCTCAGCATCCTTGGGAACTGTTATTTCAGGCTCAACTGTTTTGCCCTCCTTCTTTTCTTCCACCAATTCGTCCACATTCTCGACCTCATCTTCCATCTCAACCATAGGGTGTGGGAGAGGAGAAGCTTTCTCAATCACTTTTCCACTCCTCAACACAGTTACGGCCTTTGCCTCTTCATGTGGTCCCGACCCCGAAGGGCCTGTACCTGAATGTTGGCCTCTAGGGTTCGGCTCTAGTTGTGCTGGGAACATCATTCTTTCTCTATCCCCTTGTTGAGCAGCCAACCTATCCACACTTATGTTGAGTTTACTCATTAGCTGTATCATCTGCTGCATCATGAATGCATTGTTATCCTCTTGTGCCTTCTTATGAGGTAGCACATAAGTGTTGGATGCAGATTGGTTGTTGTTCCCCTGATTGTAGTTTGGTTGAGGTGGGTGATTTTGCTGATAATGATTTTGTTGGTACCTTTAACCTTCTTGATAGGTAGAAGTGGGTTGGTAGTTCTGTTGGTACCCTTGATTCTTGGGTCAGTATTGATTTCCTTGATTCGGTTGCCACTGTTGAGATGGGTTTGCTATGGCAGCACTATTTCTATGATCGAAACCAGGATGGATCCATTTGCTATTGGGGTTGAAACGATTAGGGGCATTTATAGCATGTACCTCTACAGGATTCTGTTCTTGATAAACAGGATATATTTGGCAATGTTGAGAGGTATGCCCCATTTGTAGACAACTCGAACATGATTCTTCAGAAGCAAACTGTATCACAGGGTCTTCTTTGCTTCTAATGCCTCCAACTTAGGAGCCAATTCCTCATATTTCTCCATCAAGCTATCTTCAACTTTCAACTGATATATGCTCTTTTGACTTGAACTCTAGCTTGTTTGAGCTCTTGTCACCTGTGTCTCCCATTCAGGTGCGTGTTTGGCCAACCATTCGAAATGAGATTCGGCCTGGTCTGCATTCTTGCTCATGAACTCACTGTCACGCGTAGTTTCTATGAGTTTCTTTGATTTCAGACTAAGGCCGTCAAAGAAAAAACTTATTGTTCGCTACTTCTCGAAACCATGATGTGGGTAGGTAATAACATATCCTTGAATCGCTCTCGTGCCGCAGCAAAGGTTTTTCCTTCTTTTTGATTGTATGTCTTGATTTACCAGATAATGCTTCATCAGTTATTTCCTACCTTATCTAGAAGACCAGTCAGGCTGCTACAAATACAACAGGCTGGCCAAGCTGCAAAGGGACTCCGCGTCACTTCGACAAACAGTATTCAAACCGCATCCCAATGCATTCTTAAAGCATTCTTAGTGTTCTTAGTTTTTAGGCTTTCATAGTTTTTTATATTACATCTCTTGTAATCTTTTCTACTTTCAATTAAATAAAACATCCCTTTTATTTAATTCCTTTTTGTTTCATCACTTGTATGGCTTGTGCGCTTCGGTACTGCCATAGGACTTTTGGTGAGGGTACTTTCCTACTCACCTCACACAATCGTTTTGTTAGAAGTCAGATTCATTAAGCCTTGTGTATCACTCACACAAGCAATTACAAAATTAGTTTGCACCTACACCGAACCATTGTTGGTTCTAGCACGCCCGCGCAAAACTACTAGCAAACACTAACAAGCGGCATTTGTAATTGCTTTTGGACTCAAACTTGAATACTAAAGGCTCGTTAGCCCGAGCTTTTTCATTTGACCGAACAGTGGCCCATTTTTTGGATTTTCCAATTCAAAAATGGTAGGTGCACAATGAATTGTATAACCAATTACACAAACGTACAGCACAAGGTTCTACCTTGCTAAAAAGCCTGCACACACCTTTTTGAGTGTGCAGGCTTTTCAGCACAAGGTCTAATCTTGTGCTGCACGTTTGTGAAATTGATTGTATAATTCATTGTGTGTCTAGCATTACTCCAATTCAAATCTGAGCCATTACTTGACTGTTTCTCAAGATCAAGAATGTACAAGAAGCCAATAACATTTGCAAAATCTTGTTTCTAACCGCAAGCCTTTTCCTAGCCAGTAATTAAGGGTCGATTAGTAATAAATTAATGTTGTATTGAGTAGTCTGAGTCTATTCACCTAAAAGAATTGGTGAAGCCAAGCCACTTTCTTTAAGTTTGTCAAAGTAATTGCTATACGATTTCTCTTATTTTCTTTCTTTTCCTTTCTCAGTTTCGAAATTATTGTTATTCATAGGTCCACAACCACATCTGTGTCTTAGAAGATCAATCGATCAACTCTGCCACAAGTTGTTAGAATCAATAGGTTTTCAACTCTTTTGTTTGAAAAAGTTGAAACCACTCTTTTTGTTGACATGATACCCAAAATTCCAAATTCTAGTCAATATTACTATTTTTTTTTTTGTTTTTTTCGTTCATGTAGCTAAAATAGATTGTATTATCTAAATTCTTTTTCCAAATTCTAGATTGTATTATCTAAAATAGATTGATATGTATAAATCTAAAATTTAAAAGCAATAACGAATACTGTAAAATAAACAAGACCCGTATAGATGCATATCCAGGGCAATAGATCGAGTTACACGGACTGGGTTCGCTCTCCTTAAGACAATTTCGCACCACTCAAGTGCTCACGGTTTTATGATAACTGCCTCTCAGCTCAAGATAAACTAATCTCTCACCTTCCTATAGAAGCATTTCAAATAGGATGGTATGACGAACCTACTGATGTTTGTACTCTTTCGAACAGTACCTCACTTTGTATGTATGTATGAACTATATTGTTGACCCAAATATGGAAACCTTAGAGGGGGGTGAATAAGGTTTTAGCAGAATTTAACCTTTTAAAAACAAAATAGCAAATTAAAGACAATCACAAGCAATTATGTAAAGAGACAAAGGAAGAGATACTTGCAAACCAATTTTTCAAGTGGTTCGGCAATCGCACCCCGCGGCCTACGTCCACCCCTCAAGAACACCTCTTGAGGATTCCTTTAATTCGATCTACTTCACGGGTGTAGACCAAACCGTTCCCGGAGCACTTACGGGTATGTACCAAACCGTTACAAGAGCCTTCAATCCCTCCCAAAGAAGAACACCTCTTCTTTGCACACAAGGGTTACTAACCCTCAAACTTTACAAATTGATTTGAATACAAATTGATAACTCTCTCTCTAGAGTGGATAATACAATTAAAGCTCACTACAATTTTGCTCTCTCAAGAAATACAAATGAAAGAATTGAGCAAATTGATAAACTCACACAACTAGGGCTCAAATGTGATTGATTAAAAACCAACAAGTTGTGTGATTCAATACTATGTTTTCCAATCAAAATCTCAACACCAAATAGCTTGGGAAAACATGTATTTATAGGCCTTGGAAGATTATAGCCGTTGATGGCATGTTTGGTAATTAAAAGCCCCTTTAAAAACTAGCCGTTATTGCCTTTAAGGTCGCTTCAGTCGACTGGACCTTGAAGCAGTAGACTGGTCCTTGAAGCAGTCGACTGAGATGTGTTTACAAAGGGTTCTGTCTGCATTCTGCTCACTTCAGTTGACTGCCCCTCCCTGTTTGACAGCCTGACACATCTCCACTAAAATGGCCATAACTCCCTCTACAAAAATCGAATTTGCGATCCGTTTGATGTTTTGGAAACTAGATTCAAATACCTTTCCAACCATATAAGATTCAATATTTAATTATTTTCCAGTTGGTTGGGGTATTGCTTTAAAAATGGCCCATTTAAAATTTATTTCCAAAACTTAACTTTTAGAATATGTTTGAGCCCCTATGAGTGTGAAATCAAGATGCCTTACAATGATGGACCTAGACTTCAACCAAGGATGAAATATCTTCAAGTCTTCAAACTTGATCCTTGTTGAGCTCCTTGTAATCTTGATCTACATCAATTAAATCTCATGCACACAAAGATGTTAAAACATTGATACAATATTAATACATGAGATTATATATGAGCATAAAATGACTATGATAATAACAAGGAATGAAACAATATGAATCATGTAATTATCATAGCATATTTGACATCATCAAAACATAATTAAATATGCCTTAATATACCTTAAGGCTAACATATATATTATTAGAGTAACATTTGGATGACAAACACTTTTTACAAACACACTCTATCTCTGTCCTAGGTGGCACTGTGGGTCCAGATAATTTCAGTGGACCCCACAGTGTCACTCAAGAGAGAGATAGAGTATGTTTGTAAGTGTTTGTAAATTGTTTGTCACCCTAACATTGTTGATATTATTATATTAAGGGTAAATATCACCTAGATCCCCTAAGGTTTGCTCTAATCACACTTAGACCCCCTCACATTTCAGTAATATCACCTACACCCCTTGAAGTTTGAAGAGCGTATCACCTAGACCCCCTCCGTTAATTCACCTTTAAAAAAGTGCTCGGGCTGACATAAAAAAATACAAAACATACCCCTAAAAGTTTGGTCCTTATGTCATTTTAGTCCCTGTAGTTCAATTGGGTTAATTTTCTCCCTACAGTTTTAATTTTATGCAATTTGATCCAAATACCCTATTCAAAGAAAAATTGACAAAATTTACCCACTGTTATGCACAATTACGCTAAAGTGTGACAATGCATAGTATGTGAGTAAATTCTATCATTTTTTCTCACTGAATTGAACATATGGATCAAATTGTTTTAATTTAAAACTTGAAGACCCAAATTGACTCAATTGAAACTATAGGGACTAAAATGACTCAATGACAAAACTTTTAGGTATTTTTTGTATTTATTTATGTCAATCCGTCACTTTTTTAACGGTGAATTGACGGAGGGGGTCTAGGTGATACGCGCTTCAAACCCCAGGGGGTGTAAGTGATATTACTGAAACGTGAGGTGGTCTAATTGTGATTAGAGCAAACCTCATAGGGTGTAGGTGCTATTTACCCTTATATTAATTGATCCCTCCTGCATAAATGAATTAGGCTCATATATATAGCCACAAGTTAACCGATCATAAGTAGTCATTTCCTGTTGCATAAGAGACTATTTGGCATGACAAAACTGAACGATATACATGATCGGGCCAAAGGGGGGACAAACGGGGCAATCGCCCCGGACGATCAAAGTTTTAAAAATTTTGAGGGCCTTCATGAAATTTTCATAATTATATTTTTATCTTGAGATTTTTTAGTATTTTACATTTAGACCTCCCCATGGCCCAATTTAGTGCCATTAACTACATATACATTGATATAAATGTATATAAAACTCAAAAGCAAAGGCCCCTAGAATTTTGAAAATTACACGTTTAGTGTAAGAATTTTTTGAGTTTAAGAAATAGGCTCCTTTAGAATTTTGAAAGGCATCATATAATGTTAAGTTTCACAAACAGACTCATATTATAGTAGACCCCAAAAAATCGTCAATTATGTATAAGTAGATCCCAAAAAAATCACTTCGGGAACGCTACCCGGGAACCCCCGTAGAAGGACTTCACTTTTAGTAGTTTGTTCCGGGCCTCCAAATACTCGGGACCGACCCTAACGATATATAAAAATGCAATTTTCCATAGATTAGTTCATTCAATGCAACAAATAATTGCACGAAAGCCTTTAAGAACAAGTATTCCTAAATCTGAACGACATTCTACAATCAAAACCTATGATAAGCATCAATATCCAATTTTAGTAGGTTGAATATTAATGATGTAGAACAAGAAGAAGAGGCAATTCAGGCCAAAATGATACATCTGGTAAAAACACAGACTAGCGCGTAATCACGTGGCAAGGACCATGTTAATGTTTGATGGAAAACATGTATCAAAGAGTCATTGCCTACTCGACCGTGATGTATGCCGCTTTTCGCTTACCTTCCTTCATATATGCCTCGAAAAGGGCGATTTTATTTTTACGTAACCAGAAATATTAGGCACATATTTCAAATCACACGTTAAATTATATTCTTGTTTTAAATGTATGTATTATGTATTATGTAAGTGGTGTACAGAAAAGTGTGAAAAGTTCAAATAGCATAGTGTACATACATTTAAAGCATAGGGTGTAGTTTGGGGTGTAGTTTGGGATGTGTGCTTAGCATTTCTCTTGTGGTAATTTTTGCTTAGCTACTAACTTTTGTGTTGAACCCTCTAGCAAAAAAAAAAAACTCTAGCAAAAAAAAAACTTTTGTGTTGAAGCCTAGCTCAGTATTTCTGGGCGCGTTTTTTTTTTTGGTAACTGTGGGTATCCGGGTCAGTTTGCGCGCACTTCGACTAATCCCACGAGGCTAGGGCGTTCGGGTGAATCACCTGTGGTCAACCCCTTGAGATTCGAACATGAAACCTCGGGGTATAACACCCAGAGGTCTTGCCATCCGACCACAAAGAAAGTGGTTATTCTGGGCGTTTGTTTGAGACATTAGTTTTCTCTTATTTACTAGTATCCAATTTTGAAGCTAACTCAAGCAGAACTTATTCAAATTCCTTATTATAAAAATAATAAATAAATAAAGTAAAAAAAAACCTCCAAGTTAACTTAATTATAATTTGCATTGACTAAACAACATTTACATTATCAACTTAGCATCCATTAAAAGTCGTAGGCTTTCAAACAGAATAAGCTTCAATACAATAGTATATAATGGGGGAGCTTGGTCTAAGATCCTTAGCCAATAAAATTTAACAAATTAAGTCCACAAAGTTTTAAACCCTCTTAATGTCCCTAGACTTTTTTTGGACAAAAAAACCCTTCACCCTAGCAAAATGTTGGTTGATATACGTGCGTTAGCACAATGTTAACGTTAGCTCACTTGCAATTTTTTTACCTTTCAAACTTTAAAATGCTATATATGTCTTTCGGATGACAACCCCGATTTCGAAAAAAAATTAAATGTTTGGAATCAGAAAGTCGAGATCTTTCAAATAAGCCCCATATTGGATATAAAATTGTGAAAGAAAGAAAAAGGCCGAATTTTATAGCTTGTAGCATGTCTGTGAGCTTGGAAATTTCAGAGACATTTTCAAATAATGTTTTTGAAAAGGATAATATTTGGGGTACAACTAAACCCACAACCTTTTTTGCACAACCTCCATTTTGTGTCTATCTCTCTCCTAGTGGGCACTGTGGGGTCACTGGCACTGTGGGACCCATCAAGAGAGAGATAGACACAAAATAAAGGTTGTGCAAAAAAGGTTGTGGCTTTGGTTGTGCCCCAATTTGTGATTCTAGAGATATTGTCAAGAATGTCTTTGAAATTCTGAGATTTTTGGAGACATTTTAGAGTATCTCTGAAAATTTTAGGGACATTTTGTGATTTTAGAGACATTCTCGAGAATGTCTTTCAAATCCAAAATTGTATCTAAAAATTTAAGATTTTTAGTGACATTTTCAGAGATTGACTTTGAAAATCTAAGATTCTTTTAAAGATATTTTGTGATTTTCAGACATTTTTTAGCATAACCAAAAAATAGATGTTTTCAAGGACATTTTCGAGCATCATCAAACAGGCATTTTCAAGGATAATTTTCAAACATCAAAAGAAGAAGAAGCCCAAACAACACCCACATTGATGCACAAGAGAAGAAAAGATAGGAAACAATAACCAATTGAGCCAAAGATGAATATACTTTGATGCACTAAAATCATATTCAAAATTTCAGAGAATGTCTCTGAATGTACAAAACTTAGATTCTGAAGTGTCTGAAAAACATAGAGGCTCTACTACTCCAGGCGAATTCAAAAGGATTCTATATTGAAACAGAGGGTACCAAGGATACTCAACATATTACTCAATGAAATGCACATTTTAGTTTTTTTGCTTACGTCTTGAATGCATAAAGTTGAATGGTGAACCTTTAGCAAACATTCAGCACTTCCTCATTTATCTATGGCACTTGGAAAAACCTTGCAGACACCCCATTTAGCTAAATTAGCTCCAGTGAAAACAAAAGGAATAACTATTGTAGGGGGGGCCACCTGGTACACAAATCAAGAAAAAGAACTTTGTGGTCAAATCAACGCCGTAAGCAGCGCCGATATGAATGCCGATACGAATGTACTGCATTCTGGACTTCTCAAAAGTCAATAATCAGCACCGATTTGAGCTAAAAGCCAATGTGTTGGAGTCTAGGATGACCAAACATCAAATCAAAGTCATTTCAAAGTCCACAGCTCATTGATTGGAAGTTACAGAACCCGGGAACGTCCGATTTCGATAATCGACGATTGCAGACGTTTGCAACCAAAATCGAAGTGCGGCACACAATTCAAGACCGGAATCAAGTTTAGGATGATTGAAGATCAAATTCAATTGCATCGGGGCAAAATAGGCATCAATACGGGCCCACAACACTTTGAATCATCATTTTCTGGCAATCGACGGAGAATCGGGCTCTGGTCAAAGTTTTGGGCTCACCAAAATCAAAGAAAAAAGACGTGATCGTAAATCCGGAAGTGCCAAAAGTCTAAATGGACATTATTGATTGAAATATGAAGAAAAACTGAGATTCACCAACTTGAATCAGTTTAATCGGACAATCGGAGAAGAAACGACATCCGACCGAAGTTTTAGGAGCCGAATTAGCTTGTACAGGGATGATACGGTCATTCTCAGACTCAGAGATTCCTGATCTAACCATACGGATTTGAGCCTAGGTCTTCTTGAATCACACAAATTGGACACCTGGTTTGAAAATTATTGGCAATCAAAGTCTAGGATCAATAGACGAATGAGATCGAAAAATTGCACCAAACAAAATGTAGCTCACCCACATGGAAGAGAACCCCATGTAGGGTTTCGCAATTTAAAGAAACCATGTTTCCTCTTCACAGCTGCACAAGAGAAGACCTCCCCTCATTTTTTAGGCTCTGTTTGGGAAAATAAGGAAAAACTCTCCTTAAGGCTTTGTTTTGTTGAAATAAACAAACACCACCCCACACTATCATCCTCCCCACTACCCAAACAACAGTCAGACCCTACACAAACATCAGCATAAAGGACCCCCCCAGCATTTGTTCCCCCCCCCCCCCTGTTTGGCCAACACTAACTCTCTCCCTAAAGGCTTGTTTAGCTATCCCAAGCCAATCACCACCACCACTAAAAACAACCAAACACCACCACTGCCATCATCATTGCCTCTACCAATTTTAAACCCACCACATTTACCCATCCACCCTCTTATTTCTAGCCTATAAAGAAGCCCAGAAAGCCAAAGATAATTAATTTAACCAAATAGTCCCTAGCCTTCTTACCCAGTTTCTGAAAAAATCTACCAAGCAGAGCCTAAATCTTTCCACCGAACCTCACAGCCACCACCACAGGCTTCCCCTGACCCAGACGAACCGTCTGTTGCCAATTTCGCCTCCTAACAACCATCCCAAATGCCTCATGAGCCACCAATAGAGGCCCATAATCATTGGTCAGGACCACTACCACCACCATTGTCCATGTTGGATAATCCAATCGTTATCAGCCCCGCCTCCAACAGCCACTATAAGCCACCACACATGCTGCACGCACCACCATGAGTCCGCCCCGTGCCCACACGCAGTCAAAGTACTAACCAGCCAATCACAAGCTGCCACATGGCCAGGTCAACGGTTGACCAGCCAGCCACTGATCGCTATGTGGCCTGGTCAACTGTTGACTACCCAATTACATGTTACCACGTGTACTGACACCCCTACAACGCGGTTGTACGGCCCAATCCACGTGTGCCACGTGTCCCGTGGCCAGTTTGACCAGCTAATGAGCAGCTGACATGTGACGTCGAACTGCCACGCGTCAACCACATGGCATGTAGGCCCCACTTTTTATTTTTTATCATTTCCAGCCATTCCGGGTCCGGTTTTCAACGAACAGACACTTATTCCTAGTAATTTTGGTCATTCTAAATGCACTAGTGACCTTTGATTTGGCCAATTCCAACTTTTAAGCCCTGTTTGGGTTTTCATATGACCTTTTTAGGCTATCCCAACCAAATTCTGACACCCTTGGGTCCTGCCTGGCTCGTCCCATGCCTGCTCCAAGCAAACTTATAAGCCGTTGCAGACTTTTTGACACTTTTTTCTCTTTCTATAAGGAGATTTTCAGCTCTTCCGACCAGATTCTGATCCTCGCGTGTTCCACTCAGTAGCTCAGACTCATTCCGACCCATTTTATGGCCTTTCTGGCTATTATGGCCCTTCTAGACCCAACAATGACATCCGCTCAAGTCAATTTTGAGTCAAAATTTGACTTGGGCCATCCCGGCTCATTTTTGCAATGTTTCTCGATTAAAATTCTTTCAAACTCAGAATTCTTTCATTTAGTCTCTTATAAACACCGACTAGACTTTCAATAGCCACCTCTGCACTCGGAACTCACATATAACACCCTCAACTCTTACTCTTGGTGGTGCGACCATCCAATAAATCCACTTGGCCAATTTATCCGTCGTTTTATGCTCTTACTTTTATCCTTGGTGTTACTATAAATCCACTTGGTTAGTTTCATCCGTCGATTTTACACTTCTACTTGTATCCTTGGTGGTGCGGTCTCCCTATAAATCTACGTGGTCGGTTTCATCCATCATTTTTATACTTGTACCTTTATCCTTGGTGGTGCGGTCTCCCTATAAATCCACCTGGCCGGTTCATCCGCCTTTACTGTTTTCCCTAACTTACTAACTAGTTAACTTACTAACTTAATTCCTTTACTAATTCTTTACTTTATTGACTCGTTACTTTACTAACTTGTTATGTTACTTACTCATTAATTTACTAACTCATTACTTTACTTACCCATTACACTACTAAACTCATTATTTTACTAACTTATTTATGTTACTAAAATCCTAAACCGAACTTCAGTCATTACTTAATGACTTTCTCAAAACTCCTTCACTAGGCATCGACCTATACTTTCGGTAGACCTTTCATCACACTGGTTACCGACCTATTCTTCTGGTAAAACTTTTTCCTTCACTGGGTGCCGACCCTTACTTCTAGTACACTTTTTAACCACTAGGCACCGACCCTTACTTCCAGTACATCTTTTTTCAAATTAGTGGGTACCGACCCTTACTTTCGATACAACTTTTTTTCAAACCACTAGTCATTGACCCTTACTTTCGACGCTTTTTTAAACCACTGGGCACCGATTATTACTTCCAGTTCACATTTTCAAACCACTAGGCACTGACCCTAATATCCGCCGAACCTTACTTCCAGTTTACTTTTCATTCACGGGACACCTACCCTTTCTTCTAGCACAAAAAACAAAAATACAAAAAAAAATTCAGAAAAACATAAAATCCAAAAACACTACCTCACTTACCCCGAACGGGCCTATTCCATCAAGTTAATCAATAGCTTGATGACAGGATGTTCAGGCACAATACTCATTACTCACACGATCAAAGGTTAAAATCTAGGACTACATTGTACAGGTTAAAGTTCTTAGCTATACCACCTTTACTCAAAATATTGTTTTACGCACTCACGGTCTAGATCTACCAATTTTCAAAACACTCGTACACATACAAGCACAGAACTACGTACGGCCTGATTCTCGAGTTGGGATACGTATGCAACCCTTACTAGGGTGCGACCATAACCATTCTATACTTTTTCCATTTCTTGTACTTTTTCACATTCTAATATCTTTCACTTATCTCAAGTCGAGATACGTATATAACCCTTTTTTATTCTATGTGTATATCTTTACTGCTACTTTACTTATGCCCCTATTACTATGAAAAATGCTAAAATTGGCAACAGTGTGTCATGGTTGCTCGAGGGTGCCTAACACCTTCCCTTGACATAACCCGAACGCATTTTAAGAACTCTGGTTTCGCATGATTATCAAGATTCACACTTTTAAAGGGCCCATTGTTTCAAAAGGTCAAAGATGATTACTTTAATCGTCATTTTTACAAAAGGTCAAAGTTGATTACTTTAATCATCTTTGTAGGGATTTTAACTCCCAATAACATTAGGTGGCGACTTTGCAACTTTTTATTGGCTCTACTCCCACTTTTACATACATTCACATGCTTTTCGATAAAAATAGTCACGATCCTCGAAGGGACAACCCTCACTTTCAGGGCGGGCACGACAAACCTCATTTTCCATAATGGCGCCAAAAAAAGAATTGTGAGTTGCATGTTTTTTTTTTTCGAAAAATATGAGTTGCATGTTGAGTTCTACCTCAAGTAGAGTTCAGAGGTGACATCAAATGTAAGTAACCAATTGAAAGTAGTATTCATGTGATTTGATGTAGTTGACACATCTTGATTTTGTTTGAGTACCCACAAAATGTAATCCCAACATAAAAGATGTTAGCCTTAAGGTATATTAAGGCATATTTAATTTTGTTTTGATGATGTCAAATATGCTATGATAATTACATGATTCATATTGTTTCATTCTTTGTTATTATCATAGTCATTTTCATGCTCATATATAATCTCATGTATTAATTTTGTATCAATGTTTTAACATCTTTGTGTGCATGAGATTTAATTGATGTAGATCAAGATTACAAGGAGCTCAACAAGGATCAAGCTTGAAGACTTAAAGATATTTCATCCTTGGTTGAAGTCTAGGACCTTCATTGTAAGGCATCTTGATCTCACACTCATAGGGGCTCAAACAAATGCTAAAAGTTAAAGTTTTGGAAACAAATTTTAAATGGGTCATCTTTAAAGCAATGCCCCAAAAAATTGAAGAATAATTAAATGATGAATCTTATATGGTTGGTAAGGTATTTGAATCTAGTTTCCAAAACATCAAACGGATCGAAAATCCGAGTTTTGTAGAAGGAGTTATGGCCATTTTAGTGGAGATGTGTTAGGCTGTGAAACAGGGAGGGGCAGTCGACTGAAGGCCCGATGCAGTCGACCGAAGTGAGCAGAATGCAAACAGAACCCTCTGTAAACACATCTCAGTCGACTGCTTTAAGGTCCAATCGACTGCTTCAAGGTACAGTCGACTGAATCGACCTGAAAGGCAATAACGGCTAGTTTTTAAAGGGGTTTTTAATTACCAAATGTGCCACCAACGGCTATAATCTTCCAAGGCCTATAAATACATGTTTTCCCAAGCTATTTGGGGTTGAGATTTTGATTGGAAAACATAGTATTGATCACTCATCTCTTTGATCTTTAAACATTATTATTTGAGCCCTAGTTTGAGTGAAAAATCAATTTGCTCTAGATTTCAATTGTAATTCTTGAGAGAGCAAATTGTAGTGAGCTTTTATTTGTATTATCTACTCACTAAGGAGTTATTGTGTGAGCTTCAAATTGTATTATCCACTCTAGAGAGAGAGAGTTCAATTTGTATTCAAATCTATTTGTAAAGGTTGAGGGTTAGTAACCCTTGTGTGCAAAGAAGAAGTGTTCTTCTTTGGGAGAGATTGAAGGCTCTTGTAACGGTTTGGTGCACACCCGTAAGTGCTCCGGAAAACGGTTTGGTCTACACCCGTAAGTAGATCGGATTAAGGAATCCTCAAGAGGTGTTCTTGAGGGGTGGACGTAGGCCGCGGGGTGCGATTGCCGAACCACTTGAAAAATCGGTTTGCAAGTTTCTCTTCCCTTCTCTCTTTACTTAATTGATTGTGATTGTGTTTTAATTTGCAATTTATTTTAAAAGGTTAATTTCCGCTTAAACCTTATTCCCCCCCTTCTAAGGTTTCCACTTTTGGGCCAACAATTGGTATCAGAGCCTCGGCTCTTCTCTTTCAAAAGATTTTTGAAAAACTAGAGATAAGATCCAATGGAAACCGACTCTTCTTGCATTTATTATTGTGAGGGTCAATCGACATTAAGACCACCATGTTTTAATGGCTCAAACTATGCCTATTGGAAAAATAGAATGAGAATCTATATGATTTCTCAAGATTTTGATTTATGGCAAATCGTGGTCAAAGGGCCTCATCTACCTACAAAAATTGAAAATGGTTTTTCTATTCCAAAGACGGTAGATGAATATAATAATGCCGATAAGAAACTCATAAAAATAAATGCTATGGCAATGAATTTATTATATTGTGGTTTAGACCCAAATGAATACAATAGAATTTCATCTTGCGAATCCGCAAAAGAAATTTGGGATAAACTTGAAAATGCTCATGAGGGAACAAGCCAAGTTAAAAAGTCTAAAATTAATTTATTTGTTCAAACTTATGAAATGTTTAAAATGTTGCCATATGAATCTATTGGAGATATGTTTTCTCGTTTTACTACTCTTATAAATAACTTGAAAAACCTTGGTAAAGTTTATACTAATGAAGAAATGATTGAGAAAGTGCTTAGGTCTTTACCAAAGGATTAGCAACCAAAGGTCACGGCGGTTCGTGAAGCAAAGGAGCTTTCAACACTCTTCTTGGAACAACTCATGGGTTCTCTCATAACTCATGAAATGGAATTGGCCGTCTTCGAAAGTGAAGACAAGAAATTGGAAGTGAAAGAGGCCCAAAGGGGAGACATGGCTTTAAAATCCTCAAGCTCAAAGAAAAAGAAGAAAGATGTTGAGAGTGATGAGGATGAGGAAATGACAAAGATCACCCAAAAATTTGCAAAGTTTCTAAAGAAAGAAAAATCGGGAAAGAAGTCACCCAAGGAGGAAAAACACAAAAAGAAGACAATCAAGGCCACCAATAGTAGTTCCGAGAGCGAATCATCGGACGACGACTCAAATGGTGAAGAGATTATCAATCTTTGCCTCATGACATTGGAAAGGGCCTTTCCTACTACCTCGGCAAATGGAGCATCCAAGAAATGCTTGGACAAAGGTTAAGTATTGATTTGATAATGGTAGGTTAGTAGGTAATTTTGTTTTGATTTGTTTTCATTATCATACTTAATTTTTTTTTATTTTATTTCATACACTTATTTGTTTCAAATCATCATGCTCTTGATATTGGTTATTTGAAAAATGATGATATGTTTTTTGCTGCTAAACTGTCATTTTTATGAACTGCTGAACAAAGCAGTCGACTGGTACCCCGACACAGTCGACTGATTCAGGTGTGAAGCTTTGAATTTTTTGATTCTGCATTGTTAAGTCGACTGTGGCGTCGACTGCATTGATGTTTTAAACTCTCTGCCTAGGGACGTCGACTGAGGAGTCGACTGATCCGACTGAATTGTTGTTTATCTTTGTTTATGAGTTCTCCAACTTTATTATTGATATCTTTTGGGAGAATATGCTCTCTATTCATATCTTTTGATATCTTTTTTCATTGCACATGCTTAGGGGGAGCACTTTCAATTCATTTGCTAACATGTGGTTATATTTGTTTATTTTTGGTATCTTTTTGGCTTTTTAAATTTGTATGCCTATTGTGAGGGGGAGCTTTGTGTTCTATCCCCAAATCTTTTTGATAATGTGAAAGGGGGAGAAATATGAGAAGTACTGGGGAGAAGTTTTTTTATCATTCATGTTCTTTAACATTTGATATCCATTATGAATGATAATATGAAAATGACCAAATGTGCTTATATTGGTATATCCTTCATTGGTTGTTTGCCATCATCAAAAAGGGGGAGATTGTTAGCCTTAAGGTATATTAAGGCATATTTAATTTTGTTTTGATGATGTCAAATATGCTATGATAATTACATGATTCATATTGTTTCATTCTTTGTTATTATCATAGTCATTTTCATGCTCATATATAATCTCATGTATTAATTTTGTATCAATGTTTTAACATCTTTGTGTGCATGAGATTTAATTGATGTAGATCATGATTACAAGGAGCTCAAAAAGGATCAAGCTTGAAGACTTGAAGATATTTCATCCTTGGTTGAAGTCTAGGACATCATCTTGATCTCACACTCATAGGGGCTCAAACAAATGCTAAAAGTTAAAGTTTTGGAAACAAATTTTAAATGGGTCATCTTTAAAGTAATGCCCCAACTAATTGAAGAATAATTAAATGTTGAATCTTATATGGTTGGTAAGGTATTTGAATCTAGTTTCCAAAACATCAAACGGATCGAAAATCCGAGTTTTGTAGAGGGAGTTATGGCCATTTTAGTGGAGATATGTCAGGCTGTGAAACAGGGAGGGGCAGTCGACTGAAGGCCCGATGCAGTCGACCGAAGTGAGCAGAATGCAAGCAGAACCCTCTGTAAACACATCTCAGTCGACTGCTTTAAGGTCCAGTCGACTGCTTCAAGGTCCAGTCGACTGAATCGACCTGAAAGGCAATAACGGCTAGTTTTTAAAGGGGTTTTTAATTACTAAATGTGCCACCAACGGCTATAATCTTCCAAGGCCTATAAATACATGTTTTTCCAAGCTATTTGGGGTTGAGATTTTGATTGGAAAACATAGTATTGATCACTCATCTCTTTGATCTTTAAACATTATTATTTGAGCCCTAGTTTGAGTGAAAAATCAATTTGCTCTAGATTTCAATTGTAATTCTTGAGAGAGCAAATTGTAGTGAGCTTTTATTTGTATTATCTACTCACTAAGGAGTTGTTGTGTGAGCTTCAAATTGTATTATCCACTCTAGAGAGAGAGAGTTCAATTTGTATTCAAATATATTTGTAAAGGTTGAGGGTTAGTAACCCTTGTGTGCAAAGAAGAGGTGTTCTTCTTTGGTAGAGATTGAAGGCTCTTGTAACGGTTTGGTGCACACCCGTAAGTGCTCCGGGAAACGGTTTGGTCTACACCCGTAAGTAGATCGGATTAAGGAACCCTCAAGAGGTGTTCTTGAGGGGTGGACGTAGGCCGCGGGGTGCGATTGCCGAACCACTTGAAAAATCGGTTTGCAAGTTTCTCTTCCCTTCTCTCTTTACTTAATTGATTGTGATTGTGTTTTAATTTGCAATTTGTTTTAAAAGGTTAATTTCCGCTTAAACCTTATTCCCCCCCTTCTAAGGTTTCCACTTTTGGGCCAACAAAAGATGTGGAGTGACAAAATCCAAATAAAAGCAGTCGTAGAATCAAGAATAATGTGCTGAAAAGGATGGATTATCAATAGGCTATTAGAGCATCTTCAATTTCCCCAACAAGACAACATTTTTGACAGTTTTTTTCAATAACCAGGAACCCTACAAGGTAATCCCAGGACGACGGGCCCACTCTAATTACCCCCCACACAGGATTAAAGAGAGCTTAGACACAAAGATAAGACCTTGGAGTAATACACCCAAGACTCTTCTACTTGGGGTGGTACCACAATAATATAGCTACTACGTCATTATCTATGAGTGAGTACTCGGTGAATCTCCAATGATCAATAGCCATTTTGAGTAGGCAAAATGACATTTGGCTATAAATAATTGACAAGCGGGGGTATTTGTAAAATACAACCGCGCTAAAAGAAGAAAATACACTAAATTAGTTTACAATTTCCCTATTTATCTGCAATTTGAATTACAATGCCAGTTTTTATATAATATGATTAATCTATGATAAGTGGTATTATTTTAGTGGTTATGTGTGCAGATTACTGTTGCTGTGTGAAGAATTGAACAAGCACGATAAAAGGAATTGACTGGGTTTAATGAAGACAAGTGAAAAAGGAAAAGAGAGTTTCGAGCGATCGAAGAAGGCTCGAGTGATCGAGGCTTCGATCGATCGAAAGAAGTTCAAGTGCTCGAAGATCCCAGAAGTTCAATCGATCGAGAGATGTTCGATCGATCGAACATGGCTTTTATCAGAACCTACGCGCACGCAGCGAGGACATTGGTTGTAACCCTAGCTTTAGGTTTTTCTATATATATCAATTGTATTCATGATGCCTACATTACTTTTCATCAGTTTTATATAGAGAGAGAGAGTTTCTTTTTGTTTTGTAGGTTTTTATCAAGGATTTTTAGTGTTTTGGTTGAATTCTTTAACGTTAAATAATAGTTCTTCATTCCAGGTTACTTCGTATTACTTTATTTATATTCTGCTCGCTGTTTATTATAGTTTAATCTGTTAAACTAGTAGTTTTTGCATGCTAGATAAGTTTACACCATTAGTTTTTATAATTTTCATGATTAAAACACAACCAAACAAGACTTTAATGGACCTTTACATTAAAAACAATTCTGTGATACTCCAGACCATGTCTGAGTAGTCCCTAGGTTGAAAGATCACGATGAAACCGTGATCTTAAGCCTCTGCCATGCAGCAGAATAATTCCTGTGTCCGATTGATCGAAGTTAGTTCGTTCGATCGATCGAGATAGAGATACCATCAATCGATCGAAAACATTTCGATCGATCGAGAGATGAAGATGTTCGATCGATCGAAAGTGCGTCGATCGATCGAAACCTCTGATTCTTAAGAACATTCAATACAGTATTCCTAGACTTTCTGTTTTACAGATTTGTTATCAAACTGTCCCCAAATGCTCAGTTTGTCAAAACAGTCTTTGAACTTAAAGCCTTAAAGCATTTTTCTTTAATATCTTGTGCAAACCACTCTCAATGCTAACACCATTGTGGGTGCGAGTCTTAACTATTGTTTTAAACAACTTTCATGTATTTCGAACTTAATTGTGATGACATAGTCCCGGTCATGAAAGGACTATGGATTCTTTACCTTTAGATAAATACGGAATATTGTAGAGAATGTGCTCCTTTGAGCTTTAACGTAATTACATGGTAGAAGGCTAGGTCGCGGTGGATTCGTGTAATCCCAACATTCCCTTTTATTAAGAAAACCAGTTTTAAAATATTACTCTAGTTAACTAGTTAGCTATTAGTTTAAAGTAATTTAGTTGATTTTAATTTTACTAGTTGTTAATCGTAGAACTCCGTGTTGTACAGTCTCCTTAAGTATTAAATTTTCTTTTTCTTTTTAGAGTTTAATCTAAGTAATTAATTTCCAACCTTCCCTGTGGGATCGACCTGGACTTCCAGTACTATATTACTTGCATGATTACCTACACTTGGGTGTAGCACACAAACACACACAGAAAAATTCTCGTGTCAAGTTTTTGGCGCCGTTGCCGGGGATGGCGATAAGCTATCGCTTAGATTACCTCAGTCTATCCTTGTCTCTTTCTGTTTTTCTTTTTCTTTTATTCTTTAAATTAAAACCTTTTAGGATTTTTCCCCTTTATGTCCGATAATTCCATCGAAGGAATTTACGGAAACCCATTCTATTCATCTGATTCATCTAGTTCTATTAATCCCATAGCTACACCTATTGATTCAATGGCCGATAATCAAAGTGAAAATGGTGATAATGTGGTTGTACCAATCGACGATTCACTTCGTCCTTTGTGCGATCTCATGACACCTGAACATGCTCCAACACCTTCTTGTATTCTCATTCCACCTCATGCTGGCGAATTTTAATTTCGCAATGGAATGATTCAACTCCTTCCTACCTTCCATGGAATGGATAGCGAGAAGGCATATCTGCACATCAAGGACTTCGAGGATGTTTGTAAAACATTTTCACAGAATTGTCCTGTAGACGTGACACGCCTAATGCTATTTCCTTTCACCTTGAAGGATAAAGCAAAAGCGTGGCTACTCACATTGAAGCCTAATTCAATCTATACTTGGCATGCGATGAACACTGTATTTCTAAAGAAATTCTTTCCACCTCGCATGACCACTGAGCTTAAACGACAAATTAACTCTTACAAACAAAAGAGCAATAAAAACCTTTACCCAGACTTGGGAGCGTTTCAAGGATTTGCTTCTATCATGCCCACATCATGGGTATGAGAAATGGCGAACCATAAGCTACTTTTACGAAGGGTTAAATGGTGAAACTAAAAAGTTGGTCGAGACCATGAGTTCAGGACCATTTCTTCGCAAAAATACTAAAGAAGCTGTAGCTCACTTCGAGTGGTTAGCTGAACATGCCCATGAGTGGTCGAATTCAGAAGATGTCCCACACTCACAGATATCCTATGTGGAAGAGAAAAGTTTATACCAACTAAAAAGTGAGGATCATCTGATGAATAAGTATGAAGAACTAGTGAAGAAAGTGGAAGAGTTGGGAATGAAAGGAGAGAGTTCTAGGCAGGTTTTACCTGAAGAACCCTGTGGCACATGCAATATGTTGGGACATACCAATCAATACTGTCCCAGTGTGCCGTATTTTCAAGAACAACCCCCCATGAAAATAAATGTCATGCAAGGGTATAGGGGGGCGGGGAATTCCTACAATAATTATAATTCACAAAATAATAACAATAGATGGAATCATCCCGGGTTTGATTGGAAAAACAATGCTGGAACCCAAAATCAATACCAACAACAGCCCTATAATAACAATAACCAATATCAAGGGCAATTCAATAGGCAACCCCAGCCATTCAATCAAAATAGACCTAATAACTATAACCAAGCACAACCCTCTAATCAATAGTAGAACGTGTACGTTCCTCCACACAAAAAGTCACAGGAGGAAGATCCTCTTTCTAACGTGAATCTAACGCAACAATTAATTCAAATGATGAGCAAGATGTCTGCAACGTTAGAGAGGATGGATGCACGACAAGAGGGATTGGGTAGAACATTTCCTTCCCAACCACTTCAAAACCCTAGAGGATACAACAATGGTCCCACTAACCATGAATAAGCTAAAGCCCTGACTACTCGGAGAAGCGGCAAGGTTATAGGGCAAAACATGCCTCACTCTATTCCCGACGAATATGAAGAGGAGGAAGTGGTGACTAAGAGCAAACCATCTACTCAGAAAGAGGAGCAACTCAATAATAACGAACCATTGGTTAAAAAAGATGAAGCTCCTAAACGAGTTGAAGAAATTGAGAGAAGGCCCGGAAAGGAGCTTGCTAGTGACGAATTACCCAAATGCCTTTTCCCCGCGCCTTACCCTCAAAGGCTTAAGAAACCCCAAAACGAGGCAAAGAATTAGGAGTTCTTGGAACTGTTCAAACAAGTCAAAATCAATCTTCCACTCCTTGATGCAATCAAACAAGTGTCGGCCTATGCTAAGTACCTCAAAGACTTATGCACGGTCAAGAGGAGGCAAAGTGTGAAGAAACACGCTTATGTAGCCTGCCAAGCAAGCGCAATCATTTAAAATGAATTACCTCCAAAGCTTAAAGACCCTGGTACCCCAACTGTTTCGTGTCGAATTGGAAATCAAAGAATAGACAACGCCTTCCTTGATCTCGGAGCAAGCGTGAACCTGTTGCCATACTCATATTATAAACAACTAGGGTTGGGTGAACTCAAACCTACCCGAGTTGCATTACAACTGGTAGACAGGTCTGTCAAATACCCTAGAGGAATACTGGAGGTCGTTCTGGTGCAGATAGACACTTTTGTCTTCCTAGTCGATTTTGTGATATTGGATACCGAACCCGTGTCTGATCCATGTTCACAAATCCTGGTGATTTTCGGACGTCCATTCCTAAACACCATAGATGCCACAATCAAAATAAGAAGTGGTATTATGACCATCGTATTCGGGAATATGACTTTAAATGTCAAAATCTTCTCAAATCCCCGACCCGAAGAATACGATAACAAAGAGGAGGTCAACTATGTTGACATGATCATCGAAGATGTGGTAGATTTTGTTGACTATATAGTGTTAGGAAACTGTGTTCCCAGAATCCATTGACAACGCGTATAAGTTGGTACTGCAAAAAAAATTACGTGAAAACTACAATAACCCTACAAGGGTGGAACTAGGGTTACCTTAAACTGCTAAAACGGATTACTGTAGTAGACGAATCGAGAACACGGGCTCGATAACAGCTCACGATCTTCTACCGTACTCCTTTGCTGCCAGAATATCGAACTGAGTATGGGCTCTTTTGAAATCCTTTCTGTTTTCTGCTCTCCCTCTTTTATGCTCTCTTTTCTATTTCGAGTTATAATTCTCTATATAGAAAAATGCTAGCTAAGGAGAGAGCCAAAGCAGCATTTATATAGGCTACGATAGGGACCATAAGAAGTCAATAAGGAATAGGCTTCCTTATGAAATTAGGAAACCCTAATTCAAACTGAATCAGATTCCTATTTCCATAAATTATAATTCATACCACTAAAGAATTATAATTGCACTCCTACCCTTATCTCAAAAATATATTTCGAGCTCCATGTTGTTAAATGCTTATTATCTCCCCATGTTAAGATTACAGATATCCATTAATTAAATATAATTACTGACAATCATATTTAATTAATTGTTTAAAATTCCTTGAGATCCTCTGCTTAACTTATCTAATATGTCGGATACAAAATCCACCTGCAGGGTTTGACATAATCAAAACTTATAAGCTTTCTCAAGGGGATATCATCAATCCCCAAATTGAGACATGGATTCCATCATTAATTTATATCCACCACACAATTAATATTGCCACCCAATCCAATGAGATATTGACCCATTTAAGGATCTCACCCTTTTAGGGATCAAAGTGTAAATGTCAAATGTACGTGTCTACAAATTAACTTAGGGTTTAGAGCATAAGCACTCATAATAGCCATGAGGTATTAATTATCTTATAAGTCAGTATAAAGATAATTACCCCAAGTCAGTCCCGTTTAATACACAAAGTGTACCAGCATAGTGAGTTGAAACTATACCGTTTTCCGTAGTCAAGACAAACCTACTACAACACCATGCTGCAGTCCTACCGATGGTGTGTCCAATCCCATCTAAGACTGTAAACCAAAATCTTACATTCTATAATATCTGATGGCCTGATCTTCCGTGTGTAAGCCAAACTCTATACACCAAACCACCTATTATATAGAATGAGAGACACACATGCATAATATTAAATAAATAATATAATACAAACATTGCCCACACAGATTCTCGTAAAAAAATGGATTAACTGATTTTATTAAATGAATAATAAATCAACTACATAAAGCATGGCTTTTAGTATATATCCCTAACATAAAGATCCTTTGGAAGTAGTAGTGTCACAATTTGATGCAGTCTATAAACCTAACGATTCAACTCCATTGGACACTGCCCTAAATCATGCCTGCCTCATGATGGAAACTAAAGAGGAAGATAGAGCTGAATGCATGTGGGTCACACCACATGAACCCTTGCCTCCAAAAACGAAGTTAACTATGCCTTCAAACTTTTAGTTTCTCGATTTAGAGTTAAAGGAGCTTCCAAAAGAGCTCAAATACGCTTTTCTGGGGACTGAAAAGACTTATCCTGTGATAATCTCATCCACGTTGAACTTTGAACAAGAGGATAAGTTAATTCAAATGCTCAAACAGCATAAGGGAGCATTGGGATGGACTATTGCCGACCTAAAAGGCATAAGCCAATCTATTTGCATCCATAAGATATACATCTGGAGGAAGACGCCAAACCTTTGCGATAAATGCAGAGGCGTCTGAATCCCAATATGCAAGAAGTCATTAAAAAGGAAGTCCTAAAACTTCTAAACATTGGGATTATATATCCCATCTCTGACAGCCCTTGGGTTAGTCAAACCCAGGTGGTGCCCAAAAAGGCTGGTATAACAATTATCCCAAACAAAGACGGCGAGTTAGTACCAACACACGTCCCCACTGGATGGCGGATATGTATTGATTATCGAAAGTTAAATACTGTGACTCGGAAAGACCACTTTCCATTGTCATTCATGGATCAAATGCTAGAAAGAGTGGCGGGTCATAAATTTTATTGCTTCTTGGACGGGTATAGTGGCTATAACCAAATCAAAATCGCTCCTGAAGATCAGGAGAAGATGACTTTCACTTATCTGTTCGTTACATTCGTTTACCATTGTATGCCCTTCGCCTTATGCAATGCACCTGCCACCTTTCAGCGGTGCATGTTGAGCATATTCAATGATATGGTCAAACACACACTCGAGGTCTTTATGGATGACTTCTCAGTGTTTGGCCATAGTTTCGATAACTGCCTAGAAAACCTTGAGAATGTGTTAGCGAGATGCGAGGACAAACACTTAGTACTAAACTGGAAAAAGTGTCACTTCATGGTGACCAAGGGAATTGTTCTCGGCCACATTATTTCTGATAAGGGTATCCAAGTCGATAAAGCAAAAATCGATATAATTTCAAATCTACCTGTCCCTCGTACAGTCCGAGACATCCGATCTTTTCTGGGACATGCAGGATTCTATCGTCACTTTATCAAAAATTTTAGTACAATCTCCCGACCATTGTGTCAAATGTTGGCTAAAGACATGCCATTCGAATGGTCGAAAAACTGTCAAACATTTTTTGACGCACTAAAAGAACACCTTACCTCCGCACCGATAATATAGGCACCCGACTGGAGTTTGCCTTTTGAGTTAATGTACGATGCTAAAGACTATGCCATTGGCGCAGTTCTAGGACAGAGGAAGGATAACAAGCCTTACGTAATCTACTATGCTAGTCGAACACTTAACGAAGCTCAAATGAATTATACGACTACCGAAAAAGAACTACTAGCAATAGTCTTCGCTCTAGATAAATCCAGGTCTTATCTGATAGGGTCCCCAATCGTCTATTTTACAAATCACTCGGCCCTCAAGTACCTGCTATCTAAGAAGGACGCGAAACAAAGGCTCATCCGCTGGATACTCCAAC
This sequence comes from Hydrangea macrophylla, assembly GCA_033977485.1. Taxonomy (NCBI): domain Eukaryota; kingdom Viridiplantae; phylum Streptophyta; class Magnoliopsida; order Cornales; family Hydrangeaceae; genus Hydrangea; species Hydrangea macrophylla. The sequence continues at coordinate 65,611,589 of CM066990.1, read as the reverse complement.
TCCAGGAGTTTGATATCACAACCAAGGATAAAAAAGGAGTAGAGAATGTGGTCACTGACCATTTATCTTGGTAAACATTTGTTGATAACACTGAACCCGCATCGATAAAGGATGAATTCCTAGATGAGCAATTGATGGCTATTTCCAGTTTGCCTTGGTATGCGGATATAGTGAATTATCTAGTTATGGGAGAGACCCCTAGTCATTGGTCAAATCAGGACAAGAAACGATTCCTCTCGTTCGCACGTCATTTCTTTTTTGATGACCCTTATTTATTCAAGTGTTGTGCTGATCAAGTCATCTGCCACTCTGAGGCTTGCAGAGGCCATTGTTCTTCAAAAAAGACCGCACACAGCGGCTTCTATTGGCCCACTATGTTTAAAGATGCTTACGCTTTTTGCAAAACGTGCCAACACTATCAAAAGCTCGGTACAATTTCAAAAAGGAACTCCATGCCCTTAACTCCAATTATCACAATTGAAATATTCGATTGTTGGGGCATAGACTTTATGGGCCCTTTTCCAAAATCTAACAACTGTGAATATATACTCCTAGTTGTGGAATATCTATCAAAATGGGTAGAAGCGATACCGATAAGACGCAATGATCACAAAACAGTAATGTCCTTTCTTAAGGAGCACATTCTGTTGCGTTTCGGAACCCCAAAAGCACTAATAAGTGACCAAGGCAAACACTTTTGCAATAGGCCTTTGGAGTCACTACTCAAGAAATATGGAGTCAATCACAAGATCGCTCTAGCCTACCACCCACAAACGAACGGGCAAGCAGAGTTGGCTAACTGAAATATTAAGCACATTCTCGAAAAGACAGTTAGTTTCAACAGAAAGGATTGGGCATATAAACTGATCGATGCTCTTTGGGCGTACCGTACTGCCTACAAGACAAATCTGGGGATGTCCCCGTATAGATTAGTGTATGGCAAGGTATGTCACCTTCTCGTCAAAATTGAGCAAAAAGCATATTGGGCGACACACTCATTAAACTTCGACCTTAAAGATGGAGGTCATCTTCAGAAACTCCAGTTGGCTGAACTGGAAGAAATCCGTCGAGATGCATACGACAATGCTAAACTTCACAAGGAAAGGTTGAAGGCTCGCCATGATAGAACGATTTTTCGAAAATCTTTCGAGTCAGGACAGAAAGTTTTATTATACGGTTCATGCCTTCATCTCTTCCTAGGAAAACTCTGATCTAGGTGGACAGGACCCTTCATAGTCCAATCTGTCTTTCCACATGGGGCTGTCGAGTTATTCAATCCTAAGAACGACGAAAGTTTCAAGGTCAATGGCCAAAGGTTAAAACCGTTCTTAGAGGATTTCCAACCAGAGGTCGAGCACATCCAATTGGATGAGCCCGATTATTCCTCGACCTAAAATGCTCGAGTGCGTACTCGCCATGTTGGTGTATTCTTTCCGTCACTGCATTTTGCTTTATTTTAGTTCTTTTGTTTATCTATTTTTGAGTATGACCTTGACCTTAACCTGATATTCCATTTTTATCTATCTCCTGCAGGCTATTCAACATGAGAGATGATGACGTCCACTCAATTGGGTCATGGGCTGATTCAGAATATCATAACCCCCCTTGGACTACCGATGAGATCGCATTCTATTTTGCTCCTTACCAAGGGCCAAGGGCAGAAGATGTCGTTGACTTAACCCAAGGATACATTCCATATAACCCTGCTCTCCTCCAGAATAATCCTTTTAAGCACATGGAATTTCCTGAAGAGGAGTGAGAACCAGAGGGATATATTGTTTGGGAAGTTGATGATGCTCTGATGGAACAGTGGGAAAACGATTCAATGTGGGAACCGTGGGAAGAAGAAGATTTACAGGATGTGATGCCGGAACGCCATAATGTTGTATTCATTTATGTTGATGACTTCCTTGTCATCCAAGTGGTTCCCTATATTTATGTGCACTTGAGTTATTTGTTGTTCCGGCTTCAATGCCCTCTACCTGTTAGTGCACCTGGTGATATCAGGCCAATAGTGAGGTTAAATCTTGGTCACATTCCTTTCTCTTTTCTTTTTTCTTTGTTCAAATCTTTCTGTTAGTTCTTTCCTTTGTTCTAGTTGATTTATTTCTTCGTTTCCTGTTTGTTTTTCTTTGTCAGGGGTGTCACTATGAATCATATGTTACCGCCGCTATTCCTTCCACATCAGTTGTTCCACGGATTTGGACTATACATATGGTCCCCGGGTACTCTGCCGCAAGAGGAAAGTCCGTTGCGAACTTACACGCCGTTATCACTATCTCCATCTGGATCACCTCCTGCATGTACGATCAATTCTTTGGAGAGTTCAGACTTGCTCAATGATGCCCTGGATGCTTTTCGGCTATTCTGGAAAAGGGAATCATCAAATTTGGACCCCACATTTGAAGCTTTGGCGGAGAAAGAAGTTGTAGAAGAAGATATTTTCATGCTTGAAGAGTAGTACTCCACTTCAATTGTATTCCGTCATTTTATCTTTCTTTCATCAATTAAAGTGTATTCCTAGACAAAGTTTTATTAGTTTCAGTTTCTTTTAGTTTTTCTTTATCAATAAGATTTTAAATACCATGTTGGGGGCAATAATGTTGCAAATGGATGCTACTACAATGATTTCTTTATATAAAATTTGTAATTTTCTATTTATCAAGATTATTTCTGGCCTACATGACCGGTCTTTGAACTATTTTATCATTTTCCTGTATGTCCAGACCAATGTGCGTTAGTTGGGGGTGTATAATCCATTTATTCAATAATATTGTAAAATTTCTAAGTTCGATCGATCGAACTCATCTCGATCGATCGAAATTATCATTACCTCAAGCGCTTCAACAGGCCTCAATCGATCGAAAGTTGGATCGATCGAACTTTCTCGATCGATCGAACTTTCTCGATCGATCGAGACTTGTATTTAAATGAGGCGTATGCTATACACTTTCTCAGTTTCTCATTCTCTCTCTCACATTTGAGCGATCGGAGACAGAGGAGAATCTCGTCGATTTTGAACCCCCATGCACAACCACATCACCTGAGGAGAGCCTGACCCCTCGGATCATCATCATCAACCTCCTCATCCCCCCTGTTGCGTGTATCTCGAGGTGAGGTCTCGGTACACCCCCTCATGTCTTTCTTTTTGTTAGAATTGTATTGGGGGTGCCCCCAATTGGTTTTAATCCTTTATTTGATGTTTTTTTCTTAATTTTTATGTTTGCGGGCTATTCCCGTTATCTATCGTTGTCACTGCACCTTCGCTATGTTCGATCGATCGATCGAACTTGGTTCGAGCAATTGAGCTCAGCCACAGTTCAATCGATCAAACTAGGTTCAAGTGCTCGAATCCAGCGTCTTTTCGATCGATCGAAAGCGGCTCAAGCGATCGAACATGGAACTTCTTCAATCGATCGAACATACTTCGATCGATCGAAGAGCAGTAGTTTCTATATCTTTTCTATTTTTCCCTGTTTTCTTGTATTTACTGTCTGTTCTCCCATTTCAGGGCTTTCACGATGAATCCTATCACCAGGTACCACAAGTCCAAGCCACTTGATCTCATCGTACCCAACCCTATACCTGATCATGGGCTAAGAAATGAGGAGAAGCGGGTGTGGTTTACGAGATACTTCCAGTGTAAGAAGGTTATGTTGGAGTGGCCCCTAGAGTCTGTATGACTATCAGCCCCATGGTTTCTAGGACAGATCAGAGATCAGCAATCCTGGTACGACATGTTGATCCAAACAAAGAGGATCAACATCCACTGGGTTCGAGAGGCCTGCTCCTCTATGACCAAGGATCCCGCGGCCCCATTCACATACAGATCATTCTTCCGCGGGCGCGAGATCCTATTCAGCCCTACCACCATTTTAGCTGCTCTGGGGGTACCTGAGGTACCAGATTATTTCTATCCTCGCCTACCAGGAGCCCCAGAGATGCCTCCGACCACCATTATCCGCGAGCTTACAGGCGGCGCCATTCAGCTCTGGAACGACGTTTCTCTCATCGAGGATAAGCTTCTCACAGAGAACTATCACCTCCTCCATCTGATGCTGGTGAATTGCATTTTCATGACATCTTACCATGAAAAGTTCGCCGCGTGGTATGCCCATGCCCTGTATGCTATTGGGACAGGACAGCGAGTCTGTCTGTCTTGCCTATATATTGACTTCCTGGTCCAGCCTATGCGGTACATCGCCGCCAAGCGCCATTTGAAGGGCGCTTGACCTATCCATCGGGTCATTGAGCAGGGACTAGTTTCTTTGGCCACAGATTCGATCATTCAGGCCTCGAGTCGATTTGGCGAGACGGCGGCCCGCCGTTCTGATGCTCAGAAAAAGAGAAAAGCAAAGGGTAAGGCGAAGATTGGAGCGAAGAGGAAGAGGGAAGGAGGCACTGATACGGAGGGTGCAGCTTCTGGGATGCCCACAGAGGCTAAGGAGCTTGATTCTGACGACGAGGTTGATCCTCGTATTGAGGTTGCCCAGTTCGAGCTAAGACAGAGGTCTCAGGCTCCCGCCCAGGGAGAGTCTTCTTCATCCACGCCTCTCCCTACTGTTCACGAGTTGCTATTGGAGGAGAGAGAGGCCCGGATTAGACTCGAGGGCAAGATGGATCGCATGACGACTCTTCTTGAGGCTGTACTTATTCAGATAGGAGTTGACCAGTCTTTGCATACAATACACCACCCACTACTGGTCCTTCATCCGCAGCTCCTCAGGTTGATCGTTCTGTTCCATCTACATCGACAGTCCCATCTGTTCCTGTTCCTACTCCTTCTGTACCACCTACTGATCCTTCTGCTCCTTCCACATCGGCGACACCGCTTCCACCACCTCCAGTCGTGACTGATCCATTATTATCTACACCAGCTGCTCGGACTACGAGTGACCCGACTATGGCTACTACTGTTGTAGAGGGTAGAGATGGGGATGATCCAGACGTGCTTATTGAGATATTATCGGATGTTGCCGATGATGTATAGAGTCTGATAGATCAGTGTTTTTGGTTTTTGGGTTGTTTTGGTGGGTTATGACTGTATTTTCTCTCTCTTTTTATTGTGGTTTGGTTAGTTGGACATGTTGGTTCTTTTTGTTTCAAGGATTTTGTAATCACTGTTCTGTAATTCATTCTACTATATTTCCAGTGATTAGTTCTATTTATGTATGGATCTCATGCTTTATCTTTTCATATCATATTTGATCCTGCCTGTTTGGAGTTTGTATGCTTTCTTTACAGGTTGTTAGGCTTGCGGTTATTACTATGCTTTGACAGGTGATATCTCTCTATCTATATTTGAAAATTATCTTCTGAGGACATCGCAATTTTCAGTTGGGGTTGGAATGTAGATAGATAGTCACCTGTACATGTCTATACTTAGCAATCTGAATACATTTATTGTACATGTCATACAATCTCAGTTAAATTTGGAAATTTTGAACAAATTTTAACAAATTTTAAGTTAAAATAAAATTGGATTTTTCTTGAAAATACAAAACTTTATTGGTAGAACAACTTGCAATACTCACTCCTATTTAGATGTTATCAAGCAATGACACAACCATTTTAATCTCATCTTTTTATGAATTAAATTCATGCGTTTTTCTAGTTCGCTAGGATGATTGCATGTGTTAACCATTTTTGTATCCAAATCATTTGCACATGTTAATAGCTATGCAGAAAACCTAAATAAGAGTTAAGATGACTTTTGTACTCTAAGAACAAGTAGTGGAAACTAGTACCCTTAGTAAACTTTTGAATCCAATCTTCAGTTCTGAGAGAGTTATCACAGTAAATTCGAATCGTTTTCTTGAAAATACATATTAAATTCGTCGAATAGTCTCTAATTCTTTATTTTGGCTGCTTAGTAGAGGAGAACGTTCAGGATTTACCAACAAAACTCAATGAATACAGAAGTGCTAAAACTAAGAAGTTGAGAAAATGATTTAAGCCATCGTTATTTGCTCCTTACCTTTCCATATACCTGTATCGATATTCCAGAATATGCATTGTTCTCAACCCCACACCTAGTAAATACTGCCAAATCCATTATGAAATTCTAAATCCCCAATCTTATACTTTGACCTCAATACACCCCATTGTACATCCAATGAGATTAAATTGTTGAAGTATGTTATGGGGAGGGAGTAGTTGTGGGAGGGGCTGCATAATGATAAAAAAAGTAAAAGAAGGAGGAGTTCAGGTTTAAAAAACAAAAAAAAAACATCTATGAGAATAGAGGATGGTTGGAATGAGGTAAAGAATGAATTGCTACACTCAATCAAATGCTAAAGATGTGCAAATTCTTACCCCTATTCTTTCTATTCTATTATATAAAATTATACCAAAAAGTCAAAGCCTTAATGATTTTTAACGACTTAGTTTAAAACATGAACGTGTAAATTGAGTTATCCACGGTATTTCGCTCCTCTAGTTAGTAGTATTCCTTTCATGAGACTATACACTCTAAATGTTCGTCCTTTATTGAGTCAGGCATGAAAGCATTAGTAACCAAAACATTACTCATATCAAAGCTTTCACACCATAGGCGATCATTATTAAACAAGTTTCTGAGAGATGTTCATTTTTGAGTGTAAACCCATGTGAGAATTGAGTTGAAACTGCAAGTTCTGAGAATATGTATAGCTGTTAATTTCACATACACACACGGATACATGGATTTGATGCATATGTTATTCTTTCTTGGTGACATGAGGAACATGTGTATTTCTTTCATGGTTTGAATGAGGATGATATGTTTTGTAGAGGTAAATTAATAGTTGAATAGAAGAGAGTGTTTACAAGTTACTCTATATCTTTTTGATCTTAAAATCAAAAAATTTTGTGGGTATATTCACTGCAAACCCTCACGAGACAACACTCGTCCACTAGGGGGAACCTAGGGGTTTAACGGCTTGTTGCATTTGCTAAATGCAACCGCGATTCCTGCGAAAGTGAGTTAGGTAGTTTCTTTTTATTTAGATTAGTTTGATTTGGTTTTATTGTGTTTTATTTTAATCATTGTAGTGTTAGTGTAGCTTGTTTTATTTTCGCTTTATTGCTAGGGACTAGCAAATCGCCAGTTGGGGGTTGTGACAAGCGGAGGTATTTGTAAAATACAACCGCGCTAAAAGAAGAAAATACACTAAATTAGTTTACAATTTCCCTGTTTTTCTGCAATTAGAATTACAATGCCAGTTTTTATATAATATGATTAATCTATGATAAGTGGTATTATTTTAGTGGTTATGTGTGCAGATTACTGTTGCTGTGTGAAGAATTGAACAAGCAGATAAAAGGAAGTGACTGGGTTTAATGAAGACAAGTGAAAAAGGAAAACAGAGTTTCGAGCGATTGAAGAAGGCTCGAGCGATCGAGGCTTCGATCGATCGAAAGAAGTTCAAGCGCTCGAAGATCCCAGAAGTTCAATCGATCGAGAGATGTTCGATCGATCGAACATGGCTTTTATCAGAACCTACGCGCACGCAACGGGGACATTGGTTGTAACCCTAGCTTTAGGTTTTTCTATATATATATCAGTTGTATTCACGACACCCACATTACTTTTCATCAGTTTTATATATATATATATATAGAGAGAGAGAGAGAGAGTTTCTTTTTGTTTTGTAGGTTTTTATCAAGGATTTTTAGTGTTTTGGTTGGATTCTTTAACGTTAAATAATAGTTCTTCATTCCAGGTTACTTCGTATTACTTTATTTATATTCTGCTCGCAATTTATTATAGTTTAATCTGTTAGACTAGTAGTTTTTGCATGCTAGATAAGTTTACACCATTAGTTTTTATATTTTTCATGATTAAAATGCAACCAAACAAGACTTTAATGGACCTTTACATTAAAAACAATTCTGTGATACTCCAAACCATGTCTGAGTAGTCCCCAGGTTGGGAGATCACAATGAAACCGTGATCTTAAGCCTCTGCCATGCAGCAAAATAATTCCTGTGCCCGATCGATCGAAGTTAGTTCGATCGATCGAGACAGAGATACCGTCAATCGATCGAAAATATTTCAATCGATCGAGAGATGAAGATGTTCGATCGATCGAAAGCGCGTCGATCGATCGAAACCTCTGATTCTTGATAACATTCAATACAGTATTCTTAGACTTTCTGTTTTACAGATTTGTTATCAAACTGTCCCTAAATGCTCAGTTTGTCAAAACAGTCTTTGAACTTAAAGCCTTAAAGCATTTTTCTTCAATATCTTTTGCAAACCACTCTCAATGCTAACACCATTGTGGGTGCGAGTCTTAACTATTGTTTTAAACCGCTTTCATGTATTTCAAACTTAATTGTGATGACATAGTCCCGGTCATGAAAGAACTATGGATTCTTTACCTTTAGATAAATACGGAATATTGTAGAGAATGTGCTCCTTTGAGCTTCAACGTAATTGCATGGTAGAAGGCTAGGTCGCAGTGGATTCGTGTAATCCCAACATTCCCTTTTATTAAGAAAACCAGTTTTAAAATATTACTCTAGTTAACTAGTTAGTTATTAGTTTAAAGTAATTTAGTTGCTTTTAATTTTAATAGTTGTTAATCGTAAAACTCCGTGTTCTACAGTCTCCTTAAGTATTAAATTTTCTTTTTTTTTTTTAGTGTTTAATCTAAGTAATTAATTTCCAACCTTCCCTGTGGGATTGACCTGGACTTCCAGTACTATATTACTTGCACGATTACCTACACTTGGGTATAGCACACAAGCGCACACAGAAAAATTCTCGTGTCAATAATGTTTGTTTTATCCATCAAATACCTTTCACGTACTTCAACTTAAGATCTTTTATGATCCATCTGAAATAGGTTACAACATTTTTTCATATATTTTATAACTTGGTGTCAAATGGTTGTAACTTTGAAACTAGAATATTCAAAAGAAAACAAAAACCAAACAAAAATGGTACAGTATTTTGGCACCAAGTTATAATACTTTACCACCAAAATCACTAAGATGTACTATAGAATATTCCATTCCAAACATGTTAGTTAAAAAGAAGTAGCCATAGTAATAATATACGTACTTTGATGCATTCCAACCAAAGCGCCAATCCAAATATTAAAACTCCAAACATTATCTTAATGTCAATCTAGCCGTTAAGAGTGACAATTGGTTGATTTTGCATAGTTGAAATTGAACTATTACCGAAGTTGACCAAATAAAAAAAGGTTAACATTTTTTATTTGTGAAATTTTTAAAAGACTAAACTACCCTTCTAAAGATTAAAGTAAATAAAATAAACCTAAAATTTTATTTTTTCTACTTTCTCTTTGGTGTCTCTCTGAAGTAGTGAGTTACCGCTATACATAAACTCCTTCACCAGACTATGGTCACCACCAAATCCCTTGTTTTGTCGTTCCCAAAATAGCCCAATTCCAATTTTGCAAAATCGACCAATCCTATATTCATAATAAAAAATTACGAGAAAGATTCATGTATTTCTATCTTATTTCAAGGAAGGTTAGTGTAATTATTCTAAGAAAAATTTGCATTTTTCATTTGATTAACTTACAATTGACGAATTCAGTATAATTTTAATCTTAAAGCATCTCCAATAGGGTAATCAAATTGTTTGGCAAATCCAATAATTGATAATAACTACCAAATTTGGTGAATCTTAAAATAAAATTTACATTCCAATAGAGTCATTAAGTGGGGTTGCAAAATAATTACTAGTTAAGAGAGAGAGAGAGAGAGAGAGAGAGTGTGGGTAACAAAATTTTAAAGTGAAGATTGTAGTCATTTATTATTATTATTATTATTAACTAGAAAAACAACTAACATCTAACTTCCATGGGGGAAGCGAATACATGAAGTATCAGCCATCAGCAGTGTACAAATTTCCCTAATGGGGGCATCTAACAAAATAAGAGAATCTAGTTTATCCACCCTGTGGATATCACAGGTTGACTTACCCACAGCTTTTCAAAATCAAATTCAAAAACAAAATGAGTCGCCACTTAATTTTTAAAAGGAAAATTAAGAAACCACTTTAAAAGCAAACTGATCTTTTAGAAATCAGAGATTAACTAGGTCCGGGGATTATGGAATGAGAGAGGAAGGAGCCCATCAGACTAAAACACCCTCTCTCATCCTATCTTGCGATAGTCCTTTACTCAACATCCTTTTAATCAAATTTATTAATCTAAGCATGCCCTCAACTAATACATATATACATATACATCACAAAAGCATGTCCAAAGGGTGTAAAATTGCAATTGACAAAATATCATTCAAAAGCCACATAATTCAGGTAACAAGCGATATGATATGCAATAGAGAACAAGTGAACTTACCCGGGATCCAGCAGCGATAATAAACGTGCAATGCATGCGAACAAAAGAAAATCCTAAAAAGAGGTCTCTAATCACATATACACATAAGGCAAGCTCCTAATTCTAAGGTGTCGCGCATAAGGTCGAAAATCAAATAAAAATCAAGGAATTTAATAAACTAGAGAGGGATTGAGAAATCGTACCTTAATAGCGCTACAAAACAAAGGGTTAGTTCACATGATATGCAAAATATGATGTTAGAAATAACAATCCTAAATTTCTATCTTAAATCTATCTAATGTAATTAAATCCAAAGCAAATAAATCTTAATTACAAGTGCCAAATCATATGGATGAATATGTACATGGACAAGGATAGACTATGAAATACTTTTAAACTTTGAATTCAAGCTCAACTAATCATTATTAAAACAAGGTTTAAGCCTTAAGTCATAGAAAAGTCATGTGGACCATTATTTACAAAGTTGGTCAAATGTGTCATAAAACTCTGAAAATTGCAGAGAGCAGACCAGAACTTAAAAGAAATTAAAAGCATATCTCCCATGGTTTGATCTTGGTGAATTTTGGACACGAGATGCCCCTGTGAGTCTAGTTTCCAAATCAAAAATAAAATCAAGGTTTCAACGGTCGGATCTCTGAGAAAAGGACAAACACCAGACATCACTCAGAGATGTACAACTCTCTGTCTAGAGATTTTGTTTGATTTTTTAAAAATAGTAAAATAATCCAAAATGCTTCATTCTTTTTAGGGGGCTTTCCTAACACATTAAACTTCATAGAAAAAATTATTTGGAGTCACAAACACTTTATTAGAACTCTGATTTAATTATTTCAAAAGAGTGTCACTGTTCTGAAACTATTCTGAAACTCTGGACAGATTGTATTTGTGTCACAAAACTCATGATCAAACCATTCTAAACATGAAATCACCATAAAACAAAAATTACAGTGGTAGAATATCATGTTATTGACACTTTCCCGTTGGTTTCACTTGATTTCAACGGTTAGATTTCGAACTAAAAATCGTTGATCAAAAACAGTTTGTGAACTCACTGTTTTCATTTGTCAAGTTCAACTTTTATTTGGTAACTCCAACTATTAAACCATGAAGTTGGGTTTAAACCAAACAACTTCTCCTACCATTTGATGGTCATTGGAGGCTAAAGACCTTCATATTTGTAGATTTCAAGTGAAGTATGAGTTGACTTCATGAAATCTCAAGATAAGGAATCTAAACCATTGAGATGGACTTGGACTCAAAACCACTTCCTCCTACCATTTGATGGCCATTGGAGATGAAGACATGACTAAAACTCATGAGTTTTCAAGGAATATAAGGAGACTCCATGAAAACTCAAGCTTAGAGGACCCAAGTCATGAGTATGGACTTGGATCCATCTATTTGTTTATAGAATAAAATGATGATCAAACTTTGACTTCCATATGAAGCATAAGCTTACATGGGATTCAAAAGATCACATTCAAGAGATTTCAAAGGAGATATTGAAGATCTCCAAGAATCTCAAAAGAAAAACATAAACAAGGAAAATAGAAGAAGGATCCAAGAACTAGGAAGTAAGGACTTCCAAGTTTAGTTAACAAACTCTAAAACTTAATCAAGAAAAACTAAATGACTTGTAAATTAGAAGCTCAAAAGAAAGAAAACACAACTAAGATTAGAGGGTCACCTCCAAACTATCCTCAAAGTTTTTCTTCTTTGAAGGTCTTCCAAGCTCTTCTTCCTAGTTTTTTTTTTTTTTAAACTCTCTCTTTTCTCTCTAAAATGTTGGTGAAATGGTAGTGTATTTTTTGTATGTGTTGTTCTCCCCTTTTCAAATTCCCCCCAATATTTTTCTCTTGGTTGGTCCCCCCTTTCTCCATGAAGATACCTCTTCTTATATAGACAAAAAAAACTAAGTATTTTCAGTGAATTTGGAGTAAAAGACATGTGTAAGCATCTCATTTGGTGGTACAATGTGTACTTTCTGAAATTAGGCAGACTGCTGCCTAGCGCGGCAGTCCAGAAACTGTCGCGCCAGTCCGTGACTGCCGCTGCGGCAGTTCATGAATGCCGTCGCGAAACTCCATGACTGCCGCACGGCATTCATCAAATGCCGCGACAATTAATAGATTGTCGCATTTTTGTCAGTCTTACTTTATCAGTTTTTTGTTCTTATTTGCATACGCATACGTATTGCACTGCAAAATACAGACTTTAAAAGTGAACGGCAGTCAGAAATTTGTGACGGCACTTGGTGAATGCCGGGCCGGCACTCACTGACTGCCGCGCAGCACTCAGTCAGTGCCGTGGCAGTCTGCCGTGTGCCGTTTTAAGCTGAGATTCCCCTTTTTAGGTCTTCCCCCTTTTTGAAACGAATTATTTTTGAAGATCCTTTCCAAAAATCATGTCTTATACCTGAATTCTCCTAAATACCTGGTATTTTTCCTCTTTCTGTGAAATTTTATCGCGTTTTGGAGATTTTCTGAAGAGCTTGGAATACTTCAATTTTTCGGTCCTTGTCATCATCGGATACGGAGGTGACACTCTCCTAAATTCGATGGTTGGTCAAAATTGGGGTGTCTACAGTTTGCCCCTCTTTGACAGAGCTTGTGGAGCAACGCGTCCCGTAAGTGAATGTCAAAGCCTGTGTGAAGACAAGCCTTTGACCAGACTGTCGAATTTATGTGAAAATAAAATGCGTTGCAAAAACAGGCGTGCAGCAAAATTCTAATTGGTTGTGCTCCACGGCGAGCTGCCTAGGTATCCCGTCAGGAATCAGACCAAAGCGTAGTTCAGGCATGGGTTGAACATTCACAAACGCAAGTAGTCACACGGATGGATGCACCTATCCTGTCGTGATGTAAGTGCCATGCAATGGTGTTTTCTGAATTAACCTGGTTGTGTAAATGTCATGCTTATCATGTTTTCCCCACGTATGACGCACATTTCGTGACGTGTTAGTCAGGGAAGATTATCTATGCGAAAATCAGTTACGGGAGTCATGAAAGTGCATTTGATTTGATTTTGATGTTTGACGCAAATTTGTTGCGGAAACCGAGAATGTAAATTCGTTACATTCTCAAGATAAGGATCAACGTAAATTTGTTACGAGGATCGGGAATATAAATTTGTTATATTCTCAGAACGGGGGATTAACGCAAATTTGTTGCGGAAACTGAGAATATAAATTTGTTATATTCTCAGGACAAAGGATCGACGCAAATTTGTTGCGGAAACTGAGAATATAAATTTGTTATATTCTCAGGACAAAGGATCGACGCAAATTTGTTGTGGAAACTGAGAATATAAATTTGTTATATTCTCAGGACAAAGGATCGACGCAAATTTGTTGCGGAAACTGAGAATATAAATTTATTATATTCTCAGGACAAAGGATCGACGCAAATTTGTTGCGGAAACTGAGAATATAAATTTGTTATATTCTCAGGACAAAGGATCGACGCAAATTTGTTGCAGAAACTGAGAATATAAATTTGTTATATTCTCAGGACAAAGGATCGACGCAAATTTGTTGCGGAAACTGAGAATATAAATTTGTTATATTCTCAGGACAAAGGATCGACGCAAATTTGTTGCGGAAACTGAGAATATAAATTTGTTATATTCTCAGGACAAAGGATCGACGCAAATTTGTTGCGGAAACTGGGAATTTAAATTTGTTATATTCTCAGGACAAAGGATCGATGCAAATTTGTTGCGGAAACTGAGAATATAAATTTGTTACATTCTCAGGACAAAGGATTGATGCAAATTTGTTGCGGAAACTGAGAATATAAATTTGTTATATTCTCAGGACAAAGGATCGACGCAAATTTGTTACGAGGATCGAGAATACAAATCCGTTATATTCCCAAAACGAGGGTTAGCGCAAATTTGTTGCGAAAATCGAGAATGTAAATCCGTTACACTCCCAAAAATGGGGCAACCATATTTGGATAGATCAGGAGTCAATTAGACTCAAAGAATTTTCAAATTTCCAAAATTTGGGAGTCGAATTGACTCGAACGAATTCAAATTTTCAAAGAGAATTTCAAATTTCAAAATCGGAGTCACTTCGACTACACAAAAATTTCAATTCAGAAGAATTTTGAATTTTCAAAATCGGGAGTTTGAATGAGACGCAAAGAATCATTGAGGAACAACGCGAATGCAAGGTTGCCATTGAGGACTAACACCGATAACGCTGCCATTGAACTAACGCTTAGAGAAGCTGCCATTGAGGACTAATGCTTATGAAGAGAAGCTGCCATAGAGGACTAATGCTTATGAAGAGAAGCTGCCATTGAGGACTAATGCTTATGAAGAGAAGCTGCCATAGAGGACTAATGCTTATGAAGAGAAGCTGCCATAGAGGACTAATGCTTATGAAGAGAGGCTGCCATAGAGGACTAATGCTTATGAAGAGAGGCTGCCATAGAGGACTAATGCTTATGAAGAGAGGCTGCCATAGAGGACTAATGCTTCGGGATTCTCCTTGTGCTCAAAGAACCAACTTTCAATATTCAGAGTCACTTCAAACTTAAAGAATTGATTTCACAAAAGTTCGAGAATCCGCTGACTCAAAGAGTTGATTTTGCAAAATTTGAGGAGTTTTCAAACTCAAAGAACGGAGCTGGTAGAAAGAATAATTGTATGCATTTAGGGACCTTTGGAAGAAACACATCGATTCTGTCAAAAGAGGGAAGTCACCTTTACCCCTAGTCTTGGACTCTTCTTATATTGCCACTTTAGCACTATGTTGCGATAGTGTTTGAAACCTCTGCTCATATTGCTCTTGAAATCCTCATGGAGTCTTTTCAAATCTTTATTCATCATCTTAAACCCACACACTTGAGACCACCTATTGACTCATCAAAGGAGGACAGACCTGACAAAGCTAGTTACTCAAAATGACTGACTCAAACTCTTCATTCATTATGAATCAATGTGCTTTCATTGTGAATAACTGTATCATCTCACCTTTCAATTGTTCATCATCTTACAAATGGTAGTGCTTTGTTGATAAATCTAAACTTTGAAAACTTCCCCTTTTGATTTAGCGAATTCTTTGCCTATCTAGAGTATGCTTCAAATTAGTGCTTTAGCTTATAGAATAAAAGGCACTCTATTTCAATCCTTTCAAAACAAACTTGATTACTTGAGAACTTGCCTCTGGCATAGAGGGATTTTGGCAAACGAAGTTCGCCCCTAGTCTTAAGGGCAAATAGGCTCACCCAAGGGTTTTGAGAACATGAGGGTACAGGATGCCTGCAGTGCATTTATTCCAAACCTAGAGATAATTATCATGAATTGGTGGGCTGAAGCGGAAAACCCAATGCCGATGGGCAAACTTTGTTTGCCCCTGGTTTGGCAGTACATACATGGCTCGAGGCAAACACAAGTTTGCCCCTAGTATGAAGGAAGGAAACCAAAGGTGCAAAGGGTGATGCTTTCGGTTTAGGAATGGTTGTGGACCGAGAACCTTGGAAGGTTCGCCTACTTATCCCCAAGTGGGAATCAGATCAAAGTAGTCCGGCCAAGGCCTGAAAAAAAGATAGCATGAGATGATGGGGTGATGACCGAACCGAGCAGGTTGCCTACGTATCCCCAAGTGGGAATCAGGTCAAAACGTAGTTCATCAACTCTGGAAGTCTCGAAAGAATAAGGCTTCAAGAAATAGTGGGCTTTTCGAGCCATGTTTCCATTTAGGTCAAATGAGTGCTCTTTCCGAAATGGGCCACTTGTGGTAGCCTTTGGACAGGATGATGAGAACATGAACTTCTTCTCCGCTTTATTTTCTTTTCTTTTCTTTTCTTTTCTTCTTTCTTTTTTCTTTTCTTTTCTTTTCTTTTCTTTATTTGACGATTGATTCTTTTAACCCTTTCACTAGCCAGTCAACTTTGCCATTCTCATATTGTATTGTGTTTTTATCACACTCACAAAGCAATATCAACCCTCCAGATTACTCTTTATTTTCCTCAAAGATATCTTTGCATTGTTTTGGGCCCACTTAGCCATTGAGCCTCTCACAAGATTTTTTTTAGACTAATTGATACTTTCAAATCTCTCTTTTCCAAATCTTTTCTTTATTTAGAACAACACAAAGTTTTCGGATAATTCATGTACCAATGATGTACTTGAAGTGCTCAAGAATTCTCAATCTTATTTATTCTCTCTCTTTTTTTTTCTCTTTCCTTTCTTTTCTCTACCTCACTATCTCTAATTCTCTTCATGATTTTGACTGGCTAGGATTCGGGGTTTTGAAATCAACACGCATCTTATTTTTGCTCTAACTTTTGCCTAGGTGCCCTTTCGGGTTTTCATCCTAGCGAGCTCTCTTTTTTCTCCTTTTTTTTTCTTTTTTTATTTCCATTTCTCCTCTCTTTTATTTTGAAGAAGAAGTTCTTTTAAAAAAATATCTAACTACCATCAAGGACCAAGTTCGTGGGCTCATCTTTTAGGCTCGGTATTTGGAAAAGGGGATGGTGAGCAAGCCTCAAGTCCCAAGTTTATCTTTCCAAGATTGAGCGAGAGCACCTTTAAATTCTAGAAGTAAAGCTGATCAATTCTCTACTCCTCCTGGGTTTTGGCACAAAATTTGCTTTGATCACTTGGGGATCCTTTTCAATGTAAAGATTTATTAACAAAGTATTTTCCATGATCATTTTGAAAACGTGATTTTTTTATTTTTATTTTTTTGGCTTAACGATCCATTTATTCATGAATGGGCACATCGAATCAAGAAAAATGAGATTTTATTCAACCCGTAGAAAAAGAGGATTACATCACTCGACTCGATAAACAAAGCCTTGAAAAATAAACTTGATAACCGACTGACTCAAAGACACGACTGGACTTGACACTTGACTCCTACTTGACATGACTCGATTACTGGACTAGACTTGACATAGTCTCAACTGGAGTGTCACAGATGATTTTCAATTTACTAGATTTCCAAGAGCATCCACATTTGCCTTAGCAGCAGTATTTTCAAACACTATCACTTCACTATCATCATTTGAACCTCTGGGTCCGCCTTTCCCCAATAGCATGTGTGCAGAAATATCATCCACGTCCATGGCCCAATTTTTAGTGGGACAGTATTCATCTGACTCATACCAAGTGCTATCAATGCCTTTTCCACATTTATTGATTGGGCCAGGGCCAGTTGGTTGTTGCGTACTCATGGATGCAGCAACTCCCCTGAGGGTGCTTAGTGATGGCTGGGATTGAGAGGTCGGAGAGTAAAGAGCTTGATCATTATGCCAAAGGTCACTCAGTGGATTTGGTGGGGGAGTGATGATTTTCTGATCAATGAGGTCCTGGATCTCATGGCGGAGTCTCGAGCAAGAATCGGTATTGTGGCCTTGAGTCTGGTGATAGGCGCAGTACAAGGATATGTCACATTTGCGAGGTAAGGGATTTGATGGTGGCCTTGGGTCCAGGGGATTGAGGTGACCATTCTTGATGAGGTGACCAAGGGCCATGGATAATGTCATGCCAAGGTTGGTGAATATTCTTGACCTGCCGGCTCGGCTTAATTTCGGATTCGACTTTGAACTTGAGTTGGCTTTTGGGTTGAGATGTGGGCCTGGAATAACTCTTTAGTTCATTGAGATTAGGCATGGATATGGGCTTTGGTGAATGGTTGAGTGTGTGTATGGACTTTGGGGATAGGTTGGATTTGGACATGGGCTTTGGTGATTGGTTGGGCTTGGATGTGGATTTTGGTGCTCGGCAGCTGGGTGATCCATTATTCCCTTCTTCAATTTGTTCATCACTACCTCATTCAAACCCACTTGCTTTTTGAGTAATTTATAGAGCTCAAGCGTTACCCTCTCCAATTGATTCACCCTTAAGTTCTGTTGCTCAATAGTGGCTTGCAGCTTGTTTACGCTCTCTTCCAAAGCTCTTAAGGCCATTGGCGGATCAATCTCAAGATGATAGTCCATGTTCTCCTAAAATCAAGAAGATGAACCCAAGAAGATTAGAAGTGTCCTCACTAGGGGATTTAGTTGTCCCACTCCTTCAGCAGGTTCGTGAGATAAAAAGGTCCGCATGCAGAGTTGATTTTCAGGAGGCAAGGAATTTTGAGGAACTTTTGAATTACTTTGATCTTGACTAGAAAGAGGATGGTTTAAATTTCTATTCTACATGCATGCAATGCTTTGATGATTTGATGTGGCTAAATGCATGCACCGCACATATGGCACACGGATGAAATGCACGTGTGTGTGTGCCTACTGTATATGCAAAAGAAAGGAAAATTCTAATCCTAACACATAAACACATAAGCACATAAATCCTCACCCATGTCAAATGCGCTAATTTCTCCTTTCATTGTGATCCTCTTTACCCTCTCAAAGGTTGGATATTTCAAAAGTTTCGAAAAAGTATTTCTTTAAATGATGAGATTTTTCAAAAACAACTCTCAAGGATTTTGAATCTTTTATTAAAAATGAGGATGTGCAAATGTTTCTCGATAACGATGATTGGATTGAAATTTTTGCTTTAAAATTCATTTGAAGAGCATTTCTTCCAAAAACAATTTTTGATTTTTTTTCATTTTCCTTAGAATATGATCATGTGAACACGTACCTTAACAGAGGTCAGTTTGAAGCTTTAATAAAAAAGTGAACTCCAAAGATTTTTTTTTTTAAAAAAACAATTGAAAGCTTTGGAATAAGGATGAAAAAAAAAATCCGTTTTCTTTCAAAGATTGATTTAAAATTCTTCGGGTAGAAGGATCACATGACAGAATTATCACCATACTTTCCATGAATTTGGATACATACAAGGTCAATGATGCTTAGCTAACATGATATAAGAAGTATAATCTTATAATCAAGGTTCGGCATGTTCTCCAAATGTCGTGGAACATGAGGAGAAATTGCTAAAAGGTGATTAAAAGATTATACGTCTTTCATCAAGCAAGTATCGTCATCATCTCAAGTAATCCCTTCCGGGCATACAAAACTTCCTAGCATATAATCCTAATCAAGATTTGATTTCCTAAGATTGAAAGGTTCTATAGAAACTAATATACAAAAGCTGGGTTTTGGTCAAATAAGGGACCCTTGACACACATCCGATAGGATGCTTAATATACCAAATCATGGTACGAGATCAAGGGTGATCACACAGTCCCATGATAACTTGACCGACCGGGTTGCCCCGAGCCTCCAAGGTCATAGTTCCGTGCAATCGACTGGCTGGACATGCAAGTGAAATGCAACAGGCACACAAAGATTGATTAATTCGATTAAAAGGATGTTTTCAAGTCTAATCCTCAAGTGAACCCAAAATCAGAATTCTGGTCTGCGAAACCAGAGATTCTGGGTTTGATCCCCAGTGGAGTCGCCAGATTGTGGATATCGCAGATTGACTTACCCACAGCTTTTCAAAATCAAATTCAAAAACAAAATGAGTCGCCACTTAATTTTTAAAAGGAAAATTAAGAAACCATTTTAAAAGCAAACTGATCTTTTAGAAACCAGAGATTAACTAGGTCCGGGGATTATGGAATGAGAGAGGAAGGAGCCCATCGGACTAAAACACCCTCTCTCATCCTATCTTGCGATAGGCCTTTACTCAACATCCTTTTAATCAAATTTATTAATCTAAGCATGCCCTCAACTAATACATATATACATATACATCATAAAAGCATGTCCAAAGGGTGTAAAATTGCAATTGACAAAATATCATTCAAAAGCCACATAATTCAGGTAACAAGCGATATGATATGCAATAGAGAACAAGTGAACTTACCCGGGATCCAGTAGCGATAATAAACGTGCAATGCATGCGAACAAAAGAAAATCCTAAAAAGAGGTCTCTAATCACATATACACATAAGGCAAGCTCCTAATTCTAAGGTGTCGCGCATAAGGTCGAAAATCAAATAAAAATCAAGGAATTTAATAAACTAGAGAGGGATTGAGAAATCGTACCTTAATAGCGCTACAAAACAAAGGGTTAGTTCACATGATATGCAAAATATGATGTTAGAAATAACAATCCTAAATTTCTAGCTTAAATCTATCTAATGTAATTAAATCCAAAGCAAATAAATCTTAATTACAAGTGCCAAATCATATGGATGAATATGTACATGGACAAGGATAGACTATGAAATACTTTTAAACTTTGAATTCAAGCTCAACTAATCATTATTAAAACATGGTTTAAGCCTTAGGTCATAGAAAAGTCATGTGGACCATTATTTACAAAGTTGGTCAAATGTGTCATAAAACTCTGAAAATTGCAGAGAGCAGACCAGAATTTAAAAGAAATAAAAAGCATATCTCCCATGGTTTGATCTTGGTGAATTTTGGACACGAGATGTCCCTGTGAGTCTAGTTTCCAAATCAAAAAGAAAATCAAGGTTTCAACGGTCGGATCTCTGGAAAAAGGACAAACACCAGACATCACTCAGAGATGTACAACTCTCTGTCCAGAGATTTTGTTTGATTTTTTAAAAATAGTAAAATAATCCGAAATGCTTCATTCTTTTTAGGGGGCTTTCCTAACACATTAAACTTCATAGAAAAAATTATTTGGAGTCACAAACACTTTATTAGAACTCTGATTTAATTGTTTCAAAAGAGTGTCACTATTCTGAAACTATTCTGAAACTCTGGACAGATTGTATTTGTGTCACAAAACTCATGATCAAACCATTCTAAACATGAAACCACCTTAAAACAAAAATTACAGTGGTAGAATACCGTGTTATTGACACTTTCCCGTTGGTTTCACTTGATTTCAACGGTTAGATTTCGAACTAAAAATCGTTGATCAAAAACAGTTTGTGAACTCACTGTTTTCATTTGTCAAGTTCAACTTTTATTTGGTAACTCCAACTATTAAACCATGAAGTTGGGTTTAAACCAAACAACTTCTCCTACCATTTGATGGTCATTGGAGGCTAAAGACCTTCATATTTGTAGATTTCAAGTGAAGTATGAGTTGACTTCATGAAATCTCAAGATAAGGAATCTAAACCATTGAGATGGACTTGGACTCAAAACCACTTCCTCCTACCATTTGATGGCCATTGGAGATGAAGGCATGACTAAAACTCATGAGTTTTCAAGGAATATAAGGAGACTCCATGAAAACTCAAGCTTAGAGGACCCAAGTCATGAGTATGGACTTGGATCCATCTATTTGTTTATAGAATAAAATGATGATCAAACTTTGACTTCCATATGAAGCATAAGCTTACATGGGTTTCAAAAGATCACATTCAAGAGATTTCAAAGGAGATATTGAAGATCTCCAAGAATCTCAAAAGAAAAACATAAACAAGGAAAATAGAAGAAGGATCAAAGAACTAGGAAGTAAGGACTTCCAAGTTTACTTAACAAACTCTAAAACTTAATCAAGAAAAACTAAATGACTTGTAAATTAGAAGCTCAAAAGAAAGAAAACACAACTAAGATTAGAGGGTCACCTCCAAACTATCCTCAAAGTTTTTCTTCTTTGAAGGTCTTCCAAGCTCTTCTTCCTAGTTTTTTTTTTTAAACTCTCTCTTTTCTCTCTAAAATGTTGGTGAAATGGTAGTGTATTTTTTGTATGTGTTGTTCTCCCCTTTTCAAATTCCCCCCAATATTTTTCTCTTGGTTGGTCCCCCCTTTCTCCATGAAGATACCTCTTCTTATATAGACAAAAACTACCAAGTATTTTCAGTGAATTCGGAGTAAAAGACATGTGTAAGCATCTCATTTGGTGGTACAATGTGTACTTTCTGAAATTAGGCAGACTGCTGCCCAGCGCGGCAGTCCAGAAACTGTCGCGGCAGTCCGTGACTGCTGCTGCGGCAGTTCATGAATGCCGTCGCGGCACTCCATGACTGCCGCACGGCATTCATCAAATGCCGCGATAATTAATGGATTGCCGCATTTTTGTCAGTCTTACTTTATCAGTTTTTTGTTCTTATTTGCATACGCATACGTATTGCACTGCAAAATACAGACTTTAAAAGTGAACGGCAGTCAGAAATTTATGGCGGCACTTGGTGAATGCCGGGCCGGCACTCACTGACTGCCGCGCGGCACTCAGTCAGTGCCGTGGCAGTCTGACGTTTGCCGTTTTAAGCTGAGATTCCCCTTTTTAGGTCTTCCCCCTTTTTGAAACGAATTATTTTTGAAGATCCTTTCCAAAAATCATGTCTTATACCTGAATTCTCCTAAATACCTGGTATTTTTCCTCTTTCTGTGAAATTTTATCGCGTTTTGGAGATTTTCTGAAGAGCTTGGAATACTTCAATTTTTCGGTCCTTGTCATCATCGGATACGGAGGTGACACTCTCCTAAATTCGACGGTTGGTCAAAATTGGGGTGTCTACACACCCCTAGATTAGCAAGTAGGTCTGCACATTTTTATCTCGTCCCTATGGATATGGGTAATAGTACTCTTACATAACAGTAGGAGAGATTTACATTCCTCTACCAAGTTTCTCAGTTGGTGGTTGTCTTCATGTTTTTGGATAAGTTCGCAAGCCGTCAAAGAGTTCATCTCCACCACTAATCCTTCCATCCCTCCTCTAAAAGCTATGGTGATGCCTTGTCGAATGCTTTTAAGCTCTGCATAGAGGCTTGGGCATCTAGTAATGTGTCCATAGTAGCCAATTCTCCATCTGCCATGCTCATCGAGGATGTGACCGTCGATTCCTCCTCTGCCTGGATTTTCTTTACTGCTTCCATCTGTGTTGAGCTTAAGCAATCCTGCATGTGGAGGAGACCAACCCATTAGTAAATTATTAGGAGCATGTTGATGACTATCTACCTTTCTAGGAGCTTTAGTAATGTCTAATGCTAAACTTTTAGCCATAAAGGAGATAGTGTTAATTGGTGTTGATTTGTCATTGAAGATATGGGTATTCCTCTCCTTCTAAAGATGCCATAATCTTGGAATAAACATGATGTCAATTTGGATAAATGAAAGATTGCAGATAAAAACTTCTTTTCTGATAGCATGGATCCAATTTTGGAGATTAAGGTTTATCATAGCCAGGTCCCATAATAGCATAACCGGAGCCCGTGGCACACCACCGAGGCTAAACCAATTCATTAACATTCCCAAAATTTGTTTTAAGAACACACGCGGCAAAAAAAAATAAAACATTTTGAAAAACAGCAGTCCAGTCAACTGCACTTCGTGCCCAGTCAACTTATACTGGTCCAGTAGAAACTTGATTTTTAAAACACAATCCAGTCGATAGTTTTCTAGGTCTAGAAGACTGGGGCTTCAAATATTCAGTCGACTGGTATGGTTCGGTCGACTGAAGTCCATCCTGGGTAAAAAATATTTAAATTGAACACACGATCCAGTCGACTGTGTCGGGGACTGTCATACCCGCTCCCGCGACATTTAATTATATTATTTTGGCATGCATGGTATGCTTACTGTTGTATTAATGAACACGTGTGATGTGAGTGATGACTCACTGGTGGAGGGTGTCTCTTGAGAACCCGGTATTTGGCCTTGAAGGCAGTCCAGAAGGTGGGCATGTGAGAATTCCCTACGGTTGGGAAAATGAGTAATAACTCATAATTATGTGCTCAAATGTCTATTTAGGAATATGTAGATATAATTGATTATTATATTGTTAATAGCGACTCATCGGAGTCGTTAGATGCCTGGTGAGGATGAAATTGAACACGTTACGTAATTTGGTAAGCTAATTAGCAATTTCGTAAAATTATGTAGAAACTTGCATTTTAGCAACCAAATGGAACTTAGTCGAAAACCTTAATAATTTTGAGATTTCACCTGTAGAGCTATGCATTAGCTGTGTACAAAGCTTAGGAGACTGATTAGAAGTTTTGAAAACTCGTGGGGAGGTAAACACAATTTTCAAAAGTGTTGCCTATACATAGATAGAGATGACTATCATAATTTTATAAGCTTTTAACCTATATTCAAGAAAGAGGCCTAATGGAGGATTTGATTGCTTAGAGCTTCTTGACACCAAACGACGACCATATGTCCGCTAGTTTTTTACCAAACTCTGTATTTGAACTCGACGAGGTAAGACCATCGTTTTGATACCTATTAGGCCTTGTTTGGTTAAGTTTTCCGAAAACTCATTTTCTAGAATTTTCATAAAAAGTTGATAATTGGATTTTTTATTATTAGGAATTGTATTAGAAGAATTACTGCACGTTCTTTGTGCTTGAGTTTTCCTTGGATCGGCGTTTACGAGCGTAAATCGGAGGTGAGTGATATAAAATCTTGAGTTTTGGATGATTCTATAGTTTAATGCATTTGATATGCTAGGAATGTATATAGATACCATGTGTAGTTCATATTGGGCAAAACTCATGTATAAAGTAGGCCCAAAGTAAGTTGAAATGACAAGCATGGTGATATGTGTTAAATGAGCATGTTTATGTGCCAATGTGGGTTAAAGGGGAATTTGTGCTAATTCACCATGAGACATACTCTCAAAGGGGGAGGATTAGTAGTGACGATGGTCACTTACTGACAAAGGCATTAATACGACATGTCGAAGGGGCATGGGTCATGGTTGAGTCTTAAGACTTTGGATCGGTGAAGGTGCACTTATTCCCTAGAGACCAACAGTTATGTGTTATGATGGATTAGAACATATTTTTCATCCATATGCTTGATTCATATTATTCACTAAGGTTTAGCTTAAACAAATCCATATATTTGTGGTTATATAAATAATCATTCAGGAACAAGGACCAGAGGAGTGAATCGCGGGTAATGAGGCGAGGAAGGACCGGGAGTTCCTTATGTTTATAGCACTTGAATCATGTTTGTAATCTAGATGTTTAACTTATACCGGTTGTTTAACTGTGCAACTTGTAATAAGACTTGTTTTGTATGCGAGTATGGCACTTGGTTCACCTTAGGACCTTGTTTGCGAAGACGTGTGAAGCTTGTACTTTTGATACTTCTAAACCGGGGGTCTTTGGTTTATTGTATTAATGGTTTGTATGGTTATGCAAGATCTTAAAATGGTTATCAAAGCTTTTGAAAATGGTTTTGGTTTGAAATGATTTGATTTGAAATGGTTTGGTTTGAAATGCATAGATTCGAGATGGTTTTGTTAGTTTGGTTCTTTTGGTAAAATGAGTATTATTTTATTAGTGGCGTTTATGCGGAAGCGCCGAGAGTTAACAACATTTATTAGGGAAGCGTCGGTAATTAATGGCATTTGATAAAAAATGCCGACAATTGTGAAAACGGTCAAGTAGAGGTTTGGATGCTGCTCAGACCCCATTCGACCGGTCGAGCGGGGAAATTCAACCGGTCAAAATGCCCCCAGCCAGAAATTTCAAACTCCTACTTCCAATGTTTGGAACAACTTCTAATTAGGCATGGGGGTACCTTTGGGGACCCTTTGACCTATGAAACTGTTAATTTTGAAAACAAAATTCGTTTAGGCGTATTTGGGCACGTGTTTAATATAACCTTTGAAAATCTTTTTGGAAGTTGGTTGTTAGGGAGCAAAACTTTTATTAAGGTTACTTTTGGAACTTTAATCAGTGTTGGTAAGCCTTGATGGTGTGCCACGTGACTTGGGACTACCTTGTTGGTTCTGGGGCATGACATGTAGTGGTATCAGAGCAAAAAGGTTATAGACCTTGAGCTATGGGTTTAGGTTTAGAGCCTTGGGGACGAGAGACGATGTCATGAGTTTGAACATTGATTAATGTGTGTAGACTTTGGATTATTGCATTATATTTGCACATAAAAAATGGTTGCATGCGTAGTATCTTACGTGCATACTATGAGATATATGTCATGTCATGTCATATCATGCATGATATCATTATGTGATGGTTATCAGGAATAAGTGGTGGAAAGTATGGATATAAATAATGACATTGCAATAAATGCGTGAATGGATCGAATAGAGGCCGCTATTGAAGGGTTCATTAGAGCAGTGGATGACAGAGTACCACCAAGGGGAATGGAGCTAAAAAATCCAAATTTAGTGCCAATGGCTGGGCAATCAATTGCCGAAAAGTTTGTAAGTAAGAATCCGACAATATTCAATGGGGAATCGGATCCTAATGTGGCAGATTTTTGGAAAATGGATATGGAATGCATATTCTGAAACTTGACATGCACTGATAGAGAGAAAATAGACAATGCCACTGATACGTTGAAAGAGGGAGCTCAGAATTGGTGGGTTGGTATCCTCGCAAGTAGAGCACCGACTACTTAGACAGGCTTCATAGAGGAATTTGATAAGCAATACTTTTCGGATTCAGTGAAGACCCAAAAGAAGCGAGAGTTCATGAACTTGAAACAAGGGAATATGACGGTAAACGAGTACGCGACTACATTTAATGGGTTGGCTCGATTTGCACCGGGTATAGTTTTGGATGAGATGGATAGAGCCAGGCAATTCGAAGAAGGTCTGGGGGAAAATATCCATAGTCGCGTGGATACATTTTGTCTTCCAACATTTTCTGATGTTTTAGATGTGGCCCTAATCGCAGAAAGAGATATTGGGAACTATAAGCTTAGCCAACAAGGGAAGAGGAAGAATGAGAATAAAGGGAGGAATTAGGGTAACTTTAAGAAATCCTATTCAAGGGCACCTGGGGCTGGTTCAGGAAATCAAGGGGGAAGTTCACTCTCCGAAGGACATAAATCAGTGTGTACTATTTGTGGCCGTAGACATTAGGATGTTTGTTTTATGACAAATACGATTTGTCATATTTGTAACCAACTGGGACATGTTGCCAAGAATTGTACACAGACAAGAACCAAAAGTGCGAACGTGGATATGAGGGGGTAAATGTTATGAATGTAGTATGACGGGTCATCGGGAGAGGGATTGCCCAAACAAGATACAACGTGGGGCAGGTTCTGTGGCTTCTAGTGGAACGAGAACAGTGCAACAACCAGACAAAGGAAAGAAGGAACAAAGGGAGGCACATGCATTTAACCTTTTGCCAGGAGAGACGGCCAACGCGGACTCTGTGGTGTCAGGTACACTACTTATTTGCTCACGCCCTGCGCGTGTACTTATGGATTCAGGATCCATACACTCATTTGTGTCATATGAATTTGCTAAATACTTGGATGTGCTGTCAAAACCGTTGGGATTTGAATTGTCCATTTCAATACCGTTAGGAAATATTATTATAAGTTCATTAGTATTCAAAGCATGTAACATTAAGGTAAATGAAAAGACCTTAGTTGTTGATTTGATACCATTAACCATTCATCACTTTGATGTAATTTTGGGAATGGATTGGTTATCGGCAAATTGTGCTTGAATTGATTGTGTAAGGAAAAGAGTTATATTTCAAATCCAGATCAGGAAGAGTTTTATTTCCATGGGGAAGGGATCACATCACCACCGTATATTGTATCGGCTACACGAGCTTGTTTACTAGTGAGGAAGGGTTATCAAGGATTCTTATGTAGTATTCTTGATACAAGAGTCACCGGAATGGGAATTGAAAACATTTCAATAGTGAGGGAATTTCCTGATGTGTTCCTAAGGAGTTACCTGATACTCTAATTGAAAGGGAAATTGAATTTACCATCGATACGATACCTGGAGCACAACCAATATCAAAGGCACCATACCGAATGGCACCAGTGGAATTAAAGGAAATGAAAATCCAATTACAGGAGCTACTTGATAAAGGGTTTACAACCTAGTGTCTCACCATGGGGTGCACCAGTATTGTTTGTTAAGAAGAAAGATGGGACAATGTGAATGTGCATAGATTATAGAGAGTTAAATAAGTTAACGATCAAGAACAAATATCCACTACCACGAATTGATGATTTGTTTGATCAATTACAAGGGGCCCAGATATTTTAAAAGATTGACTTGAGATCGGGTTATCACTAATTGAAAGTCAAGGTGGAGGATGTTGAGAAGACAGCGTTTCGGACTCGATATGGTCATTATGAGTTTTTGGTTATGCCATTTAGAGTAACAAATGCACCAGTGGCGTTTATGGATTTGATGAATAGGGTATTCAAGGAATATCAGGATGAGTTTGTGATTGTGTTTATAGATTATATCTTGGTGTAATCCAAAAGTATTGAAAAACATGAAAGACATTTACGATTGGTCTTACAACTACTACGAGAGAGAAAATTATTTGGAAAATTGAAGAAGTATGAGTTTTGGTTGACTGAGATAGCTTTCTTAGGGCATGTAATTTCTAAAGATGGAGTTTCAGTGGACCCACAGAAGATTGAGGCTATAGCTAACTGGTCAAAACCAACAAATGTGTCAGAAATTTGAAGTTTCTTGGGATTAGCAGGTTATTATAGAAGGTTTGTGAAAAATTTCTCCACGACAGCGATGCCAATGACTCAGCTAATGAGAAAGAACGCAGTATTTAATTAGGACTCAGAATGTGACAAGAGTTTCGAAGAGCTGAAGACTCGACTTATGTCAGCACCAATCTTGACAATTCCGTCTGGTATAGAAGGGTTTGTAATTTACAGTGATGCTTCACATAGAGGATTGGGATGTGTTCTAATGTAGAATGGCAAGGTGATTGTTTATGGTTCATGTCAGTTAAAGGTACATAGTGAATTATTCGACTCATGATCTTGAGTTAGCAGCGGTGATCTTTGCATTGAAGATCTGGAGGCACTATCTTTACGGGGAAAATTGTGATATCTACACAGATCACAAGAGCCTGAAGTACTTGTTTACACAGAAAGAACTGAATATGAAGCAAAGGCGATGGTTGGAATTGATGAAAGATTACGACTTGTCGATTCTCTACCATCTTGGGAAAGCAAATGTAGTTGCTGACGCGTTAAGCAGGAAGTCTACGAATAATTTGGCCTATGATTTGACTTCAAAGAAACAACTTGTTGGTGAAATGGAAAAGTTAGAACTTGAAGTGATTTTAACAACTGAGGGAGGTTTGCTTGCAGCTATTGTAGCACAACCGACATTGACGGATGAGATAAAGATGAAACAACTTCAGGACCCAATTTTGAAGAAGATCTAGAATGAATTACCACTAGATAAATAGCCAGAGTTTACCTTTGTGGAAAATATTCTGAAATTCAAGAATTGGGTATGTATACCTAATGTAGATGGGATTAAAGAGTTAATACTTGAAGAATCTCATAACACCAAATATACAGTTCATCCAGGTAGTACCAATATGTATCAAGATTTATGAGAGATATACTGGTGGTCCGAAATGAAAAGAGAGGTAGCTAAGCACGTGGCAAAATGCTTGGTTTGTCAACAAGTCAAGGTAGAACATCAAAGGCCTGCAGGGTTATTGCAACCTTTGGATGTACTGGAATGGAAGTAGGAAAAGATTACAATGGATTTTGTATCAGGTTTTCCAAGATCTACATGATCGAACGACAATATTTGGGTACTTGTAGATCGATTGACTAAGCCTACACATTTCTTGCCAATTAAGACAAAGGAACTGATGAAACTCGGAGAGTTATACATTAAGGAGACTGTGAGACTACATGGAGTGCCAGTGTCTATAGTTTCAGACAGGGATAGTAGTTTCTTATCTAGATTCTGTAGAGGACTACAAGCTGCTATGGGTACAAAGTTAAACTTTAGTACAGCTTTTTACCCACAGACGGATGGTAATCTGAGCGTGTGATTCAGATACTTGAGGACATGCTTAGACTATGTGTTTTTGATTTTAAGGGTGACTGGGAAAAGTATATACCATTGATTGAATTTGCCTACAATAACAACTTTCAATCTAGTATTGGGATGGCACCATATGAAGCACTATATAGGCATAAGTGTCAATTACCGATTTGTTGGACTGAGGTAGGGGAAAGAAGGCTAGAAGGACCTGAGATGGTTCAGTTGGCAGCAGATAAAGTAAAGGTGATACAACAACGGTTGAAAACGACTCAGAGTCGTTACAAAAGCTATGCGAATATAGGATGAAGGCCACTAGAATTCAAAGTAGGTGACCGTGTATTCTTGAAGGTTTCATCTTCCAAGGGGATTACGAGGTTTGGAAAGCGAGGGAAGTTGAATCCTAGATACGTTAGACCATTTGAGATTATTGGAAAAGTGGGACTAGTAGCTTATCGGCTAGAGTTATCACAAGAGTTGGCTAATGTACACGATGTATTTCATGTGTTGATGTTGAGAAAAGTTATATCTGATTCAAGTCAATTGATTACTCCAGAACCATTAGAAGTCAGAGAAGACATAATGTATGTTGAACATCCGGTGAAAATCCTAGATAGAAAGGATAAGGTGTTACGAAACAAGACGGTTCCATTGGTAATGGTCTTGTGGCGAAATCACTCAGTGAAAGAAGCTATGTGGGAAAGAGAGGACGAGATGCAGGCAAAGTATCTATTTCTGTTTGAGGCATGAGGTACTGAAAGTTTGGGGACAAACTTCTTTTAAGGGGGAAAGGATGTCGTACCCGCTCCTGCGACACTTAATTATATTATTTTAGCATGCATGGTATGCTTACTGTTGTGTTAATGAACACGTGTGAAGTGAGTGATGACTCACTGTTGGAGGGTGTCTCTTGAGAACCCGGTATTTAACCTTGAAGACAGTCCAGAAGGTGGGCATGTGAGGATTCCCTACGATTGGAAAAATGAGGAATAACTTATAATTATGTGCTTAAATGTCTATTTAGGCATATGTAGATATTGTTAATAGAGACTCATCGGAGTCGTTAAATGCCTGGTGAGGATGAAATTGAACACGTTACGTAATTTGGTAAGCTAATTAGCAATTTCGTAAAATTATGTAGAAACTTGCGTTTTAGCAACCAAACGGAACTTAGTCGAAAAGCTTTATAATTTTGAGGTTTCACCTATAGAACTATGCATCAGCTGTGTACAAAGCTTACGAGACTGATTAGAAGTTTTGAAAACTCGTGGGGAGGTAAACACAATTTCTGAAAGTGTTGC
Organism: Hydrangea macrophylla; assembly: GCA_033977485.1. NCBI lineage: Eukaryota > Viridiplantae > Streptophyta > Magnoliopsida > Cornales > Hydrangeaceae > Hydrangea > Hydrangea macrophylla. Next base: position 65,580,363 of record CM066990.1, on the reverse strand, counting down.
CTATATATAGATAGAGATGACTTTCATAATTTTATAAACTTTTAACCTAAGTTCAAGAAAAAGGCCAAATGGAGGATTTGATTGCTTAGAGCTTTTCGACGCCAAACGACGACCATTCGTCCACTGGTTTTTCACCAAATTCTGTATTTGAACTCTATGAGGTAAGGCCGTCGTTTTAATACCTATTAGGCCTTGTTTGGTTAAGTTTTTTGAAAACTCATTTTTTAGAATTTTCATAAAAAGTTGATAATTGGATTTTTGATTAATAGGAATTGTATTAGAAGAATTACTGCACGTTCTTTGTGCTTGAGTTTTCCTTGGATCGGCGTTTACGAGCGTAAATCGGAGGTGAGTGATATAAATCTTGAGTTTTGGATGATTCTATGGTTTAATGCATTTGATATGCTAGGAATGTATATAGATACCATGTGTAGTTCATATTGGGCAAAACTCATGTATAAAGTAGGCCTAAAGTATATTGAAATGACAAGCATGGTGATATGTGTTAAATGAGCATGTTTATGTGCCTATGTGGGTTAAAGGGGGATTTGTGCTAATTCACCGTGAGACGTCCTCTCGAAGGGGGAGGATTAGTAGTGACGACGGTCACTTGCCGACAAAGGCATTAACGCGACATGTCGAAGGGGCATAGGTCGTAGTTGAGTCTTAAAACTTTGGATCGGTGAAGGTGAACTTATTCCCTAGAGACCAATAGTTATGTGTTATGATGGATTGGAATATATTTGTCATCCGTATGCTTGATTCGTATTATTCACTAAGTGTTAGCTTAAACAAATCCATATATCTGTGGTTATATAAATAACCATTCAGGAGCAAGGACCGGAGGAAAGAATCGCGGGTAATGAGGCGAGGAAGGACCGGGAGTTCCTTATGTTTATAGCACTTGAATCATGTTTGTAATATAGTAATATATATGTTTAACTTATACCGATTGTTTAACTGTGCAACTTGTAATAAGACTTGTTTTGTATGCGAGTATGGCACTTGGTTCACCTTAGGACCTTGTTTGCCAAGACGTGTGAAACTTGTACTTTTGATACTTGTAAACCGGGGGTCTTTGGTTTATTGTATTAATGGTTTGTATGGTTGTGCAAGATCTTAAAATGGTTATCAAAGCTTTTGAAAATGGTTTTGGTTTGAAATGGTTTGATTTAAAATGGTTTGGATTGAAATGCATGGATTCGAGATGGTTTTGTTAGTTTGTTTCTTTTGGTAAAATGAGTATTATTTTATTAGCGGAGTTTATGCGAAAGCGTCGGGAATTAACGACTTTTATTAGGGAAGCGCCGGTAATTAACGACATTTGCGAAAAAGCGTCGGCAATTGTGAAAATGGTCAAGTGGAGGTTTGGATTCTACCCAAACCCCATTCAACCGGTCGAGCTGGGCAATTCGACCAGTCGAAATGCCCCTTACTAGAAATTTCAAACTCCTACTTTCAATGTTCGGAACAACTTCTAATTAGGCATATGGGTACCTTTGGGGACCCTTTGACCTATGAAACTATTACTTTTGAAAACAAAATTCGTTAAGGCGTGTTTGGGCACGTGTTTAATATAACCTTTGAAAATCTTTTTGGAAGTTTGTTATTAGGGAGCAAAACTTTTATTGTGGTTACTTTTGGAACTTTTATCAATGTTGGTAAGCCTTGATGGCGTGCCACGTGACCTAGGACCACCTTGTTGGTTCCGGGGCGTGACAGGGACCCAGTCGACTGATCCTCTATGAAAAAATACAGTGAGTTACTGAAAAAATGGCTCTCGTCGACTGTTTTCTCAACCAGTCGACTGGTTTATGGCAGCATCACACATTCTGCAGAATTTCTAAGATTAAAAGCTTTCTAAAAACGTTCGGGGATTAAACACACACACCAAACTTACTCTAAAGTAATCCTAACTATATTATAACATTACTAAAACATAATTAAAACAAATTAGTGTCTATTACAACATCACTAATCCATTTTAAGATACTAAGTTAAACATAACTAAAAGTCATAAAGATTCTTATTACAACAAGTCTATTACAAAACGACGAGATCAACATATCGAGTTGCCTTTTAAGTGAACTCCCAACCCACGTGCTCACTTCTACGATTCCTCGCCAGCATTAATACCTGCAATGGTTATTTGAATAACCACACATATTTTGATTTGTTTAAGCTAACTCTTAGTGAATAAATCAACATATGCACATGAATGATAAACATGCTCGCATTCGCATCTCTACATTTCATACTAGTCTCCGGAGCCTCACGTGTACGTCCCATACTCCCAATCCGCGACTCCTCACCAATAAGTGCATGCGAAAGGGTAAGACCCACGATTCTTCTCTTCAAACGTGCGACCTTAATGCCTATATCGACTCTACAAGATGGCTCAGTAACTACGTGCTCCTTTGACCCAAATAAGCAACTCAACATGCTCAAATACATATCACCATACTCGCTGAAAACAAAACATGTCACCGTGCTATTGGGCCTACTTAACAATATGATTGCCCAACATGAACTACACAATATATCTCTATGAATTAATACATGCTATTCACACAGAACATGAATACATGTCAAGAAATCATTCCCAAAACATAGTTGAATCACTCACCTTCGAAAAACGCTCTTAAACTACGATCCAAGGAAAACCCGTGCACAAAGAATGTGTAGAAAATCTTCTAGTACCGTTCCTATGGATCAAAAGTCCAAACATTAACTTTTATGAAAATTTCTAGAAAAGGACTTTTCAAAAAACTTGGTCAAACAAGGCCTAATAGGTATCAAAATGAAGCTCTTACCTTGAGGAGCTCGAATATGAAATCTAGAAGGAAACAAACAGACAGAAGGTCGTCGTTTGGCGTCATAAAGCTCCAAGCTCCTAAATCTCCCTTTTTGCCTCCTTATTGAACTTTAGGTTAGAACTTATAAAAATATGAAAGTCATCACTTTCTTTATATAGGCAAGATTTTCCAAAATTGCGTTTACCTCCCCACGAGTTTTCAAAACTCCTAAACAGTCTTCGAAACTTTCTAGCAGCTAATTCATAGCTTCACAAGTGAAACCTCAAAATTATAAAAGTTTCCGACTAAGTTTCATTTGGTTGCTAAAACGCGAATTTCTACATGACGTTTCTGAAGTTGCTAATTAACCTACCAAATTAAAAGTGTGTTAATTCGTCCTCACCAGGATACTAAATCTAACAACAGAAATATATTCTAAACCAGAAATAATACATATATTGAAATACACAGGTAAACATTTATTTTCAGATAAACATTTAAGTATTCCAAAATGACTGTCTCACACTCGAAGAGACGTCACAACAACAAAAATGCTCATCAACACAGTCTCAAAGGGTTCTCTAACATAGACACCCAAATCAACTCGTGAGTCAAAACTCACTCTCACAGGTGTAATAAGACACAACACATCACATTATCATGCATGACAATATAATGAAATGCAATAACACAAATGCGGGTGTTATGATTAATGAGATATGGACAAATGTCCTTAGGAAGGAATGTCCTCCAAAATGAAATAGCCTTAAGGCAGTCTCTGAGGATATGCAAAGTGTCCTCCTTCCAATAATTACAAATGTCACAAGAAGATTCAAAAATAATATTTTCGATAAGAAGGAGGTTCTTTAATGGAAGTCAATCTTGAATACACTTCCTTAAGAGAAATTTCTGTTTGTTGGGTATTTTCCATTTCCAAAGATTACACCAAACAGATTCTTCCAATATTATCAGTAATGAGCCTATAAGCAATTTTAGGACTATATTTCCCATTACTAGTGAGAGTCCAAGAAGGGAAGTCAAGGATATTGGAGAATGAGGGAAGAGGAATATTAAGGATATTCCCAATATCCTCTTCAAAAGCCAAGGAAGGATAGTGTGCAGATTCCATGTTCCATTATCCATGATAATAGTCAGGGAGTTCATCATTTCTAGTGGAGCTTTGAAGAATGTTATTCCCACACCACTAGTGTTTCGATATGCTTATGTCACTTCCTTTGCCAAGGATCCATTTGGATCATTTATTAAGCCATTCCTGGGTACTTAGAATGCCTTTCCAGACATTGGAGTTTCTTCTCTTAGCCTTCCACTCCTACAGAGAATTACCTTGAAGATATTTGGCCTCGATGACTTTGCTCCATAAACTATATTTTCTATTCATGAGATCCCAACCTAGATTACCTAACATAGATTATTTTCATGGCTTTTCCTTAATCCCAATCCTTATTGTTATTTTGTGAGACAGTCCCTATCCCAATTAACCAAGTGGATTTTCTTTCAATGCTCCTAGTCACCCCATAGGAAGTTCTTGTTAATGCAAGCCAAATTTTGACAAACTAAAATAGGGATAAGCATGGTGTGCATTAAATGATTTAGAATAGCTTTCCATGGTAAACTTGATAAGGGTGGCTCTTCCTGCCATGGAAAGCAATTGGGTCTTCCATCCCGAAAGTCTCTTTTGGATTTTATTTATGGAGTCACTAGAGAGACCTTTAGAGATTCTACCATGTAGTAGAGGAATACCCAAATACTTCCCAAGATATTCAGTGTGTGGAATGCCACTCTTCCTAGAGATTAACCAAGCCTCCCTATTACTAGTATTTTTGGAGAAAAATACGAGATTTAGAGATATTAATTTTTTTCCTAGAAATTTCACAAAAATGGTTAAGAGTTTCCATGATAGAGTCCAAGTTTTTCTCATTACCTTCAGAACTTACAATGATAGCATCCGCAAAAATAGGTGTGAGAGGGGAGGCCCTTGTCTAGAAGCCCTCAAGCCAAACAATCTTTTTGGCCACTTTGGTATCAATCATGCTGGCTAGCATTATAGGGGATATAGGTTTCGAAAAATGTATTTAATGCACAATGGAAAAACAAAGTTTTAAAAACTTTTTGGTATGCCTGGATCTACTACTTATAAATTCCATAGATGTGTAAAACAAGAGGGAGAAGAGTTTATACCTAACAGTCTTGAACCCGATTCTGATTCTCTTCTTCGTTGATGGTGTAGCAACCTCCACTAGATGATCTTCACTCCTATGTCTCCTTTGAACACTTCTGGAGAGGCTAGAGATGGCGGGATCTCTAACAAGGAGGATGGACAAGGTTTGAGAAATCCTAAAACAGTTTCTACAGTAGCTGGAGTGAAGAAACGTCGATTAAAATAATTCTGCATGCAACTTCCCTTTTATAGATTTCCAAACAAACTTTAACCCTTCGATCGATCGATCAAAGTAGCTTCGATCGATTGAAAACTTTCAATCGATCGAACTTGTCTTGACTTCAATCAATTGAAACTCTTCCGATCGATCAAACTAGTCTTGACAACATCCTCTTATGCCTTTCCAAGCATCCTAGTGGAGCTAAGAGTGGGACCTCCTAGGCTCTTTATTGTTGGCTCAAACTAGTTGTTAATTCTCATAATCAAACTCTTTGATCAGTGAATTAACCAGCTAATCAGTTAAAGTTTACTCCACTCTAAAATGATAACTACACTCCAATGCAAAAGAACATATCTGAAGCGATGTCTAGACTTGTATGGTGTACTAATGTCCCTCTACCGTCAACATTCATAATCATATTCAAATAGTCAGATAAACTGTTACTGTTAACTTGAATAATGATTACATCTTCCATCTCCTTTGTCCCATTCACCCCTCATGATTACCAAACATGTTGATTACTCTTATCAACAAGGCTGCAGTTCTCAGTAATCAACTTGGTGATATTCTTAAGGGAATGCTTATTCTTTAGCAGAGGGTAGATTCTATCTTGACAATTTATTTCACAACCCTATGAACATGACATACCCAAGATACCCAGGTGTTGATCTTTTATAGACCTCACTGATTGGTAAGTTAAAGCAGCCACATCCATAGTTTGTGTCCAATACCGTCTCAAGATTAAGAACTCGTACCTTATATAAGTTATGAGTTCCTATTGACTATTGAGAGTATTAAGTGTCAATAGGAAAGCTTATGGTACGTCAATGCACTATAAGCACTAGCATATTAACTAAGAGTCATACTCTAGTGATTAAGATTGATCACTCCATCCAATGGTAGTTAATCATGCTATAGTGTAAACCTAATAAGATATCCAATCTCATCATCCACTGTGACAAATTCGAAGTATCAAAGAATAGTCATTCGTATCTCACTCTGAGTATAACCTTTCATTACAAGCCTAGTCTTAAAGGTCTCAACCTTTCCATCAGATGCTATTTTCCTCTTGTAGACCCACTTACAACTAATGGGTTTAATATTGGTAGGAAGTTCTATGAGATCCCAGACCTAATTGGAATCGATAGACTCTAATTCTGCCTTTATAGCTTTAACCCAATGAGCTGAGTCAACATCAGCCATTACCACTTCGTATATGGTAGGATCAGATTCAGATTCTATGGAGACAACTTAAAAAAGTTCTCCTAAGAACATATATCTACTAGGCTGGCTGACCATCCTTCCAGTATGACGAGGTACTGGTGCGAAAATGGATGAAGAAGTGGTATTTTCTTGTTTTACATCGTCATCAACTGCGGGTAGGACAGAAGCTCTCCTTCTATCTCTTTCAGATCTATCCTTCCCTTAGGTTTATGGTTTATGATATAATCATCCTCCAAGAAAATAGCATTTGTATTAACAAACACTTTCTGTTCTCTTATATCATAAAAATACCATCCATAAGTACCCTTTGGATACCCTACAAAGTAACATACTTCTGATCTAGTTTTCAATTTGCTCATCTTTCCTTTCAGCATGTGTGTTGGACACCTCTATATTCAGAGATGTTGCAAAGAGGGCTTGCATCCAATTCACATATCCTGTGGTGTCTTAGGAGCAGATTTTCTTGGAACAAGATTTAGTATGTACACAGTAGTTTCTAAAGCATAACCCCAAAGAAATAATGGCAACTCGGAATAACTCATCATCGACCTAGCCATATCTAAAAGAGTTCGGTTCCTTCTCTCTGCTATACGGTTTTGCTGAGGCATACTGGGTATAGTCAATTGTGATAGAATCTCATTTTGTATGAGGTGATCAATAAACTCATTAGAGAGGTACTTGCCACCTCCATCAAATCAAATAACATTGATATGTGTGCCCAATTACTTCTCCACTTTAGCCCTAAACTCTTTAAAAATTTTGAAGGCTTCAGATTTGTGCTACATTAGGTACACATATCCATGCCTAGAGTGGTGATTAGTAAATATGATGAAATACTCATAATCACCCCTTACTCTAATATTTATTGGTCCACGCACATCAATATGAACTAATTCCAACAATGCATTAGACCTATTGCCCTTTGCAGGAAAGGGCATTTTGGTCATCTTACCCTCTAAACAAGACTCGCAGACTTCCATTGGTTCGAGAACCAAATCGCCTAAGATCCCTTCTTTGACTAGTATGTTTATCCTATTTAGATTGATATGGCTAAGCCTCAAGTACCAAAGCCTTATTGAATTAATGGAAGGTTCTGTTCTTTTAGATGGTACAGTTACCACTGAGTTATTAAGTTCCATATTAGAATCATTAGAAATATTTGAAGTGATCACATACAAGCCATTAGTTTTAACACCAGCACATATAAAAGAACAATTTCTTCTAATAACCACTTCAGTTCCAAAATAAAAAGAATAACCTTTATTCGATAAATCAAAAACTGAAATTAAATTACATCTCATTAAAGGGACGTAAATTATAACAACCACAGAAACGGTTATGCTAGATCCCAAAGTCAGCACGATCTCCCCATCACAGCATTTCCTGGTTAATCTTAACCCCTATAACTAATTATAGATATGATTAGTCACACCAGAATCAATGAACCAAGTGTTTGAAGTATCCGTTACAAAACTTACTTCAATCACATGTGATTCGATCATACCTTGAACTCTTGAATCTAAGAATTACGGCCAGTTCCTTTTCCACTGACCCTTCTCACCGCATTGGAAACACTTTCCTTTGCTTTGGCCACCCACCTTTCCCTTGCCCTTACCTTTTCCCTTAGATTTTGCGATCTTAGGGACCGGTCCAATACTTGAGCCACCAGTGTCAGCCTTTTTCTTCCCTTTCTTACCTTTCAGAGCAGATCGAGAGGATGAAGAGCTTTTCTCAAAGTTCAAAACGTTACCCCTAGGCTTGATCACCCTTCTGCTGCCAGTAAAGAACTCATTAATTCGCTTATTGAGAAATTCATTTGATTTATGTTATCGTTAAGTTTAAATTGAGCGAATGACGGTGACAGTGAATTGAGGATCATATCAAGTTGGGTCTGTGCATCGATCTTGGCACTTAGGGTCTCCAGTTTGTTTAAATAACCAATCATTTTTAAAACATGTTCTTTGACTAGAGTCTCTTCCAACATCTTCGCACTCGTTATCTTTTTCATGGAAACATATCTAGCAGGTCTGCCATGTTCCTCAAACATCTCTTTGAGGCTATTGATAATGGTACTGGCTGAATCATTCGATTGGAATTGGTGTTGCAACACACCAGCCATAGAGGCCAGAATGTAGCAACGGGCCATTCTATTCAATTTCTTCCATTTATCGAACTCGTGTCTAACAGCTACTGAAGCATTTACAGCGGGTTCTTCGAGGCATAGGGTATGGATGATATAAATGTGATCCTCCGCAATTAAAACAATGTCAAGGTTACATTTCGATTCTGTGCAGTCATTTTCAGTTAGGGTATGGGTAAATCATAATGTCTGGCAATCCAGACATTATGATTTACTGGGAAAAAAATTAAACAGACAATAAATATGGATATCAGAATTTGACAATTTGAAATAAAAGAATCCTTAAGACTCTTATTTTAAAACAAAGTCATCGGAATATCAAAACGAAAGAGTAAAGCCTCCGTGTAGTGGTCAATATTCAATCTTTTGATTAATCATGACTTGTCCGCTATGCAACTCTTCCAAAACAAGTTATGACTCCCGAACCTATTTGATCACTAAGTTTCTGAATAATGCCTCGTGTGGGATCCCTTATCCATAACTTAACTAGTGTGTACCATTAACTAAGATCTAATCACAACTGCCACAAGTAGTGCCTCCGTGTAGTGGTCACCCTCTAACACGTCTGATTGATCCTATCCGTAGGAAGTTCACATCTAGTAACCAATGAGTAGTGTACCCTCCGTATGTAATGATTACCCCTGGCGAGGTGACACAGAATGCACTACTCATCTTATAGTGAACTGTTAATGGAAGATCATGGGAGTTATAATAATAAGTCCCTCTCCCACTAGATTTAATAAATAGGGATTTTTCTTTTAAAAAAATGTCTACTCATTGCTCATAGAGATCCAATGTCTACTAATGAGTTAAGACAGTTTTTGAATTTTATTTTAGAAAAACTTGTTTTACGTGCATGTAAGTAGCGACAATATGTAATATGTCAATCACAACTAAGTACATAAAACAAAAAACTAAAATTGAAATGAAAGCATTCAAACGATGCTTCTATCTCCCATGGCTCTATCTCTATAGAACCTCCTTCTTGGTTTGTATGCCTCCGACTCCATCTTCATGGACTTCGGCTTGCTCTTCCATCTTCATGGATTTTCTAATTCTATTACATTGGTCCTATACTTCTTTCGAAGCTTACAATTTATCTAAAAATAGAAAATAATAATAAAATGAAAGGCTAGGAAAACTGGTGCAACTTTCCTATTCACATGATTGAAGTCGCAGCACCCCTTACACACGCCTTAAAACCAAACCAAAATTAACTGGACACCAATCACAAACTTAAATGAAAAATTTAAATTATTGGCACCATGGGAGATAGCGGACTAATCTTGCTACAAAAGGGTTAGTTGTACACACAACCACACATATATATAGCAAAATATATTACCATTGGAACTACTAATTGATTCGCATACACCATAAACACATTATGGAAGTAATTAGAATTATAAAATAGCATCTCTGGTTCTTTGTCACACATCGATCGATTGAAGAATCTTCAATCAATTGAACTCTCAATCGGTTAAAATAAGTTCAATCAATTGAATTCAAATTTTTACAAACAGATTTAAAATTTTACCAGAATAGTATAAAATTAAAGTATGTAATTTAAAATTTTAAAATTGTGAAAAGAAGATCTGGACAAAGAATCAATTTCAATGTTCGATCGATCGAACTAAGTTTGATCGCTTGATAACCGTGATCGAAACACTTTCAATTGATCGAACAAAGATAGTTTCAAAAAAATAGTTCTAAAAACATCATGCAAATCAATCCAGTGTTCCAAAACGCATCTATAGATCCAAATTAGTGTGGCTCTGATACCAATTATAGGAAAAATAAGTTTCGAAAAACAAATTTAATGCGCAACGGAAAAACAAAGTCTTAAAAACTTTTTGGTATGCTCGGATCTACTACTTTTCAATTCCATAAATGCGTAAAACAAGAGAGAGAAGAATTTATACCTAACGGTCTTGAACCTTATTTTTATTCTCTTCTTCATTGATGGTGCAGCAGCCTCCACTAGATGGTCTTCACTCCTATGTCTCCTTTTAACACTTTCGGAGAGGCTAGAGATGGTAGGATCTCTAATAGGGAGGATAGAGAAGGTTTGAGAAATCCTAAAATAGTTTCTACAACTGCTGGAGTGAAGAAACATCGATTAAAATAATCCTGCATGCAGCTGCCCTATTTATAGATTTCCAAACCAACTTTAAGCCTTCGATTGATCGATTGAACCTTCGATCGATTGAAAACTTTCGATCGATTGAACTTGCCTTAACTTCAATCGATTAAAACTCTTCCGATTAATCGAACTAGTCTTGACAACATCCTCTTATGCCTTTCCAAGCATCATAGTGGAGCTAAGAGTGGGACCTTCCAGGCTCTTTATTATTGGCTTAGACTAGTTATTAATTCCCATGATCAAACTCTTTGATCAGTGAATTAACCAACTAATCAGTTAACGTTGACTCCACTATAAAACGATAAGTGCACTCCAACGCAAAAGAACACATTCGAAGCGATGTCTAGACTTGTATGGTGTACTAATGTCCCTCTACTGTTAGCATTCATAATCATATTCAAGTAGTCGGATAAACTGTTATTGTCAACTTGAATAATGATCACATCTTCCATTCCTTGAGTCCCATTCATCCCTCATGATTACCAAACATGTTGATAACTCTTATCAACATGACTGCAGTTTCTAGTAATAATCTTGGTGACATTCTCAAGGGAATGCTTACTCTTTATCACAGGGTAGATTCTATCTTGATAGTATATGTTCACAACACTATGAACATGATATACCCAGGTGTTGATCTTTTATAGACCTCATTAATTGGTAAGTCAAAGCAGCCACATCCATAGTCTGTGCCCATAATTGTCTCAAGATTAAGAACACGTACCTTATACAAGTTATGAGTTCCTATCAACTGTTTACAGTATTAAGTGTCAATAGGAAAGCTCATGGTCCGTCAATGCACTATAAGAACTAGCATATTAACTAAGAGTCATACTCTAGTGATTGAGATTCATCACTCCATCCAATGATAGTTAATCATGCTATAGTGTAAACCTGATGAGATATCCAAACTCATCATTCACTGTGACAAATTCTAAGTGTCAAAGAATAGTCATTTGTATCTCACTTGTGTGTATCTCATACACACATGAATTACTTACTATGATACTTAAGGATTAATAGTTATCTCGTGAAAGAAACATACATAATGAAATGTAAAGTTGATGTCCATATATTGAAATGTCAATGTCTCATGCATAAAGTAATGGTTTGAGGGCACAAACCCCAACAAGCATTTCCATGCAGAAACAAATAAGCAAGGGGAAATGGGATCTCCCTGTCTTATCCCATTTTTTGGATTGAACCCCTCGAGGAGCCCCCATTAAATAAGATGGCAAGCTCAGTTGTGGAAATACAATGCATGATGAATTTAGTCCACATGACGGGAAAATTAAAGGCCTCTAAATTTTTTCAAGGAAGTCCCATCAGAGGCGATCATTAGCTTTCTCAAAATTAATTTTGAGAATCAGGCCCCCTTTCATGCCTTTTATGTTTTTCAAAGTATGTATGATTTCATGAGTTATAATAATATTATCCTTCATGCTTCTCCGAGGAATAAAACTGCTTTGGTTGGGATTAGCACGATGACTCAGTAAGGGTCTTTGTCTATTAGTGAGAATTCTCGTAATGATCTTATAAGAGATGTTGCATAGGCTGATGGGTCTGAATTTAGAAATGGACTCAGAGTTATTGGTTTGGGGTATCAAGGCTACAAAGGTTTTATTGATGTTGGAGGGAAAAGAACCCTCCCTAAAGCAATTGTTGGTAAAATTGAGAATAGAAGGGGAAACTAATCCCAAAATTTTTGGTAGAATCCTGCATTCATGCTATCAGGTCTGGGGTCCTTGGAAGGGCTCATGTCAAAGAGAGCTTTCTTGATTTCAAAATTGGACATAGGGCGGCATAAATCTCTGTCAGTAAGCCTTCTAGGAGAAGGGGGCAAATTAACAATATGCACCCAGTTCAGATCCGGTTCAAATAGGTTGACAAAAAAAGACAGAGCATGTTGTTTTAAAAGCTCAAGATGCTCAATCCAATTTATATCATTGCCTTTGAGAGCTGTGATTTTATTTCCTTTTTCATCTAATGATAGTAGAGAGATGGAAGAACCTCGTATTTGAATCCCCTTATGCCTGTAGTCATAGAATGGTTGTTAAGAAATAAGAATATCCCAGGTGGAAGGTAATGCCCAATAGGCCCAAAAGTAAGTGTATGCAGCTTCAAAACCTAGCTTAAAATTGGCCCAAATTTTAAATTCGTTAATTATAAATCAAACAATTATTGGCCCAATTAGTGGCCTATAATACCAAAACTGAACCAACACAGAACAGAAACATATAGGGTGCAATTGAAAAAAACTAAAAATTAAAGTACTGAAAATCTCCGTTTGATAAAACTGAAAATTAAGTACTGAAAGTTAAGTGTTAAATTTTAAGTGATTGAATTTGTAATAATAAGAACAGTGTTTTAACTACTGAAATAGACTGCATTCAGTGATTATTTTCAGCAGAATTTTTTCACTTAAAGTTTTCAATGATTTTTTTATTGCTTTTTCAATTAAGTGATTATTATCAAACGCACTGAAAAAAATCAAGTGTTGAAAGCTTTCATTTTTACCATTTAATTAGGTTATCAAACACACTGTATTAGCAAAATTATAAACAATGTTTCAAGAACTAAAATAGACTTGCACTCAGTGATTATTTTTAGCAGAAAATTTTCACTTAACGTTTTCAGTGGATTTTTGGCTACTTTTTCAATTAAGTGGTTAATTACTAAACGCACTGAAAAAAATTAAGTACTGAAATTTTTCATTTTTTTCATTTAATTAGGTTATCAAACACACCCACTCCACTTTGCTGAGGTGGTCAAATCGATTTGCACTCTAAGAAAATCGACTAGTTTGATTCGGTGTACACATTTGGTATTTAAAAAAAAACGATTAAAATCAACCATGTTCACTCCTAATTAAAATGTTATTTAAATAGTTCCAAAATATATATATATATATATAGTACTATTCATGTAACAAAAATATCATTTTAATTACTCAAAAAACAAGTCCCCGTTGAAAATGATCTTCTATTATCGATATTAGTCTAAACTAGCATGTATCCCCGCGCGATGTGTTGGTACATTGTTTCTTTAATAAGTTATAAACTATTGGTAGTTAATATTGTCATAACTACAGAATAATTGTTAAAATATTGAAAAATTATGTTAACAAAAGATATAATTCATGAGTAATGCTATGATTCCAGAATTTAGTAATCGAAATGGTTTCCAAACACAAGTGTCAATGGGCTCACTTAATTTTGATTAGAAAGTGTTAAAGTGGTCCTACTATTATTAAGGTGGTTCCACTGGTATACGTGTTTGAAAACTATTTAGTATGCAAAATTTGGGAAGCATAGCATTACTCATAATTCATTAGAAAAAAAGAGAGAAAGAGACACTTCATCTTATTTGGAATGAATAGAGTTTTTTCGCCAATCCCAAATAAATTGGTTTGGATAATACTCGAGTGTATACGAGACGAGACGATCCGAGCCGAGCCTGCTCACGAGCTCAAACGAGCCGATCTTTCAAGTGTTCGCGAGCTTTCTCACGAGCTTTTTAGCGAGTTTTTTCGCACGCCCTTTTAAACTATATAGTTTAATAATAAAAAAATCTTCTATCAAGCCTATTTATGAAATGTGTCATATTTTCGCTAAAATTGTATAGTTTTATAATAAATATATTTATAAAAGTCACTATACAAGCTCTTTATCAAACTTACAAATGAGCTTTTTAACGAGTCTGCTCACGAGCCTTAATCGATCGTGCTCACGAGCTCAAATGAGCGAGCCGAGCCGAGCCTTTATCGAGCCGAGCTTCGAGCCCTTGTTGGGCGACTCATCTCGTTTACACCCCTAGTCATAAGTGTATAGGCTATTATCATGGCCGGCCCTTGGCCCAAACGGCCGCTTTAGGCCTCAAAATTTTTTGGTCTCAAAATTATCATTTTAAGGCATAATTTCTTCTAATTTCTTCTTGATTTCTATTAAACTTATCACTTTTAGGTCTATTTTCTTTAATTTCTATAAAAACTGATCATTTTTAGGCCTATTTTCTTCTAATTTCTATGAAACATATCATTTTTAGGCATATTTTCTTCTAATTTCTTGTCACGCCCCGCAGTAGCAAAAATATAGAAAATAAATTCCTTTTTGGACCTGTAGACCATGACAATTGAAAGTCACCACATTGTTTAGAAACAAAGTTAAACCATCAGAGTAATGATTCAAACCACGCATTGGAAAGTTCTAAGGTTGAAATATAAAAACGGAGTTCAATACTAACTATTACAAAACCAAAGTGTTTGTAGAAAATATAAAGAAAACAGTACGGCAACATATGACAATTACAAACTTAACTATTACAACGGTCTCTAAAAACATAAGCATAAACTATCAACAGAAAGCTCCAAGTCTTCAGCTTGCATAGTAGTCATCTCCAGCATAGCCTCCGTTATCATAGGCTCCATCCTCGTAGCCCTTATTCATGTATGCATCTCCTACATACTCATAACCCTGGCCAACTGGACGTCGAATATCCAGCGGCATAAACGCCGTCAGCTACAAAAGCCGAGTGAATGCAATATACTAACAGAGTATCTATAGATAAGCATCATATAAAGCAACAACATTATTAATGAGTATCTCAACGTTCATGTTCATGAATTCACTAACCCAACATATCTCAATGGACATCGTCCCAAACTATGAACATAACATAGACACCTGGGTCCACATTAATCAGACACATAATCCCATACCTACGGTCTGTCAAATCCTGACACACAGTCCCATGTATTCTATCTTAACGCCCCGATATACCTTGGCCAACACGTCCTTGACATACTTTGGCCAACAGCCCCTAATACATCATGGCCATCAATGCCTCGCATTTAAGCTTAATGCCTTACAGCCAACACTCCCAGCCATGTCACGCCCCGACGTAGCATAATACAGGAAAGCATTTAATTTCCTTTATGGACTCGTAGGTCGTGACAAGTGAGTATAACCAATTGTCCCTGCAAACAAATAACTTAAAAGCATTTCCAGAGCAAAGGATACTAATAAACATAATCCTCCAAAATTTATACTTACTAACTATTACAGCAGTCATAAACTTGGGCACAAAACGCCTTATTCAAATGTCTAAAACTAGTTTATTACAACCTAAATTAAAAGACATAGGAAATATAAAGCAGCCTCTTGGAAAGTCCCCTGCCTCTAACTAGCATAGTCGAAGTACCCTGGCTACTCCAGACCCTGAAAATCTAGACATACAGTCCAGGACGCATCAACACCGTTAGCTTATGCAAGCTGGTGAACAAAATAAACAAGTGCTCGCAATGTATATATAAGCAAATAAACAGCGGTGCAATTTAACTTTAAAAGCAATAGATTCAAGGTTCCAATTCCAACATAAGTAACGGGGGAAATAAAGTAAGCCGTAAATATGCGACCGTGCATGAACAATGTAATATCTCATCTTTCTGACTCTTTTCTCTCAACAAACTCGATTCAACAAAACCATTACCTCAGATACCAGGAATAATGTCTGATCGATATCCAAACCGCACTCAATACCATCGCTTCGGATACCAGGAATAATATTCGATCGATATCCAAAACGAGCGTCTTAGATACCAGGAATAATATCCGATCGATATCTAAGCCGTAACTCAATACCATCGCTTCGGATACCAGGAATAATATCCGATCGATATCCGAAACGAGCGCCTTAGATACCAGGAATAATATCCGATCGATATCTAAACCGTAAGTCAATACCATCGCTTCGGATACCAGGAATAATATCCGATCGATATCCGAAATGAGGGCCTTAGATACCAGGAATAATATCCGATCAATATCTAAGCCGTACACAACACTGTCGCCTCCAATACCAGGAATAATATCCGATCGATATTGAGGTCGCACACTAGACCGCCACTCTTTACTCTTTTCACGCTTTCTCACACACATGCATGCTGACACAACCTCGACCCTAATATGTATGTCAATGTTCACAATTTGTAGTAACAGTTATTAATCTCAAGCGGGATACTTGTTCAACATAAATCTCGGTCTTAAACATTCTTATAAGTTCAAATACTAACAGTGAGCCTTTAAAACAATATATTTGCCAAACTGTTCTTTAAAAACTTTCAAAACCTTTTCCAAACAGTCCCTTATAAAGAAATACAAAAACTGCTCAAACTGTCCCGGGTCGCTCGCGCGAAGGGGGATGGGTGGTCGCGCGAGCGAAGGTGGAGCACTGGTCGCGCGAGCGGGTCGCGCGCGCGAAGGGGGATGGATGGTCGCGTGAGCGGGTCAAGCGAGCGAAGGCGAAGCACTGGTCGTGCGAGCGGGTCGCGCGCATGAGTTGTCACAGTTTCATCATCTTCTTTGTTTTTCCCCTGTTTTCAATTTCAAACTATATTTTTACCCATTTTCAGATTCTGTTTCAAACATGTCGTGCAATATATGAATTTCTTCGTCTTTCCGCGTAGATTAAGAATACGCAATCAATTTAAACAATTACGGATTATATCTCTAGATATTCGCAATTAAAGTAAGGGTGTCAAAACTTTAAATCAACAGTACGTCGCGATACGGATGAATTACTGCATAGGATTCGAACCACAGCTTATTGGGACTAAGATCTTCTAAAATCAATTCACGGAATTGATTTTGGTTGAGTTTTGTAAAACTCCAATTCAAAGCTTTCATGGTGTATCTATATATATATACACATATACACATATATATATACTAAAATATATATATATACGTGGCGAGTGAGTTTAAATTACGCACTGAGGTTAATTATACATAGAATTTGAGACCAAGAATTCCGCCGTCGATTCCGTAGTTTGAGAATTCTCCTCCATTCTTGATTTTGAGATATATATATATGTAACTATACATGTGACTGAAATATATATGTAATCTGTATGTGTGTGTGTTTATGTTCTTGAGAGGAAGAGAGAATTAGAGGGAGATTGAGAGAATTGAGAGAGAATTAAAGAGATGCAGTGAGTTAGAGATGAGAGTTGAGAGATATACAGTGATATAATACTGATATAGAGTTGGGCTCCAAGCAACAAGTGGGTTTCGCCCGGTGTGGTTGAGCTCATGTGCTCCCACACCCAAAACGTGATATAAACGCAGGTTTAAATCAAAACTGGTATTTTACGGTTGAAATAAAAATACAGAAAATTATATTAGTGTAGGAAATAAATTCCCAGTTTATACAAAAATATAGATATTGTTTTTAAAACCATAGAAAGCATTTTCTATATTTGTGGAAATTACAGTTTAACCCCAGATATATATTACAAAGAGAAATTAAATCAAATACTCATGGAAATGAAATGCAGTATTTATTTATTAATGAAAATAAAATACAGGGTGTTACACTCTACCCACCTTAACAGAGATTTCGCCCCGAAATCTGAGCTCACTAATCCTGAAACAACTCGGGGTATCTAGTCCTCATGTCTAACTCTAACTCCCATGACGCTTCTCCCTCGTCATGATGCCTCCACTGAACCTTAACCAAAGGAACGTCTCTTCTTCTCAGCCTTTTGATACTCTGGTCAAGAATCCTCATAGGTCTATCCTTGTAGACAACATTCTGACTTGTCTCAATATCATCAAAATTTACCACATGTGAAGGATCCCGTATGTATTTCCTTAATATACTAACATGGAATACATTATGAACACCAGACATCTTTGGTGGCAACGTGAGTCGATAAGCCACTTTTCCAACACGCTCCAAAACCTCGAATGGTCCGATGAAACGAGGTGCCAACTTTCCTCTTTTCTGACCAAAACGTACTACTCCCCGAATAGGTGAAACCTTAAGGAGTACGTGATCATTGATACTAAACTCCAAGTCCTTTCGACGTCGATCCGCATAACTCTTGTGTCTACTATGTGCAGTTTTCATTCTTTCCCTGACCAGTGAAATCTTCTCATTGGTCTCTCTCACCAAATCTGCTCCCAAAAGTTCTGTGTCTCCCACTTCAGCCCAATACAACGGAGATCGACATGGTCATCTGTACAAGGCTTCGAACGGTGCCATCCCAATACTTGAGTGATAACTGTTGTTTTACGTAAATTCGACCAACGGCAAGTGCGTCTCCCAAGACTCTTCAAAGTCGATTGCACAAGCTCTCAGCATATCTTCCATAATCTGATTAACACGCTCGGTCTGTCCATCGGTCTGAGGATGGAATGCAGTACTTACCTTGAGAGAAGTCCCCATAGCCTTCTGCAAACTTTCCCAAAATCCCGAGGTAAAACGTGTATCGCGATCTGATACAATCGACACAGGCGCACCGTGCAGTCGCACCACTTGCTGTAGGTACATTCGACTCATCCTTTCTACTGGGTAAGTCATATTGTATGCAATGAAATGTGCGGACTTCGTCAGACGATCTGAGGATGGAATGCAGTATATTATCCATGTATGGTCAAAAGATGGCCTAAATCATCTTCTAAGTTCATAGGATTATTCATTTAAGTAAATTCAAGAGCTCTAAATTTGGTAAATCCTGAACGTTCTCTTCTAGTGATCAGTAAAAATGAAGAAGAAAAATGAGACTTACAACGAATTAGTACGCTTTTCAAAAAGTAAGAGTAACTTTATAAAACTCTCAAAAACAAAAGAATGGCTCAAAAGCTCACTTGGGTTATTAGTCTCCACTACAGTCTCTCAAGACACCTAAGCTATGCTTACTAATCGATTTTAGCTAAGTATAAGGTTGTCACAATGTGCTCAAAGTTGTTTGAAGATTAAAAAGAATAAAATATACTATAACTAAGATAGTAAACAAACTACCATTATGTATCACATACTAATAACGTACAGAAAATAGCACTAATGCATCATAACTAACTACATTAACTAAGAGAGAAATACAAGAACCATTTTCTTATCTTTAAAAATAAAGTTAAAAATTTTAAAAAAATTTTGACAATTTTAATTTACTGAGTCATGTTGCTAAGCAGGTATATTGACATTAAAGCACCACAAAAAGATATGAGGCATGCAATGGCTCACTCCCCCCCAACTAAAACTAAACATTGTCCCCAATGTTCTAAACTAAGCACATGGACATGTAAAGTAAAGCGAGAGAAGGAAGGATGTTACCTCGAGGCATTAATATCCATTTTTTTTAAGTTACCTTCAAAATCATTAGTAGCAACAAAGAAAAATAGAGAATATACTACAACTACTCAGTATTTAACTAAATTTGGTTAATCAAGATTTTTATCATAAAGTAACAACCGAAATTTTTGAGGATCTTCCCAATGAAATAATTTAACGGTGAAAAGAATGTAGGGATCCTCATAAAAATGCAACTCCCCCCAACTAATGTCAGGCTCAAGGTCAGAGGAGATGATGAAAAACCTATGGCTGCCAAATTTGTTGGGAAAAGTTATAAGAGGAATACCACACTTTTTAGGCATTACACTCAAGGAAAGATCTTTGGTGTTGGTATTTTCTATAACAGCCTCTATTTTTATATTATCAAAAACAGGCGGAGGCAATGGTTCAATAAAAGGGGCAGGGTCTAGATGATGTTCTAATAAAGTTTCATTACCCTCCTCTTGTCCTAGAACAGAATCTATAGATATATGATCATAGGAATTTAATTTCTGTTCTATGCACATGGTTTTGGACTGGACTTGGATAAAACTATTTATTTGGGCCTCAATATCATTATTACTCAAGAAGGTCAAGCAGTCTAGCAGATTACTAGCTTCTTGTTGAAGTTTAAGATCATCTAATGTGGGCCAAATAGTTTCTAAGTCCTCTCTCAAAGAATTTTGAAAGTTCAAATTTTTTGAAAAACATGTTCTACAATCTTTACCATCCTCTTCTATAACACATTCTATTTGTTCAAGAATAGGGTACACATGATTTTTGACCTCGGGATGAGAGATTTGATTGATAGCAAGGATAGATGATGGGCAACTTGGTGACACCACCTCTTCGGCCGAAAGAGATGAGGGTTCATGAATATCACATGAATCTAAATTGGATTTAGATTTTTCAAGTACGTCCTCCCTAGGGTCACTATTAAAGTTAGGGAAAGAGTCAACAGGGGACTCCTCCTTTCCTAGTTGCGTGTAATCACCTAAACTCTCATCATCTTTTATAACCTCATTCTCATCCTTGTAACTCTCCTCACCATATATGTCATCTATAGAGGTGCCTTGGACAAAGAGATTGTGCAACTTTATTAAGGCAGTGAAGGAGTTGGTGTCTGGGGTTGCATATTGAGGAGAAGATGGTTCTACAACTTCATGCTCAATGGTTTGGTTTTGGAGTTCAGACATTATTAGACACCCGTCATTATCCTCCAATTCCATTCCATTATTAGTTTCTTGAAATTTAGGTTGTAGTGTTGAATGATTGGTATAGTCTTGGCTAGCATATGGTTGTTGATATCTAGTTTCTAATTTATCAAGTGCACTATCTAGCCTTTTCATTTCACTCAGTAGCAATTTCAACATACCACTATCCTCAACGTCGTTATTCTCCTCATTATTACTATATGAAGTTTCGCCCCATTGTTGTTGGTAATAGTCCCCTTCCCATTGTGTTTGTGTGCAAGACTCCTCAGAAGAAAAGAATTGGTGCATTTGATAATCGTGGGAACTACTATCATATCCTATATTATTATCTTAGTTATATCCCCATTGTGATTGATAGAACTCTCCATGTGGAGGTTCTTGATATGTTTGATAATACGGGAGATCACCACTATTGTTTTTCCATTGTGGTGGTTGGTAGCACTCAGCTTGATAATATGCATCATATGTTGATGCTTGCCAACTTGGGGAATAATTATTTTGATTTTCAAGTGTGTACCTATTATTAGTGCTTGTGTTGTATGGAGGGCAATATGGATAAGACATGTTTATCCAAAAAATTTTAAACAATAAAATTTTTATTTATTTATTTGTGAGAGAAAAAGTCCAAAGTTTTTTTTTTTTTGTTTTTTTGTTTTTTTGTTTTATTTTTAATTTTTTTGCAAAGTAAAAAAAAAATACAACTTGGAAATAATTTAGTAAAATCCTAACCTAGTTGCCTTCCCCGGCAACGGCGCCAAAAACTTGACACGACTAAATAGTTGTGCGCTCTTGTGCAACACCCAAGTGTAGGTGATCGTGCAAGTAATACTGGATAAGTCCAGGTCGATCCCACAGGGAAGGAATAGGAGAAATGTCTACTAAGTTATAACTTAAAGCAAAAGAAAAGAAAATAAGAATATAGAAGTGGAGGTTCTACGAATCCTAATTAATTAAATTAAACTAAATAACAAACTAAAGTATAAAGAAACATAATAAGTTAAAACAGATAAATTAAAGGTGTTAGAAATACGTGAATCCACATTGATCCTAACCATCTACCATGCATATTCATTAAAGTTCTATGGAGTTCATTCCTTTTCAGCATTCCGTATTTTTCTAAAGATATAGAATCAATTGCCCTTTCATGACCGGGACTACATCATCACAAGTGATTTAAAATACATGGAAGACGGTTTAAAACAATGGTTATTACTTGCACTCTAAATGGTGTTAGCATTCAAAGTGGTTTTCAAAAGTCATTGAAGAAAATGCCTTAAGGCTTTAAGTTCTAAAACTGTTGTGACAAACTGAGCGTGTTGGGACAATTTGATGACAGATTTCTAAAACAAAAAGTCATGGAATACTTAAAAGAATCATCTCAGGAATTAGCAAGTTCGATCGATCGAAGCTCTCTCGATCGATCGGACTGCCTCATCCTTCAATCGATCGAAATGCCTTCGATCGCTTGACTATGGCCCTAGTTCGATCGATCGAAATACCTTCGATCGATCGAGCCCAAGGTTTCTAAAGATTGCATGGAAGAGGTTGGAAATCAATGTTTCATCACTTATTTCCAACGTCTAGACTACGGAAACATAATAAAACTAGTCGTAAACCCGTGCAATGCACGGGATTTATCAGAAAATATAAAACAAATAACTTCAAATTTTTTTAAAAAGATAATCATGTAATTAAAAACGAATGTGAAGGATGGAAAATAAAAATAAGAGAAGGCGAAAGATGGATAAAAGAATGTGAAATATGTATCAGAAAATGAAAAAAAATAAATATAAGAAGTCAAAAAGTTGTTGCTTCTGTAAAGTGGAACATATTAACAAACTCCATAAAAGAATGTGAAAGATGGGTTACTTAGGATAAATGTATTAAGATATACCCAGTACTATTTGAAAAAAAAGCAAAAGATGCAATGGTGATATGCAAACCAATGCTACCAATGCTTCAAATTAATGATATTTGGGCTATCAAAAATACCTTGAAGTTTATCTTTTTAAAAAAATTAAACTTTAAAATAAAGTGGAAGAGGTTAAGACCTTTTTTATTCCACTAATGACTTGTTTCCCAAATTTGATGTTCAATTGGCTTTGCAATTGTAATACACACCGTGACAGTGGTCGTTCATACCTTCACAATTGACAGAACAGTTGAAAACCGCTTTGAAATTTAAATTTGGTGGGCTTAACATTACTTTTTTATTGTCTTCCTTGTGTACAACTTGGAGACCATGGAGACAAAGTAATCTTACTACCCAAGCCCATGAAACAATATATTAAAAAACAGTTCTCTAATAACAACAATACCACCAAAAAAAAAAGCATAGCAACTACATTGTATTTTGTCGTCAATTTAACATACGGTTGATGAAAGCCTTTTTCATTCACAGTTTTAAAAGCTGATCCATTTGCATCAAAAACAACCTGCAGCCCATAAAATTGTGACAGAAAAGTTTACAAAAAGAGTAGCTATGGAAGCAAAGATGGAAAGAGAAGAGGACGCAAATGCTAACCTTAATGGTGGTTGAGCTCAAAGTTCAAACTTTGAAGAGTCCAAAATTGACCATTAAATAAATTCTTTGAAACAGAGAAGCTAAAAAGAGTACATACACAAATTCAAGCAACATCATTATATTCTAGAATGGCGAATACTATATCTTGCACTAAATGAGTTTTAGATTTATCTCAAACTGTACTAACTTTTAGTTATAACTATAACTAACGCCTAAGGCATCAAGAATTATTATTTGTTGAGTAATGCTATGCTTCCCAAAAGTGTTTCCCAACACATGTGGCAGTGGGCCCCTCTTAATTAATGGTAGGACCACTTCAACATCAACCAATCAAAATCAACTTGGGAAGCATAGCCTCTCTTATTTGTTATTGTAATATACCCAAACAGTACAAATAAAACCAAGTAGGAGTGCACAACTTACATAAAAGGTATTGTCAAATTTTAAATGAGGTAGAACTGTAATAAGACATGGAAAAGGAATGTGAAAAAAGGATACCATGGCTATCAAAGCTTCTGGTTTTCATGAAGTGTTCCATTCCATGGATCACATGTGTGTATCTCACCTTGGATTTAATCTGGGAAAAAAAAAAGAGAGGGAACACTTTTGACAGAACACTTTTGACACAAAAAAGAACACTCTAGATAACTATTACATTCTTCATCATGATAAAAATCCAATAGACCCCATAAATCTAAAAACAAAAATGCTTTTCAGTTCAATTAAAAAAAAAAAGAGGGAGGACGGATGCACTTTCACCAGTTATGTTTATGTGCATTGGTACTAAAAGCCATTATGTATTTTCTCACATAGATAAAATCACATATGTGTACTTTCACAAATGTAGTAGCACTGTAGTAAAAAGGCATATAAGCTAATATAAAAGGTTTAGGCGAGTTGATGTGGTAGTAACTACAACTGTTGAACTATCTCAAGATTTTTAAAAATTAAACCCATGAAGTCCTTCTATTGTCAAGAAATGTTACAGCACATATTTTCAACTGATACCATGAAACATGAAAGCATGAAGTCCTTATATTTGTCTTTCAATACAAAATTAACTAATCTGAAAGAGTTTCATCATCTAACTTCAGCCAATAAATCTTTTATTATTGCAAGTCTTTTATGGATGTCTAATTGAAAAGTTTTGTAAATATCTTATAATATATACTTTTACTGATAAACATGAAAAGTGAATAAAACTCCTTACCCCATCACTTTCAATTCTTTGTTGTAGTGGCTTTCTGAAATCATTAACTACTTAAGTAAACAAACTGGCATACTACCAGTTTCTCAAATCTAAAGGCATAATCTTTTGTCACCCAAGAAGTATTTATGATTCCGAGATTCAACTAAGTGACAACAAATCACATAATTCAACAATTCCAATTGCAAATTTTTTGAATCCCAGGGAATTGGAATAAAATGGTATTCATCACGCACAATCACAAACACGATGCAAATATTTTCAATTAATGTAAACAAAGGGCGACCGGGAGAGAGAAAAAGGGACTCAAACCCTCAAAAATAAAAAATAAATCAACCCACCCCAAGTGAACGTGCAGGGTCCTTCCCGGATCTCAAACTCGAGAGTACTTCCTCTGCTGCAGTTCAAACTGAAAAACGCAAACTCAGAAATAAGCATCTGGAAGATTGATTTTTTCAACTAATCTACAAACAATATCTATATACTATACACACACATGTTGCATAAATTTGTCATACCAATGGCAAGTAATCTGCCATTATTTTATGGAGCAAATCTGAGAAGCCAACGGATGTAATTCAATACCAAATTGTTGCTGCAAATTAAAAATTTTATCCCTTCAATCTAGGTTCCAATGCCTCTATCTATATGTGCGGGCATATAACTAATACTCCTATGCAATATACATATATATATAATTGTAGTCGTATATCAGAAAGCTTACGCTTGTATTTCTTCTCAAACTCTCCAGTGAGATGTCGTTTGACAAACGTACTTTTACCTGAATCAGCATACAAACAGATCAGTGTCAAAATGCGAGAAAAACCAAAGATCAAACTTTGTAAATCAAAGATCAGATCCAAATTGCAAAATACCTAAAAGTGAATCAAATCGACAATATAATTTAAAATTCCAAAACAAATTGAAACATAAAAATGACAAAAATACCAGTGGCACCATCGTCAGTAATCACAAGCTTGAAGCTTGGGTAGTCCACAATTGGTAAGGAAGAGCCTGCACAGATATATAAATATATATATATACTATGTATATGAATATCCACAAAGGACAGAATTTGATAAAATCAATCCCAATCCCTAACCCTAAATTGATGATGAGAGACAGAGAGAGAGAAATATCATTTGCTTAGGTCTAAACCATGAAAAACCCCCCCTATAAAAAAATGCCTCACCGTAACCCAGCCATAAAGGAAAGACCTCTCTTAGGACAAAAAGCAAACAGTTTGAATGCATTCCATAGAATGAAAGAATATCACCAAATACACAAAGAATCTACAAAATTAGGCAGAGAAATCATAGAGCTATGGATATGTATGCGGTCAAATCAATATAATTATATAAAGCAGAAACATATGTAAAAGATTTGAGAAAGAGATGAACAGACTCACATCGCAGGAGTAATTGAAGAGTTCCCAAAGCGTCGGCGAAGGCAAGATGCATTATGCATAGAGACCGAGGCAAAGTCATATAGGGGCTTTGATAGGGTTTCTTGTTTCTTCTAATTTGAGAAAAGAAAATCTGCACCATACAAGTAACAGTGACTGTTCGATGGATGTGGAAGAGGTAAATGCGTTGTTGTTTGATTGATCAATTCTGGGATATGAGGGGACGTTCGAAGCAATTCAGAGAGGCGAGAAGAAGATAACGTCTTTTGGGAGTAGAAAAAGGCACGTAGATAAAAGGTTGTGTGGAGAAATTTCACCATAGACGCCATGTGGAACAATATAGGAAAGCTTTTGGCCTTGAGTTTTATATATATATAATAGACTAGTACAGAAGTAGTAAACTAAAGTAATCAAAGCATATAAACTAATAACAATCAAATAACAAGGATTAAAAAGAAAAACCTGGATATAATCTGAAATGAACTTGAAATACACATGAAATCCACTTGAATCTTGAATAATCTTCAATTAAACAATGGAGAAGAGGAAAAATAATATGAATCTTGTCGCACCGCGACGGGAAAAAAAATAGGTTTTTTAAATATATATATAAGAGTGTTTTTTTAAAAATGGGGTGTCTACAAATCTAACCTAACATACTCCTAATCTAACCCTAAAACTACCCTAAACTGCTATTTTCTGCGTTTTGGAGCGTCCTCTCTTCGTCTGGCGTCAAAAAGACTTATATATAGGGTTCCCGCAGAGTTTACGCAACTTTTGGGTGAATATAAAGTTCGATCGATCGATCTAAGGTTCGATCGATTGAACTCTCCTCAATCGCTTGAACTTCTCTGATTTTGACAGCTCTGCGCACCGATGGGAGAATAGCCATAACTTTTCACTCGGACCTCGGATTGACCTCTCGTTTGCGGCCATGCGACCGTAACTCAAAGATCTACATTTTATATCGCTGGGAAAATCTTCCAAATCTGAAGTCTTCATTGTCAAAATTGGCATTTTCTCAGCTGCTTCCGTTGTTCTATCCACCAGAATCACTTTTCTTTAGCTCCACTCCATTGATTTACATCCTAATACCTATAAAATAATGCAAAAACATATATTTTAGCATTAACACAATAAAAAGAACATTGTTATTAGAATGCACCTAAATGTAGGGACTTTGGGGATAAAAGTATGCATAAAAGATCATTAAATACGCTATGAATATGCACTTTTCACCTCGAATCACACCCCCAACTAGCTCGTTGCTAATCCCTAACAATGAAGCGAACTACAGCAATTCTTATTTAAACTCTAGTAAACAAAAGAAAGTAAAAATCTTAACTCACTTTCGCAGGAATCGCGATTGCATTTAGCGTATGCAACAAGCCTTTAAACCCCTAGGTTCCCCCTAGTGGACGAGTATTGTCTCGTGAGGGTTTGCAGTGAATCTACCCACAAAGATCATATTTATGGTAATGGTTCTAGTTTAAATGTTTTCGAGAAAATTTTCCTCTCATTAACAATGTGGTTAAGCTCAACAATATTATGAAACTCTCTAGTAAGTCATAGCAATGCAACACACACATTACAGTTAATCTACTATCAAAGTCGTTAGGATGTTCCATACCTATCAATCTTCAAGTGTGTGTGTGTGAATGGACAACCAAAATACAAAACTTTAATTTCAAAGCTTGCATAACCTAAGATACTATCAAGACGTTCATTATGACTAAACTCTCACTAGGATTACACTCTCAAGATGAAATCACTCCGAATTAGGTGTAATAATTATCACTCATGGTATGGAAGCTATAAAGAGTAAATGATAATGGAATCTAATGCTTCTCATATCTAAATAGAAAAACGGAAATTTTAGTGCATAAAGTCTCATGAAAGGATACTTTTCACTAGAAGAGCGAGATACCGTGGAGAACTCTCTCATTACCTTAACTTCAAACCCAGTTTACTTAAAATCATCAGGACTTTGAAAAAAAAGTGTTAGGTGAAAAAAA